>OX374626.1:45000-1326666 GCA_947347705.1 Nymphula nitidulata
GGGTGTGTGCGGGTGTGTGCGGGTGTGTGCGTGTGAGTGCGTGTGAGTGTGGGTGTGTGCGGGTGTGTGCGGGTGTGTGCGGGTATGTGCGGGTGTGTGCGGGTGTGTGCGGGTGTGTGCGTGTGAGTGCGTGTGAGTGTGGGTGTGTGCGGGTGTGTGCGTGTGAGTGCGTGTGAGTGCGGGTGTGTGCGGGTGTGTGCGGGTGTGTGCGTGTGAGTGCGTGTGAGTGTGGGTGTGTGCGGGTGTGTGCGGGTGTGTGCGGGTGTGTGCGGGTGTGTGCGGGTGTGTGCGGGTGTGTGCGTGTGAGTGCGTGTGAGTGCGTGTGAGTGCGGGTGTGTGCGGGTGTGTGCGGGTGTGTGCGGGTGTGTGCGGGTGTGTGCGGGTGTGTGCGGGTGTGTGCGTGTGAGTGCGTGTGAGTGCGGGTGTGTGCGGGTGTGTGCGGGTGTGTGCGGGTGTGTGCGTGTGAGTGCGTGTGAGTGCGAGTGTGTACGGGTGTGTGCGGGTGTGTGCGTGTGTGTGCGGATGTGTGCGAGTGTGTACGGGTGTGTGCGGGTGTGTGCGTGTGAGTGCGGGTGTGTGCGGGTGTGTGCGGGTGTGTGCGTGTGAGTGCGTGTGAGTGCGTGTGAGTGCGTGTGAGTGCGGGTGTGTGCGGGTGTGTGCGGGTGTGTGCGGGTGTGTGCGGGTGTGTGCGGGTGTGTGCGTGTGAGTGCGTGTGAGTGCGGGTGTGTGCGGGTGTGTGCGGGTGTGTGCGGGTGTGTGCGGGTGTGTGCGTGTGAGTGCGTGTGAGTGCGAGTGTGTACGGGTGTGTGCGGGTGTGTGCGTGTGTGTGCGGATGTGTGCGAGTGTGTACGGGTGTGTGCGGGTGTGTGCGTGTGAGTGCGGGTGTGTGCGGGTGTGTGCGGGTGTGTGCGTGTGAGTGCGTGTGAGTGCGGGTGTGTGCGGGTGTGTGCGGGTGTGTGCGGGTGTGTGCGGGTGTGTGCGTGTGAGTGCGTGTGAGTGCGGGTGTGTGCGGGTGTGTGCGGGTGTGTGCGGGTGTGTGCGGGTGTGTGCGGGCACTGACCCGGCGGCAGCAGGCCCTGGTGCTGCTGCCACTTGAGCGCCTGGCCGAGCAGCGCCAGCAGACGCGAGCTGGGCACGACGGACACCTCGCCGGCCAGCGCCGCCGCCACGGCCGCGCGCCGCCGCTCCTTGCCGCCGCCCGCCGCCGCCGCGCCCGCTCCCGCTCCCGCGCCCGCGCCCGCCCCCGCTCCCGCGCCCGCCGCTCCCGCGCCGTACGCCTCGCGCGGGTCGAAGTACGACCGCGCCACCAGGTTCTCCAGGTGGATGTACCTGCGCACACCGACAGTCTCGCTCACCAAATACGTCACACGTCGACACCTTTGTAACTTATGTGTTTACATACAGACGCCAGCACGTCCAGTGTAAAAGTTGCCCTACGAAAGCCACCTCTGTTGCGAACGCAGTCAGGGCGATCTCAAGGTTAAACTCTTACGCTTGATGCGCGGTCAACTGTACATAGTCGACATTACAAAAGTTGCTACGTTTATTGTCACTAAACTCCCAGTGCAAGTTTTAAATAAATTTATACAATACTTATTTTACCAATTTCTTAAAATATTTAAGCCACATAATTTAGATGAGCTTGTATTTAAGAGCACAAAAAATAATAAAAAATTAGTAGTCGTTTAATTATTTTGGTGAGCATCTAGCCTTTTTTATTGGTTTAGTATCTCTTTAATTTTGATGTCATACGAAAGAAACAAACTTCACAAATCTTTTTTACTAAATAACTAATATCTTTATAATATATCTGAAAAATCTACATCGCAATAAAAAGCAAGATCCGTATTTTGTCTTATTATGCTTAGATTTGTCTTATTATCCATAGAAAAATAGCTAAAGCACTTCGTTGACGTGTAGTAAACGTGTTATTATTTAGATGATCAAGATGCCTGGCTACTACTACGCCTGGCGCAGCAGCGAGCGCGGCGCCCAGCTCCGTAGTAGTGATGAGCTCACCGGTCGGGCTCCTGCTGCTTCATGAGCAGGCAGGGCGGGCCCTGGCGCAGCAGCGAGCGCGGCGCCCAGCTCCGTAGTAGTGATGAGCTCACCGGTCGGGCTCCTGCTGCTTCATGAGCAGGCAGGGCGGGCCCTGGCGCAGCAGCGAGCGCGGCGCCCAGCTCCGTAGTAGTGATGAGCTCACCGGTCGGGCTCCTGCTGCTTCATGAGCAGGCAGGGCGGGCCCTGGCGCAGCAGCGAGCGCGGCGCCCAGCTCCGTAGTAGTGATGAGCTCACCGGTCGGGCTCCTGCTGCTTCATGAGCAGGCAGGGCGGGCCCTGGCGCAGCAGCGAGCGCGGCGCCCAGCTCCGTAGTAGTGATGAGCTCACCGGTCGGGCTCCTGCTGCTTCATGAGCAGGCAGGGCGGGCCCTGGCGCAGCAGCGAGCGCGGCGCCCAGCTCCGTAGTAGTGATGAGCTCACCGGTCGGGCTCCTGCTGCTTCATGAGCAGGCAGGGCGGGCCCTGGCGCAGCAGCGAGCGCGGCGCCCAGCTCCGTAGTAGTGATGAGCTCACCGGTCGGGCTCCTGCTGCTTCATGAGCAGGCAGGGCGGGCCCTGGCGCAGCAGCGAGCGCGGCGCCCAGCTCCGTAGTAGTGATGAGCTCACCGGTCGGGCTCCTGCTGCTTCATGAGCAGGCAGGGCGGGCCCTGGCGCAGCAGCGAGCGCGGCGCCCAGCTCCGTAGTAGTGATGAGCTCACCGGTCGGGCTCCTGCTGCTTCATGAGCAGGCAGGGCGGGCCCTGGCGCAGCAGCGAGCGCGGCGCCCAGCTCCGTAGTAGTGATGAGCTCACCGGTCGGGCTCCTGCTGCTTCATGAGCAGGCAGGGCGGGCCCTGGCGCAGCAGCGAGCGCGCGGCGCCCAGCTCGCGCAGCTCGATCAGCTCCAGCACCACCTGCTCGTACAGGTCCATCAGCTTCTTGTCGGGCAGCTTCAGCGACGCCGTCGCCTTCAGCACTATGTCCCAGTGCCCATTGTTGATGTCCGCGCAGAACCCGTCCACGCTGTCCACTGTGTTCAGAGTCACTCCGGTTTCTTCCTTTTAAATAGTAGTATCACAGTCTATACAAAGTTCATACAGTCTGCCAACGGGCACTAATAGACAGAGCAATCGTGAGGGGTTCGCGGGGCGAGAGGGGGCAGTAGGGATCTTTCAGAAAGGCTACTGAAACAAAAGTGCAAACAACCAGCTGCACCCACCCAAAATCTTAACCACGGTTTTAGTTAAAAAACCTTCGTTATGCTAGACACTGACGAACATGAAATGTTACAGATAATTTCAGGATTAAAGGATGATTGTGCAATAGGGTGAGGCAACTCTTGTTGCCTAGTTGGCTAGTTCGCTAGCTTGAAAAATATAGCACACTTTAGCCTTCTTAGTTTGGTTTTAGAGCAAAGATGTCCACAGCAAATGCAGTTAACCCGACGTTGTGTCTCAGGAGCTAGACAAAGGTAACGAAACATTACGAGTTTTTTTTATTTAGACAAAGCATTTGACACGGTATCAATTCCTATACTCTTACATACATAATAAGCTCTGGGTATAAGAGGAACTCAGTTGAAACACTTCGCTGACTACCTAAGCAATAGGTGCCAATGTGTCAGAATAAGAAATATTTTGAGTAAGGACCCAATGAGCACTGATTTTGATGTGCCCCAGGGCAGTATCCTTGGACAAAAACTTTTCTTGATCTATAGTATATTAACGATCTGTGTAGGTAATCTAAATATAAAAAATAGTAAGATAATATCGTGTGTGGCTGACACAGCATTAGTTTTTACTGCCAAAACTAGAAGAGTTATATATATTAATGCCCAGGTTGGTTTTAATATTGTGAATAACTGTCTGAACTGCAATTTACTAACGTTAAATGCTGACAAATCCAAATTCCTTCACTTCACCATGAGAAAAAATCAGCAAATAATAATAATTACTAATCCCCAATTCTATGCACATCATTGCCATAATTTTTCAGTCAACACATGTAATTGTCCTGTCATTCTCAACACTAATAATATAAAATATCTCGGTATCACGATTGGTGAGACTCTCTCCTTTAGACAACAGATTAAAAATTTGTTTAATAGAATCTGTAAATTAATGTAATGTAAACAGCTTCGATCAATCGCTGACTTTCGATTGATAAGACAAGTCTATCTGGCCCTATGTCAATCAGTAATATAGTACTGCATCATGTCCTGGGTTGTAGCACTTATTACTATCTTACTACCCCTAGAAAGAGCCCAACAAGCCATTTTAAAAGTATCCAGCTTCCTTCCTTTTTTAAAAGCTTTTATTTAACTTGCTTATGTTCGGGTGTGATCTTGCTACTCAATTTTAAAGAAGATATCTTCAACCGATTGAGCTGAAATTTTGTATACACATTTAGTTTGGATGACAATACACGCTAAGCTGCGTGACGTCATTCTAAATCCAATATAGACCGGCTGGTCGAGCGGTCTGTACCCCTTGTTATGCAGGCTACTCTATCAAGAGGTCCTGAGTCATGGTTGTTTATATGTTTATTTAGTATATTTCTAATATTTATAGACATATTATTATCAATATTTATCCGTTATCTAGTATCCATAACACAAGCTTTTAATGATGCTTACTTTGGGCTTGATAATAGGTAAGTGTATGTAAAAAAAAAAAATGGTGGACCATCCAAGATGGCGGAATAGTTATTTTTAATGCAGTTCTACAATATGGGTATCAAATGAAAGGGCTTGTTGAGAGTAACTCGAAAAATAATGTGACGTCATTCTAAATTCAATATGGCGGACCATCTAATATACATAATATATAATATAATATAATAATATAATATAATATTTATACACTCACACCTATTATCTAGCCCAAAGTAAGCATCATCAAGAGCTTGTATTATGGATACTAGATAACGGATAAATAATGATAATAATATGTATATAAATATTAGAAATATACTAAATAAACATATAAACATCCATGACTCGTAAACAAATGCTCGTACTCATCATACAAACATTTGTTCCTACCGGGATTCGAACTCGGGACCTCTTGACCGAGTAGTCTGGGGTACAGACCACTCTGGGGTACAAATGAAAGAGCTTGTTGAGAGTAACTCGAAAAATAATGTGACGTCATTCTAAATCCAATATGGCGAACATTCAAGATGGCGGATTAGTTATTTTTTATATACTTCTGCAATATGGGTATCAAATGAAAGGGCTTGCCGAGACTCAGAAACCTAGCTAGCGATAACTAAAAAGTAAAAAATAAATTAAAATCTTTTTTTTAAATGCTCTAAAAAGAAGAAAATATAAAAATATTCTTTCGGATCATTAGAGGTGTTAACTTCAATGAGTGGTGAGAAAAGCGTTGCTATAAAAACGTTGGAAAAGGGAAAGAAAGCGGTGAAGAAATTGGTATGTTGTACCTACAGCTCCGGTGGCGCAGTGGTAATCGCGTCTGGCCGGTAATCAGGAGACGCGGGTTCGAATCCCGCCTGGAGTATATATTTTTTCATCATTTTCTTTATTTATTTGTAATTGAATTTAAATAAAGAAAATAAAATTTTCCTTTAAAATTTTAACCATAAACTAATAACCTCATTATACACAATTTATATGATTATAAAAACTTGTCGCGCGATTTACTTGTATAAATAAACTAGTACCTATTTAATTGAGCGACAAGCTTTTATGATCATATAAATATAAATTATGTATTTTGTGTAAATATTACTGAATTGTGGAATGGCAGCAGACTGTACATTAACATTACATAAAGGGCATAGCAAGGGTGCGTTGCGAGCCTACACTCCAAACACTCCTAGTTGTTTTTGTCTGGCTCTAAGGTGTGGAATGACACAAATTGTTTTTTATAACCTCAAATTCTGACATTATATCAATGTTATGTCACAATTGTTCTGTACATACAAAAAAATATATAAAATGTATTTTTGTTTACCACCAACCCTTTAGACCAAGACATCACCATCTTCATCATAATAAGGAGTACCATTATTATCTAAAACTAACTATGGGGTATTACATTTTCTGTATTAAGTCAAACACAACAATAGTGCTTAATACATAAAGCTTTTAGACTTTTATTCACTTTAATTTAAAGTTAACTAAAAATAAGCATTGCCTTTTTTGAGATTTAACATAGGAATCCAATCTCATTTGAAAGGTGGTCACTAATGTCATATGATGTCAGGGTGATTTATAACCATCAAAATTGAGGCTCAGAACGGGGTAGAGTAGATAGTTCTAGGCTTGGAACGCACCTTAATAACTAGACATAGGTTCAGCAATGTATTCACTGTGATATTTATTATTGTTTTTATATTTACCTGTAATGTCTGCAAAGTCTTAGTAAGATTTGACTCCTTCAAATATTGCTGTATTAGTCGGATGACACTGAAATTGTAAATGTGTTAGGATAATACACTAGATAATATTAGGAGCAATGTTATGAACACTAGATCACTTAAAAAACTAAAAAATCCAATCAAAATCAGTCCATTTGTTTAAGTGCTACCAGGACATCCAGTATCAACACACAGGGCTACTTGGTATAGCTTATAATGTAATACTTTTCGAGAATACTACAGGTTAAGTAATGTGTAATTAAACAAATTGTTGAACAGAACAGTACAATAAATTATAAACAATTCTAGAACCGGTAAGTACTCACTCTGCTGATTCAATTTCTATTGACATAATGCAGTATATTTATTTTAGAAATAACCTCTAAAATGTTTATGTTGCTTTATTATATTATATTGAAGATTAACCACAATTTAAATATTTACACTAATTGTATTGCAAGCCAGCATGCATTAAGTTACTCGTTGGCATGTAAGCCAATAATAAATATTGAGTATTAAATGTTTTGTTGATCAAAACATAAATTGATATTGATATCTCAGATTGATATGAATGAACAATCGGAAGAATTCTGACAGACTGACAAGTGACAAGTTCCTTATGGTCCACAAAACACAAATATTACCAACGTAACGAACAGTGCAAACGCCTTGGGTTTTTTTTTTTTGTTATACACTCACACCTATTATCAGTAAGCATCATTAAGAGCTTGTCTTATGGATACTAGATAACGGAAAAATTGATGATAGTAATATGTATATAAATATTAGAAGTATAAATACATAAACATCCTTGACTCGTACACAAATGCTCGTACTCATCATACAAACATTTGCTCTTACCGGGATTCGAACCCAGGACCTCTTGACCGAGTAGCCTGTATAGCAAGGGGTATAGACCAGAGATACTCTTTCTAATCTGTGACTCGGCTAGCCGGTCGTCAAATATTGAGTTCCATTATTATATAAAAATCATACGAAGTCTTCCATTTTCGATTACATTTTCTGTATTTAGTTACACAGAACAATAGTGCTTAATAAATAAAGCTTTTAGACTTTTATTCACTTTAATTTAAATTAAAACAAAAAAGGCACGGCTTATTTTTAGTTAATGGCCGATTTACACTTGCATAAGTACAGTAGCGAGTTAACTTGCGGTCTTGGCGAGTTAAGTTCAAATTCCCGTCCAAACGATGTTAAGAACTTAACTCGCCAAGACCGCAAGTTAACTCGCTACTGTACTTATGCAAGTGTAAATCAGCCTTAACTTTAAAGTTAACTAAAAATAAGCCGTGCCTTTTTTGAGATTTGTCATAGGAATTCAAGCTCATTTAACGATCGAAATTGATCGCCAAAAAGTTGCAACTTTCCGAAGCTCGGAAATGGGTAGTTGTGACAACCGAACGTCATACCGAATGGCACGAAACAGAGTTAAAGTAAAAAGTTACAGGCTTGGAGCGCGCCCCAGTGAATGCTAATGAGTGTGATTCGGAATGTACCCCCAGTGATCTAATGTTTTTCAGAGGCTTTTCCTTACGATCCTTTTTTTTCACAAACATTGCGGACTTTACGACCAGTGTTGTTTGCGTGCAATCAATTCGGATCTTACTTTCGCTCATTCGTGTGTACTCCTGTTAATGACACTAACAAAACTTTCTAAGATCTTACGTTATAATCCAAGGGTTTTGGAATTATTCGTAGTAAATGAAATAAGATAGTAAATTTTTATTAATTGAAAAATAAAATGTTTACAACATTTTTCACAAAGTCTAAGTCACAACCTCAAATTTGACATTAGCGAACACACTGCAGACTATCTCTAGCACTTTTAAATTTCGAATCGCCATCGTATCGAGTAGTTACGTTAGCTTCTGTCTGGCTTTTGTTTGAAATTTCAAGCGTATGACGACAATTCGACAAAATAATCTCGTTGGCTCGAATACGTTCAATTCGGTTCATTTGTGGGCGCCCAGGTCAGGCCCCCCTCACTCTCGAAATGCCGCGTTAAAAGTGCCTGCCGCTAAGTAGATCGCAAGCAAGCCGAGCCGACCGGCAGTTGGCTGCCGCGAGACCGAACGCACGCACTTTGAACGTTTCCCGCGCAAAACGCAGCAATACTCACGGTTTCGTATTTAATTTACGAACTACTACAGTTCAGAAAGCTACATTCTATTTGTATTCGAATGAAATAATATTACTATAAGTTGCCATGAATGTTTTTTTTTTTCGATTCAATTCATTTATTTTTTCGTAAACATACATACATTCGTAATACAACAATACATGTTAATAGGCTATTTATATTAGTAGCTAGTAAAAGGCTTATTGTTGCTATTTTGTTTGTGTGTTTGGATAATAACGCTGTAAGCTATCCTAAATAAATGAATAAACAATAAAAAAAAAACATTTTGAAGAGGGCTGAATGCCCAAATGAACCAGAGACTTTTAATAATTACGTGGAACATAAAAAAAATATTTTGATAAACTTTCAATGATGCACTTTATTGAATAGTAAAAAAATGATTTTATTCCATCTTGCCCCTGTTTTCAAAAGATTACTTATCAAAATTAATTACCCGATTCAGAATATTTTCGGCACGGAAAACAGAGATGGAAAAAAACATCGTTCATTTTATAAAATTAAAGGTACTACATACATGTAAGTGCCAGGATTTCTTCGCATTCTCTTCATTACATTAGACGTATAAATAATAAAAATTATGTCTTACTTTAAAGTCATTTAATTTAATTTATATTTTTAGTAGTACAACCCTATGTTTTCGCTCGATGACGCACTCACGAGGTTTGCACGGGATTCTCGACTCTCGGCACGTTTGGAGAGTATTTTTAACCGACTTCAAAAACGAGGAGGTTCTCAATTCGGCCGGTATGTTTTTTTTTTTTTTTTTTTTTTTTTATATGTATGTACACCGATTACGCCGAGATTACTGATCCGATTTACGTGATTCTTTTTTTGATCGATGCGAAATAGCTGCCATTTGGTCCCATAAAAATTTTTTCAAAAACAGTTGGGTACTTTGGTTTTAAATTTAAAAAAACTTAAATTATGAAATCATCTACATAAGCGAAATTGCGAATTTTTGCTTTTCCAATGACTTTTTAGTGAAACGATACGATAGTAGGAAACAATATAAGTTGACGGTTACCCATCTAGCTTCGACCGTAGAAAGTTATCACTAAAAATTGTAAAAAAAAAAAAATTTTAAACAAAAATTAAAACCTACTTCAAAAAACTGAAAAGGATGAAATAATTAAATTTAAGTAGGTATTCATCCCCTCGAAACATATTTTTGGAGTTGGTGCTAATTCTTTTCACAGCTTCTAAAATGGCTAATAATAATAATCCTAGTAGCCTAATAATATAACTAAAGTTTTTCGCTATTCACCAATTTTTCACCGTCACTCATGACGTCACAATAATTTCTTTGGCACGAATATAATATGAATACGTTCAATTCGGTTCGTTTGTAAGCGCGCTATTGGCACAAATGGTTCAATTTGGACCGTAGGGGGACCGTAGGGTTTGTATCCTGTCCTTGTTCCTTGTCGGAGAATTGAGCGGGAACCTTGAACAGAAAGGCGCCCAAATTTTGTTTTACTTAATAATTTTATTTTTATTGATAATAAAGTTCAATTACTGTTTTTAAATTAGAGTAAAGTTATCAGTAGCGATGGGAGGGACAAAAAAACGAAAAAAAGATCCTCCTGATGGGCTCATATCGCCAATTTCAACTTCAGATTCTGATGAAGATTCAATTAAAAAATATGATATTTACAAAGTACCTGGATATTCAAGAAAGTATCCCGTAAATAGTAACAAATCGGAGTACATTGTTTTTCTTTCACATCTAGACGAAAAGAAATATTTTTCAGATAAGGACAGGCTCGCCATTTCTCACTCCATACGAAAGTATGGAGTGACTGGTATATTGCATTTAAAATCGGTCAATAGGTATAAAATTGGTATCACATTCGATCTCTCTAATAATGCTAATGTCTTCCTACAAAATAAAAAAATCCTCGAAGAGTTAAGCCTGAAAGCTTCGATACCGGCTAGTGCCACCGAGGTGACCGGAGTTCTTTCTTCTGTGCCTACGGAACTTTCTAACAAACAAATTTGTTCCTTCATAGGCAGTTCTAGAAACATTATCCAAGTAAGGCGCTTCATGCGTCGGGTGCGTAATGATCAAGGAGTTGTTTCGTATCAGCCTACACAGACGGTTGCGGTTACATTTGCCTCCACAGAATTGCCTGAGTACGTCTATCTCGACTCCTGGAGACATGAGGTAAGAGTTTACGTTCCTCCTGTTAAACAGTGTCTGCGTTGTCTGAAGTTTGGACACATTGCCAAATACTGCAGAAATGATGAAGTGTGTTCCATATGCTCAGATAACCATAACTTTAAATTGTGCAAAGAGGATAGTAAAAACGCTAAATGTGCAAACTGTGGTGGCAATCACATTGCTATTTCAAACATGTGTCCACAAAAGAAGGCCAAAATTGAAGAAAGTAAAATTAAATCAAAAGCGGTAAAATATTCAGCATTATTTAATGAAAATTCATTCCCACAACTGACATCAAAAAATATAGAAACACAAATTAATAATTTATTCAAATCAGATTTCTTTATGAATACTTTAACTAATGCAATTACTAAAATAGTTTTAAACCAAAAGGAGACCCCTATCAACTCTGTAAATATAAAAGAAATCATTAAAGACACCTTCAGAAACAGTACCCTAGCTAAACAATAATGGATTTAAATCTCAACATTGTTCAATGGAATGCTCAAAGTCTTATTTCTAATAGGCTCTCATTTATTAATTTTTTATATAGTTTTAATGTACATATAGCAATCATTTCAGAAACTTGGTTGACTCCTATTAGGAATTTTAATGTAAAGGGTTATAAAATAGAACGAAATGATATTGGTAATAAACATAATGGTGTAGCTATTTTAATTCATAATAGTATTAATTATAGGAATATAAGTACATATTCAGATTCCTCATTACAATGTATTTGTGTAAGAATTACTGTAAATAGAAAAGAAATTAGTATTGTTAGTTTTTATTGTCCAACAAATTGTGCACCATCCTTTAATAAACATAAATTTGAAGCTTTACTTAAGTCCATCCCAGAGCCATATATTTTTGCTGGTGATTTTAATGCCCACCACACATCATGGGGATGTCATTCTGTTGACGCGAGAGGTAGAGATATTTTTGATATTATTGACAATAATAATTTGGTTTTGTTAAATACTGGAGAAGTGACAACTGTTGGCTCCCTGACTTGGCGTCCAAATGCCTTAGATTTGACTTTGGTCTCTTCATCATTAGCTCTTTCTTGTGAATGGTCTGTTCATGAAGATCCACTTGGCAGCTACCATCTTCCTGTAATTATTAAAATCTGTGTAAATAATGGTATTGTAAATAGTATAACTAATAATAATAGCAGCCTGCCCATCTACCCTAATTTCAAAATGGTAGACTGGAAATTTTATGAAAGAAATGTAGATCTTAAATTGTCCAGCTCAGAGAGTCTAAATATTTCTTCATTAGAAGCTTACAATAATTTTTGTGATATTTTGCAAGCTGCTATCTATGAGTCTTTGCCATATTATTATAATAGCTCTCCTGTTTCTCCAACTCAAAATACATCTAATAATAGTTCTTTCCGGAAATCCAAAAAAAATCCTCTTCCATGGTGGAATAATAAATGCTCTGAAGTGGTTCAAAAATCAAAAGGTGCTTATATTAATTTTAAAAATAATCCCTCGGATGAAACATTTTTAGAATTTAAAAAGTTACAAGCTCTTAAAAAACTTACTTTAAAAATTGAGAGAAGAAAAAGTTGGGTTGAACTGTGTAGTTCCTTCAATCGGTGTACTCCTTTATCTAGAATCTGGAATTACATGAGAAAATGTAATAAAACATATTCTAATAACGACAGTGAAGATAACTGGGTTCCAGAGTTTTTGCAAAAGTTTACTCCAGATTATGTTAATAATAAAACTAACGTCTTATCTGATAATCAATTTAGTTCTGATAATTCCTTCCTTATTAAACCTTTTTCATTCGAAGAATTATTATCAGCTTTATATTCCCGAAAAGATAGTGCTTTTGGTTTGGATGGCATTCCTTATATTATGATGAAGAAGCTCAGTGAAAAAGCATTGCAAGTCTTTTTAAAAATATTAAATGATTTATGGGCAAACAATAATATACCTGTAACATGGAAGACAGACTGTCTAGTACCCATATTGAAGCCAGAGAAAGTCCGGTTAAAACCAGATTCCTATCGTCCTATTGCTCTAACTTCTTGTGTTGGAAAGGTCTTTGAGCAATTGTTAAAACAGAGGTTGGAATTTTATGTAGAGCAAAATAATATCTTACCTAATAATCAGTTTGGTTTTCGAAGGGGAATGTCTGCTCGTGAAAGCATTTGTCAATTGCAGCTGGATATTCAAAATAGTTTAAACAATAAGAATTTTTTAACATCTGTTTTCTTTGATGTAGCTGGGGCTTTTAACAGTGTCAATATAGACATACTTTGTTCTGAATTGCAGTCTGTAGGAATTCCTGATAAAATGGTTCTCTGGATTCATAACTTTTTGATTAACAGGCAAGTTTATGCCAAGTATAATGGTAAATTATATGGTCCCAGATTTGCTTCTGTTGGAGTATGTCAAGGTGGAATTCTTTCTCCATTGATATTTATTCTATATATTCGTCGTCTCAATCTAATTTTGGGTTCCAAAGTAAAAAGTCTTCAATTTGCTGATGATCTAGTTGTGTATGCATCTGGAAATAATTTCGTAAACATTACTAACACTCTTAATAAGTCCTTGGAAGGCTTAAACAGATATTTTACTTATTTGAATCTGGATATAAATGCTTTAAAATCAAAAGTAGTAGTATTTAGCAAAACTAAAAATTTTGTAAACCCCTCTATATATTACAACAGTGATTGCATACCGGTCTCTTGTGAAGCTAAGTTTTTGGGGGTGAGTTTTACCCATAACTTGACATGGAAAAAATATGTAGATTTAATTTGTTTAAGAGCTAATAAAGTTTTCAATATTCTGAAAATACTTTGTACAACATCTTGGGGAGCTGATCCCAAAATCTTATTGCTTTTGTATAAATCTATGATGCGTAGTCATTTTGAATATGGTTTCCTATGTTACGCTGGCGACAATAAATTGGTAGATATTTTAGATAAATTACAGAACAAAAGCTTGCGACTCATCACAGGAGCTTTTAAAAGCACTCCCATTAATGTAATGCAGGTTGAGTGTAATCTTTCGCCATTAAAAATTAGATTTTCATACTTAAAAGAAAAATTCTTATTGAAATTATTTAGTCGACATAATAATCACCTGTTTCTAAACTTGAAAAATGCTCCTATATCCATGCATCATTCTATTTACATACTACAAGGTTTCACATTGTATCTAAATTTTCTTAAATCTTTAGAAATTCATAAAACATCCCTTCTTCCTTGTTATCAGGGAGATTTTAACAGCAAATTTCCTGCAATTAACATTATCATTGATCATAAGCTATCCTCTAAAGAAGATGTTTATGTTAAATTTTCTGAATATATTGGTTATAGATTTCTTTATACTGATGGATCTAAAACGGAGTCTGCGGTTTCATTTGCAGTTTTTGATGGGTCGTTAAAGACTGGTGTTGGTTACAAAGTAAATTCAAGCTTAAGTATATTCACTGCTGAGGCTGTGGCTATTCTTGCTGCTTTAAAACACATAAAACAAAAAAGTAATGGATGTCTTAAATGGGTTATAGTTAGTGATTCTATGAGTGTCCTAGAAAACTTAAAAAATAATAGATTTAATGCTAACACAAATTATATTGTTTCACTGATAAAAGAGTTTTGGTCAGATTTATCTTCTGTGTATAATTTTGATGTTTTGTTTATGTGGGTCCCATCGCACGTTGGTGTGATAGGAAATGAAAGAGCTGACTTTTTAGCAACAACTATAACCAACTCCTCAAATGTTATTCCTGATTCTAGCTCTCATCTCAATATCTCTGTACCATGTACAGATATAGTACCTGTTTTAAAGAAAAGGGCCATTGACGTATGGAAAAGGCATTGGAATTATGCTATTCAAATTGAAAATAAAGGTTTGTGGTATGCTGTATACAATGTCCCTATTGGAACTACTCCATGGTTCTGCAAAAGTCCTAGCTACATCAACAGGAAATTTTATACCACTATTCTTAGGTTGCGCTTTGGACACTGTCGTTTAAATTTTCATCTCTTTCGTTTAAAAATGGTCCAGAGTCCGCATTGTAATTATTGTGACTCTGAATCAGAGGAATCTTTATCTCATATATTCTTTTCTTGCTCATCCTTTGGCATTCAGCGCCTTGTGCTGATGGATGCGCTTATCGAAATATATGGCCAATCAGACCTGGTACCGCGCTCCATTCAGGATCTTCTTGTAAATAGCTGTACTTATTTAGCTTTATTTAAATTTATTACAAGTACTGTAGGGCAAATTTAAAATTTTAGGTTGTCTTATGATATTCAATTTTTGTTTTGTCTTTTTAAATACTTAAGCAAGTCTTCAAATGTTTTCTTTCAATTTTTATGACTTGATTTTTGGTTATGTTTATGTGGGTGCATGGCACTTCACATGGACGTCGTTGTTGAATGTTTGTGCTGCATCTCTTTCATTCTTCGTAGTATGACAGAGATGCCACATGGATATTTGGCGGATATGGCCTGGTGAAGTGCTGCGGGGTATGGAGTTTTGTTTTCTTCTGTCATTATGACGATCATTAAATTTTTCGTACTAGTTTGAAAAAAATATATATTTAAAATAAATAAAATATTATTTAAATAAAATAGGGAAAAAATTACTAAAGACGAGGCTGCATGGGCTTTAGTTCCCCTTGCCTTCCCTGAAAAGGGAGAACAAAAAAAAAAAAAAAAAAAATTGTTCCTTGTCGATGTCAATGTCAAAAAAAGGTTTCAAGAACACCACACCACAAGACCAAAAATTTAAAATTGAAATCATGAATAGCTATTAACAATGGATAGATACCCAGATGTGGAGAAAATAGGTGAAGGTACATATGGTGTTGTGTACAAAGCAAGAGATATAGACACGGGAAAGGAAATAGCACTTAAGAAAATTAAATTAGAAAAGTAAGTTTTGGCGCGAAATGTTGACATTAACTCTGCTTATATATTCTATTTTTATATTTATTGTTTTAAGTATGTGAATCTAGCCGAATTCTCAATAGATTTGTAAAACTATTACTTTATATTCATGTAATATCTAAAATGGTAAAAATATCGAAGAATTAAAGCTCAATGTTTGCGAAAATTTAGTCCCAGCAGCAGCATTATATTACATTCAGTTTTGTTTTGCTAACTATATGTATAGGTACTTAATATTCGCGAGCCAGTAAAGAAATTAATGTTTTTGGATTAAAGATATTAAAAGACAAAAAAAAACATGGGCTATCTATCTCAACCAAGTCCTCTGTGGCTCTCTGGATAAAAAAGTCGCCCGGTGTTAACACCATTGTGTAAGTCGCCGGATCGCATCCTGCCCCAGGACAATGTCTTTTTTCTTATCTACACCTTTTAATTAAACCTTACCTTTACCTTATACCTTTTAATTCTTCTGAAAACTATTTAAATGTTAAAATAAAATTTGAGAAATTATAAAATGATTAAGTATGACTAGTTTGTCATTAGGTGAATGTAGTAAACAAGTATCTTTGTGTATCAGTGAACCAGAAGGAGTTCCATCTACAGCCCTACGGGAGATCTCTGTGCTGCGAGAGTTACGGCACCCGGGGGTGGTGCAGCTGCTGGATGTGTTGCTCACTGAGAACAAACTCTTTCTTGTCTTTGAATTCTTACATATGGACCTGAAACGTCTTATGGATATTTACAAAGGTCCTCTACCACTAGATCTTGTAAAGGTATGTTGATGTATACATATATTAATCATACATATTGGAGAGCTGTTTCTACGTTTGCATATTAGTTACATAGGGATGAATTCAGATTATGCTTTTGCCACTTTTTCCAATAAATTGATCTTATTTCATGTGGGAATCAAAAGACCTTGAGAGCTAGTTTTGGTATCATCATACCAGCCTGTGATGTCCACTGCTGTAAGTCACAACACCAGCTTCACAGGCAGACATAATCTTCTACATGAGAATTAAAAATAAAATAAATAAAAACACTTAACATGTATTTTTAATCAGAAAAACAAAAATAGGTGAAATTGCTCATAAAATATTTTGAGTTGATTTTTTGTTTTCCGTACAAAATGTATGGGAAAAGGTTTGACTATTTCTGTCACTTCTAGTCTTCATACCTTAAATTGTCCCATAGAGTTTTTTGATCCCCACATAAAATAGGATTGATAGGCATAAAAATTTTTTTACATATTTGAGCAATTTTTTTGCTGACTGTACAATATTGCCAAAATCTGTAAATGTGGGTCGAATATCTTAAAAAATTATGAATGGTCTCCTAGGAACATATTCCTGTAACTATAACGTTTAAGGCCCACACTGTGTACACCTACCATCTCAAATATCCATCCTGGATATTAATCTGTAATGAAGCTTTATCCATCGAGAGGGCTATGACAATTGAAAAATAAATTGTGTCTAGAATCTGATGCTTAACAGGTTAATTAATAATCACATTAAGTTTGTGGTATTCACCCCCCTAATATTAGTAAACATTTCTCAGAATAATGTAATTGGACTTTTCTTTTCATACAAATAAAAAGATTCTTACTACTTATTTCAGCCGTGAGACAGTTCGCTGTGTTTCGGAATGCAGGGAAAGGTAGCCAGTGTACTTAATTACTGGGCATGGCAGGCATTTCATCTTAGGCCTCAGGATGACAATGCACCTGCAATACAAGTGATTTTCCTTGTGCAATAACAAGTCTATAGGCGACGGTAACCACTTACCACCAGATGGGCCGTCAGCTTGTTTGTCATTAGTTGTTTATAAAAAAAAATCAGGGGTTAGAGGAAAGTAACACTTTTGTTATACACAAATGCATGTGGATTTGATGGAGTGTTATAGCTTGCGCCTAACTTCTAGTTCACTCTGAACACGAGTCGATTCACTGCGCACTGTCAAAATATGCAACGGCGGAACAAACGCAGTATGAACGGTAGCGGACGTTGACTGTAATTTGACGCGTAGTGCTAGTTTTTATAATAGAAATCCTAAAAAACACAATAGTTTATGATATTATTATGGAATTTAAGTAACATTGTAATAAACAAAATGCAAGTAAATCACGTGACAATGAAGATCAATCTCAGTGTATGACGTCACCTGTTATTTCGAGCTATAAAAGGTCATTATACTTACATGAAATGAAACACTTTTCCAAAATTTGTCAACATTCTTAAACTGCGCGATGCAACTTCAGAGCGAACTAGATGTTTGTCGCGAGCTCCAGGGTGTAGACTGTATGAGCTACATTGGTGGGTCGACGGCGAGGCGTGACTGTGGGCGGGGTGCGGTGTTCGCAGAGCTACCTGGCGCAGCTGCTGGAGGGCATCGCGTACTGCCACGGGCAGCGCGTGCTGCACCGCGACCTGAAGCCGCAGAACCTGCTGGTGGACGCGGCGGGCGGCATCAAGCTGGCCGACTTCGGGCTGGCGCGCGCCTTCGGCATCCCCGTGCGCGCCTACACGCACGAGGTGGTCACGCTCTGGTACCGCGCGCCCGAGATCCTGCTCGGCGCCAAGCTCTACTCCACCGCCGTCGACGTCTGGAGCCTCGCCTGCATCTACGCCGAGATGGTACCTACCTCCTACCTACTACCTACCCGCGCGCACACACACACACACACACACACATACACACACACGCATACACACATACCAACTATGATCCTAATAAGTCTGCTCCAGCCGGATAAGGAAAGAGCCCCTCAAGTAAATACAGCAGGCCATTAGTGCATCACCGCCTCGCTATCTATGCAATCTATTATGTAGTCAGGTGCTCGGTGGCGTATTGGGTTGAACGCTCTGGTTTCTATACGAAAAACAAAGCAACTTTCTCCATAGTCGATCCTAGGATGGGTCAATCAAAGTTTGTTACCTCGAGCTCCTCCGTGCTTCGGAAAGCACGTTAAGCCGTTGGTCCCAGTTGTTCCTGCAACCTCTTTAACCCACCAACCCGCATTGGGCCAGCGTGGTGGTGTTATGGCCCAAACTCCTCATGTGTTTCTCCCATATAGGTAGGCCTGTGTCCAGCAGTGGGACGTATATAGGCTGGTGATGATGATGATTATGATGTCAAAGGCCATAAGTCCAGTACTACTTCAATGGCTACATTCGTGTGCACGAATGTACGCATATCTTTGTGTGGTAATACTCAACACCCACAATAACATGTAACACAGTATATCTACGAGAAAATAACGCATGAAGTCAACTGTCAATAGAGATAGCAACTATACTGTTTCCTTCTTGGTTTTAACCAAAAAAATCGCTAGAAACAAATATGAATTGGTGGTTGATCTACAATAACGTTGGACTCACTGTTCCAGACACAGACAGTCTTGGTTCAAATCCATGATTCTTATTTTTTTTGCAATTTATTATTTTATATTTCTTTCACGTTTTTTATATTTGTTTATATATTTAATAAAAAACCTAATCATCATATGTTTAGTTTTTTTTTTATTGTTTAGGTAAAAATTAAAAATATTATCTTTGTAAAGAAACATTTTGAGATTAGGTGGTACATACATAGGTATGGTTTGGTGGCTGGTTGGGTGGTCAGCTATGTATTGTCGTTAGAACCACATGATTTTACAATCAAGCTTGTAATATATATCACAACCATTGTAGCAAGGGCCTGTATAGCCTTCGGCCTGCCGGTCGTCAATAATGATTACTTGACCAAGTCATAATTAAATAGAGTAGATACATAAATATTGTGTGGTGGTCAGGCGAGCGGGCGCACGCTGTTCCCGGGCGACAGCGAGATCGACCAGCTGTTCCGCGTGTTCCGCGCGCTGGGCACGCCGGGGGTGGCCGCGGGCGGGGAGGACGACGGCGGCGGCGGCGGCGTGTGGGCGGGCGCGCGGCGGCTGCCCGACTACCGCGCGTCGTTCCCGCGCTGGCGCGGGCGGCCGCCGCACGCGCTGCTGCCCGACGCGCTGCGCGGCGAGCCGCTCGCGTGCGCGCTGTTCGACGCCATGCTGCGCTACGAGCCCAGCCGCCGCGTGGCCGCGCGCGCCGCCCGCCGCCACGCCCACCTGCGTGACGTCACCCGCCCGCGCCCGAGCCTCGCACCAGACGCCCTCGCCTGACACTTGACAGCGCGGGGCACCTTCTATTCACGTTTACCGATATCCAAAAGATCCGTAGTAGTCGCCGGAAGACATCCTACGAGACGAACCAATCTCGAGAAACTACTAATAAAAATGATTTATTGATTAACTTTGATGTTTCAATTTAACCCTTCGAGTGGTGTTTAAAATTTGAACACCCATTTAACACAATAATTATTCCAACTTTGATCACCTACGATTTTTTTGCCCTTGCCCCCTATCACCCTATTAGTTAAATATCTGGGTGTCACCCTTGATCATACGTTATCGTTTGCACCTCACATCAAATCAGTCCGCGATCTCCACAGGGACTTCGACCTCCCAACCCTTACCCGGGTCATGAAAAACGCCTCCAGGCGCTACTTTGACAAAGCACCCAACCACTAGCCCGCTCATAGTAAGAGCCTCCGACTACTCTCCCGATGTAAACGCTCCGACCCGTTTACGTAGGCCTAGGAATGTCCTCCACGAGCCTGACGATCCAATCACGAGCGCAAATGCCCTCGCACACACTATCACATCACGTACTAGACACACGTTTGTTATACACCCCACTCGTCGAACAAGGGTGCGAAGCGGGTCTTCGGGCGGGTCTACACTCGTCGCGCTTTACCAGGTACAGACATGTGCCTGGACGCTTCTCCCGTATTCCTCCATGACACGACTCACCTGAGCCGAGGTCCCAGCCTTTACAGGCACCCTCAGGTTTCGCTCCCTCATGGCTCGAGCGGCCTGGAGACTCTAAAAGTCTACGGGACACCTCCACCAGAGGTAATGCCCGAAGATTAGAAATCCTCCAGAGGCGAATTTGCCCCTCAAGGCTTGAGGACTCACCAAACTCTTCTCGCCCCCTTAAAACCCCGGTTACGCTGTAAAGGCCATCTGCGGCCAACAGCAATAGTCATTCAAAAAAAAAAGTTTGAACTTGTAATGTGTCAGTACTCAGTACACGCCGAAGGTAAAAAGGTGTAAGACAGTAAGTAGCTATTACGATTTACTACTTTATCAAAATAAATGGCAAATAGAGCTTACAAAATGTGCAGAACAAAACTGTTACCCGAATAATCCCGAAATATGGTATTGGTGATTTACCGCAACTTCTTTGTAAATTTATGTCGCGAATAATATCGGGATGTTATAGTACCGAAAAGGTTTGTCTTATTATTATTAGCAATACCACTGCGCATACCACAAGGGCGTCGCCAGCCCATGGGCCAGGGGGGGGGCAAGTTGATATTATAGAGTTTTTTATATACAACAAAATGACAAACAAGGTGACGGCACACCTGGTGGTAAGTGGTTACCGTCGCCTATAGACACCTGCACCAAAAGAAATTAAAAGAGAAAAAGAAAGAACAAATGAGAATAAGAAAAATATGACCTAAAGAAACGACCATCAACAATACGACGAATACGGCGTTCGAAACAGTCACTCTATGAGTTATCTTCTAATATACTTCACACAGCATTTGGCCCTTGCCATTGAAAGTCGAGGCTGTAAGTCTAGATACTCAATATATTTATTGCACTCCACCATGTATAGTAGGATGCAAAGCGCAGATGATGATGCGCGGGTAGATGTAGCAAAGGCGCAGAGAACTTTAAAAGTTACCAACTTAAGAGCTGCCTGACGGCTTGTACAAATGGGTCGCTAGCTTTTTGTGCAGCAGATGCATAAGAGCCGTTGAGGGCAGTTGCTCGGCTAGCATGGACATTAATGCTAGCCTCCCGCAAGGCTCGGTGCTGTCTCCAACAGTTTCTGATACGCTGTCTATTGACAGACTGCATTGTTATGCGGATGACAGTACTAGAGACACCTAGTATGCGGCTCGTGCCAATATCCCTAATAAGAAATTTGCCCCATTAACTGTGGCTCCACATTTACTTAGAATATCCTTTCCATGCCTAAGAGTATCGGGATTTCGGGATGTCCCTAGTGACGTTCAGTTCAGCAGTAATGACTGCTAGAAGATTAAGTCAAGCTGGCATCCAAGAAGCGGTTTGGTTTAAGTCTCAAGGTAGGCCCCATATGAAATAGGAGACTGCGGAACTTGTTAGAGAGGGGTCACCCTTAGCTGACCCGATCAGTCGCAGACGGCCATAGGAAAGGCGTTACGTTCACTTGCTTCTCCCGTTGTAGTGGTGCCTTAGGTGGAAGGTCAGGGGGCCTCAACGCCGAATAACACAGCCCGTCAAATATGAATAGAGTGGAGTTGGAAGAAGCTCGCAGCTGTGCGGGCTGACCGTTGGAGTTGCAGGGTTGACTGCTTGTTTGTTCCCATGTCTCTCAATAATGACGGAAAAGGGTTTTAGCGGTGGATTTTAGTGGGTAGGACAGATCTTAGGCCTTCGGATGACAACGCACCTGCAATAATAAGTGATTTTTTCCCTTGCATTTGCAGGTGTCTATAGGCGGCGGTAACCACTTACCACCAGGTGGGCCGTCAGCTTGTTTGTCATCTATTGGTATAAAAAAATACAGCATGGGGTTCTTCAAATAGAGCTTGAAAAGGTTTTTACAGGGTCGACAACACGAAATACTAGACTACAGTCCCCGCTTACAATCAGGTGACCCGTATGCTTGATTATATTACCTTAGTGGTCTAAAAAACAATTGTAGGAGTACCTACACAGTCAAGACTCAAGAGCATGATTGTAATAAGGTCGGTTCAAAAGGTCAATGCACAGATCACTTATATAATGTGTGTCTTCAATTTCATTAAAATATTAGAAATATCGAACAAAAAGAATTTACGACAGTTAAAAATAACATAAGTTTCGGGGTTTTATGAAACTCTTGTAAGTTTTATTCTAAAACTGTCTATAAAATGTTACTCTATGGAATTCGTTGGAGTTTTGTTGGCTACATTTTTTGATTCTGGATCTCTAGGGGGGGGGGCAGCTGCCCCCCTGCCCTCTCTTGGCGACGCCCTTGACCACATAACAATCTTTTTCGATACAATTGAGAAAAATATTTTTTTTATCGAATAAAGCTGTAATATACAAAACAAATTTAGTAAGTCCGTTAAAATCCGATAAAAATTTATGGAAAAAATTGACAAGATGTAATCGAACCTGCACATACAGATTCTGCAATAAAACGCAATCTATGGTAATAGTATATTACGATATTATTCGGTGGGGGCGTCGAATCATGATCAACCCATTTATGTATTTTTTATCTTTGGTTACCAGTATTGTTTATTTTAATATGGTACGTTGTTTGTGAGAATCCATTAAACATTTTATTAGTTACTTTTTTTTTGTTCAGAGTGATCTTATGAGGCAAGATGGGGTATTGGGCCCACAACACTTGTGCTGGCGTGGACGATGAAGATCTGGAAGAAATACACATTTGTTTGTTTTGTGAGAACGACTAGGCTTCCCCATCATGCCCCAATGTCATTACCCCATCATACCCCGTAGTATGGGGCAAGATGGTGTTCGTAATACTTATTAAAAAATATGATAAGTTGATTCTCCAAAGACTGTACCAAATCATATTTGGATTAATGACATAACGTTCCATAAATTAATCAGACTAACTTAGCTACCCCGTCATGCCCCCCCCCCCCCCCCCATCCCCTACCTATTACGGAAAAATATCAATAATCAACATTTTTTTCTAAAAACTACTAGTTTGCTTGTGTAGACTTTGCATAATTAGGTAGGTATGTACCTACCTACTTCTTTCAGAGAAACTGTGAAAATAAAAGTAAGAGTTATGCATTCATATGCGACGACCACCTGGCCGAGTGGTCTGTGCCCCAGGCTACTCGGTCAAGAGGTCCCTGGTTCGAATCCCGGTAGGAACAAATGTTTGTATGATGAGTACGAACATTTGTTTACGAGTCATGGATGTTTATGTTTATTTAGTATATTTTCTAATATTTATATACATATTATTATCTTTATTTCTCCGTTATCTAGTATCCATAACACAAGCTCTTAATGATGCTTACTTTGGGCTAGATAATAGGTGTGAGTGTATAAATATTATTATTATTCATTAACCTCGCACACCTTTAATTACTTCAGAAAAAATTTAAAAAGTGAAATAATTATCAATTTTCTAAAATAAATAGGTAGGTAGTTAGGTCGCGATTCTGTTGGCACAAACTAGACTAAACTTAACTAAAATTAGGTTAAGCCCTGTCAGATTGCGTTTCCTATTCTTCAACGGACTAAAATGGCAGGAGTAAACTTAATTTTAATCTGACAGGAATAAATTGGTTTTAGTTACTCAATTTAGCTATTCGTTATTCTGTTGACGACGAAATGTCAAGGTAAATTTAGACAGCATGTAAATTGATGTCGATTAAAATTAGTCCTATGATCTAAATAGTTTTTTTTCTTTGAATCATTTGTAATAATCAAAATAAGTACTTAGGAAAGTGGTAGGACTTATAAGAATCATTAGTACCTATGGCGAATTTTATGATAAAATTTTAAACACCAATTTCAGTTATAAGATGGCGGACGCAACTTTTTTAAAGAAAATCAATATGGGTATCATTTTCGTAGTTTTCGGGGGTTCCGATTGAGAAAACAACGTCAATTTCGAGATCCAAGATGGCAGACTCTATTTTTTTATAAACATGATTGTTAAAAAAAATCGCGTGGTCCTGATTCTGAATACAACACCAATTTCAAGATCCAAAATGTCGGACGCAACTTTTTTACAAAAAAACAATATAGGTATCATTTTCACAGTATTCGGGGGTTCTGATTTAAAATACAACGTCAATTTCGTGATTCAAGATGGCAGACACGACTTTTTTTATAAACAATCAATATGGGTATCAGTTTTATGGTGTTCTGGGGTCCTGATTCTGAATACAACATCAATTTCAAGATCCAAAATGGCGGAATCAAATTTTTTATAAAAATCTAAATTGTATTCTAAATCGGAACCCCCGAATACTACAAAAATGATACCTATATTGATTTTTTGGAAAAATAAGTTGCGTCCGCCATCTTGGACCTTGAAATTGGTGTTATACAGAATTAGGACCCCTGAAAACACGAAAATGATACCCATAATGATTTTTTATACAAAAAGTTGCGTCCGCCATCTTGGATCTTGTAATTGATGTTTTATTCAGAATCGGGACCCATGAAAACTACAAAAATGATATCCATATTGATTTTTTAATGAAAAAGTCGCGTCCGCCATCTTGGATTTCCGAATGAGTATTCAGAATGAAGACCTCCGAAACCCAAAAAAAATGTCAGCAAGGTATTTAGAATTTATTTAGAAAAGTTGCGTCCGCCGTCTTAGTGTTCTCGAAATAGGTGTTTTATTTAGAATCGGAATCCCCGAAAAGCACGAAGTTAAGGTCACACACCTTTATTTTATTTACTATCAGAAGAATTTTAAAAAGTGAAATACTGTGTAAATCTTTATAACATTATTCTTTATAACGATAAACTCTCTTTAACATAGAAAAGATCACATTTGGTTGGTTTACCTTAAAACCCACACATTGATACACTCTAAAGCGCAGCAGCCATTAAGAAGAAATGTGTTCATATTTAGACAGAAAATCGTCATTATCGGTGTTATTGTTTATGTTATCTTATCAGGTTACAAAAGACGCCGACTATTTGAGGACCCGAAACTAAAAGGCACCGAGTATTCTTTCAGGTTTTGGTGGGTTAGAAATTCAGGCCAAAGTCGATAGATGACTGTAACTATAAAAAAATAGTGACTTCGAAAAATATTAACAAAAAATATTTAAAACTTAAATGACATTTAAGATGTTATTCATTAAACTGAGAAAAAATAATTACTTCAATTTTTAATCAATACCAAGTAACTTTGATATTTTTTCACTATGTCGTTAGTAATACTCTTACTATAACTTATATTATAATATCTTGCCCAAATTATTAATTACTTATTTACCCTATGTATTGGGATTTAAACCTAGGCCGTCATAGCAGTTCCTGTCAGTTTTGAATTTTTCATCACATTTTAATTTTTTGATGAGATTTGTTTTTTAGTGATTGTTTTTTGATGAGATTTGGTGTTCATTATTTTAACGATATAATTTTATACAGTATTTTTCAATAAATGACCATTATAAATATTTTAGTTAATACATTAATGAAGTAGAAATGGTAGTGCTAATTCATCAATGGTAATAATGATTAGATGGTAGATTTGCAAGATATCCTGCGTTCTAAACCAAGAAAACCATTTTCGAATCCGGATGTGGTTTTTTTTTTTTTTTTGAAATTTTATCTTGATACTAAAAATACGTAAATAAACATTTTTTATGTAACTTTTGATTATTTAAAGGACATGTTCTGAAAATGTATGGGGGCTGGTACTCAGCTACCCCCCAAGACAAAAGTTATATGGGAAGAAAGAGTATATATTAAAGAATATTATGATATAAAAACTATAATTTTAAATGCCCGCATATAAATAAAAAATAACATTATATTCTGGTCAAAAAACTGTTATCCAGAGATGTAAAATTCCATTTTAAAAAATGTGACTCATCCCAGACATAGTATAAAACGTCAATGTCGTCTATTGTCTGGTCAAATATTTTTTAATACTAGGCATGGAGTTGATTTGGTTCAGCCTACGACTATTTTAAAATTATATTTTATTGTAAATGCTAGAAAAACATGGCAAATTAGTTTCTGCACTTGTTTTTGACTAATAATAATGATTTCAATTTATTTTTTACTGTATTTTGTCAGAGAAACTTGGATAAGAAGCTTAGAAATCTTGCATACACTTTTCAAAATTACTCAAAAATGCAGGGGTATTAAAATGAAAAAAGGGTATATTCAAGATCCTCTGAGCATAAGCTTTCGCATAATATATAATTTATCGTGGGGGGCTTTCGAGTACCAATATCGAACATCTCCTTTAGTTTTTAAGAAAAAAAAGGTTTTATTATGAGAATAATTTTTTGGTTGTCTACCGGTTCAGATCACCAGATATCGCTAAGCGCCATATATTTTGTAGTATGGAGTGATACCTCTATACCCGTATAAAAAATGTACTCTTTGCCTCAGTTAACCAGTTCAATGCGAAGAAAAGGCACGCACTCATTTAGTCGGTTGATTGAAATAAAATAGAGATCCAATCTCGTCTTGCTATTTGGGATTCAAAAAGCGATAGGTACAGTAATAGGGGGTTAGTGTATTTTTTTTCAATTATCGACTTAAATTCTGTTTTCTTACCAAGATATTGCTCCTTAATTCATAAAATCATCTTTTAACGTGTTTCTTGCAGTAGAAGCTCGTGTTACGAAAATGATTTAAAAAAAAATGTTAAAATTGGATGTAAAATTACGCTTTCGCCTTCTACGACGACGCTTTTTTATTATAAGCAGCGCAATCAAACCTTCTTCGTCTGATTCCATTATGATACTGCACGCATGGGTTAAAAAAAGTGGCCGCCACCGACCGCAAGTGTCGACCACCGACCGGACCACAAGTGGCTGTCGCGTGATTCAGCCACTTTTGTGGCCGCTTCTAGCTTCTTGTGGCGGCATTTGTGGCTGTGGCCTGTGGCCCGTGTGCGGCTACACTAATAGACGGGTCACACACACACACACCTTGTTTTATTAAATTTTATGGTGCTAGCACTGAATTCAACATAATCGCGCTAGTCCTGTCAAACAACAAGGACTAAATTAATTATTTAGACGTGACAACAGAATAGCAAATGACAAAAATAAATTAAAATTTGATTTTTTTTAAGTTTAGAGAGTGGTACACAGAATCGCCACCACAGAATACTTTGATCGCCACTAATGAGCGTGATTCAGAATATTCCAATGGTTTTTCGTGATGAGACAGCAAAGGGATCCAGCCTCATTCAGCCCATAGAGGTATGTTTGGAGTGTTTTCTTTATTTCTGCAAATATTGCAATAAATTCTGCTTCAGCCGTTTCATTCGATGCCGGCGTTCAATCAACGGCCTAGTCGTCCAGTTTAGCGGCTAATTTAATTAGACGGCTGCGACATGTATATAATGCTAATTTAACATCGTAAATACAAACAAACAAACAATAAAAATACAAACCACGAAAAATGGTCAATTCGTATTATAAATCTTGAAAATCTTTTGTCTATGGATTTGTCTATGATCAAATGATTGACTGACACTGTGCGCTGACACATGACACAGACTGACAATAAATAAGAAAGACCACAAGAAAATGAAGTGGGAAGCGGTAATTACAAAAGTTTTTCAACATAAGACACGTAACAAGGGTTGTTATAATAATTTACGTTTTGTTACCTCATCTAGACCTACTTGATACTTGACTTCCGGTTGATCGTCAGCTGCGCGAGTTTCAAATTTTTTCAGCTCAAAGGAAAAATATTAATAATATCATATTTCGGTTTCATTTATGTTTCTAAGTATAGCTTGAGTGTATCATATTTAATTGTTAATAGTTTTTGGTGATTTCATGTAAGTATATCCTTTCATTTTGTAAATATCCCATTAAAGGCGTTTGTCTTTTGTTTGTCGGTCGGGGTTTTCTTTGAGGCATGGCGGCTGCTTCTGGGGGCAAAGTGCCCCCAGATATAGACGCGGCGAGTGATATGGACGAGGAGCCTATTCCGTCTCCGGGTGGATATGTATCGGTGTGCGATGATGGTTTCTCGTCGAGCAATAGTGACAACCAAGCTGTGGTCTCTTACCACGACTTCAAGTTGGTACAACCCAAAAAACGGAAAAACCCGGACAGAATTAAAAAAACTAATTTTAAAAGTGCTAAAATCTGTCAGATACCATCTGCTAATGGCAGCAAAGATGTCACAACGGAGGCATCGCAATCGCAGATATCAGATAAAATTCCTCTTGGCCAGAAGCCAGTATCGCAGCGCTCTGATGCTAATTTTTCTGGAATAACGGACTCATTAGCGTCGTCTGGGCACTCCCCCACGCAAACCGCTTCTGTTCCAATGCAGTCTCCTGCGGGAAGGCAGGAATACCTCTACTCTGATCGTGGTCCCTATGCGGTACATATTCAGAAGGTTGGTGATAATTCTCCCGCCCCATTCCTCCATCCGGTTAATTTCGGCCGCTTTTTAGCTAAAAACAACATAGATAATATTATTAATGGCAGTGTACAGAGTATTGGGAGAAACAGGATAACCCTCTCATTCTCCAGTGCTCCTGCAGCCAATAATTTTATTAAAAGTAAACTCGTCTCTGAAAACGGGTATAAAGCATTTATTCCGTCATTTAGCACAGTCCGGCTCGGGCTTGTTAAGGGCGTTCCAGCGGATTGGAATGAGGAGGAAATTTTGAATAATATTAGGGTACCGGAGGGCTGTGGCCCGGCTATTAAGGTCAGGAGGTTAAACTTTAAAGTTATGGTTGACGGTTCTGCTGTTTGGAAACCCTCTCAATCCTGTGTAGTGTCGTTTGATGGCCAGTATCTCCCTCCTAGAATATTTATTTGTTACAATTCTCTAAAAGTAGAAAAATATTATTATCCCTCTGTGCAGTGTTACAACTGTTGCCGTTTTGGCCATGTTGTCTCTAGCTGCAGATCGAAGCAAAGATGTTATAAGTGTGGCAATGAAGGCCATGCTGGAAATGCGTGCAATGTCGACAAGGCCGAAGCAGTGTGTATATCGTGTACTGGATCCCACTTCGCTATTGACAAGGTTTGTCCAGAGTATGCTAGGCAAAGGGCTATCAAAATAACAATGGCGGAGAGGAACATCTCATACGGAGAGGCCTCTAAACTCCACGGCCCAGTATCCAAAAGTTTTAGGGATGCTGTTAAAGCCTCGTATGCGACGGCTTCAGCACCTGTTTCTGCGCCTTATAGCCAGACAACGTCTTACAAGAAAACTGTCAATGTAAAACCAAAATCTCCTCCTCCCCCCCGTTTTGGGTACGATAGGATTGCACACAGCAGTCTTGTCAAAGACCCTGTGCTCCCAAAAACCAATGGTATCGCCCATATCCCAGATCCCTCTCTATTTACCTCTTCTCTTTCAGAGATAATACAAGCTTTAACCAGCCTTTTACATACTTATGTAGTACCGTCCAACGTTGCCAATGACTCTACAGCACCTTCTCGCATTCCCCAATATGGCCCAGGCAATTCAGTGGAATTGTCAAAGTGTGCAAGCCAAGAAAACTGATTTTTTATTTCTTTTAAACAAATTCTCCCCCTTCGTTGTTGCTATTTCTGAAACAAGGCTTAGGCCGGAATCTTACTTTAGGGTTCCGGGCTTTGTGTGTTTCAGAGATGATAGTCAAGACGGGTATGGTGGTTCTGCCATGCTCGTCAGTACGGCTTTATCGGCCTCCAGAATTGTGCTCAGTTCTCTAGCAAAGTTCTCCATAGTAGTAGTCAAAGCCAAATGTATCAATTTTATTTCATTGTATATACCTCATCCAAACTCTTCAATCATTCGTAATTTGTGCGGAATATTATCTGGGTTGCGTGGCCCAGTGATTATTATGGGCGATTTCAACATCCATCATCCCGCCTGGGGTTGCGAAAAAAGAGACGCCTTAGCGGATCAGGTGATAGGCATGATGGATTCGCACAATCTGTGTTTTCTAAACGACGGCAGCCCAACGCGCCGCACTAGGCCTTTTGAAAGGGTTAGTGCAGTGGACCTTACATTTGTCTCGGCTAGCTTAGCCCCTTCCATGACATGGCAGGTATGTAGGAGCAGCTTTGGTAGTGATCACTTTCCAATCCTAATAGAGCTCCCTTTCTCTAAACCCGCCTACAGAGTAGTTAAACCTCTTTTAAAGTACAAACTCACTGACAAGTCTACTTGGGAGAAGTTTGCGTTATTAACAGAATCACTCTCCGAATCTCTTCCTTCCCCTTCCGCAGATAATTTAGATAATTGTTTCGATTTCTTTATTGATTGTATCAGTAATGCGGCTAGCCAGTCATTTCCTTTAAAGGCTGTACTTCCACACAGAAAACCATCTCCCCCGTGGTGGGATGGGGATTGTTCTGAGGCTATCAAAAGTAGAAAATTAGCAGAGCGCGCGTACCGTAAAAATATGACTAGCGATAATTTTTCTGCTTTATGCTCTATCATGACTAGAACAAAAAACCTCCTTCACTCTAAGAAGAGAAAGGGTTGGCAGAATTTCTGCGAGTCCATCTCTCCTGACATATGCCCTTCGTTGGTGTGGAAGAAGATTAGGGTATTTCGTGGATCATTAAAAAATTCTGCTCCGCGGTGCCCTGACGATCCCAAGTGGTGTAATAGATTTTTAGACAAATTAGCTCCACCTTATGCCCCAAATCTGTGCGACTTATCGTACAGCTCTGTCCCGGAAGGCGATTCGGGGGACTGGTTCTCCATGAACGAATTGCGTTGGATTCTCCCAACTTTGAGGGATTCCTCTCCAGGCCTGGATGGGTTCCCGTACTCGTTCCTTGTTAAGTCCGGGGAAAGGTGTTTAAAGTACTACTTGCACCTTGTCAACATGCTTATCGAGACAGGGTACATTCCTGAGGCGCTCAAAACGCAAATCGTGATACCTATCCTCAAGCCAGACAAGGACTCTGAAAAAGTTGACAGCTACCGGCCAATTGCCATGTCTTCTGTTCTCACCAAAGTGGCAGAGCACCTCATAAAGAATAGGTTGGAATGGTTAGTAGAAAGTCGTGGAATTCTCCCAAATTGTCAGTACGGCTTCCGTAAGGGCAGAAGCACTCTGGATAACCTTGCAGTTTTTACCACGGATGTGAGACTGTCGTTCTCGAGGAATGCTTCAACTGTGGCAGCATTCCTTGACATATCCGCGGCATACGACAGCGTCTGCTTGCGCATCCTAAAGGAGAAACTGGCTCAGTTGGACGTGCCAAGTAAGCTAATAAGGTTTATATTTAATTTATTTTCAGGGCGGTACATTTCTTTGAGAGTTGATGGTGAAGTGGTAGCGTCGAGATCGGTTTATAAGGGCCTTCCTCAAGGGTCGGTACTAAGCCCTCTGCTGTTTAATTTGTATACCTTTGACCTTCACATTTCTGTTACTCCATTCTGTAGGATTTTACAATACGCGGACGACCTGGTGCTTTACTCTTCGAATAGAAATGTTGAGGATGCTTCAGAGTGTGTATCAAAGGGCATTATCTCGCTGCTCAAATGTTTAAATTCTAACGGCTTGACCCTATCTCCAGATAAGAGCTCGGTGGCCCTATTTACTAGAAAGCGCCTGAGACCCCGTTTGGATATAGTTGTGGACGGAGTTAGAATTCCAGTCAAAAATGAAATCAGGTTCTTAGGGGTAATTTTAGACTCCAAGCTTTCTTTTGTTTCTCATTTGGAGTATGTAGTTAATAAGTGTGAGAAAAATCTCAACATGCTAAGATGCTTAGCTGGGGTTTGGTGGGGTGCCCATCCGCTTTATTTAAAATTAATATATAACGCTGTTATCCGTAGTGTCCTCGATTATGCATCCTTCCTCCTCGAGCCAGCATCCAAGAGGCTACTGTCGAGGGTAGACAGGATTCAGTCTAGGGCACTAAGAATTATTTGTGGAGCTATGGCGTCATCTCCAGTTAATGCCCTACAGGCTGAATGTGTGGACCCTCCCCTTGATTTAAGGCGTCAGTTCTTGGGAGACCAATTTTTATATCGGGTCTTCCAGTTAAATACTCACCCACTTCTCCCAAAATTACAGCTCTTGTCTAGATATACTACCTCTATTGCGTTCTGGGCGCATAAAAGAACTCCGTGTCTGGTTGTGAGCTTCCAGCGACTGCAGCAATTAAAGTATCCAGTGAATAGGACAAATAGGCTTCCTGTTTTTGAATTCGGGTACGATGTTCTTATGTTTAGGCCGGTTATATGTCTTTCACTTAATCTTGTGAAAAAGGACCCACTGACGCCGAAGCACTTTCTGCGATTAAAGGATGAGTACTGGGCGGATTGGAACTTTGTATATTCTGATGCATCAAAAGAGAGCCTAAAGGGGTGTGTAGGTGTTGGTGTATACCATGAAAACTATAACATAATACAAAAAATCAAGTGTCCGCCGGAAACGTCTGTGTTTACTGGGGAATGTAGAGGTCTTTTGGAGGCAGTAAATTATATTTTATTGTTCAAGCTTAAGAAGGCAGTAATTTTTTCTGACTGTCTGAGTGCCTTGAAGTCTTTGGAGAGTAACCCGTTCAAATCGTGCCATAGAAATGAGTTGATCTTGAAATGTAAGCAGCTGCTCCTGCAATGTTTCCAAAAGGGATACTGTGTTGTACTCGCATGGATCCCTGGTCATAGTGGTATATACGGGAATGAGAGGGCGGATGTAGCTGCAAAACAAGCTATCATTTGTGGTGACAGAGTCCCATTTGAGGTTTATCCCCTTGACTTATTAGCTTTGCCCAGTCTACATCTAAAAGCTAGATGGTCGAAGAGGTGGTCCACTAGTAGTAAAACGAAAGGCACTAATTATGCAAAATTCCAACCTGAGCTACCAGCAAAGCCGTGGTTTTATAAATTTCGGGTTAGTCGGAGGATAGCATCTATAGTCACCAGATTACGCCTTGGTCATTGCTGCCTTCCTGTCCACCTTAAAAAGCTGCGAATTTTGAATACTTCACTGTGCGAGTGTGGGTTGGGAGAGGCGGATGCCAATCACGTTTTCTTTTCGTGCCCAAATTTTAATCATGATAAGCTTTTTGAAACTCTAGTCAAGTGTAAATATCCATTACCTACTAGTATTGAAGTTATCTTGTCTAAGCTAGATTTATGTTCTATTAATATAATCACTTCCTTTGTTGCTAGTAACGATTTAAAAATTTAGTGTTAGCTGTTAGTTATTGGTCCCACGCATTCTCATCCCTTTTGCCGCTCATATGTATCGTTGTGTAAATAATATTATTGTAGGTATTTTAGTTTTTTGTATGTAGCTTAGTTGTAGTTTAGATCATAACAATGTTTTTCCTTTGCTTCAGGCAGGCGTGTCCTGAGTCCTGATTACCTAACTTTGTTCGTTTTTTTTTGTATTCTCACGCTGACGTGACGCTGGCAGAATGTTTTTTTAAAAAGAAAACCTTTGCCATGAATAACAAACTTACTTACTTACTTACCTCATCTAGCTTGTGGGGTCATCATAACATAGCTTGCCACTTTAATCTGATCTGTGTTTTTAACTTAACAATTTTTTCAATGGATACTTTACTGGCTCAAGCTAGACGTAAAAAGAGAAAAACGCGTAAATGCTTAGATGAAATGAGAAAAAGGTCTCGATACAATTTTACTAACAGTAACATACCAAATAAAACCTGTAATAAAATAGAGCATGGAAACTGTAAAAAACAAAGAAATTGTATAACAACAGGGCGCTTAACATTGAAAATGTTTCCAAAAGCAGTATGTTCTGAAACCATAACAAGACCTTTATTGGGAGATATAAAACAACCTACATACCTAAATAAGAAAAATCTGTCTGACAGTGAGAAATTAAACGAGATTATGGAATACCAGACTAATACTTCAAATAAATGTCATGAAATCGATGTTTCTGACAAAGGCATAAAATATGTTAATATAAGCGACTCTGAACAAAACTCTTCTGATAGTTTAATTTTATTCAGTCCACTTGATCATCCTCAAACACAGAGTAATAACTATGTAAAATTGTGCCAGGTTGAAACATCAACATCTAATTCTCCCATTGAAAATGATAGTTATTGTATTTATGAAAGATTTATGGAAAAAAATCCAGGATACATTAGCAAAACATACCCAAATCTTAACAAAGAAGAATTCTTTATAAATACAATAAAACAATTGCAAAATATACGGAATTTTTACACAGGAAAACTTCATCAACCTCCACCTAAGAATGATGTTTATATGAAGCATGGGGTCAGATTAATGAGATACAAAGTGTATAGCAAAGAAACCATTGTAGAGAACCCAATAGACTACATCAGGTATGGTTGTCTTCAGCATTATAACAACCAGGAGTCATGTTCAGACAGTGACATGTCACACACAGACAATTGTTTACATTCACCTTTTTTAACTTCTTCAAACATGGAGTCTATTTTATCAGAAACACCAGAGTATGCTTACTACCCTCACAAATTAAATGAATAAGCAATTAGAGAAATTGTAATAGAAACTTATTATTACATGCAATAAATTAATATAATTACTGATATTTATTAATGATTTAGATTATATTAGTATAAGCAATATGTAATGTAATAGTTTTATATTATTAAACACTATTTAGTTACATAATAATTAATAACTTCATTTTAACATCAAAGTAAGCTATATTTTCACATCAGTTGTATGTTTTCTAATTCTGAAATTACATCCATGTGTTTAAACATATCTGGACTTTTAGTAAATTTTTCCATTAATTGTAGCTTATTTTGGTCTTTGCCACTGTAATACATTTGAAATTGATTGGCCAAACATTGCGCCTCTTGTCCACTGAGTACATTCTAAAACAAAAAAGTATTTACTAAGCAGTAACATTATTGACAATTTCATTCAAAATTAATGTTTCTAAAACCTAATTACAAGCCACTTACCACTCACACATATTATCTATCCCAGATTAAGCACATTAGAAAACAAATTAAAAAAATATAGTTTATTGTTAACATCTATGACTCATGAACAATTAATGTTCACACTCATGCAAACATTCGCCCCCCCCAAGATGTGAACTAGTGACTTATAGACATGGGCACTAATGAGCTAACCAAACAGCTTTTTAAATATGTGATTGAGCAACATCTGTTGAGTTTGGTGTAAGAAGTTAGAACTGACCGGCAACAATTTGGTGCATAGACCAATTGCAATGAGAGCAACTTTAGTATGAAAACTAAGCAATGATTACCTTATCATATTCTCCTTTCATAAGAACAATCCCTTTATCACTTAATTCTGTGTAGTGAACTGCGGTCAGGCATTCTGGAGCATTTTCTTTATGAACCTGGTTGGTGTTATAAAATAAAAATTATTATACACAGTATAATAGTAAATGGTTACATCACAAAAGTTAAACATGTAGGTATTTAATAGATAGTAAGAATGTAAATAGTAATTTATAGATTACTTAAACCAACCTGATATGCAAGTAATGGAGTAAAGTGAACAGTGTGACCATAACTCTGGGACATGATAAATTCGTAACCTTGAGAGCGAGGTAAAGGGAAAATAAATGTTGGGAATTTTTTCATATTTATGTGCAATAAGGCATATAATTCTTGAGGAATGGTTGCAGATATTACTTCCTTATTTTTATGGTACTCCTCCCAGATGCATTGTATTTCTGATGGATCTTTATCTTTCACTAACTCAGTTCTAAAGATATCATTTAATTTTTTTTCTTCAGCTATCACAGTATCCTTTAGCTCATCTTTTGGGTTTAAGGCTGATGAAAATTGTCTAAAAAGTATAGTTTTTTATTTGATCAATAGTTTCATTTCTGTACAAGAGACTTTTTCTGGCTAGACTGAATATTTTAAAAACTAAGATCTATTTAAAAAATAAAGGACATGTGTAATGAGGTATACTTGCCATTGCCATGGGACCAACACCAAAGTTGACTCTTATTATGTGTGCAAGCCCCTATGAGTGCCCATAAAGATGTCAGGAATAAGTAACGGGACAACATGAGATTTAATTAAAAAATGTCAGTAGAAGCCGAATGTCTCCAGTGTACTGTCAAATAAATGTGAAATAATGTACATTCATAACATATTGAGCATTATGTTCAAAGTACATACATCGGCGTAGCAATCTATTAAAAATATTAGAAATGGCTTGTACATTATGTAAGAGTTAACTTTGGTGTTGCGCCACCAAACACTTTTTATACACTATTCAGTGTCTTTTATTAAATGGAATTAAAAATCTGATCTAAAATTAATAGTGGCTGACCTGGTGTCAACAGTAGCAAATTTAGTTTTTTTATCCTTTTCTTTCCTACTTTGCTGTAGCTCTAACTTATGAAAAAATTCTTCTGGTGACGTTTTCTGAAGCGCCGAAATCCGAGCAGAGTATTTTTCATAATAAGGGTTTTTCTGTAAGTCTTCTAAAACTTTCTCTAATTTAGGGGACGTCATGACAATTCCTCTTATAATAAAATTTGAAGGTTTTAAAGCGTTTTGGAAGGCTCTAATGAGCATAGACATAACCTGTAAAGATAATTGCGTGACTTTATAGAATTAATGCAAGCAAAGATCTAACACCACTAAGGTCTAAGTAGTAGTTCTGTTTATCCCTACAGGGAAATGAGAATGGAATGGCCCACCAAGGTCTAAATAAATAAAAGTGTTTGAATTTATTTACAAAATAAAGTGTAAGTGACTTGTCCACAGATTAGAAAGAGTATGTCTAAAGACCACAGAACATTTTTATTTTACTTCAAGCTAAAGACGCAGAGTTAGTTAATCAGGGTTACCATTTCCAAATTTTAAGTTGCCATGTTTAGGCATCTGGATTGCCGTGTTTTGGGACATAAACAACAAAATTGCCGTGTACATTTTTTTTATTTTATGTTAACACGTAAGATTTAACACAGGATTTTACATGCCCCTTTTTCCCCACTATACATGTTAATACTTTACTCATACACCACACTAAAGTAAATAAACAGCAGTAGCAGTATATCAGTGTATTTATAAAAAAAAATATGAATGAAATGAATACCATAAACAATGAAGTTGCGCGAATCTATGTCAAATGCGCGTCGGGATTTCCCCACTTAGCCTCATAGAGTCATACTACGTCTAGTGTAGTCAAAGCACAGAGTACTTTGAATACTGGAAATAGAGGTCAATCTTTCGCCGTAAAACGAGCACTGCCACTAGCGCTGCGAGGAGAATCCGTAGTAAATAGTACAGTTTGTTTGTTCTCTACTTGTGTCTATGAGTGGGTGAGTGTATGTATGTGTTGCACTATGTAAATAGGTACCTAAACATAATGAAAGTATTTAGTAATTAAAATAGAATAAAAACATTCTTTAAACATATCAAACATTTATAATAATGTTAAAATCAAAAATTAAGAATAAATGAAAGTATTGTTTATTTTCTGAATTGACAGTATTGACACTGTTTTTCATCAGGAGTATTGTATTTAGTTGTAGAGTGTATTTATTACATTCAAGTTAGTAAATCAAAAGGCAACTGATGAAAACTAGTATCAACACCGACACAATAACCTTAAAATTATCTATGAAATAAGAACTATTTATTTTTCGAAAAAAATACTGATTTATATTTTCTTCCTTTTACAATACTTTATACACACTCAACACCATACAACCGAGTCCTGTCCTGTCTCAAAAACACTATAAAATATCTCGCTTCACAAATATTTCTATTTTCACAGCCCTGTCTCAACTCAACACACAATTGTTTGAAATGTGATGACATACTAGTTGAATCTTATTAAAACTGGTGGAGAAAGCCCCGACTCAACAAAATTACGAAAGAGTAATAAACTAAAACTTTAAATAAACAAGAGTCGCTCTAGCGACTACGACGATCATATTTGTTTTGAGTACAAAATGATAGCATTTTTGTACATAGTTTTAGTGATACCAGTCAATTTCTTGTTTTTGTAATACTACTGACCATTGCTTGTAAATTAAATAAATCTTTATAATTTATTAGGTTTTCATAAAATATTTGACGTAATAATAATGTACTTCTATGTTTTATTCTAATGCACATAAATAAAAGATATATTTTAGTCACCGAAAATAATACATGAGTACCTAGATTTGAAACAAAATTTCACAATAACAAGTGGGTATCTTGACTGGCAACTCTAAACGGGACAGCCAATGAATGCGAGGACAGAAGAGCCATCTCTGAACTTGTGTATAAACTAGTGACTTGCAAGAAGCAATGCTCGTACTTTTGCATCAAGATTGAATACCCTGAGTCAAAGAGCTTATATTGTAGTCTAGTGATGTGCGTTATAAGCATAGTCGGAATTGGAAAAAAATAGTAACTATTAGATTGCCGTGTTTTAGAACACGGCAATGAATATACTGCCGTATTTCGGTTTTAATTGCTCAATAGTCCCAAATTGCCGAGTAGCACGGCAATTGCCGTGTAAATGGCAACACTGTAGTTAATCTATCTATGGGAGAGACTAGAGATAATCACAGATTAGAGAAAGAGTAAAAGGAGATAATCCTTCTTTCTCATTGGTAGAGATTTGGTAGAGATGGACCGGGCGCGTTCCAAGTCTACAACTTTTTACTCTAAGGCCGTTCCATGCCTTTCAGCATGACGTTTGGCTGTCACCATGGGCCTAATTTTGGGAACACACTTTAATTCTAAATTTAAGTACAGTATATCTCTTTCTCGCAATAAGTAATAGGAAAAAGATAGCAAGAATCTGTTTAGAGCTGTCAATATAATTTAGATAGATTTCTAAGAAACCATAGACAATTTTAGACGGCATGTACGGAGGTGCCTCCTAAACACTGCATTTTATCACGTTCAATAAGGTCGAAAATTGAACGCACGTTTCTAAATGTCAAATTATATGACAGCCATCCTTTTCGTATTCCTTATAATAGAAAGAAATGCACTGAACTTAGATTTAGACTTAGCATGTGTTTACCAGAATTAGGGCCAATTACCCTGTTCCGAGCCTTGGAGAGTTGGAACTTTTTGGCGATGAATATTTGTGGATGGTTAAAAAACACTCTGAGGTAAAATGTCATATGTATTAGTGACCATCCGTCAAATGAAATGAGATGGGATATGTGAAATCTCAAAAAAGGGAATGCTTATTTTTAGTTTACATTAAATAAAAGTGAATAAAAGTTGAAATACAGTCTTAATACAGAAAATTTAATGCAGAATAGAAGACTTGTATTAATTTTAGATAATAACTACTTGTCAAAATTTGAAGTTATAAAAACAACTTGTGTCGTTTCACACCTTAGAGCAAAACAAAAAACAACTCGGAGTGTTTGGAGTGTAGGCTCGGAACGGACCCCCTGTAGTAGAGATTTTTCATTAGACAGATGACAGATGTGGCTGAAGCTAAAAGTGGCTTAAGCTCAGCTTAAAGATTAGCCACTTTTAGCACTAATCTGTGGATGATACAGTGCAGTGAACACTAGAACAATAACTAAAGCATAGAAACCTGGATAAAATAGCAACTGAAATCACTATATTTGCTATACTTTGACTTATAGAGCCTTTAATGAGTTAGAGAAGGACACTGCCACAGATTAGAACGAGTATGGTCACCGATTTAAACAAATAAAATGTCTAAAAGATGATCCTTCAATTAAAACTTATTTCAAGCCACCGAAGAAGATTAACCAATTCCTACCACCTGTCAAGTGCAATATCCCCTTACAATATGCAGGCATATACAAGTTAGATTGTGACTGCGGCCTCTCATACATAGGTCAAACAAAGAGAAGCATAGGCACCCGGGTAAAAGAACATATAGCTGACGTAAAACACAGGCGCGAAACGAAGTCGGCAGTGTGTGAACAGGCTCTTGACGGACCCAATCACTATGTCAGATTTGATAAGCCCCAGATCTTCGCCAAAGAACACCGTTCTATTCCTAGAATGTTACGTGAGGCTATTGAAATAAAAAAAACATCCTGAGTTCAATAGAGAGGAGAGGTTGGAGTGAACCACCAGCTTGGGATCCCATCATGCGAATAATAAAGTCCCAAGCCCGTCCTCACACTGCCCAAAAAACTGACACCGTGAGCTCCGTATGCGTAATTCGTGCCGCTCAAAATATAACACAAAGTGACGGTAGTTAACTTAACTTAACTTAAAACTTATCAAAGACAACTGACATCTTCAGTCTTCCCGTGACCATGATCGCTGTAAAGTAATCGAAACGACGGGTGAATAATAATAATGTAACATCTAATTAAACGCGAGTTAAATCCGGTAAATTGGTTTTATTTCAAATGTGTAGTGCTCGCGAAAATGTAAGACAATGGGCTTAATTCTAGGAACACACTTTAATTCTAAATTTAAGTACAGTATATCTCTTTCTCGCAATAAGTCATAGGAAAAAGATAGCAAGAATCTGTTTAGAGCTGTCAATTAAATTTAGATAGATTTGATACAAACCATAGACAATTTTAGACGGCATGTACGGAGGTGCCTCCTAAACACTGCATTTTAGCACGTTCAATAAGGTCGAAAATTGAACGCACCTTTCTAAATGTCAATTTATATGACAGCCATCCTTTTCGTATTCGTTTTGAAAGAAAGAAATAGACTGAACTTAAATTTAAACTTAGCATGTGTTCTCCAGAATTAGGGCCAATACTAAGTTTTATTTATTTATTTATATACTGGCCCTAATTCTGGAGAACACATGCTAAGTTTAAATTTAAGTTCAGTCTGTTTCTTTCTTTCAAAACGAATACGAAAAGGATGGCTGTCATATAAATTGACATTTAGAAAGGTGCGTTCAATTTTCGACCTTATTGAACGTGCTAAAATGCAGTGTTTAGGAGGCACCTCCGTGCATGCCGTCTAAAATTGTCTATGGTTTCTATGAAATCTATCTAAATTTAATTGACAGCTCTAAACAGATTCTTGCTATCTTTTCCCTATAACTTATTGCGAGAAAGAGATGTACTGTACTTAAATTTAAAATTAAAGTGTGTTCCCAGAATTAGGCCCATTATATTTATTCAATAATGTTGTGCATACCTACTATAATTTTTATAATACTTTTTTAAAAATTGTTGCAATGACAACAATAACTTACTTTTTTAAAAAAAAATCCCTATAAAGGGAAGGCAAGGAAACTAATGCCCATGCAGCCATGTCTTCAGTATTTCTTCATTTCTTCTTTAATTGCATAAAAATGCTGGCATAACTTATTTCAATGCCTCTTGGGAGTATTTGACACGAAATATATGATGACAGTTGCTGTATGTGCTACTTGATAAGGTGGATAATGACAAAAAATAATTACAGCATTTCGGGACGCATTTCAAAGCGCTGATAATTACTTTTAGCGATTTTCGGACCGCAGCCTTAAGTCAAACTGCAAAGCTGTCAATGTCAAAATTTTCAAACTCTACTAAATGAAATTGTTTAGTTTATTCCTCAATTTCTTAATTTTCACAATATTCTTCTAGAAAGTAATAAAAATGTTATTTTGCTGTAAAGTAAATTCATAGTGAACTCCTATAGCAATCTATAAACAAATCGTCGTAAGGTAAGTGCTAAAGAACAAAATTGATTGAACTACCTACTCTAATTATTGCTGTTATTAATTTGGCTATTATTTAAACCAAAAAAAATCCTACTTTATTATTATTAACTTGGTTGTGTTTTTGATAACATCAATGTTTACTGTATATCTGGTAAAATTTATTTTTGGATTCTAATAAAAATAGGTCATGAATTATCAAAACAAAAATTTTATTTTTGTGAATATTTTTTGAGGAGGCTGTCTTTTAATCATGTACGTTACTAACCAAGTGTGAAGAAGTTTATTATTATTAGCTTAGGATTTATTTACTATCATCTTTCAGTTGTGTTTATAAACTGAGAAAAATCTAACTATGTATAAAAACACAACTGAAAGATGATAATAGATAAACCCAACCTAATATTGTTATTTTATTTTTTTCATTTTATTTCTGGGCTATGACAATTAAAAAATGAATTGTGTCTGGAATCTGAAACAAATGATGAACATCTCTATAATACTGTGTGAGTCTGGGTAAAGTGCACAAACAAAAATGGGAGATATTATGGCTAATTTTATTGAGGAAAAAAATATTAAAAAGAATATATTGGCTTATTTATTTTTTATCGTTTTTTTTTTAATTTTTTTGATGTTGAAATTACTCCGGTGTAGACAAAATCGTGTAACTTCCTAAATAATTGATCTTTTGCGATGAATCAAACTGTTTTATAATTGGTAATATAGGGTGTCTTCATAAAATTAAAATTTTGTAGAAAAAACTACACTCAATTAAAAAAATTAATGGACTCCTTACAAAAAACCGGTTATTTTTTATAGATTTTTGCATAAATTTAAAAATTGCTTTATAAAATGCCGACTTCGCATTTCTTTCTGTTAACTTTAATTTATTCTACGTCGTTTTTCCTTTTTAACAGTGTCAATTTCATGGCAATACCATAATCCTATCGTTTTCACAAATGAACTTGCCACAGGAAAGTAATAACTTGTATGTTGAAGTACCATTCATTAACAGTTGATAGAAAACGATATGAATAAGGTATTGGCATGAAATTTGCACCGTTAGAAAGGAAAAACAATGTAGAGTAAATGAAAGTTAAGAGAAAAGTATGTAAAGTGGGCGTTTAATTGAGCAATGTTTAAATTTATGCAAAAAAATTTAAAAAAAATCCGGTTTTTTGTTAGAAATTAGGCATTTTTTTTCATTCAGTGTAGTTTTTTCTACAAAATTTTGATTTTATGAATGCGCCGTGTCATTTCCAATCATAAAACAGTTTGATTCATCGCGATAGATCAATTATTTTAAAAGTTACATGATTTTGTCTACACCGGGGTAATTTCAACGTCAAAAAAATTAAAATATCGATATAAAAATTAAATAAGCCAATATAATTTTTAAAATATTTTTTCGTCAATAAAATTAGCCATAGTATCCCCCATTTTCGTTTATGCACTTTACCCAGACTCACACTGTATAATCTAACAAACATGAAATATTATATTGCAACTAAGAAATAGGCGGCGGTAACCGCTTACCATCAGGTGGGCCATCAGCGTGTGCATGCGGATTGAGTGATCCTATCTTCAATCTTTACAATAATCGACGAGGATTTAGTAAATAATTGTTAAATTCGTCACAGTGAAGTAAAAAAATTGTAAAACCTGAGATAATACAGATATAGTCAATAAAGTGGATCACTCATACCGCATGCATTATAAAAATGTCATAATGTATATCTCATAATATATAACAGTTCTGCTTCTTATTTATACATCAAAAAATTGTAAAAAATTGTTAAATACCATTACCAAATTATGGATTAGTTTGCATGTCCCGTTTAAAAATTATAACGATTTATTTGGATCACTCACACCGCATGGTGGCCGTATGAGTGCTCTTTAAAAATATCACCTTATACTGAATATATACATATTATTTTTTTGTATATTATAGCTAAACGTGAGGTTGAATTTGTTAAACAGTGATCTTGACAAAAACTTATAATAGATGGAAGAAATTCAAGTTTTCCGTTTCCTTCAGCATGTCGTCTGAGTGATCCACATTTCGGCCTCTATTTACTTTTGTATACCACCTACATAAACTGAAGATATACCCAAAATTGTTAAATTTTATTTACTAAAATTTGGCATATTTTCTGTTAATGTACGTGCGATACTTTAGGAAATATCTCGTTTCGTAAGTTCCTGAGGAAAATGACTGAGTAGGGTGTCTGTACAATGTATGTACATGATCTTAATAATTTTGCTTGATCGTGTCATTAGGCACGCATCTAACTTGAACTTTGGTCACGCCCTACATTTGGCAATACACGTACATACGGCCACTGACCGCGGAGCATAATTTTATAATATATTTAATTAGTGTTCAATTAGAAGTCTTTGACACAACTACTTTCTTTGCATTTTTATTTTGATTTCTTTTGACACTCATTTACATTGACATTTGCATTTATCATTCTTTTTGGTCCTTCGAGGAGACCTTAGTATCGTTCTTTAGTGTGAGTGCATTATCGCGCAAAGGGTGGTATCGAGGTTTTAGATAAACCAGTGACGGCGCGGGTGAATTAGTTCACGTGTGGACATTGTGACGTGGAAGTAGTGGGTTGACTCGCGTGTGACATTGTGACGTGGAGGAAGAAACGGGTCCAAGTAGCAGCAGTTGCAGCGGGTAGCAAGCAGTACCGCAGTCCTGACGACCGTGTTTTACAGACAGTAGGAATACCTGTCTCTCAAGTAAGATCTTTCCATTATTTACTTAACAATGGAGGCTTTGATTACACGACAAGCTGCTAATTTAGCGGAGATCAAAAGGATTCATTCCAATTTTAAGAAAGACTCGATGACTAGGAAAGATAGGGAATATGTTCAGCGTAGGTTAAATACGTTGGATAATTTGTGGACGGAGTGCATGCAGAATGATGAGCAGTTAATGGGACAGGAGGATAAAAGCCATCAATATTTTCAAGAAGGTATTTTCCAAATTATTAAGCAGTGGTATCAAGGTACGCGAGCGGAAATTGCAGCGTGGGAGATGAAGCTTAAGGTAGCCGAAACTCCTGCACAACACGACGATGGGACAAGCTCGAATAAGAAGATGGCCGTGGAGTTTGACAGTACCCAGTTTGAGAGCCCGCAAGTCGATGACGTAGTTGTAGAGTTACAACGGTTGCAAAATGCAAATTTTAGAGCTATGAAAAGGTTGATTAATAGTATATGTCTTGAAGAGTTGAAGGAAAAGTGGGAGATCGAGGATAAGTTGAAATATTTAGAGTCGCGTTGGAATGCAATAGATAAGCTTCATTTGCAGATCGATGGGAAATTAGAGGGAAATGACTGTTTTTATTATGAAGATTTCTGTGCACTTGAACAACAGTTTGAAAGTATTAAGCGAGGGCTAAATATGAAATTAAATACATCATTGCATATACAGCATGCTGTACCTAAAATTGACATACCTATTTTTAGTGGGAGTTACAGCCAATGGCCTACATTTATGGATTTGTATTCTGAGGCAATCCACAATAATAACTCATTGACAAAAACCCAAAAAATGCAACATTTGAAGGGAAAATTGCGCGGAGAAGCCGAAAAGTTGGTGCAGCATTTGCATATTACGCCCGAAAATTATGACACATGTTGGGAGTTACTCACTCACCGATACAATAATAAATTTTTGTTATTTACAAAAAATTTTCAGACGTTTATGCGTCAAACTGTAATACAAAGACAATCTGCATTTGAATTGAAAAGATTACATGACATAAGCAACGAAACTATACATGCCATACATAACCTGGGGATTGATACGAGTAACTGGGACCCTATTTTGGTTTATGTTTTATGTGAAAAGTTAGACCCTGAGACATACACTGAATACATGCAACAAAGACCTGACCCACGCGAGGTGCCAAGTTATGATAACTTTATGGATTTTATTGAAAACAAATTTCTGGCACTGGAACCGTTAAGCAAAAGGAAGGTTGAGAGTTTTCCGAAACAGACGCCACAAACTCAGTCTAACAAAATACTATTTCCATATTTGAGAAATAATAAGTCGACGTATCAACAACCTACAAAAGGTTCATTCAATTATAATCGTCATTTACACGCGTCAAATGTGGGTCAATTTAATAAAATAATTTGTCCGTTGTGCAATTGCAACCATGCATTATATCAATGTTCAAAATTTGCTGACATGACTGGATTTGACAAACTGAAGATAGTAGCTAAATATAATATTTGTAAGAACTGTCTGTTCGTGCATACTAAGGGCTACTGTGCATCTCAAAAACGGTGTAGAGAGTGCAATGAACCACACAACACTCTGTTACACAGTGCGGTTGTCGATACCGTGCAGAAACCTTTAACAACAATACCTACATCATCCAGATCTGCGCAACCCATGACTAATAAGCCAGATCATAAACTCAGGCATAACTACTTCGTATCCAGCAATGAAGATGAAATACTACTAGCCACCGCCCTTTTGCAAGTTACTAACTCAAGTGGCGAGTTCATAACACTTCGTGCGCTGCTGGACCAAGGGTCGCAAATCACAATAATAACAGAGAATGCGGCACAGAGACTCGGCCTAAAGCGTCACCAACTAAAAGCCAGTATTAGTGGGATTGGTACATTATCAAACAGAAGTAAGGGAAAGGTTAACCTAACTTGCAAGTCGTTATGTGGTGGGTACCGTTTTACGACGGAGGCGCTAATAATGCCTCGAGTTGTTAACAATCTGCCGAATACGACCTTCACGAAAAAGCCTTGGCCACATATCACGAATATCATGTTAGCTGATCCTGACTACAACATATCCCGGCCCATTGACATACTCCTTGATGCACACGTCTACTCAGAAATTTTAATGAGCGGTTTACTAAAGGGAGAAGGTAACCAACCTATGGCCCAGCAAACACAACTAGGTTGGATACTGTCTGGGAACGTCAAAACGTATAATTGCCATGTCGTTGTTAATAATGTTGAAGAGTTAGCACACTACTGGGAGGTAGAAGATATTAGCTCAGATTCAGGCGACTCACTGACGTCACAGGAACAATTCTGCGAAGAACTTTTTAATGCAACCACGAGACGCCTTGAAAACGGGAAATATGAAGTTCGCCTGCCTATGAAAAGCGGTTTTAGTCAGCTCTTAGGGAAATCCAAACCGCATGCAATAGCTCAGTTTATGCAATTACAAAAAAGATTACACAGGGACGAACAATTGTCTATTAATTACACAAAATTTATGCAGGAATACTTGGACATGGGACATATGAAAGAAAGTAAGGTGGACACACAACCTTTTTGTTACCTACCACATCACGGAGTTTTGAAACAAGATTCGAAGACAACGAAATTGAGAGTGGTATTTAATGCATCGCAAAAAACTGACACGGGATATAGTTTGAACGATTTGATGGAGTGCGGCCCAAAACTTCATCAGGATCTCTTGACTTTACTTATTGGGTGGAGGTTATATAGATACGTATTCTCAGCTGACTGCGAAAAAATGTATCGCATGATACTTGTAAATGAGCAAGATCAGCAACTGCAAAAGATTGTATGGAAGGACGAATCGGGAAGGCTACAACAATATCAACTCAGCACGGTGACATATGGGACAAAGGCGGCTCCTTTCCTGGCCTTAAGAACATTAAAACAGCTCGCTAAAGATGACGCGCTTAAGTATCCATTAGCCAGTGACGTCATCATCAATGAGATGTACGTTGATGACGTATTCTCCGGAAGTAACACCATCGAGCACGCTAAAGATATTCAACATCAACTAATTGACATGCTGCAAGGTGCTGGTTTTACCCTTAGAAAATGGGCAAGCAGTGAACCCTCCCTGATCGAAAGTTTAACAACCTCTGAGCTCAGTCAAACTACTATGCACTTTAAAAATGAAGGCAACATGAAAGCTCTCGGACTGCAATGGAATCCGCAGTGTGATAATTTTACATTCTTCAATAAAATAGAATTAAGCTGCATTGACAAACTAACGAAAAGGAAATTGCTTTCAGACATTTCGAAAATTTTCGACCCACTGGGGTGGATTACACCATTGACAATTAAGTCAAAATTGTTATTCCAACGAGTTTGGCTATCTAAGTGCAACTGGGATGACATCTTACCTGACGAAATTCAAGTTGAATGGAAGCAAATTGCAGAGGATTTGACAAATATAATTAAATTTGACATCCCACGATGGTTGGGCGATGCTACAAAGGTAATACAAATTCACGGATTTTGTGACGCTTCCGAAAAGGTGTATGCCTGTGCAATCTATATACGAACAATTGATGAAAAAGACGAACCCGTTGTCAGGTTAATAACAGCAAAGTCGCGGTTAGCACCCATCAGTAAAAAGTTGACATTGCCACGATTAGAACTGTGTGGAGCTCTATTACTGGCCCGACTCATGAAGAAAGTAATACATGCCTTCAAATGGGAAAAGATTGACGAAAATACTTACGCTTGGACGGACTCAATGATTGTGCTATCTTGGTTAAACGGCGATGAGACAAAATGGAAACCTTTTGTTAGCAACCGCGTGCAACAAATACGTGAAATAATTCCCAAACAACACTGGAATTACGTTAACACCAAAGAAAACGCAGCTGACTGTGCGACAAGGGGTAACAATTGCTCTCAGTTACTACAGAATCAACAGTGGTGGCAGGGCCCCGAATGGATTAAAGATTACAATAAAAATAGCATAACAAAACCCTTAATTGAAGACACCTACTGTGAATCAAAACAAAAACAAACATGCGTCATACAATCAGAGCCGTCGTCAATTATCATTGAAATAGTAGACATGCATAGTAACATGACTCATATTACGCGCGTAGTAGCCTGGATATATCGCTTCATTCAAAACACGCGACAAAAGGTTAAAGAAAATAAAACCTATTTGACATCGGATGAATTAAACCGAGCCAGAAAAAATGTAGTTAGACATATTCAATTTCACTGTTTTAAGGATGATATTTCAACATTGCAATCAGATAAAGAAATTAGTTCTAAAAGTAGCATATTAAGCCTGAACCCATATCTAGATAGCGATGGACTATTGTGTGTGGGAGGAAGATTGAACAATTCGACATTAAGCTCGGCTGCCAAACATCCGATAATTCTGCCTCATGACAGTAAACTGACGGACTTAATTATTCTGCAAGCTCACCACGAGACGCTTCATGGTGGTCCAAAATTAACTTTGACACATTTAAGACAAAAATTTTGGATTATAGGAGGATATCGAGCCGTTAAACGAGTGATACATAAATGCACAATTTGCCGTCGATTCAATGCAAAGTTACAATCGCAGATAATGGCAGACCTCCCTGAATCACGAGTGACAATCTCACGTCCATTCGCACGTACAGGGGTAGATTTTACAGGTCATTTAGAGATCAAGGCAAGCAAAGGCCGAGGAATAAAGACCTTACTAGCATACGTGGCTGTATTCGTTTGCTTAGCCACGAAAGCAATCCACCTAGAGCTTGTGACCGAATTGAGCAGCATGGCATTCCTAGCAGCCTTTAAAAGATTTTGTGCACGACGGGGGACACCCAATTGTATGTACAGCGACAATGGCACTAACTTTATAGGATCCAACCGCATACTGTTGCAACAGTATAAAATCATCATAGAAACCATCGACACATGCCTTTTAGGAAAAATAGAACAAATGGGCGTGAAGTGGCATTTCAATGCGCCCATCTGGCCAAGCGCTGGAGGACTGTGGGAAGCAGCTGTAAAAAGCATGAAATACCACCTGAAACGTGTTATTGGAGCCCAGCGACTAACGTACGAAGAATTTACGACTCTTCTATGTCAAATCGAAGCCTGTTTAAACTCGAGACCCCTATGCACCCTTACAGAAAGTACGGAGGATATAGACTGCTTGACACCAGGCCATTTTCTCACTGGCACGAATATTTTGACAATTCCCGAAAGCAACATCGACAATTATGATCTGAGAAGGAGGTGGCAATTGGTACAAAAACTGGGTAGTGACTTTTGGAAAAGATGGTCTCAAGAATACCTCCAGCAGCTTCAAGTTCGCCTGAAATGGAAAAAACAACAAAAGGACGCGCAATTAAACGACATTGTGTGCATCAAGGAAGAAAACTTACCCGTAGGGAAGTGGGCTTTGGGACGTGTCGTCGAATTACATCCTGGCAAGGATGGTCACACCAGAGTCGTGACATTAAAAACAGCAAAAGGCAAAATAAAGAGACCTATAATAAAATTGGTAACACTTGTGGACGCAAAAGAAGAATCATGTGCTGACGGCCTAAAAAATAGAAGGAAGACAGGCAGAAAACTGTCTTGGAAAAGTTTGTTTGGTTACTCTTTATTATTGATTATGACTCTGATAACTCCCACTGTGCAAATGCAAAATAACCATGACGTAGATATAACAGCATTACCAAAAAATAAGACTATATATTTTGACAAAATGGCTGAAATCCAAGAGATAAAGGATGAATGGAAACTGATATTTTACTATAACATGACCAACTACTGGCAGAATGTTGAAGCAATGCAACAGTATGTGGAACACCTGAAAGAATTTCAAAAAGACAACTGGGCTGTCCAATTCCATATACTACTAAACCATAATTGGTTTAGTAGTATATGGAAGTAACCTTGCTCTAATGAGCAAGGTACACAAGAGCTGAAATATTATAATACTTTACTGACGACCCAACATTTGATGCATAACAGATACAAACGAGGATTGATAGATGGACTGGGATACGTTGCAAATACCTTATTCGGCGTTTTAGATCAGCGCTTCGCTGAAAAATATGAAAGTGACATAAAAACCATACGATTCAATGAGAACCATATCCTTCAATTGATTAAAAATCAAACAAGTATCCTGGAAACCGAAAACAATATTTTGCAACGACATGAGTCCACTATGACTAAACATTTTAATTTAATAAATGAACAGTTGAGTGCGCTGAAAAATGAGACTCTTAGAGACAAGATAAATATTGAGAACGCGTTCTACGTCATAACTTCGTCAATCGCAGCCGAAACTATGCTACAAAACTTAAAGTACATTCAACAAACCATAATAAACACATTGACAAATATGTACCAAGGTCATATAGACGTACACCTCTTATCTCCCAACCAATTACAAAACGAGTTGAATAAAATATCCCGACATTTACCCCATAACTTAGCTCTACCAGATGTTCAAGACGACGTAAAAGAATTATACAAACTATTTAGAATACATGCACGCATTACGAAACAATACCTATTGATGGAAATTAAAGTGCCATTACTGAGCGATGAAATATACGAACTTGACAAAATTATAAGCATTCCCCAACGCGTTGACTCAACAAAGATTATGAATGTCATTCCCGCTACTGACTTCATTGCCTTTAATATCAACTTACAATTCTTTGTACCATTACAACAATCTGATATTTACGAATGTCAAGAAATACATGACAAGAAACTACTATGCAAACTTAATCATCCAATATATAACATAGGTAGTCATACCCAATCTATTTGTGACGTACACCTAATACGTAATAATGAACAACATGACCTTTATTGTGATACAGAAATAAAAACATGCATGGATAAATGGATCAAGTTGCACAAACAGAACACGTGGTTTTATTATTGCTGCGACAAATGCTTAGTACACATAATGTGCCCAGCTGGCATGACGTCAGAAACACTACATAATACAGGATTGATTACACTCGGGCGAAGGTGTGTCCTAAGAGGTGACACGTATATGTTATATGCTAATATGGAATACACTAGTCAAGTAGACATAAATGTACATAACCCGTTGACAATACCCGCCATATCACCATTAAACAATATCATAAACACAGATATTAGAAACAGCTCCCTACAGATTGAAACACACGTCGAGTTGTTTCGAAAAATGAACACGACACTGGAGGCCATCAAAGAACAGTCTACTATAGAAAATATCACTATTCACGACCAACACCATTATGCTATGATATACGTAGTGGTATTACTAATCATCGCACTGTTCGTAATTTCTTTATACTACTGGCGTAGGATCACGAAAAGAGCCACAAGGATCACAGACCAAGACGACAACATTGAAATGTCTCGGAGAGGTCGAGAGGATAATACCGAGGAACTCTACAGTACCGTGCAACCTAGAACAAACGCTCAAGACACAATGAATAAAGTGAAAAGGGGTGAACTCTCTCTAAGTGCAGTGAAATTTGACACTAAAAAGCATAGTGAAGTGTGTTAAGTAATCGTTAGGACATTAAGAAAAAATACGTTTTTATCTTTATGCGCTTTTTATATTCTTAGCTTTTATTATCAATATCTGACTTTATTTTACTTGTTAAACTGTTTTTCTGTCTGAGTTGGCAATATGTACAATGTATGTACATGATCTTAATAATTTTGCTTGATCGTGTCATTAGGCACGCATCTAACTTGAACTTTGGTCACGCCCTACATTTGGCAATACACGTACATACGGCCACTGACCGCGGAGCATAATTTTATAATATATTTAATTAGTGTTCAATTAGAAGTCTTTGACACAACTACTTTCTTTGCATTTTTATTTTGATTTCTTTTGACACTCATTTACATTGACATTTGCATTTATCAGTGTCTTTGATTTTTCATTGTGTGAGACTATGTGATATATCCTTACTGGGACAGGACCAGGCGTTTTTATTATATTGATTCATATTATTTAATATTTTATGGAAAAGATTACCTTGTGCTCCGAGCATTCTGGATGCCTAAAATTTACAGGGCTGTTGATTGAGACCGATGATTAGTATTCTGGTGCATTTATTTCTATTAATCTTTTTATATTTTATTCACCTACTTATATGTTATAATGAAAGTTATACATGCTCTGTAAATTAAAAACCACATGTTCTAGAAAACATATATTTTAATTAAAAAATCCTATATCATACAGTTTATTGACGGTACAATTTATCTATAAATTATTTACGTCAATGAAGATACTCTCAATATGGGTCTTTCCCTGTCCTCAGATCGGAACTCCGATTGGTAGGAGGAGCGGGAATCTTTTTTCCCATTCCTCCGATTGAATGTTTTTGTTTTTATCACTTACTTAACTTAACCAAAAGTACAGTCAAGCCCATTATACAGGCCATATCCTAAGATCGGTACTCCGATTGGTAGGAGGAGCTAGAAATATTTTTTCCCATATTTTACAATTTGACAAGTTGACATTAGGCATAGTCTTCATTTTCAATTTTTCATAAATAATTCTTAGTTAAAATTTATTACCAGCATTGCGCTAGAAAAAGTATTATGATTATAATCCGCTTTGTAGAAATTATGTAGAAGAAAAAAAAAATAAGCCAACACTGTCGCACGCTTGTATGTTTCAAATAGGATACAATCACTAGTACGGTTAAGTGAGGGAAGCATTGTGTTCCGTGTGCGATTTTCCAGTCTGCCATCGGACCCGTCCCCAGGGTTGTGGATAGGGGATCGCCCCCCTTGAGTGGGCTTTTGTGTACTGGATCAGGGAAATCCGTTGCTCAAGCTACGGCCCAGGAGTAATAACGGTACCACTGGGTACCCCTCGTGACACTACAGAGACGCACAGGTAAGATAGGAAGATATCACCTACAAATGGATTTTTTGGAGTTGGTGCTAAGCTGTGACCTGAAACAATAGAAAATGAAGCACCAACTCCAAAAAAATACATTTTGAGGATTAAATTTAATTATTTTTCCTTTTTAGTGTTTTGTATGTATGTTATTCGATCACGACAGGACGGTAGGTTCTTACGTGTCATTGGTTAAAATGGCATTTTTTACATTAAAGAGAAATTCTATTTAATTATATTAAAAATGTTGATTTTAGAATGAGCCAACCAACAACAGCGTATTCGCTTCATCAACTGCAGACTAATTATCTGGAATGAAGAGTAAAAGGTGAATCTTGTCGTGTGGTATTTTAAATAAATAAATTGGCGTGTTTTGAAGTTTGTTTTAATTTTTGATTAATCAAATATATAGTGCTAGCGAAAATAGAAGGTGATTCTGTTTTTTACAAGATTTTATTTAGTTTCATCATCTGTCCCAGTAAGGATATATCACATAGTCTCACACAATGAAAAGTCAAACACACCCTACTCAGTAATTTTCTTCAGGAATTTACGAAACGAGATATTTCCTAAAGTATCGCACGTACATTCACAGAAAATATGCCAAATTTTAGTAAATAAAATTTAACAATTTTGGGTATATCTTCAGTTTATGTAGGTGGTATACAAAAGTAAATAGAGGCCGAAATGTGGATCACTCAGACGGCATGCTGAAGAAAACGGGAAACTTGAATTTCTTCCATCTATTATAAGTTTTTGTCAAGATCACTGTTTAACAAATTCAACCTCACGTTTAGCTATAATGTACAAAAAAATAATATGTATTTATTCAGTATAAGGTGATATTTTTAAAGAGCACTCATACGGCCACCATGCGGTGTGAGTGATCCAAATAAATCGTTATAATTTTTAAACGGGACATGTAAACTATTTCATAATTTGGTAAATGTATTTTACAATTTTTTACAATTTTTTGATGTATAAATAAGAAGCAGAACTTTTATATATTATGAGATATACATTATGACATTTTTATAATGCATGCGGTATGAGTGATCCACTTTATTGACTATATCTGTTTTATCTCAGGTTTTACAATTTTTTTACTTCACTGTGACGAATTTAACAATTATTTACTAAATCCTCGTCGATTATTGTAAAGATTGAAGATAGGATCACTCAATCCGCATGCACATGCCATCAGCTTGTTTGTCATCTAGTTGTATAAAAAAAAAAACTTTTGTGATATGGAATAAGGAAATAAGATATTAATGAAAATAATAAAATAATAGTCTCTTCCCTTCTAATTTGCTGTGCCTGTCATGGTTCATGATGTACAAAATACTATTTTAAGTAAATGAATTCAATTGGTTCACTTTGCACTCTGTACATCTATACAATATGATAAGTATAAATACTCTCCTTAAGTTCTTTTCATATTTCCAGCACGAAAGCTCGCAGCAAAATTATTAATGGCTTCAGTGCATATTGACAATACAATTAATGGACAAGATTTGAGTCCTACAAGGTAGAGTCAGTGAGTTTCCGTGCCTGTAGAGATTTGGTTTAATTTGGTATATTAACAATTGAGAGTGTTGGTTGTTGCCAGCGAGTATAGCATGATGAGGGGCGTTGGCGCGGGCTCGCACGTGGTGGCGGCGGCGCGGTGACGCGCGCGGCCATGGCGGGCATGGCGGGCATGGCGGGCGTGGGGGGAGCGGCGGGCACGGCGGCCGCGGCGGCCGGCGACGAGCCCGGCCCCGGCGGCGGCCAGCCCGACGCCGTGCTGCTGTCGCCGCTCACCGAGGACACCTTCCTGCACAACCTGCACGTGCGCTACAAGCAGGACCTCATCTACGTCAGTAATCCCTTCAACTCTGTACACTGGCAATCTTGTTACTTTAGACAAACTCATTTTTAGGTGTCAAAAAGTTTAAAGATATTATTACGATGAGAAATTCAGTAGTTTATTGAAAAATAATTTCTAACTAGAAAATCCATCATGATACGGTAACTCGGTAATAGGGATGTTGCCTATACTTTTTGCTGTAATTCCAACAATTATTTATTCACGGAAAACAAACAGCATTCGAATAACAATCGGCGATGAGGTATAATAGAACACATATTATGCCTTGGTCAATTTTGCAAATAGTACCTAATTATTTATAATCCAAAACTATATATGCACTAGTGAAAACAAAAACAACATAATATCAACTGTCAAAAAATATAATAAAGTATTAAAGTCATATCAATACATCATAACATTGCAAAGTGTGAACTTTGTACGAACAAAGAGTCTGTAATAATTTTAATTTTGAAATAATTTGGTCTCGCCAGAAACAGGTGGACATTTTTAAAGTTCCTCCTTCCTACAAGAAGTATAATATTAATTTGTTAGAGCATAGGGTGTATAGGACAGAATGATATGTGTGGGGTGCGTGTGCGTGTGCGTGCGCAGACGTGGGTGGGCTCGGCGCTGGTGTCGGTGAACCCGTGCCGCGCGCTGCCGCTGTACTCGGCCGAGCTGGTGCGCGCGTACCTGGCGCGGCCGCCGCACCTGATGCCGCCGCACCTGTACGCCACCGCCGCCGCCGCCCTGCGAGCCGCGCGCGACGGCCACGACCGCCGCCACGCGCACGCGCGCGTCATCGTCATCACCGGCGAGAGCGGCGCCGGCAAGACCGAGGCGGCGCGCGTCTGTCTGCAGGCGGCCGTCGTGGCCGGCGGCGGCGGCGGCGGCGGCGGCGACGCGCTCACCGCCGCCGGCACGCTGCTCGAGGCCTTCGGCAACGCCGCCACCGCCAGGAACCACAACGCCAGCAGATTCGTGAGTTCACCCTTCCGCCTTTTTCCCTCCTTGCTCGTGACCGACTTCGCTCTCGATAAATTTCCTCCAGCCTCTGTACCTTTGCCGCGCAACGAATGCCTCGCTCTAAATATTTCTTGGATGAGGATGCCGCACGCGGGAAGGCTGAACCATGGTGTAGTTGAGCTAACATTCGAGCGCTCTGTTTATTTATCCATCTCAGGCTACGCACAAAACGATCGTTCCGAGTGACCGCAGCGAATGACCTGAGGCGCGTTTGAGCTTAGCAATAACGAGTGTACGTTTCAGCGAGGCGAATCTTGTCTAGCCTAGCGTTTGCCTTGCAAAGTAGCTCGGTCAGTCAGCACGCGGCTATTCTCGACTTGTTTTACTAAAACCCAAAAATTTTAACAGCCGCAACAAATAGTTATTTATAATACTAGTGCGGTCGATTCGACCTTACCAATGTCACGAGTTTGTAAAAAAAAACCTTCCGCCCGCCGCGCCAATTGTGTCGCGGTCTACATGGTGTCTGTCGATTGTGTGGGTTCGTATTGATCACGGCGGCCACACTCGCATCTATCCGGGCCTTTACAGGTCTCATAGCGGTGACTCGGACACAACTCGACTCTTTGAGCGCTTGCAATCGACGACCAACAAAGTTTTCGAGCTACTGCTCGACCCCCTACCGCGGAGTTAGTGATATTAGGAGACTTTAATGCCCACCATGTCGAGTGGCTCAATTTTCGGTCCACTGACCACGCTGGAAGGTCTGTTCTCGTATTTGTCCTGGCCTATGGTTTCTTGAAATTGGTTCGTTCTCCTACAAGAATACCAGATATCGAGAGCCATACGAGCTCTTTACTCAACCTTCTGCTGACTACGCGTGCGAACGGATATACCATCTCACCATCTTTAGGCTCATCAGACCACTGCCTTGTCCGGATCCTAGTGCACAGTACGTAACCTGATGCTCCCCGGCCCGCTGGGTGCCGTCGAGTGTGGCACTACAAGACTGGCAGACTGGGCTGGGTTGCGTGAGTTTTTTGAGCAAAAGGGTTTGATCACTGAGACTATTTAGTCTTATAATGTGAAACGCCTTGGTAGAATTCTTGAATATTTTTTGAGGAAATTAATTAAACTGTAAAGTATACGCACGTCGCCCTACAACGGAACGTGTGGTAAAACAGGTATTTAAGTGCGAGTACCTATTTTACCGCACGCTTCGCTGTATGGTGCGTAATATTTAATTTTCGAACTACATATGTATACAAGCTTCGTAAATGCATTTTTTGAGCAAATGTGTTGAAAACATCTTTTCCACTTTTCAGGGCAAATTATTAGATGTGGAGTTTGACTTCCGGGGAGTGCCCGTCGGGGGACATATTATGCATTGTAAGTTGCGACGTACCCTATACGCTTTGTTCGATATTTACTTTTAGAAATGCCATTAGAAAATTTCGTATTAAAATATTTGTTTTCTGTACATGCAGTTCTTTTGGAAAAGGTGGAGTATTGCCTCGTTGCAGTCATTATATATAATATATTTAGCGTGGTAGTCGGTGTAACGTTGCGTGTCCGCTTGTGGCAGGAGCGCGTGTGCCACGTGCCGGAGGGCGAGCGCAACTTCCACGTGCTGTACCAGCTGCTGGCCGGCGCCGACGCCCAGCTACTTAGTGAGTGCCAGCCCCCGCCCCCGAACCCCGGCTGTGCGACACGTCATCACCAGCCTATATACGTCCCACTGCTGGGCACAGGCCTTCCTACATGGGAGAAACACATGAGGAGCTTGGGCCATAACGCCACCACGCTGGCCCAATGCGGGTTGGTGGGTTAAAGCGGTTGTAGTAACAACCGGGACCAACGGCTTAACGTGCCTTCCGAAGCACGGAGGAGCTCGAGATTATTAATTTTGGTTGACCCATCCCGGGGTCGACCATGGCGAAAGTTGCTTTGTTTTCGTATTCGAAACCAGAGCGCTCAAACCAATACGCCACCGAGCTCCTCATACACACGGCTACGGAAATACATATCATTCAGTGGCAAAGGACATGGCTAATTGCTGCCTAGCTAACTTTCCAGCATTTACAAGAACACCACTAAGGTATCCAAATATAAAAATAAAATAATGAATTATCGTATATTCATTAAACCGGAGAACTGCACAATTTTTTAACTTAATAGTGCTTAGTGCAAACTTCTGGTTATATTTTTACATTTGACGTTCCTTACCCCACAGACGACTTAAAATACAATAACTTTGACAAAACAAAAATATAATAATATAACACAATAAGAGTACTGTTTTAAAAACTCCAAATGTTTAACTATTCAATTATTGATAAATATTATTTATGAAACATCATTCAATTATATTTCATCACAAAAAATACCTGAAATGTAACGGAACTTATTTGACTGATAGATAAGTGACATTAGCTGGTAGCTGTCATCATTGCAGTCTCAATCGGTTTCTCAGTTTTAAATATATTATTATGATGATTTATTATTGTTTATTTTAGGATTATGTCAAGTGAAACGAGCGCGTTCATTTGGTGAACATGTTACGAAAAATGGCATTTATAATAATCGGAAGTGTCGAATATTAATTTTAATAGCAAAGTAGAATATTGTACACTTTGCTTGGTGGTTTTCATCATCATGCGTATTAATAAAACTGTTTTCGCTTGCTATGCCTGTCTGTGAAGTTCTTTGGGATTTATTTTTATATTATTTTATCCTGTAGGTATTCAGCAAAATAAAACGATACTAAACATTAGTGTAAATAGAAATCGATACCTAGGCAAAGTCACTATGGAATCTTGGCCATGTCTTTTGGCGACTGCCTGCTGAAAGTGCTTCTCAAAGTTCCACAAAAAACTATGTCGAATGCTGCTTGATACGATTGTTATTATTGTGTATATTGAAGTAATTGCACTTAAGACCTCTATGTGTAAGTTTAGTGTCGCTTGACCGATAGCTGCGGTCGTTCGTCTACCGCAGGCAGCGTCTCTGTATTACATAAAAAGGGATGTGTCTGTGCCCTGGACACGGCTGTGGATTTTACGTGAATACGTATGTAGGTATATGTAATCTGTAATATTATTTTGTATGAATTCTTTGATCCTTTAGCTATCGAGTGGTATGACTAAATGTATGTAGATGATAGTTAGCAACACCAAACTGTGTCCCCGATTTTGTTATGATCAGTCGTCTGAGTCGCCTCCCACTACGATAGCTGTGTGGACGTGTGACGTCACAAGTATGTGCGGGCAGTGACGGCCTCGTGTTTGGTCAGAGCGGCTGCGGCTGCAGCGGTCGTGGGAGCAGTACCGCATCCTGCGCGGCGGGGCCCCGTGCGGCGGCGGGGCCCCGTGCGGCGGCGGGGCCCCCGCGGCGGTGGCGCCCGCGGCCCCCGGGGCCCCCGCGCCGCCCGCCGGGCCCCGCGCCGCCGCCGCCGACACCGACCACTTCGCCTTCACCAAGGTCACCATTAACAACATTTGACACATGACACCCTACTTCAATTCGTAAACAGAGTTTGACAAACAATTTAAACAAAAATAATAACCGATTTGGACACTCTGCATAGGAAAGAAAGTAATTAAATTAAAGTACATGTTAGTTGTTTCAAGATACAGTACAAAATGAAACATCAACTCCTAAAAAATCCTTTATATTAGACGCAAGAGTTTTTACCGAATGTTCCAAAATTAATTAACCATTAAATCATGTAATCATTATACATATATTAACTTCTATATTATTGCAGTGCCCTAGCCCCTAACAGGGTTTATGATACATTGATGCTACTATGCCTTTAACACCATGTAGTTAAACTCATGAAACAATTATAAGTAGGTACTTTAATTTAATTATTTTGAGTTGCTCATACCGCTTCTAGCACAAGTCCCATAAACGTGGATTTTATATAACTGATAACTAAATACACACTAAAATGTCTCAAGTTTTAAGTTTTGTGTATTATGGAGTATTATACTCGAAGTAATGTTTGCTATTAGTGCACATGTTTAATCTGTCAAACGAAGTTATACCTCAAATCAATTGTGTCTGGAATTTGATGCTTGACGGGTTTACAATATTAATAAATAGAAAGGTCTCAAAAAGAAGATGTTGAAGAAGCGTTTGAGTATTCGGCTGTGAATGATTTTAAAGTTGTCTCAACGACTTCATGTTATTAGCCTTTGAGGCACAAACAAAACTAGATGAAATACAATTACAAAATGAGGGAGAAAGGTAGCGCGGAGCGAGCGCGGCGAGTGCGCTCGGTGTAGTGACGTATGTGGTGGTTGTGTGAGCGGGCGCGTGGCGCGTGGCTTGTGGCGTGTGTCAGGCGGCGATGTCCACGCTGGGCTTCAGCGGCGCGGCCAGCGGCGGCGTGCTGCGGCTGCTGGCCTTCGTGCTCAAGCTGGGCAACGTCACCTTCGAGCCGCAGCACAACATCGACGGCTCCATCGGCGTGCGGCTGCAGCCTCCCTACGGTTGGTACACATGCCACGACAACACAACATCGACGGTTCCGTCGGCGTGCGGCTGCAGCCTCCCTACGGTTGGTACACATGCCACGACAACACAACATCGACGGCTCCATCGGCGTGCGGCTGCAGCCTCCCTACGGTTGGTACGGCAGCGGCAGCGGCACTCCTGCTGCCGCTAGCCTCTGACTCATAATTTGGTTTGTCATAAAACTATTTTAAGTTTATCTTGTCTACCTCCGTGTTTCGATGTTGAGACTATCTAACAATAATTATTTTTGGGATGTTTCTTTTTCGGAAGGAAAGTCATAGTTTTAAAATTGTATTTCTATATTTATTTGGTAGGTATTTCTGTTTTTCAAAACTAAACGAGTTTCCAAAAACCTTCTAATGACCTGACAATAGCGTTTCTTGTAATTGATACTATCATATCAATAATCAATATTAATTTTAATAAATGATTTATTAAAGTACGAGTAGATGCTCTATTTTATTTGTTTGCGTAGGAAAAGGTATAATTTGAGAAAGCCTGTATGCATAGTTCAAAAGTTAAATATTACGCACCATACAGCGGTGCGTGCGGTAAAATAAGTACTTACGTGTGAGTACCTATTTTATCGCACGCTCCGTTGTATGGTGCGTAATATTAAACTTTCAAACAATACACACAGGCTTCCTAAATGCATTTTTTTTTTTATTTTTTTTTTTATTTTTTTTTATGCATTCTTTTCAGTTTAATAATTTTCTCAAAAATGTACTGGAATTCCACCAAGGAGTTTCACTTTAGGACAATAAATTGGCGGAAGGATCCAACCATTCGTATTATCACGGATTTGATTCCGAAAGTCATCCCTTCTCGTTTTGACGCGTCGTGGTAAAATGTGACAGGAATAGATAGGTTCCGAAATCCGAATCTTTTCCGACAGTTGAGAATAAGGAGGCTGGTTTCTGTTGTTGACCCGCGCTTACGGCTCGGTCAGCAAAACCGGGTCTCGTAAAGAATTTGATACTTTTTATACACTGGTATCGAAATGTACTATTATTGTACTTGTGTCGCGTAAACCATAGTCGGGTACCCAGTTGACACTTCTTTATTCTGTAACCTCACAGTTTCAGCACTGTCGTCCTAATAATACTTTACAAACTATACAACCTCTTCGAGAGCACAAGTCACACTGCCGCTTCTAGCGGCCCGTCCACCTGTTACTAAACTACCTCACCGAGTTTATTCCCACTACTCTACCTAACACGCCACTAGTTATCTGCGAATTTGACGGCCAGTGTTGCCATGTGAAATAATATTTTACGTTATCATTATTATCTTATTTTTCTATTATATTTTCTAAAGAATACAACGCAATTAGGCAAATAATTAATTAAATCACGACACTTGAGACTTTTTGCTTTATTATTCATAGAGCGAATTTTTTTCATATTAATTATTCATTCATATAATTATTTATTCAAGAGAAAAAATCGTGCCTCGTCTGACTGCTCTAAGTAGCAAATTGGGCTAAACCCGGTGCCCGTCGAGAGGGGAAGGGACTCTAGTATAGTTCGGTCAATACTAGTACGATGTAGAAGGGAAGGTACTCTATATCGTTCGGTGAATCAATACATACTTGAGTATGTAATGATTGTGTCGTGTGCGCAGAGTGGAGCGAGGCGTGCGCGCTGGTGGGCGTGGACGCGGACGAGCTCGCCGCTGCGCTGGGCGCCGCCGGCGACGACGCCCGCCTCGCCGGTACCGCACCACCTGATTACCTCTACACCTCTACGTCTGCTATGTCTACCCTTAACTTATTGAAACATATTTAGAACCACATCTAAACCACAGACAAATCATATCTATCCAAATCATAGCCCCAGTTGCCAAAATTATTCATTTTCCGACCGTTGTAGTTTCGCTTGTTTTACAATTCAAATCTGTAATTGAATATACTGGAGCAAGCTTGTAGAGAAATATATCAAAAAAATATTTTATTCGGTGGGCGGCTTACAGAGTCGAGCCTGGAGGGCGGGGCGGGGTTGGAGTCTGAGGCGGAGATGGAGGCGGAGGCGGAGGGCGAGGAGGCGGCGGGCGTGGGCGCGGGCGGCGAGGGCGGCGCCGAGTGGGCGGCGGCGCTGCGGGACCGGCTGCTGAGCGCGCTCTACGGCCGCCTGTTCACCTGGCTCATCACCGCCGTCAACGACACCATCAAGGTACCGCGCCCAGGCGTTATAGAGCAACCGGATCGTTCCATACGTTCGATACAGGAGGACCGGCTCAAGAAAACCGATTAACGCGGCGTGTACCTTCTGAAAGTACTCCTGTGTAGGTTTTAATAAATAAGCATAATTTCAAAATCATTAAGAGGAACCGTCGGGTGTCGTTTAGCCGGTGGAGGCGGGCGCGCGCAGCTCGCTGGGCATCCTGGACGTGTACGGGTTCGAGAGCCTGGCGTACAACGGGCTGGAGCGGCTGCTGGTGAACTACGCGGCCGAGCGCGTGCAGGCGGCCGTGACCGCCGCCACGCTGCGGGCCGAGCAGGCCGCGTACGCCCGCGAGGCGCTGCCCTGGACGCCGCTGGCCTACCGCGAGCACGAGCCGCTCGCCGCGCTGCTCGACGCGCCCGCGCCCGCCGGCGTGCTGGCCGCGCTGCACGCCGCGCGCTCCGACGCCGCCTTCCTGCAGCGGCTGCAGCGACGCCGCCACGCGCGCCTGCTCGTGCTGCCGCCCGACAGCTTCCAGTGAGTGCTCGCACGTAACACGGGGTCGGTGTGTCGGTGCCGCGATGCTGTACATGTGACGACGTGCGGCGGTTGGCAGGGTGGCGCACTGGGGCGGCGCGGTGACGTACTGCGCGCGCGGCTTCGTGGAGCGCAACCGCGACGAGCTGTGCCGCCGCTGCAGCGCCGTGCTGGCCGCCGCGCGCGAGCCGCTGCTGGCCGCGCTGTTCGCGGACGTGCCCGCCGCCCAAGCCGCCCAAGCCGGTACACTAGCGCCGCCATGCGCCCATGTCACAGGCTGCACGGTGCCGCCGTTCTACCACGGATTACTCATTATTATTTAATCAAGTATTTTTATCCCATAATATATGATCAAACGAACTTACCAAGTGAAGTTCGATCCATATTATATGAGTTGCTTCATTCGAAGATATAGACATAACCAGGTAGTCCTCTTATCCTACAAGGCAACGTCGCTTATTAAGAGTATTTAAACTGATTTCCGGTCCGTGCCGGAACTACGAGTATTTAAAAATTTCTTATTTTTACACACAGGAAATAAGGAAATTTACAATTTTAAAAGTACATTTTTGACTAGCCGTTACTCGTTACCCGCGCTCCGATGTCACCTCACTTTTTCAAAGAGCCTAAGCAAAACTCTCTGGGTAATTTAGGGTGGGGCGGGTGTCTATATCTTCGAATGAAGCAACTCATATAATATGGATCGAACTTCACTTGGTAAGTTCGTTTGATCATATATTATATTTCGTTGCTTCATTCGAAGATATAGACATAACCAGGTAGATGTTCAGAGACGTCAATGAAAGAGTTTTGCTATATTCTTATTATCAAGATAAGGAATTTGTTAAATAAAGTTAATATGTATATTTAATTAAACTACATTTAATCAAATCAATGTTCTATTACTCATATTGGCTACCGCGATACATTCACTGGGACGCCCGCCTTGGCGTTGACGGATGACGTCACTGGTAAAGGACCGCCTCGGCTGCGGCTGACGTCAGTAAGACGCCCGCCTCGGCGGTGGCAGTTGACGTCGCTGGTAAAGGCACGCCTCGGTGGCAGTGACGTCACTGAGACGCCCTGCCTCGGTGGCGGCAGACATGGCGGCTGCTTTGAGCCTCGCCGTGAACATCGCCGCACTCGCCATGGCGTGTTTGATCCAACGGCCAATGCAACGGCAAGTGGCAGCTTTGTGTGATTGTCTGGAATAAACAAATTTTTTAATAACATTTGACCTCAACTTTGAGTTTATCTTTTCCTTGAAAGAATTCTTAAAGGGACCTGATCCTTTAAAGTTTTAGCCGAGCATATACCGGGCTTTTCTTTACACATAAATTTAACCCCTATTGGTTTCAAAGAAGTTGATGTTCAATATAATATATGAAAAGTTTGTAATTTATGTGCCGTGCACAAAATTTTATATTTGGGTACCTGTGTTACTTCTTTTACAATATCCTTAATTATATTTTAGTGATAGTATATAATGTATATAGATATTTTGTTAGAATAGTTTGTGATCTATTAAAGAAACAGTATGTGTCTCAGGTGTGGCACCTATCTTTCAGTTAGCAACAGCATGTGTACGGTCGGTTAAAAATATTGGAACCGCATGGTCAGAATGAGTATGGAGCTAAAGGGGCACTATGGATCCAGGACTGGTCTACAAAATTATCATTACAACTTAAAAGAGACATGATACTGTCTGTGTGTGCGGCCTGCCGGGACAACTGTAAGCAGGCCCGGTACTTTCTCTACAGGCCTGAGTCAACAAACACTCATTATTTTTACAGTCAGAAGCATTTTATTCGGCAATGTAATCCAAGGATGTGAGGGTCAGTAAGGGAATATTGAAATTCCCGATGATTTATCAGCTATGATTTTCTCTATACTTTGACCCGTGTAGGGGCAGGCCTCAGTAATCAGTAATCAGTAATCAGTCCTTTATTTGTGAAATACAGGTTTCATTGTCAAACAGTTGGTATGTTACTTAAATATGCATCACCATATTTCAGCCCTTAAAGAGGCATACAAACATTATATTTTTTTTTGTTGCATATCAATTTAGCTTATTTATTATATTTTAATATTACCTATATAATTAATCATAACATTAGCTATATCTAAACCATTCACATAAATTAAAGATTTCAAATATTCAAACTAAATACATCACACGTCAGCAATATTAATAAAATAAACACAAAATATAATTATTTACAATAATGATTTAAAAAAAAAAATATCAGTTAATTGTCAATGTCAGCAACCATTAAAACCTAAAAACTAAATTAATTCAATGTAATAACTATGTCAATATTAATTTCAAGTACAAATAAAATACCATTACATTATACCTAAATATTATGTCAATAATTAATTAATAAATATGAAATCCTAATGCAATTCTACAAATTATAAATAAGAGTATAATGTCAAACATTTAAATTAAGATCAGTATCAAGATCAAAAGTTAATTCTAGTCATTGCATGTTATTTGAATAGATTATCTTTGTCTTCCAAGAATTCCAGTACTGAATAATACGCTTTATCTAAAAGTATTCTAGTTAAATATTTTTTAAACATATTTATGTTAAGCTCTTGAATCCTGCGAGGTATTTTGTTGTATATCTTAGGTGTCATACCAAAGACGCTATTATTTAATAAACTAGTTTTACGAAAAGGAGCACAAATTCTATGACCATGTCTTTGTCCTTTTAATCTGTGTTGCTGTAAAAATGTTGTGTACAGGTGTAGATTGCATTTTACAAATACTGCGATTTCATATATATATAAACAGGGTAATGTTAGAATTTTTAGTTCTTTGAAAACTTCCTTACAACTATCAGTCTGTTTCAGTCCTACCATAGCTCTAATACACCTCTTCTGTGCCTTAAATACCATTACTTTGTTTACTGAATGTCCCCAGAATATCAACCCATACCGCAAGATTGAAGATATATATCCATGATAGGCCATAATAACTGTACTATGATCCGCTATTTGTGAAAGCTTTTTTAATGCATAGACAAAATTATTTATTCTTTTACACAAATTGTCTGTATGAGATTTCCAGTTAGTTTGATAGTCTATTTGGACACCTAAGAACCTTGCCTCTGTTACTGATTCAATTATTTCGCTGTTATAATATATCTCTACGCCTGGTGCTGCAGTATTCTGTCTAAAATGCATTATTTTTGTTTTATTACTATTGATAATTAGATTGTTATTTTTTAACCATGTGTTTAATTTAATCATCGCAATGTTTATTTCGCTTTCATATTCTCCTATGTTATTACACTCAACCATCGCAGTACTATCATCAGCAAACAATACCATTGGGCAATGAATACACTTTGGAAAATCGTTTATATACATAATGAACAGCAGTGGACCGAGTATACTGCCTTGCGGTACCCCATACTCTACATCTCTACTATTTGAAAGATATTCCTTTTCTATTTTTCTTTTCCTGCATAGCTTCTTTATCGCCGTTCGTTGTTTCCTGTTACTTAAATATGATCTAATTAAATTATGTGCAATCCCTCGTATGCCATAAGCATAGAGCTTTTCCAAAAGGATATCGTGGTTTACATAATCAAAAGCACTTTTCATGTCCATGTATATTGCACATACATGCTGCCTTTGATCCATACAATGCATGACTCTTTGTAATAACCCATATATAGCCATATTTGTATTTTTATTTCTACGGAAGCCGTGTTGTTCTTTAGCAAAGGCATTATGTTTGTCAAAAAAGTTGTAGAGTTGCTCATACATAAATTTTTCAAATATTTTAGATATTATGGGTATGCGTGCCACAGGTCTGTAATTTCTTATATCAGATCTTTCACCCTTTTTATAAATAGGTGTTATTATTGAAGTTTTTAACGCTTCAGGATAAACTCCAGTTGATATTGTTAGGTTAACAATATAAGACAATGGAGTGGCTAGATATTCAGCACAATTTTTTAATATATGAGTGGGAATACCGTCGTATCCGACACTGCCTGTATTTTTTAAAGATTTTATTATTTTGAGTATAATTTGAGATGAAGATGCTGTCATGAAAATGGAATTTGGAATCATAGATTCAACAATATATTTTTTAATTTTATTCATTTCAGAGTTTAGTTTTACGTTATCAATAAAGTAATTGTTGAATTTATCAGTCATTTTTTGCGGATCTCTAAGCCTTGTACCATCAGTGTTACAAATTTCTTCCAAGGTTTCTGAGGGATATATATTTTTAGCTTTATTAATTATTTTCCATGTTGCTCTACATTTGTTATTAGAGTTCCTTATATAGTTATTATTTTGGGTACTTTCCGTTCGGGTACGTACTCCTTCGGGTACTCTGAAAATCCTTTTGAAAATCCTCTCGAGACAATTCCAGTTCTGGATTATGTCTTCCAAATTCAAAGACTGCTTCAGTGTTATCCTAAGTGATAAAGTAAGATGCGAACAACTAGATGTTATGCTCTTTACCATTGCCAAATAATTATTTATAAATATTGGTACCCTCACACCTATTATCTAGCCCAAAGTAAGCATCATTAAGAGTTTGTGTTAAGGATACTAGATAACGGAGAAATAATAATATGTAAATAAATATTAAATATTAGAAATATACTAAATGGGTTGGCTGGAAGAGATCTCTTTTAGAGATAAGTCCATCCATGTAAACTTCCTATTACATGTAACTTACTGTGTAAGTACATCTAAAGTGCAATAAATAGTATTTATTATATAAATAAACATAAAAATTGTTAAATAAACATTAACTATTTAAATTGCGTGAAATAGCTGTGGCGGTATTATCAATACGTAATAGTATAGCAGTGATTTTTATTTACATAGAAAAATATCAAAATTAGAAAAATTTCACGTCCTGGGGCGGGAACATAGATATCATTATCTGTTTTTCACACATTTATAATTATGTTTAAAAAATTAAGAATAGTTATTTTACGTTTAAATTTAGTACCGAAAGACACTGCTAACAGCTCTAAATGATTTACGTGAAACGCTTACTTATTCAGTACCTATCTTTCCAAAGTCTATTCGCAATTAGCTTGTGACACCATTCCTCAGCCTGAGCGTGATGTGTCAGTAAAAAACATGTAATTCTTAATAAGTTTTTGTATCATAATTTGACTAATATTTATGACCTAGCTTTAAGACATTTATAATATAATACAACATGAGGCGACAGAGAATATGAATATTTTTAAGAGCTGAATATTTTAGTCCCTCGAAACTTTCTAAATAAAACCATCCGTTATCGTATGGCAGAGCAGGCTGCGCCAAGTGCGCGAATATACGAATAGCACACACGGGCAATTTTTTATTGACCAACTGTGTTACGTATAGTATTGCGTTTCTTTCCGGATAGTGACGATGTCATGTCTACAAAAGTCAATGACAAAACCTTACAAATTACAAATGTGTTGCGGTTGTATGTCCCTTTTATCGTTAGTTATTATGAAACTAGACATTCTAGGACTTGGTACAGTGCAGCGTACATTTTTTACGCATTCTTCGAAATCGGTCCCTATACACAAAATAACATCTAGATAGATGACAGAGGTAAATCCGTAAAAGAATAATCAATTCTGTCCTTACTTTTCGAAATATTCTTGGACCTATCGATAATCCGTGATGTATTCCGTTAAAATCATACGTGAGAATTCGGGATATTCCTTTTCTTATGGCAAATATTAAATATTTTGCGATGGTGTTTTGCTATCAATACATAAAAGATATGATTTTTCTAGTCAATCACAGCTTGAAAACCGGTTTGGTTTTTGTTCCGGTCTGTGGTTCTCAATTTTAAAATGTGTCAACTTTACAAATTTGATAAAATTCTTTGTTTAGGACAAATTTAACAATTTTTTGTTCGGGGACGGTGCCAAGAATATGTTCGAAATGTACTGATTATCACGGGACTCGCATAGCGATATCGTCCCCAATGTTACAGTTCATAAGCTACCTGCATCAGCTCCGTTTCCAACGGACTACATTTTGGTGTCGAAAATTGTTCGACTCGTGTCGATAAAGGTATAGGGACTCGTCGCGAATTCACTCTAGTACTTGTGTATTGAGTGAATGTTGCCCAGCAATAGTAAAATACATATTATCAATCTGGCGGCGTGTACCTGCGCTAGCGTCGCTGCTGGCCACGTGGCGGGCGGGCAGCGAGCTCGGCGCGTGTGGCGGCGGCGGCGCTCGGCCCTGGTGTTGCCCCCCCCCTGGTCGCTTCGGACCGGTTAGGGCAGAAGTTTATTGAAACCTGGGGGCGGATATGGCAGTTATTGAAGAGTTTTTTATTTTCAATTATTATGGCTTGGTTCCTATGACCTTAGAGCTATTGTTGGGTTTCGTTTTTCTTTATACCATAGGACAGGGGTTCCCAATCTTTTGTAACCCGCGGCGCAGTTACAAGTTTAATATTTTTTCACGGCGCCCTGTCCTAGTTAACTATTTTAAGGAAACTAATCGAAAGAAATAAGTACCTACAATAATAGTAGTTACGGTAGATTGATCGTAACGAAAATTAAAACAACACAATATAAAGTTGATTTTTTTATTATAAAAGAATTTGAACAGAAAACAACAAGAAGGACTTAAGAAAAAACAAAAATTAAATACGATATTTACTCAGGCAAATCAATGTGAAGGGTGAGCTTGGTGATCTCCACACAGTTTTTCAAAGCGTTCTCTCTCTCATTTCTTGCTCAACATTGATCTTTGAGCGATATTTGTTCTTTATCACAGCTACAGCTGAAAACCCGGCTTCACATAGATACGATGTTACAAAATGCTTTGGAAGTTAAATTTGGATATTCATTTTGGATCGATAACCAAAACTCCACCAAATCGACACTCGCGAATCTTGTTTTAAGGCTGCTGTCGCAAGAAAGTTCAATGAGACTCTCTTCATTTTGTGATGTAAATCCTTGTGGACTTTGTGCATGGAAAGGGTCTTTTAAAAAACAACTTTGAATTACAAAGTTATTTTTGCGGTCGGTCTGAATTTTGTTCAAAATTTCAAAAGTATTCATCACAAGATACCCGAAACGGTTCCTTTACCCGCCAATATTTGTGGTGTCCAATAATTAGAGGATCGACTCACGGCGCCCCTGTGTACTTTCTACGGCGCACCAGGGCGCCGCGGCGCACACTTAGGGAACCCCTGCCATAGGATATACTATGGTATTAACCAAAAGCAGTGGCAGCCATCTTGACATAAAATCTGGTTTAATAAGTATTGGGTCAATACTGCGAAATTTTGAGGAGAGCTTTGGTTTCGATTATGAAAACAAAGCAACTTTCGCCAAAGTCGATGCTGGGAGGGGCCAAACAAAAGTTTGTAATCTCGAGTACCTCCGTGCTTCGGAGGCACGTTAAGCTGTTGGTCCCGGTGGTTCCTGCAACCGCTTGAAACCACCAACCCGCCATGGGGTAGTGTGACAAACTCCTCATGTGTGGGAAGGCCCGTGTCCAGCAGGGGGGCGTATGTAGGCTGGTGATGACTGTAGGATCACGGCCGCGGAGAGCCTGCCAGGTTGGCCGGGCTTAGGTAAGGCACGTGGTCCTCCACACCGACGGCCGTGACTCTGGCTCGGGCGGCTGCGGCCGCTTGGATGGCTCGGGCGACCTCGACCGCGTGGCTGGCTCGAGCAACCGGCGGGCGGCGTGGCTGGCTCGGGCGACCGGCCGCGTGGCCGAGGTGAGGTCGGCGGTCTCGTCGGCCCCACGAGGCTCGTCATCCACGGCGTGTGGGCATCCACGGCGGGTGGGCATCCACGGCTGGTGGGCATCCACGGCTGGTGGGCATCCACGGCAGGTGGGCATCCACGGCGGGTGGGCACGGATGGTCTGGGCCATCAAATGATCGACTCACGGTCGAGCCTCGAATTTGACTCACGGCCAACTTTCGAGGTCTTACTGTTTTGTTTAACACTTGGTTAAACCGCAGGAAAATGCCACTTTCAGTTGATAAGATTCGACTCACGGTCGAGCCTCGAATTTGACTCACGGCCAACTTTCGAGGTCTTATTGTTTCGAATAAACCGAAGTTTAGTCGTAGGAAAAAAGGCCACATTAAGTTGATATACTCACTCGTTTTTCCTAAGTCGGGGGTATCTGAATACACTATGACTCGGCGACGCTTTGGCGGCAGCTTATTCTTCAATCTTCCGATTGTTCCTCGTAGTATTACTATACTCTCTTCTTTTTTCTATATTATCACAACTTGATACGTTTGAGTACAAGGAATTAAAAATTTAAAAATAACTCACTATAAAACTAATATTTGATACGCAAGAGAGAGGGTACGAACGTTGCCTCGCTTGACAAAAGAATGAGGTGACATCGGAGCGCGGGTAACGAGTAATGGCTAGTCAAAAATGTACTTTTAAAATTGTAAATTTCCTTATTTCCTGTGTGTAAAAATAAGAAATTTTTAAATACTCGTAGTTCCGGCACGGACCGGAAATCAGTTTAAATACTCTTAATAAGCGACGTTGCCTTGTAGGATAAGAGGACTACCTGGTTATGTCTATATCTTCGAATGAAGCAACGAAATATAATACATCGATGCGTTCGTACACTAAAACGAGATTGGGAAACCTTGAACGAACGATAAACGAGTGTGTGGTACGACCATTTCGCAGTTTTTTCTCATATTGCTAGTAGAATAGTGAGATATCATATGCGGCGCACTGTAGCATGTGTGCGCGGCGTTGTGTGCCCCCTGGCGGTGGAGATGTATAAGGCTGGGTCGCGGGCGCAGGGTCCCCGCGGCGGCCGGCGTCGCTGGCGTGTCGGCAGCGGGCGCTGGTGGCGGCGCTGGTGCGGCGGCTGGCGGACGCCGCGCCGCGCCTCGTGCGCTGCCTGCGGCCGGACGCGCGGCTCAGGCCCGGACGCTTCGACGCCGCGCTCGTGCGGCACCAGATACGGACGCAGGGGTGAGGGGGGGAAAGGGGGATTCACGAGCTCTTTCGACGCTTATTACAACCGTTTCAAATAATTTCGCTCCAGAATCATGGACATGGCGATGTTGCGGCGCAACGGGTGGTGCGAGTCGATGTGCGCGCGCGCGCTGCTGGAGCGGTACGGGCTGTTAGCGGGGCGGGGAGCGGGGCGGGGAGCGGAGCGGGCGGCGGACGAGTGCCCGGTGCGGGCGGCGCGCGCGTTGTTGCGCTCGCTGCCCATCCCCAGCGCGGAGTTCACGTACGGCCTCACCAGGGTGTTCATCCGGAGCCCGCGCACGGTCAGATTGTCAACTGTCTCACAGTTTACCTTATATTTAATTAGTTATTACGATTGATGCTTTACAACTTTACATAACTGATACAACTAGCAACCGGCTCTCGTATAAACGTCTCCGGGCTTCATTTTCCCAGGGGTCGAACGAATCAGTAGACCCGGACAGTGAAGTTGAAATTAATCGCCGGGAATAATGATTTTTTAAATAATTTGTAAGGTGATGTGTAACATAGTCGAGTGTGGTGGGTGGTACAAGATGTGGGGTGTGTGGGGTGTGTCAGGTGTGGGAGCTGGAGTCGCTGCGGGCGGCGCGCGTGGAGCAGCTGGTGGCGGCGGTGCAGCGAGCGTGGCGGCGGCGGCGGCGGCGGCGGCGGCACCGCGCCCAGGCCGTCATAGCGCGCGCCTGGCGGGTGAGCTTCTGTCTTACTATGTAACAACTATGTTTACAAGGTTTTAAAGAATTTCAGCTGTTGTTTCAAAATTGGGAGATGGTTTGATTTATTATTATCAGGGATTTTCAACTATCAAAAAGTAGTAGCGTGCGGATAGGTGTGAATATTTTATCGTATGGTCTGTTGAATGGTGCGAAAATTTTAAGTTTGAAACACGGTATACATGCTTGTTAAAGGTTTTTTTAGAGCAAAAATGCTGAAAATAATATTTTTTTTGCATTACTAATAAATATATGCGTGTAGGATCGGTGTTCTAGAATATTTTAGATGATGATGTTAAGATGTAAGTTATGTGATAAATGTTGAAAGAATGATAAAATGATGTTTGTTGGTTGCGAGATTGAATGACACAAGTGTGTTGCGTTAGAACGTTTAATGGTCACTAAAATTAATATATAATTAATTAATTAAAATACAATGTACAAAGTCAGTGAAATGTTATTAATGTAGGAGCTCGTTCGTACATGCGTATTTTTTTAAATAAAAAATTATTGTAACTGAATACGTGGAACTAGTGCTTTTATGGTCATTATATGATATGTGTAGTTTTTTATTTTTATTTGAATTACCATTTGAGATTTCAAGTCGAATATCAAAATATGAGGGCAGATAAAGTTTTTTCGCAAGCGTGTTGAAGAAACCTCTTCCGTGTGCAGGCGTGGCGGGCGCGCGGGGTGTGCGGGGTGGGCGGTGTGGGCGGGGGGGAGGGTCGCGGGCGCGCGTGGGCGGCGCGCGTGGTGTGGCGGTGGTGGTGCGCGGCGGCGCGGCGGCGCTGGCTGGCGGGGCTGTGGGCGCGGCTGCCGGCGCGGCACCGCTCGCCCGCGTGCACGGCGTGGCCGGCGCCGCCCGCGCCGCGCCTGCTGCACGCGGCCGACCGCGCGCTGCGCCGCGTGCACCACGCGTGGCGGTGCCGCCAGTACCGCGCCGCGCTCGACCAGCCCGCGCGCAACCGCATGCGCGAGAAGCTCACCGCCGAGACGCTGTTCCGCGGCCGCAAGGCGCTGTACGCGGCGTCCGTGCCGCACCCGTTCGTGGGCGACTACGTGCGCCTGCGCGCGGCGGCGGCGTGGCGGCGCGGCGCCCCCGCGCGCCCGCTCGACCAGTACGTGGTGTTCGCGGACGTGGCGGCCAAGCTGGGCCGGCGGCGGCGGCCCGCGGCGCGCGTGCTGCTGGCCGTCAGCACGGCGGCGCTGCTGGTGCTGGAGCCGCGCTCGCTGCGCGTGCGGCGCCGCGTGCCCGCCGCGCGCGTCTACCGCCTGTCGCTGTCGCCGCTCGCCGACGACGTGCTCGCCGTGCACGTGCGCGCCGACGACGAGCCCGCCGCCGCCGCCGCCGACGGCTGCCTGCTGGGCGAGTGGCGGCGGCGCGGCGACCTCCTGCTGCGCACGTGCCACGTGCTGGAGCTGGCCACCAAGCTGTTCCTGGTGGTGCAGAACGCCTGCGGCACGCCGCCGCACGTCAACATCGCCACCGAGTGAGTCCTCCCTACCTACCTTTTTATGGATTAACACGAGGGTGCAATTAAAAATTAAATTGATACAAAAATTATAATTAATAGACAGTTAAACTAACTGACATCCCCCATCATTAACCAGCATTTCAATATAATAACTGCAACATTTTAAAAAAACTAAATACAACTTGCTCTTATTGATATCCAATAACTTCAAAGTTATATTAATAAACAAAAATGGTTCCAAAATACATAGTTTCGAAAGTAACAGCAGTTGTTATTATATGTATTTACAACATAAACAATAAACAAAAAAAAATATTAATTTTAATAATAAGATATTTACGATTACGAATTCAATGAAAACATTGTACTCTCTTAAAAAAAAATGCCTCCGTTATAGGACTGTTTACGTTAGTTGTTAAGATAAAGTTAATAATATTATTGGGGATAGATAATGCCTACTATTGTAGTCTTAGTATTTTTAATCATAAAATCTACTATTACTTATTGTACTAAGCACGAAATGTAACATGATCGGAATGCTCCTTTTGAACACTGAATGTCATATTATTGACAACCCTATTAGCTCGCGCCGCCCGCGCCGCGCATATTTTTTTCATAATTTACATAACGACATTCGACGGTGTCATACTTAAAGTAAAAGTCATTTAGATGTGAAATCTTACGTTTATTGAATTATTTTTTATTAAAACATAATGACAAAATCATATGATATTGTATTCTTTCACATTATAAAGGTCGCATTAATACCCCAGAGTTATGGGATATCAATAAGAACACGTTGTATAAATTTTATGCCTAGCGTACTTTAATCAATTGCAAATAATAGTTATTTATGATACTAGTTTGGTGAGTTGGTTGTTACAAACGAGTAGACAAGACAAGGGCTTATCATATTAGTAATATCGACACCTGTGTCATACAACGTTTTTCAACACATTTGCGAGAAAACAATACAATGGTATTATTTTGTTTAAATCAGTCGGAAGGTCGTAACAATCTTTGACGTTTTCAATTTGAAAATGACACACGTTAGCAAACAGCGCCATGAGCGCGTGGTGAAAATTAGAACTACATCTTTCATCACATTTTCTCATTAGTATTAAAGTGAGACAAACGTATTGAGCAAAAGCGCTCCAAGGAGGTTTTTTTTTATACAACGAGATGACAAACCAGCACATAACTAGGTATTAAAAGATTCGAGTGATACTATTAAAAACCTCGCATCCGTGCTTTAATGCCCCTCACCATGCAACAGTTTCATAAACTAATACTTCAACACATTTGCTCATAAATGCATTTACTAAGTCTGTATACATTACGAGAATAAATTGGCTGAATGATCGAACCTTTTACTAGGTGGTAGACCCGTGTGTAGGGTCGTCTGGGTAGGTACCACCGCCTTTTATATTTCAGCCGTGAAACAGTTCGCTGTGTTTCGCATTGAAGGGAAACGTAGCCAGTGTAATTACTGGGCATTGACGGCATTTTATTTTAGGCCCCAGGACGTCAACGCACCTGCAATATCAAGTGATTTTCCCTTGTTATTGCAGGTGATGGTAAGCGGTTACCGCCGCCTATAGACAGGTGGGCCGTCAGCTTTTTTTTTATAAAACTAGATGACAAACAAGCTGACGGCCCACCTGGTGGTAAGCGGTTACCGCCGCCTATAGACACCTGCAATAACAAGGAAAAGCACTAGATATTGCAGGTGCGATGCCATCCTGAGGCCTAAAACGAAATGCCGTCCATGCCCAGTAATTACACTGGCTAACTTTCCCTTCAATACGAAACACAGCGAACTGTTTTACGGCTGAAATATGAAAGGCGGTGGTACCTACCCAGGCGTCTAGTTTGATAAAAAAATACTGTGCAGGTTCGAGGTGAACCTGGGCCAGCAGACGGTGACGGTGACGTTCCACGCGGTGGGCGGCGACGCCCCGCCGCGCCTGCTGCGCCGCGGGAGCCGCCTCGACGTGCTCGTCTGAACCACGTGCTCGGCTGTACCACGTGCTCGTCTGAACCACGTGCTCGGCTGTACCACGTGCTCGTCTGTACCACGTGCTCGTCTGAACCACGTGCTCGGCTGTACCACGTGCTCGTCTGTACCACGTGCTCGTCTGAACCACGTGCTCGTCTGAACCACGTGCTCGGCTGTACCACGTGCTCGTCTGAACCACGTGCTCGGCTGTACCACGTGCTCGTCTGTACCACGTGCTCGTCTGAACCACGTGCTCGTCTGAACCACGTGCTCGGCTGAACGCGCCCTTACAGTGATTGAGAGTACAGACGGGTGACGTACATCACCGACACTGGTCACTCACAGACTTTAACATTAAATATCTATAAAATTACCGATTTTACATCGATCATTTTGCATTTCGATTCTGCCGATTCGAATTTCAAAATAAGTCGAGTAGCATTTAAGGCAATGACCGCTGTCATTTGTTTCTCTCTGTGTGTAGCACACAAGAAAAGAGAGAACGTTGTTGAATTTGTGCAAAGAATTACGAAATATCTGTATTTATTAATTAAAATCTAAAACTGAGGTTATTAACTTGTAATAAAGCATGTTATCAAGTAATTTTATTAATATCTCGCTGACTTTTTAGTACTTAAGGTGAAATTTGTGTCAGACTTGACGCCGATTTTTTTTCCATAGAAAAAAGTATAATAAGTAACTAGGTAAATATCAAATATAAAAAATACTTCACCCAGAAATATACTTGCTCTGAAGACTTTGTATGTGCAATAAAGTTGAAATAAATAGCTCAATTAGCATTAGTCAGAGCCTTAATAATTAAGATAATGTTCATTCGAAATAGTAATTCTCATTTATTTCTCTGTGGCGAAACTATTTCGATATCTTACGAAAATGTAATCGTCCTGTGTTTGAGCATTTGTGGCCGCGGCTCGGGCACAACTTATAATATTAAACTGAACATCAAAAGTGGCCGAGAGAGTGTCCAGCGATTTGATGCTGTATTAGCTTTATGTAGGTAATGTTCGTGTCATTTGTGGTTCCGAGACGATCGTAGGCCTTAGTGAGGAGTGTTGTAACGTGACCATACTATTACTATTAGTATAGAATAAATAGGTACAATACATGGGCAGTGCTCATGTCGTGTATTATAGTAGCCGGCGCGTGCGAGTGACGGAAGCCCGCGGCGGCTTGAGCCGGCTCACTCGAAAACAATGTGCCAATAACTCGTATTTCACTTTTTTTTAAGAACTGACTTATGTAGCTGGCTTTAAGGTCGATTATCGCGAGTTTTGATGAAGCCAGTTATGCGTCTTTTTAACATCTGGAAAAAATAAACGTGGTTATAAGCTTATTAATGATTTGTGGCTTTAAAACGTTTTTTTTTTTCACTTGGTGCAGAATGTTGTCCATATAATTAGAAGGTAGAATTTAGTTGTAGCATATGCGCCTGCGCCGCCGCCCGCGCTCACAGATACTCAACTGTTCATAGTTTACCGTTTCTTGCGATCTTTCGTGAAGTACTCTCGTCTACCCGAAACTGAACATGTCCAAACATGTCCACGGTGACAGGTATTATCGACAGTTAGAAACAAAGAATGTTGTATTGTTTAATAAATAAAGGAATAAGTAAAATTTACTGGCCGCCTATCGAAGCTCGCTTGTTTCTGATGCGCTGTGTATGGTGAAGGCGAGTGACTTGCGCCAAAATTGCCTTCTATTTGATTAAGATATTGAATATGGAGCCCGCGTGTCTCATTGTTGACGTAATAGATAATGTTGACTAGTGCGCGGTCCCTGCGCGACCTTGACATATATATATATAATATGGCGTGTTACGTTGACCGTTTGTTAGGAGCCCATCGCGTTCGGGGGATGCCCCGGCCGGCCGGCCCGCCACTGGCCTACCCCCGCCAGTAGCTTACCCCCGCCAGTGGCCCACTCCCGCCAGTGGCCCACCCCTATATCAATATAAGTATATTATACGATGTTACAATTTATACGTATAGTTTACTTTCTAGACGATTCATGATAGATTGTTGAGGTATAGTGGACTCGACGATCAGCTCGTGACTCCTCGCGCGGGAGAGATCTTTCCTCTCCTCCTGTCTTGTCAAATTTCCAATTAATTTAACTAGATATAGTTGTAGAAAGAACGTAATCGAACTCTGGTCCTAAATGGGCGCTTTGCGTGACCGAGCGCCGAGCGGGCATCGCCGGTGGACGTGACTCTGGTGGTTGTCGCGGCGTCAGCCTGTCTCTGCAGTCTTGTGACGTCACTGCAGTCACGATCTACACTGGGTCATTACGACCAAGGGCGCGCCACTCGTGGCCGCCTGCCACTTTATTATGTGTCAGAGATTAGTAAATAATTATATGATTAATGTTATAGGTATTTAAATTTGACAATGTGAATTAAATTAAAACTTCAAAGTCAGTTCACAAAATTAGAAATAAGTATTATAATAAACAGTCAAATGTTGATTCTAGTTTTTAAGCCTTTGTGTTCAAAAATTAAATCGTAATAATAGAACTGACCGTCAGCGCGGTCCACCGGTCACCAAGGGGCGACGGAACCGCACCAACGACACAGAATACATACCTAAATTTCAGATGACACAAATACAAACCCCTATCGAAGTACGCGGGAGAATACCTCTCTATCCATAAACATTGACAAATTAATAACAAACATAATTCAACCGTCCTCCTTGTTGCGTCTCCCCCTTTCTTCCCTGGAGCAAAATAATAATACCCAGGCTTATACCCTGGCACAACATCCGTATACTGAACAGTATAAGGATGTTGCGCAAGAACTTGTGCTCACAATAGAGAAAAGGACCCGAAGGACCATTATGTGACGCAGGCTGCGACCGGTTGCAAGTAGTAATAGGGTCTATTGTTATAGGTATAAAAGTATTATTGATAGCCTATTGTATTTTGTATGTGTGTCATAGGTGCACGTAAGGGCTGGTCCGTTCGAAGTATTATATGTTGCCCCGCATGCGGTGGACCGCGCTGATGCTAGCTCAGTCGTTAATGTTTGTCTGTCTGATCTGATGTGGGATCAGGATGTACCTAGTGTTACCATTTTACACATTAATGTTTGGTTTAAGGGCCTAGTTACCTAGTATTTTGTAATGTAATTTCATTGTGACTAAATTGTGTATTTTTTTTCTAATTAGACAAAGTTTATTTAGCATTTAAAACGGTTTTAACTGTAAGAGATAATATTGATTGAACGTTCGATATACTGCATGATTTAGCATGATGAATATTAAACGAAATTATCCTAGTTATAAATATAAATGCGCTAGTTTTACCACAAGTACGTTTAATTAACTTAATTTTAACACATTTAAATGCAACTTTCCGGTGTAAAATAAATAATAAATATCGTTTTATTCTAAACTTTTTAAGTATGCGAATATTTGACTGAACACCTGAAATGTGTGCAATGTGAACTGGCTTTAGCGATGTTGTTATCTGGGTGTGAATCGCTGTACGCGTGCTCTGTGCGCGTTACGCACGCCTCTACTCCAAATATACAACCTAATGTGGAATGTTTAAGTTTTATCACAATAAGTATTTGGGGCAGTCGCAGTATGTATGGATGCCAACTGATAATTATTAAAGAAAATGTTTTATCGTTTTTAATAAAAAAAATACGTTTTAAATAACTTCTTTTATTTAAGAAATTCCTGAATTGATTGCTTCATTAATAGGAAAGATGCTCTATTCCTGCACTAGAGGGAGTGACTGACTAATTAAAGTATGAAACTGCCATTGAAAGTTTTTTGTAAGAGAGGCCACCGCAGAGTAACTGTTACCTAATCTGTGACCACGGAGGATGAATGCTTTTGATCGAATTTACGAAGTAGAGACAATCGCTTATTATTTATTCTGTGCTATTACTACTGGTAGCAACCAAACACATGTTAATGTCATACTACGTCATTCCCAGTTTTCATAGTAGGATATAGTTAACAACTTTTTTATTCCATAAATAGGAAGTAGGAGAAATATTGCAAAAGGAATAGTATGTCTAAGATCAATAGTTTCACAGATATTTATAATGTGTTGCAGCGCGCCATCCAAACGCTCCTTTACGCGCACAATGGGGATTTCTCAAAGAGAGGATTCATAAAAAATCTACGGAACAGGTGTTTTTATAATAGGTACTAAGAAATGTATAGGCTTACTGACAAAATTACACAATAATAACTATGTAATATGTTTTTATTATTCATAGTTGTTGATGTATTTTGTAATAAAAATTATCCATTTTTATGAATTTTCTAAACCTTTGTAACTTTTGTAGTGTGGCTCTGTTGAAACAGCTAAAATAGCCCTTTTCCTCCTCCACTCCGCCTGTTGCCAACAACAATCAGGCAAATATTGTCAAACGCAGGAAATGGAAAATGAATGGTAATGTCAGTGTATCAGGCTAAGATCAAGATTTGTTGATTCTGCTGTCAGAGTGATTGGTTGTCGCACGTGTTCGTGTTTTGATCAAATTTTGATAGTTGAATTTAATTGCAGATTGTTGAAGTGTGCTGAATTCGTGTTGTCCTGATTATTGTGCTTTGTGTTTGTTAATTTGTGTTGTCCTTAGGCGTCGACTGTGCTGACTGCTAGATGTAAGTTTTAATCCTTGTAGCGTCAGTAAAGATGGAGGCGGATACCGACCCGCCGGACATTGGCGATGTACCCCAATCACAGGACGTGTTCACTATCTCCGACATGGAGATAGAGAGCCCGACCACAATCTCGAATACTAACCCGCGTAGAAGAAAAATAAGCGATGAATCCGAAGTTATTACGCCCAAAAAAGCGGCCGATCAATCTCGTACCAATATTTCGACACCCGATATTTACACCCACCCCTCAGCAGATAAAAAAAAAATATTTGGAGATAGAGACAAAGCACCTTTTATAGTTCATGTAAGCCGTACAGAACCCGATCCTGCTTTGGGTCTATCCCTTAGGGAAATTAAAGTAGGTAAGCTACTCCACAAAAATGGTATATCTAATGTAGCTCAAGCGGGAGTAAAAAAACTAGGTAGAAATAAGGTCTCCATTGAATTTAAGTCAGGCATAGATGCAAATAATTTTATCAAAAATCCTGTGCTTCAGTCTGAAAAACTTACTGCTGTTATCCCCACACACAGTATTACTAGGATGGGCATCATAAGAGGCCTACCAGTCGATATTCCCATGGAGGAGTTTGTTATGGCTGCACAAGTCCCTAACGGATGTGGTGAAATCATCAAGGCTAGAAGGTTAAATAGGAAATCTAGAACTGATGGTTCCACACAATGGATCCCTACACAAACTGTTGTTATCACCATTACAGGTCAAGTCCTTCCAGAACGTGTATTTTGTTACTATTCTTCCCTACCAGTCCAAACATACACTTTACCTACTATCCAGTGTCTGAAGTGCTGTCGCTTTGGACATGTGAAAGCCCAATGCCGCTCTAGAGCTCGTTGTTACAAGTGCGCACAGGAACACATGGGAGAAACATGCTCAGCTAATTCACCAACATGCTTATTATGCTCTGGCTCCCACCCTGCCAATGATAGCACCTGTGCAGAACACCGTAGACAAAAGGACATTAAAATCATCATGTCACAAGAAAATATTTCCTACTTTGAGGCATCCACTAGATTCCCAACGGTTAGAAGGCCATATAGAGATGTAGCTTCGTCTATCCCGGAAACATCAACAATAACTTTCTACCCTGCTACTTCCTCTAAGAGTCCCCCTACTTCCTATAGGAAGACAGTCTACGTCCAAAGAAAAGAACACAACAATGCCAAACGAGGATACGATGAACACGCTCACCATTTTTTGACTCAAACCCCAAAGTCAGTTCTTCCTAATGGATCTGCTCTTCAAAATAATAATGAAATTTCACCCAATGATAACCTACTAGAATGTCTCGTTATGACATTAGCAAACATGCTCTCCAAGTTTGAAGAAACTGGATTACCGAACCACGTGCATAAGAATTTGTCCCCTATCATTGAAAAAATATTTATTAACAATAAGCCAGCACAGCAAGAAGAAGATTTCAGCGTTTCTTCAGTGGAACGCTCGTTCCCTGAGAAATAAAAAAGCTGATTTAACCCACATATTGAACCAGTATCAGGTGTCGCTTGCTGCCATCTCGGAGACATGGCTGAGCTCGGGTTCTACTTTTAGAATTCCTGGATTCGCATGTCTGCGGGATGACAGAGGTGATGGCTATGCTGGTGCTCTTATTCTAATCAAGCGTTCACTTACATACTCAAGGATAAATTTACCTACTTTTAGTGATTCCATAAATGCAGTTGCAGTAAGGGTGATGAATATTACCTTCCTCTCTATATATCTCCCACATCCTGATCATTCCTGCATTCCTGAGTTAAATTTAATTATATCATCCCTACAGCCACCCATTCTAGTTATGGGTGATTTTAATAGTCACCATACTGCTTGGGGTAGCTACAGAGTGGACTCTGTTGCCCCCCTATTGATTGATCTATTTGATGACCTTAATATTTGTTTTTTAAATAATGGCACTGCTACACGCAGGGTCTCCCCTCAAATGAACCCCAATTCAGTCGTAGATCTATCTATCTGCTCACCATGCCTAGCATCTAGACTCAATTGGAAAGTACTCCCTTTTAGCCATGGTAGTGATCACTTCCCAATTATAATCACAATGCCAGAAAGCATCACACCACAAAGAAAGTATAATCCCCTTCTTAAACACAACTTATCCAGAGCCGATTGGGATGCATACTCCAGGAAAACTGACCTGATGACTCTATCACTCTCAGCTGTGTCCTCCTCCAATACATATGCATGTTATACTGATTTCATCAGGGCCCTTAAAAGCTCTGCAGATAGCAGTATACCATTGAAAAATACTGCAAAGGATAAGATCTCGTCCCCCCCATGGTGGGATTCAGAATGTACAGCCATGGTTAAAAAACGAAAACAGGCAGAAGGCACATACGCCTTTTCCATGACTGAACATAACTTCTGTCAGTATAAACTTGTTGCAGCTCAAACCAGAAGACTGCTGTCTCAAAAAAAAAAGACAGCCTGGGTGAATTTTTGTGAGAGCTTGTCGCCTCGGTCCCCCCCTTCCCTAGTGTGGAAAAATGTTAGACGTTTCAGAGGCGCTGTGTCTAGCAGTACCAGCCTCTCTTCCAATGATCACAGCATCTGGTTGGAAGAGTTTATGGCCAAATTAGCCCCCCCATGGGTGCCTACCCCAGAAGAATCTATCCCTAAATCCAATGAAGGCATACTTGATGGATTCAATTCTCAGGATAGTATGAATGACCCTTTTTCCCAACAGGAGTTGTTGATTGTGCTGGAGAGCCTGAAAGATTCAACCCCTGGTTTAGATGGCATCCCATATTCCTTCCTTTGTAAAGCAGGCCCTTCCACCAATTTGTACTTTTTGGACTTAATTAATTCTATATTTTTATCTGGTTCCCCACCCCCTGAGTGGAAATCTCAAATAATCATCCCAGTAATCAAACCTGGTAAGGACCCCATGAGTGCAGCAAGCTATAGACCTATAGCCCTCTCATCAACTCTTGCTAAGATAGTGGAGCACCTTATTAAGAACAGGTTGGAATGGATCTTGGAGAGCAAGGGTGTTTTACCAAAATCACAGTTTGGTTTTCGAAGAGGTTTCAGTACTCAGGACAGTATAAGTTCTTTGATTTTGGACATAAGATTAGCCTTCTCGAAAGAAGAATCCACCGTTGGAGTGTTTCTGGACATATCGGCGGCGTATGATAATGTCCTTCTGTCATTGCTCAGGCAGAAAATGCAACAGCTGAGCATCCCGATTAGATTGACTAATTTCATCTCCAGCCTTATGCAAGCCAGGTCTACATACATCCGGCATCAAGATTATACATCTCCTCCCAGGTTAGTCTGGAGAGGCCTCCCCCAAGGCTCAGTTTTAAGCCCTCTTCTATTTACAATTTATACATATGATCTGGAAAGTTCGGTCAGTTGTTTCTGCAATATTCTCCAATATGCTGATGATATTGCCTTGTATGCCTCCAATTCTTCAGTCGAAGTGGCTTCTGGTGTTTTGAATACAGCAGTTGGGTATTTAAATAATTGGCTGTCAGACCATGGGTTGTCTTTATCTGCCCCTAAGAGTCAGGTGGTAGTCTTTACTAGGAAAAGAAGGGCTCCTGACATTAGCATAGTCATTGAAGATGAAGAAATCCCTGTAAGGGATAACACAAAATTTTTAGGAATTTATTTAGACTCCAAATTAAATGGCATCAATCACATTCACTATATAGCTAAAAAGTGTGAGAAAAACCTTAACATCCTTCGTGCTATATCTGGGGTATGGTGGGGTTCACACCCATATACACAGAAACTCCTATACAATTCTTTGATCAGAAGCCATTTCGACTATGGATCTTGCCTCCTAGAACCGTGTTCTAAGGTGGCGCTCAACATCTGGGACAAAATACAGAGCAAATGTCTATGTATTATTTGTGGGGCAATGAGATCCTCCCCTATTAATGCTCTCCAAATAGAATGTGTTGAGCCGCCTCTTTTCTTGCGCAGACAGTATCTGGCAGATAGGTTCCTATATAAATCTGCTCAGGTTGCTTCCAATACCATACTCCCTAAACTCCAATCCTTGTTAGAATTGGAGGATAAGAAATACTGGCTACATAAGGAAATACCGTGTCTGCTGAAGTCATACAAAAAATACATCAGATTAAACACTCCAATAGCTCAATCAGATAAATGTCCAGTATTTGAGACTGATTTCAATGCATTGGTTTTTAGACCCAATATCATCAGTAGTCTGGGTATCTCAAAAAATTGTCCAGGCTCTAATTTAAAAATGGCTGAAATATTGGCTACTGACTGGCGGGACTGGCTGGTCATGTTTACAGATGCCTCAAAGTTAGAAAGTGATGGGTGTGTAGGTGCAGCTGTTTGGCTCCCAAAATTTCAAATCATTTTAAATTACAAATGTCCTCCCACTTCCTCTGTTTTTTCAGGAGAAGCAGTGGCTATTTTAGAAGCTGTCCTGTTTGCAGAGTCTCACAAATTGAATAAGACACTTATATTGTCAGACTCTCTCAGCTGTCTTCAAGCTGTTTTGGCAAATCCGTTCCGCAGCAAACTGAGGGTTCCCATTATCTTCAAAATTAGAAGTGCACTTTACCGATGTTATTGCCAAGGGACAGAGGTGGCTTTGGCCTGGATCCCGGGTCATCGCGGCATTCATGGCAACGAAACAGTCGACACATTAGCGAAGGACGCCACTAAATCCGGTTGTCTCACCCACTATAGGACTTTCCCACATGACCTTGTATGTCTCGCTCATGCGGACTTAAAATCTACTTGGCAAGACTTATGGCAAAAGTCTAAAGTTACTAAGGGTATACATTATGGCAATTTGCAAAACGATGTTCCCTCTAAGCCATGGTTTTTTCACTTCCGTGAAGGCAACAAAAGAGCTACTTCTACTGTTTGTAGATTACGCCTGGGACATGCGTGCACTCCTGTTCACCTGACAAAGCTACGGATCCGGGATAGCTCCCTGTGCGAATGTGGGCTGGACGAAGGCACACCGGAACACATATTCTTTTCCTGCCCTAAATTATCATCCTCCTTGTACAATATTTTACCACCGTTTATTCCCCGTCCTACTGACTTCAAATCTGTGTTGTCCTATGTGTTTACACCCTTTGTAAATGTTTTGTTAGAGTTTATATGTAATAATAAAATTAAACTATAACTACATGCTATGCAGTACTTACTTGTCCGTACTTAATATCGCAGTTAACATTTGGTGATGGTTATTGCTTTGATTTAGGTACTTCAACAGCGGCGTCTACTAAAAACATTACACCGTACCGCAGCAAATAATAGTGTCACTCCCATGACTGACTTGACATTGGCAGAATTCGATAAAACGAGAAGCCATAATATTAAAGAAGAAGAAGAAGAAGAAGAAGAAGATTTGTTTTTTCTGCCCTTTTCATGGGTACCTATTCTATTACATACCAGAAAATACCTACTTATAAGTAATTAGGTATGGCACACAATTATTTTCCTAATGATGGAATTTTACAACTGGAATAATATTCTAAAATAAAAATGCCATTTTATATTCACACGAACTTTTATTATCTAATTTAATAACAAAATATTGATACATTTAAAGTACATACCCACAATACATAAACAATAGAAATATGTTATATACCAAGTAGGTAATATTAGATACAATATCCGACACTAGGTACTGTTATGTAGTATAACTAGAACAAGGACACACAATTGGTACTGGCAAATAGTAAAATAGTACACAACCATACATCAAACAATTACAGATATGAAAGTAATGGTCTCACAGTATCTCACAGTTTACTGTATGGGCTGCGAGGGCGCGGCGAGCTACCATGTTGACTCTCGGACGGTGCCTCTACTCTAGCTAGTGTAAGCTTTCAATCGAATCATACGCCTCGATCGTCGATATATTATCTCTAGTCCACGGTCGATATGTTCAGCTGCCGCAGCGACAGCAGCGCCTCTAATGTGAATTATGGAAACCACTGTTTGTACCGTGGCGACGACAACGCGAAACTAAATTAGAACATTGGCTGCTTTATTTGATAGCTGCAAACGGCGACCGATCATAAGATAGACGAGTAACAGGCCATCCAAAACCACATCCTGCCCGATAGTGACTCCGAAGTGAGCGGGGGTTAAATCGGACTCAGCGAGAAGAATTAGTCCGCTCCGCTTCTAGGCTGTCTTCGTTCTCGTTCGCCGGTTGCAAAACATTTCTATAAAGTAGTTTGTATGTATAGCCCATGTATTTATTAAATGTCGTATTGTCGTCGTCAGGTAGGTACTATAAGGTTTGCTAGCTGAACACAACCACGATCGTAATCATAACGTTTCGTTTGAATCTTACACTAGGACTATATACAGATTATGAAACATAGGACTGTTTGTCGGGCGATCAACCTCCTCGCCGCGAAGTCTGATACTTACGCTGCGGCAGGCTGTGCGTATAAATACTTAAAACAAGTAAACAACTACAATAGCCAATTTGAAAATGATCGAGGACCATCGCCCAAAAATTATTCTAAGGTTCTAAGCTAGGGAATTCTTTAGGTACCGTCCCCCGGGCTTCTCATATTTGTAATTTTTAATAAAAAATATTATTTTATTTTATGACAGCAACACTAGGAGTGGGGAGTGGGAGGACACGCTGCCATTAATTACGATTGGGCGAATACGATCAGTGTATGTTCATGTTCCAGAATAGGTCGAGCAGTGGCGACAGCAAGAGGGGAAGGGCGCGGGGACCGGGCGACAAGGGGGAGGAGGTCGAAGGCTAACCATACACTCTTGACATCAGCGACTAGCGCGCATTAATTATACAACAATATTGGACGAAACTTAGCTTTGAACCGTCATGTCTATGTCGCAGCCGTCTGGAAAAATTAGCCGGTTAACTGGACGCCGAGCCCGTTGATTGCACGCCGGCATACAAAGAAACGGCTGAAGGACAACTAGCCAACTCATTGAGCGCATCGTTTAACCAGATGGCTAGTTCTAGTTCAATTAACTATGTAGTTAGGCATTCAATTGGATGCCGGCATTTGATGAACGGGCTAGCCATCCAATTAATCCTTCAATGCCCAGACGGCAACTTAAATTGCCATAACAATTAAAATTTAATTGTGTCTGGACTATCGGGCTTTGATGAGTTAAGCGGCGAATTGAATCAGATGGCCGCCCCATCTGATTCAATTCGCCGGTTAAGTCACTGTAGATATCTACACCACTGCGCGACTATACGTGAGTGGCCGATGCCAAAGGTGGAGGCCGCCGCCCGCCGCAGACTGCCACGAAGACGCGCAACGTGAACACCAAACATTCTTATAGATACTGTCATGTCGACACTTCATTCAGTCTTCTCGTTACACTCAGCTCGTACGAAACTTTACAAGGCTAACACCCTACTCTCTAATACGACATAAAATTGAATACAAAATGTGACGTTAGGCCGTCCCTGTAGGCTCATGAATGTGGTGGCTCGCCTGGGCAGAGATCGCTGCCAGATCCAACCAGGGAGCGGCCAGAAATGGCGGCTCATCTACTTGCTAGTACAGGCGAGATGTTTCATGAACATAGCATGCTTAATAGCTACGATGAAAAATATAAAGTGGGCCCAGAAATACACACCAAACGCAACACTATTTGAAAAAGTCTAACAAAAAATAGGTACTACAAAATTATCACATAAGATAACCAAATAGTCAGCGGGGACGGGTTATCTAAAAAATAAGTTATCTTTTGTTGTGGGGATACTCCGGCAAAAAGATAAGGGATAGAATATGTGTAGGTTACAAATGTGAATGCTGAGATTACCGTATGCATGTTTGTGCATTAGGCGACGCAACGCAAACTGCCGGACATTTGTATGGCTTAAGTAGATAAGTATCTTAAAAGCCACGGTAGCTGCGCGCTGGTAAGGAAGTACCAAAATATTGCTGGGCTGGAGTAAAAACTTTACATACAAACTACAGGCGCCAGAGTGGACCCAAACGAAGACGGAGGAGGCGCGGCGCCCCATCTAATAGTGACCTTACATAGTTGTACTACCTTTAATATTTACCACTAATAAATACTGATCAAAACCGTAACACTGATAAATGTTATTATATGTATAACGACGTAAACAACGATAGATATGTCTCTATACATTATAAATTTTATGACTTTATTGTAATTTGAATAGTAAGGTACTTATAATGTTTTAATTTGATAATGATAGTAATTTGGGAACATTACCAGAAAACTGTAAGTAATTGAATATATTATACTCGTAGTGACTTCACTACGATTTCGATTGCGATTTAGACTGCGAACCGGAAGTGAGTCATGCGGCTAACGCATATCGGGAGATTGGTGGCTCTGAAATGTAGACTCGGTTTCCGTAATAATGTTACCAAATTATGATAGGCGTGTGTACAAATATTTTACAGTAATAAGTTGATAATTTTACTGCGATTTATAAAGTAATTTTCATGATTGCGGTGGATCTGCGAGTGTGGTACAAAGATGCGTCCTCATGAGGCGGCTATGAGATGAGCGCCGAGCGCTCACTTGATGGAGCACGCGAACTGCGCACGAAGCCGCCGCAGCGACGACGACTCGCCCTGCGCACGGTACGGACCTTACTGACATGATCGTTATGACAAACAAACGAGTAAAAGAACTAGCAACAAACCTTGAAGGAGGAGACGTCGTTGTCATTCTCCAAGTCATCTGAAAAGGAAAAACAATCATTTTATAATTTTAAGCCAAATAAATCAAAAAGTGCTCCGATGAGCAGCGAAGAGAGTTATTGGCAATGGTACTTTTGTAATTCCCACAAGGGGTGTACCAAGGGACGTATCGGTGTAAGACGCCACCAATATTCGAAATTAACTTGATGATCCCATTCTGCTACAGGGATATATAAAGTATTTTCAATAGAAAAAATCATGTCCTCAGGCAGGGCCTGAACCCGCAACCTTTCACAATACGGGTGACGGCTCTAACATCCGAGCTACCGAGGATTTGGATGACCCTGTGCATTTCCTCTATTCCATCTTTATTTGCGTTAGAAGCAGGGTCATAGAGCAGGGTTAGTAGAAGCAGGGTTGTGCAGGGTAATGATGCAAAATAGAATAGATTTTAAATACAAAAACACTTTTAACTTCTTTGTTTCTAAACTGTTAGTGCTATTGTAGAGGTACCGTTTAATTAATTTAGTAGTACGGTCGACCACAGAAGTAGCTGAACACTTTAGTACCATGACACAACGACTCTAGCGTCAATATATTACGGTAGCAACTATAAAGTACGCGCACAAGATCGGTGTGACATGGTACTAAGTGTTCAGCTCCTTCTGTGGTCGACTGTACCTACCCAAGTGAAAGTTTCTATGACAGTATTGGAAACGAACGAACCGATTCTAACAACACTGGCCATGCGTAAGCAAGTCGGCTAGTCCTAAAAGTTAATTAGGTGATTTTTCAAAAAGTCTTTTTTTTTTATACAACTGGATGACAAACAAGCTGACGGCCCACCTGATGGAAAGCGGTAACCGCCGCCTATAGACACCTGCAATAACAAGGAAAAATCACTTGATATTGCAGGTGCGTTGTCATCCTGGGGCCTAAGATGAAATGCCGTCCGTGCCCAGTAATTACACTGGCTACACAGCGAACTGTTTTACGGCTGAAATAAGAAAAGCGGTGGTACCTACCCAGACGACTCTACATACGGGCCTACCACCTAGTAAAAAAGTCTTATCTATTCTAAAGTCTAGTCTATTATAAAAGAAATTAATGGCGATTTTTGGTTTGTATGAAAAGCTCAAAATACTCTTACAACCATTTAGACTACCTTGACTTGCTTGCATGTAGTCTTATTAGAGTTTTATTTAACTGTTTGTTTTCAATATTTTTGTCTCGAGAGTTTGTATGAAAAGCCATGCGGCGTAATCGCTCATAAAAATACATCAATGAACACTTTTATGTAAATGTTGATTATTTAAATTTAGTTTATAAGAAAAAAAAAGGTTTTTTTTAAACAAGTAAAGCTATATAGGTGTGGTCGTAAGGTGTGACCTGATCGTGCGGTGGGCAGCATGTCGTTGCCGTTGTCGTCGGTGGCGGCGGCGCGCTCGCCGCTGGACGAGTCCAGCTCCAGCGACGACTGCGACGACACCGAGCCGCCGCCGCCGCCGCCGCAGCCGCCGCCGCAGCCGCCCGGCTCCGAGCCGCGCCACCCCGAGCCCTGACACACACAACACACAACACACCACACATCTACTACTTCATTTACAACATCAATCGGACACTACTTTAAAAACAAAGCTTTCTCTGGTCACAATTACAATGCAGCCGTCTCGTCGAGTGGATGTAGGTACTCTTCTGTCTACTAAACCAAAGATCTCTGGATTGAATATCACAACATAGATACCTAGTTGTATAATATATAGGGACAGATATTTGTACCATGCATACGAAAAGTTTACGAGTGAATGATGTTTAGTTTAAGTATATTAATATGTAGATATTCCAGTATTTATTAAATAGATAGAATTTATTATGAATATTCAAGTATTATAATTATACTTCAAGTACCTATTATACTTCACAGTTCATAAAGAAAAAATAATAGATATAAGTCCCTACCTCTAAAGGAAATAAAATTGTTGGGCAAATAAAAGACTCGGCTCAGGATATTCCTATAAAAAAACCCCATATAGCATTTATGGCATGATGATATCCAGATTACAATACCTATTTATAACTTTGTAAATAAACTAACTCTACATATAGCAGGGAGGAGTCAGTATTTTTTTTTTATTCGTTATAGAACAATCGAAAGTAGTAGCGGACCGCGATCGGCACCTTGCTGTGAGTATTTCTTCGTTATGTAATAAAGATTATAGCAAAAGCTTTTAGTGTTGTTTAATTTGAGATAGGAAATAGATGTGAGCATAAGAATATAATAGTAATATAAAAAATAATACACTTACGTCAGGTCTGGATCGTGAGTCGGAGTTCGAGTGCGAGTGCGAGCGCGTACGCGAGCGCGATCGCGACGATGACCGCGACTGCGGCTCGCCGCTGCTTCCGCTCGGCGAGCCGCCGCCGCCGCCTCCGCTGCCGCTACTCTCTAAGCACACAGACAACGTCTTTGTTACTTTTATGGCTCACATAATTGCCTTTGCTTCGCTTTGGAACTTTTTCCGAAAGGTAAAGGCGGATGGGTATTACCTTATATTTTAGTATATACATGCATATTGTAACTATATGGATATAGAAAGATTGGAACTTCCTGCCTTATCAAGTATACCTTTCTATTCTGTTCATAATATTTATTTATTTTGACCACATGCTATCTATAATATTTGAAAAATAAAAGAGTGCACGTACCGCAGGCGTGCGCGTGGGCGTGGGCGTGGGCGTGCGCGTGCGTGTCGCGCAGCTTGTGCCGCAGCAGCGGGTAGAAGCCGCGCGCGGCGGCGTTGTGCGGCTCGTACTGCAGGATCAGGCGGCAGAACTTGAGCGCCTCCGCGTACTGCCGCCGCATCAGCGCCGACAGAAACTGAAACACACCACCACCAACTCACCTCAGATTCGCCGAACATATTCATAAAATTATTAGATACCATTTCTTTAAAACTGTAGGTTGGGATTTTTTTATACCACTGAGGTGGTAATCAAGCATACGGGGGGTATCACTTGCGCGTTGCCGACCCTGCAAAAACCCTTTCAAGCCTTTTTTGAAGAACCCCGTGCTGTACTCTTTCGAGAAAATCTCTGCAGGGAGGTTATTCCACAACCTGAGCGTACGCGGGAGAAAGTTACTCTGAAACCGCAAATTACGAAACCATTTTAGTTCCAACGTGTGAGAATGAATTCCCTGCCGATGGCGAGCGGTGCGAATGGTGAAAAGAGCCGTGGGCATCATGTCAAAGAAAAAACAAAGAAAACGATGAAAAAATATATGTTCCAGGCCAGACACGGATTCGCGTCTCCTGATTCCCGGCCAGACGCGATTACCACCTCTAGTGATCCGAAAGATTTTTTTTATACCAAGTACGGCAAATTTCCCATCACCACCTAATGTCAAGCGGTAAGGAGAGTTCATATGTGAAGACAGCTAGTGCAGTATAGACCACCTGATGTGCTCTAGCCGCCTCTACCTTGCTCTTCTAAAAGCTAAAAGCTCTTCAAAGCACTCCCCGTGATAAAGCCGTTAAAAAGTGCTAAGCGAAAAGCGACGCAATGTCTCGGCATAAATGCAGAGGTTCAAGGTTGTTCGTGACCTCTACATCGCCAACGATACGGACAGCACGATGCTGCAATCTTCAGTGCATCGAGGAGGTACTTGGCGGAACCTTTTATAGCACACTGTAGGTATACATACTTATTAGATAAACACAATCTGTCAAGAATATTTTCTGACCTCGGCGAGGTACTCGCTGGGGGCGGAGGCGGCGTCGGCGCCATCGGAGCAGTCGTCGGGGCTGGTGGAGTGCCTGGTGCCGGGCTCCATGGCGGCGGTCGGCAGCGGGACCACCAGCCGCGGGGGCGCGGGCGGGGGCGCGCGGCGGGCCAGGCGCAGGGCGGCGCGCGAGGCGGTGTCGAGGCCGCGCGGGGCGGGCGGCGGCGGGGGCGGGGGCGGCGGCGGGGGCGGCGGGCGGCGAGGCGCGGGCCGGTACAGGCGGGCGTTGGGCACGGGTGGGCGAGGCACGCGCCGGCCCGAGCGCCGCGCGCACAGCTTGCGCCTACGCCTCGGCTGCGGCGCCGCGGGGCCCGGGTACCTGGGCAGAGCGCGTGGTCAACAAAGTTCCTCCTTCACACTCATAAGTGGTTTACACAAGTAATATTATGTTGTACTCAAAATAATTATGAATATTTTTGGCAAAAATAAAATATCTTAAGACAACAATATTCACATAAATTTTTGTTACAGGCAGTTTTTTTTATACAACTAGATCACAAACACGCTGACGGCCCAGGTGATGGGCGGTTACCGCCGCCTATAGACACCTGCAATTACAAGTTAAAATCCTTTGATATTGCAGGTGCGTTGTCATCCTGAGCCCTAAGATGAAATGCCGTCCATGCCCAGTAATTACACTGGCTACCTTTCCCTTCAATCCGATAGACAGCTAACTGTTTAACGGCTGTAGGCTTACTAAGTAGCTATGTGATGTATGGGAACAACAGTTATTTCAAGGAAAACGAGTGTCAAACGAGACGTGTAGGAATTGCCAAGTGACTAGGGTAGTTACTGACAGGCGCGGGTTAGGCGTATAGGGCGCGCGCACGCGAGGAGCGGGCGCGGGCGCGGGCGCGGGTGGCGGGCCGCCCAGGTCGATCACGTCCACCGACGAGCACGGCGACGGCGACTGCTCGCTGGTCACCGCGCCCCGGCTGCGGAAACACTATGCTCTTTACCCATACAATCACATACAGGTTGGTGAACATTCCTATGAAATAATGCAGCCAATGTTGTATTATTTCATACAAATATAATGAAATTAACAAATGAATAAGATGTATTTGAAAGTTGCAAAACATTTCTATGAACTAACTAATGTTTTAAATTAATGTCCTATTGTCGTTACCACCCTGTATAATCAGGAGGTACCTAAGTACCTATACATAATATTATTATTAATAAATAAAATAAATATTAATAAAATATTGAACATACATAATTAGGTATTTTACATAAAATTGTTACGAATTTCTTATCTTTTAAAATTACTAATACCCAGTTCTTTCTGCAGGGAGGAATTTCACAACTGTGTTTTTTACTAAAGATAGAGGGTCACTTGAAAAAATATTATATTCGAAGCGTCTAGTCTCCCCTGCTGTGGCACAGATGCATGTGGAGCGATGATTTGTACCCGCTACAAATCGTTCCCCGCGTTCTTCGCCTGCTGCGAGCAAGCGCTCCTTGCGCTTCAAATATTTTTGTACGTACGACGTAGGCCCTTAACAATTGAATGTCTGATTTGTTTCGTTTATGTTTAGGTAACTAGGAGTTCTATGGACCTGAACGCGGATACAGACATTGCGAGGCATGCGCTGCGCACGCCTCGCAACGCATGCCTCGTTATAAAGCCTCGAGTAAATAATTAAACCAGCGCATGCTCAAGCCGACTGACGCATGCTCGAGGCGATCCAACCGCATGCGAAGCACTAATGCTTCACAAACATTTGGTTTAGTGCTGTAAGTCCACTGTTGTAATTAAATATAATAATAAACTGTGTCGCGGCGTGTGCTTGCGACGTCCAGAGCGAGCCAGCGAATGTTGGTGTGCTGCAAATCAAAGCGCCTCAGTGAGAGCAGGCGATGATTCATTTTCTCAGCTGAAGCGTGTCGTCTTCACACATCGTAACGCATGCCTCGTCTGACGCCTCACCGCAAATAGGAAGGTCCACACATTGCGACGCGTGCACTGTGCATGCCTCGCAATGTCTGTATCCGTCGTAAGGTGCTTGCAGCAGAAGTAGATTTAGTACCTAGTAGGTACATCAACTATAGTCTTGATATTCAAATTAAAAATTACTTACTGGCTACCTCGATTCCCCGTAAGCTTGGACCGCACGAAGATCACTTCCTTTTTAGAAGGAACATTTGGAGTGCGTTTTCTGAAACCAAAGCATGAATAATTTCTTTAAAAGACTTTACATCGCTATTCAATTCTATGATCTGAGTCTCTGTAATATATACACCGATTTAGGTACTAATTATAATAAAAACTGTACTTATTATTTTACGTTGTTTTAACTATTCTACAATTTATTTATGAACATTGCTTAGTTAAAAAAAATTGCTACAAAATTACGCGGAGAAACTTTTTTGTTTTGAAGAACTACCCACCTGCTATGAGGTAAGACATTACCTATTCTAAGGGTAACACCCTCTGATCATAAAAGATCTTACACCAAACACAACCAAACCACCAAACACTACAAGTAAAGTAACACCTAGAAAAAAATTGTTGAATTATGAACCTCTACCGCTTTTGAATTGGTTACCAAGGTACCTACCCCTTATCATTAATTTTACTTTAAAAAAACACATTTCTATTAAACTTAAACAGATGCAATGCCAGGAAGTATGAGTAAGCCTGGTATAGTTTACCCACTGGATACGTAGCTAGTAGTTATTCAGGAGAATAAATGGCTAACACGCAGTTGTTAGATATCGAGCTAACGTCGTCGTACTGCACGACCGCCGCAGCAGCTGGCGGAGGCTCCATGTTCCCACGGAGTCCGCCCTGCTATCAACAATACTGACGGGTTTTTACCAGGAATATAAGTATATGTAGTTGGTAGTTGATAAGCACCAACATTAGTTCATCAGAAAAAAAAGTAAGTTTACTTAAGACATACAATAACACGTAATACAATAACACGTGAAAATTATTGCTCATTTGCCTTACCACGGTAAAAGGCCACGTTTCATGACCAAAACAAAACACAGCACACGAGCTGTATCGATTGTGGGAGCAACAGATTGTTTTAGGGCTATATTTTTATTATTTATTCATTAACCTGCGTAAAATAACAAGTGCTGCTGCGGAAGAATAAAGTGGTGAAAAATATAGAAGCTCTAAAATAATTGCACATTATTATTTAACTTACGACGTGTGAAGTGTAAGGAAGCGTATTGGGTGAGCGGGGCGGGCGGTGGACGATAAGATGTACGTGGGGCGGCACTGCGCTGTCGCGACGCGAGTGCCGCGCCGCCGCCGCCGCCCGCCCGCCCGCCGCCGCCCGCCCGCCGCCGCCGCCGCCGCCGCCCGCCCGACGCACCGCGCGCCGGTCAGCGGCGATGCCAACGACACCGACGGCGCATGTGAGTATGCCTACGTTCTCTCCACTGAATGTTTTGGTCGTTTCAGAACTACAGACACTATTTTTTTATTTTGTGAGATACTAATTCTGATCTCAAGTCCCAAGGTAGCTCAATAGTCACTGTTTGGCGCAGATATTATGGCTTTGGGGCAAATTCGCCTCTGGAGGATTTCTTATTGACAAGCTTCACCTCCGGGGGAGGTGTCCCGCTCTCGCTTTATAGAGTCTCCAGGGTGCTCGAGCCATGAGGGAGCGACAAACCTAAGGGTGCTTCTAATGAACCTTGACTCAGGTGAGTCGTGTCGTGGAGGCACGGAAGAAAACCGTCGCGGGATCAGTACCCGATCCAGGACATGATTTATTTCTACTTTCGATAATTTTCTAAATGCATATTTAGTAATTAACACATGAACCAATCCAAGAATATAGATACCTAGTGGAATAAATTTTTGAGGGGGAAAATTTTACGACGAAAATATTATAAAAAAAGCGCCGAGCTTAATTTATGAAAAAATAAAAACTGCTACTACGCACCTGCGTCGTTTTTAAAATGTTTTTGTCTGTGTACCTATATATGTAAGGTCATCGTACCTATCATACCTACCACCTCTTTCAATGTTTTGTGGGTATACCGTATGTTCCCCTATTTGAATATATCAATGATATACCTGAATAATAAGACACCTCGTATAGATTATTGTACCTAATAGATTTTATAATATTGCATAATTAGAGACTCATTAAGACTGTAAGATAAATTAACTAAATACTTATGAAATAGTGTTTTTAGTAGGTGATGAAGGTAGGTCAAGGTGGGGTTCGAGCGCCGTTCCACAAGTCAGGCGCTCTAACTTCAGATGCAAAATAACTGTCTTACGTCAGTCCGATGGCTCGAAGGACCAAATTAAGGTCTAAGGTAGCGGCAATCACAACATAATATGATGAGTGCTATCATAACGAATTACAAATGACAGCGTCAACATATAAATGATTGAACATAAAATTATGTATTATCCTTTTTTTGTTACAAATTATTTTACAACTTACTAGGTGGTAGACCCGTATGTAGGGTCGTCTAGGTAGGTACCACCGCCTTTCTTATTTCAGCCGTGAAACAGTTCGCTGTGTTTCGGATTGAAGGGAAAGGTAGCCAGTGTAATTACTGGGCATGGACGGCATTTCATCTTAGGCCTCAGGATGACAACGCACCTGCAATATCAAGGGATTTTGCCTTGTTATTACAGGTGTCTATAGGCGGCGGTTACCTCTTACCATCAGGTGGGCCGTCAGCTTCTTTGCCATCGAGTTGTATAAAAAAAATACATACGTACACCATACAAGTAGGTAGGTACCTATAAATTTTATAGCAAATGTCCATAGGTAATACTTACTTTTGGATCGGCATTTTTGATTGAATTACCATTATGCGTTATATGTTTTTACATTCACTCAAAAATTTTCAAATATTTTTGATTTAATTCTAAAGCTACATGAATTTAGGCTACAAACAAAAAGTAAACAATAGGTTTATAGATTCAGTCATCCGTCATAGCCAGAGAGCATTGTAATGTTTACTCACAAACTCCATACTAAAGAATTAAAAAACATAGCTGAAACATTTAATAATAATAATAATAAATCATTTTATTTGTCTTCAAATACACTTAAAGTATACAATAATTCATCACAGTTTTTCGGGAACAAGTATCTTAAAGACAAAACGGCTTATGGCTCAGTGGTTGCAGAGAGCCCACAACCTCTGTTATTCTGCCATAACCTTTTACCAGAATATGTAATTTAAAGCGACATCGAGTAGGAAATAACAAAAATAAAATACAGGTAGGTACACTGCTTCCAATCAGCTCAGAGAGATTGCCAGGGACTGTTGTCTAAGCAGCCATTCACGACATATTTTCCGAAAAGTTGGAAGTGATCGGTTAGCTGGAAATGTGCGAATAGGCGGTGGTAAGTCATTCCAAATTTTAGCGGAAGCGTATTTAAAGCAGCCCCTGGTGGACGCGAGCCTAATGACGGGCATACATAATAGGTGACCTTTATCTCTGAGTGATGGCATCCTTTTCTTATTTTCTAATTTATCGTAAAGATACAAGGGACATTCACTATTAATTAACTTATATAGAAAACATGCATATTTTAGTGTAACAGTATTAGACACATTTGGGATGCGTTTATTTGAACCTGGCGCTAAATTCCCGCTGTCTATGAATAACTAAATCACTATCTTTGGCTGACTATGGCTTAGAGTTAACGCCCATGCGTAGCATCACTATAATGTCTGTGACGCCCATATTCATAAACTAAAAAAACACTGACACTGGTGTAAAGTGTTTTATCTTTTTTCCTTTCTCTTATGAGTGAGAGAAATACCTTATGATAATATAAAGCAAAACACTTTATAAGTGTATTTTAACTTCACATGCTTTTATGAATACGGGGGTAAAAATATAATGAGATTAAAAAGACGATGAGTGATATGAAAGACATGAGTCTATCTTTGCTAGTAAAATTAAATACAAAAAATATATTTTCGTTGCATTTATTGGCGTCGAAGTCGAGATTTATATTTTACAATATAATTTTAAATTGTGTTGCAGTTGTTTCTGTTATTAAAAATTGGTCTAGTTGCTTTTATGAAACAACTGTTTGTCTTGACCAGCAAAAGAGGGGAATTATTATATTTTTTTAATGTGGATAACCATAGTCTTCAATTTACTTTGGATAGCCATCTATCTAACAGAACTATTTAACAACACACATAGAAATGTGATATAGTAATGGATGTATGAGCTCAACCCCTTTGTTTTTCTTTAACAAGGAGACGCTGTGAAAATATACCATCATGGGAGAAACCATGAAAATTAAGTAAGAAATGACGTTTACTTTATCTTAATTAAATACTGGATGCTAAGAAAATTAACGCCTATAAGCATTTCCTCATTTACTCAGTTTGACACTCACATACTTTTTCACATCATTTCTTTAGAATTACGTGTAAAAAAGATTTACACAAAATGCAAAACGGTAGGATTACCGAATACAAGTCGGTAACCCTGGTCAGCTGTCATGCAGTCAGTGTCATTGTCATTGTCATGTCAGTTTGTCATGATTTTTGTCAATTTTTATATTAGTCATTTTTATGTTTCATAGAAGTAATTGCAGAAATGGCTGATTTGCTGGCTGTTCCGTTAAAAAAGTCTTCGGACGTCGATATTGTTAAACCGTTAAAAAACTTAATTCAATCTACGTATAACTCTGGTAACGGCACCGAAGACTATAGCGATGCGCTCAATGAACTGAGCCGCATGAGAACTACTGCTATATGGAAAGTGTTTGAGAAGACATCACTCGAAGGAATTTACAGGTAGGATGAATTATTCACCATAAACGTGCCATTGGAATCGTCAATGAATTATGTCCCAGCAACCTACGGTAATGTAATCTATTTTCCACCATATTTTGGTGCTAATGTAATGTCAACTTCTTAACAACAATGATGTCATTGTGTCAATTTTAATGTTGAACAATAGCTTTGCTCAGATTGAGGAGGTTAGATTAAGCACATATATGTTATTTCTCCACAGTTACTATGACCAGCTTGTGGCACTGGAGAGTAAAATTCCTCCGCAGGAGGTGCAAATACCTTTTAAATGGAAAGATGCCTTTGATAAAGGCTCTCTATTTGGAGGTCGGATGAGTCTCAGTGAGTATCTTCTTTTCCTTTATCTCTAATGCCGTGTGTAGCAATGACAGTGTGAGGAAATATTTTTTATGTTTACTAAAAGAAAAATAATATATAAACTATGTCATCACTTCATATTAAAAGAAAACTATTTTATTCCAATGCTTTGTACATGTAATAACTCACACAATATAAAGTAACAACTCACACAGTCAAGGAAAATTTGTGTTAAATTAGGTGGATATGTTGATTTATGTAATTTTAGGAAATAATTCAGTATTTCATTAGCGGACTTGTATTCCCATGAAACTGTGTTCAATGTCAATGTCATGTTTTGTTCTTTTGAAGCATTCTTTCTCTACCATTTTAGATTATCATTGAATATAGTTATGGGCGGAAACTGTTCCCTAGCACTAAGCTCTAATAGAAAATTTCTAATGAATTTGGCTTCCGTTACAGAACTACCAAGAGTATTTGGGTTTAGTATTTGAAAAGGGGGCATTTTGCTGTTTGTGGCTATGCCAGTTAATAATATTGTGACATAAACAAACACCCACTTACATTTGATAATATTTCCAGTTGGCCTAGCAACTAGTTCTCAGGCAGCATGCGAAATGAGCGAATTTTACTCTTCCTTCATTGCTGTTAACCATTCTTCAGCTTTTTCACATTTAATTGCTTCATTATAAGTTTTAGGTTTGTCGCAAAAATGCTAATATGATAAAATAATTTATATTATCGACACGGACTAAGTGACACAAGTCTGCGCATATACCGCTACAAAAATGCCTATTTGCTGTGTTTCCACAATTTCTTGATACACCTTTTTCCGCGGTCATTCAGAAGGTAAAGTCAAGCTGGCGTACCAATAAACTTGGTGTGCTCAATAAAGCACGGCGGTACTCCTCTTCGCGGCAAAGACTGTTATAATTAACTTTTTATCTGTGAAGTGTCCACAAATAATACAAAAATAGGTATTCTATTGTTGAATAGAATACACTGGTGAGCTGTTCATGATCACAAGCTAATGAGATTGATAGTTATTCAAGTCTATTTTATTTTACTTACAACAATTGTCCTGCAAATAGATTGATTTTATTTTACTTAATATAAGATTGTGTAGTAATAATTTTGTCTGCAGCAATCAGCTCACTAGCTTACGAGCGCATGTGCGTGCTGTTCAACATGGCGGCCATGCAGAGCACACTCGCGGCACAGCAGCCACTTGACACCGAAGACTCGCTTAAACTCGCTGCCAAGTTGCTACAGGTACGGACACACACCTACGGCGCGGATACACGAACTCATCCTCCAACTATTCCTGTTAATATTTATTTATACAACTAGATGACAAGTAAGCAGACGGCCCGCCTGGTGGTAAGTGGTAACCGCCGCCTATAGACACCTGCAATAACAAGGCATAAATGGATTAGTATTGCAAATGGTATAAATTTTCAACACATTTGCTCAAAAAATGAATTCCATTCAACACTTTCCATTCCATCCAGTAGTACATTAACTATAATCTATAATAAAAACGACTTTTAAACTATCTTTCGAAATTGTGAATTTATCACTGCAATGCAGAATTTCATGACATTCTCTAGGGTGTTAATATTAGTGTCGACCACTGAATAGTTGCTACAATGAGCGTTATTCCCGTGTGACGACATTCTTAAATCTGACAAATCGACCTTGTTACATGTGATTCTGAAATTGTTGAATTAGTCATTCCCCAATGAATCAGTCAGCCAATCAGGACGCGAATAAAACACATAATTGGATCATGATATTTATTGGTGAGTGAGGCCTTCGTAGCCAAACGATTAATTTTAAACAAAAATAAAACTGGATTTCAAAACACTGAAATAATAAAAATAATATAGCTATTACTGGTCCCGGGGCACTACGCGAATTGAAACCTAGAGAGAAAGAGAGTATCTGAATAAGGATCTAATAACCTGGTTGAGTTTAATGCTAAGAAACAGATATGCATGTTTGTTTAACTCTTTCGGTACAGGACTCTGCTAATTGGAGGTCGTCAATGTATTGGACAGAATGCAGCGTTTGCTTGTGCTGTCCTTATCATTGAAGATGTAGAGGTCACTAACAACCTGAGCCTACAATTGGCCCGAGACATTGCATAGCTTACTTATCGGTTGTATCACAGAGATTGCTGAGACGACCCTTTTCCCTTCTGCTGCCAAGTAGGAAGGGGGACACCTTCCCCTTTCCTACTCAGGAGCACACGCGCCGGTCTTCGGAGTCATCAATTTACTGTCTCCAGACATGACACACATAGAATTTCAGTGAATTATTTCTTCATCCAAAACTTGTATTTTTTTACCAGCACATATTCCTCTTTCTTATAACAGGGTTCCTTCAAAGGGGCGTAAAAATGTACCGTACAGGCCAGCAAGGTGGAAGTGGCTAGAATAGTGTGATGCCGTGCTTTGTCGATTTAAAAAAAGTAATTTTATGTATAAGAAAATTAAATGATTACTTGTATTACAGAGGAAATAGTAATTTAATATGGCTTATTGTAAAGTAAGTTGTTAATATATGTAAATGTTGGTACAGCAAGCGGCAGGCATCTTCTCGTACCTGAAGGCCAATATAATGATGGCGGTGCACCAGGAGACGACGCCCGACCTCAGCCCCGAGACGCTCGGCGCGCTCTCTCAGCTGATGCTGGCGCAGGCGCAGGAGGTCATTGCCTACAAGTGCATCAGAGGTAACCTTATTTGATGCCACTGATCCGATACATTTGGTTATGGGAACTATTATATTAAAAATATTATTAAAAGAATATTCTAAAAAGTAGGCGTGTTACACACCCACGCCTACTTTTTATCAAATTAAGCATCATTAAGATGTGTGTGATTTGTGTAATGAAATGAAAATATCTTTATTCAAACGGGCCCCCAAAAAGCACTTTCGAATCGTCAAAAACCCTTAGTCCGTTTTTGTAATTGCAGTTTCGTAATTAACTTTCGAACAAGAATTTATTTGCCATTTCCGTAATCGACTAAATCCCATTTTATTTCTATTACAAGTAACAGTCATAATAAAATAGTCATAAATCTAACAATGTAATAATGTTCGTATGTCTGTGTGGCTGTCATGTCTGAATTTACCAGTTCCATAAGTTGAACTACTGAGAAGATTCCGGCAATAAGCTCGTGTCACTAAGATTGACTACTCTTTTCAAATATTAATTTACATGATTGTTACAATTGACATTTTCAGACCACGATTGCTGTAAAGTAATCGAAACTTCGGGTGTGTAATAAATAATACACCCGATGTTTCGGTTACTTTACAGCGATCACCAAAGGTGGTTTGTTTTTCCTAAGATTAATCAAATACATACTGTCCTATCTCTATAGATTATTTACATTGTAATAATATTAACTAGCACACCGGTGATATTTGATACAATGTGCGCAGACGAGATGAAGGAGAGCATGGTGGCGAAGGTGTGCGCGCAGTGCGAGGAGCTGTACACCGACGCGCTCAGGGCGCTCAACAAGGACCAGCTGCGAGGGCTGTGGGACCGGGACTGGATCCCCACCGTGAGTACTGTACACTGTACACTGACGCTCAACAAGGACCAGCTGCGAGGGCTGTGGGACCGGGACTGGATCCCCACCGTGAGTACTGTACACTGTACACTGACGCTCAACAAGGACCAGCTGCGAGGGCTGTGGGACCGGGACTGGATCCCCACCGTGAGTACTGTACACTGTACACTGACGCTCAACAAGGACCAGCTGCGAGGGCTGTGGGACCGGGACTGGATCCCCACCGTGAGTACTGTACACTGTACACTGACGCTCAACAAGGACCAGCTGCGAGGACTGTGGGACCGGGACTGGATCCCCACCGTGAGTACTGTACACTGTACACTGACGCTCAACAAGGACCAGCTGCGAGGACTGTGGGACCGGGACTGGATCCCCACCGTGAGTACTGTACACTGTACACTGACGCTCAACAAGGACCAGCTGCGAGGACTGTGGGACCGGGACTGGATCCCCACCGTGAGTACTGTACACTGTACACTGACGCTCAACAAGGACCAGCTGCGAGGACTGTGGGACCGGGACTGGATCCCCACCGTGAGTACTGTACACTGTACACTGACGCTCAACAAGGACCAGCTGCGAGGACTGTGGGACCGGGACTGGATCCCCACCGTGAGTACTGTACACTGTACACTGACGCTCAACAAGGACCAGCTTCGAGGGCTGTGGGACCGAGACTGGATCCCCACCGTGAGTACTGTACACTGATGCTCAACAAGGACCAGCTGTGCGACCGAGCCTGGTTCCCACAGTAAGTATTGTATGCTGACCCGAGGCTGAAGCGTTCCACTAACTTAAAGTAGGCCTTCCTACGTGAGCAAACGCTTGTGGACAAAAACTCATAAATGGGTTCACTTTTGGTCCCACACTTAAAATAATTTAAGAGAAAATTGTTATTTATAGAAAATTTTACTTACTACATTACATTACTTTATTTTATATGATAATTTAAATTTATTATGGCAAAGAAATTTAAAAATATTACAAAATTCATTAAAATGATTTAAACTGTTCGTTAACTCACATTAAATGTAACTTTTAATGTGTTATTGTTGCATGTAATCGCATTGTAACAAAGATATCATTAATTTTGTCCCAGCGTCCATACATTATGGGTAGCCACGGCCACTGCTGCCATGTGACGTCACAATTCAGCATCATTTTCTATGGAGTGTTTTGAGAGGTCAAAGAAATCACTGTATCTGGTTTTTGTATTTTCTTTAGCCCTTCTTCATTTATTGTATTGAAGAGTTCGACGTGAAATATATGATGACAGTCTTCAACATGGTACTTTGATGAGATGGATCACCACGATAAAATTCTCAACGTCTTTCAAACAATAATCACTTTTATTCTAATGATCTTCCAATCGCACGACAACACAAACACCTATTTCATGTAACTCAACAATTTTATAACAACATTCGCTCGGACACAATTTTAAAAAAATTTACTGACAACAACAAAACCCGCCAAACACTACTAAAATTCAAATTAAAAAAATAATAATTGTGATAGTCATTTATCGAGGAATTATATAGGCTATATAACATTACGCTACCACCAATAGGCTGAGCATCAATGAAAAATGTTGCAAAAACGGGAAAAATCCTTTTTAGAGCTTTCGTTGCGTGCGTTCCGTAAAAGGTTAAAGTTACGCAAAAATCATGTGCCGGAATTGTCCTCCTTTAAAAGTTGTTAAAACAACACCACGATAGCTTATGTCCATATTTTAAGGTTGATTCACTATAACCTCTTTTGGTAATCAAAGAAGAATGGCAGATTTGGTGTCGCTTTGCATATCGACCGTTAGTCTATGAAACTATGCATCGCGCTATCCACGTACGTACGAAATCCACGCGAATGAAGTCGCGGGCACAGCTAGTTTATATAGAACAAAAGAGAAGTAATAGGGTATATTATTGAAGATACTATTATTATGTTTGAAAGTTATAGCATTTATTAATGTGTGGCATCGGACACGAACTACATTATGATGTCTAAAGTGTAATAGATTTTACTTGAGATGCTTGATTTGTCACAGCTTATAAGCTTCCTTAAAGGGAGGTCAATTTGTGATTGAGGGTGTAAATACAAGTTGGTATTGACGGTGTCCACTGTCCAGGTGACGGCGAAGCAGAGCGCGTTCCGCGGGCTGGCGCAGCTGTACCAGAGCCTGGTGTGCCGCGCCAACAAGGCCGTCGGCGAGGAGATCGCGCGCCTGCAGGTGCGCCGCTCGCATCACTTTATGTTCACCATTTGATTGTTTAAGTTTTTCATATTTTTATTTTGTGTCAACGCTATTCACGCTTCTAATTGGAGATATGTCCGCCTCAATAAACTGTTGCGTCTGGTTCGTGGGTGCTTCATCTATATATATAAAAATGTTATGTTGGTTTGTGTACGCTTCAAAAACTCAAAAAGTTCTGCACCGATTGAGTCGAAATTTTAACATGATATAAAATCCGCATCAAGGATTGTTTTTATCTATTTTTTGCATCAGTCACATATCTGCGACCGCGAGAAAACAGTTTTTTTAACGATGCGCCACTGCGAAGCGTAGCAGGGTACAGCTAGTATATTATATAAATACAAGGATAAGATATCGAGGCTGATATTGCTGTGATGCAATAAGTAACCTTGAAATTTGTTTTTTTCACATTTGTTTTATTATCTGTCTCTATGTAGGGTCGTCTGGGTTAGTCCCAGCGTCTGCCCTATTTCGTTCTCCGAGACCGCTGTTTCACAGGGAGGGGAAAGGTAGCCAGCGTAATTACTGGGTATGGAAGGTGTTCTATTTAGGCTTCAGGATATTGCACTCGCGATTTTATCCTCGTTATTGTAGGTGTCTATAGGTGACGAGGGCCTTTGTCGAAATAAAGACAAAGTTTACATTTGTACGGTGGACGATACGAGTAGAGACGATTGCGTGCGTAGATCGCGGTGGAGCAGCTGAAGGCGGCGCAGGCGCAGGCGCGGCTGGGCGGGGCGGCACTGCTGGCGGAGAGCGGCGCACGCGCGGCCAGGCTGCTGGGCGAGGCCACGCGCGACAACGACTTCATCTACCACGAGCGCGTGCCCGAGCCGCGCGCGCTCGACGCCCTCGGCCGCGCGCCCGTGGCCCAGCCGCTGGGCCTGCCCGCCGCCTGGGCGCCCGCGCACGCAGGTACTACTACGTCATCCACCACGAGCGCGTGCCCGAGCCGCGCGCGCTCGACGCCCTCGGCCGCGCGCCCGTGGCCCAGCCGCTGGGCCTGCCCGCCGCCTGGGCGCCCGCGCACGCAGGTACTACTACGTCATCCACCACGAGCGCGTGCCCGAGCCGCGCGCGCTCGACGCCCTCGGCCGCGCGCCCGTGGCCCAGCCGCTGGGCCTGCCCGCCGCCTGGGCGCCCGCGCACGCAGGTACTACTACGTCATCCACCACGAGCGCGTGCCCGAGCCGCGCGCGCTCGACGCCCTCGGCCGCGCGCCCGTGGCCCAGCCGCTGGGCCTGCCCGCCGCCTGGGCGCCCGCGCACACAGGTACCGAGCCCACGCACACGCAGGTACCACGCCCACGCACAATTAACAATAAATTATTATTTTCAACCAAAACCATCATAACACTTTTAAAATGGCATTATTTACATCCTTAAAGTCAGTTTTAGTTCCAAATATTTCAAAAATTAGCGAGGTGTGTGAGACGGTATTGTTTGTAGATGACAAACAATACCGTTTCACACATTTTTTTTTGAAAAGTAAAGGAAGTTGTTGATATAAAATAAATAAAGCAATGGCCCTAATATCGAACCCTGAGGCACGCCCATATGCACAGGCGCACCAGAAGCCTCACTTTTATTCATGACAACTTTTTGAATTCTATTGGTGAAATAGGATTCAATAAGTTTTTTGAAATGATACACCATAATGCTTTAATTTACCCAATAATGTTAGATAATCAACACAGTCAAACGCCTTGGATAAGTTGCAAAAGATACCTATATTCGTTAAATATGTTAGTTTTTCTTTATATAATATTTGATGATATGTTTATGATATGTTTTTATGATATAACTTATCATTTATAACACCTGCTCCTATTTACACTATGCAACAACATACCCGTTGTATTCTTAGAGCCTGTGCACACTACATACCAAACTGTAAGCCGATAGTTAGATCAATGTTCGCTAAGTGATCGGCCGACGTGGTGTGGTGGTGTGGTGGTGTGTAAGGTGGCGGGGGGCGGGAGGTGTAGCAAGGCTTGCGTGTGGCAGACCTGTTCGCGTCGCTGGTGCCGCTGGGCGTGCACGCGGCGGCGCAGGCGGCGGCGGCGCGGGCGGGCGAGGCGACGGGCGCGGGCGTGGCGCGGCTGCGGGACAGCTCGCAGCTGCTGAGCGCGGCGCTGGCGTCGCTGGGGCTGCCCGCGTGCCTGGAGGCCGCGGCGCCGGGCGCGCTGCCCGCCTCCATCCGCGGGCAGGCCGCCACCGTGCGCGCCGCCGGCGGCCTGCCCGCGCTACAGCGGCTCATGGCCGAGCTGCCCGAGCTGCTGCAGCGGAACAAGGTGCGTACCCGTCCAGAGGCACAGTGTTCTATTTCGTCGTTTTGTTTATTCATTTATATTTGCTCTGCTTCGCTCGACGGATCACACCTGTCATCGTGTTTAATATATTCAAATGGAGAAGTTGCTATTTTGTATGAAATATTTTGTGCGAATTGGAAATACCATTCCCACGTTTCTTGTGTTTAATTTAAGATAAGATAACATAAGATAAGATAATCATTTATTCACTGAAAACATGGTATTACAAGATGTTATGGAATATATTTACGTGCACATGTAAAATAAAAATCGGCTTGACCGATTTCTTTGAAATTTTGTGGATAATGAAAATAATGACATTGTAAATTGAAATTTTTTACATATTCTACAACCTCTACAACCTCTAATTGACTTCCGTTTTCAAATAATACATTTTTTTTAAATATTCGTAAAATCCTGCTTGAATAACGCTATTTGAATATAAACTCTATATTTTAGGTAAACATTAATTAAAAATATATTTAATTTCTTTGTTTACTCTATTCGTTGTTCGTGTTCTATTTTATGTAAAATAATGCACATAAATCCCCCGGAACAGTTAAATAGATTCGCAACTCGCTAAATTTTCAAGTAACGAGAAGTACAAATAAACAAAAACAAACTAAATCATTTTTTTTAAATCAGTTTTATATTTCCAATCTCAAGTACCAGGCTACCATAACTATGTAGATGATTACTCATAATACGGGTATAAATAATCTTGCTTTATACTAAAAAAAAAATATACATAACCTCAGATAAACTTATGGTAGCCTGGTACTTCAGGTTGAAAATATACCATACATATGTATGGACATTTTGTGACAACCCTTGCTCATCTGCGCATGCCATTGTAAGTAGTTGCGCGGGCGGCATCAGAGGCGATGCCCCACATTGGTAACTGGTAACTGGTAACAGTAACATGGGCCGCAGGACATCCTGGACGAGGCGGAGCGGCTGGTGCGCGAGGAGGAGGAGGCGGACTCGTCGCTGCGCGCACAGTTCGGTGCGCGGTGGGCGCGCACGCCGTCCGCGCAGCTCACCGCCGCCTTCCGCGCCAACGCCGCCAAGTACCGGCAGATCATCGACAACGCCGTGCGCGCCGACCTCATCGTGCAGGACAAGTACAACCAGCACAAGGAGGTACCGCCTCGCCTCATCTCTAATACTTGCTTTACTTACAGTTCGTCAAGTTCAAATCGTGTTCGGATGTGTAGTTTGACTGGTTTATCTAGTAAAATCGATAAAAATAACAAATTAAAAATAACTCTTTCCTATTGCCTATTGTTTAAATATAGTAGTATACAACCACTTAGCCAGTGAGCTTACTCGCTAGGTAACACAAGTCATTTACAATTTAAGTTGATGAATAAGCCCATTGAAGATATTTTTAAAACATTTCCTTTGCTGCCCTCTGGTTGCAATGAAACTTCCTTGATATAGGTTTTAGATCTGCATTCGACAAAATTGATCACAGTTTATTATTGCATAATTAAAATACAAATTCGAAATATTATTGAACTGGCTTCAATCGTTTCTGAGGATAAGAATTTATAACCAAAATGGACCACCACATACATGTAATATAAACTACTTATTTGGGTGTTCCGCAAGGATCTCTCATAGGTCCCATTCTGTTTATATTCTTTGCTAATGATATAGTTATACGGGATTTGATATAAATAGGATAGTAAATATCGAATACACTGAATTGAGCTTTCATAACAAATAATCTATGTGACGGTTTTTAAATTCGAACAAGTATATGAATGATACGAAATATAGATATGATTGTTTTGTTTCGTAGAACATAAGCCTCCTTAGCGGCAGTGAGGGCGATCTTTCGGCGGGCGTCCCGGCCGCACCCGACGCGCCCGCCGCCGACTGCGACGCGCTACAGACGCTGCGCGCGCTCATGCGGGAGGTACGCCCTTTGTCGTTGGGTGCCCCGGGAGGGCCGGGAGCTTCATCCATCGCAAATACACGTCAATAGTGAAGTGTACAGGCGTGTCGAGGAGCTCGGTGGCCTATTAGTTTGAGCGCTCTGATTTCGATACGAAAAACAAAGCAACTTTCGCCATGGTCCATATTGGGAAGAGTCAATCAAAGTTTGTTATCTCGAACTCCTCCGTGCTTCGGAAGGCACGTTAAGCCGTTGGTCCCGGTTGTTCCTGCAACCGCTTTAACCCACCAACCCGCATTGAGTGGTGGTGTTATGGCCCAAAGTCCTCATGTGTTTCTATGTAGGAAGGCCCGTGCCCGGCAGTGGGACGTATATAGGGTGGTGCTGCCAATGCGACAATAAATTAAAATATTAGTTCTATAGCTTAGCTTAGCTAATAGCTATATTAGTTCATAGAAATGATTTGACGCTTTCAAAAACATCCTATTCATTTGATAATTTCTGGACATTTTTATTAAAAAAGGCAGCGAATGCTATGATGACGGGCGTGTCTACAGGTGGAGAGCCTGAAGGCGGATCGCGAGGCGCTGGAGGCGGAGCTGAAGGACGTGACGGTGGACCTGCGGCCGGTGTTCCTGGCGGCGCTGGCCGAGGGCCGAGCCCTGGACGAGCGCGCCCTGGCCGCGCCCGCGCTCGGCGCCGCGCTCGGCCCGCTGCAGCGACGCGTGCAGGTACCGCTACCGACACATTCATTACTCTTAAAGCAACAGAACATTCATTGTAATTGCGTCCTACTCGGACATTTTACTTCTGACGCCTGACCCTGTTCCAGAATATTCATTTCGTTTAAAAAAAAAAACAAAAAAAAAAGTATCAATGTTTTTGTATTTTATCTATAAATAAAAGTGATCTTACAAAAATGTATGGAGACCCAGCCAGGTCTATGTACAGTATACTGAAAAATAGGTAAAAATATGAAGAACAGTGTTCAATTGTCCATTTTTTTATTATTTTTGTTGCGACTTGTTGCGACGTACAAAACAAAATTTTTTTAAACTAAAAACTGCACCATAGTCAAATATTCATCATGGCGATTATGTCACTTTGGTGACGTTTAATTGACCTTAATGTCCTCTGCCATATTGCCATACAAAATAACTGTGAAATCGACGAACAATTTCAACTTTTGTACAAACAAACTAGCATGATAATGAATTATTAGTATTTTTCCCGGATCAGGACATTTTTCCTAATTTTTTGAGATAGTCTACTATACTTGGCCGGATATGATACATCTCTTTTCAAAGGTTTCACTTTATTTTTAAAGAGATCGGTGGCGTAGTTTAAGCGCTCTGGTTTCGATTACGAAAACAAATCTACTTTCGCCATGGTCGGCCCGGGATGGGTCAATCAAATGTATAATCTCGAGCTCCTCCGTGCTTCGGAAGGCACGTTAAGCCGTTGATTCCGGTTGTTACTGCAAAAGCTTTAACTCCACCAATTATGGCCCAATCTCCTCATGCGTTTCTCCCGTGCAAGAAAGCCTTGCCATTATTATTAAGGATTCCAGTGTAAACCTAAACTTAAACGTGAACAACACTGATGACGTGGTGCGGGCAGGAGTCTGTGTCGCGGCAGGAGGAGTTGCTGGGCCGCATCCAGGCGGCGCACGGCTCGCTGCTGGCGGCGCGCGGCTCGGCCAGCGACCGCGACGAGGCGCTGGGCCGCCTGTGCGCCGCCCACGACGCCTACCAGGACCTCAGCGGGAACCTGCGCGAGGGCGCCAAGTTCTACAACGACCTCACGCAGGTGACACCACGCCCGGATACTCTACCGTTCACATTTTTAAGAAGCTTTTGATTGCGTATGCTATGGTCTGTTGTGTGTGAAATATTGTGAGATTTATTTGTATCGCCATTGATTACAGTGATTTAGGTCTTACGTATATATTTCAATAGGTAATGATTTGAAGTCGGACTATCCGTTCCCAGAAAAAAGTTGTTTTGTTCGGAGTACCTCAGGGATCTCATATGGGTCCCCTATTTTTTTGTCGTTATTAAAAGTAAATGTCACTCGATATTGAGTCGTGTAAGACAATCTTAATACTGCTTATTGCTTTACAGTAGTCATGAAAATAATTTCAAACGTACTTATTTAGATAAAACTGTTATTTTAATAAGTAAACACTGGCAATAATAACTGTTGGTTATGGTGGGCAGCTGCTAGTGGCGTTCCAGAACAAGGTGTCGGACTACTGCTTCGCGCGCAAGACGGAGAAAGACGAGCTGCTCAAGGACCTCACGCAGGAGGCGTCGCGGCCGCCGCCCGCCGCCGAGGTCAGTCACACGCCCACACAATTATAATAATTCATTTATTACCACATAATATTTGATCCAAACTTTGTTTATGTGTTAGTATTCAATCACATAATAAATTAAATTAAATAACATTGTAGGGTACACGTTAGCTTATAACGTAAATACAGATAGACTAGAAGAATTTCACAGGGTTCACCCAAGTCCTGGGTAGCTCAGATGGTTACAGCAGTCACCCGGATTGCGGAAGGTCGCGGGTGAGATCCCTGCCTTGGGACGTGAAAGGAGGATGACAATTTTTGCCCCATCCCAAGTTTAATGTCCAACAAAACAATATTTCCAATAATGCCTCATAAATAGAAAGATTATTTTTAGAAATAGTTTGAGTTAATATCAAGCTAAGGTTTTGTTGACTACATAAATAAAATCTTCAAAAATCTTTTATTCCGGAATTGTAATATTTTGTCAATGAAAACCATTGACTGGCGCGTTTTGTTTCATAGAAAACAAATACTTTTTATGTTTTGAAAACCATAAAAGGTATTTTAATGTATTTATTATTATTTTTTATATTATTATTATTATTTTATTACAATAAAGATGAGTAAAAATCAAATATAGTTAATTGGATTGAACAAGTTTATTACCTGGGAAGAAAATAACAAAACGCACTTTGACATATGACAAACATTGCTAGTGTTGATTGTTATTACAATTCAGTTTTCTTTTACTTATATCTCAGAAATCGCATCTTTAAACAAAAATGTATTGGTATGTAAAGATACTTTGTCTTAATAATATCTAATTGCGCCCTAAATTACTTTTGGACGTGTCAGTTTTTAGGTGGGGCAAGGCTTCATACTAAGATTAGCATCCTCCTTTATGTAGTTTAGATTTTTATTAGTAAATAATTTTTTCAAACATTAATAATAATGTTGAATAAAAAAATTAAGGGCCGATTTTTCAATGCTCAGATAAACAGTCAGATAGGGTTAATTCGATAGATAGCAAAAAAGTGGGTTTTTCAAGCGTCAGATAGACTTTATTCGACGAATAATTCACTTAACTTAAGAATAAATCTATCTGTCCCTTCGACGGCCAGATAACCGCTTATTCTATAGATAAATTATGCTTGTGCTTTCTGGGTGAGTCAAATACTTCATAACAAAACATGTTAGAAAACACATGTAAAATGCTATACAGTAGAATTCCGTCGTAGATTCAGACTTACTAAAGAATCGGTGCAATATTTGCAAACTTTTCTAAAAGATAAATTATGTAAGTAATGAAATCACAAAAAATACATATTTAATTTGGTTTCTGAAACCACTGTATTTTTCCCATGCTACAGCTGCCAATCACTAATTCTTTGCCCTATGAGTTTCTATATCACTGGTCCTATATAGTTTGGCGTTATTAATAATTCCACTTCATGTCGTATTATAAAAATAATTAGGTACTGTTGCAATTACATCTTTGAGGAAAAAATTGAATTCTGACAATTTTTTCATTTCCATGAGGAAGCATAAATGAGCTCAGGTTTCTTGATTGATATCAGCTATAGATTGCACTTACATGTTAAGTTTCAAATAAAATACCACAGAACTTGATGTATATATGAATGTAGTATGAAATAAGACGCCAGATGCTTGCTTGTTTTTGACAATAGATGTGAAGTTAACAGCAAACAAAGAAATTGTCTGTCCCGCTCTAACATTAGTGTCCTCTATACATTTGTCTCAACTACCTGAAGCTGGCGTTATTATGGAAGACCTAAACGGTCAGATAGTTATTCTTAGGATAAATGTTGATTGAAAAATTGACAGTCACTTATCGGACGAATAAACAGTGTAATAACTTTATTCCTTAGGTAGCTATCTGTAGTTTTATCAGGGGATTGAAAAATCGGCCCTAAGAATATTAAATAACATGGGTAAAAAAAAATCGAATATTTATAATAAGTAACGAAAATTACCTCTAATATTTATTTTTGGTTAAAATTAATTCTGTTTGCATTATTAGCAGTATAATTTTACTTACACTGCATTTTATCACGTTTAATAAGGTCGAAAATTTAACGCAATTTCTAAATGTCAAATCATATGACAGCCATCCTTTCCGTATTCATTTTGAGAGAAAGAGATGCACTGAACTAAAATTTAGACTTAGCGTGTGTGCTCTAGAATTAGGGCCAGTCATAACGTGGATTTAGATGACACATTATGTTATTTAGACATATGAACCTTTTAGGTTATGGAAAGACAGGCCGACTATTTATTTTACTTTATTTGGATTAGGTGTTTCTTTGCGAGATAGAATCAGAAATGAGGACATCCATAAGAGAACCAAAGTTACTGACATAGCTCATAGGATTAGTAAGTTGAAGTGGCAGTGGGCAGGGCACATAGCACGCAGAACGGACGGCCGGTGGGGCGTTAAAGTTCTAGAATGGCGACCACGTACTGGAAAGCGCAAAGTAGGACGGCCCCCCACTAGATGGATAGACGACCTGGTCAGGGTCGCGGGGAGCCGTTGGATGCAGGCTGCGCAGGACCGTTTTATTTGGAGATCGATGTGGGAGGCCTTTGTTCAGCAGTGGACATCATAGGCTGGTATGATGATGATTTGGATTAGAGGTGGTCGAGCATTTGATTTCATCATTTGATATGTTATAAACAATGTGTTGTGGTGGTGTTGTCAGCCGGCCATGCAGCGACGCGAGGCGCCCGCGCGGCCGCCGCCCCCCGCCCCCGCCGCCGCCCCCGCCCACGCCCCCACCGCCCCCGGGCCCTCCCTCGCGCCCGCCCCCGCCGCCCCGCTGCCCTACCCCGTGCAGCCGCAAGGTGAGTCCCACCCAACATACACATTATACTATCACAGTGTAACTACAACCAGTGGGCCAACGCCTTTGAATTTGCGATCCACACATTTTTTATTTTCAGAGTTTACTCCTTATAAATAAATTTTCAAAGGAGAGTGTAATTTTTGCAGCGTTCGGGCTCCCGATTCCATATACGACTATTTCGGGATCCAAAATGGCGGACGCGCCTTTTTTATATATAATCGAAATGGGTACCATTTTCGTCGTTTTCGGGGATCCCGATTTCGAGAGACAAGAAGGCGGACGCAACTTTTTTATATAAATTCTAAATGGCCTTCATTTTTGTGAATTTCGGCTGTCTTCGTTCTGAATACTTCATTCTGAAATCCTGCTATTTTGGATCTTGAAATTGGTGTTGTATTCAGAATCGGGACCCCCAAAAATGATACCCATATTGATTTTTAATAAAAAAGTTCGTCCAGCGCACTTATGAGTGTGAAGCCCAGTGCCGTCTAAATCCTCTGCGATGGGACATGCATGTGCACCAAATAATTGATCACTGTTCTAGGTGGCCGTCCATTGATCATGTGATGTTCTTTTTTAGCATTTTTGACCTCCTCCCTCCCCCTTGGTGATACGTGGTGAGGTATAAGACTTAAACCCCCCCCCCCCTTCCCCCTCAAAATCACGTGTATTTTTACACGCCGCTTTTCGGTTTAAAAATCGCGCGTATGACGAATAAATAAATACACGTGATATCTTACTATAGATCAGAAATTTACAATTTAAATTATTGTTATTATTGACAATTTATGCTTCAATGTACCGTAGTATTGTTATTCGTCCTTGAAGATTTTTATATTCCATACAGTAGTATGGAATATAAAAAACCACAATGTCTTTCACAAGCCAGACAACTGCTGTAGCCAGCCAGGAATTATCTTGTAACTTGAAACAAGAATTTCTAGAAGAAATGCGCTTCTCCCGGGCCTTTGTTACCTAAGTGGCTGAAGCAGTCGATCGGATTGTGACACGTGATTTCGCATGCTCATGTTCTATAATAATGTTTGAACTAAAAATTTAAAAATAAGGCGTGGTTTGGCAGGCATGCCGGTCCCGTACGGCGCGGGCGTGCCGGGGGCGTACCCCTACTACATGGCGCCCATGCCGGCCGTGTACAACCCCTACGCCACGCTGCCCTACCCCCACCACGCGCGCCTGCCGCAGCCCTACCCCCAGCCCTACCAGCCGCCGCAGGGGTACAGCCCCTACGCGCCACAACCCCCCCAGTAGGCACCATTGTTCACACAGCCGACACTATATCAGTGGTCACGTCCAAACTTGCTGTAAAACAATTAAGATTATTCGAAACCCTAAAAATTCGTCATTGTCAAATCGAAATGTGCTAATTGAGATGTATATAAATAAAAATATGAATTCTTACATAGATAATTAATTTGATTTTAATTTATTATTTTTAGCCAAATTATTATTTATTGTTTGACACAATGCCCACGGCCTCTTTCTACCATCGCACCGCTCGCCATCGGCAGGGATTCATCCTCACACGTTGGAACTAAAATGGTCTCGTACTGTGCGCTTTCAGAGAAACTTTCTCCCGCGTACGCTCAGGTTATGGAACGACCTCCCTGCAGAGGTTTTCTCGAACAAGTACAGCATGGGGTTCTTCAAAATAAGCTTGAAAAAGTTTTTACAGGGTCGGCAACGCGCAAGTGATACCCCTGTCGTATGCTTGGTTGCTACCTCAGTGGTATAAAAAAAACACTGGCATTTTTGTATAAGTGATGAGCAAGAAAGGGACAAACCTATACAAAGTGACATTGGGTTTGTTCACATTTATTTTTAACGAATTTAGCTCAACTCTAATGTAACTGCAAAAGTATTTCTTGTCTGTCAACAGAAAGACCTTTCCGAGCTAAACCCCGATTTAGGTGACATATGGTATGGAGGTAGTTTGAGATACCGCGAACGATCACAATAATAGTTATATTTAATTTTAAACGCATTTGTTACTTAGCTAGTAGTAATGGTCAGAGTCTTAAGCCTCAGAAATGATAGCAGAATTTGGTTTGACAATGACGAATTTTTACTTGAAACTTTACAAGTTATCACAATAATTACCGTGCGTTTTATATACTACAACTTATTGCTAGCAGTGAGCAGGAGCGTGCCTACTCGCTCCTATTGCCTCTACAAGTAGTGTAAATAAGGGTCAAGCAAGGCACACTTATTTTGGGTCTTATAGTTTTATTGTTAGTATTTTATATTTAAACATTTTGCATGTCAGTTTCTGGTGGACTATGTGGATCCCAAAAAATCGAAATAATTGTTCTTTATTCGACGGCTAATGAAGGCTGACCGTAGACATTATTGTAGGTTAATGTGTCTTGACCCTTAGCTGCGATGTTCTGTTAATTAGAGGTGCTATACCCCTCGGGCGCTCAAATTCGAGTGGTAAGTATAGTCAGTAACAAAAGTCGATTAACAGTTAGTACCTTTCATCATAACATATTATTAGCATACTCCTGACAATGTGTATGAGTACTGTAAATGACTTGTATTGCTGACCTTACCACTGAGCGCTGCCTGTTTTAGATTTAGTTTATAAAATATTATATAAGGCATTGAATATTATCTGTACATGCATGTTTGGTAGTAGTTTTGGCGAAGCACGGTTAGTTAGAGTAGTGTCAGCTGACGCCGGGCGGGCGTACGAAGGCTCAAAGATATGTTGACGAATCAATTTAACGTAGATTTCCAAATATTTATCTACCAATAGCTATAAGAATCGTTGAAAAAGTTAATGCTGAAGATGAATTTATACTTCACGATTATTTTTAATGTTATTATTTATAATTTAAATCAATAATCAATTATTTCTATTGAATGAATAATGAGTCTGTGTGAGCTGTGATTTTGCTGCCTTGAATCTTGGAACGGAAGGGTTGTTAAATTTATAAATTTATGTTATTTTTATACCTCTACAGGATTGCTATTGAAATAGCCACTTGGACTAATCAAATGTTGGTTTTTTATTAGGAAATTGTACACTGGCCACTCTACTTTTGTAATCATTGAAGGAAATTAATTATTGTATCTTATTATATTTTAGTTAACAATTACAATCTAAACTATCAAACTATTAACATTCAATAAAATTGTAATTACTTATAGGAATAAAATTATGTTTTTATATAATTTATGTTTTTTTAACTGTGCTGTCAACTGTACACACGCAACACAAGGAACTGTAAAAGGTTTGTTTAGACAAGGTCTATGCTGAAATTTTAACTGAATCTTAAGACATGAATCTAAAAATGACAGTTTGGTGCGTGTTCCTTGTGCTATGTTTGCTGAACCAACCCTCAATTGTGCATCATCATTCCCTATAATATAACTAATGAGAATAAACAGTGGTGGCAAAACGTTTTTATGAACTAATTTATTGTTGTCACCACCCTGTATAGTATGGAGAAGACCCTCTATTCCCACTAGTTCAGTTAATGTAGTTCAGTGACTGAGACCACGACCCAACGCTGAACGAGCAGATTGTACGCTAATCGCCATAAAACTCCCGGCGTTTACAGCCTTTTGGTGTGGCGAAGAAACTACACCAGTACAGGACTTTGTGATAGCTTCTCCAGATTTTTTTTTTATTAGATTTACTGTTCAAGATGGTGGGATCAAGCTTCAAATTTAGAATTCATATCAGGGTGTGACTGCTTCATATGCTTCCTAGTGATGTCCTGTTTACTTTTTATTAAGTAGGTATTCTGTGATCCATGATCTCTTAAACGCACAGACACATATACAGCTAAAAGAAACTGGGAATAGCGATTCCTCATGATCTCTGGCTATCACAAAAATATATTAGCTAACAATGTCATAGTATCTGTCTGTCTTAGTAATTCATCATCATCATCATCATCATCAGCCTATATACGTCCCACTGCTGGGCACAGGCCTTCCTACATGGAAGAAACACATGAGGAGTTTGGGCCATAACACCACCACGCTGGCCCAATGCGGGTTGGTGGGTTAAAGCGGTTGTAGTAACAACCGGGACCAACGGCTTAACGTGCCTTCCGAAGCACGGAGGAGCTCGAGATTATAAATTTTGGTTGACCCATTCCAGGGTCGACCATGGCGAAAGTTGCTTTGTTTTTGTATTCGAAACCAGAGCGCTCAAACCAATACGCCACCGAGCTCCTCTTAGTAATTAAAATATAATAAAACAAGAAAAATTTCACGTCCTGAGGCAGGAATCGAACCCGCGACCTTTCGCAATCGGGCGACTGCTCTGACCACTGAGCCACCCAGGACTTGTAGTATGTAGGTTTAGCATACTCTCATTTTATTTATATAATAATCGTAGGAGTACAATAAATAGCCGTTCGAAGCGAGCGTCACAGACGCAGCGTCTATAGCGTCACCGACGCCGCGTCACTAACGCCGCGACAGTGACACTTTGGTGACTGGATACACGCGACAGACGCACAGTCGCATCACATTCGACACGTGTCCCGACCGGCTTGATTCTAGCAGTCTTATCATAAAACGTTATGGATTTGCAACTTCTTTTAGCTAGAAGAGGAAGAAGATGATGATCTTTTACTTCGATACTACCTCAGTTTGGAAAGAGCCTCTACCTATTTAATATTATTTTTAATACTACTGATTGTAATACTATGTATCATGTGGCAGTGCTGAATAAATAAATAAAATAATAATAAAATAGCGGCCGAGAGACTGACGCGGGCGTCTGACAACGCAGTCAAAGCGGCTCTGACGCCGCGTCAGTGTCGCTGCGCTCGAATGATGTTCGCTAAAGTTTCATGCATTTGCATAGAAGGTCTATCTGTCGCGGCGTCACAGACGCGGCGATACTGACGCTATAGACGCTCGCTTCGATCGACTACCTTTAACGGGAATACAGTGTTCTGTTTAGTTACACTGTCACTCAATGGGAAAAAAATAGTTGCATTGAGTTACGGTGTTACTCATCGGGAATATTTTTCCCGTTGAGTAACAGTGTGATACAAAATGGTGACTCAAAGGGAACAAAGGGGTTAAAGCAGTCACCCAGATTGTGAAAGTTCGCGGGTTCGAATCCCTTTCCAGGAGATGATTTCTTTCTAGTTGAGATATTTTTAACCGACTTCAAAAACGAGGAGGTTCTCAATTCGGCCGGTATGTTTTTTTTTTTTTTTTCTATGTATGTACACCGATTACGCCGAGATTACTGATCCGATTTACGTGATTCTTTTTTTGTTCGATGCGGAATAGCTGCCATTTGGTCCCATAAAATTTTTTCAAAAACAGTTGGGTACTTTGGTTTTAAACAAAAAAAAAAACTGAAATTATGAAATCGTCTACATAAGCGAAATTGCGAATTTTTGCTTTTCCAATGACTTTTCAGTGAAACGAAACGATAGTAGGAAACAATATAAGTTGACGGTCACCCATCTAGCTTCGACCGTAGAAAGTTATCACTAAAAATTGTAAAAAAAAAAATTTAAACAAAAATTAAAACCGACTTCAAAAAACTGAAAAGGATGAAATAATTAAATTTAAGTAGGTATTCATCCCCTAGAAACATATTTTTGGAGTTGGTGCTAAGTGGTTTCCAAAAACAATAGAAAGTAAAGCACCGACCCAAAAAATATGTTTCTAGGGGATGAATACCTACTTAAATTTAATTATTTCATCCTTTTCAGTTTCTTGAAGTCGGTTTTAATTTTTGTTTAAAATTTTTTTTTCTAAATATTGCATCTTTGTAGCCATACTCAAAATAATACTTTGTTATACTTAGTTGTTATTTTTTGTCTTTTTGGTGGTGGTGTCATTATTGAAATGTATTCCAAAAAACTGGCTCAGTGCAAATCTATTTAATTACAAAGTGTAATCAAACTTTTTTGATAGTTTTGAAATTAACTTCAAATTAACTGACATTCATAAAAATCATGTATGAGTAATTATGTATATCTACTCCGGGATATAGTAGTATTCATATCCCCTTTTGATATAACATTAGATTAGCCTTTTTGAACAGATTGATTGATTTTGATTTTGATAGGTACTGATTTTATTGCAATTTTTTGTTATTAAGAATAAAAAGAAACAATTTATTGATTTTAATTTTATTAACTATTTATAATTTCTACATGTTACCAACCAAATTAGACATATCAGTAACATTAAGCAAAAAAAAACAACATAATTATCACATTATATCTATTTGATAAACCATAAGCATCTAGTCTGTATGTAGCACTGTTTAGTTTAATATCAATTTAATATTTTGGAGCGGGTGATCCTTCCTTTTCATAGTCTCTGTTTGGTGAGTAGAACTGTTGAAGAAACACAATTGGTTACACTATGTATCAACACCAGAACAATGATGAAAACAAAAAACTTGTCATAGTTTATACATTGTTGTATGTATACAAAGCAGGGTAAATGATTTCTTCGCCACAGATGTTGTGGGTAAGCAAGAGGTGGTGCAGCATATAATACATTGCCCTGGCCCACCACCATACCTACTGATCTTTTAAGATTCCATTTCACACTTTTTGGTATACAAGGTGGTGTCTTTATCTAGAGAATTTTATATTTTAAGTTTACCACAAATATACTAAATTTCAATCGGTGTTATGTTGAGGTAGAGATAATAAATATACAACTTCAGACACAGACACAAGTGCTTCTCAAGTAGGGATGGAGAAGTTTAAAAATGGCTTCAACACCATCTCTTTGATACAGACAAGAGATGAAAATAGTGAAGCCCAATGCTGTTTAAGTCCTTTATATTGCCCATCATACAAAAATGCATTAATCACTAGGACTTAGCCAAATTAGACTCCTAGGAGTCTATGGCAATTGAAAAATTAGTTGTATCTGGACTTTAATGCTTGGTGGGTTAAGGATTCACTTGCCACCACCAAGTGTATTTATTGGAGGCATCTCGAAGGAGGGATAAATATTCCATGCAATAAAAAGAGACAAAGTTAGACTGAGAAGAATATTAGATCTAGAAAATAGCATTAATAATAAAAAAACATTGATAACCTTGTATTGCTTGGTCCTGTACTCCTCCCAGGGCTCGGGGTTGTTCCTCTTACTCCAGGAAACCTCGGGCGAACGCAGAGCCAGCCGCGCCAGGTAAAACAGCGCGCCACCGCAGCCGAGCGCAGTGCACACGTACAGCGGGATCAGCTGCGACCGAAACACAACTATATAGCACCAATGCACCCTTATTCGAGGTTAATTATGTAAGACTCCTGTTACAGGATACACAAATAAAATGACTCATGCTTACAGCCTTGTGTTTCTTCAAGCTCTGTATGCTGAGACCTTGCATTTTGATTGTTTTAAAATACTCTAGTTATATGAACGACTACCGGACTGATGAATAGAGATTAGGAGATAACGAAAATTGTAAAGAATCAACCAACACGAAAGATGAAAAGTAATGGTGCTAGTGTTGTGCGACAGGCGATTTTTCAAATGCTATCGATAGCTATGACATGAGACATGACATATTGTGATTTTTTTCATTATTTGCTTCGCACAGTTGGTGAATTGCTCACGACGAGTCCCCGACGCTGGTGCAAGCTTGGGAATCATATAAAAAATAAAAGAGCTATTAAAAGAGCTCGAGACCTTGAGATACTTATAAGAATATTACTTACTTATAAGAATATTTGAATTCAGATATTTGAAGGCAATATTGAGGTTGTATAATCACAAAATTAGGGTTACTTAAAAATTAAAATAGGATGGTTATTGATTCCACTCTTACTCCGACTGGGACTAGAACCCGGGGCCCCTATCTGACTATATAGTATGGGTTTATATTGTAAAGTAAAGGGTTCAGACCCTTCGACCAACCAGATGGCATTATTTATGTTCGACCGTTTGATAAAACAAAGTGTGACCTAAAAAATTATTAAATATGATGCCCACGGCCTCTGTCCACCACTGTGGTGGCACCACGCACTGTTGCAAGTTTCCATAGGCTAAATGCTTTATCATCAACTGGGCCAAATTCTTGATAACTACCTCAGTGGTACGTAGTATTAAAAAAGCGAATCGATAACCATAAGCTATTGATATGCGTAAATTTTTTGTGTATGCAAACGTATAGTTTGTTTCAGTTTCGTGTAATTTTTACACCCCTAATTTTTTCAACGAATAAACAAGAAACAAGTTGATTATAAAGATTCGTTTTATATACATGGACTATGGCTGGCCCTACAATCTATTTCTTTATCATGCATGCGCATGCATGATAATGCTTTTCTGGTTACATTTCTAGTCCCGCTCTCTTTGCTCATCACCGACCCATTCTTTGTAATTTTTAAAAGTGGTTGGTGCCATTTTCTCTCTTACTCTTTATTACCACGATATCAATTGATTTATTTTTAAGTTCTATTTGCAAAGGAAATAAGAAAATGTATTCGCCAAAAAAAATACAAGATTGACAAAAATACACAGAAAGTAAAAAAATATTGCGGAAACAGACTTCAAAATATCGATATCAAATGGTATAGGGTAAAATTCTTACACCACGCCCTACTACAGTGCCGTCAATGTAATTTCTTTTCTTACTTTTTAAAATAAATTTGGCAAAAGATTTAAAGTTCTATTACCTTTGTAATTTCAGATTTCATAAAAGTATTTTATTTTTACAAAATGGAACGTATGACAAACGTAGCGTGTTCTTGTCTCAAATATTTTTGAACATATTTCAAGTTTGTGTGATAACAAGTATTTTACAATAGAAAATGAAATTGCGTCTCAACAAGGATCCTGTCACATTATAGGAAAATAGAATGGAATAAAAATACATAAAGTTTTTGACAAGTGCACCAAGGGACTGTGATTTTTATTAGAAATAACCTATTTTTGATGATTCGAAGTTCCTTTATTGCAATATCAAACCTACCAGGTCATTACTGGATCTTCCCAAACCACAACAATGAGTTTTCTATTGTGAGTACGACAAATTGTGATAGCTGAAGTAGTCTATTTTTATCTGATCATTTTCCGTCCCGCTGACGTCTTGTTTACGTCCGTGGTCAAGTTTCGGTATCGTTAAAACAAATATGTAAATTTGAGTGGGAGCGCCGCCCAAGCCAGGCCCCTCCGCGGGTTTGCGTAGCGAGGTGAACCTTTCGAAAGATTTTATCCAAAGAAATAGTTAGACTTTTATGTGGATGTTTGTTTTGCGCTACAGTGGAAGCCGGTCGAACAAGACCTTCAAACCAAAGAAAAATATTCCTGAAGGCACACACCAGTACGACCTGATGCGGCACGCAGCAGCCACCCTCGGCTCTGGCAACCTACGCCTGGCAGTCATGCTACCAGAGGGAGAGGACCTCAATGAATGGGTTGCTGTCAATAGTAAGCAAAAATTAGTATTATATTTATTTTATCAAAACATTGATTGAATAACTGCTGGCCGTTTGGCCTTATTTTGCCAGATCATAGAAAACTGTAATGCTGTTCTGTATAGACAAGTTTAGGCACCAGAGCACTTCTTATAAAGTAGATAATGTATTTGTCTCCCGTTTGAGGGCCATAATACATGCATCATTGTATGTAGATGTGACCAACAACTTGCAAATGCTCGATTGTTTAAAATGTTATTGACTTCACTGTAACTTTTATATGGTGTAAGTGAATCATAGTCAGATAACTAATAAATTTGATGTTTCCTGTATGTGTATGATAAAGCTGGTAGGTTCCAATATTAATAATTAGTACAATTTATTCCTTTAAATAATTGAAATAGAATTAGGTACACTATAATTGTATTTCTACTATTAATAAGGATAATTTGTAATAATATTGATTTAGATAACTTCTAGAGCAAAAATACATATCTATTATTATTTTACTGAATGGTTTTCAATTTTATTCTCCTTGGGATCTTTTGTGATTCCCAAACTAATGTTTAGGAATGTAAAATGCTAAAAAGGCCATTAGGCCTTCAGGTTATGAGTGGTTTATGGTCGACTAGAGTTGGTATTCTATATTTTGATTCATCATTTTATTCAATAAACTCATCATTTTATTATATATTGATTTATCATTTTAACATTATTATAAAAAAATATTAATAATGGGTGAGTCACATCCCACTACCATTAGCTTTATTTAATCTTTATTAACAAACATATAACTGTAACAAATCTGTACCAGCTTACACTGGTAGCTTATTTATTTATTATTAAATATACATGCGAGCTTACAGATAGAAATCCAACACACTAGCATGCTACACATTTAACAAAATTTACCCATTATTTTTTATTAATATTTCATAGTTAACCGGTAAGTGTCCCGGAAGAAAGACAATTTACTGAAATATTTAAAAACAACAAAAACTATATATAGATTAAAATCTAAAGAATATTCAGTCATTTCAATCAGATGCCCTAATCCTTCAGCAAACAGATCCGAATCGTCGTAGTGAGCAAGCATGCCCCCGATCAGGCACAGTGCGCGTATGGTAGGCGCTTGTGCGGCTTGTTTTGTACGAGTGATAGGCCTCAGTAACAGGCGCGGTTTCTGGCGTGGCTCGACCAAGCCCAATGAGTCCATAGGAATTCGGGCGGGCACCAAGAGACACACTCTCTCCAGTACATTAGGGGAGTCAATGTTATGGTAAATTATTGAAAGGTAATGCACTGCGAGAAGGATTTTCCTTTCGCAATGATAGAGTTTCAAGACCTACCATGCCCGACACAAACACAGAGGGGTACAGAAAAGGATAGTACCCAAAGCGCTTTTTAAATAACCAGCGTGAAACTTCTGCCCCCTTGTTCACTTAAAATTACAAGTCTCTGTGTCTACCACCTTTTATATACATTGCTGTTTCATGCTGCAGTGAAACAAAACATTTCATTGTGAAACATCAATGGCTATAGAACTACTGAATATTTTATCCACCAGCAGTTAGGAGTAGGAGACTGCCTCCTCATATTAATTAGCAAATAAGGAAGGAGATACTTATGTATCTAATAATCCAATACTTTAAACAGAAGCACTGTTATTACTGCTATCCTTATCATCATGGAACAACAATTGTCCTCTTTGAACATCACCTTAAATGGTTAAATCCTTAAAAGTTTTTCATGACATGATATCCCCATTGACTGTTCACAGAAATATTAATTGAATTTCTGAAGTACCTACAAACCAGATACTAAAGGGCTGTTATGGGACAAAAGGTTAATGACAGAATCAATGAGGTTAGAATCGAATCAGTCTAAGTGAGCACTCGGAAGTGCTCACTGCATGGTCAGCAATTATTTTGATCCAAAATATACCAGAAACAAAAAATAAATCTAAATATTAAAATGCAATAAATATTTGTGTTGCAGCTGTAGACTTCTTCAACCAAATCAACATGTTGTACGGCACGATCACAGAGTTCTGCACGGAGGAGTCGTGCGCGGTGATGTCGGCGGGGCCCAAATACGAGTACCACTGGGCGGACGGGCACACGGTCAAGAAGCCCATCAAGTGCTCCGCGCCCAAGTACATCGACTACCTCATGACCTGGGCGCAGGACCAGCTCGACGATGAGACACTGTTTCCTTCCAAAATAGGTAAACAGTGATTCCTTACTGATTCACTACAGCATTACACCACACAAAAATAAAAATTACCACCTGTATGGAAATAATTATTCGACCATGTCATGGCCATGCGCATACAACAAGCACAAACACATACACGCGTACATACCGCGATCATAAGTCAAGTCAAAGGTGACTCCACTCAAATTTTGATCCAGTCGAACGTCCCGCGAACGTATGCTGTGGTGTGCTTCTGCGGCATAGAATACTCATTTTTTATTATCATTAAAATGGGCTTATTCTTGTTCCGAGAGAAGTTAAGAGAAGGTCGACGAGCGAGCTTACCCCGAAGATGCCTATATAATCCAGCATTGAAGGAACTCAGGTTGTAAGCAGTAAGTAACACTGAGGCCGGTAGTGCAATCCATTCTCTGGCTGTGCGCATTAAAAAGCATTAAAATGACGAAAAGCACTTAGATATTTAGGATATCACCACGTGTGGGTGGTAGCCCACTGGATGCTTGGTAGTTCACCTCTGTTGAAATGGGCTAGGCGGTATAGTCTCAAGGAACTACCTATGTGACAAACAGAGACAACGGAGTTAGAATGGCCGCTCTCTGCCCTGCTCCAATCTCAACTGCCGCACCCATGAAATATGAGCAGTTCAACATTAAATTGTAATACCTACATTATCTATGTTTGTATGAAACAGCTGATTAATTTTTGCAATTTGATGAATAAGATGTTTTTGAAAGTGGCAAACCATTTCTATGAACTAATATAGCCCATGTTTTAATTTATTGTCGTATTGACGGCACCACACTGTATAATAAATTCAATTTTTTATTAAGGATGATCAGCACTGCTTTCTGCCTCCGTTTAGTGTGGTTGTCATGGAACCTATATGTGTGACAGGTGTGCCGTTCCCGAAGAACTTCCTGTCGATGGCCAAGACAATCCTGAAGCGGCTGTTCCGGGTGTACGCGCACATCTACCACCAGCACTTCCCCGAGGTGGTGCAGCTGGGCGAGGAGGCGCACCTCAACACCTCCTTCAAACACTTCATCTTCTTCGTACAGGTTACATTTTGACGTTCAATCATACAGAAGCCTAGCTGCTGGGATAAAATATACAGTGTGTCCAAAAGTTCGAAATAAAGGAGAGGACCACAGAATGTATGAAGCCTAACCCTAAAATAATTTTAATTTTGATTAGGAATTCTGCCTTTAAAGGGTGAAAAGATAATTACCTATTTAGAATTTTTAGTGCATTTAAAAATATTTAATAGCTTAAATATTTATATTTATTTTTAAGACGAACACTAAAACTGCCATAAATATAGTTGCTTTTTGCGTTTTGTGATTGCATTAATATAACAACCATTACTTTTACTTTTAAAATATGGAGATGCAGCTAAAATTATATTTAAAAACTTTAAATATTTAATAGATAATACAACAATAGGTACATTTGACGTGTTTTACGACTTGAAAACGATGCGTTAAAGCAAATCTGCGTTTAGATTTTGCTGGAACGCTTTTAGTCAAACGGCGGTTCGAAAATTACGATTGATTTAAAATCGAGTAGCTTATTTATTTAGTTTAGTAAAGAGGGATATCACATTGCTGTTCAAAATTATTCGGAATAAAAGCCCAAAAACAACTGCGTCCTTTGAGGGGGTAGTTGTGCTCCCTGTCAGAAGTTACCACTAAAGGTTTGACACATTTCCGACCACTTTTATTTTCCAATTAAATTAATAAAAACATTGTCACTTCTGCTCGTGACAACCATAAAAGTGCGTACTATTGCGTACGACACACAACAGTTATCTTAGTGAGTGTGTGTGCACACACATACACTCACTACCCGCGCACATAACTCCAAACTTTATTTCGGAATTCTGTGACCCGGTATATAAAATTGTAATATATAAAGCAAAGTTGAATAGATAAATTTTTATTTTATATACTCGCATATTATATGACATTAGGGACTATCAACTGATTTACGCTGGATTAAATAAATCAGACATTGGTAGTATTTTTAATATTTCATCATTTTTATTCTAAGAGTAACAGACTAGTAGACCGAATTTTTAAAAAAAGAAAAATAAAATTTAAATAGGCCACAAAGAAGCACTTTTAAACACATTAATTCCTTTAGCCGTCGTCGCTGAACTGCCGAAGTCATAAATCATGGCCAAGTGCTCTACATTATGTCACTAAGTATGATATAGCTGTATGTATGTATTTGCTTGCACTTGAAATGAGTTAAGTAATCGATTATCTATTGTAGGTAAGAAATGGACAACAAAAGAGATAGGACTGAATGGAAGAGGTTGGAAGAGGCCTTTGTCAATTTTGATGATGGTCATGATTCATTTCTTTGTGTTCCAGGAGTTTAACCTGATCGAGCGGCGGGAGCTGGCGCCGCTGCAGGAACTGATCGAGAAGCTGACGGCCAAGGAGGCGCGATGAGGCTGATGACCCACCACCCACCACCCACCACCCACCACCAGTCACGCTGCCATCTAGTACTGTACACTGTTTTACCATTGACATAAGATACTATAATCCCTTTGTCAAAGGACTCTGTGAACCTCCTCATGGGGTTTTAACTGACGAACCTTTCGCGATAGTTAAAATTGAAATACTAGGTTTATATACATTATAGGCCACTTAAGGCCTATTCAAATGTAAGCGGTGTTTGCAACCCTGTCGCCTTAAATTGAATAGATACGCAGTTCTTCGACTTAATCAGAGGGCCTAGACAAGATGCCTTTCGATAATCGCTATCGCTATCGCTATTGCTAAGCGGAAAATGTATGCGATTTAAAATTTACAATCGAAAGTCAATCGAGAATTGACTTTCGATTGTAATTGTCATATCCCATACATTTTCCGTTAAGCGATAGTGGTAGCGATTGTCAAATGGCATCTTGTCTAGCCCCTCAGATGTAACCATTGTTTGCGAACGCTATGGGTTCACAGGGGAACTTTTTGTCTGTCTCTGTCATAATCTTTCTCTTAGAGGAATTGAAAGAAACTTCTCGAAATAACTAGCCAATATAAGCAGTATGATAATGTGCGAGAGCTAGTTTTGTGCTCGCGTAAGTTCCCCGGCGGAATTACGCTTTTCACAGCGGTAACGCTTATAGTTCTCTGAATATAAATAAATACGTCTTTAGTTCAAACTGGCGGTGGTTAACGAAATATAAAACGTAGGACATAATCAACAATGCTAAGCTGTCATCTTTGATAGTTCATGCGTCTTATTACGAGAGCTATTTAGGTTAGGAGTTTACTTTGATGACGTTGTACTGGTTAGACTAATCTCGCCGCGTTGTTCGCGCTCCCGCTTAGCCACACAAAGTATTATAGACACGATATTGGATCCGATTCTAGATTACATATAATATTGCTTTATTGTATAATAAGGAGAGAGGAAAGGCTCCGATTCTGTTGTGCACGCACTAAAATTGAATTAAAGTTCAGTGGTAGACTAGTCTAGATGTGCTAGATGGCGTCATTTGACGATTCTAGACAATTTGAACCATCTAAAAACATACGCAATATAATAAGTCAAAAGCCATTATATCCATTTCTTAGAGTAGAGTGAAAGGGAAAGATAATTTTAGTTTTACAGAATCACAACAGAACTGACACCATATTGTACTTAAATATAGATTTAATACGAGCTAAAATTGGAGTTTGTCTTTTTCTAGCTAAATTGTAGGGACATGGTAATTTTAAATTTGATTTGGTCGTACTATAGAATCGCTGCTAGTGTCGTGTCCAATCACCAAGTGTATAACTTGGCTGGCAATGAGTGGGAGCCTCGAGCACGGATGAGTTCCTAATCGGCCAGGGACTTCCCCGTGGTGGCGTACTACTTGTTCCTTAGGGCCTGTTTACACGACGGATCTTAAAATTTCCGTCAACTCCCGCGAGTGTTCTTGCTGTAACGTTCGCCTTGTCCTCGCCTGAAGCCTCTCGCTATCCCCATATTAGAGCTCTGTAATTTCTTAGTGTTTGATAGTAATATAACTTATGATATTTGATAGAAATTGTGATAATTATAATCATATTTTTATGAGAAACGTATTCGAGAGCCTATATTAAATGTATTTACGATGCCATGTTGGAACATTTTGCAATTTGCTACTTCATTGCGATAACTATAACAATTATTTTTATTTTAGCAAAATTCTGCGCGGCGACCCTGCCCGCGGAAATGGGTCATAATAGTTATGTTATCGCCGTCGAGTAACTGGTAAAATAATGTCCACAATATTGACAGTAATGTGATGGTCTACCTACATGACGCGACTGTTTTATACGCTATTGCTATATTAAATAAGTAGCCCCTTACTTGTGGTGCAATACTTGATCATCTAGCGAACATTACGTAGACACCTAGGCATGCGCGTGCGTCACTTCAGAGATTGCCTTCCCTTATGATAATAATAAAAATAGATGGATATGACAAAAATAATTAAATTTGATACAAACGTATTACAAATAAGGTTTACTGAAGGAGCAGGGACCGAGATATTATTATAAAGAACTTATCTCACATAGTCTAAATTTTGTATAGTTTTATTGATTAGTTTAGGGGGGTCTACGCCGCGCGGCTTTTTTCATACCAACTTTTAAGTCGAAGATATTGGCAGCGAACAAACCGAATCTAACAAACCATGCCATGCATTAGCAAGCAGGCGAGTCTCATTAGTTGTAAGAGGATTTTTTATTAAGTCTAAAGACCAATTTATAAGAAACATGCATCGTGTAGATGGGCCTTAATAATAAGACTAAGAGTTTTTAGCTATTCATACAAATCAAACATCGCCAATAAACTCTTTATTATTAGACTTTTCAAAAAATGCTTTTACAACAAACACATTAAGCGACAGTGTGAGACGACGGCTTTGATCAGATAATTTTAATTTTAACTGTAGGTAAAACAAATAGTAAAATCAATAAGTTTTGTTAAAATGTTGTGCACAATTATAATTGGGCACAGATATTCAATTTTTTTTGCATGTATTTGTATATGTTTTTTCTATCTGATGTCTGTTATTGTGTCACTGTAAATAAAATAAAATAAAACTAATTACACTAGCCTGCTTGCTAATGCCTGGCAAGTTTTTATGGTGAACCCCCTTCGCTTCGGAATCATTTTTATATAAATGAACTCACGTGCGAATAAAGCGACTGTACAATGTTACTTCTATACAAGTATTCTGTGCAACCACAATTATATTTATTAAATGCGTCCGACTTATTATTAATACATGAAATATTAATACTCCACACATGTTTGAGGAATTAGATATATTATATTGTAATTACTTATAATTGTTACACAACTTGGTCTACCGCTGCCGTAGATTTAGGGGGTGACCATGTTATACAGATTTGCGAACATGTTGTGTGCATTTTGTTAGTAAATGTTGACTGGCGTTGGATTACCTACTACAAAGGCGCGCTTTCACTCTGGAGCGTTTAAAAAGTAATATTGTTTATAGTGTGACACAAAATGAACATTGTGTTTCCGTGTATTCCCAGTAGTGCCAGTGGAGTAGTCCCATGATGGGACTACTGGTATTTTTTTCAGGAACAATTTGGCCTACATTGTCGACCCGGAATTGTTTTTTTTTGAAAATCTTTTTTTAAAAAGGGTTATATCTATTTACGGACAATGAAATGAAACATATTGGTGCCTCCTACTAACAATTTTGTAATTTCTGTTGACTGTTGACAATTATTTGATGTTTTGTTGAGTTACTTATAATTGTGTGACATCTTACCATGAAGTTTTTATTAAGGAAACTATATTATAAATAACTATATATAAACTATGAGTTTTGTGCGTCTGAGCATCACACGGAACTACTGGTAATTGAAATCCCAATAGTCCAGTCGGTGGAACCTCTGGGAAAAAAATACCAGTAGCCACATCATGGGACTACTGGGAACACACGTATTTTTTTCAAACGCCCCGTAGCGCTGCTTACTGCGCCCGCGCCCGCCGGAGACTGTGTGCTATTGTTAAGATTATTTATTTAGTCTCGAACACTTAAGTTTAAATTAAATAAATTATAGTTTGTGTTTATATTGTCATTTGTATCTCAAGTAGCATACTTAAGTAATTGTAGATATATTTTGTGCATTTAATATTGACATCTCGGTGGACACGACGACGTCCGCCCGGAGACTGTACGACTAGCGTATGTTTTTATATCGATTATTAATACTGTCGTACAATTTATAAATAAACACGTGAACACACTGAAATGTTGTTTCATTGTCTGACTAATGAATGATTATGGATGACTGTTTGTAGAAGATATTGTCAAATAATAGAAAAAATTAAACAAAATTAAAAAACCCACTTCAGAACACTATAAATTAAATTTCCAGTACCTATTTAAAGGTAGGTGCACCTTTAAAAAGGTTCAAATTGTTTCTGGAAACACCAATACTGATATTAGATAAGTAGGTACTTCATTTTTTTAAGAACACAAAGTAGGCATACTGCGACTAAATACATTATTTAAAGGAAATATTTGTCAAGTTGTAATTATAGGCATCGTGCGATGAAGGTCCCATAAAGTTGGCATGGTTCTACCGATTACTTGAAATTATTGAAAAGTCCACTAAGGGCGATAGTGCGCTACAGAATCATACTTTTTGAGTGTTTTGAAATCGGTTTGTAAGCTATCCACTAGCCGGCCTATCCGTATTCGTTTGAAGTACATATAAATTAATTGTTTTTATAACTTGACCGTTGTTCACTGAGGAGGTCTGTTTCCTATCTCTGAAGGTCTTCATCAGGGTCCAGACGAAATATATATGGATATACTTGAACACAAAAAATATGAAATAGATCTACATATGACGGATTTACAGAGTGAATTTTTAAAGTGGGCGTGGATGGACAAATCCGGATTCCTCTTATGGAATAGCGAAAAAAAAACCATCTCGGGCCCTATTTTGATGAAAACTAAAACTATAGCATGAGATTTTAAAAAAAAATATTCCTAGCCAGGAATCAAACTCTGTGATAATAATATAAAAAAAATTACATTCTTACACCATCTGACAGTGTCGTAAATAGGGAACGAAGAAGAAATCATAAAAGAAATACCAGAAGAATCAATCATACCAACAGAAGTAATCATATACCTACGCCAAATTAAAAAAAAAGAGCGAATTTTTAACAAAATACTTTTTTGTATTTCTTATGTTACCCTACCTACTTATTAAACCTTGTCAGATTCAATACACAGCTGGATTCGCTATCTCAAGGATTGGACTGCATTTTTTTTTTTTTTTTTTTTTATACAACTAGACAAACTAGCCGACGGCCCACCCGATGGTAAGCGGTTACCGCCGCCTATAGACACCTACAATAACAAGGAAAAGTCACTTGATATTGCAGGTGCGTTGTCATCCTGGGGCCTAAGATGAAATGCCGTCCATGCCCAGTAATTACACTGGCTACCTTTCCCTTCAATCCGAAACACAGCGAACTGCTTCACGGCTGAAATAAGAAAGGCGGTGGTACCTACCCAGACGACCCTACATACGGGTCTACCACCTAGTAAAAGCTTCTTCATTCAGCTTTACAATGTTATTGATTATGTATACTAGCTACACCATTCGATAGTGTTGCTAATAAGGAACGAATTTATAATCTCGAGTTCCTCCGTGCTTCGGAAGGCACGTAAAGCCGTTGGTCCCGGTTGTTACTGCAACCGCTTTAACCCACCAACCCGCATTGGGCTAGCCCGGTGGTGTTATGGCCCAAGCTCCTCGTCTGTTTCTACCATGTACGAAGGCCTGTGCCCAGCAGTGGGATTTATAATAGGCTGGATGGCTGATTTTTTCCAAAATCAACGTGTTCGATTCCTGACTAAAAATATTATTTTTCTAAAAATCCAATGATGCAGTTTTTGTTTTCGTCAAAATCGGGCTCGAGACTCCTTTGAGTACTTATCGCTATTCTTCATAGTTTAGGATTTAGGCATCCACGCACAATTGAAAAATCCACCTTGTATAAGCTGACATACCTAAATAGATCTACATATAATATAATAATAATAATCATTTATTTCTCACCGTTACAAATAGCTCTGTACTTTAATATTAAAAAAAAGGGAACTATGGTGGGTTGATACCTGAACTAGGATGTTTCCTGTATCTCAGGTTACAACCCTCCACCGCATAAAGTGGTCTTAGACAAATTTCATATTTTTGATTATTACAAAACTTGATAATATTTTTTTTTTAAATATAAAATCTGGTAAGGTAGATATACAATTACAATTGCGTCGGCAATTGAGACTGTACGTCCACGTCAGGCAAATAGTATATGGTACAAGTAATAAGTTACTGGTAGTACTAACAAACAGAAAATAAATACCTAAGTAATCTGTGCTTCTTACAGCATTATTTATAATTCTTAAAATAATAATAACAAAAAAAAGTACGTATTAAAATTAAAATACTACTTAATGACAATAATAATATGTGTGATGTGAGTGTGTTGTGTTATAGTGACGTGAGGATGTATTGTGTTATATATGGTAGGAGGGTGAGTTGTGTTGTGTGTGTGATGAAGGGTATTGTATATGTGTTTTGTAATGAGTGATGTGTATTGTAATTAGGGCTTGGTATTCGAATATTCGTATTATTAGAATATTCGCTTCATTTACTCTTCGTTCACCGAGCTCCTCCTTCATTTACTATTCGAATATTATTGAGATTAGTAATTGAATATTCCGAATTTTTTGAATAATGATATTTCATAATAAAAATCAACACAACTATGAATAAATTTACCAAAAACGATAATACGCGTAGAAGTAGGCGACGAAGCGTGACTTTTTGAGTTAATTAAAAACTACTTGAATTAACTGTAAAATAAAAAATGATTAATTTTTTTTCTGTCAGTTTCAAGAGAAACACATCTATTACAACGAAATTTTCAAAAGAAACTTTTGAACTCAAGCAGCAACGACGTCAATCTGTTACTTCGTCAGAGCATCGGAAAATTTACAACCTGGTTCGACTTGACCTCCGAAATGCTAATACTCGCTCCATAGAAAGAGCAATTGAGCAGAACATGGGGTCAAAAGTGTTCGTCCAGTCTTTAGGGAGTAGGGTGACTAACGAAGTTGACCACTGGTGGGAACGTTGTTGTACTGATCTGGGCCGGAGATTCTTTGGGAAATTGAAAACTTCCATAGTACATTACACCCTTCGCATGCATCTTGACCAGATCCAAAATATGAGAATTCTACTAGATCAACACTAACACGCCACTTCACTGAGGGCCTGCCGGCAACCAAGTAGAATATTTTCTGTTGCTTTGTAGTCAAGAGCTTAGAATTTATTTTTTTATGTTACTTTTAAGCTAGTACGGCGGCTTAAGATAGTATGACGGATATATAAGCTTATATACCTACACATATGACAAAGATATAAGCTAACTTACCTAAACAGATTTGCATCTGACGGAGATATATATAAGCTAACATACTTAAAATTGTAAAAACTCGAATTAAGAACCTACTCGTTTTTTAATTAAAATAATGTTGTGGCGGATTGGGGTTTAGATTGAAACAAGTAATACAACTGATTCATTTATTACTCTGAGGATGGCAAAATATACAATTCAATATTATTAATACCTCCTAGACAATAAAATACTTATCAATTGTTATTACTAGAGATAGACTAAGACAGAAATACAAATTATGTATAGAGGCGGTCAGCGCGCCATTACATTCATTAAGGAATATACACACATACATTAATGAAACTATTTCATACATTAAACAAATGTATATCAAATTTGTGCACCATATTTTAAGGTGAAAATACCTGTTGTAGGTTGTAATTGTTGTAGGCACTGTGTAGTGTGTATATATCATATGTATAAAACACGTATCACATATGGTTGTATACCTAATGTATATTGAGATGACGTAGACAGTAACACGATTTATTGCTCTTTAAAATGTCACATTGAAACAATTTTTACTATTGTGATATAAAATAAAAAAATAAAAGATAGGTACAGGCACGTGTAGTGTATTGCTTATACGTTCCGCCCCGGGATACGGCTCATTCTAATTATGCAACATTCTAGTCACAGTGTTCAGAATAGAAAAATACTTCATTGTAGTTGACGAAAACATTAAAATTGAGCTCCGAATGTGATCAAAACTGCAATTGACTGGCACTTTGTCCGGGACAGATGTGACAACAAAGTGGTTATGTGGTTGAGTTAGATGTGTGTAGGGTGTGTTCGGTGCCGCCGGAGGGCTACTGCGGCTAGGAGGAGGACACCGGCGGCGGCGGCGGCGGCGGCGCCAGGAAGGGCGGCGCGCCCCACGGGAACCGCCACGGCCCGCCCGCCCCTGGACAACACACGTCATACGTTTATCAATCAATCAATCATTTATTTGCCTATGAATAAGGTATACAGTAGATGGTAGTCATTGGTACAGTCGGCACCAAAAGTCGATGACCAGATCCAAATTTCCAAAACCCCTTTATAGCGTAACATAGATCGCTAAACAAGACTTATGTCATAATTAGATGAACATACGTAAAAGTCTGGGTCTGGTCTAGGAGTAAACTCCAAAAATAAAAAATGTGACAACCCTGCGGCAATGAGGAGTAAGCGGCATGGATCGCAAATTCAAAGGCATTGGCCCACTGGTTGTAGTTACACTGTGGTGTTACGAGGTATATGGGTTTTGGGTTTTGTCCAGCTATTTTTAATCGACTTCAAAAAAAGGATGAGGTTATCAATTCGTCTGTATGTTTTTGTCATTTGTGATGTTTAGGTGTTTTGAAATCATCACTATTTATCTACTTTTGAGTCCGATTGTTCGCGCGCTTTTTGTTTCGCATCAAACTCCATATATGGACTTGTGAATGTATGTGGTGGCTGGACGGTTCGCATCTTCACGAGTCTAGTTTGCGCACCCTCCGCGCCCGACCACCGATGTTTAGCTAATTTTGCCTTTTACGGATGTTCATCTAATTATGACATAAGTCTTGTTTAGCGATTTATGTATGTTACGCTGTCTAGGGGTTTTGGAAATTTGGATCTGATCATCGAGTTTTGATGCCGATTGTACATTAAAATCAACTTATTCAGCTAATAATTTTAGCATGTAAAAGAGATGTTCCCAAAATTTATGGAGACCCGGCCAGGTGTATGTACATTACACTGAAAATTAGGTAAAATTATGCTGAACAGCGTTCAATTGTCCATTTTCCAAGAGTCTCCTAAGCCTAGGGAATGGTTTGTAGAAACGGACATTAAAGTTATACAGTTGCTGGTAAATCAAGGCTTCAGCATATAAACTACATGGAATCAACGGTGATTTTACCATTTCTTAATAAAATAAACATAGCTGATTTGTTATCCACCACCTTCAAAACTTAAATAGGATTATTGTCCAGCTTTAGTATGTTGTGTTTTATACAACCATGTCGTAATGATTATATATAAATGTATTTATTTAAATTAAACACAAAGATGGCGGTTATCATTTAGAGAAAATCAAAATTAAAGTTCCTTAAAGTGTCCATTAGGTTTTTCAAGTGTCGACCAGTAATTCAATTTTGCCATGGGCTGGTTATTTTTGAAAGAAAAATTGTTGTAATATAATAAGTCGAACCGATGCTATAGTGGTCATTATGTACTAGGTTTTTTAATTTTCATTTTAATTAACAGTGTTAAAAAGTATGTCATTAAAATTCACCTTTGGAAATATAATTCCAATTTTAAAATATGAGTTTAGATAAAATATAAATGTTTTAGTATACCTGGTGGCGGAGGCGGCGCGCCCGGCACTCCCGGGGGACCCATCTTGTCACCCTGGAACATAATTAAACAATTAAAAACATTAACATAGGTCACATTCGCTCGTCCTCGTCGTAAAAGCAATTACGCAAGTAACCTTTTTGATATAATTACCCTTTAAAATTTTGTCATATCTATGTGTTTAGATTTATGCTTAGTTAGTACGTTTAAAACTCTTCTTAAAAATCTTAATTAATGGGTCGGTTTTGTAATTTATACATACCATTGCTTTTATAGAACTTTAGATTTTTAAATCTTTACACTGTGAACTTACTCGACTTTGATCAACAATTTAAAGTGAAAACTATTTACGCTGTTGTGTTACGAAATTGTAATATTTACGTTAAAAATTTATGGCTATAAATCAGTAGGCAAAAGCGCGACCGTAACAAATGTTATGGGTGAGGTACTACCGGGTGGGGCGGCGGCATCGGGTGCGTCGGGTGCGTCGGATGCGTCGGGTGCGTCGGGTGCGTCGGATGCGGCGGGTGCGGCGGCGGCATCGGGTGCATGTGCGGCGGCCGCCCGGCGCCCGGCGGCGGCGGCTGGTTGCTGGCCACGCCCGCTGGACATTCAAATAATTATATTATGTGCCCGTTATACAGACATCACTATTTATAAAAGTTGACACAATATAATATTTGGCATTTCTCATTACAATACAACCTATAGAAACAAGGCATATCGTTAATTTGTTAAAAAAACATCGAAATATTGATTTGAAAAGCTGATGATTTGTAAATTATTCGGCCTTATTAAAAAATTACTCCTGGGATGATCCTCTACTCTACGATTCGATATTGTTAATACTTGTTTATAGGATACCGCCTCTGTGGTCTAGTGGTTGAGACTACCTACGTCAGATATAAAGGTCCGGGGTTAGATTCGCGTGGAGGCAGAAATTTTCTGCTCGGTTTGGCTAGTGGTAGGGCTTTTCTAAGTCCGCCTGGCTAGCTACCACCGTCTTACCTAAGTCTGCCGCTATAACAATAATGTTTGCATTGTTGTGTTCCGGTAGTTAGAGGTAAGATACCCAGTTCCTCTGTGGTTGAGGAATCCGGGTGTAACTCGCTTCCATCGTCGGACTTATCTTCACTTAAAATCAGGTGAGATAAAGGCCAAGAGTTACCTCGTTAAGGTTAAAAAAAATGCCTCACATATTTCGGCATTATTTCCTTGTCTTTAAATAGTTAGTTTTCAAGAAATCAAAGATGACAATAAATTATTATCGCATTTATTCTAAATACTCAGGATGCAAAAGCAAACGTTTAAGATTTAAAACCATTTTATTTTCATATTACTAAATTAAATTATAAAACCCTAAAAAAAAAAAATAAAAAAAAAAATAAAAAAAACTTTGAAACTTTGAAAAACCCTATTAATATTGACATATTATATTAAAAGAATTAAGTATTTAGGTTTTAATGGTTGCTGACATTGACAATTAAGTGATATTTTTTTTAAATCATTATTGTAAATAATTATATTTTGTTTTTATTTTATTACTATTGCTGATGTGTTTAGTTTGAATATTTAAAATCTCTGATTGTGAATGATGGTTAAGATATAGGTAATGTTATGATTAAAATATTAAAATATAATTAATATGCTTAATTGATATGCAACAAAAAATTTTATAATGTTTGTATGCCTCTTTAAGGGCTGAAATATGGTGATGCATATTTAAGTAACATACCAACTGTTTGACAATAAAACCTGTATTTCACAAATAAAGGACTAATTACTGATTACTTGTAAATTCCCATGTATTGGCAGTACGCCGTGTATCCTGCTATTATATCCTTTAAATATTATAAGTGCAAAACTTTGGAAGGATCTTTGATACTCAATCACGCTTAACGGATCTGCACTGATAAAAGTTATAATTTTGTAACTACAAACATTGTCATTTATTGGAAAAGAGTGACTACACGAGTTTTTTGCCGGAATCTTCTCGGTAGTTCAACTTTTGGAACTGGTGTAAATTCAGACATGACAGACAGATACTATGACATTGTTAGCTAATATATTTTTGTGATAGTTATAAAATGTGTTTTTGACGATTTGAAAGTGTTTCTTTGTGGCCTAATTGAATAAAAATATTTTTCATTCTTCATGCTCGGAAAGAAGCGTTTTCTTGATCTGAGTATTGGGAGGAAAACGCTAGTTCCCACCACCGGGCGGGAAAAACTCATACTAATTGCTTCCTTTCCTAGGGCGGAAATAAAAAATTTAAAAATAGAACTGAATTTGAATACGTACAATCTGTGGTAGAATAAAGAAAAAAAAGTATTAAAAGTAAGGAAAGTAGTCCTATACACGGGTAAAAGGAATCAAACCGTACTGGGACTATAGGCGGCGTCACTGCGCTCGGGTGTCTAACAACCTCGTAGGGATTGATTCCTTTCCACCCTCATAATGCAATGTACTATTGAATGTTTGGGATACGTTACCGAGCCAGGGCGCGGGCGCGGAGGGGGCGGAGGGCGCGGAGGGGGCGGAGGGGGCGGCGGGCGCGGGCGGCGGCGGAAGCTGCGGGAACCCGCCCAGACCCACCATCGGACCTGACCACAACACAACACACGCTACATCGCTGCAACCATCTACCACACACTTCGGACACCACACAAATACTTCAATACGAAACACGAAAGAACAATGGCGAAACATTTGTCGAAGTCAATTTTGAGCGTCTTAAAATGTCATTATAACAAATTCACCCAAATTATTTTTTAGGATTTTATAAGTTTTAAACAAGGCCCGTCCAAGCTTTTAAATAAAATGAATTTTAAAGGATTTTTTACTGACTACGAATACTAAATCATTAATCTGTGAACTACCTAGTAGACGTAAGCACAGATTATTATTACAATAAAGTATCAATCGACTTTTTTTGAAGATGCTTTACTGGCCTGGATTCAAGTTCTTTTGGCCATTATCTATCGAGTATTGCTACAGAGTCAGTCACTGTTGATCTATATATTCTATCCACAAACTGATATAAGGAACCTATATTATTTATTGTCAATTAAGGTAAATATTTAAAAATACTATGAATATGAAACTGACATGAAAATGTATATCTTTATGTTGTATTGTAAAACATACATCAAAAAGTTTAAATTGAAATATCTTTTATTCAAAACTTGCAATAATAGTGAAATAAACACCAATTTATTAAGAAAATTTAGCTTTGTACTTTTACATATTTTTCATCTATAGACGCTTAAAAATTTGGTTGGAAAAAATTTGTATGGAAGTTCGCCATTGTTCTTTGTGTACAAGAAAGAATACGGTTCCGTATTTAAACATATACCCCCTTATTATAAAACGCGGACTACAGTTAGTACTATTCTGTAACTGATGCTATCTCTTTTATTTGTTAAAAGAAAGACAGTGACACCATCAGTCTTAAACCAGGACTAGCTACTAGCCCACGTTTTATAACAAGGGGGATAGTGTCACGAAACGGTTTCCTTGCGAATATTCATCATTTTTATTAAAGATTTAATAAAATTTTTCCAACTTATTATTTAAAAATAACAAAATAACTAAATAAAACTTAAAGCTAAAAAAGATACAGACCAAGAGTCTATAGAAATAGTATACAGGGTGAATTTTACGAGTGGGCGTGGATGACCAAATCCGAATCTATGAAAAACAGCGAAAAGTACTCAAAGGAGTCTCGGACTTGAATCTGATGGAAACAAAACTGTATCATTGGATTTTTGAAGAATCAATATTCCTAGTCAGGAATCGAACCGGGTGATTTTGGAAAAAAGACACCGTGTATTATTACACCGTTTGATAGTGTTGCAAATAAAGAACGAAGTCTGGGAAGTAATGATTTACGGAAAACCTAAAGAGCAAAATTTTACCATTTTTTTATTTATTTTCTTACATTACCAACCTAACTAAACCTTGACTGATTATTGTTTTATACTTTGTTTGCTTCCCATCACTTTCAATACATAGTTGGATTCGCCGTCTGAAGGATTGTACTGTATTCAGCATTACAATATTATGGATTTTGTATAGAATATTCATGGCCAGGTGAAATAACCCGGTGATTTTGAAAAAAAAACACACATACTGTAATATTCCACAATTCGATTGTGTCGCTAATAAGGAACGAATTCTAGGAAGTAACGTTATACGGTAAAATATGAAGTAATTTTTAAAATCTAACATCTTTATGTTGGATTTTAAAAATTACTTCATACTTTAAAGCAATAATCGTATAAAATTATTCATTTTGTTTTAATTTTAAATTTTAATATACCTTTGCGGTTAAAGGCCTCTGGGGGTATGTGAAAACGATATCTACAAAGACGTGTATAATGCAATTTGATGACTTATACGGTTTTTAGAAAACTAAATTTAATAATATTGCAATGATGAATTCTTGAAATATTATGTATTGAAAACAATGGAAATCATTGGAAACAAAAAAATAGGTAGGTAGGTAGGTAAGAAAAATAAATAAGTATTTGGTTAAATATTAGCTCTTTTTTCAAGTTTTTATTAAGAAGACTTAATAAAAAATCTAGCAACACTATCGAATGGTGTAATAATAGTGTTTTTTTTTAATCAGCGGTTTCGATTACTGGCTAAAAGTATTTATTTTTAAAAAATACAATGATGCAGATTTGAGTACTTTCGCTATTCTTCATAGCTTCGGATTTGGCCATCCACGCCCATGTGAAAAATTCACCCGGTAATTTATTATATGGGCAATAAACAATTTGAATTATTCTTAAGAGTTTTTTTTTCAAAATTATTTCCATATTAAAGCTGCATAGGGAGCTGTAACTTTTACTCTAAAATATTCTTAATTTTTGATTTTAACATTATTATAAATGTTTGAAAAATTACTTAGTAATTAAAATAGAATAAAACTAGAAAAATTTCACGTCCTGAGGCAGGAATCGAACCCGCGACCTTTCGCAATCCGGGCGACTGCTCTGACCACTGAGCCACCCAGGACTTGGGATATCCCTGTGAAATTCTTCTAGTCTATCTTGTATTTGCGTTTATGAGCTAACGTGTGCGTGTGTGTTAATGTTAAAATCAAAAATTAAGAATATTTGAAAGCACTGCCCCAACTTAACCGAATCATCGGTATTTGTAAAAATACTCGTTTCGGATGTTGAAATAGAATATTTCGACATTGTAGGGTGGGCGTTAGCTCATAAACGCAAATACAAGATAGACTAGAAGAATTTCACAGGGATATCCCAAGTCCTGGGTGGCTCAGTGGTCAGAGCAGTCGCCCGGATTGCGAAAGGTCGCGGGTTCGATTCCTGCCTCAGGACGTGAAATTTTTCTAGTTTTATTCTATTTTACTCTAAAGTTATTATTTGTAATCAACTTTTAAGACCGAAAAATGGGCATACTTGAAAAAAAAAATGATAATTAAGTTGATAGTGATATTTTTTATTTTTTAATAAACCAGTGAAAAACGTAGCACAGAATTTAAAGTAGACTTTAGTATACCTATGCTACGGGCGTATTCTAAAAACGTAGTACAGTACTTGGCCGTTGAGCCTAAGTTAATACCAAGTAATACAACATATTTCATTATAAGATTTACACATTCTATTACTGTTACTGCTTTTTGGTGTAAATTGATTTACTGTCGTAAACTGAAAACCGTAGCACAGTACCCAGCCGTAGACACGTCGTAGCACACGCACGGGCGTACCGTAAAAACCGTAGCACGTTACCTGGCGGCGGCATGATGGGCCTCGCGGCGTGCTGGGGCGCGAACAACGACGGCTGGAAGCGACGCGGGCCCCCGCCCCCGCCCACGCCCACGCCCACGCCCACGCCCGGCGGCGCCTCGCCCAGCTCCGCCATCAGCGACATGTACTCCTCGTCGATCTTAGCCTGCGACCACAGATCAGATAATAGTAGCAAGCTCCTGCGACAGTCACCACGTTACGTCCGCGCAATCACGCTACTGCCGGGCCTGTCATTGGACGCCGCCGGCAGTTGGGCGAGTGCAGAGAATACGACGAAAAATACGGGCGAGTTACTGATCGTGACATATAACACTTCGTTGTTTTTTTTTTTCAAAATTTTTTGTATCTAAATGCAGTGTCAACAAACATGTTTAGCCGCAAATCAGTGTAGTTTTAAATAATAAAAATCCATTATTGCCATTATGATTAATACTAGCTGTTAATTTTTTTAAATTCTGAGTGCTGTGGATTTTTGTATACAAAGAAAAAAAATTACATTAAAATCAAAATGCAAGAGTATAATGAGTGAAATCGGGGTGACTCACCTTGTCGGCGTGCGGCGGCGGCAGGTGTCCGGGGCGGCGGGCTATGTGTCCGGGGTCACTCACCTTGTCGGCGGGCGGCGGCGGCAGGTGTCCGGGGCGGCGGGCTATGTATCCGGGGTCACTCACCTTGTCGCGGGCGGCGGCGGCAGGTGTCCGGGGCGGCGGGCTATGTGTCCGGGGTCACTCACCTTGTCGGCGGGCGACGGCGGCAGGTGTCCGGGGCGGCGGGCTATGTGTCCGGGGTCACTCACCTTGTCGGCGGGCGGCGGCGGCAGGTGTCCGGGGCGGCGGGCTATGTGTCCGGGGTCACTCACCTTGTCGGCGGGCGGCGGCGGCAGGTGTCCGGGGCGGCGGGCTGTGTCCAGGGTCACTCACCTTGTCGGCGGGCGGCGGCGGCAGGTGTCCGGGGCGGCGGGCTATGTGTCCGGGGTCACTCACCTTGTCGGCGTGCGGCGGCGGCAGGTGTCCGGGGCGGCGGGCTATGTGTCCGGGGTCACTCACCTTGTCGGCGGGCGGCGGCGGCAGGTGTCCGGGGCGGCGGGCTATGTATCCGGGGTCACTCACCTTGTCGCGGGCGGCGGCGGCAGGTGTCCGGGGCGGCGGGCTATGTGTCCGGGGTCACTCACCTTGTCGGCGGGCGGCGGCGGCAGGTGTCCGGGGCGGCGGGCTATGTGTCCGGGGTCACTCACCTTGTCGGCGGGCGGCGGCGGCAGGTGTCCGGGGCGGCGGGCTGTGTCCAGGGTCACTCACCTTGTCGGCGGGCGGCGGCGGCAGGTGTCCGGGGCGGCGGGCTATGTGTCCGGGGTCACTCACCTTGTCGGCGTGCGGCGGCGGCAGGTGTCCGGGGCGGCGGGCTATGTGTCCGGGGTCACTCACCTTGTCGGCGGGCGGCGGCGGCAGGTGTCCGGGGCGGCGGGCTATGTATCCGGGGTCACTCACCTTGTCGCGGGCGGCGGCGGCAGGTGTCCGGGGCGGCGGGCTATGTGTCCGGGGTCACTCACCTTGTCGGCGGGCGACGGCGGCAGGTGTCCGGGGCGGCGGGCTATGTGTCCGGGGTCACTCACCTTGTCGGCGGGCGGCGGCGGCAGGTGTCCGGGGCGGCGGGCTATGTGTCCGGGGTCACTCACCTTGTCGGCGGGCGGCGGCGGCAGGTGTCCGGGGCGGCGGGCTGTGTCCAGGGTCACTCACCTTGTCGGCGGGCGGCGGCGGCAGGTGTCCGGGGCGGCGGGCTATGTGTCCGGGGTCACTCACCTTGTCGGCGGGCGGCGGCGGCAGGTGTCCGGGGCGGCGGGCTATGTGTCCGGGGTCACTCACCTTGTCGGCGGGCGGCGGCGGCAGGTGTCCGGGGCGGCGGGCTATGTGTCCGGGGTCACTCACCTTGTCGGCGGGCGGCGGCGGCAGGTGTCCGGGGCGGCGGGCTATGTGTCCGGGGTCACTCACCTTGTCGGCGGGCGGCGGCGGCAGGTGTCCGGGGCGGCGGGCTATGTGTCCGGGGTCACTCACCTTGTCGGCGGGCGGCGGCGGCAGGTGTCCGGGGCGGCGGGCTATGTGTCCGGGGTCACTCACCTTGTCGGCGGGCGGCGGCGGCAGGTGTCCGGGGCGGCGGGCTATGTGTCCGGGGTCACTCACCTTGTCGGCGGGCGGCGGCGGCAGGTGTCCGGGGCGGCGGGCTATGTGTCCGGGGTCACTCACCTTGTCGGCGTGCGGCGGCGGCAGGTGTCCGGGGCGGCGGGCTATGTGTCCGGGGTCACTCACCTTGTCGGCGGGCGGCGGCGGCAGGTGTCCGGGGCGGCGGGCTATGTGTCCGGGGTCACTCACCTTGTCGGCGTGCGGCGGCGGCAGGTGTCCGGGGCGGCGGGCTATGTGTCCGGGGTCACTCACCTTGTCGGCGGGCGGCGGCGGCAGGTGTCCGGGGCGGCGGGCGCGGCAGTCTCGCGCGATGTGTCCGGCCCCGCCGCACGACGAGCACACGATGCTGTTGGTCACGTTGGGCTTGTCCGGGCACTGTGCAGACACACACAATAGTTATAGCGGGCCTGTGACACAACCACTAATACATACAGGCTGTAAGGGGAACGCTGTCGTAAGCGAAGACAGATGGCAGGGCTAGTCTTCCTTAGCACAAATTTTGAAAAAAAATTGACGTAATCAACTACTTATTTTATAAAAAAATAGGTTCCTCCCTAAATGTATAAAGCGCAGGCCACACCGCCAGCGAGCGGACAAAGCAAGAGAAGGAAACTATACAAACTACTCGAAATATTGGCGAGCTTAACTATGGGGTTCACAATAAAAACTACGAACGGGCCAGCGAGCGGGCGAACGTTCCGTCTATTATTTAACGCAACATTATTTACCATGTTGCGTTCAATAATCATCATCTGAACTTTCGTCGATATACATCATATGGAGCCATAAACAATAAACTGCTATTCAAAAGTCAAGCGTCGATTAGTCCGAAAAAAATCGACGAGCAAGCTAGGGAACGAACGGGCAAGCATCAAGGTAAACGAGTAGCTTTGCTGGAATTGCTGGATAATATACGTAGAGTATGAAAAGAGGTGAAGCGATGCTCGCTCGGTTCGCTCGAGCTCTGTGATTAGGTAATGACACAGAATTGTCATTACCTAATCACAGACTACTTAGTACTACGTATCCTTTAATTTTAGATCACACACAAATTGAAACATATTATTTATTAATGTTCTGTGACAACAATAAAACCGACAACGCACGTGCCGACGCCATTCGCTAGACAAATATGAGTGTGTTCACTAAAACCTATCCTTCTTTCTTTCAAAAAAATCACAATATAATTTAATTCATTAGGTCATTAGTTTTTGTTCACTTGCAAATAATTTTTAAAACAATACCTAATAGAAAAAGGTTTGTAATTTCTGTCAGTAGGCTAAGAGGTCATTGTACGAAATTCTTCCTGCTCCGCGACCGGACTTTAGAAGAAAACTTCCGTTAAAATGTCGAGTGACGAAAGTGATTTAACTCCCGAGTCCATTAAATTGTATGCCATAAGCATTGTTCATAATCTACTCGCAGATAAGTCAAAGGAAAAATACCTGAAAGCCTACAACGATTTCGACAAATGGAAAACTGCTAAAGGTGCAAAGTTTGTGTCTGAATCAGTGCTTCTGAACATCAATTTTCACTTTTAATTTTAATTTACTATAATAGAAAGCTGTTTTTAGTAGCCTTGCTTTTTTACTGTCTCTCAAAAGGTGAGAAAAGTAGAGTACACTCCTCGGAGATAAAGGTGTTTTTGTCTTGGGCGCGCTTGAACCCCTCACTGCGCTCAGGAGTCCTTCGTTTTACGTTCAGGATTCAATATGGCGGTTTATCCCCTCGGTGTATAAGTAGTATTAAGCGCAGGTACCAGCCAGGTCTTGTGGTCGGTGGCGGTGCAGTTGGCGCAGCGCTGGGCGTCGTGCTCGCGCAGCGTGCCGTTGAGCTGGGCGAGCTCCCTCAGCTGCATGCGCCGCAGGTCGTTCTGCCCCTCCGGCACCTCCACGCCTTGACGGATCACCTCCTTGATCTGACACAAACATACATTTTACGCGGTTACATTACATTACATGGTGTATTCATGATTTTTTTCCTTTCATACACAATCGATTGCAAGCACTCGTCATCATCACCAGCCTATATACGTCCCACTGCTGGGCACAGGGCTTCCTACATGGGAAAAACACATGAGGAGTTTGGACTATAACACCACCACGCTGGCCCAATGCGGGTTGGTGAGTAGCGGTTGCAGCAAAAAGCGGGACTAACGGCGTGACGTGCCTTCCGAGGCACAGAGGAGGTCGAAATTAGAAATTTTGGTTGACCCATCCCTGGATCGACGATGGCGAAAGTTGGTTGGTTTTCGTAAACGGAACCAAAGCGCTCAAACCACTACTCCACCGAGCTGCTCATTAATTAAAAGCACTAAAAAGGTGAAATTGTTAAATTTTAGTAGGTTCCAGAAACGGTAGAAAGTCAAGCACCGTCTGTGTGTGTGTGTGTGTGTGTGTGTGTGTGTGTGTGTGTGTGTATGTGTGTGTGTGTGTACCTTCTCGACGGCCTTCTTGACGCAGTCTGCGTTTGTGGCGGTGATGTAGGCGTGCAGCGGTTCGTCCTCGCCGGGCAGCGGCTGCCCGTCCTTGCGGCCCACCTTGCCCTCCTTCACCGAGCCCTTGCCGCGGATTATTATCTTCGCGCCAGTTTCCTTCTCCATTGCTACGAAAAAAACGCACACTTCATTATTGAGAGACTACCCCCACCTTACAAAAGACCACAGCCAAGTAATTAATACCTCCTACTTTTTATAGTTTTGTATTAAGCGTTGTATTGGAGGCTGGTGAACTTATGTCTGCTATTATAATTACGTTATTTTTGTCTATGTATAATTAATAAGATACTTTAATCGCTTTTTTAAGTACAAATAAATTGGGACAGAAAATCAATTCACAATAATTACATCAAATATTTTTTGTGACTATTTTGTACAAAACATGATTAATTATTGGGTTATCAGACCGTACATATTTAATTATGGGAACAACTCTGCATAAGCTGTGTATTATGTGTGTATGTGTGTGTGTGTGTTTAGAATTTTTGTATGGAACAGCAAATTTTTTTTGAGAATTCAGTCCCAAAATAAAGGTTGTTCTGTTTAATGGTTAGAACCCCAGAACCTAAGCTCCAAACCATTGGAAATTCACGTAGTATATGATTTTGCTTTTCGATTAATAGCCTATAAACAGTGTTACTTTCTAATTATCATATCAGCCTATGATGTTCCCTGTTGGACAAAGGTCTCCCGATCGATTTCCGAGCGGTAAACTTCTCATCAAATTTCAGATTAAATACACTTACCTAAAAAACTTCTGCCTCAAGTTCTAGGGAAATGTAAACAGTGGAATAGTCAACTTTTGAAAAGAACCTCAATTAAGAAGCTTGTATTTGTAACTTGAATCACAATACACATTGTATAATATCTTGCTTATGTATTATATTATCTATAGGAGCAAGTGTTAAATGTGATTATCATTAATTCTTCGTTATCTGGTATCCATAACACAAGCTCTTAAATGATGCTTACTTTGGGCTAGATAATAGGTGTGAGTGTATGAATATTATTTATTTATGTGATCATATGCACGTACCTTTGAGCGTGTTCCCCCTAGGCCCGATGAGCAGGCCCACGAAGTTGATGTCGGGGTGCTCTTCCTGCGGGATCATCACCTTGTCGTGCACGCGGATGATGGGCGGCCTGGAACACACGCAATACTATTGGCATGCCAACTTAAAAGTCCATAGCCATAACAACGCACTTAAAAATTGAATTTTATGTAATTCTTACTAACGCTTATTCAAATTGTCATTCCGTGTTATGACTGTGAATATTTTTAGTGGGCTTGTGTTTTGGACAATTATCAGAATTGTTTGACACTGGCTATGAAGAAATAGAACAACAATATTGAACGTAAGGCCAAATCGTATTTTAACATTGATATTTCATTTTTTTCAAAATTGCTTCCTCTGTATGTTATTCAGCATATTAAATTATTTTTTTACCACTTTAATCAGTCAAGTTTGAAAGAATCCTTTATATTTTATTTTCTTGTAAAAATTAACCGTACAATAAAATGGTGCTCATGAACTGGCCCAAATCCCATTCTCCTTAAGAACATGTGCTTTGTGTAGGGCTCACATCTATCGTATGTGTGTATGGGTCACTGGTAGTGTATATGTGGGGCTTACTTGTAGCGTATGTATACACGTGTAGTGTATGTGTAGGCTCACGTGTAGTGTATGTGTGGGCTCACTTGTAGTCTGGCGGCGGCTTGAAGTCGGGGTTGGTCTGCTGCATGCGCGTGACGAGGCGGTGGCGCTCCTCCTCGAGGCGGCGGCGCGTGCGGTACTCGCGCGTGTTCAGCCGCTTGCCGTCCGTCGAGTAGATCGGCTCCGGCGACGGCGACCTGCGCACGCCACACGCCACACGCTCAGCCACCACCGTCACAAGCCACGAGGGGAACCACCCTTGGCTCAACAATGTCAATACCAGTAATATAACCAGCATTACTTTTTAATTCGTCTCGAGTAAACAGGAATGCGCCCGAATCGCGGAATTCTAACCGAGTGAAATATCATATCAAGCACGAATTTTGTAAAAAACCTTAACAAAATTAATCGATCATTTTCCAGTATTCATTTAGATAAAATGAAATACAGCATTTTGATAAGATTCATCTCCTTCCGTACACGAATATAAGAGCTCATTATTTTGAAAACATAGTCCTCATAACTATGCCTCATGAAGAAGATAAAATTTTATTTACTTTTAATATAACAACCAATCAAAATAGAGGAAGCCAATCGAGTTCTGCCTGCCTAGAAAATAGATTTCCGATCATTATTGTATACTATCGAAACAATGTCTATATCGCGTTTACATAGCACGACGGTGACAAGAATAAAGCTGTTACGTTATCTAGAATGTACAAACATCAGCATATCAACCGTAACAGTTTGACTTTGATACCGCCCTTACTGCGTTTGTAACAGAGGCGGCTTTCGTAGTACACCTGTTACACTTGATGAGTGTACTTAGCGAGTTTAATTTCTCAAAATTTTGTTTTCATATTTTCATAACTTTCATATGAGACTACAGCTGTTGTTAATCAATAAGAGTTCGATTCATATGTAACTGAACAGAATTATGGCATACGATATAAACTATCAAATTAAGTAAGGAAGACGGAACACAGAATTAAAAAGTAAAACCAATTATAAAACATACACTTCAATAAGTGTACCGTGATATGTGCTAGCGGATTGATAACTAATTGTAAGTAATATTAACTTTGTTTATACATGATCAAGATAGAGCAAGCACGCTACCGGGTGGTTCCTCCCGTGTGTCCGGTGTAACGCATACTTCAATGACAGAAGGATAGCCGTAAGCGGCGGGTAACACGAGAGTACGTGTTTAAGAACGTTCACAAATGGATAAAATATAATGTGATAGTCACTCATAAATGAGAATTTTGTTTTCCCGATGCTATAAAGACAAACGGCGCAAGCGCCGCTACGCTGTGTAAGAACTTGGATTAAAATAAAATTAGTTATTTAATTTAAAGTGATTTGTTTAATAGTTATCTTTAGTGTATATACATTTGTGAACGTTTTTAATCTTGAATACATCTTATGATGATTACAAATCAAAATTCACACATTTTAAAAGTGTAACATTACTTTACATTTTAAACAAATATTTGCAAAGAGATGATTGTTTAAGTTATGAATCACTATGTGAAAATTGATATTGTAAATATATAACAGAACGGTAACTATCTAAGCCCAGTACTCTGGTAAGACGTTATACACGTGCGCGAGACCTACTCTATGCCTGAGGAAGTAATTTTATTAATTTGACCTGAAATTTTAATGTCATTAATCCTGAAAATAATCGATTATATTAGCTGTCGCTGAAAAGATGGTCACTGATTAGATTTATTTATTATATAATTGATTATTATTATTATTAGGTGGATTAGAGCGACCTGTGAACATTAAACATTAAGAAAATGTATTAGCGTGTGTGGCGCCGGCGGCGGTGATCGCGAGTGCTAGCGGTCGGATCTAGGTTATTAAATATTATCATTAAATTCCAGCATTTTTAACGAGTGAACAGGACCTGACATTTGACTGATTTGGTTCGTCTATCATGAGACCTGTAAACATAACAATATTAGGCACATTAATTCATTCTCAACGCCTATTGCTTGTAGTTGCCACAATTAATAATTAATTTACTACCCTGTTCTAGGAACATTATTTTTTAAATAAATCGAGATCATAGTTAATGTTTATTACCCATCATTTTCTTCAAATTTACTAATATATTTTTCATGTAGATAAAATTTCAAAATATGTTTTTTTTTATCTAAATTTGATTCGAGTAAGTTGATAGTACCTTCCACATCGTACACAGAGTGATATTAAAATCATTTATAGTTACGAAACATACCGGCACTGCATCTTCTGTTTAATACTTTTTATTGCATTTGTCGTTGAAAAAGCTTTTTAGAATGATTTTAATTCCATCTCCGAGTGTATGCAACAATCTTACGTGTGACCAGTGTGAAAGGTGGCAAGTAATAATGTGACGCAGGGGGTGGGGTGGGTGATAGGCGGGGTCTGACCTCTCGTCGACGTTGGCGGGGATGCCGAGGTCGCCGGAGCGCAGCTTGCGGCTCACCTCCTCGATCTGTAACTGGACTGCAGCCGCGCGCCGCCCACGCGACACTCCATTAGAACACCGCACTCGCTGACAGAGCGCTACTATCTACTCTACTCTCGTTAACTATCATTGCTACAGACTCCTGGAAACCTTTATTATTGTTAGCGTTATACATGCTGAAAGTTGACATTAGTCTGTAGATGAAAATTAAAGGCAATTTTGTAGTACAGATAGACATACATCTAGATTGAATGTATTCATTATACACGATTATTTGTGTATTTAAGATCGTATTTATGCCAATTATGAACCAAGAATGTAATATAATTTATATGCAATACTGATTTATCATTTTTTTTGAAAGTTTAAAACACTAATAACATTTTAAAAAGCTACAATGAAGTACTTAACATAAAAATAAATATAGTCCTGTTGAATAAATTACATATTAGAAAGTTAAATATTTAAACATTCAACATTAGACAACTTACAATGCAGCACTTATAAAAGCGAAAAAGCCCGAGACGACATAGGAGCTACATTTGACATGTTACAATCAGAATTCAGAGCCTGATCTCATTTCTATTTATTTAGTAAAGTTTATCCAATAATTCTGACTGCTAAAAGTAAATGATATAATATCAAAACACATTATACAGTCGAGTAGCAGCATGGCGGCTTTTATTACAAACGAGTCCAAGGTGTTTCGTCCGCTTGGTGCGCTGTCGATTCAGACACATATAAAGTATAGTTTGATGAGGTATAATAAGTGCAGTAACAGTATGCGGTGTCGGGCGCCTCATGTCCAGCGGCATCCGCAGAATACCAGCGTCGTGTGTACAAAATGCTGAGGGGAAGGCCTTTTTGGTACCTTTTTTATTGTTAGATTCAATGTTAGTTAAGACAATTTCTATATTGATATAAAAGTATTAAATAAATATATTTTTCAACACATTTGCTCAAAAATAAGTTCGCCTCACTTTAATAATAAAGAATTAATGAGACCTAAAATGTAGTTATAATTTTCACCACACGCGCCATTAAAATTAGAAACGTCTAAGATCCTAGAATCAACAAAATCTTAATATATATTTTTTTGTTTTCTCAAAAATCTGTGTAACATTGTATGACACCCACGCGAAACTTAACGCACTAGTTTCATAAATGACTATTTCAACACAATTGTTTAAAAAATAGATTTACGAAGCCTACAAAAATTACGTACCACTTAACGGAGCGTGCGGTAAAATAGGTACTCTCACCTTAGTACCCACCTGTTTTACCGTACACTCTGTTGTATGCCGTCATGTATCCTTTGCTGTTTAATTTTGATTTTTTATAAAATATGTATAAAACTTCAGTAAAAAGTTTCATATTGGAAGAATAATAAGGCTAAATGATCGAACCTCCTTGAAAGCACTTTTGCTCTATAAGTTTGTCTCACTTTACTTTTTACTTTTACTAAATAGATAATGAGACTAAAAATATACGAGGGCGACACTGATAGTTTTTGAGCTGTTTAATTGTAAACAATATTATTAAAAAAAATTAGTCGAAATTTTGAAAATGTAACTTTGCTAATATTATTGTGTATGTATTACATTCATTTCTCATTTGTTTTACAATTTGGCGGAAAATTGAACAAAAATTGAAAAAAAATTGAAAATTGACTGAGTCTCGTTCTCGTCAGCATGAAATTAACCCGAAAAAAATTTCGTGCAATGATTTGTTGACTTTCGATGTCATTTAAGTTAACAAGAAAGTTATGATAGACTTCGATTGGCCTTTCATGATCAAGCCTCATTTCGTGCCACTTTTACACTGGTTCGTTTAAACGTGGTCGCACTAATCTTTCCGATGGATGATCTTCGTGAGGGACGGTCTTCTACTGCGACGACTGACGATAACATTAGTATTGTGCGTCGTATGATAGAGACTGACAAAAGGGTGGCCTATCAGCAGATTCGGACAAGTTTAGGCATCGGTATAGTCAAGTGCACAAAATTCTCCATGAACAATTAGCAGTCAGGAAGTTTTGCATACCTAATAATTTGACGGAGGCCCAAAATATCCGTCGTGTTATTTATTATTATTAACCGACTTCAAAAACGAGGAGGTTCTCAATTCGGCCGGTATGTTTTTTTTTCTATGTATGTACCGATTACGCCGAGATTACTGATCCGATTTACGTTAATCTTTTTTTGTTCGATGCGGAATAGCTGCCATTTGGTCCCATAAATTTTTTTTCAAAAACAGTTGGGTACTTTAAGTTTTAAATATAAAAAAGCTGAAATTATGAAGTCGTCTACATATGCGTAATTGCGAATTTTTTCTTTTCCAATGACTTTTTAGTGAAACGATACGATAGTAGGAAACAATATAAGTTGACGGTCACCCATCTAGCTTTGACCGTAGAAAGTTATCACTAAAAATTGTGAAAAAAAAATTTTAAACAAAAATTAATACCGACTTCAAAAAACTGACAAGGATAAAATAATTATTTATTGCTTCACTTTTTATTGTTTTTGGAAACCACCACCACCAGCACCAACTCCAAAAATATGTTTCTAGGGGATGAATACCTACTTAAATTTAATTATTTTATCCTTTTCAGTTTTTTGAAGTCGGTTTTAATTTTTGTTTAAAATTTATTTGTTTACGTCAGTTGAAAAGTTGCAACAATCTTTGACGTTTGTAATATTAAATTGCCCACATTTTGAATTGGTGCTACGAGCGAGTGGTGAAAATTTGAATTATATCTTTTGTCTTATTTTCTTTTTAATATTAAAGCAAACGCGCGTCCAACGAGATTCGATCATGTAGTCATATTTTATATGGCTTTTTTTAAAACACTGTATAACTTTAAAGCAATGTCTACGGGCTTCGTAAATGGATTTTTAGCAAATGTGTTGAAAATGTATTTTTGAGCAAATGTGTTGAAACCAAGTGGTATTGTATGTGATAGCAGGGCACTCACGCAGGTACTGCTCCTCCTGGTCGCGCGTGAGCGTGGACGGCAGCACGGTGGGCAGCCCCGGGATGAAGGTCTTGTCGTGCTCCGAGCCCGTCCAGCGCGTGCGCCGCCGCCGCGCGCGACGCTCCGCCGCCGTCTCGCCCGCCGGCCCTGACACACACACACCTCCCTCTGTTTCTGTCACACACACGCGCGCGAGGTGGCCGGACCCGAGATCAACGTCCGAGCCCCTCAAGGGCGTGCGCCTCTACTCTCTCTCTCTCTCACACACTCACACACACTGCTCTGTACCCCCAGTATGTATCAGTTTCAATCATGGTTACGTTTAGCTCTCCAAGTGACAGTGGTGGGATCGAATACGTTTAGGCGAACCTAACCATTACATCAAATTCAAATATTTTAGCTATATTTATATTCAAATATTTTATTCAAGGATAATCCCCGCAATCAATGTCCAAAGGACACCGATTCATTCCTAACATGTTACGGGAGACTATTGAAATAAAATAAAACATCCTAATTTTGGTACAAAATATGGTTGGAATGTACCATTAGCTACAGATTCCACTATGTGAATCATTAAGTCTCAAGTCCGTCTTCACACTGCCAGACCAACGACACCGTAATGTCTGTATGCGTGAACCGAAACACTAAAAAATATATATCATCACGGTAAAATATAATACAAAAAAAATACTAAAAACAATACAAAAAAAATGAATAAAATAACCATTTACATTGGTTGGAATTATTTTCTATTATTTAAAAAAGTATTAATTAATTTATATTAGTTATTTAACTAGATGTGTGCAGTGCAGCACCAATCGTCGTGGAAATCATTAGGAAGCTTTCGTCCACCAGTGGATGTCTATCGGATGAAATGTTGATGATGATGATAATGATTTAAAAATTGATTTTTTTAAATTGCATTTACTTAACTATGAATATGTATTATCATCCAAACAAATTATCCAAAAAATTCAAAATAATCGGTCAACAATCCAATTTCAAATTAAAAACAAAAAATATTGTATGGTAATTCCAATTTGCAAAAAATACTTTATACATACGGCAATTTGATAGTTGAGGAGGTAATACCTTGTCCGTCGTCGTTGTCGTCGTCTGGGTGGTAGTCGTCGTGGTGGTGCGGCCGCTCGCGGTAGCGGGACTCGGTGCGGGCCTGCATCAGCTCCAGCTTCTGCTGCACGGACGTGGGCGGCGGGATGGCCGTCGCCGCGGACAGCGCCGCCGCCGCCGCCGCCGCCGGCTGCACCGGCGCCGCCATGCGCCGCTGGGCCACGAACGTCTGCACCGACACATTATACACACTTAGGCTTAGCACGCACTGCGATTAAACGCGAGCGTTTAATCGTAGGTCTGAAATCACGGAATAATGTGACAGCTTTCTATACAAGCGCACGCATTATCGACTTTTTTCAGTGACTGATTTTAAAAACTAAATTTGCAACATTTGTGTCGCAGTTTGTAATCGTGCGAGTTTTTGGTATACCCGTAGTAATAGTATGGTAGCGCACGCACAGCGGTTAACCGCATTCGGTTTTTTATTCAGTCTCAACTGGGCAAGCGCAGAGGATGGATGTCATGTCTTCCGACTCAGAAACAAAATCTGTAATTGTGTACATTTTACAAGTTTCCCTTAAAATTTCTTTGATCTGTTAGTTGATGAAAGGCAGCGGCGTTGTTTACGTTTAAATTTCCACTTTTCAACTTTAAGACCACAGCCACAACACACGCTGTTCGATAGAAATCTGTAATGGTACTGAAATAAAATTAAGCTGAACGGTAGCCGCAGTGCGTGTTTGTACACGGTTTTTCGTTTTCAGTTATTTCTAAACTGCTCGCGTTTAATCGTAGTGCGTGCTAAGCCTTACAATGGCCACTCTCCGCTCTGCACCTAACTCAGTTACCACAGCCCGCCGACGAGGACTCGTGGAGGTCTCTAGTCGCAGGCGTGCGCTTACTCTTTCAGTTCGTGTCCGCACAAACAGTTGTGCATCAGCGTAAACCGCTGCGACTTTTAAAAATTTTCAACACACTTGCTCAAAAAATGAATTTTCAACATTTTCACTTTATACTGTAGGTGCGTTGTCATCCTGAGGCCAAAGTTGATTTGCCGTCATTACACTGGCTACCTTTCCCTTCAATACGAAACACAGCCAACTATTTCACGGCTGAAATAAGATAGGCGGTGGTATCTACCCAGACAAACCTACATATGGGCCTACCACCTAGTAAAACTCGTGACTATAGTGACTTACATTGTCTACTCGTTTGTAAAAACTAACTTACCGCAGTAGTAACATAAATAACTAATTACGAAGCCTGTATACAGTTAGAAAATAAAAAAATTACGAACCACACAACGGAGCGTGTGGTAATTTACTTTGCCGCATTCTCCATTGTGGCGCTTTTTTATAAGTACAATGGTTCGTACGAACAATGTATACAAGCTTCGTCAATGCATTTTTGAGCAACTATGTTGAAAATAACTTTTATTAGTGTCCAGGCACTACGATGTCACAACTACGTCACGCGCTCGTCATAACGGGCCCGTGCGTGGCTTTCAAGAGAAATACCATTCATACTCATTGTATCCAAATCATATAAAATTCAGAGTGTCCAACAGGAAGAGCACCTTCTTAGTGAAGATTGCAGCCAATAAAATTACCATTTAGTGTTATGTTCTTGAAAGAAAGAAAACTTTGACCTTTAATAAAGAAACATTTTACATACCATGTAGTTAATGTATCGCTAAAAATTATAAAAAAACTTTTTTAATTTTCTGTTCAAATACATCACCATTTTACAGAATTGTTGTCAAAAATATATCACCATTTTACAGAATTGTAAAAGCTATAGATAAAAATTCCCAAACAAATAAAACAATGTACCTCTCTTTCTTTCGCATTGTGCTGCAACACGGAAATACATTTGGCAGTGTATTATGTAAGTTACCTATTAACATATTTAGAATATTACTCTGTGTTTTGCCCCAAACCAGAGACAAAAGATATTAAATACTTGATTAGTAGTCCCCAGGGCACTGTTTAAAATTAATATTTGAAAGGATTAAGGATATTAAAAGATTAATGTTACCCTCCAAGCAAATTAACAATGAGATAAAATTTTCCATCATATACATATACGTTGGTCATATTATAATACGATAAATTAACACTGTCACAAAATATCATACAGCAGAATAACATACTGTTTTAAGTAAGTAACTGGTTGCTATTTAATTTGTTTGACCAGTGTATGGTAAGTAATGAGGCAGTGACCTGAGCCACGGCGGCGGCGGCGAGGATGGCGGCCTGCGTGGCCGGGTTGATGGGCGCGCTGGTGGTCACCTGCCGCGCCGTCGCCTTCGTCGTCGTGCCCACCATCTGGTCCAGCAAAGCGATTGTGCCATCCCTGCAACAAATACATTATTTGCTCAATATCATATAAACAATTTAATTCATGCACAACGTTTCATCACAAAAACAAGCAATTATAAAATGGTAAAAGTTTAATAAACAAACAAACAATGATTACCTATCTTTAGATTTCCTGCCTCTGCTCCGACTTCGACTGCGAGAACGGCTGCGGCTACGACGTTTCTCCTTATGTCTGTCACGGCTGCGGCTACGATCTCTCTCCTTATCTCTACAATAATAAAAACACAGTTTTGTTTAGTAGTCGAAGGTCCTAATGGTAATGTGTAACATTACAATTTTAAGTTAGTTTCATTCAAAGAAGACAAAAATCTGTTTTGCCTTCTTTGAATGAAACTAACTTAAAATTCATAGAAGTCTCCTAAGTTCTTATTGGAGTAGTGCGGCAGTAGTCACAAATTATTTACTGCTAACTGATGCTACTCTAGGCATTGATGTTTGGCATTGGCAATGGTGCGACAGAACAGAGTGTGACGTTATTCCAGCTTATGGATACTGGATCATCACGGCAGTGAGGCCATGCTCGGCCAAATAGGTGGACTGGGCGCACAGCCCTCTTACATTCAGGCTTGTGTAGATGATGTCGGCGAATGGTTGCTTTGGGGATTATCTGCACAGGATCAGATGGGAAATAAGACCCTGATCATGCGTTCTGTCACACGTGTGGAAGTGATGATGACATGAATGAACACATGCTGGTACATTGTCCTGTGTGAGCCAATGAGCGCTGTGTCCTCATTGGGTCAGTGGGTGCAGACCTCGCATTGCCGACATTGATTAAGTCAATAGTTCCAGAAGGACGCTGCGGAGCGGGCTCACGAGGAAGGCCCTCTCCAGGAGGAAGCATAGAGGTCTGAGGAGGTTCTTCGCCGCGCTACATCTGCCCTAGCCAGGATTTAGGCGTTTGAATAGGGATTTATTGCCTGCATCATCACCTGGTGAGAATATCCCTAGATATTCAATGTTTTTCTGGGACATCCCTAAACCTTTTGTTTTGGACCATTGAGGCCAGCTGCAAGTGGCCATTCAAACGACTACCAAATGTTAGGGCTCCTGAGATTATGTTTGATAAAAGTTTAAAAAGTCCTAGCTTCATTTAATGCCCTCGAAAATTTGCACATATCTTGGAGACCTATCTTTATACAATTTATTTTTAAAATTAGTCTATTTATTTTTAACAGGAGTGTATTTTGTTATTTCGTGAGAAAAAAAGGGTAATTTTAGCGCGACCCCTTTCATAATACACCCTGACCAAACTTCTTTCTTAATTTCAGTGGAAAATACCACTGCCACTTGCCTTCTATTAAAAGTAGGTTAAAATAACCACGTCTTGGCTCATACATACCTCTTGGAGCGATGGCGATCCCGATCCCTGTCGCGTTCGCGGTCTCGGTCTCTGTCTCTCTCACGGTCCCTATCCTTATCCCTGTCACGGTCCCTAGTCTTTTCACGATCTCTGTCCTTATGGCGATCACGATCCCGATCCCGTGAACGCGAACGGCTTCGGTCTCGATGACGCGAACTCATATTTTGTGGGTGCTTCACAACTTTTCTAATAATTACTTATTACAGTTAAAACCAAGAAGATAATTGATATTTACTGAAGGAAAATTTACTCAGACTGCGCACTGTTTACGATGGATTTCAGTAATGTAAATAATTTTACTTTCTAATGGTTCGGTTTAGCACACAAAATTATCAAATCAAAACTCTACAGTTTGACAATTTTATGTAAAATTGTGAATTTGACAATAAAATGACAAGCCAAATCAGAACAAAATGGCCGAAATGGTTTTATTTTTATTTATGTTTTTTTTGTTAATTCTCCCTATAAAGAGAAGGCAAAGGGAACTAATGCCCATTCAGCCATGTCTTAAGTATTTCTTTATTTCTTCTTTTATTGCATTAACATGCTGGCGTAACACATTTCAATGCTTCTTGGGAGTATTTGACACGAAATATATGATGACAATCACTATATGTGCTTCTTGATGAGGTGGATAACCACAAAAAAGTTCTCATCGTATTTCACACCATAATCACTTTTATTCTAATAACCTTTTAGTTGCACGTCAATACAAGCAATTGAATAATAAAACTACGCCACTTTTATAACTCAATGTTCGTTCCGAAACAATTTTTAATTATTTTAATAAAAATCTTGACTGACGCCACAAAAACCCGTCAAACACCCTCTTTGTTTTTTTTAATTCTCCCTATAAAGGGAAGGCAGAGGAAACTAATGCCCATAAAGCCATGTCTTCAGTATTTCTTTATTTATTGCATTGAAATGCTGGTGTTACACATTTCAATACATCTTAGGAGTATTTGACGCGGAATATATGACGACAGTTTCCAGTTGATGCTACTTGATGAGGTAGAACCATAAAAAGGTTCTCATCGTTTTTCACACCATAATCACTTTTATTCTAATAATCTTTTAGTTGTAATACGTAAACAGAAAACACTTGTTTTATAAAGCTACACCCAAAGAGTACTTTTTTATACGGGTATTGAGGTATCACTCCATACTACAAAATATATTGCGCTTAGCGATATCTGGTGATCTGAACTGATAGACAACCAAAAAATTATTTTCTTAAAACCTTTTTTTTTCTTAATAAATAAATTTAAATAATCAAAAGTTACGTAAAACATGTTTATTTGTGTATTTTTATTATCAAAATAAATTTTTTTTTTAAATGTTTTTCCACATCGGGATTCGAACATGGTTTTCTTGGTTTAGAACGCAGGATATCTCGCAAATCTACCAACTAATCATTATTAACACAGATCAGATAATAGGATTATTAACAGTGATGAACACAGACTTAATAGTGATGGTGATGAATTAGCGGTACCATTTCTACTTCAGTAATGTTCTTTAACTAAAATATTTTATAATGGTAATTTAAGTAAAAATACTGTATAAAAATTATATCGTTAAATTATGGAACATCAAAAACTCATCAAAAAATTAAAATGTCATGAAAAATTCAAAACTTTTTAGTAGGTGGTAGACCCATATGTAGGGTCGCCTGGGTAGGTGCCACCGCCTTTCTTAATTCAGCCGTGAAACAGTTCGCTGTGTTTCGGATTGAAGAGAAAGGTAGCCAATGTAATTACTGCGCATGGACGGCATTTCATCTTAGGCCTCAGGATGACAACGCACCTGCAATATCAAGTGCTTTTCCTTGTTATTGCAGGTATCTATAGGCGGCGGTAACCGCTTACCACCAGGTGGGCCGTCAGCTTGTTTGTCATCTAGTTGTATAAAAAATAAAAATAAAAAAAAACTGACAGGAACTGCCATGACTGACTAGGTTCAAATCCCAATACATAGGTCGCTACTTTAAATAAATAATTAATAATTTGGGCAAGATATTTATAGTAAGAATATTACTAACGACATAGTGAAAAATTATCAAAGTTACCTAATATAGATTAAAAATTGAAGTATTTATTTTTTCTCAGTTTCATGAATAACATCATATAAATGTCATTTAAGTTTTTAATATGTTTTGTTAATATTTTTCAAAGTCACTATTTTTTTATGGTTACAGAGTCATCTATCGACTTCAATGTTAACTGCAATTGGTCGTATATGATACGGTTATTTTAGTATGAAGTTATAACACCGTGGCTACACCAAAGAGAATATAAAACGCTACGCTAGGCTACACCACTTTTATAACACAAAGTTCGCTCCGACACAATTTTTAATTATTAATAAAAATCTTGACAGACACTACAAAATGCCGCCAAACACCCGACTTATATGCGCCATACACGCACAGATTTAAAATGTTTATGTATCTGGCGCCATGATGATTATTGGGCTGTTGCAGTTTTTTTCTATAAATATTCTTGTTTTATACCACGCAAAAAAGGGAATAAAAATAAAATGAAAAACAGTGATAGCACTGTTCTGAATATTATTACCTTGCGTTACCAAGTCGGCGGTAGCTCAGTGGTCGGAGTAGTCTATTCAGGTGACTGCTCCGACCACTGAGCTACCACGACTTTGGAAGTGAAATTTTATTATAGCTAACTTTTACCTGCGCGATGTCGATATCGCGGAATGTATCGAGGTCGCGGGTTTAGTGCCTACCCCAATATATAAATTTGTTGGTATTGTAGATATTTTTATATAGGTAGGTATACAGGATGGTGACGATTTAAATATCGGCTATATTTGTTCATATAAATCATAAGCAACTTTGAAATACATGACATTTGTATGAAATAATATAACATTGGCTGCATTTATTTCATAGAAATGTTATAAAATTATTTAATGAATATGAAGTATTTAAAACTTGCAAAACATGTCTATGAATGAATACAGCCCATGTTTTAATTTATTGTCGTATTATCGTTACCACCCTGTACAAGCCCTTACCTACAACACTGTTAGATACAGGAAGAAGAACCAGTATCTATTTAGTGTAAACACGTAAAATTTTTTAGAGTGGCTTAGCTTTAGCATAGCGCAGGGTCAAGGGACCCTAATTAGCGCAGGGCCAAGGGAACCTAACAAAGCGCAGGGCCAAGGGGGCGCAACATAGTGCAGCGCAAAGGAGATCCACATAGCGCAGAGCCAAGGGGACCTAAAATAGCGCAGAGCAAAGGGGACCCAAAATAGCGCCAGCCCAAGGGGACCTAAAATAGCGCAGGGCCATTTTAGGTCACCTTGGCCTAAATGGCCCTGCTAAAGTGTAAGTGCTATAATCTCAAGAGTTTTAAATATATTAATTATTTCTGGCTTATAGCATCCATAATTGTAATTTTGTTGTAGGTATTTAAGTTTAATAATATGTGAGTCTCGATGTCTGCATATCATGCTGTGGAGTTGTAGCCGGACGTTGTATGTATTCTGCTTTTCTACTGCCTTAAGAACGTTTTTTTTCTTAGAGGGTTAGCGCTTGACGCTCATCACACCTGATGGCTAGTGATGATAAGGCCGAAGATGGAAACGAACTGCCTATCTTATCTCCAACTGCCGGAACACAACAATGCTGTTAACATTATTGCTATGGCGGCAGACTGAGGTGGGATGGTGGTAGATAGCCAGGAGGGCTTAGAAAATACCAACCAAACCCAACAAAAAAATCCTGCTCCCACGGGAATTGAACCCCACATCACTAGATCGATCTAGTGATCTGGGGTTCCATTCTCGTAAAGAAGGTGGTTTCTACCACTACACCATAGAGGCGGTTCGAATACCGGTAGGAGCAAATGTTTGTATGAAGAGTAGAGCATTTTTTCACGAGTTATGGATGTTCATTTAGTATATTTCTAATATTTATATACATATTATTACTCTTTCATATACCTGTCCTTATTATTTCTGTATTTATCCACAATTAAACCTCTTAACAATATTTATTTTCGTTATTGTGTTTAAATGTATTCACAAGTTATTTTGATTTTTAAACTGTTTTAAAAATCAAAATAAATTAAAATTGTTTCTGCACTACTTGGTTAATAATTTTGACTCAACTTTTCGTCTAACTGGTAGAGAATGCCTAATGGCATTAAGTCTGCCAAATAGTAACTTATGTTGTACAGTGAAAGTTTAGATAAATAAATATAATTATCCTAAAAACTCCGTTATTTAATATCCATAACAAGCTCATAATGATGCTCTTTTTAACCGACTTCAAAAACGAGGAGGTTCTCAATTCGGCCGGTATGTTTTTTTTTTTTCTTCTATGTATGTACACCGATTACGCCGAGATTACTGATCCGATTTATGTGATTCTTTTTTTGTTCGATGCGGAATAGCTGCCATTTGGTCCCATAAAAATTTTTTCAAAAAAAACAGTTGGGTACTTTGGTTTTAAATTAAAAAAAACTGTAATTATGAAATCGTCTACATATGTGAAATTGCGAATTTTTGCTTTTCCAATGACTTTTTAGTGAAACGATACGATAGTAGGAAACAATATAAGTTGACGGTCACCCATCTAGCTTCGACCGTAGAATATTATCACTAAAAATTGTAAAAAAAAAATTTAAACAAAAATTAAAACCGACTTCAAAAAACTGAAAAGGATGAAATAATTAAATTTAAGTAGGTATTCACCCCCTAGAAACATATTTTTGGAGTTGGTGCTAAGTGGTTTCCAAAAACAATAGAAAGTAAAGCACCGACTCCAAAAATGTTTCTAGGGGATGAGAATACCTACTTAAATTTAATTATTTCATCCTTTTCAGTTTTTTGAAGTCGGTTTTAATTTTTTTGGGTTAGAATATTAGTGGTGGTAGTGTAAGAATATTATTATTATAATCACTGGCAAACCAATTTAAGTGATCTTCTGCACCAGCATACCTAGCGTTAAATTTTAAAACAAAGTAGCCATTAAAATTTCTATGTTTTATTTGTTTTGTTCATATGATCTAAGGATAAGCAGTTATGAAAAACTGTGGAAATAGCTTTTGGAAATTGGAAAACGGAACCAGGCACATTTTAAGATTCAAAGTTCGACCATAGAAAGTTACTAATGGTAGATTTGTGAGAGCTACCTTGGCTGTTTTTTATATTAGTGAATAAAATTTCTCACACAATATCCTTGGCAATTGTTTCCTTTTTTTAAAATTATCAGTTATACAAAAATATGCCAATATACGACAGTAGTTACTTTACATTCACTATACATCTAGATAAATTTTAAAGGTCATGGCTCAAGGGTTCACTTTAAGTGTACCCAAAGAGCTTTATGGAGAATTTTATTTTTGTTGTATTCGTAGTTTTGATTACCTACTTTTCTAATTAAGTACCAATATATTTTGTTACAATGCAATTCATTGTGAAGTGCTTGAAAGAGCTTTGAATGAACATAGAATAGGCAAGTTGCTACATGATAATCAAACTATGATTTAATATCGATTCTAGTGAAGGCACAAAAAGCTATTGAGGATGTGTGAATAAAAAAAGAAATATTCTGTGCTTCTCATTATATTTTTAAAGATCAAAATACATTTCTTACAACTTGTAACAGTTCAATCATACCAAATTACAATTTGGAACAACATACATTATGTATTTACCATTCATTGCTTGTCAAAAAGAATACAAAATGCTGTGATAAAATTATTACAACAGCTTCCAGCTTAAAGTTACAAACATGCAGTCATTGAAGGTAAAAATTATGTTGCACCAACTCTAACTGTATCAAAGGCTCGGAGCAGGTAGCAAGATAATTTAAACAGTTTCCAAATTTTCAGCAAATAAAATGTCCCATAAACAAACTAAGGAATTCAAACTTAATTCTAATACAATCATAAATCTCCTTAATGCTAGAATATACCTAACACTTATGAGCTAAAGTCCGGACCAATAGTTCTGTTGACACTTCACTGTTCATTACATCACTATTTATGAAACTATGTTTACTGATTGGGTGATGCTGATGAGTTTCAGAATGTTGATGTTGCCCGGAGTCAAATGCAATATGAAGTCTTCATGAGTCCTGCAAAGAATACAAAAATCAATACATTATGCACAATTTGAGATGATTTCCTACTCTACGATTCAAATAGAGATTCTTCTTTCTTTAGATACACTATAAAAGGGATCACACGCATGTCGTCAGATACGCAAGTGGTCATATACGCATTTCGTCAGACTACAAAACAAAAACTCATCTAGTCAGATACACTGTTCGACAGATACAAAAGCAGTTAATTTTTCTACCTTTAATAGTAAGTACTCAACAATAGAATATTTAATGTACTAGAGGGTACTTTAAAGATTTGGTTTGGATTTTTAAAAACATGTTTACTATCTCTTTATTTATGATAAAGATACAATTTGTACTTTTATTTTATAGAAAAACAACATGTATTTCAGGTATTTTAACCACAGCATAGTTATGAAAATTTTTGAACCTTTTAATTGAATTCGCATGCTCCAATATTCTGTAAAATAATAAATTTTACCTAAATTAAACTGGTGCTCCTGGACCACCTTTCTTCCCAATGAGAGATTTGTGGATGTGAGGGATGACACCACCCCCAGCAATAGTGGCTTTGATGAGACTGTCTAACTCTTCATCTCCTCTGATTGCAAGCTGCAAGTGTCTTGGTGTGATACGCTTCACTTTAAGATCTTTTGATGCATTACCTGCCAACTCCAGCACCTAAATCAATCATGAATAATTTGATTACATGTCAGAATATAAAATCTTCACAACAATGAATTTGATTGCCGTCAAGCTGCGACCGATAACACCGTCAAGATATACGAAATAAGTCTAATAATTAAAGTAAAGGCAATTTTTAACCTCCTTTTAACAGAAATAAGAACTGAATAAAATTTGCAATAGGCTTATAGTAACATTATTGGCACTATGTAATTACTGTTCACATCCATGAAAAATTCCCGCCAAATTAAATATTTTGGCAAAACAGTGAAAAATGAATTTAAAATTTGTTAAACTAACAAATGTTGTGAAACATTAAAAAATATGTAAATGAAAAGTAAATTAGAGAGGATATTATAAAAATACTAAGATTCTAACTAAAATTGCGGGCAAAACGACAGCCGCCATATTTAACGGGGCGTCGCGTAGCTTACCTCGGCAGTGAGATATTCGAGAATAGCTGCTGAATAAACGGCGGCTGTGGCTCCAACGCGACCATGGCTTGTCGTTCTATTTTTCAGATGTCTGTGAATTCTTCCTACGGGGAACTAAAAACAAATAATATTCTAAAATAACCCTTACAACTATTGATTATTCAGAGACAAAGTTGGCCGCCGCCATACTAGAGGTCATGCGTAATATTCAATAATCTGAAGAAACAATAGAAGCATAACAGAATAAGAAATCCTAGCGGAAAATTCATTAAATTAATTATGAAACATTTTAGAAATACCTGAAGTCCTGCCCTAGCTGATCTCGATACTGCTTTTGCCTTAGCTTTACCAGAATCTTTGCCTGCTTTACCACCAGCCTAAAATTAACGAAAAAACCCATTAATTTTTATCGTACGAGGCTGGAATTTCGCCAGATTGATGATCACATTGTTGTCCACCGAATAACACAAAAACTTCACGTAAAAACACAATGTATTTCACAAAAACTTGTAAAACTCACCATTTTGAAACGTGTAACACAATGACTACTACACTGAACAAACCAATTAACCAACACAGGAAGGCGCCAAGCCAATTCACTAGACAGCTACACACAAAAGATAGCAGCACCGCCGCGACCGCGACAAGTTGGCCAACCGCACGGGGTCGGAAGTGTCGTGAGCGCCCAATCACAATCACTCAAAATGGCGGGCTTCACCAGTGCTGCCAAGCCAAATGTGGTGAATTTTGTAACTAATATATTTTTTAATGCATTCCTTTCTCTGAGCAAGCATTAATTTTATAATCATTCAGCCCACATAGACGCTAAAATATTATTATCACCGTTGAAAACGGAACGCATTTTTTTGAAAGGGAAAATACGTATTAAATAAATAAATAAATTGAGTTATACAGTAGGATTCAAATGGAATTCTAAATTCTTACGCATTTATAATTAAATTGACGGATGTTTATTTTGTAGTAGAAAATAATGTTATTTAGTACTATGCTCGCCACATGCTCGCTGTCGCAGTGTTATTTGAGCGCTTTATTTTTGATTACGAAAAAACAGCATCTTTCGGTATTGTTGATCCCGGATGGGTCAACCCATCCTAGTTCCTTCATGCTTCGGAAGTTAGGTTAAAGCCTATAAGCCTTGGGCCGTCATTATTTCTTCGACTATATATATAGTATTTCTTATTTTTGATTTTTAATATTATTATAAATGTTTGAAAAATTACTTAGTAATTCAAATATGGTAAAACTAAAAAAATTTCACGTATTGAAGCAGGAATCGAACCCGCGACCTTTCGCAATCCGGGCGACTGCTCTGACCACTGAGCCACCCAGGACTTGGGATATCCCTGTGAAATTCTTCTCGTCTATCTGTATTTGCGTTTATGAGCTAACGTCCACCCTACAATGTCGAAATATTCTATTTCAACATCCGAAACGAGTATTTTTACAAATACCAACGATTCGGTTAAGATGGGGCAGTGCTTTCAAATATTCTTAATTTTTGATTTTTAACATTATTATAAAGCCTGCCTCAGGACGTGAAATTTTTCTAGTTTTATTATATTTTAATTACTATATAGTATTTTTTCAAAGTAAGCTCTAACAAATTTTATTAATCGAATTCAAAAAAAGGAGGAGGTTCTATGTTCCACTGTATGTATTTTTTTTTGTATGTATGTTCACTGATTTCTCTGTCAATTGTAAACCGATTTTCAAAATTCTTTTTTTATTCGATAGAGTATACTCCTGAGGTGGTCCCATTGTCACCAAGTCAGGATCTGATGATGGGATCCCAGGGAAATCGAGGCAATCCTCAAATTTTATAGGTACGTATGACATATTTTACTTTTTTCCAAAGCTATTCAAGTATTTGCTTCTGTTAGTCATCATCTCATGTTGGTGGGCTGGTGATGGAAGGTACAACTCCTTAACGGTTAAGAGTTGGAAAATAATTCTTTCACTATTATAGGTAACGTATTAACGAATTGTTGTATTCTATCGGGTATTTCGGGTGAACTGATGATGGAAGGTAACGGTTACCGTAACGGTGTGTGGAGTTTGATAATACTTTATCAGTGGTAGTTACGATACGATAATATAAAACAATATTATTGTATATCAACCAAAGACTGAGAGACAGACAAGTCGATAGTGCTACGGTCACCCATCTAGCTTTGACCTTACAAATCAATTAAAAATGTGAAAAAAAAATTTTTTTACAAAAATAAAACCGACTTCCAAACACAAAAGGAAAAAATAAATAAATTTCAGTACTTAGGTACTGTTTTTTGGAGTTGGTGCTTCCACAGACAGTAGAAAGTGAAGCGCCAACTCCAAAAAATATGTTTTAGGAGGTTAGTTCTTAGGTACCTACTGAATTTAATATTTTTTTCTTTTTTAGTGTTTTGGAAATCAGTTTTATTTTTGTAAAAAAAAATATATATTGGTACTCTTAAATCTACTCTTAAAATAGAATTTTATAGGACAGGCAAGAAACATAAAAAGATAAATATTTGTTATTTACATAAAATAAGGATACTTTTAAAGGACACGGTCTTTTTTGGGCTTTAATTCTGAATAATTTTGAACAGTAATGTGATACACCTCTTCACAAAGGTAATTAAAAAAGCTGCTGGATTTTATATCAATCGGATTTTTCCAGCTGCCCGTTTGTCTAAAAAAAAAAATTTTACTATACTTTTAGCTGCAGGTATATTTTTCATAAGTAAAAAATAATGGTAATTAAATTAATGCAATAACAAAACGCAAAAAGCAACTTTAGGAATTTTTCATGTTCGTCTTAAAAATAAACGGGGCGCTATAAAATATTTTTAAATGCACTAAAAATTCTAAATAATTATACTTTATCACCCCTTAGGATTGCTGTTCAAAATTAAAATTATTATAAACCCAGGCTTCTTACATTTGTGGTCCCCTCCTTTCTTAGCATTTCTTATTTTTATTGTCTAAAATAAAAGTGTATTTTCAGGTTTATCACATTAAATTAAATTAATGTAAATCAAAAGCTCATTTTGTTCAGGAGATACTACGTTTTTCTTATGTTATTTTCTTCTCGCCATTTCGAATTTCACTGTAGTCGAATCGAAAAAAGAGTTGTCTTTTTACGAGTGGTGAGGAACATAAGAGAACATAGGATGGGCAATCTATGTGGTGGGACGACGACTCATTCTTTGGTTTAACTATACACGCTATCGCATCTGTGAAAAAGCAATGTAAAGGCATGTTTACAAAGTTTTAAAATGAAAGATTTGTTTGTTATATTTGAGCATTGAAAATACAGCTTTTTTGCGTCTTTAGATTTATTCAACAGTAGGTACCTATATAGCACGCAGACCGGAAATACAGTACGGCTGGCAACCCTATTTAAGTCGTTGGCCCCGGTTGACCCCTTACTATACAGTGGCAAATCGGTCATGGTATCACGGGTTCGAATCCCGGTAGGGACAAATGTTTGTATGAGCATTTGTTCACAAGTCATGGATGTTTGTATATGTTTATTTATTATATTTCTAATATGTATGTACAGGGTACCATGTTAACATAGTCATATTTAAATACTAAAAAAAATATCAAAATAGTAACATAGTGACATAAATTTCAAATTCCTTCATGCAAATAGTTTGGTCAGTTAACCAAAATGTATGGGAAATATTAAAAATTAAATTTAGAGTTTTGACCTTTTGATAATGTTAACGTGGGTAGGAGCCCGCTTGTTATACCGAGTACAAATACCTTGTATACAGGGTGGTCACGACAATACGACATTGAATTAAAATATATGCTATTTAGTTCACAGACATGTTTTGCAACTTTCAATATATCTTATTGACTAGATATTTTCTTAACATTTCTATTACTGTGGCCACATTAACGGGAAATGCCGTTGATCATCCTGAGGCCTAAAACGAAATGCCTTCCATGCTCAGTAATTACAGCTAGGTGGTGGAGTGCATTAATTGGACTAAATTTAATTTATCTTAATTGTTTAATACTAAAATATAATAATTATTGAATGTTTTACATTAAAAATTTAATAGTGTGATTTATTATAGGTTTAATAATTTTATATTAATAATAATATAATTTTGGTCATGACATTATAAATTAATAACTGGATAATTGCATGCTGTATGTCAGTAAAGTTATGTGATACAATCTAATTTTTATAACACCTTCTGTACCACATTTTAATGCAATAAAGAATTGAATTGAATTGCATCAATTATACTGCTAACTACTTAATGATTGTAAAAGTGTCTATCTACCTAAAATAATTTTCGTAGGGAACTTTGAAGGATAGCTAGCGAGTTTTTTCTCAAAGTGCTTTGGTGTGATGCTAGTCCCGGCCTATCCTATACCGGTAGCACACCATTGCAGAGTAAAACCAGTTTGGGCCACCAATTAGGGTTTTCAGAAAGCATATAGCATGGCTCCTAAACTATAGAACGTGAACAGAACAATGTCAACAAGTGCTTTATTATAAGTGTACGTTGATTAGGTACATTATTTTAATTTGAAAGGAGCGCGTTAAACTGGTTGATATTATAAAAAAACGCTTAGGTTTTAAATGTCTATTATTAGTTGATTATAAAGATTCGAGAGAGAGAGACGCAGCGTTGGTAGGCCCCCCACAAGGTGGACCGACGATCTGGTGAGGGTCGCGGGACTGATCAGTTTGGAGTTCCCTGGCTTATGCCCAGCGGTGGGCATCTCTCGGCTGAGATGATGATGAACAGTTTTTTTATCTATTTATTCGTATGATTTACACGAAAGTAACTTTTTTACGGTCTCGTATCTTTTTAATCGCTCGCTGTCCCTCACGCTCGTGATTAAATTCTTGACTCCTTTGCTATTTTGGGATTTGAAATCAGCATTTAGCACACATGCCAAAAAGTAACTTTGCTGACTTAGTAATTAAAATATAATAAAACCAGAAAAATTTCACGTCCTGAGGCAGGAATCGAACCCGCGACCTTTCGCAATCCGGGCGACTGCTCTGACCACTGAGCCACCCAGGACTTGGGATATCCCTGTGAAATTCTTCTAGTCTATCTGTATTTGCGTTTATGAGCTAACGTCCACCCTACAATGTCGAAATATTCTATTTCAACATCCGAAACGAGTATTTTTACAAATACCTACGATTCGGTTAAGTTGGGGCAGTGCTTTCAAATATTTTTAATTTTTGATTTTAACATTATTATAAATGTTTGAAAAATTACATAATACCTAATTAAAATATAATAAAACTAGAAAAAATTTCACGTCTTGAGGCAGGAATCGGAATCTGACTTGTTAGATAAATAACAGCAAAGCTATTTGTTTATTACGTGAGCAAAGCTGTTTTTTGGCTACCTAATACAAAGGATCCATGCTAATACTTAAAGCTTAATTGCCATCAATCCATTTGGAACAACAATATTGGGGTTCCACAAGAAACTAGTTAGCAGCATATAAATTATTAAGTATTTTAAACGTTATATTAAGCATCTCACACACAATAAAACAACAAAATAATAAAATAACGTTTTTAATTAAAAATTCACATTATATTAAAAATAGAAGTTACACTGAAGAATGTAAGGATGTAGTTATTTGGTACCAACATCATTACAGTATATTTACAATGTTATGAGTTTAGTTTGACCGAGTTGCTCCTATGTTACCGAGATGTATTACCTATTTTATAGCTAAATTTTAGTACTTTGGTTACACGAGGCAAGCTTTGCTTGAAGCAAACGTGCGCCTATTCTAGTGTTGGTGGCAGTGAGGTCCAGCGGCGTGCCCTGCAGGTCTACGCGGCTGCGTCGTCTGTGAACTCGTCGCACCGGTCCTCCAGCTCGTACTGTAATAACATATAGTATTAGCTATTTTGATGAGATGCTCAATGGTTAGGGATGGTGTGATAGCTTTATCTATGGAAAAATCGACGTAATAATTTTCGCTCCATTGAAGATACAGTATTATAAGGATTCTTTAAGCACATAAGTATGAAATATTGCGGTATAAGTAGAGCTTATTCAATCACACTAGAGGCCTGGGGTAACTTCTCCCGTGGGGGCAGAAATTTTCTGCTGCGTTGGGTTGGTGGTAAGGCTTTTCTAAGTCCGCCTGGCTTGCTACCACTATCTTACTTCTGCCTCCATAATAATAGAAATAATAACAGCATTGTAATGGAGGCAAGATAACCGTTCCTCTGTGGTTAAGGAATCCGGGTGTAGCTCGCTTCCATCATTTATAATAATAATAATAATAATATTTCGATCGAGGTGTGGCTGTGTCACGTCAAGGCCGGGTTTCACAGAATTCGTATATGTCGTTTACTAATATTATTATTGAGTATGAATTCTTTGATCCTTTAGCTATCGAGTGGTGTAACGAAATGTATGTAGATGATAGTTATGTGGCTGCAACACCAAACTATGTCCCCGATTTTATTACGATCAGTTATCTGAGTCGCTTCTCACTATGGAAGCTGATAGACATAGGTAACTATTCACGTCAAAAAGGGAACTTCCAGGGTATCTAAGCAAAAAATACTACACGTCGCGAAAGGGCAATTCGGAACTACTTGAAAGACATCGTTTTTGTCAGTGTGTTGCCAATATAAAAAAAGGAAGAGATTGGTAGCATTGGAGGATGAGAGGTAGAGAGCGCCATAAATGTGAGTTAATTAGTAATTCTTGTTATCATGAAGGCTAGCAAATTAGAGGTTTTCTCAGATGAGTAGGTACAGCATGGGGTTCTTCAAAAAAGGCGTGAAAAGGTTTTACATGGTCTGCAACGCGCAAGTGATACCCGTGGTGTTGCAAGCGTCTACAGGCTACGGTAACCGCTTACCATCAGGTGGGCCGTATGCTTGATTGCCACCTTAGTGGTTCTTATAAGATTTTGTCTAGAGATAATGATTGATTGTACCAGTGGATAGGAAATAGCTGTACCTGTAGGTGGGGTGTGGTAATGATTGGAGGACATTAGGTTATGCTATCGTAAAGTCCCGCCATAATTATCATCGCTTAGAGAGATGGTAATATAAACAAAAGAATAAAATGTATGGTAAGTTGGGTTGTATGATGTTTGAAAGTAAATTGTCGTACCTACTGAGATTCAATAGCAAGATTATTTTCAACTGAGTGTTTAATTCAAGAAGTTTATAAATGTGAAGGAGAGTACGTAAGTATACTTACCTACATTTAGATCTAGATTTTGCAAAATCTAGATTCTCCCTTTGCGACAAGCTACATAGTCAAAGTGGGCGGTCTGTCGCCCGCGGGGCGACCGCCTGACTGCATTGATATGTACTATCGACGGCACATCAACCGTAACAGTTTGACCTTGAGACCGCCCTTACTGCGCTCGTAACAGAGGCGGCATTCGTAGTGCAACTGTTACACTTGATTTGCTCAAGGTCGAACTGTTACGCTTGATGCTATCGACTGTACATCGGTATTGTTTATGACGTCATGTTGTGATTATTTAATATAATAATAATATTCTGATATTTCCATAATTGGTGGAAAATACAGTTTATTTTTTACAAATAACCCATTCATTGTTGTCTTCGTGACGTTATTGACGTGTAGTGGATGCCTATCGGTTTAAAATGGCAACATGACGTCATAAACGATTGCCAATACCAATGCATCTAGGCGGTCGCCCAGCAGGTGGTGAGAGTTAACTAGGACGACAGACGGTACAGAATCTGATGTGAGTACAGAAAGTTGGAATGTACTGCTTTGCTCAATGAGAGAAGATGTCAAGGTTTGGTGCATTGAGAAACCACCCTCCTTGTTAAGCTTGCATTGATGGTCAAGTTTTATATGTACCCAACAGGGCAGGTTACCTCGTCGAGCTGGAGGCACTTGCCCCACTCGGCGAGCGTGATGCGGTGGTCGTCGTCCTCGTCGCAGCGGTCCAGGAACGGCGCGATGCAGTGCTCCAGAGACATCAGCGGCGCGCGGATCGGGAACAGCTCGTGCCGGGACACGAACCTGGGACAAACACTTAAAATCACATATGCTGACAGGAAAAACAGAATTTTCTTAATAACATTGTTTTAATTAAAGCAACAGCCGTGTGATTCACAAACAGAAATATTCGACGTCGAGCTTGACGTCTGACAAGTCGACGAGTTGCCATTGATTTTGACGTTATGATTTTGTCGATGTTCTTTAACTTCGTTTTTCTTCAGTTTAAAATGTATCGCAATGACTTCATTCAATATTTGATTGATTTCTACATTAAAGATATAAAAATAAACAACTTATTAGTTCCGGCTCACGGTTGTCAAACAAACGCTCAAAGGTATGACATGACAGCGCTGCCCACAGCCACGAATTCAAGGCTGCTGACTTTAGAGAATCGCGTAGCTGCATAGTAATCACTACTGAGCCTTATCGCGGCGGTATCTTAAGCTTTTAACAGTAGGATTGCATTTTAACTGAACTCCGACTGCCAAATTGCAGTTCGAATGTAGTTAGCACAACTGCAAATAAACTGCCAGCCAATTTTAAACTGCATCAGAACTGCACGTAGACCATGCAGCTAGCTTGCAGTTAGTGTGCAGTCGATAGAACTTCACACCGATTATACACCTAATCAGACTGCTCGGTTGGTTGGCAGTTTTATTTTAATGTGTCAACTGCAATTTGGCAGTCACACAAAGTGTAGTAGTATGTAGTCCGCCTTTCTAGACTCTTAGGAAGGTTATTACAATAATCTAAAGGGACTTTACCGGCCTACAATGACTACTATGTCACACTATGTGTTAACTAATCCACTGGGTTACTTGGGACTCGATCTAAAATAGTCTTTAACAGCAAAGAAGGCGCCAGCGTCGTGATAATTGCTGGTTATCGTTTGCCTGGTTTCAGTACCTTGCATTTGATCTAATAAGGTATGGGATATTCATTAGGGAAACAAAAGATTCGAGTGTCACCAAATACAAGTACAGTACAACATAAAAAAGAAGAAAAATATAATGAGGGCTCTGCATGGTGTCGCTTTTCTGGCAACACTGACCCTGTACCAATTAAATGCGAACGCATGTTTGCTAGCTTTCCCGTTTTGTACTGTGTACTTTATTTTGTGAATTCTTCCTGTGAGAGGACGGCAAAGGGATCAAGCCTATACAGCCTTGTCTTAAAGTATTTTCTATAATTCTGCAAATATTGCATTAAAATGCTGGTGTAATACATTTCAATACATATTGAGAGAGATTAGCAGAAAATATATGATGATAGTCTCCATGATGGTACTTTGATGAGGTCAACATAAAAGTTACATATTAGAATGATCTTTCAAATGTACGTCAACACAAGCATTTGCTTCACAAAGCAACACTTATTTTAAAGCGCAACGTTCGTTAGCATATTTGTAATTATTGTTATAAAAATCTCGACTGGCAGCATCAAATCCCGCTAAAAACCTGTACTCTGTAATTGAGATTGAGATGATTAGTCCTTAGTGACGCACCGGTCGTTGTCGTGGGCGTCGAGGTCGCACCACTTCCATATGGCGGCGTTGGCCCAGCGGCGCGTGAGGTTGGCCTCGGCCTCGCGCTCCATGCGCATGTAGTGCGGCGTCAGCTCGCGCCGCTCCGCCATGTCGCGCATTATGTTGAACAGCCAGTCGCGCATGCGCCGCGGGAAGTCAGACATCTCGCTCTCAGTGCACTCCTGCTCACAAACGTTTTGCTTTTAAACAGACGTAATCACAAACGAAGGAATCTCCTTTCATTTCTAAGTGGTTTTCCAAAGTCACAAATTGTTAGGAAAATCTTTTTTAAAAAAAAGGAAACTAAAAACCGACTTTATTTTATAGTGTTTAATTTAGTTAATTAAGTACCTACTTCCTTTAATTAATCATACTAATAATATTTTGCCATTTTGGTGTCTGTTTTTAGTTTAATTTAAATTAATTTTTTACATATAGAAATTTGGTTAATGATACAAAGTTCCAACAATACTGTTGTTGGGTGTTATCTACTTGACCTCTCTGGTGGTTTCGTTCGATCAGCTAGCCCCTGGACAAGACGACTTTTGACAATCGCTAAATGGAAAACTTATATGTGTTTGACATAAAGCTCTCATTCAACTTTCTAGCGCGAATGTCCTATTATTAGCGATAGCGATTAACCATTGCATTATGTAATATGTAGATGTTTGTTTGTTTGTATGAGTGTAGATGGAGGTAGCTCACGGGCATCTCGCGGCAGGTGCCGTAGTACTCGATCTGCACGTGGTGGTACTGCGGGCCGCGGCACAGCTCCGAGCCGTCCAGGCACATGCAGCGCTGCCGGTACACCTCGCAGTCCGACGACCACGTCTCGTTGTGGTTCGTGCATACCTGCGCACATAACCATATCTAGGACCATCTTTTGGGTACTAAGGGTCGATAAATGACCCCTGGCCCCTGACACAAAACTCATGCATAGCTGAAAGGCTACTACAAAAAAATACCTTTGTAGATACAATATCTTATAATACCTACTGCGTCTAAACGCAGGCGACCATTGAGCGGCAATGAATCCTTTCGGTTCTGCCCATTTAGCAAAATTTTAACCCCCGTATTCATAAAAACAAGTAAAGTTATAAGAGGTGTAATTGTTTATAAAGTGTTTTGTTTTTCTCACTCTTAAGAGAAAGGAAAAAGATAAAACATTATAGCTGTGTTTTATCTAAGATTGGTTAATTGAGTGTTTATGAATAAGGGAGTAAAATGTTAAATAGTAAAAAATGACGCGGTAAACACAAAATAAACGTGATGGCGATATACGATGGGTTCCTTTATAAAGACGTGAAAGGGCATCTTATGAGCCAGCATTAGCTGTCTTCGCATATAGACTCCTCTTACCGCTTATTATCGGTGGTGATGGGCAGTTATTAACCGCCTTTTTATAAGAAAAGACTTGTGTTTTTTAAGTCATGTCCTTACATTGCGCCTGGGGTGTATCTCGTAGGGAGACTCCTAAATGCAGTTGCAGACATCATCACCAAGCCCGTAGATCTAGGCCTCGCCTTGCGCCTGGTGCCTGTCTCGTAGGGACACTCCTAAATGCAGTTGCAGGCAACATCACCGCGCTCGTTGAGCTAGGCCTTACCTTGCGCCTAGTGTCTGTCTCGTAGGGGCACTCCTTGATGCAGTTGCAGGCAACATCACCGCGCTCGTTGAGCTATGCCTCACCTTGCGCCTAGTGTCTGTCTCGTAGGGGCACTCCTTGATGCAGTTGCAGACAGCGTCGCCGTGCTCGTCGATCTCGCACACGCGGCCCGCACTGCAGTGCACCTTCACGCACGGGTCTACCACACACATCACCTTTATATAGTACAGCATCAATCTTCCTCTAAAATACTTATAGATGTTCATCAACTAATAAAGAATATTAGGCTATTTACACAACTCACCGTCAAGGAACACTTCATTCTCACCGGCCCCGTCGTTCTCATTCATTATTTCATTCACTCGTGCCTTTTCTGCTTCCTGCAAACAACATACAAGTTTGAATTAAAAAATATAACACTACTAGTTTTCGGTTTCTTGTCAGGGTTCCTCAGGGTAGTCGATTAGGTCCATCTCTTGGCCGAGAACGTGTATTACCTGGAAGCGCCTCTCGTCGAGTCGTTCAGCCATGCCCAGCTCGAGGTGTTCGGCCTCGGCGTCCTCGGGCTGCGATGAGGGCTCGGGCGCGGACTCGGGCACCGCCCCCGGCGACTCTGTCGTGGTGGTGCGCAGCCGTCGGTGGCGGCGACGGTGCTTTTGCTATGTATCACAGATGAAAATAAGTATTAAACCAGCACATTGCCAGTGAGGCAAATTAAAAAGTCACAAAATTCAAAGCAATAAATAGTTGCGTGTGCTATGTACCCACCTGAGCATCGGCGGAGCAGATGACCGCCACCAGCAGTGCCAGCAGCAATAGCCGACCCTTCATCGTGGCACTCTGTAATTATTTGTGATAAAAAATTGCATTAGTACTTATCTCTTGGTTTGTATTACTAAATTTAAATTAACAAAATATTTATATTATAGCATATAGTTATATTTTTTATTATACAAATGTCTAGATTACCACTCGAATCACAATCCGGATCTAACTCCTGAGCTATATCGACTACTTGGGAGAATCCTGTGAGCTTGATCTAGTAATAAGTTGTTACTTACAAGTTGTAAGCTAACGTCTCGTCTACCTAAACAATTTTAAAATTATTATTATTGTATTTTATTGAACATCTATTTTCACAAATACCAAAGGATAAATTAAGGTCACTTTTTAATATATTTTTTTCCACATTGTGAAAGGTCGCGGATTGCACCTCGCCCCAGGCACATATTTTTTTTCTAGTTTCTATATTTTTTGATCCTATACGTTCTTGGGCAAACGGTTTCTGTTCCTTATTTCCATTTCTAAAAACATTTTAATTTTTATATTTATCCATTTATATCTTATTAGACATAAATGGATAAGTATAACGTTTATATAACGTCACCATTCACGTAGATAATGGACAAGTCAGGCTCACTTGGTAATTTTTTAGGTTTGGTTGTTTTCAACCGTTACTATGCAAGTTTTTTAGTAGATTGATATAATTACTATGATATCGGCTCGCCTATAATTTATAGTTTAGTTAAACTATTTCTGAAAAGCAAGCAACTTTATGGCTCGCGATGTGAATGTGTGTCTTATTATTTTTATTGAGGACATTAGGTATGTATTTTAGACCTATTTGGTATGCAAGTGCGAGGTAAACAACGAATGGCATGTTACAATAAAATAAAATAAAATTTGAGATGGTTTTCTTTTATTTGCTAGATTTAATTACTATTCTAAAAGAAAAAAACTTTTTGCATTATTACACTTATTATTATTATGTAGGTAGGTCAAGATCTGACTGACTCGGTCAGATAAAAATAACATTTCAGGATCTTTATTTTATTGGAGCACTTTCATATTAGGCCTTCGACGCGCAAAAAGGCGGCGCCCGGGGCCCGGGGACGAGCTCCCACATCACATAGAGACAAATGGGGACTATAGTATCTTTACGACACTAACTCAAACAAATGATGACACGATATGTTGGGCGGGAGCTTTTTGCTTTGTCCAGATATGAAAATATATTATCTAGGATTCTAGGTAGATATTTTGAGTATCACAACTCAATGGCAGCTTGACGTTTTAAATTTTCATATGCCAAAATTGGCAGTTTGATATTTGTTGGTAGATTACGGTTACCATAATCAGGTTGTGATAAAAAATATTTTCCAACAAACTTGTTATGCTCGATGTGGGGCCGTCTGTACCTAACAGTTAAATTTTTCGCGTCATTGGATGTTTTGTATTTATCAAAAATTCTGAATATCAGTTGTATCAAATAAGACCGATTTATACTCAGTAGATGTTACTGCTTTTTTTATATGGCTTCAGACCTTAAAATGAGGGAGAGCGAGTATGACATCTACCAATTATGTTTTAACACGTTAGAATATAATATAAAGCATAGTATGAAACATAGTATACCTACATATATGATCATATACCTACTGAAAATGGTTTGCAGCTAAATGGCTGAAGGATGGAGGCGATGACCTCACCGCATCTGCATTACGGATCACTTCTCGGTAGCGGGCTCGAATTAACTGGCCGATACATAAGCGGGCAGGACATGACATAAACGTGAACTTTGCATAAACATTTACGCAAATACATTTATATCCATCCATATTAGCTGTGTGCAAACTTAGCAATCTAGCAAAAGAAAGGGAACACTCTTATGGCAAAGGAATAATATATCTATCATCATTATAGGCTTTTGATTGTGTAAACATTCCGTTGCTACTATATAAACTTAAATCTTTTTAAAAAAAGGACTTCCACCCTCTCCTGCGAATAGATAGATTCGTGTTTTGCAAATCGAAGTCAAATAGTTATCGATGTGCTAACTCAGCATCGGTTTGGTTCGGTTCTCGGAATTACCTATTTTTTAAGTTAAAAAATTAAAAAATAAGGGGAAAAAATATGTCAACCCATTCGTATCCTAAAAGCGACGAATTTCCTTATTGGCTTTTATGGTAACAATTCCTAAGTGAACATAAAAATCACTATGCCGTCGCTATCCTTTTTTTCGTGGATCCATAGTAGCTGATTAATATCAGAGTTCTGTGACTAAAGGCGATTTTTGGTCAGAATATGTGTTTTTTTTTGTCTTATATATGCATTGATATGATTGACTTTTGCTGCAGAACGAGCGACGCACGCAACGGCAGCCTTATCTCGCGGTAGTTATCCGGCTGCGCATATACTATATTTTTATTTCACAGTAGTAGGTACTATAATAAAATGCTGATATGACATTACATCAGCGGCAGGCGCGCGCACCGGCCTGGAGCATGAGATCATAGCCCGATACAGTTAGGTATAAGGATTTCAGTTCCCGCACATTATGGGGAACAGCGTCCATGTTCACAACTGTCGGAACAGATTCGAATTTCGGAAACTCTATACCTGTCACTTTTTATCACAGTGCGTCAAAGCGAGACGGCATGTGACTTTTCGAATCTAATCCGTGATCCGACAGTTTCTGAATAAGGGGGGCTGGAGCAGAAAAACTTGAGTATTCGTGCTGACTCCGACCAGGCTGAACCGATAAACTTTGTACCTTATAGATGCTGGTACTGGTGGTACTGTCGCAATCAATGTAGTAAATTAATAAGCATATCAGTGCTTCATTGACATTTTCCAGTTATCCAATTGTGACGGGCGCAGCGGTTGCGCGTGCGGCCTATTTGCCTAGTTCGCGGTGCATGGTGTGGACCAGTTATAATTGCGCCCGAATTGATTTAGAGACCCAATCTTGCAGCAGCATCTATTTGTTTCCATTGACCCAAATATATAGGAGTCATAGCCGCTCTGGTTGTGACGGGCAAGTTCATCATGACATGATTCACTATTGTAGATAGTAGCTGTGAGCCCAATACGTAGGTATATGTGGACAGATGCTGGGAACGCAGCACATATTTAAAAGTCGTAAAAGACAGACATAGTCGTATATAATTACAATAATTACCGAGGTCCTGCAGGTTTTCTTTTGACTGCAAGGAATAAGTAAGACAACTTATTTTTCAACTCAAACTAATTTGGTATATCTAGGCCATAATGTGTGTAATTCTGAACAAATGTTTGTGTTTGTCACACAAATTTAGACATAGATATCTCGGGATTCTCGAGGTATATCCAACCCGGTACTTCTCGAGTCAGGTGTCCGGGGTTCGAGTCTTGTCTTGATACCTCTCAGAGGTCCGTTCTAGCAATTTATACGGTAGAAATTTCTACTTCAACCAATAGGAATCTATTGCCTATTGGTCATTACAGTATGTACTTTTTGTTAGCATCTAATAAAAGGTTTCCTCGATGTCCAATGCGTGTATATAGGAAAATAATAATAATAATAATGATGTAAAAAATCGAAACGGAAGGATCTTCTATTATACCTGTCTATATAGGTACCTACTTACTACAATGTTATTCTATGTGGTTATTGCTGTATGATAAAAGCAAAACTCTGTTTTTTTTAATGTAAAATCTGGCAGGGATGTTGATAAGTAGGAGTGTAGCTGATTATTTAGTGAAATTAGGGCTAAGACGTAACAGTAATCAGTATCTATACCCCCAGATCATACAAAAAATATACCTAAGAGCAGGTTGGCCTAACGATTCACAGTGTGACTGGTTGGGAATAATTTCGTTGTTTCATAATTTGTCCTGGTGAAGTGTCTCTTAATATTGCATCAATCACACTAATGTATGACTATATGTGGATAACGGTGCCGATTGTACATCTACAACCATGAAAATACATGTATCAATTAGTGCATTTATTGTGCAGTTGTTTGTTGTCCTAAATAAATAAATAAAGACATTTGACATCTTCAGTGTTCCCGTGACCACGATTGCTGTAAAGTAATCGAAACGTCGGGTGTATAATAATAATAATGTAACGTCTAATTAAACGCGAGTTGAATCCGGTAAATTGTTTTTATTTCAAAAGTAAATATAAAATAAATATATATGAATTATTTAGCAGTAGTACGATAATTATGACAGTCTATATTTACAAGACCCCGACACATGAAATTCGACTCATTCTCATCTTGTTTTGCTATTCAACAAGAATGTTAATTATTACTAGCGAGCTTAGGAAATTAACCTTCTTGTGATGGAAAGCTAACATACCCTCTGTTCTGCACTATTTACCTATTTACTTAGGACTGGAGCTTGATGTTAAATAAATATGTTGATGCTACCTACACATCTTCATAATAACATAATTATATTGTTAAAATAATAAAACGGCGTACTTGTGTCTTAGGACGGCATATTTTTAACTTCGGTATCTTTGAAGCGATAACCCGAGATTCTGTGGCCTCGATACTATGTTAATATTGGGCAGAGACAGGCGGGCCGTATGTTTTGTCACCCTTGTTGTATAGTAAGAATACACTTGATCAAATCAAAATTCCCAATAAATATATTCTGGAAAACTTGGACGACAATTGGAGACCATCTCCTCATTAAGTTCAATTTAGTTAGAACTAGCCAGAAGTTTATAACTCAACACTTCAGTGTTACCCGTGTATTGACTGATCAATCAACGTAATCTAAACGAGGCACATTATTTAAGAGCACAGATTGCAGCAAGAGTCTGCATTCATTGAATATTAGGTACGCATTGTAATGAGATGTACGACTGTAGGATACTTAGTGATTGTCAGTCATCAAAAAATGCCACCTGACGACGGTGGTTTTCCATGATGTTTGCAATCTGCAACACGACAATGCTATTTTTGGTTAAGCAACAAGTATATACGGCTTTCTTTATCAGTGTATAGGCAGCATTTGACGAAGAGGATGATGATATTTTAAAATGATTTTAAAGATCATTCTAGTCGCTTCGTGTTATAATACAAAAGCTCTAGTAATATGAATCCGTAAATATTATGTGACAGTAACACACAACTTGCCGAGACAACGGATCGTTCTACTGCGAGTCTGCGACACGCGCGTGTCCAGTCAGCGGTTTACGACCGCCCGTCACTCTGTGTTCACTCCGGAATCCGGTCATTGCGGATATTTTTGGTAGCCATTACCTGGTAAGTTCTACCGTAATACATGATATAGTAACTAAATCCTATTAGTTCATGGATAAACTTATAAGTTTATTTAGATAAAGCAGTAAAACAATACCCGTAGTATTTTGGCTATAGCTTTTTTGTAGGTGCTAGGGATGTGAAAAAATAATCGATTATGAAAAAAATCGATTAATAATCAATTTTTTTAAAGTAAAAATCGATTTTTATACATGATTTTATTTTGATAAATAATCGATTAATAATCGATTTTTTTATAATCATTCAATCAATATTATTACCGATTTTTCATCTGTAACCCCCCGACAAAGTTTGGTCTTTTGGCCCGAAGCCCGGAACGCGAACTGACTGTCAAAGAATACTATCTCCTTTGTTTAATATTTTGTATTCCTTTATATGTCTAAATAATATTAAAATTTAATATTTTATGTAACATATCTTAACATTATATTATTAGTATCTATTAATTATATTCCGTTAATAAACATGATATGTAGTCTTTAGCAAATATCTATTATTCCAAAGCTGGAACTCTCCTGTACTGTTATAGTCATTCCGTCATCCATTCCATATAAATATAGTTTCCCTACCTTCAACACTGACATTGGCAGAAAGTAAAAAGCTGTTGCCATACAATATATATAAAAAAAAACATTATACTGAACTTATCTGAACCTTTTATAATTTGATTGTTCTAAAACTTTAATTTGTGTTGATTATTTGTATAAAACTTACTATTTCTCCTGTTTATTTGTAATTAAAATATCTATTGATATACATTTTAATTAATAAATATATTTACGGTGTCTATTTTGAAATTAATGGACAAATTAGAAAAAAAATCGATTAATATAAAAAACCGATTATTTTCTTTAGAAAAATCGATTTTTTATTAATCGATTTTACATCCTGCAATAAAAATCGAATAATTAAAAATCGATTTTTTATGTACAATGTCACATCCCTAGTAGGTGCTGTATTTGAATAATTATATAGATCTTGTTTTAGTCAACAAATCGCAGTTTTAATAGTGTCAGGTATCAAAAACTATGAAACAAAGATTTAATTGCACATGTGCTAATTAAGTTAATAAAACTTAATATAGGTCATCCAAGCGAATAATTCCGCAACGTGCGCGCGCGTCGACGGAAGCACGCATGTCCGCCGATAACGCTGACCCCAAGATAAAAATGTAAAATTATAGCTTTTTGTGCCACTGAGCTGTAGTCACTTCTTTGATAATTACTCTGTAGGTATTATTGGCAAGACTAGTAAGCGGTCAACAAGAAATACATATTAAATTTCAAAATAATATACCTATCTACATATTTCAAAAGATTTCATTTTTCACAAATTTTATACATCTCTACATTACCTATTAGATGTCAGTTTGAGGGTTTGAAATTCAAAATACAGTGTTTCTTTGAGAATAAGCTTGCGAAAATGCAAATTGTGTGTCAAGCAGCCCTTTATGGATTCGTTGTAACATTAGTTAAATGTAGAGTCCACCAGCCACTCACTGTCAGTTCTATAAACATTCTATTAAGTTCAACTTTCCCACGCGTTCTCAAACGCATTGTTTAATAAATTAGGAACGTTTGGATGTTACTTAAACTAACAGAAACGAGGAAAAATACAGAAACCTATTGTTTGTATGTTGAATGACACCACCGCACCGGACCACGAGGCATGCACCGGAGCCATTGCATTACCTACAGTTTATAGAATTTGAAATTTAAAAATCGGCCAAGTGCAAGTCGGACTCGCGCACGAAGGGATCCGTACCATTATCTATAAACATAAGCATCTACCTGTTGCTGTTATCAATATCGAGCAAAAACAAAAAAAAACACGTTTGTTGTATGGGAGCCCTCTTAAATATTTATTTTATTCTGCTTTTTAGTATTTGTTGTTATAGTGGTAGCATCCTAGCAAATACATCATCATCTGTGAAAATTTCAACTGTCTAACTGCGGTTTATGAGATACTTACAGCCTGGTGACAGACGGACGGAGAGCGGAGTCTTAGTAATAGGGTCCTATTTTACCCTTTGGGTGCGGAATCCTAAAAACGACACAAAATTTGACCAAATAACCTATATATAATTATTTTATTCGTGCTGCTATCCGAGGGATTAAGTCTCCTAAGCTCCTTTAGAACCGTAATTTAAACGGTCATATACCTAACTTTAAAAAAATAATGGTCCACCCGGTCACACACACAATAAAAGATCTATGATATGTGTGTACAAAACCATGCTAGAAATGTTATAAGTCATACAAGACGACGACAACTGGCGTAGACGCAGAGTGTCAATGGAGCCGGATAGGGATGACCACATATAACTAACTGCATACGTTTGTATAAACAAACACAGTTTATTGCCACCAAAAATAAATAGCACACACGTCTATGCAGTGATGAAGTAACTCACTAATCTAACTTTCAGTACAGAATGCAGAATAGGCTTAGGTACAGTCAAAAATATATTTATTTATTAGGAAAGCTAACAAGGCTTAAACTTAGTTTTAGTACTTAACTAGGACTTACTATGGCTATTTATGTTGGTACTTAACGGCTCCAATCAACATGGAAATAACTAGGCAAAAAATATCTCATTAATTACGAAAAAGGAAAATTATTATTAATTTTTAAAATACTATGAAATGGTTTAATTTTGCACATATAGCCTACTTAGTTGTTGTTGTCTGTAAGTATTTTAAAAATTAATTTCAAGTTTCTGTAAAGTTTAAAATAATTTCTAAAATAAGTACTTATAAATAATTATTATTGGTACCTGTATACATATCAGCTGTAGCCTGTATGTCATAGGACAATAATATGATTTAGAAAAAAAGACATGACAGTGCAACTGATACAGAATCCCGATTTCCTAAACCAGTTCTTGAGAAACAAAAACAAAAAGAAACGCCGCTTGACTTGAGCATACGAGTGGGCATGACCATAGGAACAATAACTGCTTAAAACTCTTTTGCTAAACATTATTTACCTATTCAAATCAGTTATTTAATTTAAAAGAAGCGATAGCGATAACTTCAAAAGAGTCTAACAAGAGAGTTCTAACTTCTTTACTATCTGAACGTGTGTAGAAAAATAATTTGACTGCTCAATAAGACTCGTATTAAATTGAATCCGTACATGAAAACTGAAAATTAACTTTTAAATAATTAAGTGTAGATACGTACTAGGTACTTACCGTGTCTAATCGCGCAGTAGTGAAGTAGTGGCAAGTCTCCCGCGCGACTGAGCGTGCCAGACTGCCGGCAACGGCTCCCCAAGTCCCCAACCGTTGGCTTCTCGGACGTTCGGAGTATTCGGAAGAGACGGGACGCCGAGAAACACGCTTCAGGTTTAACCTAGTAATGATTTATAGCCCGCTAACTAGATCAACAGTAACTGAAACTTTAAGAAAATTTACTGAAAAATTTACGGACAGGGAATTGTTAAAAAAAAACCTTCACAAAGTGTTTGGTACAGCGCCAAGTGGACACATGCTAACATAGTCATTATACTATGGTGTTATCAAAAGTTTAAAATTGAATATTTTATTTTGAAATATCCCATACATTTTGTTTTACTGACCGAACTATTTGTATGGAGAAATATGAAATTTATTTTTAAAATATTGAATTTTTGATAACATCATATGTAGTATTTATATGACTATGTGAACCCACATGTTATGCTTTGCACCAAACAACCTATATAGGTCTACGCATATAGGTTTTGAAACAAACCGTTGTTTGTAGTGTACTCATACACAGTTATATTGATGACATAATATTTTCAACAAGTATTTGTAATTTTAATAAAATGGAAATAAGGCTGAAAGTGGTAGTGGTGCCTACTTATTGTCATTAGTACCTACTTCCATGTTACAGAATATAGCCACAAAATAACACTGCTTTGTAGTGTGATACTGAGATGAGTAAGGTCGCCAGAGCTCAAAAGAAAGAGAGCAGTTGGAACTTGTCTCCTATGTCTAAATAACAGTTTTTAATAGGGGAATGGTGGCAAGCAAGTGTACGGTCCGCCTGATGCTGGTGATAAGTGGTCACCTTCAGCGGTTACATAAGTAATGGACACTTGTAGTAGCACCTTGGGCATTACTCACGCGATGCCTACACTTCCCAGTATTATTAAATAAATAGGAAATCAAGGGAAAGGGTTAGTTGACACCATAGATGATGATAGTGTTTCAATATCACAGCGATAAATGGTTTATAGATTTTTCTGCGGCAGTCGGGTAGCTTCATACTAAACATGCTTAAATAGTTTAGGTCGATATTATTTAGTATGTGTACAAATAGTTACAAGTACGACAAATGACTCAACACCACCTAACGTGAAGCGGTAAGAAGAGTCCATATGCGACAGCTAGTGAACCTTGCCGGCCTGTATGGTGAATTATCTCACCTCTTCTGTTAGAACCTATTCCCATGTAGGAAGGGATGTGCCCAGCAGTGGGACGTACCTATTATAGGCCGGTTATGATGATGTCATAGGAAGGCGGTAACAGGTATTATTATGATTAAAACATTATGCGAGCGGTTCTTGTTCGCGCGAAAACCACGTAGAGATGTCAGGTAGAAATCAAACATGGTCTGAAAAATTCGGATATTTTTATTGACAATAAAAAATAACGAGTGACATACAGTATTTTTGACATAAGTCTAAACCGCGACTTGGCTCTCGTCCGGCGCCGGCGCCGCCGCTCGGCTGAACCGAATCAATCGCGGCTTATGGTGGCGCCGGCCGAGGCGGCCATATCCTACATATATACAAGCGAGGGCTCTAGCCGACACTACACTCAAATTTCACAGTCCGTTCAACTTAATTCGTGATACACATATCGATAAATAACACAAGTTATAAGGGGAGCGTACCATTGACGCCAGTGGCCGCCGCGCGCTGACAGCCTGACAACTAATTGATTTAAAAATAACCTGTAGCCATACTTCAGCTATATTGGAGAGAGTGACCAGCACTGTCCGGGATGTCGTGGATTCTATTCCCTGTACCAAAATTATGCCAATACTAATAATCAGCTGAAAACAGGGTGGTGACGTTAATTCGACAACAAATTATATTAGTTCATAGAGACGTTTGCAACTTTTAACTACATCTTATTCCTTTGAACATTTCATGGCATTCCTATAGAATAACAAAGTATTAGCTGCGCAATTTCATAGAAATGTTATAAAGTTACTAAATGTAAGCTTAATATAATCCGTATAATGTGTTAGTCAAATAATACGTACAAAAATAATTATATTAACATACCTAATTAATTCTTCCTTAACATAGCATATAGATACCCCTTTATTTATTGTAATATTGCATGTTGTGCTTGCATCAAGTAGGGTGCAATCAAGCAAGACTTTGATGTATTTTATTTAAGATTTTATCGAAGATTGTAACCAGTTTTGTGAGCCAAATAAAAAAATGAATTAGATGTATATTGAAAGTTGCAAAACATTTCTATGAACTAATATAGCCCGTTTTAACTTATTGTCTTATTGTCGTCACAACCCTGTATAGCACCCGCTGGTGATTGATGCGACCATTGTCAGTACTATTGTGCACGACTGTGCCAAACTTTTTATTGCGATTTTTATCTATGATCCGTATGATGTTTTTGATACTTTTTTGTTTTAAAAAAAGGTTCAATATAATATCTTTTCCCATCAAGTTTACGTCTTTTTATTGAAATTATCATAATTTTTCAATACGAATATAAAGACAGTCAGGAAAATAGTGGTCCTTCGAGCCGGATACGATCACCTGCATAGAATAGGTTCCTGTTTCCGATGAGTTTGCCTTTGATGTTCGTCAACTGGCCTTCATTTATTTGTGGAAACTTATTGAATAGGTAGAGGCTGGAAGCAAACTTCAAGAAAGAATCATCCAATGTTTCAGCACGTTCTAAGTCGAACGAATCGTGCGAGTTGATCGTGGTTAAAGCAGCGAGAATGTCTCTTAGTTCTGGACCGCGACCAGTAGGGGTTTTAGTAGAATTGATATTAATTCATTATACTTTGAGGGCGGGGGCAATATGGCCGCTGACGTAGTCGGTCTAAGTGAAGGAGACTTGATGGACGAAGGTTCTCAATTTTTACCCATAGGCGTCGAAACAAACTCGTCGTAACACTCAATATCCATTACTGTCACCGACGACAGGTTTCTCTCAATGTCTATTGGTTCTGTTCTCTCATCCCATAGATACTCCTTGCTTATTTTCTTTTTTTGTAATTGATAAACAGTCTCTTTCATTGACACTATGTTCAGCCCACGAGGCGCGGTTTCGTCAATGAGGTTGTTTATTCTGTCGACTATATTGACTAGTGTTGGTTCTTCTATTTGTGAGAGAAGAGACTTCACAACAACTCTTTTATTCACTTCTATTGGCAGCCATTCGTCAACTATATCAAGGCGCTGCGTTCCATAATTTGTTGCAATTGCAATTTCCTCTCTTAACTCTTTGGCAGTAAGAAACATCGTTACTCTGTAAATAATACTAGGAAGCATGGTGGCCTTATACCACAACATACCGGGGAAATAATATTTGATACAGAATTCCGGGATGAAATATTCTAAAAACGATTTAGGCTTGTCGTCTCCTTGCGTGGCTAAAATGAGCTTTTGTTGTTTATCTGTGAGGGCGTTTAGCGCCGGTCGAGGCATTAGGCAGTTCATTCGTGAACTGATGTTGCGTACCTCGAGAAGTGGCTGATCTTTCTTCCCAAATATTTCTAAATTGTATTTACTCGAGTAGTAGTCAGCGTACGTGCCGTAAGAAGTTGTGTCAAAATGCGACTGTGGCGTCATATATTCAATTACATCAGAGACAATGTATGTCTTTAAATCACAATAAAAAGTTTGGCACAGGGTGCTATACTGGGTGGAACGTTCTCGTAAACGAAGGCAGATTACAGTTATACTCACCCTACACACATCTATTTATGAAACAGCTGATTCTTTTTTCGCAATTTCTTTTTTTTTGAACAAGTCATGTTTACCAAGCCCTGATATTTGTTTTTGGCTAAGATATCGTTCCCCTACAGTCTGTACAGTTCACGGTACATAATCGACGGGCGCGAGGCGGCCAGTCACTAACACAATCCGGTACAGTTGTGTATTTATAAGGTAAAATATACAAAATACATATATGTAAAATCACAAAATGGCCATGATCTTATGGGAAGCGAGGCGACGTGTTGTCGGCGCGCCGCGAGCTAGTACGGTCGACCACAGAAGTAGCTGAACACTTTAGTACCATGACACAACGACTCTAGCGTCTATATAGTACGGTGGCAACTATAAAGTACGCGCACAGGATCGGTGTGACATGATACTAAAGTGTTCAGCTACTGTGGGCGACTGTACCTCGCCGCATTGGCTTGCACGCATCCGTCGTAAGCTTGGCAAAACTTCACTAGATACAATATAAACCACATTACAGAACAAGGTACCATGCGCGTGCGCAAATTTCTGTCAATTTTGCTCTTATTACGTACGCAATAAGGGTTACAATAGTGACAAAATTGTACAGCACGTTGTGTTATTGACGTCACACAGCCGAGCAGCGAGCATGCTCGCGAGCGCGGTTCCCAACAACAGTGGCTTACGTAAGTGGATAATATACAACACATTGTGCACACTAGCTAGCTGCGGGCGAGTCCAACTCGCTACTCGCAGTCAGATTACTACAGTCTACGGTCAGCAGCGACAGAGTACTATAATCTTTTATGTTGCATTATACCTTTCAAATAAACATAATCCGGGGTTGGTGTTATATTTAAAGCACTTTTCTTGAACGTAATTTCATCAAAAGGTTGAATATACCTAATCTTTATAAAGTACTAATATTTCTGATTGGAAATGTAAAAATTTAAATTTACTCCACCTGATGTGAAGGTGTTGCTGTCGCTGCAGACCGTACTACTAACAGCCCTTTACAAAGTCGAGGGTTGACGCGACATCACCCTTTGCTGACGTTACTATGTGAATACCTTTTAATTATTTTCCCTGCAATGGGAAGGCAAAGGGAACTAATGGCCATACAGCAATGTCTTCAGTATTTCTGTTGCATTGAAATGCTGGTGTTACACATTTCAATGTATCTTGGGAGAATTTGACGCGAAATATATGAAAGTCTCCATATGATGATATATGATGAGGTGGATAGGCACGAAAAAGTTCTTAACGTATTTCACTTCATAATCACTTTTATTCTAATATTTTAGTTGTACGTCAACACAAACACTTGCTTTATACAACTACACCAATTATAAAACACAAAGTTCGCTCAGACACAATTTTTAATTATTGTAATAAAAATTTGACTGTTTTACGGCTCTGGTTTCAAGACCATTTTAGCCAATCATAAATGTATTTTCTTAATTTCTTCATTTATTGCATTGAACTGAGAATGTAACCCATTTCAATGCATCTTGGGAGAGTTTGGCGCCAAATATATGATGACAGTCTCCATGATACTAGGCATCCAATCCTGCCAAAATCTCTTATGTGAATACTGATAGATTATGTTATACAGATCAAGTTAATACTATACTAGTAAGCAAGTAAATGCGGATTTTATGTAAAACATGGCGGTAGTTGGTGTGACTCGGTGTCGTGTGGGACGCTAATGGTCTATTGCGGGTCACGTAAGTCATATTGGGACGTCCAAACAGATGCACACAATCAAAGCTTAATATATATATATATATGGACTCTATTGTAGCAGCAATATAGTAAGTAATGTATACATATTTTTGAAGCCTTGAATATAATATATTTTTAGACGTGCTGTACCAATAGTGATTGTTGCTTAACCTTTTATTGAGATAGTATTTTAGATACCTACGTATCTAGTTTATTAAATTATCTAAAACTATAATTTAGTGTAAAATTTAAAGTTATTAAAGGCTGCCCAATAACCTTAAGTTCATCAATCATACTTTATTATGTGCAATGAAGTTTAAATAAATAAGTAATGCCTATAATGTGTACAAACTACGGATTTTGGAAAATTAACGATAGACAATTTAATTCATAATTCAGGAACTGTCATAGTAATGTCAGCAAGCGACCTCTGGCGGCGTCAGATAGCGGCCCCGCGCGGACAGGCCTTAACCAATTTATCAATCCAGCATCATCCTGTCCTCGAATGATCGATCCAAGACGAAACAATAATGCATGGGGGTCGCCCGGGACCCGACACACGTTCACTTAAAATTTAATATTGTTAGAATACATTAGAGTCGTAAACAGCGTGTGCAAGCTTGAAGGAGAGTACCACCTATCGTTTTGATGGTAATTAAAAAACGACAAAAATATAAAATTAAAGTTTTTTGTCAGATGTTCTAGGAATAAGCTAAACAGTCACTCTTTCTACAAATTCACCTATATTAGCTTTGTTTGAAGAGCGACATTTGATTTAGCGACTGTTGCAATTTTTTATCAGAATGTTGGTCACTTCATATAAATTAATTTTTGATATCTGCCAAAGACGTCTATTCTTGAAAATTTCTACTTTTTCTTGTGTAAATAAGTTGATTTAATCGGACAGCCGAGCAGCCACGGACTTTATTACAAACGGTCGAATTTTAATCACTATCAATGTAACAGGTGTTTCGTACCGCAGCCGTTAGTAACGAGAGGCGTACCACTAACCACTAACCTAACTAAAACAATTTTACCAGGGCCAAGAGAAAATTGTAGAAATGTCAACAGATACAATTCGCTGCCGTTTTTACAATTTTCACATAACATCTATTAAGATGCCCTCGGAACTTTACGATATAAGTTAAGTAAGCTACATTAGTAACTCAGCGATGTCTGTACCGGCGACGAGTCCATAGAGCGCCGCCCGTACGATAATACTTCCAATATAATTTATAGACACATCGAGTTCAGTCAGCGGGAGGTTCAGTCAACGGGGTGGCATCTATTCGTGTTAATTAAAAAAAAAACACTTCGTTATGCAACGAATATTGCGGTTGTAGATTTACAACAAAAAATACACTATGAAGGTGACGGTAGAATGCCGCAAGAAGTACGGAACGCGGGCGGGGCGGAGCTTCCGTGGTGGGGCGGAGGCCGGGGCCGGGGCCGGGGCGAAGGCCGGGGCCGGGGCGGCGGCGGCGGCTAGAGGCGGGCCGCGTCGTAGGCCGCCGGCGGCCACACCAGCGTCGGCCGCCACCGGCCAGCCTGCAAACAACACTTACATTAATACACAATCACCAGTAATATACAATCGGATACCAAAGGCTATAAAAAATACAAAATTAAATATTTTAAGTAACCCCCGGCGTATTAATCATCTATCTAACACCATCTCATTGAGACTATTCATAAGAGCCCAAACACGCTATATCTGCTGTAAGTTTCTGAAGAATTAAGCATTTCACAGACTTTTTGATGGTATAGGATCAGCTCAAGGATAGTATGTCACGGGAATATCACCGAAGTGACAGTACACCAAATTTCAAATCAATCGGATGTGTAAAAGTTAGTAAAATTCTATTATCAAGTAGAAAATGAGCTGATAGTCATCAAACGCCTGAACTGATCTTCATAAATTATAGCTAAGAACCATCGTAGGCACATCAGCTTTCAAACAAAAAAAAAAACAAATCAAAATCGGTCCATTCGTTTAGGCGCTACGATGCACAGACAAACAGACAGACACGTCAAACTTATAACACTCCTCTTTTTTCGTCGGTGGTTAAAAAGAACTCAATATCACTGTTTTTTTAAAAGAAACTAATATTTTTTAACTAAAAAGTGTTATTATCATGTGAATGACTTTTTAAATGATATGACAATTTTTTGATTATAGAGAGACATGGTAGAATACAATTTCACTGTTTTAAATTGACATTTTATTTTCACTTATTATCATTATTATCATCATTATTGTTTTTATTAAATACTGACCAATTTGTACGCCGTAATGGGGCAAAAACATGTAGGACGAAATGTGTTTATATTGTGACCTCTGCATTTTAATGTATACTCATGTTTTGACAAATAAATGCATTATGATTATTATGATTATGATTCATTGTTTCTGTCTGACTACGACACTGGAAATGTCTCAACGAAAGATAGTTCAGATCTACTAAAAAGTTAATAATACTACAGAAAATCCATATTATTGACTCTTGGAGAAATTGACAATATGCTCTAAGGTTCTTCGACTTGTGTAAGGCGTTTGACTGTGTTGATCATCAAAGTTTATTTGGGTAAATGAAGGCAAAATGGTGTAACAATAAATTCATGAAAGCTTCCTGAAACATACATAACAATAGGATTCAAAAAGTTTTTATAAATAAAGCAGTCTTCCAGTATGCCGGATGGTGCATCAGGGCTCGATATAAGGGCCATAAGATTTCCCAATTTATCTGAACGGCCTTTGCCATTCAAAAATTTGTGTGAGTAGGTATTGTTTGGATACGACACAAAATTATGTTTTAAATAATCAAACTAAAACTGAATTTATGGAAATGCGAAATAAATAATAAAATACTCATAAAAACAGCAAATATTCGTCAATAAATGCAGCTTTGAAAAAATTTACATTGGCTGACAAGCTTTTTATTTTAATTGATTTTTTTATATATAATTTATTGGCATTAGATACAAGTCCTTAAGTCTTTTTTGTATAATCAATTATAGCCATTGTGTTGAGTGTTATTAGTTGAAATGTTCGAATTAAAATATTATTTTGTTTTTATTATGGTTTTTATTAATCATATATTTTTGTAATATTTATATGTGTTTTGCTTATCTTACGTCATTAATTGTATTAATTTGCACAAAGTTACTATTTCAGACATTTCTGAACTAAAGATTGTCCCATTTCTAGCTGTATTATAAACGTCATAGACGCCATGTTTGCTTACAAGCCAAGCGAAAAAAATAAAGAATGCCGGTTCAAGTGGTATGGTGGTTTGAAGCGCATCTGCTAGCGGCGGTAGGTGGTACCTGCTAGCGGCGGTAGGTGGGGCGCGGCTGGTAGGTGGTACCTGCTAGCGGCGGTAGGTGGGGCGCGGCTGGTAGGTGGTACCTGCTAGCGGCGGTAGGTGGGGCGCGGCTGGTAGGTGGTACCTGCTAGCGGCGGTAGGTGGGGCGCGGCTGGTAGGTGGTACCTGCTAGCGGCGGTAGGTGGGGCGCGGCTGGTAGGTGGTACCTGCTAGCGGCGGTAGGTGGGGCGCGGCTGGTAGGTGGTACCTGCTAGCGGCGGTAGGTGGGGCGCGGCTGGTAGGTGGTACCTGCTAGCGGCGGTAGGTGGGGCGCGGCTGGTAGTTGGCGCGGTGCGAGGAGAGCGGTCGTCGTCGCGGGGGTTCCCGGCCGCGGGTCTTCTTCTCCTCCACGTTCAGCTTCACAGACTCCGCGCCCTCCGTCGGGAAGTACAGCGGCTGGCAACCACAAACATGTCCTCCGCCCATTACGATTCATCATTTACACAGGTGTTGGTCAAATTTTATCAACAATATCGATTTGAAAAAAATAATGCAATTACACTAATAATGGCCTGCGCAGACGACGGACTTTTCTCGGCGGCGGAGAAAAAAGTACGCTCCGCAAATAAAAAATCCGCCGCGGATTTACCGCGAACTCAACGCACACGGTTTGCAGTTTATCGTCATACATACGTACGTCACTCTCGAGCGCACAAAGCGGACTAAAGTCCGCCATGTGCGTTGCTTCGCCTAGTCACAAGAGTTCTATTTTTTTCGGGGACTGCCCCGTACTTTGGTCCTGTCCGCTCTCTGCATGTCCTCGGTTATTCGGGGAACTTTTGGTATGCGGTACTTTTAATCCCTCGTTTGCTTTACTCGATACAGTTGTAAGCGATCTATTTTAGCGGACAAAAATCCCTCGTTTGCACAGGCCATAAAAGAGATGTTCCAAAATGTATAGAGTAGAGACACAGTATACGGAAAAATAGGTAAAAATATACAGAACAGTGTTCAATTGTCCGTTTACTTTTTATTAGCAATTAACATGATGCAATTAAGTACTTTGACTTTAGCTTTGTTGCGTGGTACAAAACAAGATTTTTTATAGAAAACATGCAACACAGCAAAAAATTCTTTTTTTATAAATTTTAAGGACTTGGGATTGACATAACATTATAAGAACAAAATCGTCATATTTCTATGCGGCCATATTGTCATATAAAGATACAACACTAGGATTCCATTTCCTTTGAAAATATTATTGATTGCTATTAAATAATCCATTGGATATCACAAGAGGACAACACTAGGCTACCAAAGGAGATGTTTCATATCCGGCCAGGTATATGAACATTATCTTAAAAGATCAGCAAAAATATTCTGAAACTGGAAAAAATATAAAGAAAACGATGAAAAAAATATATGCTCCAGGCGGGAATCGAACCCGCGTCTCCCGATGTCCGGCCAGACGCGATTACTAACACGCCTACACTAATTTCGTCACCGCTTTCTAACTTTTTAAAAGATTTTATAGCAACGTTTATCTCACCACTCATTGAAGTTAACACCTCTAGTGATCCGAAAGAATACTTTTACAAGCATTTTTGAACTTCCAATTTAGGTGAGAAAAGCTATTTTGACAACATTCTTAACCGACTTCAAAAAAGAAGGAGGTTATATGTTCCACTGTATGTATATGTTCAACGATTTCTCTGTCAATTGTGAAACGATTTTCAAAATTCTTTTTTCATTCGATAGAGTATACTCCAGAGGTGGTCCCATTGTCAACAAGTCAGGATCTGATGATGGGATCCCAAGGAAATCGAGGGCAAACCAAAATTTTTATAGGCACGTGTGACATCTTTTACTTTTTTCCAAAGATATTCAAGTATTTGCTTCTGTTAGTCATCATCTCATGTTGATGAGCTGATGATGGAAGGTACAACTCCTTAAGGGTTAGGAGTTGATTCTCTCGCTGTGTATTTCAACTAAGGACTGAGAGAGAGACAAGTCGATAGTGCTGACGATCGGGCATCTTGCTTTGACCTTTGGAAATCACTTAAAAATGTGATAAAAAATTGACTTTGCTAAGCTGTTTTCATAGACAGTAGAAAGTGAAGCACCAACTCCAAAAGATACATTTCAGGAGGTAAGTAGGTACTGAAATTCAATTATTTTTTCCTTTTTAGTGTTTTGAAGTCGGTTTTATTTTTGTAAAAAAAAAAATGTTGATCACTAGAGGTGTACTTAATTTCTTTGGGCGTGATGTCGAGGTGGACACATTGAAATGAAGATATAGTTTGATAAGTACCGCGGCATTGAGACAGTCAGCGGCGGCCTGCGCGCTCTCGTACGTGATGAACCCGTAGTTGGGGTGCCGGGGCGCGCCCGGGGCGGCCAGCTTGCTGTGGACCCTGAGCTCGGCCACGGGCCCGAAGCGGGCGAACAGCGCCCGGAGCTCTTCCTCGGTGGCCGAGTGCGGCAGGTTGCCCAGGAACAGCTGCTGCGAGTCAGAGTAGCGGCGGCTGCCTTCACCCGCGCCAGACCCTAGCCCCGCCCCCGCTCCTACATCACAAACATACCTAAGTATTAGCTTTGTTTACTAACTATATACAGGTGGTGCTGTCAATGCGTCAATGAAAACATGGCCTATATTAGTTCATACAAATGGTTTGCTACTTTTAAAAAACATTTTATTCATTTGATTATTTCATGACATTTGTATGGAATAATATAACATTCGCTGCATTATTTCATAGAAATGTCCAGAAATTATCAAATGAATAAGATGTTTTTGAAAGTGACAAGTCAGTTCTATGAACTAATATAGCTCCTGTGTCAGTTTATTGTCGTATTGACGGCACCACTCTGTATAAGTATGAAACATATGATATGTGTAATAATCAGTAACACTGGCTAGGGACATCTAAAAATAACGACAAACTTTTGTGGTACAGTTTATTTGTTAATCAAAAAATACATTATTATATTATTTTATTCAGTTTTTGTCATTTTCTTATGGGATAACGTGAATGGAAATTGCCGGTATTGGCTTGAACCCTGGCTGTTCAATGTGTAATAAAATAATACTTACAATAATACCTTCACTAGTTTTAAATATCACAATTAATTTTTAAAAAATGCGGACAGCTGAGCGGATGTTACGTGAACACTTGATACTTTAGCTATCGAGTGGTGTAACTAAATGTTGTATGTAGATGATAGATATTATGTAACTGCAACACCAAACTGTGTCCCCGATTTTGTTATGATCAATTATCTAAATCACCTCCCACTATGGAAGGTGGTAACGTTTTGGGCCAGCTCATGACCACCATTTTAGATTGTAGTCAAAATTCTACTTAACAAGATGGTTTTCCCTTAAATATTTTATTATTTCAGTGCAAAAAAAAATAAAAATTTAATATTTATTGCATAAAAATGGCAACAAGGAAGTCATAAAAGTGCCCAAAAGTGTATTCTCCTTAGCTAACGACGCTATCAAAAAGTTGGATTTAATGTCATATTGACAGTTACTAAAAATTGTCATTGCGTATTGCGACCGAATGTTTTGGATGCTCTTGAGAATATTTGTAGACTTTCCGATTTTTTTTTACCCTGGCCGTATAGCAATAAAACGACAATAATCAACATTATAGTCGTAAAAAACAATATTATATTTTGACATCGACATTTCGTTTTCTTCAAAATGTCTACGCCTGCGATTTTTTCAGCAAATTAAAATATTTTTTTGCCACTTTAATCAACGAAGTTTTATGGAAATGATTAGATAAACCAACGTTTAATGAAATAAAATAAACTAGAAGTTTACTTAATTGGTTCGATGTACATTTATGTTTTTTTATAATTATATCAATAGTATTGGAAACTTTAGGGTCTAAAATTGTGATTTAAAACTATAAAAGTAAGACTGTTTGTTTCTATAAATAAAAGATGGTTTCTTACATAAGTAACTGTACATAAATGTAAATTCTTATATGACAAATTTTAAACTTAATTTAAATTATGCTGGATTTACTTAATATAATATATAACTTGGATCTACTTTACTTTTTATAGCGAATATTTACAATTAGATATAATATGTCGCTATTAATATAATATTATGACCCTAATAATATAATATTAGGGTCGGCAACGCGCAAGTGATACCCCTGGTGTTGCAAGCGTCCATAGGCCAAGGGTACCGCTTACCATCAGGTGGGCCGAATGCTTGATTGCCACCTTAGTGGTATAAAAAAAAAAAAAATGTATAATATGTATTGACATTTTGATTTAGTATTTTGTGACATGGATGATATTCAAAGAAGTAAAGCCAAAAATTTATGTTTGCATACTGATAATTGGTAGAATGTACACGGAACTACACTAAAATGTAAAAACTATAAATATGTACCTACATTCTATGCAAATAAATATATTTGAATCTGAATTTGAAAAAATAATGGTCATGAGCGGAGGCCGGATGAGGAGAAAGATAGTAAAAGTTTTTATATGATTAGCCTATACAAACTTTTACCATAGAGGTATTCACGTCAAAATGATGACTTTAGTAAATAAAGTAGAGTACCTGGTGGTTGGTGCGAGCGCGGCGGGCGCGGGCGCTGTTCGAGCGGCGCGGGCGCGGGGGCGGGCGCGGCAGCGGAGGCGGGCGCGGCGGCGTTCGGGGCGACGAGCGGAGCGGCAAGCGGAGCGACGAGCGGAGCGGCGGGCGGCGCGGCGGGCGGCGACACGCGCACGCTAGCACCGGACTTGAGCAGGTTGGCGTACGTCTTGGGCTCGGGCGGGGCCGACGGAGTCGCCGCTAATAAAAAAACTTTTTATTTCAGACTAATTTGTCTATAGTTATATTAGTAACAATTTTAAACTTCTATGTTAGCATGCAGTAGGTACTATATAAAAAAAAATATAAAAAAATACAACAAAACAGTCATCATTATAATAATAGCCCTTACTGATTCAGCAGTCGAAAATATAAAATTCGAGGAGCTCGGTGATGTAGTGGTTTGACCGCTTTGGTTTCGATTACGGAAACAGTAATACAAATAAAATTTTGCCTAAAATATACGGGGTAGTGCCAATACTTTTGGGGGGTTGTCAATACGACAATAAATTATAACATGGACTATATTAGTTCATAGAAACGGTTTGCCACTTTCTAAAACATCTTATTTATCTGATAATTTTATGACATTTCTATGAAATAATGCAGCCAATGTTATATTATTTCATGCAAACGTCATGAAATTATCAAATGAATAAGATGTTATTGAAAGTGGTAAACCGTTTCTATGAACTAATATAGCCCATGTTTTATTTTATTGTCGCATTGACGGCACCATCCTGTATAGAACTGTTAATTTAAAAAGCAATGTACTGTTTAATTCGTTTAAGAATATATGTGATCAATTCGAATGGGCCACTCTTTCTCTTTATACGTATATATTGCAGACATTATACGACTTACTCAAGGCTAAAGGAACTCTGTAGGAAGCTATTAAAGACTACATTATGCAGGGAATACAGACGGAAATACAATGATTATTATCTTTCAATTAGATCTAATAAAACAATTAATATGACAAATAAAAAATCTATTCATAATTTAAAAAAACTAAAGAAACAAACAATTTTGGGACTGTTATTGTTCTTGATATACATCAATGAACTCCCTTATATTGCCAGAGATGTAATGTTATGTGTAATGACGTCATATGTGTAATGTTTGCTGATGATGCAACCATTTTGTTTGTAAAAAATTACAATTTATATTTACAATGACAATGTTCAAATTTACAAATTTCAGGAATATAGATACTGAACTATATTCTTGAAATTTGTAAATTTGTGAGGAATCACACTGAAGAATGTCAGAATATAAGACAAGGAAGGCCCGTATGAGACGATATGATAACTTATACCAAGATTTTTTTCCAGGATATTTGAAAAAAGTACTTATGTGTCTGCTATACGAATTTACAATAATCTACCTATGCTTTGAAAGGCCTCCCAGACCATAAATTTAATAAAGCTTTAAATTAAATGGCTAATATGTAAGGCACTTTATAACACAAATGAATATTTTGACAACAATAAACAACCATGACTCGAGAACAACTATTCGTATTTGTAACAAACATTTGCTCCGGCCGGGACTCTAGACGACTAGGCACTTTATAAGAGGAAATATCTTCCGATTTTTGGATCAACCTCTACTCCGTGATATGTTATACGCACGATTCGACACAACCCGATGACAGGTGTCTTGTTACAGGGTCGTAAGGTTGCTTCTCTTAACTTTCATAGTCAGTGGTTTTATTAAAGTGCAACTAAAACAATCTGATTACGTTGTGACAAGTGTGCGAGTGAGACGGCTGGTATTCTAGTTGAAGTAAATATGCACCGGAATAGTTATGCAATCTTGTAATAATAGTTTTAAGAAAAATATTCTAAAGAGCTACTTTCCAATTATTTTAGTGAAAATTAAGTTTAGGTATAGATTTATAAATCACTAGATGTCCCGGCAAACGTTGTTTTGCCATAAAAAAGATAGTTGCCGATTCTCAGCCCTACTGAATATACATAAAAAAATTCATGAGAATAGGTCAAGCCGTTTCGGAGGAGTATGGTAACTAAAACTGTGAGTCGAGAATTTTATATATAAGATAACTTATAAATAGAATAGCATTCGAGTTCTCTGAATTAGTAACCAGGTGACGCCCTGTCGGAAAACAATGTAATGTGCGAAACTACTACCGTCACTTTTTGTCGCGATGCGTTAAAACGAGATGCGATGAGTTTTCGAGAAACGTTCCGAGAGTTGTGAACATGGGTGCAGAGCGAGCCGGCCTGGTAGTGACGTCACTGCATGTCAGTGACGTGTGTTACCTGTCTGCGGCGGCGGCGAGGGCTCCCGCGGCGGCTCGGGCAGCAGCGCCGCAGCCGCCGCCGCCTCCGCCTCAGCTTCCGCCTCCGCCTCGGCCAACACCACGCTCGCTGCCACAAAACATACGATATGTTGTGTTATTGAATCCAAATCCTTGAGCCACATTAGATGGAGGATAGTGTTTGGCGGGATTTGGTGGTGTCAGTTATGATTTTTATTACTATAATTAAAAATTGTGTATGAGCGAATAAGCAAGCAAGTATTTGTGTTGACGTGCAATTGGAAGATCATTAGAATAAAAGTGATTATTGTGTGAAAGACGATGAGAATTTTACCGTGGTAGACTGTCTGATGACAGTCTCTATGATGTACAGTGTATGATTACACTTCACGTCAAACTCTACCAAGATCACACCAGTATTTCAATGCAATAAACGAAGAAAAAATAATAGTACATTACTGCAGCGGCCAGCAAAAGAGCCAAAGAGGTATCAACATACGTAAGTCCATCAAAGCCTAGTCGTGGCCAAGAATTGTATAGTACTTTTTCAAATCATGCGCGGAAATTAAAACTAAGAAGTACCTAGGCAAAACTTTTTATTAGAAAATACAGACATTGAATGTACAATTTTTGAAATTTAAAGTGGACTTTTTTCAATAATCAGTTTTCTAGTTGCCAGTTCGAAATTTGAATAAAACCTTAGATTAAAATTACTTCCTTGGTTGTTATGTTTCAGAGTGAAGGATCGTTCCATTTTTAAATTTCACCGCAGATATGAGTTTACATACAACTTTTGCCAGTCGCTGCTCGCATGTATCTGGCCACTACAGCAATTTCGATTTTGTCAAAATAGTTGTGTATTTTTAATTTTACTTTATAATACAAAGATTAATTTTAAAAATTGTTTGTTAGTCAACAAAAGAAGACTGAAAAAGCAAGAAGCGGTGAACAAAGTTAGAATTAAAATATTTTATCTCTAGCCTTCATATGAAAATATCAGCGATAAATTACCCTAATACATTTCCAAATAACATTGAATTACAAAAAGAGAGACTGAATAAATGGCGCACTAACCTTGTAGAGCCGCTACCAGTTGACGCGTTGTATCATCGTGCTGCGGCAGCCCGTTGACATGCGGCGGCGCGGGCGCGGGCGCGGGAGCGGAGGCGGGCGCGGAGGCGGGCGCGGGGTCGGAGGCGGGCGCGGGCGCGGGCGCGGGCGGGTCGAGGCGCGGGGCGGGCGGCGGCGCGGGGAAGGCGGCGGGCGGGAAGGCGGACGGCGGCGGCGGCGGCGGGAAGTAGCCCGCGCTGCTCGCCTCCTCCTCCTCGCCCTCGGACCGCCCCGACCCAGAGCCCTCCTCGTCCGAGAACACTATGTCCTAGAAACAATACCAGTGAGTGATCACCAGTGATTCTATCTGCAACACCAGACAAGATGCCTTTCGACAGCGGGTTTTACGTTTAAAATTAATTCTACACAGTAAAAAATAAAAGATGTGTGCGCGCCATTTGTCACCTAAAGAGAACAGAATCATGTAAGCCGCATTTCATACGTTTACAAGCTTTTAACATTTCCTTCGCTATACATATATGAGGTAGTTTTATTTGTTCAAACAAATGCGCATCTTTTTAGAAAGTTTGATGGTATGTGCACGCTATAGTGCCCGTTTACGCACATTGGCCTCTAAAACAGCCCTTTTGCATAATAGCCTGTTGTGCATGGCAACAAAGTTGTATAACAAATTACCTATGTAATATTTTGCTTGCCAAAAGGCTGAATATGGATAGGACCTTTATTTGTATTTGAGTACCACCTGCATATGACCCATGTTCGCAAATAAATAATTTAAATTTGAAAGTAACAATTTACAAAAAAAAAAAGAATTTTAGGAAAATATTGATGAACGCAACTTCATCGTGTTAGTTGCGTGTTAGACAAGGAGATCCGATATGAAATTTGACGTCCCATTACACAACCATAGTATCTTTAATTTAAGAAAAGACCAAGAAAATCATTTTTTTTATTGTAAAGCTTATTAACTACCTATCTAAAGAAAATAGTTCACATAACTTATGAATTGCTCAAAATGAGACCCACTTTCACGTATGCACATACATATTCTCCAACTGAATTCGCTACGTGTCGCCTTTTATATGGAGCTATGGTAAATATTAAAAATATTGTTGTTTAAAAGAAATTGATCCTTATAAATGACTCATTTAGTTGGTATCATAAAATACAGGGTGTTTTTTTTCCACATTTCACCGGTGTGATTCCCGGCTCCAGCAGGTCATTTTCCAAAAATCTTTTTATGCAATTTTAATTTATTTTCGAAAACAAAAATTAAAACCGACTTCAAAAAACTGAAAAGGGTAAAATAATTAAATTTAAGTAGGTATTCATCCCCTAGAAACATATTTTTGGAGTCGGTGCTTCACTTTCTATTGTTTTTGGAAACCACTTAGCACCAATTCCAAAATTATGTTTCTAGGGGATGAATACCTACTTAAATTTAATTATTTTACCCTTTTTAGTTTTTTGAAGTCGGTTTTAATTTTTGTTTAAAATTTTTTTTTCACAATTTTTAGTGGTAACTTTCTACGGTCGAAGCTAGATGGGTGACCGTAAACTTATATTGTTTCCTACTATCGTATCGTTTCACTAAAAAGTCATTTGAAAAGCAAAAATTCGCAATTTCGCATATGTAGACGACTTAATAATTTAAGTTTTTTTAAATTTAAAACCAAAGTACCCAACTTTTTTTGAAAAAAATTTTATGGGACCAAATGGCAGCTATTCCGCTACGAAAAAAAAAGAATCACGTAAATCGGATCAGTAATCTCGGCGTAATCAGTGTACATACATAGAAAAAAAAAAAACATACCGGCCGAATTGAGAACCTCCTCGTTTTTGAAGTCGGTTAAAAATAAAGAAATGGTCCCTTTCATTAAAATTTGCAATCAACAATAATGAGGTTACTTTTCCTCCAACCACGGACTAGAAACAAATATAGTTTAACTTAGTTGACTCTCCCGTCGCTTAGACAGTTTAACCAAAGGATGCGTTTCGGCTGCCACAAATGTCAAATATTTTACAGAATACAAAACAATGACTGTACTGAATGGTTTGCGTTCCGTGTCTGTTAGTAGAATACCAAACTGGTGCGTTTCGATTGCGCTGAGTTAGCAGCAAAAACGTTGTAACTAAAGCGTTTCTGATCAAAATACAATAGCAGAATTAGGGGCATTTGTATTCCGTGGGCCCAGCCAATGGTACCGACCTGGTAGCGGAAGATGTCGTTGTGCACGTAGTACTTCTTGGGCGACTGCGCGGCCAGCACGAAGGTCTGCGTGAACCGACGCATGGGCGCGCCGCCGTTGGACAGCTCGCCCGTCACTTGGACCACCACACCGTTGCCCAGCGTCGCCTGCGCATCCACCTGCGCAAACACAACATCACCTACCATAAAGTTTTGTTTAACGTACAAAAAAGTATCTAAAACCATGTCCTAAACAGACACAAGGCTGAATGGCATAAAATACCTGGGAATAAAACACTCCAAATCCTTCCTAGGAGAGGAGGTAGAAAGATGGAGTAAGTACATCTATACAAACGGAAGAACACAAGCTCGCCTCTTAATTGGTGCACTCACAGGGCATTTTGCTACTAACCACATGCTACTCAAAATGCAACTCTCCGCAACACAACTTTGTCGAGCGTGTGGCGAATGTCAGGAATCTATGACGAATCTCTTGTGTCATTGTGATGCCCTGACTAGAACCAGAATGAGCCTTCTGGGAGTGGCATATCTAAAACCAGAATACTACAGGCTCTTCCTGCCTAAAGATATAGTAAGGCTAACGGCAACTTTATTCTGCACACAGGAAGAATAAATGCAGGGGAGGCACAAAAGATCCCAATGGGTCAAAATACACTGTGAATTAGTCATGGCCCCATAGTAAGATAAGATAAGATAGATAAGATCTATCTACCGATGAAATTACCAAGTTTTATTAGAAACTTTCATACTGATATGCCGACCTGTTTACATAAATATCTGAAGTGATCGACTAATCAATAAAGTGAATAAGTAATTATTTTACATAGTTTTATTACTAAGCTCACTGAAAATATTTCGTGGTATTGCAGGTGCGTCCTCATCCTGAGACCTAAGATGAAATACCTTCTAAAAATCCTCAATAACAGGTAAAACTGACCTGACTGATCTTGGCATGGCAGTCGCGGAAGTTGAGCTGCTGGATACGGTTGTGGATCTGCTTCTGGCCGACCACCGGCAGCGTCTCCCGGTTGGGCGCGTCCAGCCCGCCGTGCACGAACGACGAGTAGTTGTTGTAGAACCTACAAAATACATATTACTCTATTCAATCATCTAGTTCGCATTTCAGGTGTCAACAGCGGCGAGCAACAAAACGTGTGTTCACAATTGTGTTCCCTGCTGCGTATAACATGGGTTCCTTCGATATGGCGTGAAAAGGCACCTTAAGGCAAGGTGGGGCGATAAGGGTCGTATATACCATGTTGAGTTTTTTAGCCGCATGTTATCTGCAAGCGTAGAGCGTGACGAACATAAGAAGGTAATGTCTATGTTGAAGGGCGATGGTTGATTGCGCGGATAGTTATCTGCCTAAGCAGATCGTCTAGTAATGAAGAGTTTTTAAGGGCATGATTGGCAAAGTCCATATTTTGCTCTTAAGTTCAGACTTTAACTTGTGGGAGTTCATGGGAGAAATGGCATTTCGATTTAGAGATTAGACGAAGCCATTCTGCTGGAGTTTTTCATGTTAAGAGAGCTGGTGATTTTTGAAATATACAAGAAGGGTGGCAAACAAGCATAGGGGCCGCCTGATGATGAGGGGTTACCGTAGCCTATAACGCGCTGCCTACCCTGTCAGTCATTAGGAACCGTTATGTTGACGGCATGGAGACAGGTAAGTCCTCCTGCTCTAAACATAAAGCTACTAATGCGCTACCTACTTCTAGCGACCCTCCTCCCTAGAAACACAACAGTACAAGGTAGTGTTATTTTCCCAGTTGGACGCCGTAAATTCGCTCTGCATCTCTTAACATATAAGGTAGCTTAGAGTGTAGAGTCATTTGACGTACTTCGTCTAAAGAAAAAGATCGCCCGCGTAAGAAGTTTTTTTTACATAAAGCAAGTTAAGAGGATACGGCGCTAATCAATAAGTGTTCATCATCACCATTATTATCACCAACCTATAAACTTCCCACTGCTGGGCACAGGTCTTCCTATATGGGAGAAACACACGAGGAGATTGGGCCATAACAGCATCACACTAGCCCAATGCCGGCTGGTAGGCTAAAGAGGTTGCAGTAACAACCGGAACCAACGGCTTAGCGTGCCTTCCTTAAATATGACATATAATAGGTATATAAAATTCTCGTGTCACAAATTTATTTAACATACTCCTCCGAAACGGCTTGACCGATTTTCATGAAATTTTATATGTATATTCAGTAGGTCTGAGAATCGGCTAATATCTATTTTTTTTTGTCATTTTTTTTAATGGCAATACAAAGTTTGCGGGGTCAGCTAGATATAATATATTTTTTTATTTAAATTACAGTAAACTTTTAAATTTTACAAGTACTAAAAATTATTTATAAACGTAAACGACAATGTTTACCGTAATAATTATCAAAAATAAATAATTAAGTACGTAAATTACAAAATCATCATCGGTCTGTCGTCATCGCTATTAAATCAGCATAAGAAGTCCACAGAATTTTATTTCTGTTTATTGGTCAATAATTTTATGACATCTGAATTGTTTTTATACATGTCAGTCAATGTACACACTGCATCACATCAAGTGTTATAGTTGCACTACTACAGCCGCCTCTATTACGAACGCAGTAAGGACGGTCTCAAGTTCAAACTTTGATGTGCTGTCGACTATACTGTCTACAATAACAAAAGCTATATACTACTGTGATGTGGTTTTAACAGCAAAAAAGGTTACATTTTTAAAGTCTACATTTTAAACAATAAGTTTGAACTCAAACAATACTTCGCAGGGATAGTTTACAATAAAATTCTCAATAGGTACCATGAGTAAGAATTTCTGTAGATATCACACAACAGATAATTTCTAAGAAACAATAAAGACAATACGCATTATCCGGGGTACCCTTGAACTGACGATGACGAGGCGAAATGTAGTAAGATAAGAAAGTAGTGACGGACTCATGCAAGAGCAGGTAATGTTTCAAAATTTTATGGTAGCTCTACACTACAGACTCTAATGTTACGACACAAAGTATATATCCTGATATTTTTTTAAATTTAGTTTTGTGTTTCAATAAACACTGCATGCAGATACCAAAAATACTATACGATATCACCATATCACGTGGTATTATAACTTAGTGAAAGGAATAAACTTGATTATAATCTCTTACAAATAGTCACTTAGCAGTGTTCAATTTGTATGATAATGATCTTAAATAATTGTTTAAGTTACAAATAATATCAAGTTTTTCATTAGGGCTTCAGTGATATATAAATAGTAAATTAGCTAAGCATTTAACGTAATTATATCATAAAAGTTTGGCAAACAAATGACACACAACACATACACACATTGCGTCGCTTAGCGCCTTCTATCGGCTATATCACGGAGAGTGCTCTGAAAAGCTATTTGACCTTATCCCACCTTCCCCCTTCCTACTCAGGAGCACGCGTGCCGGTCTTAGGAGTCATCAATGCACTGTCTCCACCTCAACATCACGTACAAAGAAATTTAGTAGCTCTTTTCTTTGTTGTACTTCCAGAACTTGGAATTCTTTGCCAGCACATGTGTTCCCTCTTTCCTATAACATGGGTTCCTTCAAAAGAGGCATGAAAAAGCACCTTTCGCGCCGGCAAGGTGGAGGCGGCTAGAGCAGCGTCTGAACTGCACTAGCTGTCATCGAATTTGGACTCTTACCGCTTCACATCAGGTGGTGTTGAGTTCTTTGACGTGCTTTGTATAAAAAAAAATTGTAAAACATAAGCAAAAAAAAATTACGCAACCCCCGACCTTGATATTTATCCATCTAACATCTTCTCATTGAGACTATTTTTATGAGTTCAAAAACGCTGTAATATGCTGTAAGTTTCTGTAGGATAAAGCATACCGCAGACTATTTGATGCCACCGCATCACCTTAAGGTTAACATGTCTTGGATATACCACCGAAGTACACCAAATTTCCAATCAATCGGATGTGAAACTCATTAAGACCTTGTTAAGGCGACCCCCACACATGCCCGTCGTTTAGTCAACGACAGGTACGTCTGTAATCGGAATCCTCTCCAAAAAAGCACGCCTGTGTACATTAAGTTTCATGTAGTAAATTTTGTTTTATTTTGCTTTTGTGTGCGCTAAAGAATAAATAAATAAATAAAGCACATCTCTTTACTACGATTATAAGTGGACATGGCAGAATCGCTAGAAGTTCGCACAATGCTCGGTGAACTTAATGAATATGTTCACTTTTTTGTGGGTTACTGCCACCATAACCGTAACTTCTGTAGGCTTTCTATACCACCATTCCGACATGACAAACATACACTGTGGCGATATTATTATTTATTATCCATAACACAAGCTCTTGAAGATGCTTACTTTGGGATAGATAATAGGTGTGAGAGTATGATTACTATTATTATTATATATTTTGTGATATACATACAAATGTGATTTTTGGCGATTCGAAAATGCTTCTATTTTCATAAAGATATTTTACTTTTATTTCGTAACTAAAAGCTGACAGTTCACTTCTTTACATAGCCATTGAGAAAACTAATTTACTTGTTGGGCTAGTAATAATATTGTGTAATTTGCTTGTTAAGCTGCAAGAAAATCCCCACCAACACTGCCTCATACCAATATGACTTTGGGTAATATACACATTCACCCTAAACTCGTGTGCCATTGACATGCATAAAACACCTCATGGTATATCAGCTTTAGTCCTCTGTACTTGCCTTCCTTCAAGGTTCGAGTGAATATACACCGTATAGCCAATCATGTACCATCTTCGGCTAGATCTTAATCAAACTCCAGGTAAGGTTATAGCAAAATGTTTGCCTGCATGTTATAAAAAAAACACAAAGAGAGCTGACGGTTGCTCAACGAGATATGGAGCATCATCAATCTGGCCATACAAATATTTGATTGTGGTGTTACCTATGCAGATGGGCGGGCGCCTTGTTGAGCAGTGTGTAGTATTGCCGCACGAACTCGCGGCCGACGCTCTGCGGGGACGGGGACGCCTCCATTACCATCGCTGTTGTTCACCGTGCGCCTATACAGCCCTCTGCTATACGCTGCCCTGTGCATCAATCATATCAATCACAATTTATCAATCTGGATAATCAGATTGTAGTATATGGTATCACACGATTGGAGGTATTTTGATGGTATTGGAGTCACATGATTATGATTATATTTTTTTTTATTTTCACCTTAAAATAGATTCAAGTAAATCATAATAATCTCCAAACTTAAAATCAAAACTTAGTACAAGAATATATTTGGATCATTTGCTGTGTAATTTGTTCTCAATATTGAAAATATCCCAACAAAAATTCTAATGCAAAAAGTAATAACCATTACAGTATATAGTGATTTTCTATATAAGGAAATATAGTAATATTTAATTAAAAAATATCAGAAACATAAAAATTTAAAGGTTTATATCTGTTTGATAACTATCAGACAATTATCATGTCCAAACCATTATCTATACTAATATTATAAAGCTGAAGAGTTTGTTTGTTTGGTTGAACGCGCTAATCTCAGGAACTACTGATTCAAATTGAAAAATTCATTTTGTGTTGCATAGTCCATTTATCTAGGTCCGTTATAGATAGGTTATTATATCACTAGTATCACTACATCACTACATAGTATAAAACAAAGTCGCTATCCGCCGTCTGTCTGTCCCTATGTATGCTTAGATCTTTAAAACTACGCAACGGATTTTGATGTAGTTTTTTAATAGATAAAGTGATTCTTAAGGAAGGTTTATATGTATAATACATGTTTATATGTATAATACCCGTGCAAAGCCGGGGCGGGTCGCTAGTAGGCTATATAACATCACGCTACCACCAATAGGAGCTGAGCATTAATTAAAAGTGTTTCAAAAACGGGGAAAAAATTATTCCTTTTCAGAGCTTTCGTTGCGTGCGCTGCGTAAAGGGTTAAAGTTACGTATAAATCATGTATGGAGGAATTGTTCTCCTTTAAAAGTTCTAAAATAAAGTCCGCAATAGCATATGTCTATTCTTTTGAAATTGACTCTCTAGAACCATTTTTTGGTAATCAAATTTGTTCTAAAATAATGTACTACCTGCAAAGGTGTTTTTAACCGACTTCAAAAAGAAGGAGGTTATCAATTCGTCTGTATGTTTTTTTTATATGTTTGTTAACTCAGAACTTTTGACTAGGTGAACCGATATTGATGATTCTTTTTTTGTTCGATGCGGAATAGTTCCCATTTAGTCCCATAAAAATTTTTTGAAAATCCATTGGGTAGTTTGGTTTTTAAATAAAAAAATCTGGACAAATTAAGTCGTCTAGGTATGTGAAGTTGCGGATATCTGCTTTCCTATGAATTTTTTGAGAAATGATATGATAGTAGAAAACAATATAAGTTGACGGTCACCCATCTAGCTTTGACCTTCAAAAGTTATCACTAAAAATTGTGAAAATTTTTTTTTAAATAAAAATAAAACCGACTCCAAAAAACTGAAAAGGATAAAAATAATTAAATTTTAGTAGGTACTCATCCCCTAGAAACATATTTTTGGAGTTGGTGCTTCACTATCTATGGTTTCTGGAAATAACTTAGCAATTAATTATTTTATCCTTTTCAGTTTTTTGGAGTCGGTTTTATTTTTTGTTTATTGTAAACATGATAAAATACATTATTCACCACAAGTATTTAATTTTGAGCAAAATTGTTTTTGACATCATTTGATTTCAAAGAATATCTTATGAGATATCATAGTTTTAAAATATCATGCACGCATTCATGATTTTCTAGGCGGGCGGGCGCAGCGATCAATGCATTAATTGCAAAGGTGTTTTAGAAACATTATTTAAATCCCTAGCCTACCTGTTGTTATTTTCTTTCCGACATCCAGGCGAACAAAGTCGCGGGCACAGCTAGTTAGTGATATACATCATTGTGTTCACTTGCCTTGTAACACACCAATGGGTAGGCAAAAAGCTCTAGTGGTGGTAACTTTTACAGTCAAAATAAGTTATCAAGATTTACAATACATATATTTTAACGTACATATATTTCAGTACCCTTTGCTATACAGGCTACTTGGTCAAGAGGCCCCGGGTTCGAATCCCGGAAGAAGCAAATGTTTCTATGATGAGTACGAGAGCCTTTGTTTACGAGTCATGGATGTTTATATGTTTATTTAGTATATTTGTAATATTTATTTACATATTATTATCATTATTTCTCCGTTATCTAATATCCATAACACAAGCTCTTAATGATGCTTACTTAGGGCTAGCTAGGTAATAGGTGTGAGTGTATGAATATATATTTATTATAATAGGTTGGGGAAAGTTTCTTCACATTTTTTAAGAAAATTCCAAACATTTTTTAATATAGTTTATTTAGATTTAACTAAAGTATGTAGGTAACATTTTGTTCGATAACTATTTGCAATCTTTTAGGTAGGGGCATGATCCCATTGCTATAGAAATTTTGGTGCTTCTGATCAAAATACCGCGACAAGTGGTTTTGGCAGTCTTCTCGTGATGTTAACCTGACACTGCAAGGTCAGGACTATACGGCGGATGCATTAACACCTCCCAGCCAAACTCTCTTAATTTTTGCTGAGTGGCTAAAGATGTGTGAGGTCTAGCATTATCATGATGAAAAACCACACCCCTTCTGTTGATTAATTCCGGCCGCTTTCTCTTAACTTCTTGCTTTAATCTCATCAGTTGTTCGAAGTTGAGTTCAGAATCGATGGTCCTGCCTGGTGGTAACAGCTCATAATGAATAATGCCCTTCCAATCCCACCACACACACAGCATCACCTTGTTGCGAGTTAACCTGGGTTTCGCCACGGTCTGTGAAGCCTGACTGGCCTTTGACCGCAACCTTTTTCGCACGTTCTTGTCGTACATGATCCACTTTTCATCACCAGTTATCAGTTTTTCAAAACTGGTTCGGTTTCATTACGTCGTAATAAAGAATCACAAATGAGTACACGGTTCATTAGGTTTCTTTCACTGAGCTCGTGGGGTACCTAAATATCGAGCTTTTTTGTGTACCCATTTTTTTTTAAATGCGCCAAAACTGTTTTGTGGTCAATTCCCAGTTCTTCAGCTACGTCGTAACTACTGATATGCCGATCTTGCTCCAGTTTTTCAAAAATGGCATTAATTTTATCCGTTTAGGGCGACCAGAGCGACGTGCATCTTTGACATCAAAATTTCCGGATTGAAAACGCTTCAACCAAATCTCACAGACACTGCACTAGGTCCATAAGCATCGCAAATTTTTTTCGCGGCTTGTGTTGCATTTTTACCTTTTTTGTAGTAATTTTAAAATGTATCGAATTTCTTCATTAGATTCACTCATCTTGACAGTAAGAAAAACAAATGAAAAACACACATTTTCCTAATTTGAATTTGGAATTATCTTTTTAAAATCTAAACTTTTAATGATACCAAAACCAGCCAGATAAAAATAGTACAGCCAAAGAGATTATCTTACAAGTTCATACATACTATAATGCGAAAAGACTTTTTCCCCAACCTAATATAATTTACTTTTTATTGCACTAAATACAAAACAAAATAAATGTATACAGTAGTATGCAAGGGGTCCTCCCTTACTTGTATCTCTATTAGAGATCTCTTCCAGCCAACCTGTCAAGGGTGTTGTGAGTTATAATCAAAAGTTGCATCAGTGCATTTAAATATTATATGCTACACTATACTATTACTATAGTACACTATACTATTTACATAATATATACTCACATACACACATACATACATATATATATATATACTTACTAATACACAACCGGTGGTTGAGGCAACAAATACTAATTAGGAGTAAAGATAGCAGTTACAATGACAGTGCTAGAAATTATTTAAATTTAAAGGATAAAAGAAGGACTATCCTGTATGCTTACTGGCAGCTTTTTAAAAATATTAACAGGTTAACTCTTGGCCTTTATCTGACCTGATAGTAAGTAAAGATAAGGCCGATGATGAAAGTAAGCTACACCCCAATCCCCCAACCACAGAGGAACTGGCTATCGTACCCTAACTGCCGGAACATAATAATTCTCTTAACATTATTGTTACGGCGGCAGACTTAGGTAAGATGGTGGTACTTAGCCAGGAGATCCTAGAAAAGCCCTACCACCAACCAAGCTAAGCAGAAAAATTTTGCCCACATGGGAATTGAACCCCGGACCTTTAGATCTGAGGTAGGTGGTCTCAACCATTAAACCAGAGAGATTCTTAGATAGGAATTCACTAAGCATATTTTTTAGCCTCGTTTAAGATTTGATTTGATTAAGGAAACATGGAGGCTTTTGGAGGCCCTCCAGATCCTGAGGCCGGGGGAGTGCCATCCCTTCCGTCCCCGTTATTCCAATACTGTCGAAATGTATGATTTAAGTTTCTGAGAAGCCATAAATAATTATTTCACTTGATAATAGAAATAAAAATTTGAATACTTCTAACTTCACATTCCAGCATTAAGAATTTCAAAGTAATCTATTTTGGAATTCTTTCATTAATGAAAATAACAAACAGCTGTTGTCATCTATATTAAACCTTGACATATAAATTATTGAATTGAGAACATTCTCTTAAGTTTTTATTCAAAGAATATAAAAGACTATAATCGTCCACAGCAACTTAACGAATGTAATCCATATATATGGAAAATTTTAATGAAACAGGATTATTCTATTCAATGTGCAATCACAACACCTGCATCTGTTTCAATGAAATCTTTCAATAGTACTTAAACAAAAAACTTAGGGTGTGGCTTAACGAATGCAGTCAGGTTTAACGCCCAGCTTAACTTTTCGCCAAGCGTTTAAAACGGTCACATTGAGATTAGCACTAGAAAATAGTTGGCTGGTATTGTCAAACCACGCATGGCGACTGCTACAAGTCATATCAATTTTCATTACATTAATAATATCACAATGTAAATGCTTGTGAATACTCATTTAATAGACTGTAAATGTAATCATTTATATCAGCATTTAATAAATAAGAAGCCGATAAAACATATTCTTGAGGATTAACCTTTAAAAAAATCAGTACGTCTACCGACTATCTTAATATTAGCGCTCTACAGTTACTACACCTATTTATTTAGTACAATACTTACCTCAGTAAAATTTAGGCATCAAAGTAGAGTAATCTGCTACAAACTATCACGAAATTCGCGTAATTTTCACAATAAATACGGACTGAAAACAGAAAAAGAGCCTACCTCACGGTTGGGACGTCAAGTTTTTTTTTTATAAATGTTGCCATTGATTGAGTGATATATTAAGTCATATCACAGACTAGAGAGAGACACATCAATGCCAAGTATTGCCAAAAATTGACTTAAAAATAAAAACACACACCCAATTTTTTTTCGATCTAAGCTACTATAAATTTGCAAACGTATGCGCGTTAAGCGTCTTTTCACTTGTGTATTGTACATATTCTTCTACTATACCTTCAGCCAACATAATTAAAGAATGAATGTAAAGAAACCATTCAATGTCATTTTGTATAGGATTGTCTCTTTCACTTGCTACCTTTCTTTCTCATCAGTCTTAAAAAATATATGTACACAAAACAATTAAACTAGCAAAACACTAAAAAGGAACAAATTAATAAAAAAAATATATAAAAAGTTTTGGAGTCCGTGCTCCACTTTTTTAAACTTTTAAACAACTAGAAGACAACTACGCGAGGCTGTTATAAGTGAAGGTATTTTTTTATATAACTAGATAACAAGCAATCTGACGGACTACCTACTACCTACCTACCTACTTGTAAATCAGGATACTTGTAAATATCGATGATAGGGAAAGTTGTAGACCTCATTTTGTTAAGCTTAGAATACTTAGAGTCTCGCTTTGACCCACCGTATTCCAAAATTCGAATCTTTTCCGACAGTTGTGAATAAGGGGGCAGTAGTTACACTGACTACCCTTCCTTTCAATCCGAGACACAGCGAACTGTTTCACGGTTAAAATAAGAAAGGCGGTGGTACGTACCCAGACGACCCAACATAATAAGGGCCTATCACTTTCTTTCAAACTGCCCACCTGATGGTAAGCGGTTACCTAGGTTACCGTAGCCTATAGACGCTTGCATTACCAGGGGCATCATTTACTTGTGCGTTGCCGACCCTGTAAAAACCTTTTCACACCCTTATTGAAGAACCCCATGCTGTACTAATACGAGAAAACCTCTGCAGGGAGCACATTAATCTCTTTATATTTCTCTATGGTTTCTCTGAAACCGTAATATCTACAGGGTGACAGTAAAAATAGACCTATTCCTTGAAAGTAATTATAGTAGAGGTTAATTGCAACAAATGAACTTCTATTAACCATGGGTTAAAAGTGACTCGTTACCAAGATATCGGTGTTTTAAGATTTTTTCTAAATTATCCGACTTATTTCATGAAAAAAAAAATTCATAAAATCTATTTCATTCTGGGCTATCAATTGATATTTTTAGAAAGCTTATTAACTATAACTACCCAATGGTTTATTAAAAAAGTATGCTTAAAGTCACCGTACTTAAGAAAATAAACGTTTTTGAAAGACAAAACATAAAAAAAACAGATCTTTTTTCTAAAAACCATAGCAATTACTCAAAAAAATGTTACGATGACCTGCGTAAAAAGTACTACAATAACTACCTACCTGGTTTCATATGCTTTCCAAAACGATATAATTTTGTAATCATACATTTAAACCAGGCTAAATGTTATGTTGTTAAATAATTTCAAATGTTATAAATGTTTTTAAACATTTTACATCCGTGTAGGAGCACTTAAAAAATTCAACAATTCCTAACAGAATGTAACAATTCCTAACATTTGTTACTATAAAATGTATTAGTGTTAGAAAATGTTCGTAAACATTTTTAAGCAGCTGTGTGGCAGCACCTTTAGAGCTGCCAATACGAAGAAACCATAGACAATTTAAGAGTAATAAATAAATAAATGAAATGAAATGAAAAACGGCATGTAAACGGAAGTGCTTCATAAACACTGCATTTTATACTGTACGTTAAATAAGGTCGAAAATTGAACACACATTTCTAAATGTCACATTATATGACAGCCATCCTTTTTGTAATCATATTCAGAGTAAGAGATGCACTGAACTTGAGATTTAGCGTATGTTCTCTAGATTAGGCCATTAACTCCAACAAAAAAATCAATTTTTACAGCCTGACTTCAGGTTATACATATTAGACCAAAGATTTCATTTTTTGACCACAGATAACGTTAGCGCTATCGCCTAATCGAAAATTTATGCAATTTGACATTTGCGCTGGAATGCGGACCGACTGAGAGGGCTTATTTCAAATCCCAGAGCGATAGGAAAGACATCTTGCACTGTGGTAGTGTCGTGTGCTTAGAACAATTATTACTAAGAGTTTAAGGTAGTTCATAGTTCGGGGACAGAGTACCATAGAACAATATTACTCCCAGAGTACGGCCACCATTGAGGGAAACAATTACTTGAATTACTTCCGTTGGGAAATAGTATCCGATTCCTCAAAACAATAAGCTCGTTTTCAGTAACATTTGCTTAGCGTTAAGAGTATCTTTCCGATTTTTATCTCTGTCTATCTAAAGAAGATAGAAAGAGACAGACGTCCTTAGGAGTCACCTAAGCCTAGGGAATGGTTAGTGAAAACGGACATAGTATTAAACTTCAGTTAATCCTTCAACAGACGGCAACTTAAGTTGCCATTAATTGTGTCTGGTTTATCGGGCTTCAAAGGGTTGGTCGAGTCCAATTTATATCCCGTCTCGCTTTGACAAATCAAAAGTGACAGGTTTGCTTGATTTTTGACACTTGTTATTATTTATGAGTGCTGGGCTGGCACAAAAAGTCTATAGAAAATGACACAAAAAAAAATATATTAACGATAGCAATATGGCCAAAAATGTACTTGAAATATGTTACATATAGAAATTGATTCTTTTATCATTCTTAAATTATTTGTTAGGGACAGCCTTTGTTGTTGATCCTCTAAATCCTATAAAGCAGTTTACTTTCATTAATACCGACCCCAAAACTCCATATTACTAATTAATAATAGGTTTATTAGAAACTTGTTTTTTTTGTTGTTTAGTTTTCATTAGTTTTCATCTAGTCAGCTTGAATTTTCGAAAACTAAGACAGTGACCACCAACTTACTTTATCGTCATTGCGGAATCTTGCCAAAACTTGGCAATCAATGAAAACAAAGTATATTCAAGGTCTAATAGACCTTCATAAAGTTGTAGTTAGTTTTAGGATTGATTGTTTGATTGGATTAAGTAAGCAAATTAATAAGCCCACAGTTCTCTACTCCAGAAGGAAATACAATTTTTAATGAGCTGAAGAAAAAAATTCTATGTTGGTAATTATTGGTAGAATTATTTAACATATTTTTATGAGTTCAAAATCGTCATAGATAAAAAGTACAAAAACCATATTTAATCGTCTTTAACATTAGAATGTTTGAACGTTTAATAAAATCTTGCGGTTTCTGAACTAATAAAAACGAAAAACGCGGTAGAATTTTCTTGGCGTTGGTAGCTTTATTGATTTTTTGTTTCTCTAGTGTTTTCTCTTTTGCACTCATTGATAATCGCTATTTTCACTCTTGTCTAACTATCTGGAAGCCATTGACCTCTCTACGGTACTCCAATGTTATTGGTGGTAGTAGGATAAGGGGAGGGGAAGCCATTAAAAAAATGAAGCGTCTGTACAGTCTGGCCAACATAATCAACAAATTCGCGCCGACTCATCACGCATTTCCTTTCTTCCTTCTTCATTTGGCATTCGCACTTGAAGGTCGTGTGTGGACCGTAATTTTAGTTTGTAATTGAGAACTAGTGAATAGTTTGTAAGTCATGGCAAATAACGATAATTTTGCACAAGACGTTACGGATAATCAATTAAATGGCAATATGGAGAACGGTGGCGGCGATGGTCAACAAGACAACAGTAATGATGCCCCAGGACGCGATGACGACAGGTATGATTTTAAAGTCAAAAACTGCTATTTCAGTAAAAATTTCAAGTTCTTTTTCAATACTTAATTATTTTAACAATTTATTACTCATGTATTTTATAGGTATTAGTTCGATAAAACACTTTTACAGTTATAATCTTAGCACCCGCCACAATGGCGGCGGTCCGGCATAATCATTATCGGCATGTAAATCTATCCCAATCATGGAGATCTATTCAAAATTGTATTTTTTCATCTTTACAGTGTGTTCCTTGCGGTCCGAATTAAGTTTTAGATTTAATAGTTTTAGTTTCTGATAAATTTCAGGTCACTTGTAAAATTCTTTTTATCACCGGCCGCATGAGAAGTAAAATGGCGTCATATTCGCGCGTCTCTTTTGCACCCGGCACCGCTGTAGTCCCGTTATTGATTTTTTTATAGTTTCATTGTGGCTGACTCGTTACGGTGTCGGTGAATTCGCGGTCATGAGCATTATTAGCGGTAATATTAGGCATTTGCAAGATTTTAAATCGGTGGTATCGCAAAGTGCGTCGTAGGAGTCGTCGCCCCGGCGCTGGGCGGCGGCTCGGCGCGGTCAGTTTGGGGCGCTACTAACGCTGTGTCTCTCTGCAGGTGTGAGCCTGCGCCGCCGCCGCAGCTGCCGCCGAAGGACGTCATGGTATATATCTGCTGGGCTCACACTAAAGTAAACATCGACCAAACTGACATTGCCTAGGCCACTTAACTTTGGGCCTCGTTCACACTTGCCAATTTCAAATCTTGCGATTTCACTGTAATTTTCTTGTTTCATTTTTGGTTGTTCTATTTGATAATGTTAAATTTTCCAGTTTACCTTTGTAACTTACAGGTTCACAATTTGTTTTGCTGCAGTGCTTGGAGTTTGTTTTGAACAAAAAAGTAGCTGTAAAGTACTGTAAACAAGTACTGCATAGTTATAATGTTAAATGTAATTTTTAAGTCAGTCCCAAAAGCGAGATAAAGTAGCATTTCACAATTCTTACATTTGTTAATGCCAATTCTATTTTCGCAGAAAACTGTTTGTGGGTGGTCTGAGCTGGGAAACAACAGACAGTAAGTTATTGTTGTTAACTATTTTATTATTTGACGACCGGCTGGCCGAGTGATCTGTGCCCCTTGCTATACAGGCTACTTTGGTCGGGAGATCCCGGGTTCGAATCCCGGTAGGAGCAAATGTTTGTATGATGAGTATGAGCATTTGATCACGAGTCATGGATTTTTATATGTTTAAGTATTTAGTATTCTAATATTTATAATTATACACATTATTATTTCTTCATTATCTAGTGTCCATAACACAAGCTCTTATAGATGCTTACTTTGGGCTAGATAATATGTGTGAGTGTATGATTATTATTATTATTATTTTAAATATACTATGATGATTTATTTCAGTTCTGCTTCTGATATAATTTGAAGACAACTCTACCCACAATCCTGATGTCCTAATATATTACATTTACATTAATTGTTATGAATTTGAAATATTTAATGTCTTAATTTTTGTTACAGAGGAGTTACGTGACCATTTCAGTGCGTATGGCGAAATTGAGAGCATCAATGTTAAGACTGACCCTAACACAGGAAGATCACGGGGATTTGCATTCATTGTTTTTAAGGCACCAGACTCCATTGACAAAGTAATGGCTGCTGGAGAACACACAATTAACAACAAAAAAGTAGACCCAAAGAAGGCGAAGGCGAGGCATGGGAAAATATTTGTAGGTGGCTTGAGCACAGAAATATCAGATGATGAAATCAAAAACTTCTTCAGCAATTTTGGCACAGTAAGTATTTTTTTTAAATAATTAAAATGAACTGAATTGCCCTATTGAAAAATGTAATGCAATTAGCTGAAATGTTGAAAGTTTTTTTGGTAACTATTGAGTAGGTTAGGCGAATATGTATAAATGCCGATTTTGATATCATTATTTTAATTGCAATAATAAATGATGATAAATCCGGTTTTGGTGAGATGATTTATTCTTGATTGCTCTTGAAGATAAATCCGGGCCACTGACTACTTATTAAAACAATAATGAAAAACATTAGATATCTCCCCTTAATATAATCTATTGTTTTAAATTTTCAGATCATTGAAGTTGAGATGCCATTTGACAAGACAAAGAACCAAAGAAAAGGCTTCTGTTTCATAACATTCGAGTCTGAGCAAGTTGTCAATGAACTCTTGAAAACTCCCAAACAGACCATCGCTGGCAAGGAGGTTAGTACCATTATAATTAACTATTAGATGATTTTTCATCACAAAATTATATCGTTCAACGTAGGGTATTCATGAATGCTAATTGTTATTATTTGTATGACAGGTAGACGTGAAGAGAGCGACGCCGAAGCCCGATGGCCCCGGAGGCATGGGCGCGCGCGGAGCTCGCGGAGGACGCGGCGGCCGCGGAGGGCGGGGCGGCCGCGGCGGCTACGGCGGCCAAGGCGCCTGGGGCGGCCAGGGCTACGGCGGCTACGGCTACGGCCAGGGCGGATACGGCGGCGGCTACGACGGCTACGGATACGGCGGCTACGGCTACGACGGCTACGGAGGCTACGGCGGTTACGATTACTCCGGCTACCCTAATTACGGTAAACGTGGCAAGCAGTACTAGTAGCGCGCGAGCCGGCGCCCGCTCACCGACACATTACCTCGACTGATGTTACCTGATCGCTAGGATGTAAATGTAGAGTAAGATGACGCGCTAGGTTACGTATGACGTCGCGAGCGGGGCGACCCTCCGTCCTCGATGTTGCCTGTTTACATGTCTATAATGTATAACTTACATTTAATTCGAAGAGATCGACATCACGCGAAGCTTAGATATTTAAATTAGTGTGTAGAAAATATTTATTTTTCTAAATATTTAATATTCTATCGAGATAATGTGTAGTGAATGTTGTGGAGGCGACTATGTATATTTGAATATAACCATGGATCAGTCTTAATATTTTTCATTAAATAGTATTATACTTCATTTAAATTGAATTAATGCCGATTAGTTGCGTGCATTTTGTTTATTCTCACTACTAATCAATGTGCCTCTACACTGCTCAGTATCATTGTGTGAGAGTGAACAATCTTTTATTCATTGGGTAGTCCAGTTGAGCATATTTAGCCGACATCTCTTTATCATTATTTTCATCGGGTACTATATTCTGTACATATGTTACCTGCCTTATGTTTAAGTATGTTTTATTTGTAATACCACTTTTGACATATGTAGCAATGTCGCCCGAGTTTTGTTTTGGTATTTTTTGTTTTACCTTTTAATACTCCGCCACTTGCTACATCTGGGAAATGGGGTAAATATGGAGAGACATTGTGAAAATGATAAAGATACTATGATGAAAGCTTTTGAATAAAGCACTGTTACAAAAATTCTCAATGTGTTTCCATATGTACCCCAGTCCTTTTCCTCCTTAGATACACCTCACCACCTCGCCTCACGGCTGTGCACAATGGTTATTTAGGTTTTCGAGCCTACAATACTAACATCTATGCATGGGTTCATCAAATAATGATAGAAAACTTTTAGATTTTTATTTTCAAGTCTCAAGCTATACTCAGTTAAATAGTTCAGATTAGGCTGACACACATACTGTAGGTTATTTATCTCAGTAGGTGCACACTCATACCATTTTTTACTGGAAAGTATAATGAATGTTCTTTGGAATAAAAAAAAGTTACATGAAATAGGTAGTGAACTAGCAAGTGGATAGTAAAAAGCCCAAGTAGGTGTCCTGTAGTAGATATGGAGTGCGTCGGCTAGCGGCTGACTAACGTTGTTGTGTTGCGGGCAGACTACGGCGGGTACGGAGGGTACGAGGGCGGGTACGGCGCGCGCGCGGCTCCCCGCGGTAAAGGTACAGCCACCTCACGACCACCTCACGACTACCTCACGACCACCTCACGACCACCCGCCACACCGCGGGCGCGCAAACGTCCTCCTCTACACGGTCCTATCAAACGTTTACAAACAAATACCTACCTAACATCATAGAAGACGTTTGAAGCGTTCCCGATGTGATTTTTGTGTAGTGTAGTAATACCGTCTGATTTAATGTTTGCCCCGCTTCCGTAGTTATTGCGACACGTTTGGCACACTGATGTTTGATCGTAAAGTCAAATTTTTTTATTTGAATTAATTGGCGAGCGTGGCCTGACATTGTGTAATCGTAACCGATGCTTATGACGTGAGTTAGATTACACGACGGTTAATTTAGTGAATAGTGCATGTAGCGCATCTTACAGTACTAATTTAAATAGCCGGTAATGTTTCGATTATGTACATTTGAAAAGAAATATAACACCGTTTTGAGTAAGTTTGTAACCTGTATGTAGTGTGAACTCACCGTGATAGAATCTTCAATTACGATTAGTTTTGCTGCTTTCGTGACGTACAAAAATCTCTCTCAATAATTATGTACATTTAATAAATGGTATTCACATTATCAACATTCTGCATGACAATAGACACTTGATCAAAATTACAGCCGTTAGGTCACTCCTGTATGAATTATTTTGCTGGATTTTTAACACGCACGCTATTCATGCTACACTATCCGTAATGTTGGTTATTTGAAACGAGGGCGAGGTTTGACGAGTGTGGGTGTTGCAGCCGGGTACCAGGGCGGCAAGCAGCGCGGCGGCGGCGGCGGCGGCCGCGCCAACCAGAGGCACCAACCCTACTGAACACGTACCTGCCGATAGTCATCTCAGTCCAATAGTAAGGTGAATATTGCTCCTCTGCTCTCGCCCACCTAAGTGCGCATGTCTGACAGAGACTATCGGTGTAAAAGCCACTGAGATGTCGACTTTGACGCACCTGCATAAGCATAAGCGCAGATGGCAAGTGGTCACTGGTCGGTATCGCTCGGAACTGATGGCAGGTGTGGTTTGTTGCAGGTTAAGTCATCGGTCATGAGTGTCCCCGCGCCCTCGACTCGCCGCGCCGGGGGCACGTCATTTCATTCCACATTATAATTAATTTAAGGAATCTGTTTAAGAAATTTTTAAGGATAAAAATACTGTCGTGTGACCCGATCGTTTACTGAAAGATCGCGTCGCGAAAATTTATTATTAATATAGTATGGATTAATAGATTCACTTGAGTATTATTGCTGATTAGAATCAATGACCTCTGGAACTGAAGTATGTAGATTTAATTATAATACAGAGCTTATAAATGAGTGTCCCCTGTACGTCGGCGAGCGAGTGTGAGTGTGTCGGTGCGTGTGTGAGCGAGTGAGCCGCAGCCGCCCCGTTCTACAGTTGAATGTTCTGGATCTCATAGCAGAAATGTTGTAGTTTTGTATTTTTAATTTGGTTAATAAACACAAATCAGAATCATGATGTATTTTATACAAACTAGTTTCTTCCATTGAATAGGGATGAAATTTAATTAGATTAAGTGATTTGGACATGAACAAACTTCTGCAGATATACAACTGTGTATGTCGTAATAAAAGAAATGTGTAAATAAAATATTGACTTTTTGTCTGTGTTTATCAATCCATTCCAGACGCGCCTCCTGCGGATCGTCTTCCTTTAGAGAGCCTTGAACTATAGGAATTTTAAAATTGCACGATAAGATGGAATGTATGGCATATTTTACGTTGTAGATTTTTCATAAGTTCCTACTCTTTAGATAATTAGCCATCACTTGAAACGGGAGCATTGGGAATTCGCAACTTGCAATTTTTGTTTCTCTAGGTCGCTGAATGAGTTTTTCAATAAAATCTTGATATATTTCGTAAAACATATATAAAACAGAGTGACGATACAAAGAACATTGCAAATAGTTTTCAAAATCTGACACCACTATCTTTAAACTATTCTCGAGAGGCCAGTACAAGTCACATCCTAGGCATTCAACCTTAACATGGAAAGACCGTAGATGATATTATTTCGTGTGAATCGTTCTGGATCGGCCACACCGATTTGAATACTGACTACACAAAAAAAATATGGCGCGATTTTGTCGAATTGCCCCTCTTCCCTGTAGTTTTACCGAGTAGTCTTACCAGTTGACTTCCCAATAGACTTACTGATAGTTATTAATACTTCACGTCTGTAATTTTCCCATTAGTTTTAATTTATTAAAATTTATAAAACAGACCTCGTAATTGATAAACAGTCGCTTTATTAAGTCCTAAGAGAAAAAACAATAAAAACATTTTTATCCAAATGACAAACAATAAGTTCAATTATAAAAAAAAAAACCATTTCACCAACGTAACTTTTCCAAAAAATGTCCAACGCGCTTATATCCCCATTAATTAATTGCATTTGGGCATTTGAATAAACCGGTCGCGTTCAATGTAAACATTTGGTCTCTTATTCAAATTGTTTTTCGACTTTAATACTACGCACCTTTTGATACGATGCGTCAGAAATAAATGTTCACCAATTGGTGTAGGTTGCTCTTTTTCTTACAAAGTTTTTAATTTATAGCACTGTAACACAAAATGGTGTAATGCAACGGGAACAAAGGTTTCATTACTTATTAATTTGTGATTTCATTATTATGTGACAAGATGTCAGTGAAGCAAATGTTTTATCTAGTGTCATAGATTCAAGTTCATAGGTTGGGTCTGGTCTTGGGTTGGTCTGAAACGGATCAACTCTTTTTTTGTTCCCAACGAATCAACCATTTAATTGATACGATTAATTTTTTGAAATTAATATTGATTCGATTGGAACAAAAGGGAAAGGAACTTTAATGAAACATGTATCTAATCAACTAGTTGATTCCATAGGAACATATGCCTGAATTGACTTCCACTCTGATCAACTAGTTGATTAGTTCAGTGGAAGACGCGGCCCACAAATATCTGATTTTGTCGGACCATGGTTCAAAGTTATAGGGGTACCTACCTACAAAGGTGGCTCAGTCAGGAGAACGCATTCGCCCGAAGATCGGCCACCTCAATATCTCGAAAACTATACCAGCTAGCAAAAATCTGTTTCATCTCAAAATATGTCGCGATCCTTCCAGAGCACAATGTCCAAGGGTCAAAAAGAGTCCAAATATGTCCCAAGTGTCAAAATGTCCAAGGATCAAAACATCCAAGGAGTATTGTCGGTCACGAAGAATAAACTATCGATAGTATTGTAGCTCATAAATAAAAATCTATCGATACTATGGATAGTTTTTTGGACTATCAATTGTTTACCAATTTACAATAGTATTGTTTACAATATTCAGGTATAATAGTCACTATATGGATAATTGCACTTAATAATTTTGAATTCTTTTCCTTACAAAACAATATAACTTTGCCATAGTTTATTAATTAATATTGCCTTATTAATATTGCATCATAGCCAATACTATAGTAAATTGGTATACTATCTATAGTCTAAAACAATCGATAATATCGAAACTATTGATAGTAATAATTTACAAGCAACAATACTATCGATAGTTATTCTTCGTGACCAACAATACTATCTATAGTATTTCTTTCATGCGATAGTTTTGCCTGGTTTTGAACTGTCAATAGTATCGATACTTTCGATAGTCCTAGTCGTCTTATTCAGATGAAAACTATTGATAGTTCAGCAACACTATTTTGAAGCGGATATCTTCAAAAGATTGAGCTGAAATTTTGTATACCTACACTAGTTCCAAAAATCCAAAATGGCGGACCATCTAAAATGGCGGAATAGTTATTTTTAATGCATTTCTACAATATGGGTATCAAATGAAAAGGCTTGTTGATAGTAACTCAAAAAATAATGTGACGTCATTCTAAATCTAAGGATGAACATTGAAGATGGCGGAATAGTTATTTTTTATGCATTTCTACAATATGGTTATCAAATGAAAGGGCTTGTTGAGAGTAACTCGAAAAATAATGTGACTGCAATTGAGTTACGGTGTTACTCATCGGTAATATTTTTCCCGATGTGTAACAGTGTGACACAAAATGGTGTGTCTCAACGGGAACAAAGGCAGCCCAAGATGGCGGAATAGTTATTTTTTATGCACTTCTGCAATATGGGTATCAAATGAAAGGGCTTGCCGAGACTCAGATACCTTGCCAGCAATTACTAAAAAGTAAAAAATAAATCAAAAGAAAAAAACCTTTTTTTAAAAATAACCTTTATTTAGGTAGTTAAATGCTGGAAAAAGAAGAAAATAAAGTTTTCCTTTAAAATTTTAACTATTAAATGAATTTCTTTTGGAAAAACTGTACGATAATGATGCGAAGACCATTATAAGAAGACTAAGAAATGTAAACCATTACTCACTATAGTATTTATGTCGCCGCCTAAAAATATTGCTATCTCTTTCTTATTACATATTGTAAGAAAGAGATAGATTGTACTTAAATTTAAGAGTGTTCCTCCAGAATTAGGTCCAATGTGTTTTATACATACATATACTCACTTTTCACTTTGATAGGTTGCTGCAGAGCTATTTTCGAACCCTGAGACCACAACACTCGAATTTCTTTTCTGGCGCATAAAAGCACTAAAAAATAGACCAGCGTTTATAAAACATATATGATTAAATTAGAACTAAACTTATATAAACGAAAAAAAACAATAAAAATTTCAGAATAATTTCAGAACCGGTTTTGATAACTTCAAAACCGGTTCTGAAATTATTCTGAAATTTACTGAAATTATACTGTTCTGTGCAATTACACTGTGGTACAAAAAGCGTCCTACGAAATATTTAGATAATCACTAGCTGACCAGGCAAACGTTGTCTTGCCATAAAAAACAAAATGTCAAAAAAAATTAGATAATATCCGATTCTCAGACTTACTGAATGAATATACATATAAAATTTCATGATCATCGCTCAAGCCGTTTCGGAGGAGTATGGTAACTAAAACTGTGAGTCGAGAATTTTATATGTATACTAGCTGTCCGTGGCTGCCGCGGGCTGCGAGCAGCCCGCGGAGGGTTATCCTTTGCTGGTGGATGTTGTGGCAATGTGACTTTTTCAGTTTTGTTTTCGTCATTTTGCTTTTTTCAAAAGTTTAAATATGTCAGGGTGAAATTCATTGCATTAATTTGCACGTGTTACTCGAGCCATCCGCCGAGTCCGCCATCTTTAATCGCCGCCATATTGGATTTAATTTTGTTTAGTATCTGTACTCGGCGAGCCCTTTCATTTGATACCCATGTCGGAGAGGTGTGAACACTAACGAAATCCGCCATCTTGTATTATTTACTCAGCGAGCCCTTTCACATGATACTCAAGTCTGTGCTGTTGTTAAGGCTAAAAGCATACCATCTTGGAATTTCTGCTATATTGGATTGATGCCAAAGTTACGTTGACAACGGCTTACTCGAGCCCTTTAATTATGTACCTACGTTGATCTATGTGTAAAGGCTAACTGAAAAACTCCGCCTTAATGGACGTTACGTTGCTTTACATTTTTTTACTCACTCTGGAATCTCCCAATTCAGAGACTTCGTCATATTGTATTTTATTATTTTAAATTGAGGAAAGGAGATAGTTCAAAAATGTATGGAAACCCGGATAGATATACACAATACTAAAAATATGCACAACAGTTTTTAATAGGAAATATTCTTTTTAATTGCTTTGATCCTTGGTACAAAACAATATTTTCTAAAGAAAAAACAGCAATACAACCAAATATTTATCATGGCGCTAATGTCACTTTGGAGATTGCCTATTTTATTTTTGTGTACATACATGTAATGAAATACATTTCGTATATAAAATAATCTTGTTGGCGGCTAAGGGGTGGCCCAAGGGCCTTCCCCGCTGCACCCTAACCTACTATTGCATTACAAAGTATTGTAACTTAAATACATGTATGTTTTCCATGAAAATCATGAATAAATACGTTTAGTTGACTAAAGTATGTTTCCATTATGCGTTTTGATCTTTATGCCTCCTAACTAATTAATATACTTATAATGAATAAACAATACGATTTATGCAAATTAATATTAAGGCAAAAACCAAAAGGCTGAATCATATTTATGCTTGCCCATTGAGATAGTATGCCAAAAAAAAAGTCTAACTCGTTATGCCGAATTAAATTAGGACAAAAAAAATGTGGAAAAAAGGGATCCCCATAATGGTGACGTTTAGTTGACTTCTGTGTCGTCCGCCTTAATTATAATAGTTAAATTGACAAATCATTTTGGATTTTGTTTACTTTCTTTGTAAATAAATTAAAATTTGCTAAGGTCGTCTCATCAATTTCTATGTCATTATATCGAGTGTGTAATGTATGATATATTTACATATCTTGCCTACTTAGATTATACAGAATGGTGCCGTCAATACGACAATAAATTATAATATGGGCTATATTAGTTCATAATAAATGGTTTGCCAGTTTGAAAATCATCTTCTCCATTTAATCATTTCATGACATTTCTATGAAATAATGCAGTCAATATTGTATTATTTCATAGAAATGTCATGAAATTAGCAAATGAAAAAGATGTTTTTGATAGTGGCAAACCATTTCTATGAACTTATATAGCCCATGTTTCAATTCATTGTCGCATTGACAGCACCAACCTGTATATAATAAACAATATGATTTATGCACATCAAAACTAAAGCAAAAAGCATGAATCATATTTATAGTCACTGAAATATGTAGTAGGTATGCTAAAAAACTATTGTATCAAAATATTGTTATGACAAAAAAATGTCTAGCTCGATGTGACGAATGAAATTTAGACAAAAAAAAGAGCTAAATCTGACCATCTCCTTTGTAAACTTTAAAATTTGCTAAGGTCGTTTCCCCAATTCCTATGTGATTATACGTCGGGTGTGTAATATATGATATATTTACAAATTTTGACTACTATACAGAGGTGCAGTCAATACAATAAATTTCAACATGGGCTATATTAATTAATTCATATAAATGGTTTGCCAGTTTGAAAAACATTTGATAATTTCATGACACTTCTATTAAATAATGCAGCCAATGTTGTATTATTTCATACAAATGTCATGAAATTATCAAATATGAATAAGATGTTTTTGAAAGTGACAAAACATTTCTATAAACAAATATACCGCATGTTTCAATTTATTGTCGTATTGACGGCACCAGGTGATCATTAATTTGTATAGCAAACACATAATAAAGATTATTTTAAAATCAATAACGAACGACTGATAGAAAATCGTATGATTTAAATAATAATAACCATTTGGTTTAAAACTTAATTTAACTATTAAAAACCATCAGTGTCATGATATAAAGAAAAATAGCATGACAGTCAAATAACTTATAATGTATTATGTTTGCAAATTTGCCTAAAACACACAAGACTCCTGCCACGGCTCCGCCACTGCGGAGCTCCGGCGGCCCGACGCGTGCTCATCGTCGCAGATGGCTTTCGCTCACCGCCGCAGCTTCGGCTTGTTGCAGCCTCAGCCGCGGCGGCTCGCTCGCACCCACCTGCTCCTAAGCCCGCGGCCCGCCTCGCGCCTCCGTGCCTGCGCGCTTTTAAATTGCACTCTAGGGGTAGGGCAGACAAGACTACGTGGAGTCGGTTTTACGGCGACTCGTTACTGTCACTAAAGTCATTACAAAATATCTGTTTTACACTCTTACATACAAGCGTACAAAGTAAGCAATTCACCAAAACTTGTATCAATTGAAGAATAACTATACTAATTATTAGTCATCCTATCAAATAATAAAATAATAACTGTAGTGACATGAAATGTTATTTAGATTTAATGAAATTAAACAGCTGGTGCCGTCAATGCGACAATTATAATTGAAACATGAGACTACTTATATTAGTTTACAGAAATGGTTTACCGCTTTCAGTAATATCTTATTCATTTGATAATTTCATGACATTTCTATGTGAAATAATATAAGATTGGCTGCATTATTTTATAGAAACGTTATGAAATTATCAAATGAATAAGATGTATTGAAGGCAGTGCACTGTATAAACTGACAGGAATTCTGAAATATATTCCCGGTCTGAGGGCTGCTTTCAGTGACGTGAATGGTCAAATTAAACTTATTCTCATCTACGTATGTAATGAGAGATTAATTATGGAACTTTACATTGAATTGGTAATAAAATGTGTACCTATTGGATTCCTTGGAAAGTTACTCAAAAAAATATATAATAACCACTTTAGTTTGTTATTAAGCCCTGCAAGTCTTATATTTAATTTCTTAAGTGAAATCATAGTACCTAATTAAGTTTATATTACACTGTTATATCAATCAAAGATTACTGACATACCTAGTATTGTTATTAAAATATTATTATTAGGTATTATAACTATAAAAATTATAATGCCAAATTCAATTATGTTTACTTTATTAAGACTTTCTCAATTAAATTGATATATTAAATAAGTAATTAATAAAAAAAAAAAAAACTAACAATACGGTTCCTATAAGATTTCTTGATTCTAAGTTGTAACACTAAACATTTAATATAAAAAACAGAAAAAAAATTGACAGCCATAAATTGCATTGGATTTGATTGTTTGTATTATTGTCTGTTCAAACGCCATGCATTAGTCACACCACCACAGCACTGGACAACATGAATCTGTAAAAAAGTTGCTTGAATTAATAAAAATTATAAAATAAAAATATAGTTACCATAAGTATTGTGCCTAAAATGTTAAAGTTTGTATAATTCGATATTTATTACTAAAGCACATATCAACAGTTTAACACACAGGTGACATATCGCTAATAGGTAGTTGATTTTTTTATCTTGGGAATATACCTACATAAAATAACAATAATATATTCTGGATACAGATCCGACAAAAGAAATATTCACAAAGACAGTTGCGGGTGATAACAGACAGTATTATAAATGCATTCGAAATGTAAAAGTTGCGATATTTTACATCACGCTACGTTAACCGCTTACCATCAGGTGGGCCGTATGCTTGAGTGGCTATACTTTAGTGGTATAAGAAAAAATCATAACCATAGGTATCCTAAAATAATGTTAGAGAACAGTATTCAGTTCATAACTGATGAAGCAAATATCAAATAAGTGATTATTTTTAAAGCGGTATTTACCTCATTTCAGGAATAATAATTACAATCTTTGTAAATTCCTTATTAAGTATTATTGTTTGATGACGCTTGAAACATGTCCTTTTTCATTTTGATAACATCTGAAAACATAAAGGTAAGTAAGTATTACGAGAAATGATACGAATAACCATTATTTTTACTATATTAACATTATTATGATTCATGGGGTATTATAAATGTTTTTGAATTGAGAGCTTTGTAATCGACTGTCTAAAGATTTGTTTGCAATCCGTTGGTATGTTTTAAAATTAAAGATTTTCATTGTAAATGAATTAAGATTTTTTTTTCTATTATGCTTAATTTCTTCTAAAGTGTATATTTTTTTCTTATATAAATATATAAATACACATATCACATTAATAAACAGGTTTGAACGTGCAAAAGAATGCATGTGTTTCGTCACTTGAAATATTTATTTTAAATGACCAATAATTACATATAAAGTATTTTTACATACCTTCACTGTGAAACTCCATTTCATTATTGAATAGATATTCATGATTCTTGTTATTTTATCATCATATTTTTATTAAATGAATGATTTAATGACGAATTTTTAATAATATTTCTCTGGTAAAGTATCTTCTCTTGTCCAATAAGTCAATCTGAAAAATTATAATTTTCTTAATATATTTCTCGTCAAAACTGTGAAATAAGTAGTAATTGAAATTAAAACATTTAAAGTATTCGTGGATTATGAAATTCAATATAATTAAATTATCTGAAAAAAAATGAGATGTGATAACTATCTGATTTTTTTTTCATTTTTATGCTATCTTATATTTTCCCTTTATTTAAAATTCGATAATCTGCAAAAAAAAAATGTTAGTAAAATGATTAGCAGCCAGAGCCTCGTCGGTTAATACGGCAGGGAGCACCACGAGCAGGTGAGGTTGGCATCTGGGACTCTATACAGTGACATTCTCTTATGTTCATCATATCCTACGAAATTGTTAATAATAAAAAATTAAGAAAATTTTGCTTTTATATCATCAGATATTTAAAATACTAAATACCTACTACTTATGTGAAATATCTTAAAATCGTGAAATTTAAATAATGAAGAAATTTTTAAACGTTTCTAAATTATGCATCATTTTTAAGTATGTACACAAAAAAGAAAATGTTACTGTATGGATCCCTTCTGCTCCCCAACTAACTACAATATAGCATGCATATACGAAAGGAAATGAAAAGCAAAAAAATATATGACATCACATGCAAAGCGTGAGTTTGTAATGTGTAAATTTGTAATCATATAAATATAGCATTAAAAAATATTCCATAAGCAACATGCAACATAAAACCGCCACCATAAAACGTGTATATGTATGTAGTAGTGCAGAAAAAAAGCAGAAACAAAAAATATACATTTACCGTGAAAAAATATTATGTATGCAATACCTAAGTACCTACGCAAACTACAACCACCACCATAAAATGTGTCATGTCATGTACTATGTGTCTCTGTGTGTTTTGTGTAAATGTCTTGAAGTATGTCAAGTGCGTGTGATTGAGTACATGTCTGTAAATGAGTCAATGAGTGCAAGTATTTATGGATGTGTGTATTGTGTAAATGTCTTGAAGTATAAGTGCATGTGATTGAGTACATGTCTGTAAATGAGTTAATGAGTGCAAGTATTTATGCATGTGTGTATTGTGTAAATGTCTTGAAGTATAAGTGCATGTGATTGAGTATATGTCTGTAAATGAGTCAATGAGTGCAAGTATTTATGCATGTGTGTATTGTGTAAATGTCTTGAAGTATAAGTGCATGTGATTGAGTACATGTCTGTAAATGAGTCAATGAGTGCAAGTATTTATGCATGTGTGTATTGTGTAAATGTCTTGAAGTATAAGTGCATGTGATTGAGTACATGTCTGTAAATGAGTCAATGAGTACAAGTATTTATGCATGTGTGTATTGTGTAAATGTCTTGAAGTATAAGTGCATTTGATTGAGTACATGTCTGTAAATGAGTCAATGTGTACAAGTATTAATGCATGTGTACATCAGTGTGCATCAGTATCGATGGTGTGCTTGTAATGTGTAAATTTGTAATCATATAAATATAGCATTAATAAATATTTCATAAACAACATGCAATATAAAACCACCACAATAAAATGTGTATAAGTATGTAGTAGTGCAGAAAAAAAGCAGAAACAAAATATATACATTTAGCGTGAAAGAATATTATGTATGCAATACCTAAGTACCTACGCAAACTACAACCACCACCATAAAATGTGTCATGTCATGTACTATGCGTGTCTGTGTGTATTGTGTAAATGTCTTGAAGTATAAGCGCATGTGATTGAGTGCATGTCTGTAAATGAGTCAATGTGTGCAAGTATTTATGGATGTGTGTATTGTGTAAATGTCTTGAAGTATAAGTGCATGTGATTGAGTACATGTCTGTAAATGAGTTAATGAGTGCAAGTATTTATGCATGTGTGTATTGTGTAAATGTCTTGAAGTATAAGTGCATGTGATTGAGTACATGTCTGTAAATGAGTCAATGAGTGCAAGTATTTATGCATGTGTGTATTGTGTAAATGTCTTGAAGTATAAGTGCATGTGATTGAGTACATGTCTGTAAATGAGTCAATGAGTGCAAGTATTTATGGATGTGTGTATTGTGTTAAATGTCTTGAAGTATAAATGTATATGATTCAGTACATGTCTGTAAATGAGTCAATGAGTGCAAGTATTTATGCATGTGTACATCAGTGTGAATCAGTATTGCTGGTGTGCTTGGAATGTGTTAATTTGTAATCATATAAATAAAGCATTAATAAAAGTTCCATAAGCAACATGCAACATAAAACCACCACCATAAAATGTGTATAAGTATGTAGTAGTGCAGAAAAAAAGCAGAAACAAAAAATATACATTTAGCGTGAAAAAATATTATGTATGCAATACCTAAGTACCTACGCAAACTATAACCACCGCCATAAAATGTGTCATGTCATGTAATATGCATGTATGTGTGTATTTTGTAAATGTCTTGAAGTATAAGCGCATGTGATTGAGTGCATGTCTGTAAATGAGTCAATGTGTGCAAGTATTTATGGATGTGTGTATTGTGTAAATGTCTTGAAGTATAAGTGCATGTGATTGAGTACATGTCTGTAAATGAGTCAATGAGTGCAAGTATTTATGCATGTTACATCAGTGTGCATAAGTATCGCTGGTGTGCTTGTAATGTGTTAATTTGTAATCATATAAATAAAGCATTAATAAAAGTTCCATAAGCAACATGCAACATAAAACCACCACCATCAAATGTGTATAAGTATGTAGTAGTGCAGAAAAAAAGCAGAAATAAAAAATATACATACATTTAGCGTGAAAAAGTATTTTATATGCAATAAGTACCTACGCAAACTACAACCACCACCATAAAATGTGTCATGTCATATACTATGTGTCTCTGTGTGTATTTTGTGTAAATGTCTAGAAGTATCAGTGTATGTGATTGAGTCCATGTCTGTAACGGAGTCAATGAGTGCAAGTATTTATGGATGTGTGTATTGTGTAAATGTCTTGAAGTATAAGTGCATGTGATTGAGTACATGTCTCTAAATGAGTGCAAGTATTTATGGATGTGTGTATTGTGTGTGTAAATGTTTTGAGGTATAAGTGCATGTGATTGAGTACATGTCTGTAAATGAGTCAATGAGTGCAAGTATTTATGGATGTGTGTATTGTGTAATTGTATTGAAGTATAAGTGCATGTGATTGAGTACATGTCTGTAAATGAGTCAATGAGTGCAAGTATTTATGGATGTGTGTATTGTGTAAATGTCTTGAAGTATAAGTGCATGTGATTGAGTACATGTCTGTAAATGAGTCAATGAGTGCAAGTATTTATGGATGTGTACATCAGAATACTTGTTATATGTAAATTTGTTATCATATAAATATAGCATTAATAAATATTCCATTAGCAACATGCAACATAAAACCACCACCATCAAATGTGTATAACTATGTAGTAGTGCAGAAAAAAAGCAGATACAAAAAATATACATTTAGCGTGAAAAAATATTTTGTATGCAATTACTAAGTACCTACGCAAACTACAACCACCACCATAAATGTGTCATGTCATGTACAATGTGTGTGTGTGTGTATTGTGTAAATGTCTTGAAGTATAAGCGCATGTGATGGAGTACATGTCTGTAAATGAGTCAATGAGTGCAAGTATTTATGCATGTGTACATCAGTGTGCATCAGAATCGCTGGTGTGCAGTCAACACCAAAAGTAGATGACCACATCCAAATTTCCAAAACCTCTATACAGCGTAACATACATAAGTCGCTAAACAAGACTTAAGTCAATTAGATGAACATCCTTATAAGGCCAACTTAGCAAAACATCGGACTCAAGATAAACAGTGATAATTTCAAAACACCTTAACATCACAAATAGCTGAACCCCCAAAACCCCTATACACCTTAACACGCATATGTCGCTAAACAAAATCAACGCCAAATTTAACCTTATGGTGAAAATTAGCTGAACACCACACCTGGTTTAGTTTTGATAAATGAACTCTATTTTAGTTACGGTAAATCTGTGTCATGAATAATTTCAGAAGTAGACGAACACTATTAAGCAGAGATAGTATAACACCCTTTTTACAAGCTTTCATTTAGTTCCACTTGTCAAGGTTTGTTTTGTTTTGTTTCCCGAGATGATGCCATTTTCAATCCAATATGGCGACTGCCGCTAAATAATAGCGATCCATCACTTCCACACTGACCCCTATGACATGGGTATCAAAATCAAATGAATGGGCTTAATGAGAAGCTCGGTGGCTTAGTGGATTTGGCCCTCTGGTTTCTATTACGAAAACAAAACTACTTTCGCCATGGTGGAATTTGAGTGGGTCAATCCCCATAAGTCATTCAACCTTTCCATGGCCTGTCGAAACCGTTATGCAAGCTGAATCATAGGAGAGTGCACTTCTACTTGGTCGGGGCTCCTTCACAGCACACCTTCTTGACTCCCCATAAATTATAATTTTTTGCCATGACCATGTCCCTATCCCTATGTGGACGTAAACGAAACACCTTCGGTGCCTTTCAGGTCGCCCGCGCCCACACAAATTGTACCGCTAACCCCCCCATTTATTCAGTCTGTGTTTCTGTGCTGGTCTTCTTCATTTTCAAATTAAAATATGGGAAAAGCTATACATCCATCCTCGCTCCTGCCAAATGGCAAAGATTTCCTCTCTGATGGAATTTTCGACGCTCTCTGGGGGCCAGCTTTAGTCCCTCCTCCGCAAATCTTCCCGCCCGAACAACCTCCAGGACCGCAGGGAGATCACCCGATAGAACGGGAAGTTCCGCAGTACTGCACGTCCTGTAGGCTTTCGTTAGTAAGCGCCGGCCTCTGTCTACTAAGTTTCTCAATCACATAATGGGTACCATACTGCCGCAGCGTAGGATAAATGGCCACATAGGTTCCTGACAACAGGACCTTCAGGGCGAGGTACCGAACCTCCCACCTCGACGCGGAAACTCTCGAAACCTTGCCGAAGCTCATGGAGGACTTACTCTCATCAATAAAGTTAGCATGCGGCGCGTAGGACCTAGTCACAACCAACCAAATAAATAAATAAATAAATGCCACAACATCGGCTCTCGGCAGCAGCAGGAGGTCATTGAAGAGGAGGTTACAAAGTGTCGGACCCAACAGCCCATGATGCATCGTTTCCACCACGTGTAGCCATGGTAGATAACAGGATGGCTCAACCAGTATTTACTAAGATACACAGACTGAATAAATGGGAGTCAGCGATACCATTTTCTGTGGGCACAGGAGACCTGGAAGGCACCGAAGGTGTTTCGTCTACGTTCGCCCTAGAAGGGAGATAGGGACATATTCATGGCAAAATTAATTATTATAATTTATCGAGAGTCAAGAAAATGCGCTATGAAACAGCCCCCGAACTGCACTCTTCCATCATTCGGCCCGCATAACCGAACGGTTACGACAGGCCATGGGAAGGTTGGTGGGAATAGACCCATCCAAATTGGCCCATGGCGAACCTTCTTTATTTTCGTAATAGAAACCAAAGCGCTATCCACTACACCACCGACCTACGCACCTCATTAAGCCCATTCATTTGATACCCATGTTACAGAGAGGGGTTAATGTGGAAGTGATAAATCGCCACTAAGCGGCAGCCGCCATATTGGAAAATGGCATCATCTTAGGAAACAAAACAAACCTTGACAAGTGAAACTGTATGACGGCCCGGCCACGGGAACGGGCGGCGGCGGTGTCTCGGCAACCACTGCGCTGTCGACGTCGAGACAGCGCGCAGTAGTTGGTTGCCGAGACGCCACCACCACCACCACCGCCGCCGCCCCCGCCCCCGCCGCCGCCCGTTCCCGTGGCCGGGCCGTCTAAGCCTGTAAAAAGGGTGTTATACTATCTCTGCCCACAAAGTGTTCGTCTACTTCTGAAATTAATACACAGATTTACCGTAACCCACATTAGAGCTCATTTATCAAAACTAAAAGTGGTGTTCAGCTAATTTTTACCATAAGGTATTCACGTTGATTTTGTTCAGCGACTTATGCGTGTTATATATGTGTATAGGGGTTTCCGGTTTTGTTCAGCTATTATTAAGGGTTTTGAAATTATCACTGTCCATCTACTTTCGAGTCCAACGTTTAGCTAGTTATGCCTTTTAAGGATGTTCATCTATTTATGACTTGGGTTTTGTTTAGCGATTTATGCATGTTGTAACGATGTATAGGGGTTTTGAAAATTTGAATGTGGTCATCGACTTTTGATGCCGACTGTACATCGGCGATTCTGATACCCACAATGTATTGTGTTGTTGTTGTTGGAGTGCGTGATTGAGCAGTGTACGAAGAAGCCCATGTGAAGCAATGTCAGCATGTGCAGACGATTTACCTTACGATTTCTTAAAAGTGAACAATTTTTAACTTAAAAAAATTACGATTTTTCAAAGCTGCACTTTCCAATAAGCTACCAAGTTATAATAATTCCGGAAAGACTACATTATTAACAAGAGGTTTATTATTTACGATTTTATCAACGGAAATTAAAATTTTAATATTCCTACTTTCGGAAACGCGACCTAACGCAACGTATAATTGGCCATGACTAAATACGTCCGATCGCAAATCCACGCCTACTCGACTTATGGTCTGTCCCTGACTTTTATGAATTGTCATGGCATAGCAAATTTGTAAAGGGAATTGACGACGAGTCATTTGTATTGGACTATTGGGCTCGATTGGACATTTAAAAAGTATACGCGGAATGAAGTAAATTTCATTCTCACCAGGCCTGCGAACGGTAATTAAACGCGGCGATGTATTTACGACTATTACTTTTGTGCCGTTAACTAAACGATCAGAAAAACTTAAATTTCGAATAATCATGCACACGCACCCTACTTTTAGTGTGAGATCGTGGGCAGGAACACCCTTCGGCTGTAACTTGTTCAAAGTTTCCGCGCCTAAAAATATTTCATCTACGTTATCAGTGACTACTTCGTCAATGGAATAAAAATGCAAATCTGGTTCCGGTAAGCGATCTAAAATGAGCGAGTTGATTTCACGCACGTTATCATTGTGAGTCGACAGTATAGCGCGATGGGCACAAGCATCTGGCTCGTCTATAATTACGCTGGGGAAAACAAAATCGATAAGCTCGTCTAATTGTGTGACATGAGAAACAAAAGATAGATCAATTAAATTTTGAATAGTGTTACGGGATTTGAACTGGTGGGTATCCAATAGATTAGAACCCAATCGAAGCAAGAAGTCTGAATATAAAGGATCATCTCTACACCGTTGTGAGGTGCTAAGCGAGAAAGACTTTAATTTGTGCCAAAGTGCTGATGACTTTACGGAACAATTGACTACATCTAAATTTGATTTTGCATTTACAACTACAGGTGGAATTTGACGGAAATCACCAGCGAATATTAGAATTTTACCACCAAAGATATTTTCAGACTTCATGAGATCGCGCAGAGAACGATCCAATAAATGGATTAAATACTTGTGTGCCATCGGAGCCTCGTCGTAAATGATCACATTCGAGTTGTATATCAATTCTGCTCTTTGAGAGCCGTTCGTGATGTTCCAGTACCCAAGATCGTCGACAAGATCTAACGGAAACCGAAACATACTATGAGCTGTGGTACCCCCCACGTAATTTTGAGCAGCTATACCGGAGCTGGCGGTACATAGTACGACCCCATTTAAATTGCCGCGAACGTGTGCAGATATGACATTTAATAGCAAAGTTTTACCCGTTCCGGCAGGACCGTCAATAAAAAGTGCTCTTTCATTAATTTCGCGGAAGCTAGTATCATTTAAAAGTTTATTTACGTAATCGAATACCATCTTTTGTTCGTCGGATAATTGCGGTAGCCAATTATCGACGAACAGCGATAACGCGTTAGCGTTATACTCACCGCGTTCGCGACCTAACTCGGTAGTGTCATCAACGATCGCGGGCAGGCCTTGTTCTACCGCGGACGTACCGTGTTTACGAAGTAATCTATCAATTTGAATTAGAGCCATATTAAAAGATTTTTGCTCGTCGTCATCCGGCAAACGCTGTTTAATATCTAAGCTTAATTGAATTTTATATTTTTCCCAAATCGACACGACACGGATCCCGTTTACCGCCAAGAGAACGAAGAAGCCACGCAGGCGGGGTCCACTCAAAAAAGTGGAAGCCTCCTGCATGGCCAACTCGTACTCGGACTCATCGTTCGCGATACCGACCGCCTTGGCAGCTTCTTGGAAAGTGTTACAATTCGGACCACCGAGAGCGTAAAGGTCGCTATAACTGCGACAAGGGTAAGAAGCTAAAAGAAGACGTAAATAAAATTGTTCACCTCTGTTGGGAGCGACCCAGAATAAACGCGTGACTAATTCGCCCCTTTGCCGTCGCGTTATATATTTATTATTAGATAATTGAAAAGTTTCCGACTTTGTACCCGGCCGTCGTGAATGTACAATATATTGTTCGTAAAAATCTAAATACGTTAAACTATCGAACGCGTCGCCGGGAGGCCGACAAAAATACGTGAAAAGATCCGACGAGGCCCTACGTGTGGCCTCGGATTCTAAACCGGGTTTGAAAAAAACAGACTGCTGTCCTTCGAGGTGGACAGACAGTTGTTTTACGTTCGGTTCGCGGGCCGTTATGTCGAATTCTAAAATGCGCCACGTCGCTTCGCATGATCCTAAGTAACGTTTCGTGACATACTGTTCTATCTCGTTACATTTGTCGGGGTCACCGACAACTGTAACTCGAGAGTGATCGGGACCTTTTGTCATATACTTAAACAAATACTTTACAATAGCCCGGGCGGAATACACTAATAAATTAAGATGACAATCGTACCTTAAGAGTAAGGCGGCATTGTACGGAACAACCCACAAATCGTTTATATTTATGTCTCTACCGCGATACTTAATAGTGGCCTCATTTTTACTGTTACGTTTTAAATGAACAAACCCCCTATCATCACAGTAAGTGGTCGAAGTTTCACGCTTAGGGAAAAACTTCGCACACTTCTGCTTCTCCTGATCCCAACACGGAAGATCTACCCTATGTGGAGGCCCGCAAGGGCCGTGGATCATATGATCGAGCACGGCCCTGCGTAAGCGGCCATCAGCTTCGGAAGAGTCAGGTATGTCAGCCCTGACGAACGAATCTACATCGATATTTTGAACGGGACCACCACCTTCTACTCTAAAGCAAATGTGGGCGTGTGGCAGCCCACGTTTCTGGAATTCGATCACATGAAGAATGTACATGCATCGACCGAAAAAGAGGCCCGTTCTCAGATCTCTTAAGAGCTGGGTTAATTTTAAATTAAACACTCGGGCACATATCAGAGGATGCGGTTTTTGACCGCGAAGCGTGGACGAGACAATTTCGGGCCATTTGGGATTACACGTTATCGTTAGAAAGTATGACGGTGTCCCTAATCGATTGACCAAAGCAATGGCATCCATATACTTTGTTTTCATATAACGTGGACCTCCCGTGAAAGTGTTCGGCAAGTAAACGCGACCGGGCACAATACCGCCCTCACCTTGTACGGTCTCGTCATCGTTAATTTGCCGCAAAGTTTCCACACTACCCTCGACTTCGTGGAGTGGACCAGTTCTAAGTGAGCTATGAGAAGCTCTACTCTGTAAACTACTGATATATCTAAGTCTTTCCTCGGAAACTCTATTGAACATGTCTATGATCCATTCTTCGGAAAGTCGACCGAAGTGTGAAAAGCGAGATTCAGAAAGCAAAAGACAACGAACGTATTTATTCTGAGTTAATTTTAAGTTTTTATTATCTAATTTATTAGGATACCATCCGGGATTTCCATGCGGATATAACAAAGGAAATTGAAAACTTTCATAGAGAGGATTTAAAATATCTACGGTGTGTGGTTTCCGACCACCTACTTTCCAAACAGCAATGCAATTCGGAATAAAACGTTCGCTCTCCGTACTGATGATAGCTGCGACTTCAGTACCGATCGGCATATCTCCCAAAATGTTACCATCGGTGCGACGCGAAGTGCGCTTAAAAATTAAATGAGCCTCATCGGAAGGCACTTGACTTAAACGTTTAAAGCAGTCAATATACGGATTGACGTCGTGTAAAAAATGGCTTATGGAACGTAAGACTTGAATGTCTAAACGCTGACCAGAAGCCAATCTTTCGCGTTCGCTACTGTCGTGAATATATAATCCAATAGGATTAGTGGAGTCTGTATAGGACAAATCGAAAACGCGGTGGTAGATGCGACCTTGAATTTTTAGAAAAGAAATACCGGCATCTGGCTGCTGGTAACCATGAGAAACGCCTAAGGCGCTGAAGGCAAATAAATTATTATACGCACGAGGGCGTTGCAAAAAGGAAGGATGACTGTAAAAGTCCTCATTGAGGGGGGGGAAAACTTGAACGTTGTAGGCACCGGTGCCACAACACCATTTTACACGACTTTTTTCCTCGAAAAATAGCCGTGCAAAACAAAAAGGACACGCGAAAACCTCGTTTGCGAGCAGAGAAACTTGTTTCAACGAAAACAAATGAACAGAGTTTAGTTCGTCATTAGACTTCTGACCAATTAAATTATCTGAATGTCGTACAGATGGTGCGACATTCCTACTACTTACATTATACCGTTGAACCGCCTCTCTGTTCACAGACGGATTTTTTTCGGTATACTTTTTTACTGCGTCTCTATTTATGGAAGGATTTTGTTCAGTGTATCGTTTTACCGCGCTTTGATGTATTAATGGATTTTTAACGGTGTATCGTTTTACCGCGTCTCTATGTGCGGATGGATTTATAACGTTGTATCGTTTTACCGCGCCTCTATGTACCGAAGGATTTTTCGCGGTGTAACGTTTAACGGCCTCCCGATTAATAACGGGATCTTTTTTACTTAATTTTTTTATTGCTCCTAAGTGAGCATTGGTTATATTACCGCGTCGTAAAAAATTATTTATTGCGTTATACACGGTTTGATTTCGCTCAATAACGACAATTGGAAACATTTTTAATTTACGGTCGTCTAATGAAATAATGCTATTGTTACTTTCGCGACGTTCTGTGGACATTTTTTTCCGACCTAGCCTTTTTTTCACGGGCCGACCACCTATTTTACGCGAAGGGACGATCCTATTAGTCAAATCGGTTCTTTTTAACACAACAACCGGCTGTAGCGTATTTAATTTTACGTCGTCATATACATTTAAGTTCAGACGCGGCTGAACAGCAAATTCGCGCTCAATGTTTGGCTGCAGTGAATGTGTCTCAACGCGTAACTTATGAATTGAATATTCGGTACCGTCAATTTTACGACCGGCGAACAGTAAGCGAGCGAGTGAATCTAAATTACTACAACGAAACAATCGCGACGTTAAATTGAAATTTGTATCGAATTCATTTTTGTGATCGACCTCATGACTGTTAAACAAAAAGTATTCGTTTTCATGTCTCCAGAACGATATGGTATAAAACTGGCCGGTAAATATGTAACTGTCGCGCCTATCAATATGTTGAGCATCAAAAATGGTGCTTTCTAATAAACTTTTTAAATTACACAATTTACTATTAACAGCGCGCTTTGAATTGGGAAACATCCCATTGAGTTTCCAATTGTCTGTCATTGAAGAAATATTAACGCGATAATTACCGACAAGAAACTCGGAAGGCAAATCGTCAGGCAACAAATAAATTTCGCCTTGCGGCAATGATGGCTTTAAAGACATATATAAAACATCGCCACTGTCAAGGACAGTGTCGATGTCAGCAGTACAAAAAAAAACTCTACCTTTAATAACTGACAATGCACTGGCACATGCTGACATGGCTACACATTGGGCGTTTGCGCCTTTATAGCGCGCAGCCCCTTGGTGCGTAGAACCTGGAAAGCAAACATTAAAATTGCAAGCATAGTGTTCAGCAGTGTCATATACATGCAAAAAGTAAAACGAACCAATTGTTTCAAAAATATAAGACAAAAAATATATTGTCAGATTTGGTCATAACCGTGCAGTGTCATATAACACATATATGCCAATGAAAAAATAATAAAAAAACCGACTTCAAAATACTAAAAAGGCAAAAATAATAAAATTTCAGGAGGTAAGTAGGTACCTAGGTACTGAAACTGTATTATTTTTGCCTTTTTAGTGTTTTGAAGTCGGTTTTATTTTTGTTTAGATTTTTTTTTTCACATTTTTAAGTGATTTCCTAAGGTCAAAGCAAGATGGGTGACCGACAGCACTATCCAATTGTCTGTTTCTCAGTCCTTGGTTAAAATACACAGTGAAAGAATTATCTTTTAACTCCTAACCGTTAAGGAGTTGTACCTTCCATCATCAGCTCATCAACATGAGATGATGACTAACAGAAGCAAATACTTGAATAGCTTTGGAAAAAAGTAAAACATGTCACAAATGCCTATAAAAATTTTGGTTTGCCCTCGATTTCCCTGGGATCCCATCATCGGATATTGACTTGGTGACAATGGGACCACCTCTGGAGTATACTCTATCGAATGAAAAAAGAATTTTGAAAATCGGTTCATAATTGACAGAGAAATCGGTGAACATACATACAAAAAAAAATACAGTGGAACATCTAACCTTCTTTTTTGAAGTCGGTTAAAAAGAACCAACATTTTTCAAAAGTATAACCCCCGTATTCATAAAAACAAGTGAACTTATATGAGGATTATAAAGTGTTTTGTTTCTCTCACTCGTATGAGAGAGGAAAAAGATAAAACATATTTTAACAGTGTTTTATCTAAAATAGGTTTATTGAGCGTTTATGAATACGGGGGTAAGACAATTACTTTCATAATTAACTTTTATGTCATGACTATTCTATTGAGATTTATCAATTAAAATATTTGTAAAAGAGTTCATTGGGTTCATTGTAAGTATCTAATTCTATTATTTGTCACAATGATATATTTGATAAAAAAATAGGTGGATATTGGCACATCTTAGTACGGCCTGCCTTGCGAGCGTTGTCAGCGTCCATCATTTGATTTTAATAAGTAGGAGCCAATGCACTGAGTCACTTATCATTTGTTATATTGTTGGTCTCCTAACATATTAGGCCACCCGCTATAGCTTACCCATGTAACGTTACAATACCTAAATAATATATTAACAATTTCAACATTTATAAATCTACCTCTTTTTTAAATTAGAAAATCATTAGTTTTAAATAAACTCATTCCAAAACATAATCAATAGAATTATAACTAAAGGAGATGTTTAAAAAATGTACGGGGACCCGGACAGGTCTTTGTAGACTAATAAAAAATTGGCTAAAATATGTAGAGCAGTTTCTAATGCTAAAAAATCACCATGGCGCTTACGCCACTTTGATGACCGTTACTTGACCTCTATGTCGCCCGCCATATTGAATAATAGTGAATTCGAATAATTTTGTACTTTGAACCAGTAAACAATACATGAAATTTATACATAGTTTTTCGGAATTCAACAGATTTTTCCCTATTTTTTCTTAGATAATGTACATACACTTATGCAACATCTTCTTTGTGACTAATAGATTAGCAGTCACAAAGAAGATGTCTCATATCCGGCAGGTTATAGAAACAAGTGTTGCTATAAAAATAAAATATTCTTAAAACAAACAAAAGTGCGAACGAAAGAACACATAAATAGGGTTCTAATAATAATTATATATTTTTTTTGTGTCTTAATATACACGGTGAAGTTCAAGTTTAACTATTTTCCTGTGAAACAAAAATTTATGATGTCTGGTAAAAACCACTCAAATCAATCTCAAATGTGTGGCTATATTGCAGCCTCACCGTGAAACACGCGGTATAAAAAAGTAGCTGCCACGGAGCGACGGTTTGTAATAGTGATACGTTCTACAAAGCGGCGTCTAACGTTGAGGGCGATTGTAGAATTTAACAGTTCTTTATCCGCCGAAGCAGATCGTCTTGTTCTGAACATTAGCTTAGGTGATTGGTAGGTTCAAGGTTTTTTTATGACTACTTAAAAGCAATATCATATTGTAAATTTTGCTTGTTTTTTATCATTTATTTACTGGTTTTTTTCACATGGAGACTGGGCGGATTTGGCCTAATTAAACACTGTTAATCGTACCATAATACTGATATTCAGATGTATTTATTTTAAAAATAATTGTATTGTACAAAAATATAATATTAAAAATTTAAAGTAACCCCAGGGTTAATTAATCATCTTTCTAACACCATCTCACTGAGACTATTCTTATGAACCTAAACAAGCTATAAGTATCTTCTGTAAGTCTCTGAAGAATTAAGCATTCCACAGACTTTTTGTTGGTACAGGATCACCTCAAGGTTAGTATGTCACTGGAGTGGTAATACACTAAATTTCAAATAACTCGGATCTGTGAAAGTTAATAAAACCCTTTTTCATGTAATAGAAGAGCTAATAGATATTATTTACATACAGTTACCCACCTACATTTAGTTATGTATGAATTAATTCCCTATGCAATACAATTTAACATTGTCATAAGTTTATTATAAATTAAGCATAATTTGTTTAAAGCTGAAAATTAAGAAGATTTATCATTTTTGTTCCTTATTTAAAATATTAGTTCAAGATACATAATGTTTACCTACACTATTTTTATTTTAGTATTTATAGGAAGTAAGTACTTTCTAGATTATTTAATTACCAAATCTAACAGTTATTGTAATATTATTTTATATGTTTAACTATGTTTATGGTTAATTGTTAATAGGTATCATATTTATTAAATTAAGAATTGGATACACCAAGAGCTTCCAGTGCAAATAGTCAAGCCAAAAAGCACAGAACTGCACTCACATTTTATAATATAGAAATAAGCACAGAAGTACATTCACATTAATTAGAAGAACACAAATTGTACATAGTTTAGTGTACTTATTATATAGAAACCAACACACGTGCAACCGCTAAGCACAACCAGCAATATGAACCGATTCAGTCTGCACAAGATTCAAACAAAAGCCTTCAATGTCATTATGTGTAGACATACTTAACAAAGCCCAATTTTTATTTATGTCCACTTGTACCATACATGTGTGATGGAAGTGATCTTTTAGAGATAAGCTCACCTTTGTACATGTGTTTTAATGATTTATATTTTTTATGTGTGTGATAAAGGTTACATAAATTACCAAAAAACAAAGTACAGTTCAATGTCACTATGTGTAGACATAATTTTCTATGTAAGTGTACATTTTTTGTGAACAGCACAATTTTTATGCACTTGAATTAGATCTACATTAAATTTGTGATGCCTGTGTGATGGATACATTAACCTACTTAATAAAAGTAGGAGATAAGGGCTGCATCCAACAGCATGAGACATCAAACAAAATGTGCATAAATAGATGATCATATAATGACATTCTAAGAAATGACTTACCTAAGTTAATTCAGATGGACACAAGTGTAAGCAAAGTTTGTTAAAGTATGTAGGTAGGTACTTATTAGATATATCAATAAAATAAATTCATACCTGTGGCGACGCACAGAGCCTCCGCACCAAGGGACATGCAGTAAGATGGCGTCTCAGAAAATAGAGTAGCCCTTCTCATCTAAAAATAAAAAATATGAAACACTTTAGATTGTGTGTACAACTATAGTGCGGAACACGTAATCTCACACTAAACATCTCGATGTAGTGACACTTTATTGGTTTCACACTGAGCGAATAATGAGTTTTTCTTATTCTTAAATTTATTTGACCCACGCACATAGGAATCTCTATAATAATATAAATTATGGGTTGCACTTCGAATACAATACACAATTGTCATATAAAGTAAACATGGTTTAGTGTGTCTTAACTGAAAAATTTGATAAATTGAACAATCAATTTTACATAACTGGGGCTGCGAAGAAAAAAAGATTAAAAACTTTTAGGACGCGCCGCGTCGGCCATACATACTGACGCCGACGCAATGCTTTAGTGGTGGTGTTCAATTCGTAGATCGTTTATTAAACGTAGATACTTACTAAAAGTATGAACACCAAGTACCTTCTATGAGCATTAATAGGTAGAGCTGGGTGGAGGAGCATGTAAAACTAAAATGTAAGTACTTAGAAGAGAAGCCTTATTTCAGTTTCACGGTCACCACAGAAGTCACTATTTTTCTAAATGGACATTTTTAAGTTATCCATTGATTCAATAAACTATTACATTCATTTAATAATTTTGCACTGATAAATGAAAATTTAATACTAAGTAATTATGAAATTGATTATAGTTCAACTTACCGCGTTGAAGACAATCCGAGAAGTGATGGCGGAGATGGCGCCAAACCAATGGCGTTTGATTTGACGTTGCGTTCTATAATAATAGGAATGTAATCAAATCATCGAATCCATCAATTATCGATTATTATTTTTCTACATAGAAAATGAATCTTATATTTTGATGATTATAAAATTACATTTTTATATGTACCTACATTGTAATCAGCGTTGCCAACTGCCACGGTCTCGATTACCCAAAAACCTAACTGAAAATCCCCAATTTTGGGGGGAAAAAAATCAATATTCCCCACATTTTCCCCACAAATTTTCAGGAAAGAAATAAAAGTACTGTTTCTATAAATCAAATATATTTATTACATATACTTATTAAGTATTTAATGATTTTCATCAAGGTATTTATTGCAGCTCTTTATTATGCCTTTGTTTTGTCAACATATCATCCGAAGGATCAAATTTTAATCCTTTCTTCTAGTGCTCATAAGCGCTGCTACAGTGTCAATGTGCAGGCGATTGTGATTCTCTGTTTTCAAACTCTTTAAAACGCTAAATTTTCTCTCGACAGATGCGTTTGAGAAAGTTCTCTGCGATACTCTAAGTTTGATGGACATAAATGTTGCCGTAAAATAAACTGTAAAACCTTCCTGCCGGTGAAATTGCTTTAAACTTAATTTTTTTTATACAAAGCACGGCAATTGACCCATTGCACTAGCCGCCTCCACCTTGCCGGCCCAAAAGGTGCTTAAATAATCAAGGTAATTAAATATTCTTACATAATTTATAAATAATACTTACTTCAAACTACTTTTATTACTTCTAAGTTCAGTTCTAGCGTAAATGTCTTGATTCCCCGCATTTTCCCCACATAAACGCTCTCCCCACAAATTACCCAATCGAACTGAAAATCCCCGCAGTTTGGGGAATTCCCCACAGATTGGCAACGCTGATTGTAATGCAATAAAATTTGGTTAACATGTTGAGAGCAATCGATACGTACGTGTATGACAAACTGAGTATCACTAAACTACAGATAGACACTCATAGTTTGTACAGGATCACTTTGTGGTTGATATAATTAATATTCTCAAGCGATAATTCGCTTAGATCTGAGTCCAACCAATAGTATTGGTCGATAGTTTCATGAAATCTTGTAAAGCGAACCACTATATTTTTGTATTTAATAAGTAAGTTTTACTTATTCGATATTTTTGAAGTTCTATGAAAATTTATAATAAATACTAAATACTCTAAAGGTTATTTAAACGGCATTTTACATTAATAAAATATTTATCATCAAATTTTAACGTAAAACTGCAAACAAAATAAGCAGTTTTTGGGATTTAGTGTCGATGTAAACTTAAAAACCGTTTTCTAGCTGCTCAAATCTGTACTCGTATGTTTTTTACTATTATACATTAAAGCAAATTATATTTTTCTTCAGACCATATATATCCATACATGTATATATTCTATTTGACTCTCTCCATTTTTTAGAAATTTTGACATGAAACTCTCTTAATATTGAGTTGGATTTCAGAATATTATACAAATTGATTAATTATTTAATGAATACGATGTAAAAAAATATAATCAATTTAACTATACACATGAAATAGTGAAAGTAAATAAAATTAGTTGCACATAGTTTTTCATAGTAAAACATGAGTTGTTGACAAGCATTTTGATGACCCACCTAATGCTAAGTATTTATCGTCACTTGTAAACATCTGCAATATCATCATCAAGAAATTACAAAATGGAGAAATATTTTGGGTGTTCTTAATGCTCAGAGTTAAAATCAGCATCTGCACTCCGCCGAGTTATTCAGTAGTTTAAATTTAGTTTGAGATTGGTGTTAAAATTTGTGGTCTGAGTAGACTGTTCAAATTTAATTCGCTGTGTGGTTTGTGATGACTTGTTTTGTTTCATAATCCCACATTTTGATATAGCAATATTGATGTTAAGTTAATTTATTTTTTAACATCAAACCAACCAAAAGTTATTGACCTTGATTTTTTTAACATCTATTATAATAAAAACTTATGGCATAAGTAGCTCATAACGCTCGAATTGTGTCAAAAATAAAGCAGAGTCTATGAAATTTACGGTATGTTAATTTATTTTTTAACATCAAAACAAACCAAACGTTATTAACGTTTTTTTTAAAACGTCTATTTTGTATATTAAAAAGTTAAGACTAAGTTAGGAACGCTCGAATTGTGCCAAAAATATATGAGAATCATAACCCACATATCGAGACAGAATTAAATTTCAATTGTTTATGACATAGATCTATGCCGTCTGGTAGTTGAAGCATTGAAAACAAAGACAGACATGAATGAGGACCTGTTCAATTTCGTCAAATTTATATGTTTTTCATTACATATCTTGCCACGAGTTAGAGTTATTATAGTAAGTTGCAACTTATTACTTAACCTATTATGGTTTAGGGTCAGAAATAGCAGTCTAATTAATGCTACAGAGCGAGTATGTTTTATGAAGTTTAAAGTAAGCAAGGAGAATAGTAGGTAAAAAAAGGTAAAAGTAAAAGGTAAGTAAAATAAAGGTTAGATATAAAGAGGTAGCAAATCTCTTCATAATCCACGTTATCGTGTGATTAAATTAGATATACAAGATATAAGACAAATTTTGTATTTTCAATAATTGGGTTTTAACATTTATCACAATATTAATTTTTATTCACCAAAGTTATTACGACTTAATTATCCTCCAATGAAATATATCGATTAAAATAATGACATCCCTAGTAAAAACTATTTGTATTACGTGGTATTACACGATAGCATCTCTTGATCGCGGGAATCGGCGGGAATCAAAATGTAGGGCGGGAATTGTAACGGTCGGTTTTCAGCTCTAAAGCTTTATTCCTTGTCTATGAATTTTCCAACGTCTCTTTTTTCTCAGTAACTTTTTGTTGTTGTTCATTTTCGCTATAATGGGAAGGCAAAGGAAACTAATGCCCATACAGCCATGTTTTGAGTATTTCTTTATTTCGCGCTACACCACTCGCGCCAAACACTCTTTTTTCAGTAATCTCTGCATAAAAAACAAAGACAATTTACAGACTATTTACAGATTATGAAATTGTTTTCTAGCTACCTAAGTCTGACGGCCTAGCCAAGATTCCTTTCTATAATCGCTATCGCCAAGAGGAAAATGTATGGGATTCGATATAAGCCCTCGATTGAGTTTCGATCTAAAATGTCAAATTCCATACATTTTCCATTTAGAGATAGCGATAGCGATTGTCAAATGGCATCTTGTCTAGGCCCTCTGTACTCGTATGTTTATATTGCTATTGTATAAACATACGAGTACAGCAAATTATATTTTATTTCAGATTCTCTCCATTTTTTTTTGACATTTTGTTTGTCGGATTGCAAAACATTATACTTTATATATATCGTGAAAGTTAATTAGATGCACATATTTTTTAACAAGATATGGACTGGGTCTAATTCTGGAAACACACTTTAATTCTAAATTTAAGTACAGTATATCTCTTTCTCGCATTAAGTCATAGGAAAAGATAGCAAGAATCTGTTTAGAGCTGTCAATTAAATTCAGATAGATTTCAAAGGAACCATAGACAATTTTAGACGGCATGTACGGAGGTGCCTCCTAAACACTGCATTTTAACACGTTAAGGTCGAAAATTGAACGCACCTTTTTAAATGTAATTTTTTATGACAGCCATTCTTTTCGTATTCGTTTTAAAAGAAATAAATAGACTGAACTTAAAATTAAACTCAGCATGTGTTCTCCAGAATTAGGGCCACTTGCTTCATAAACTATGGCAATTTTAAAAGGCAAGGTTCGCTCAGACACAATTTTTAATCATTTAATAATGATTGAAAATCTTGGCTTGATCGTTAAACACTCACTTTTTTAGTGATCTCGATGCTGGAGAGACAAAGAGGCGACCCTTACAGCCTTTATTACATTAACGGTTGTACGGTATTTATTACATTAATTACATTACATTGAAAAAAAAATACAGGACATAACTGACTCGTATCATGGCGATCGATATTATTATACCTACCAGTTTCCTAATTAGATTCTCTGTCTTATTGTATGCAATAAAGGCTAAAATACTAAGCCCACGATTGTACAGACGACACATTAAGCACATTAAGTGTATCAGTTGCACTACGAAAGCGGTCTTTATTACAAACGGCGTAAGGGCGGTCTCAAGGTCAAACTTTTATTCTTGATGTGATGTTGACTGTACACTTGTACTGAATTCCTAGAAAAGTACCTTATCAAAAGTACGTATTCATTTTGAGAGTAAGAAATGCACTAAACTTGAATTTGGTCTTAGCATATGTTCTTCAGAATTAGGGCCATTCTCACTCCTTAATCCTCATTCTCTATGAAGTAATTGAGACATAAGACTTAGCTTCCGCCTGACAAATTGAGATATACAAGACCTTCATTTACATGCTACATACAATAGAAGAATGCGTAGCACCAGGATTTCAATGAAACCTCTGCAGAATTAAAGAAAATATGTAAAATATGGCCGTATGGGCATCAGTTCCCCTTGTCTTCTGTGTAAAAGAGGGAAGTCAAAAACTGTTGTCTTAGTCTGTAAACCACATATTCTCTTTTTTCCCTCTCTCTCACTCTCTCTCTCTCTATAATCTATGTTCTTTCTCGATAAGTAAAGTAATGGCTAAATGTTCATAGAAATCAAGCCTTAATGATTGAAAAAAAATTTTAGAGTGTTTGGCAGGATTTGGTGATCTTGACTGACAGTCAAGATTTTTATTACAATAATTAAAAATTGTGTTATAGAAGTGGTGTTATTTTATAAACCAAGTGTTTTTGTTGACGTGCAACTAAAAGATTATTTGAATAAAAGATTATGGTGTGAAATACGATGAGATTTTTTTTGTGGTTATCAAACTCATCAAGAAGCACATAAAGCACATTTAATGCAATATGTGAAGAAATAAAGAAATACTGAAGACAAGGCTGTATGGGCATTAGTTCCCTTTGCCTTCCCTTTATAGGGAGAATTGAGAAAAAAAATCTCTTTCTTCCTCTATCTTTCTAATCTGTGTTCTTTCTTTACTTTACGGAGTAATTGATACGTAAATAATAGAAATCAAGGTTTAATATTTGAAAAAAAAAGAAACAAAACTTTGACAGCTATTTTGCTTCGGTCTAAACAAACAATCGAAACTATTTCGAAACCATGTTAGAATCAGATTTGGAGAAAAGTTTATTTGTCCTCATTCATGAATTCATGATATCAAACACTATACCCAAATTACCCAATTGACAATTCAATGATGACGGATGCTTTAGCGCAGAAAAATCTACTTCATAACGTCATGACTCAGGTCATACTATTCAACTGTTCTCCAGGGTTGATCCAATGGTTATTTTGAATCAACAATTGGTTATCATCAAATATGTATAGTAAGTTTTTATATACTTAATATATATTCAAGTCAAGTTATTTCTTACACTTAAGAAAACTATATGCTATCTACACTGAGTTTTTCACTAACGAATAAAATCAGCTGTAAGAAAATATCTACCAATTATGTTTGTCTATTATTAGGAACAATTGTTATTTATTTGGTTAATCATTCCTTATAAAAGCAGGTTAGTTTATTTATTTAGTGGAAAGGCAAATCTAAACAACCTAAGATGAGTCCTAGTCCAATTCCAGTTCTAGATTTTTCCTTAATATAGACTGATGATCTGCTGACATTAATAAATATAATTAAATTTTTCAGATTGACTGAAGAAGATTACCTACTTTAGATAGTAAAGATTTAGTTTCATCAAGACTAAGTGATCGCACATGCCGTGCCTGTTGGATGTATTATATTAATCAAGCTGTTATGAAGATGTAGACGAAACAAATATTTATAAAATGTTAAAATTTCTGGTGATTTACATGAATTTCCAGGAATTCCAGACCGTCCCAGAAGTCCAAACATGGAACTATACAATTCAGGACAAATTATCTGTAGCTAACTCCAGCAACTGTTATAGATAAGTTCGTGGTTAGGGAAGATGTTGAATAAATACCTATGTTCTGAATATGTATTTTTAATTACATTATATTTGTTACCCATAGTTAATTATTTATAATGAAATTGTTTCAGTAAATAACTGTCTCATAAGCTATTGTCACACACACAAACAAAAAAATTTTATACATATATTTTATTACAGGTGTATAAGGTATAAGGAGTTATTTTAAATAAAGCATTTAATAATTTGCAGACTAATGTTACTGTAATAAATTAATGTTTATTTTTTTTTGTGGATTAGTTACCTACATAATCTATTTACAAGATTACTGAAAGCTGCAAAAAAAAATGCTGTTTTATTCAAATTTTCAAATTAATTCAGTTATAGTGTAGGTATGAAGTAGACGTTTTTTTTCGCCATTTCGGAGTTGCTTCTTAGAAGTGGTTGCTAATAATAGGATTTTCAAATTGTTTTGAGATTACTAATATTTTACAAATAACCTCTCTTAAACATATCTTTACCTACCTACCGAGTACCTACAAAACAAAATCGCTTCGCCTATCTGTACCTACGCTGAGATCTTTTAGACTACGGTCAAATGACATTCAAAGGAGCTAAATCAACAGCACTACGAATCTGGTTTATACAAAAACATTTGATACCCATGTCAATGGCGAATGAAATTCATGATTTCGTTTCATTTGATACCCATGTCGATGTGGTTGTAAATGCTATCGGAACCCGCCATGTTGAGTCGTTATCAAATTAGATTTATATTTTTAAACTTAATCTACTATCACTTGACGTAATCTACTCAGTGAAACCTTTCATAGGTACCTACGACACCCATGTCAGTGTGTCACAATATCTAACCTAACCTAACTTGCAGTTATCTACTATAACGTTTTTCTCAGTTCAGTTTAATGTTTGTCTGTGGTCTCAATATCTAACCTAACCTAACCTAAAGTTATTTAATTTACCTTTTTGCTTAGTTCAGATTAATGTTTGTGTGTGGTCATAATATCTAAGCTAACGTAACCTACAATTATATACCTACTATAAGTTTTTCTCTGTTCAGTTTGATGTTTGTGTGTGGTCACAAACCAACAAACCAACAAACCCGTCAACCCGCGAACCCGCGAACGCGCGAACCTGCGAACCTGCGAACCCGCGAACTCGCGAACCCGTAAACCCGCGAACACGCCAACCAACAAACCCGCGAACCCGCTAACCCGCGCACGTGCGAACCCGCTAACCCACGCACGTGCGAACCCGCGAACCCACAAACCCACGAACCTGCAAACCAATAAACCCGCTAACCCGCAAACCGCAAACTGAACCGAACCGATCCAAACAACAAACCCGCAAACCCGCCAACCCGCGAACTGAACTGAACCGAACCAACCAACCAACAAACCCGCGAACCCGCAAACCCGCCAACGCGCCAACCCGCGAACTGAACCGAACCGAACCATTCAACCAACAAACCCGCGAACCTGCGAATCCGCAAACCAGCGAACTGAACCGAACTGAACCAACCTACCAATAAACCCGCGAACCCGCCAACCCGCAAACCCGCGAACTGAACCGAACCGAACCAACCAATCAACAAATCCGCAAACCCGCGAACCTACCAACCCGCCAACCCGCCAACCCGCAAAGCCGCGAACCCGCAAACCCGCCAACCCGCGAACTGAACCGAACCGAACCAACCAACCAACAAACCCGCCAACCCGCGAATGAACCGAACCGAACCGAACAAACCAACCAACAAACCCGCGAAGCCGCCAACCCGCGAACTGAACCGAATCGAACCCCCGTCGCTCACTCACGTTGTCAGACGGACAAAGTTTTGTTTTGATGAAGTGAAAATGTGGCAAACAAATCATCTGGCAAGTGAATGTCGGTGCAAGGACTAACTATATCCGCCATGTTAAATTTATAATGAAGTTAATATTTTCCATTTACGATATCCTTTCATTTGATACCCATGTCGGTTGGGTTGAAATACTAATGGAATCCACCATGGTGAATGGCCGCCATATTTGATTTCTATTAAAATATTATCTTCAATTGTAATTTGCTCGGCGTGCCCTTTCATTTGATATCCATGTCGGTGGGGCGCAAAGACTAATGGGATCCGCCATCTTGAATCGCCGCCATATTTGATTTCTATTCAAATATTATCTTTAATCGTAATTTGCTCGGCGAGCCCTTTTATATGATACCCATGTCGTTGGGGTTCAAAGCCGAATAGAATACGCCATCTTGAATCTCCGCCATATTTGATTGTATTGGATTTTTTTGTTAAATCGTAATCTGCTCGGCTTATTTAATATCCATGTGGGTGGGGTGCAAGGAATAATGGAATCCGCCATTTTGTATTTACATTGTGAAGGGGGTTGCCACTAATCAATATGTTAAAGAATCAAAATTTTGCATATTTTAACAATTCAACGTAATCTGCTCAGCGAGCCCTTTCATTTGATACCCATGTCGGTGGGGTGCAAAGAATAATGGAATCCGCCAACTTAAATCGCCGCCATATTTGATTTCTATTGAAATATTATCTTTAATCGTAATTTGCTCGGCGAGCCCTTTTATATGATACCCATGTCGTTGGGGTTCAAAGCCGAATGGAATACGCCATCTTGAATCTCCGCCATATTTGATTGTGTTGGATTTTTTTTGTTAAATCGTAATCAGCTCGGCGAGCCCTTTTATTTAATATCCATGTCGGTGGGGTGCAAGGAATAATGGAATCCGCCATTTTGTATTTACATTGTGAAGGGGGTTGCCACTAATCAATATGTTAAAGAATCAAAATCTCAACATTTTATGAAAATATTGCATATTTTAACAATTCAACGTAATCTGCTCAGCGAGCCCTTTCATTAGATACCCATGTCGGTGGAGTTGAAAGACTAATGGAATCCGCCATCTTGAATCACCGCCATATTTGATTTTATTAATGTTTTGTCTTGAATCGTAATTTGCTCGGCGAGCCCTTTCATTTGATACCCATGTCGGTGGGGTGCAAAGACTAATGGAATCCACCATCTTGAATCGCCGCCATATTTGATTTCTATTAAAATATTATCTTTAATTGTAATTTGCTCGGCGTGCCCTCTCATTTGATATCCATGTCGGTGGGGCGCAAAGACTAATGGAATCCGCCATCTTAAATCGCGGCCATATTTGATTTCTATTGAAATATTATCTTTAATCGTAATTTACTCGGCGAGCCCTTTCATTTGATATCCATGTCGGTGGGGTGCAAAGACTAATGGAATCCACCATCTTGAATCGCCGCCATATTTGATTTCTATTAAAATATTATCTTTAATTGTAATTTGCTCGGCGTGCCCTCTCATTTGATATCCATGTCGGTGGGGCGCAAAGACTAATGGAATCCGCCATCTTAAATCGCGGCCATATTTGATTTCTATTGAAATATTATCTTTAATCGTAATTTGCTCGGCGAGCCCTTTTATATGATACCCATGTCGGTGGGGTTCAAAGCCAAATGGAATACGCCATCTTGAATCTCCGCCATATTTGATGGTATGGGTTTTTTTTGTTAAATCGTAATCTGCTCGGCGAGCCCTTTTATTTAATATCCATGTCGGTGGGGTGCAAGGAATAATGGAATCCAATGGAATGGAATGGAATGGAACCAACAAACCAACAAACCAACAAACCAACAAACCAACAAACCAACAAACCAACAAACCAACAAACCAACAAACCAACAAACCAACAAACCAACAAACCAACAAACCAACAAACCAACAAACCAACAAACCAACAAACCAACAAACCAACAAACCAACAAACCAACAAACCAACAAACCAACAAACCAACAAACCAACAAACCAACAAACCAACAAACCAACAAACCAACAAACCAACAAACCAACAAACCAACAAACCAACAAACCAACAAACCAACAAACCAACAAACCAACATACCAACATACCAACAAACCAACAAACCAACAAACCCGCGAACCCGCGAAACCGCAAACCAACAAACTAACAAACCAACAAACCCGCGAACCCGCGAACCTTCGAACCCGCGAACACGCGAACCCGCGAACCCGCGAACCTTCAAACCCGTGAACCCGCCAATCCGCGAACTCGCGAACCCGCGAACCCGCAAAACCGCAAACCAACAAACTAACAAACTAACAAACTAACAAACCAACAAACCCGCGAACCCGCGAAACCGCAAACCAACAAACTAACAAACCAACAAACCCGCGAACCCGCGAACCCGGGAACCCGCGAATCTTCGAAACCGCGAACCCGCCAATCTTCGAACCCGCGAACCCGCGAATCTTCGAACCCGCGAACCCGCGAACCCGTAAACCGCAAACCAACAAACTAACAAACCAACAAACCAACAAACCAACAAACAAACAAACCAACAAACCAACAAACCTACAAACCAACAAACCAACAAACCTTCAAACCAACAAACCAACAAACCAACAAACCAGCAAACCAACAAACCAACAAACCTTCAAACCAACAAACCAATAAACCAACAAACAAACCAACAAACCATCAAACAAACCAACAAACCCGTGAACCCGCGAAACCGCGAACCCGCGAACCAACAAACCTTCAAACCAACAAACCAATAAACCAACAAACAAACCAATAAACCAACAAACAAACCATCAAACAAACCAACAAACCAACAAACCAACAAACCAACAAACCAACAAACCAACAAACCAACAAACCAGCAAACCAACAAAGCAACAAACTAACAAACCAACAAACAAACCAACAAGCGAACAACAGGTACTACTATAATATAAGTTTTTTCTTGTGTGTGGCCACAATATCTAACCTAACCTAACCTATATTTATATACTCTTAAGTTTTTTTTTCCTTACGGGGGGCTTCCGCCCCGCGACCCCCCCGAGCGAGGGGGTTGCGCCCCCTGCACTCCCCGTCTCCCATTCATGTAGTCATACGGACAAAATTGTGTTTTGCTAAAGTGAAAGTATTGCAAACAATTCATCTGGCAAGTGAATGTCGGTGGGGTGTGGAGACTTACTAAATACGCCATATTGAATTTATAATGACGTTAAAATTTTCCATTTACGATATCCTTTCATTTGATACCCATGTCAATGAGGCCATAAAGTTAACGGAATCCGCCATATTAAATCGCCGCCATATTTGATTTTTCTGAAATTTTGTCTTTAATCGCCGACTGCTCGGCGAGCCCTTTCATTTAATACCCATGTCGGTGGGGTTGAAAGACTAATGGATTCCGCCACCTTGAATCTCCGCCATATTTGATTTTATTGAAATTTTGTCTAACATCGTAATCTGCTCAGCGAGCCCTTTCATTTGATACCCATGTCGGGGAGGTGCAAAGACTAATGGAATCCGCCATCTTGAATCGCCGCCATATTTGATTTTTACGAAAATATTGCTTTTAATCGTAATTAGCTCGGCGAGCCATTTCATTTAATACCCATGTCGGTGGGGTGCAAAGAATAATGGAATTCGCAATTTTGTATTTACATTGTGAAGGGGGTTGCCACTAATCAATATGTTAAAAAATCAAAATCTCAGCATTTGATGAAAATTTTGCATACTTAAATCATTCAACGTAATCTGCTCGGCGAGCCCTTTCATTTGATACCCATGTCAGTGGGGTGCAAAGACTAATGGAATCCGCCATCTTGGAATTCCGCCATATTGAATTTACCTCATGAACAGTATTGCCACTAATCGACTGCTTCAAAAAAAAAACAATTGACACAAAATTTCATACTCGAACAATTTTCCATACTAAATGTATGAAGAAGGAAGGTTCCCCATACATTTACTATGGCAGAGGCAAATCTCTGTAAGTGCCAGTGTTGCCACATTTTCAAGTCAAAAAAAGAATAATGGCAAAAAAGATGTCTTCTTTTATCATTACAGTGCAGAATTTTCTTCCTAAATTGAATACTCACGAAAATGACATTTTTCACCGCATCTCGTGAAATACTCGAAATAATGCAATAATTTTTGCAGCTGGCAATACTACTTACAAATGGTGACAAATTATGTCCTATGACTGTTGGCGAAAAAATGCCTAAAACAGGGTTGAAAAGAAGATTGAAACTTTCATCGAAATTCCTTCCGCTTCCTTAATGGCCGCCAGCACTTCCGTCGTGAGAACCTGGCAACACTGGCTACCCACAATGAATAGTCAAACGTCTAGAGCATCCAAAAAAGTCTCAAATTGCCGCCTAGGGTAAAACCGAGCCGCGCTATGGCAAGCCAAAGTGAAAAATGGGGGTCCAAAATTGTGTCTCCCGTAGCTCGCAGTGTTGCCAGTCGATCACGTCAAAAATGGTCAAATGTCATTTGGAGGAGCAAAATCAAGGGCACCACGTGTTTGGTTTGTCAAAAAAACGCGTATTTCAATTTTTTCGGTTTTTGGGGTAAATCTCGCAAATTACCCCAGAAACGGGGAAATTTTTTGCACGTGGCAACACACCTCATAGAGAGGCGTGACCACCCAGTACACGTCGACCGAGTCCAGTGTTGCCATTTGGGCGAAAAGTCGGGTTAAAATATTCCAAAATTGCAACTTTTTACAAAATGGCCGCCAGCGCCGCCGCCATCTTGGTTTTTCATGGTCTTGGAGTTTTCCTGAGATGCCAGCTATATAACCCGAAACTTCCCATTGTCACTTTTTTCCCCCTGGTCACCCAGACACCTGGACATTTTTGTTTATGGAACCCCTTTTCGAAAAAAATCTTTTCCCCGCCGCGGCCAGTGTTGCCAGTCGATCGAGACAAATTTTGCCCAAAGTCGTTCCCGGCCGCCCCTCCATCGGGGGGTATCGCAATTTTCGCCGAGCAACACCTGGGTGCGCCGCAATCACTTTTCCCTGAAAACGGGGAAAACTACCCGAAAATGGGGAAAATTTTTTTCACATGGCAACACTCCCCACCGAGTTCTACCTGGCCCCAGTACTTGCCGTCCCGCTCAGACGCCTCCGTGTCGGTCAAAATCGCCGGCGAAAATTGCGTTTTTCACTCGGCCGCACAAAATGGCCGCCGGCGCCGCCGCCATCTTGTATTTCGAGCCGGCGCCGCCATTTTGTCAAAGTAGACTATGATTGCGACGAGTTGTCGAAAAAATCGAGCAAATCGGCCGCCCGCGGAGCCCGTGGCGATCTTTCGAAAAAGACGCCACAAAATCCAAGATGGCGCCGCGGCCATTTTGTTTTTCAAGATGGCGACTTTTTCAAAGTAATCACACCCATGCCGCCTACGAGCCCACCGAGTTTGGGGAGGATAGGCCGGCCCAGGAAAAAGTTGAAATTTTCAAATCGCTCGCGTTCGGCGCCATCTTGGAAAATAAAACCACTCACCACCGATCCCAACTCGAATCAAAAAGTAGTACAACTCACCCATACATCACTTGGGCAAACTCAAACTCGATCCACTCGAAAAAAGCCCTGGGTGAGTCAGTCAGTGAGTGAGTGGTAGTTTAGCTTTATATAATATACTAGCTGTCCGTGGCTGCCGCGGGCTGCGAGCAGCCCGCGGAGGGTTATCCTTTGCTGGTGGTGGTGGTAGCAATGTGACTTTTTCAGTTTTGTTTTCGTGATTTTGCCTTTTTCAAAAGTTTAAATATGTCAAGGTGAAATTCATTGCATTAATTTGAACTTGTTCCTCGAACGGCTTTTGGCGATCAAGAAAATCCGCCATATTGGATTTTTGTTGGGGTTAAGATGGTCTACTCATCATTTGCTTTCATTTAAAATCCATGTCGATGGGGTAGTAGAGACTAAGGGAGTCCGCCATCTTTAATCGCCGCCATATTGGATTTAATTTTGTTTAGTATCACTTAACGTTATGTACTCGACGAGCCCTTTCATTTGATACCCATGTCGGTGGGGTTATAAAGTAAACAGAATTCGTTATCTTTAATCGCCGCCATATTGGATTTATTTTAAAATGTTAACAAACCAACAAACCAACAAACCAACAAACCAACAAACCAACAAACCAACAAACCAACAAACCAACAAACCAACAAACCAACAAACCAACAAACCAACAAACCAACAAACCAACAAACCAACAAACCAACAAACCAACAAACCAACAAACCAACAAACCAACAAACCAACAAACCAACGAACCTACGAACCCGCGAACCCGCTAACCCACGCACGTGCGAACCCGCTAACCCGCGCACGTGCGAACCCGCGAACCCGCGAACCCGCGAACCAGCGAACCAGCGAACCCGCGAACCCGCGAACCCGCGAACCAACAAACCAACAAACCAACAAACCAACAAACCAACAAACCAACAAACCAACAAACCAACAAACCAACAAACCAACAAACCAACAAACCAACAAACCAACAAACCAACAAACCAACAAACCAATAAACCAACAAACCAACAAACCAACAAACCAACAAACCAACAAACCAACAAACCAACAAACCAACAAACCAACTAACCAACAAACCAACAAACCAACAAACCAACAAACCAACAAACCAACAAACCAACAAACCAACAAACCAACAACCCAACAAACCAACAAACCAACAAACCAACAAACCAACAAACCAACAAACCAACAAACCAACAAACCCGCGAACCCGCTAACCCACGCACGTGCGAACCCGCTAACTCGCGCACGTGCGAACCCGCAAACCAACAAACCCGCGACCCCCAAACCCGCGAACCCGCAAACCCGCAGACCCGTGTAACCGCAAACCAAAACCCGCGAACCCGCGAACCTTCTAACCCGCGAACCCGCGCACCCGCGAAACCCGCATACCGCGAACCCGCGATCCCGCGAACCTGCGATCCCCGAAAACCAACAAACCTGCGAACCAAACCAACAAACCAACAAACCAACAAACCAACAAACCAACAAACCAACAAACCAACAAACCAACAAACCAACAAACCAACAAACCAACAAACCAACAAACCAACAAACCAACAAACCAACAAACCAACAAACCAACAAACCAACAAACCAACAAACCAACAAACCAACAAACCAACAAACCAACAAACCAACAAACCAACAAACCAACAAACCAACAAACCAACAAACCAACAAACCAACAAACCAACAAACCAACAAACCAACAAACCAACAAACCAACAAACCAACAAACCAACAAACCAACAAACCAACAAACCAACAAACCAACAAACCAACAAACCAACAAACCAACAAACCAACAAACCAACAAACCAACAAACCAACAAACCAACAAACCAACAAACCAACAAACCAACAAACCAACAAACCAACAAACCAACAAACCAACAAACCAACAAACCAACAAACCAACAAACCAACAAACCAACAAACCAACAAACCAACAAACCAACAAACCAACAAACCAACAAACCAACAAACCAACAAACCAACAAACCAACAAACCAACAAACCAACAAACCAACAAACCAACAAACCAACAAACCAACAAACCAACAAACCAACAAACCAACAAACCAACAAACCAACAAACCAACAAACCAACGAACCTACGAACCCGCGAACCCGCTAACCCACGCACGTGCGAACCCGCTAACCCGCGCACGTGCGAACCCGCGAACCCGCGAACCCGCGAACCAGCGAACCAGCGAACCCGCGAACCCGCGAACCAACAAACCAACAAACCAACAAACCAACAAACCAACAAACCAACAAACCAACAAACCAACAAACCAACAAACCAACAAACCAACAAACCAACAAACCAACAAACCAACAAACCAACAAACCAACAAACCAACAAACCAACAAACCAACAAACCAACAAACCAACAAACCAACAAACCAACAAACCAACAAACCAACAAACCAACAAACAAACAAACCAACAAACCAACAAACCAACAAACCAACAAACCAACAAACCAACAAACCAACAAACCAACAAACCAACAAACCAACAAACCAACAAACCAACAAACCAACAAACCAACAAACCAACAAACCAACAAACCAACAAACCAACAAACCAACAAACCAACAAACCAACAAACCAACAAACCAACAAACCAACAAACCAACAAACCAACAAACCAACAAACCAACAAACCAACAAACCAACAAACCAACAAACCAACAAACCAACAAACCAACAAACCAACAAACCAACAAACCAACGAACCTACGAACCCGCGAACTCGCTAACCCACGCACGTGCGAACCCGCTAACCCGCGCACGTGCGAACCCGCGAAACCGCGAAACCGCGAACCCGCAAACCAACAAACCAACAAACAAACAAACCCGCGAACCTGCGAACCCGCGAACCCGCAGACCCGCGTAACCGCAAACTAACAAACCCGCGGACCTTTGAACCCGCGAACCCGCGAACCCGCCAAAACAAACCAACAAACCAACAAGCGAACAACAGGTATTACTATAATATAAGTTTTTTCTTGTGTGTGGTCACAATATCTAACCTAACCTAACCTATATTTATATACTCTAAGTTTTTTTTCTTACGGGGGGGCTTCCTCCACCCGGCCCCCCCGTCTCCCTTTCATCTAGTCAGACGGACAAAATTGTGTTTTGCTAAAGTGAAAGAATTGCAAACAAATCATCTGGCAAGTGAATGTCGGTGGGGTGTAAAGACTTACTAAATACGCCATATTGAATTTATAAAGACGTTAAAATTTTCCATTTACGATATCCTTTCATTTGATACCCATGAACCCATGTCAATGAGGTTATAAAGTTAACGGAATCCGCCATCTTAAATCGCCGCCATATTTGATTTTTACTGAAATTTTGTCTTAAATCGTAATCTGCTCATTGAGGCCTTTCATTTCATACCCATGTCGGTGGGGTGCAAAGACTAATGGAATCCGCCATCTTGAGTCGCCGCCATATTTGATTTTTAATAATATTTTGTCCTAAAACGTAATCTCCTCATTGAGCCCTTTCATTTGATACCCATGTCGGTGGGGTGTAAAGACTAATGGAATCCGCCATCTTAAATCGCCGCCATATTTGATTTTATTGGAATTTTGTCTTAAATCGTAATCTGCTCAGCGAGCCCTTTCATTCGATACCCATGTCGGTGGGGTTGAAAGACTAATGGAATCCGCCATCTTGAATCGTCGCCATATTTGATTTTTATTAATATTTTGTCTTAAATCGTAATCAGCTCGGCGAGCCCTTTCATTTGATACTTATGGCGGTGGGGTGCAAAGAATAATGAAATCCGCCATTTTGTATTGACCACTAAGGTTGCCACTAATCAATATGTTTAAAAAATCAAAATCTCAACATTTGATGACAACTTTCCATACTTATACAATTCAACGTAATCTGCTCGGCGAGTCCTTTCATTTGATACCCATGTCGGTGGGGTGCAAAGACTTATGTAGTCCGCCATCTTGGAATTCCGCCATATTGAATTTACCTCATGTACAGTATTGCCACTAATCCACTTCTTTTAAAAAAAACAATTGACAAAAATTTTCATACTTGAACAACTTTCCATACTAAATGTATGAAGAAGAAAGCTTCACGGAAGATTCCCCATACATTCACTATGGCAGAGGCAAATCTCTGTAAGTGCCAGTGTTGCCAAATTTTCGAGTCAAAAAAGGAATAATGGCAATTAACATGTCTTCTTTTATCATTTCAGTAAAGAATTTTCTTCCGAAATTGAATACTTACGAAAATGGCATTTTTCACCGCATCTCGTGAAATACTCGATATAATGCAATAATTTTTGCAGCTGGCAACACTACTCACAATTGGTGACCAATTATGTCTGGTGACTATTTGCGAAAAAATGTCTAAAACAGGGTTGAAATTAAAGTTGAAACTTTTTTTGAAATTCCCTCCCCTCCCTTAATGGCCGCCAGCACATCCGTCGTGAGAGCCTGGCAACACTGGCTACCCACAATGATTAGCCAAACGTCTAGCGAATCCAAAAAAGTCTCAAACTGCCACCTAGGGTAAAACCGAGCCGCGCTATGGCAAGCCAAAGTGAAAAATGGGGGTCCAAAATTGTGTCTCCCATAGCTCGCAGTGTTGCCAGTCGACCACGACAAAAATGGCCAAATGTCATTCGGAAGAGCAAAATCAAGGGCAACACGTGTTTGGTTTGTCAAAAAAACGCGTATTTTAATTTTTTCGGTTTTAGGGGTAAATCTCGCAAATTACCCCAGAAACGGGGAAAATTTTTGCACGTGGCAACACACATCAGATAGACGCTTGACCGCTCAGTACACGTTGACCGAGTCGAGTGTTGCCATATGGGCGGAAAATCTAATTGAAAATTTCCAAAATTGCAACTTTTTACAAAATCTTGGAGTTTTCCTGAGATGCCAGCTATATAACCCGAAACTCCCCATTGTCACTTTTTTCCCCCTGGTCACCCAGACACCTGGACATTTTTGTTTATGGAACCCTTTTTCGAAAAAATGCTTTTCCCCACCGCGGCCAGTGTTGCCAGTCGTTCGGGACAAATTTTACCCAAAGTCGTTCCCGGCCGCCCCTCCATTGGGGTGTATCGTAATTTTCGCCGAGAAACATCTGGGTGCGCCGCAATCACTTTTCCCTAAAAATGGGGACAACTACCCGAAAATGGGGAAAATTTTTTCACATGGCAACACTCCTCACCGAGCCCTACCTGGCCCCAGTACTTGCCGTCCCGCTCAGACGTCTGCGTGTCGGTCGAAATCGCCGGCGAAAATTGCGTTTTTCACTCGACCGCACTCTATGGCCGCCGGCGCCGCCGCCATCTTGTATTTCCCGCCGGCGCCGCCATTTTGTCAAAGTAGACTATGATTGCGACGAGTTGTCGAAAAAACCGAGCAAATCGGCCGCCCGCGGAACCCGTAGCGATCTTTCGAAAACGACCCCACAGAATCCAAGATGGCGCCGCAGCCATTTTGTTTTTCAAGATGGCGACTTTTTCAAAGTAATCACACCCATGCCGCCTACGACCCCACCGAGTTTGGGGAGGATAGGCCGGCCCAGAAAAAAGTTGAAATTTTCAAATCGCTCGCGTTCGGCGCCATCTTGGAAAATGAAACCACTCACCACCGATCCCAACTCGAATTAAAAAGTAGTACAACTCACCCATACATCACTTTGTCAAATTTAAACTCGATCCACCCGAAAAAAGCCCTGGGTGAGTGAGTCAGTGAGTGAGTCAGTGAGTGGTAGTTTAGCTTTATATATTAACCAACAAACCAACAAACCAACAAACCAACAAACAAACAAACCAACAAACCAACACACCAACAAACCAACAAACCAACAAACCAACAAACCAACAAACCAACAAACCAACAAACCAACAAACCAACAAACTAACAAACTAACAAACTAACAAACCAACAAGCGAACAACAAGTATTACTATAATATAAGTTTTTTCTTGTGTGTGGTCACAATATCTAACCTAACCTAACCTATATTTATATACTCTAAGTTTTTTTTTCCTTACGGGGGGCTTCCTCCACCCGGCCCCCCCGTCTCCCATTCATCTAGTCAGACGGACAAAATTGTGTCTTGCTAAAGTGAAAGTATTGCAAACAAATCATCTGGCAAGTGAATGTCGGTGGGGTGTAAAGACTTACTAAATACGCCATATTGCATTTCTAATGACGTTAAAATTTTCCATTTACGATATCCTTTCATTTGATACCCATGTCAATGAGATTATAAAGTTAACGGAATCCGCCATCTTAAATCGCCGCCATATTTGTTTTTTACTGAAATTTTGTCTTTGACCGTCGACTGCTCGGCGAGGCCTTTCATTTGATACCCATGTCGGTGGGGTTGAAAGACTAATGGAATCCGCCACCTTGAATCTCCGCCATATTTGATTTTATTGAAATTTTGTCTAACATCGTAATCTGCTCAGCGAGCCCTTTCATTTGATACCCATTTCGGGGGGTGCAAAGACTAATGGAATCCGCCATCTTGAATCGCCGCCATATTTGAGTTTTAATGATATTTTGTCTTAAAACGTAATCTGCTCACTGAGCTCTTTCATTTGATACCCATGTCGGGGGGGTGCAAAGACTAATGGATTCCGCCATCTTGAATCGCCGCCATATTTGATTTTTATTGATATTTTGTCTTAAATCGTAATCTGCTCAGCGAGCGCTTTCATTTGATACCCATGTCGGTGGGGTTGAAAGATTAATGGAATCCACCATCTTGAATGGCCGCCATATTTGATTTTTATGAAAATATTGCTTTTAATCGTAATTAGCTCGGCGAGCCATTTCATTTAATACCCATGTCGGTGGGGTGCAAAGAATAATGGAATTCGCAATTTTGTATTTACATTGTGAAGGGGGTTGCCACTAATCAATATGTTAAAAAATCAAAATCTCAGCATTTGATGAAAATTTTGCATACTTAAATAATTCAATGTGATCTGCTCGGCGAGCCCTTTCATTTGTTACCCATGTCAGTGGGGTGCAAAGACTAATGGAATCCGCCATCTTGGAATTCCGCCATATTGATTTTACCTCATGAACAGTATTGCCACTAATCGACTTCTTCAAAAAAAAAACAATTGACAAAAATTTTCATACTTGAACAACTTTCCATACTAAATGTATGAAGAAGGAAGCTTTACAGAAGATTCCCCATACATTTACTATGGCAGAGACAGATCTCCGTTAGTGTCAGTGTTGCCACATTTTCGAGTCAAAAAAAGAATAATGGCAAAAAGATGTCTTCTTTTATCATTCCAGTGAAGAATTTTCGTCCTAAATTGAATACTCACGAAAATTGCATTTTCACCGCATCTCGTGAAATACTCGAAATAATGCAATAATTTTTCCAGCAGGCAACACTACTCACAAATAGTGACAAATTATGTCCTATGACTGTTTGCGAAAAAATGCCTAAAATAGGGTTGGAAAGAAGATTGAAACTTTTATCGAAATTCCCTCCCCTCCCTTAATGGCCGCCAGCACATCCGTCGTGAGAGCTTGGCAACACTGGCTACCAATAGTGAGTAGCCAAACGTCTAGCGCATCCAAAAAAGTCTCAAACTGCCGCCTAGGGTAGAACCGAGCCGCGCTATGGCAAGCCAAAGTGAAAAATGGGGGTCCAAAATTGTGTCTCCCATAGCTCGCAGTGTTGCCAGTCGACCACGACAAAAATGGCCAAATGTCATTTGGAGGAGCAAAATTAAGGGTACCACGTGTTTGGTCGGTGAAAAAAACGCGTATTTCTTTTTTTTCGGTTTTTGGGGTAAATCTCGCAAATTACCCCAGAAACGGGGAAAATTTTTGCACGTGGCAACACACCCCATAGAGAGGCGTGACCACCCAGTACACGTCGACCGAGTCCAGTGTTGCCATCTGGGCGAAAAGTCGGGTTAAAAATTTCCAAAATTGCAACTTTTTACAAAATGGCCGCCAGCGCCGCCGCCATCTTGGTTTTTCATGGTTTCAGATTTTTCTTGAGATGCCAGCTATATACCCCCCAGCACCCCATTGCCACTATTTTCCCTCTGGTCACCCAGAGACCTGGACATTTTGGTTTATGGAACCCTTTTTCGAAAAAATTCTTTTCCCCACTGCGGCCAGTGTTGCCAGTCGACCGGGAAAAATTTTGCTCAAAGTTGTTCCCGGCCGCCGCTCCATCGGGGGGTATCGCAATTTTCGCCGAGAAACACCTGGGTACGCCGCAATCACTTTTCCCTAAAAACGGGGAAAACTACCCGAAAATGGGGAAAATTTTTTTCACATGGCAACACTCCCTACCGAGTTCTACCTGGCCCCAGTACTTGCCGTCTCGCTCAGACGCCTCCGTGTCGGTCAAAATTGCCAGCGAAAATAGCGTTTTTCGGTACTACGCACTCTATGGTCGCCGGCGCCGCCGCCATCTTGTATTTAGTGCCGGCGCTGCCATTTTGTCAAAATAGACTATAATTGCGACAGGTTGTCAAAATCACCAAACAAATCGGCCGCCGGCGGAGCCCGTAGCGATCTCTCGGAAACGACTCCAAAAAGTCCAAGATGGCGCCGCGGCCATTTTGTTTTTCAAGATGGCGACTTTTTCGAAGATGTCACCTGGACACCACCTACGACCCCCGCGAGTTTGGGAACGATCGGCCGGAACGGAAAAAAGTTGATGACGCGCTCTGGGCGCCATCTTGGAAAAAAAAACCACTCACCACCGATCCCAACTCGAATTAAAAAGTAGTAAAACTCACCCATACATCACTTTGTCAAACTCAAACTCGATCCACCCGAAAAAAGCCCTGGGTGAGTGAGTGAGTGAGTGGTAGTTTAGCTTTATATAATATATATATATATATACTAGCTGTCCGTGGCTGCCGCGGGCTGCGAGCAGCCCGCGGAGGGTTATCCTTTGCTGGTGGTGGTGGTGGTAAGGAGACTTTACAGTTTTGTTTTCGTGATTTTGCCTTTTTCAAAAGTTTAAATAAGTCAAGGTGAAATTCATTGCATTAATTTGCACTTGTCCCTCGAACGGCTTTTGGCGATCAAGGAAATCCGCCATATTGGATTTTTGTTGGGGTTATGATGGTCTACTCTCCATTTGCTTTCATTTGATACCCATGTATGGGGTAGTAAAGACTAACAGAATCCGCCATCTTGAACTGCCGCCATATTGAATTTGATTTAGTTACGTATCGCAAAACGTAATGTACTTACCGAGACCTTTCATTTGATACCCATGTCGGTGGGGTGTGAAGACTAACGAAATCCGCCATCTTGAAATCCCGCCATATTGGATTTTTATTGATGTTAACATTTTCTATTCACGATTTCCTTTCATTTAATACCCATGTCGGGGAGATTATAAAGTTAACAGAATCCGCCATCTCGAATCGCCGCCATATTTGATTTATATTGAAATTTTGTCTTAAATCGTAATCTGCGTGGCGAGCCCTTTCATTTGATGCCCATGTCGGAGGTTTTCAAATGAAAGGGTACAGTTTATAGGCTATAAGTTTTTTTTGCAGTTTAGTTTGATGTTTGTGTGTGGTCACAATATCTAACCTAACCTAAAACCAACAAATAAACAAACCAACAAACCAACAAACCTACAAACCAACAAACCAACAAACCAACAAACCAACAAACCAACAAACCAACAAACCAACAAACTAACAAACCAACAAACAAACCAACAAGCGAACAACAGGTATTACTATAATATAAGTTTTTTCTTGTGTGTGGTCACAATATCTAACCTAACCTAACCTATATTTATATACTCTAAGCTTTTTTTCCTTACGAGGGGCTTCCTCCACCCGGTCCCCCCGTCTCCCATTCATCTAGTCAGACGGACAAAATGGTGTTTTGCTAAAGTGAAAGTATTGCAAACAAATCATCTCGCAAGTGAATGTCGGTGGGGTGTAAAGACTTACTAAATACGCCATATTGAATTTATAATGACGTTAAAATGTTCCATTCACGATTTCCTTTCATTTAATACCCATGTCGGGGAGGTTATAAAGTTAACAGAATCCGCCATCTCGAATCGCCGCCATATTTGATTTTTATTGAAATTTTGTCTTAAATCGTAATCTGCGTGGCGAGCCCTTTCATTTGATGCCCATGTCGGTGGTTTTCAAATGAAAGGGTACAGTTTATAGGCTATAAAATTTTTTTGCAGTTCAGTTTGATGTTTGTGTGTGGTCACAATATATAACCTAACCTACGGCTAAAAACTATAAGTTTATTCTCAGTTAAGTTTGATGGTAGTGTGTGGTCACAATATCTAACCTAACCTAAAACCAACAAATCAACAAACCAACAAACCAACGAACCAACGAACCAACGAACCAACAAACCAACGTACCAACGAACCAACGAACCAACGAACCAACGAACCAACGAACCAACGAACCAACGAACCAACGAACCAACGAACCAACGAACCAACGAACCAACGAACCAACGAACCAACGAACCAACGAACCAACGAACCAACGAACCAACGAACCAACGAACCAACGAACCAACGAACCAACGAACCAACGAACCAACGAACCAACGAACCAACGAACCAACGAACCAACGAACCAACGAACCAACGAACCAACGAACCAACGAACCAACGAACCAACGAACCAACGAACCAACGAACCAACGAACCAACGAACCAACGAACCAACGAACCAACGAACCAACGAACCAACGAACCAACGAACCAACGAACCAACGAACCAACGAACCAACGAACCAACGAACCAACGAACCAACGAACCAACGAACCAACGAACCAACGAACCAACGAACCAACGAACCAACGAACCAACGAACCAACGAACCAACGAACCAACGAACCAACGAACCAACGAACCAACGAACCAACGAACCAACGAACCAACGAACCAACGAACCAACGAACCAACGAACCAACGAACCAACGAACCAACGAACCAACGAACCAACGAACCAACGAACCAACGAACCAACGAACCAACGAACCAACGAACCAACGAACCAACGAACCAACGAACCAACGAACCAACGAACCAACGAACCAACGAACCAACGAACCAACGAACCAACGAACCAACGAACCAACGAACCAACGAACCAACGAACCAACGAACCAACGAACCAACGAACCAACGAACCAACGAACCAACGAACCAACGAACCAACGAACCAACGAACCAACGAACCAACGAACCAACGAACCAACGAACCAACGAACCAACGAACCAACGAACCAACGAACCAACGAACCAACGAACCAACAAACCAACAAACGAAAAAAAATTAACAAACCCGCGAAACCGCGAACACGCCAACCCGCGAACCCGCGAACACGCGAACCCGCGAACCAACAAACCAAAAAAAATTAACAAACCCGCGAACCCGCGAAACCGCGAAACCGCGAAACCGCGAACCCGCGAACCCGCGAAACTGCGAACCCGCGAACCAACAAACCAACAAACCAACAAACCAACAAACCCGCTAACCCACGCACGTGCGAACCCACTAACCCGCGCACGTGCGAACCCGCGAACCAAAAAACCCGCGAACCCGCGAACACGCGAACCAACAAACCAACAAACCAACAAACTAACAAACCCGCAAACCCGCCAACCCGCCAACCCGCGAAACCGCGAACCCGCCAACCCGCGAACACGCGAACCCGCGAACCAACAAACCTAAAAAAATTAACAAACCCGCGAACCCGCGAAACCGCGAACCCGCGAACCCGCCAACCCGCCAACCCGCCAACCCGCGAACCCGCGAACCCGCGAACCCGCGAACCCGCGAACCCGCGAACCCGCGAACCCGCGAACTCGCGAACCAACAAACCAACAAACCAACAAACCAACAAACCAACAAACCAACAAACCAACAAACCAACAAACCAACAAACCAACAAACCAACAAACCAACAAACCAACAAACCCGCTAACCCACGCACGTGCGAACCCACTAACCCGCGCACGTGCGAACCCGCGAACTAAAAAACCCGCGAACCCGCGAACACGCGAACCAACAAACCAACAAACTAACAAACCCGCGAACCCGCCAACCCGCCAACCCGCGAACCCGCCAACCCGCGAACCCGCGAACCAACAAACCAACAAACCAACAAACCAACAAACCCGCTAACCCACGCACGTGCGAACCCACTAACCCGCGCACGTGCGAACCCGCGAACCAAAAAACCCGCGAACCCGCGAACACGCGAACCAACAAACCAACAAACTAACAAACCCGCGAACCCGCCAACCCGCGAAACCGCGAACCCGCGAACCCGCGAACCCGCCAACCCGCGAACCCGCGAACACGCGAACCCGCGACCCAACAAACCAACAAACCAAAAAAAATTAACAAACCCGCGAACCCGCGAAACCGCGAACCCGCGAAACCGCCAACCCGCCAACCCGCCAACCCGCGAACCCGCGAACCCGCGAACCCGCGAACCCGCGAACCAACAAACCAACAAACCAACAAACCCGCTAACCCACGCACGTGCGAACCCGCGAACCAAAAAACCCGCGAACCCGCGAACACGCGAACCAACAAACCAACAAACTAACAAACCCGCGAACCCGCGAACCAACAAACCAAAAAAAATTAACAAACCCGCGTACCCGCGAACCCGCGAACCCGTGAACCCGCGAACCCGCCTATCCGCGAACCCGCGAACCAACAAACCAACAAACCCGCTAACCCACGCACGTGCGAACCCGCGAACCCGCGCACGTGCGAACCCGCTAACCAAAAAACCCACGAACCCGCGAACACGCGAACCAACAAACCAACAAACTAACAAACCCGCGAACCCGCCAACCCGCGAAACCGCGAACCCGCGAACCCGCGAAACCGCCAACCCGCCAACCCGCCAACCCGCGAACCCGCGAACCCGCGAACCCGCGAACCCGCGAACCAACAAACCAACAAACCAACAAACCCGCTAACCCACGCACGTGCGAACCCGCGAACCAAAAAACCCGCGAACCCGCGAACACGCGAACCAACAAACCAACAAACTAACAAACCCGCGAACCCGCGAACCAACAAACCAAAAAAAATTAACAAACCCGCGTACCCGCGAACCCGCGAACCCGTGAACCCGCGAACCCGCCTATCCGCGAACCCGCGAACCAACAAACCAACAAACCCGCTAACCCACGCACGTGCGAACCCGCGAACCCGCGCACGTGCGAACCCGCTAACCAAAAAACCCACGAACTCGCGAACCAACAAACCAACAAACCAACAAACCAACAAACAAACAAACCAACAAACCAACAAACCAACATACCAACAAACCAACAAACCAACAAACCAACAAACCAACAAACCAACAAACCAACAAACCAACAAGCCGACAAGCCGACAAGCCGACAAACCAACAAACCAACAAACCAACAAGCCAACAAACCAACAAACCAACAAACCAACAAACCAACAAACCAACAAACCAACAAACCAACAAACCAACAAACCAACAAACCAACAAACCAACAAACCAACAAACCAACAAACCAACAAACCAACAAACCAACAAACCAACAAACCAACAAACTAACAAACCCGCGAACCCGCTAACCCCCTAACCCGCTAACCCGCGAACCCGCGAACCCGCGTACCCGCGAACCCGCGAACCCGCGTACCCGCGAACCCGCGAACCAACAAACCAACAAACCAACAAACCAACAAACCAACAAACCAACAAACCAACGAACCAACGAACCAACAAACCAACAAACCAACAAACCAACAAACCAACAAACCAACAAATCAACAAACCAACAAACCAACAAACCAACAAACCAACACACCAACAAACCAACAAACCAACAAACCAACAAACCAACGAACCAACAAACCAACAAACTAACAAACCAACAAACAAACTAACAAGCGAACAAACCAACAAACCAACAAACCAACAAACCAACAAGCCGACAAACCAACAAACCAACAAACCAACAAGCCAACAAACCAACAAAGCAACAAACCAACAAACCAACAAACCAACAAACCAACAAACCAACAAACCAACAAACCAACAAACCAACAAACCAACAAACCAACAAACCAACAAACCAACAAACCAACAAACCAACAAACCAACAAACCAACAAACCAACAAACCAACAAACCAACAAACCAACAAACCAACAAACCAACAAACTAACAAACCCGCGAACCCGCTAACCCGCTAACCCGCGAACCCGCGAACCCGCGTACCCGCGAACCCGCGAACCCGCGTACCCGCGAACCCGCGAACCAACAAACCAACAAACCGACAAACCAACAAACCGACAAACTGACAAACCGACAAACCGACAAACCGACAAACCGACAAACCGACAAACCGACAAACCGACAAACCGACAAACCGACAAACCGACAAACCGACAAACCGACAAACCGACAAACCGACAAACCGACAAACCGACAAACCGACAAACCGACAAACCGACAAACCGACAAACCGACAAACCGACAAACCGACAAACCGACAAACCGACAAACCGACAAACCGACAAACCGACAAACCGACAAACCGACAAACCGACAAACCGACAAACCGACAAACCGACAAACCGACAAACCGACAAACCGACAAACCGACAAACCGACAAACCGACAAACCGACAAACCGACAAACCGACAAACCGACAAACCGACAAACCGACAAACCGACAAACCGACAAACCAACAAACTAACAAACCAACAAACTAACAAACCAACAAACTAACAAACCAACAAACAAACCAACAAGCGAACAACAGGTATTACTATAATATAAGTTTTTTCTTGTGTGTGGTCACAATATCTAACCTAACCTAACCTATATTTATATACTCTAAGCTTTTTTTCCTTACGAGGGGCTTCCTCCACCCGGTCCCCCCGTCTCCCATTCATCTAGTCAGACGGACAAAATGGTGTTTTGCTAAAGTGAAAGTATTGCAAACAAATCATCTCGCAAGTGAATGTCGGTAGGGTGTAAAGACTTACTAAATACGCCATATTGAATTTATAATGACGTTAAAATGTTCCATTTACGATATCCTTTCATTTGATACCCATGTCAATGAGATTATAAAGTTAACGGAATCCGCCATCTTAAATCGCCGCCATATTTGATTTTTACTGAAATTTTGTTTTTAATCGTCGACTGCTCGGCGAGCCCTTTCATTTGATACCCATGTCGGTGGGGTTGAAAGACTAATGGATTCCGCCACCTTGAATCTCCGCCATATTTGATTTTATTGAAATTTTGTCTAACATCGTAATCTGCTCAGCGAGCCCTTTCATTTGATACCCATGTCGGTGGGGTTGAAAGACTAATGGATTCCGCCATCTTGAATCGCCGCCATATTTGATTTTTATTGATATTTTGTCTCAAATCGTAATCTGCTCAGCAAGCCCTTTCATTTGATACCCATGTCAGTGGGGTTGAAAGATTAATGGAATCCGCCATCTTGAATCGCCACCATATTTGATTTTAACGAAAATATTGCTTTTAATCGTAATTAGCTCGGCGAGCCATTTCATTTAATACCCATGTCGGTGGGGTGCAAAGAATAATGAAATTCGCAATTTTGTATTTACATTGTGAAGGGGGTTGCCACTAATCAATATGTTAAAAAATCAAAATCTCAGCATTTGATGAAAATTTTGCATACTTAAATAATTCAACGTAATCTGCTTGGCGAGCCCTTTCATTTGATACCCATGTCAGTGGGGTGCAAAGACTAATGGAATCCGCCATCTTGGAATTCCGCCATATTGAATTTACCTCATGAACAGTATTGCCACTAATCGACTTCTTCAAAAAAAAAAACAATTGACAAAAATTTTCATACTTGAACAACTTTCCATACTAAATGTATGATGAAGGAAGCTTCACAGAAGATTCCCCATACATTTACCATGGCAGAGGCAGATCTCTGTTAGTGTCAGTGTTGCCACATTTTCGAGTCAAAAAAAGAATAATGGCAAAAAACATGTCTTATTTTATCATTTCAGTAAAGAATTTTCTTCCTAAATTGAATACTTACGAAAATGGAATTTTTCACCGCATCTCGTAAATACTCGATATAATGCAATAATTTTTGCAGCTGGCAACACTACTGACAATTGGTGACCAATTATGTTTTGTGACTATTTGCGAAAAAAGTCTAAAACAGGGTTGAAATTAAAGTTGAAACTTTTTTTGAAATTCCCTCCCCTCCCTTAATGGCCGCCAGCACATCCGTCGTGAGAGCCTGGCAACACTGGCTACCCACAATGATTAGCCAAACGTCTAGCAAATCCAAAAAAGTCTCAAACTGCCACCTAGGGTAAAACCGAGCCGCGCTATGGCAAGCCAAAGTGAAAAATGGGGGTCCAAAATTGTGTCTTCCATAGCTCGCAGTGTTGCCAGTCGACCACGACAAAAATGGCCAAATGTCATTTGGAAGAGCAAAATCAAGGGCACCACTTGTTTGTTTTGTCAAAAAAACGCGTATTTTAATTTTTTTGCTTTTTGGGGTAAATCTCGCAAATTACCCCAGAAACGGGGAAAATTTTTGCACGTGGCAACACACCTCATAGAGACGCGTGAACATCCAGCACACGTCGACCGAGTCCAGTGTTGCCATCCGGGCGAAAAGTCGGGTTAAAAATTTCCAAAATTGCAACTTTTTACAAAATGGCCGCCAGCGCCGCCGCCATCTTGGTTTTTCATGGTTTCAGATTTTTCCTGAGATGCCAGCTATATACCCCCCAGCACCCTATTGTCACTATTTTCCCTCTGGTCACCCAGAGACCTGGACATTTTGGTTTATGGAACCCTATTTCGAAAAAATTCTTTTCCCCACTGCGGCCAGTGTTGCCAGTCGACCGGGACAAATTTTGCTCAAAGTTGTTCCCGGCCGCCGCTCCATCGGGGGGTATCGCAATTTTCGCCGAGAAACACCTGGGTACGCCGCAATCACTTTTCCCTAAAAACGGGGAAAACTACCCGAAAATGGGGAAAATTTTTTTCACATAGCAACACTCCCTACCGAGTTCTACCTGGCCCCAGTACTTGCCGTCTCGCTCAGACGCCTCCGTGTCGGTCAAAATTGCCAGCGAAAATAGCGTTTTTCGGTACTACGCACTCTATGGTCGCCGGCGCCGCCGCCATCTTGTATTTAGTGCCGGCGCTGCCATTTTGTCAAAATAAACTATAATTGCGACAGGTTGTCAAAATCACCAAACAAATCGGCCGCCGGCGGAGCCCGTAGCGATCTCTCGGAAACGACTCCAAAAAGTCCAAGATGGCGCCGCGGCCATTTTGTTTTTCAAGATGGCGACTTTTTCGAAGATGTCATCTGGACACCACCTACGACCCCCGCGAGTTTGGGAACGATCGGCCGGAACGGAAAAAAGTTGATGACGCGCTCTGGGCGCCATCTTGGAAAAAAAAACCACTCACCACCGATCCCAACTCGAATTAAAAAGTAGTAAAACTCACCCATACATCACTTGGGCAAACTCAAACTCGATCCACTCGAAAAAAGCCCTGGGTGAGTCAGTCAGTGAGTGAGTGGTAGTTTAGCTTTATATAATATATATATATACTAGCTGTCCGTGGCTGCCGCGGGCTGCGAGCAGCCCGCGGAGGGTTATCCTTTGCTGGTGGTGGTGGTAGCAATGTGACTTTTTCAGTTTTGTTTTCGAAAAGTTTAAATATGTCAAGGTGAAATTCATTGCATTAATTTGAACTTGTTCCTCGAACGGCTTTTGGCGATCAAGAAAATCCGCCATATTGGATTTTTGTTGGGGTTAAGATGGTCTACTCATCATTTGCTTTCATTTAAAATCCATGTCGATGGGGTAGTAGAGACTAAGGGAGTCCGCCATCTTTAATCGCCGCCATATTGGATTTAATTTTGTTTAGTATCACTTAACGTTATGTACTCGACGAGCCCTTTCATTTGATACCCATGTCGGTGGGGTTATAAAGTAAACAGAATTCGTTATCTTTAATCGCCGCCATATTGGATTTATTTTAAAATGTTAACAAACCAACAAACCAACAAACCAACAAACCAACAAACCAACAAACCAACAAACCAACAAACCAACAAACCAACAAACCAACAAACCAACAAACCAACAAACCAACAAACCAACAAACCAACAAACCAACAAACCAACAAACCAACAAACCAACAAACCAACAAACCAACGAACCTACGAACCCGCGAACCCGCTAACCCACGCACGTGCGAACCCGCTAACCCGCGCACGTGCGAACCCGCGAACCCGCGAACCCGCGAACCAGCGAACCAGCGAACCCGCGAACCCGCGAACCCGCGAACCAACAAACCAACAAACCAACAAACCAACAAACCAACAAACCAACAAACCAACAAACCAACAAACCAACAAACCAACAAACCAACAAACCAACAAACCAACAAACCAATAAACCAACAAACCAACAAACCAACAAACCAACAAACCAACAAACCAACAAACCAACAAACCAACAAACCAACAAACCAACTAACCAACAAACCAACAAACCAACAAACCAACAAACCAACAAACCAACAAACCAACAAACCAACAAACCAACAACCCAACAAACCAACAAACCAACAAACCAACAAACCAACAAACCAACAAACCAACAAACCAACAAACCCGCGAACCCGCTAACCCACGCACGTGCGAACCCGCTAACTCGCGCACGTGCGAACCCGCAAACCAACAAACCCGCGACCCCCAAACCCGCGAACCCGCAAACCCGCAGACCCGTGTAACCGCAAACCAAAACCCGCGAACCCGCGAACCTTCTAACCCGCGAACCCGCGCACCCGCGAAACCCGCATACCGCGAACCCGCGATCCCGCGAACCTGCGATCCCCGAAAACCAACAAACCTGCGAACCAAACCAACAAACCAACAAACCAACAAACCAACAAACCAACAAACCAACAAACCAACAAACCAACAAACCAACAAACCAACAAACCAACAAACCAACAAACCAACAAACCAACAAACCAACAAACCAACAAACCAACAAACCAACAAACCAACAAACCAACAAACCAACAAACCAACAAACCAACAAACCAACAAACCAACAAACCAACAAACCAACAAACCAACAAACCAACAAACCAACAAACCAACAAACCAACAAACCAACAAACCAACAAACCAACAAACCAACAAACCAACAAACCAACAAACCAACAAACCAACAAACCAACAAACCAACAAACCAACAAACCAACAAACCAACAAACCAACAAACCAACAAACCAACAAACCAACAAACCAACAAACCAACAAACCAACAAACCAACAAACCAACAAACCAACAAACCAACAAACCAACAAACCAACAAACCAACAAACCAACAAACCAACAAACCAACAAACCAACAAACCAACAAACCAACAAACCAACAAACCAACAAACCAACAAACCAACAAACCAACAAACCAACAAACCAACAAACCAACAAACCAACAAACCAACAAACCAACAAACCAACAAACCAACAAACCAACAAACCAACAAACCAACAAACCAACAAACCAACAAACCAACAAACCAACAAACCAACAAACCAACAAACCAACAAACCAACAAACCAACAAACCAACAAACCAACAAACCAACAAACCAACAAACCAACAAACCAACAAACCAACGAACCTACGAACCCGCGAACCCGCTAACCCACGCACGTGCGAACCCGCTAACCCGCGCACGTGCGAACCCGCGAACCCGCGAACCCGCGAACCAGCGAACCAGCGAACCCGCGAACCCGCGAACCAACAAACCAACAAACCAACAAACCAACAAACCAACAAACCAACAAACCAACAAACCAACAAACCAACAAACCAACAAACCAACAAACCAACAAACCAACAAACCAACAAACCAACAAACCAACAAACCAACAAACCAACAAACCAACAAACCAACAAACCAACAAACCAACAAACCAACAAACCAACAAACCAACAAACAAACAAACCAACAAACCAACAAACCAACAAACCAACAAACCAACAAACCAACAAACCAACAAACCAACAAACCAACAAACCAACAAACCAACAAACCAACAAACCAACAAACCAACAAACCAACAAACCAACAAACCAACAAACCAACAAACCAACAAACCAACAAACCAACAAACCAACAAACCAACAAACCAACAAACCAACAAACCAACAAACCAACAAACCAACAAACCAACAAACCAACAAACCAACAAACCAACAAACCAACAAACCAACAAACCAACAAACCAACGAACCTACGAACCCGCGAACTCGCTAACCCACGCACGTGCGAACCCGCTAACCCGCGCACGTGCGAACCCGCGAAACCGCGAAACCGCGAACCCGCAAACCAACAAACCAACAAACAAACAAACCCGCGAACCTGCGAACCCGCGAACCCGCAGACCCGCGTAACCGCAAACTAACAAACCCGCGGACCTTTGAACCCGCGAACCCGCGAACCCGCCAAAACAAACCAACAAACCAACAAGCGAACAACAGGTATTACTATAATATAAGTTTTTTCTTGTGTGTGGTCACAATATCTAACCTAACCTAACCTATATTTATATACTCTAAGTTTTTTTTCTTACGGGGGGGCTTCCTCCACCCGGCCCCCCCGTCTCCCTTTCATCTAGTCAGACGGACAAAATTGTGTTTTGCTAAAGTGAAAGAATTGCAAACAAATCATCTGGCAAGTGAATGTCGGTGGGGTGTAAAGACTTACTAAATACGCCATATTGAATTTATAAAGACGTTAAAATTTTCCATTTACGATATCCTTTCATTTGATACCCATGAACCCATGTCAATGAGGTTATAAAGTTAACGGAATCCGCCATCTTAAATCGCCGCCATATTTGATTTTTACTGAAATTTTGTCTTAAATCGTAATCTGCTCATTGAGGCCTTTCATTTCATACCCATGTCGGTGGGGTGCAAAGACTAATGGAATCCGCCATCTTGAGTCGCCGCCATATTTGATTTTTAATAATATTTTGTCCTAAAACGTAATCTCCTCATTGAGCCCTTTCATTTGATACCCATGTCGGTGGGGTGTAAAGACTAATGGAATCCGCCATCTTAAATCGCCGCCATATTTGATTTTATTGGAATTTTGTCTTAAATCGTAATCTGCTCAGCGAGCCCTTTCATTCGATACCCATGTCGGTGGGGTTGAAAGACTAATGGAATCCGCCATCTTGAATCGTCGCCATATTTGATTTTTATTAATATTTTGTCTTAAATCGTAATCAGCTCGGCGAGCCCTTTCATTTGATACTTATGGCGGTGGGGTGCAAAGAATAATGAAATCCGCCATTTTGTATTGACCACTAAGGTTGCCACTAATCAATATGTTTAAAAAATCAAAATCTCAACATTTGATGACAACTTTCCATACTTATACAATTCAACGTAATCTGCTCGGCGAGTCCTTTCATTTGATACCCATGTCGGTGGGGTGCAAAGACTTATGTAGTCCGCCATCTTGGAATTCCGCCATATTGAATTTACCTCATGTACAGTATTGCCACTAATCCACTTCTTTTAAAAAAAACAATTGACAAAAATTTTCATACTTGAACAACTTTCCATACTAAATGTATGAAGAAGAAAGCTTCACGGAAGATTCCCCATACATTCACTATGGCAGAGGCAAATCTCTGTAAGTGCCAGTGTTGCCAAATTTTCGAGTCAAAAAAGGAATAATGGCAATTAACATGTCTTCTTTTATCATTTCAGTAAAGAATTTTCTTCCGAAATTGAATACTTACGAAAATGGCATTTTTCACCGCATCTCGTGAAATACTCGATATAATGCAATAATTTTTGCAGCTGGCAACACTACTCACAATTGGTGACCAATTATGTCTGGTGACTATTTGCGAAAAAATGTCTAAAACAGGGTTGAAATTAAAGTTGAAACTTTTTTTGAAATTCCCTCCCCTCCCTTAATGGCCGCCAGCACATCCGTCGTGAGAGCCTGGCAACACTGGCTACCCACAATGATTAGCCAAACGTCTAGCGAATCCAAAAAAGTCTCAAACTGCCACCTAGGGTAAAACCGAGCCGCGCTATGGCAAGCCAAAGTGAAAAATGGGGGTCCAAAATTGTGTCTCCCATAGCTCGCAGTGTTGCCAGTCGACCACGACAAAAATGGCCAAATGTCATTCGGAAGAGCAAAATCAAGGGCAACACGTGTTTGGTTTGTCAAAAAAACGCGTATTTTAATTTTTTCGGTTTTAGGGGTAAATCTCGCAAATTACCCCAGAAACGGGGAAAATTTTTGCACGTGGCAACACACATCAGATAGACGCTTGACCGCTCAGTACACGTTGACCGAGTCGAGTGTTGCCATATGGGCGGAAAATCTAATTGAAAATTTCCAAAATTGCAACTTTTTACAAAATCTTGGAGTTTTCCTGAGATGCCAGCTATATAACCCGAAACTCCCCATTGTCACTTTTTTCCCCCTGGTCACCCAGACACCTGGACATTTTTGTTTATGGAACCCTTTTTCGAAAAAATGCTTTTCCCCACCGCGGCCAGTGTTGCCAGTCGTTCGGGACAAATTTTACCCAAAGTCGTTCCCGGCCGCCCCTCCATTGGGGTGTATCGTAATTTTCGCCGAGAAACATCTGGGTGCGCCGCAATCACTTTTCCCTAAAAATGGGGACAACTACCCGAAAATGGGGAAAATTTTTTCACATGGCAACACTCCTCACCGAGCCCTACCTGGCCCCAGTACTTGCCGTCCCGCTCAGACGTCTGCGTGTCGGTCGAAATCGCCGGCGAAAATTGCGTTTTTCACTCGACCGCACTCTATGGCCGCCGGCGCCGCCGCCATCTTGTATTTCCCGCCGGCGCCGCCATTTTGTCAAAGTAGACTATGATTGCGACGAGTTGTCGAAAAAACCGAGCAAATCGGCCGCCCGCGGAACCCGTAGCGATCTTTCGAAAACGACCCCACAGAATCCAAGATGGCGCCGCAGCCATTTTGTTTTTCAAGATGGCGACTTTTTCAAAGTAATCACACCCATGCCGCCTACGACCCCACCGAGTTTGGGGAGGATAGGCCGGCCCAGAAAAAAGTTGAAATTTTCAAATCGCTCGCGTTCGGCGCCATCTTGGAAAATGAAACCACTCACCACCGATCCCAACTCGAATTAAAAAGTAGTACAACTCACCCATACATCACTTTGTCAAATTTAAACTCGATCCACCCGAAAAAAGCCCTGGGTGAGTGAGTCAGTGAGTGAGTCAGTGAGTGGTAGTTTAGCTTTATATATTAACCAACAAACCAACAAACCAACAAACCAACAAACAAACAAACCAACAAACCAACACACCAACAAACCAACAAACCAACAAACCAACAAACCAACAAACCAACAAACCAACAAACCAACAAACCAACAAACTAACAAACTAACAAACTAACAAACCAACAAGCGAACAACAAGTATTACTATAATATAAGTTTTTTCTTGTGTGTGGTCACAATATCTAACCTAACCTAACCTATATTTATATACTCTAAGTTTTTTTTTCCTTACGGGGGGCTTCCTCCACCCGGCCCCCCCGTCTCCCATTCATCTAGTCAGACGGACAAAATTGTGTCTTGCTAAAGTGAAAGTATTGCAAACAAATCATCTGGCAAGTGAATGTCGGTGGGGTGTAAAGACTTACTAAATACGCCATATTGCATTTCTAATGACGTTAAAATTTTCCATTTACGATATCCTTTCATTTGATACCCATGTCAATGAGATTATAAAGTTAACGGAATCCGCCATCTTAAATCGCCGCCATATTTGTTTTTTACTGAAATTTTGTCTTTGACCGTCGACTGCTCGGCGAGGCCTTTCATTTGATACCCATGTCGGTGGGGTTGAAAGACTAATGGAATCCGCCACCTTGAATCTCCGCCATATTTGATTTTATTGAAATTTTGTCTAACATCGTAATCTGCTCAGCGAGCCCTTTCATTTGATACCCATTTCGGGGGGTGCAAAGACTAATGGAATCCGCCATCTTGAATCGCCGCCATATTTGAGTTTTAATGATATTTTGTCTTAAAACGTAATCTGCTCACTGAGCTCTTTCATTTGATACCCATGTCGGGGGGGTGCAAAGACTAATGGATTCCGCCATCTTGAATCGCCGCCATATTTGATTTTTATTGATATTTTGTCTTAAATCGTAATCTGCTCAGCGAGCGCTTTCATTTGATACCCATGTCGGTGGGGTTGAAAGATTAATGGAATCCACCATCTTGAATGGCCGCCATATTTGATTTTTATGAAAATATTGCTTTTAATCGTAATTAGCTCGGCGAGCCATTTCATTTAATACCCATGTCGGTGGGGTGCAAAGAATAATGGAATTCGCAATTTTGTATTTACATTGTGAAGGGGGTTGCCACTAATCAATATGTTAAAAAATCAAAATCTCAGCATTTGATGAAAATTTTGCATACTTAAATAATTCAATGTGATCTGCTCGGCGAGCCCTTTCATTTGTTACCCATGTCAGTGGGGTGCAAAGACTAATGGAATCCGCCATCTTGGAATTCCGCCATATTGATTTTACCTCATGAACAGTATTGCCACTAATCGACTTCTTCAAAAAAAAAACAATTGACAAAAATTTTCATACTTGAACAACTTTCCATACTAAATGTATGAAGAAGGAAGCTTTACAGAAGATTCCCCATACATTTACTATGGCAGAGACAGATCTCCGTTAGTGTCAGTGTTGCCACATTTTCGAGTCAAAAAAAGAATAATGGCAAAAAGATGTCTTCTTTTATCATTCCAGTGAAGAATTTTCGTCCTAAATTGAATACTCACGAAAATTGCATTTTCACCGCATCTCGTGAAATACTCGAAATAATGCAATAATTTTTCCAGCAGGCAACACTACTCACAAATAGTGACAAATTATGTCCTATGACTGTTTGCGAAAAAATGCCTAAAATAGGGTTGGAAAGAAGATTGAAACTTTTATCGAAATTCCCTCCCCTCCCTTAATGGCCGCCAGCACATCCGTCGTGAGAGCTTGGCAACACTGGCTACCAATAGTGAGTAGCCAAACGTCTAGCGCATCCAAAAAAGTCTCAAACTGCCGCCTAGGGTAGAACCGAGCCGCGCTATGGCAAGCCAAAGTGAAAAATGGGGGTCCAAAATTGTGTCTCCCATAGCTCGCAGTGTTGCCAGTCGACCACGACAAAAATGGCCAAATGTCATTTGGAGGAGCAAAATTAAGGGTACCACGTGTTTGGTCGGTGAAAAAAACGCGTATTTCTTTTTTTTCGGTTTTTGGGGTAAATCTCGCAAATTACCCCAGAAACGGGGAAAATTTTTGCACGTGGCAACACACCCCATAGAGAGGCGTGACCACCCAGTACACGTCGACCGAGTCCAGTGTTGCCATCTGGGCGAAAAGTCGGGTTAAAAATTTCCAAAATTGCAACTTTTTACAAAATGGCCGCCAGCGCCGCCGCCATCTTGGTTTTTCATGGTTTCAGATTTTTCTTGAGATGCCAGCTATATACCCCCCAGCACCCCATTGCCACTATTTTCCCTCTGGTCACCCAGAGACCTGGACATTTTGGTTTATGGAACCCTTTTTCGAAAAAATTCTTTTCCCCACTGCGGCCAGTGTTGCCAGTCGACCGGGAAAAATTTTGCTCAAAGTTGTTCCCGGCCGCCGCTCCATCGGGGGGTATCGCAATTTTCGCCGAGAAACACCTGGGTACGCCGCAATCACTTTTCCCTAAAAACGGGGAAAACTACCCGAAAATGGGGAAAATTTTTTTCACATGGCAACACTCCCTACCGAGTTCTACCTGGCCCCAGTACTTGCCGTCTCGCTCAGACGCCTCCGTGTCGGTCAAAATTGCCAGCGAAAATAGCGTTTTTCGGTACTACGCACTCTATGGTCGCCGGCGCCGCCGCCATCTTGTATTTAGTGCCGGCGCTGCCATTTTGTCAAAATAGACTATAATTGCGACAGGTTGTCAAAATCACCAAACAAATCGGCCGCCGGCGGAGCCCGTAGCGATCTCTCGGAAACGACTCCAAAAAGTCCAAGATGGCGCCGCGGCCATTTTGTTTTTCAAGATGGCGACTTTTTCGAAGATGTCACCTGGACACCACCTACGACCCCCGCGAGTTTGGGAACGATCGGCCGGAACGGAAAAAAGTTGATGACGCGCTCTGGGCGCCATCTTGGAAAAAAAAACCACTCACCACCGATCCCAACTCGAATTAAAAAGTAGTAAAACTCACCCATACATCACTTTGTCAAACTCAAACTCGATCCACCCGAAAAAAGCCCTGGGTGAGTGAGTGAGTGAGTGGTAGTTTAGCTTTATATAATATATATATATATACTAGCTGTCCGTGGCTGCCGCGGGCTGCGAGCAGCCCGCGGAGGGTTATCCTTTGCTGGTGGTGGTGGTAGCAATGTGACTTTTTCAGTTTTGTTTTCGTGATTTTGCCTTTTTCAAAAGTTTAAATATGTCAAGGTGAAATTCATTGCATTAATTTGAACTTGTTCCTCGAACGGCTTTTGGCGATCAAGAAAATCCGCCATATTGGATTTTTGTTGGGGTTAAGATGGTCTACTCATCATTTGCTTTCATTTAAAATCCATGTCGATGGGGTAGTAGAGACTAAGGGAGTCCGCCATCTTTAATCGCCGCCATATTGGATTTAATTTTGTTTAGTATCACTTAACGTTATGTACTCGACGAGCCCTTTCATTTGATACCCATGTCGGTGGGGTTATAAAGTAAACAGAATTCGTTATCTTTAATCGCCGCCATATTGGATTTATTTTAAAATGTTAACAAACCAACAAACCAACAAACCAACAAACCAACAAACCAACAAACCAACAAACCAACAAACCAACAAACCAACAAACCAACAAACCAACAAACCAACAAACCAACAAACCAACAAACCAACAAACCAACAAACCAACAAACCAACAAACCAACAAACCAACAAACCAACGAACCTACGAACCCGCGAACCCGCTAACCCACGCACGTGCGAACCCGCTAACCCGCGCACGTGCGAACCCGCGAACCCGCGAACCCGCGAACCAGCGAACCAGCGAACCCGCGAACCCGCGAACCCGCGAACCAACAAACCAACAAACCAACAAACCAACAAACCAACAAACCAACAAACCAACAAACCAACAAACCAACAAACCAACAAACCAACAAACCAACAAACCAACAAACCAATAAACCAACAAACCAACAAACCAACAAACCAACAAACCAACAAACCAACAAACCAACAAACCAACAAACCAACAAACCAACAAACCAACAAACCAACAAACCAACAAACCAACAAACCAACAAACCAACAACCCAACAAACCAACAAACCAACAAACCAACAAACCAACAAACCAACAAACCCGCGAACCCGCTAACCCACGCACGTGCGAACCCGCTAACTCGCGCACGTGCGAACCCGCAAACCAACAAACCCGCGACCCCCAAACCCGCGAACCCGCAAACCCGCAGACCCGTGTAACCGCAAACCAAAACCCGCGAACCCGCGAACCTTCTAACCCGCGAACCCGCGCACCCGCGAAACCCGCATACCGCGAACCCGCGATCCCGCGAACCTGCGATCCCCGAAAACCAACAAACCTGCGAACCAAACCAACAAACCAACAAACCAACAAACCAACAAACCAACAAACCAACAAACCAACAAACCAACAAACCAACAAACCAACAAACCAACAAACCAACAAACCAACAAACCAACAAACCAACAAACCAACAAACCAACAAACCAACAAACCAACAAACCAACAAACCAACAAACCAACAAACCAACAAACCAACAAACCAACAAACCAACAAACCAACAAACCAACAAACCAACAAACCAACAAACCAACAAACCAACAAACCAACAAACCAACAAACCAACAAACCAACAAACCAACAAACCAACAAACCAACAAACCAACAAACCAACAAACCAACAAACCAACAAACCAACAAACCAACAAACCAACAAACCAACAAACCAACAAACCAACAAACCAACAAACCAACAAACCAACAAACCAACAAACCAACAAACCAACAAACCAACAAACCAACAAACCAACAAACCAACAAACCAACAAACCAACAAACCAACAAACCAACAAACCAACAAACCAACAAACCAACAAACCAACAAACCAACAAACCAACAAACCAACAAACCAACAAACCAACAAACCAACGAACCTACGAACCCGCGAACCCGCTAACCCACGCACGTGCGAACCCGCTAACCCGCGCACGTGCGAACCCGCGAACCCGCGAACCCGCGAACCAGCGAACCAGCGAACCCGCGAACCCGCGAACCAACAAACCAACAAACCAACAAACCAACAAACCAACAAACCAACAAACCAACAAACCAACAAACCAACAAACCAACAAACCAACAAACCAACAAACCAACAAACCAACAAACCAACAAACCAACAAACCAACAAACCAACAAACCAACAAACCAACAAACCAACAAACCAACAAACCAACAAACCAACAAACCAACAAACCAACAAACCAACAAACAAACAAACCAACAAACAAACAAACCAACAAACCAACAAACCAACAAACCAACAAACCAACAAACCAACAAACCAACAAACCAACAAACCAACAAACCAACAAACCAACAAACCAACAAACCAACAAACCAACAAACCAACAAACCAACAAACCAACAAACCAACAAACCAACAAACCAACAAACCAACAAACCAACAAACCAACAAACCAACAAACCAACAAACCAACAAACCAACAAACCAACAAACCAACAAACCAACAAACCAACGAACCTACGAACCCGCGAACTCGCTAACCCACGCACGTGCGAACCCGCTAACCCGCGCACGTGCGAACCCGCGAAACCGCGAAACCGCGAACCCGCAAACCAACAAACCAACAAACAAACAAACCCGCGAACCTGCGAACCCGCGAACCCGCAGACCCGCGTAACCGCAAACTAACAAACCCGCGGACCTTTGAACCCGCGAACCCGCGAACCCGCCAAAACAAACCAACAAACCAACAAGCGAACAACAGGTATTACTATAATATAAGTTTTTTCTTGTGTGTGGTCACAATATCTAACCTAACCTAACCTATATTTATATACTCTAAGTTTTTTTTCTTACGGGGGGGCTTCCTCCACCCGGCCCCCCCGTCTCCCTTTCATCTAGTCAGACGGACAAAATTGTGTTTTGCTAAAGTGAAAGAATTGCAAACAAATCATCTGGCAAGTGAATGTCGGTGGGGTGTAAAGACTTACTAAATACGCCATATTGAATTTATAAAGACGTTAAAATTTTCCATTTACGATATCCTTTCATTTGATACCCATGAACCCATGTCAATGAGGTTATAAAGTTAACGGAATCCGCCATCTTAAATCGCCGCCATATTTGATTTTTACTGAAATTTTGTCTTAAATCGTAATCTGCTCATTGAGGCCTTTCATTTCATACCCATGTCGGTGGGGTGCAAAGACTAATGGAATCCGCCATCTTGAGTCGCCGCCATATTTGATTTTTAATAATATTTTGTCCTAAAACGTAATCTCCTCATTGAGCCCTTTCATTTGATACCCATGTCGGTGGGGTGTAAAGACTAATGGAATCCGCCATCTTAAATCGCCGCCATATTTGATTTTATTGGAATTTTGTCTTAAATCGTAATCTGCTCAGCGAGCCCTTTCATTCGATACCCATGTCGGTGGGGTTGAAAGACTAATGGAATCCGCCATCTTGAATCGTCGCCATATTTGATTTTTATTAATATTTTGTCTTAAATCGTAATCAGCTCGGCGAGCCCTTTCATTTGATACTTATGGCGGTGGGGTGCAAAGAATAATGAAATCCGCCATTTTGTATTGACCACTAAGGTTGCCACTAATCAATATGTTTAAAAAATCAAAATCTCAACATTTGATGACAACTTTCCATACTTATACAATTCAACGTAATCTGCTCGGCGAGTCCTTTCATTTGATACCCATGTCGGTGGGGTGCAAAGACTTATGTAGTCCGCCATCTTGGAATTCCGCCATATTGAATTTACCTCATGTACAGTATTGCCACTAATCCACTTCTTTTAAAAAAAACAATTGACAAAAATTTTCATACTTGAACAACTTTCCATACTAAATGTATGAAGAAGAAAGCTTCACGGAAGATTCCCCATACATTCACTATGGCAGAGGCAAATCTCTGTAAGTGCCAGTGTTGCCAAATTTTCGAGTCAAAAAAGGAATAATGGCAATTAACATGTCTTCTTTTATCATTTCAGTAAAGAATTTTCTTCCGAAATTGAATACTTACGAAAATGGCATTTTTCACCGCATCTCGTGAAATACTCGATATAATGCAATAATTTTTGCAGCTGGCAACACTACTCACAATTGGTGACCAATTATGTCTGGTGACTATTTGCGAAAAAATGTCTAAAACAGGGTTGAAATTAAAGTTGAAACTTTTTTTGAAATTCCCTCCCCTCCCTTAATGGCCGCCAGCACATCCGTCGTGAGAGCCTGGCAACACTGGCTACCCACAATGATTAGCCAAACGTCTAGCGAATCCAAAAAAGTCTCAAACTGCCACCTAGGGTAAAACCGAGCCGCGCTATGGCAAGCCAAAGTGAAAAATGGGGGTCCAAAATTGTGTCTCCCATAGCTCGCAGTGTTGCCAGTCGACCACGACAAAAATGGCCAAATGTCATTCGGAAGAGCAAAATCAAGGGCAACACGTGTTTGGTTTGTCAAAAAAACGCGTATTTTAATTTTTTCGGTTTTAGGGGTAAATCTCGCAAATTACCCCAGAAACGGGGAAAATTTTTGCACGTGGCAACACACATCAGATAGACGCTTGACCGCTCAGTACACGTTGACCGAGTCGAGTGTTGCCATATGGGCGGAAAATCTAATTGAAAATTTCCAAAATTGCAACTTTTTACAAAATCTTGGAGTTTTCCTGAGATGCCAGCTATATAACCCGAAACTCCCCATTGTCACTTTTTTCCCCCTGGTCACCCAGACACCTGGACATTTTTGTTTATGGAACCCTTTTTCGAAAAAATGCTTTTCCCCACCGCGGCCAGTGTTGCCAGTCGTTCGGGACAAATTTTACCCAAAGTCGTTCCCGGCCGCCCCTCCATTGGGGTGTATCGTAATTTTCGCCGAGAAACATCTGGGTGCGCCGCAATCACTTTTCCCTAAAAATGGGGACAACTACCCGAAAATGGGGAAAATTTTTTCACATGGCAACACTCCTCACCGAGCCCTACCTGGCCCCAGTACTTGCCGTCCCGCTCAGACGTCTGCGTGTCGGTCGAAATCGCCGGCGAAAATTGCGTTTTTCACTCGACCGCACTCTATGGCCGCCGGCGCCGCCGCCATCTTGTATTTCCCGCCGGCGCCGCCATTTTGTCAAAGTAGACTATGATTGCGACGAGTTGTCGAAAAAACCGAGCAAATCGGCCGCCCGCGGAACCCGTAGCGATCTTTCGAAAACGACCCCACAGAATCCAAGATGGCGCCGCAGCCATTTTGTTTTTCAAGATGGCGACTTTTTCAAAGTAATCACACCCATGCCGCCTACGACCCCACCGAGTTTGGGGAGGATAGGCCGGCCCAGAAAAAAGTTGAAATTTTCAAATCGCTCGCGTTCGGCGCCATCTTGGAAAATGAAACCACTCACCACCGATCCCAACTCGAATTAAAAAGTAGTACAACTCACCCATACATCACTTTGTCAAATTTAAACTCGATCCACCCGAAAAAAGCCCTGGGTGAGTGAGTCAGTGAGTGAGTCAGTGAGTGGTAGTTTAGCTTTATATATTAACCAACAAACCAACAAACCAACAAACCAACAAACAAACAAACCAACAAACCAACACACCAACAAACCAACAAACCAACAAACCAACAAACCAACAAACCAACAAACCAACAAACCAACAAACCAACAAACTAACAAACTAACAAACTAACAAACCAACAAGCGAACAACAAGTATTACTATAATATAAGTTTTTTCTTGTGTGTGGTCACAATATCTAACCTAACCTAACCTATATTTATATACTCTAAGTTTTTTTTTCCTTACGGGGGGCTTCCTCCACCCGGCCCCCCCGTCTCCCATTCATCTAGTCAGACGGACAAAATTGTGTCTTGCTAAAGTGAAAGTATTGCAAACAAATCATCTGGCAAGTGAATGTCGGTGGGGTGTAAAGACTTACTAAATACGCCATATTGCATTTCTAATGACGTTAAAATTTTCCATTTACGATATCCTTTCATTTGATACCCATGTCAATGAGATTATAAAGTTAACGGAATCCGCCATCTTAAATCGCCGCCATATTTGTTTTTTACTGAAATTTTGTCTTTGACCGTCGACTGCTCGGCGAGGCCTTTCATTTGATACCCATGTCGGTGGGGTTGAAAGACTAATGGAATCCGCCACCTTGAATCTCCGCCATATTTGATTTTATTGAAATTTTGTCTAACATCGTAATCTGCTCAGCGAGCCCTTTCATTTGATACCCATTTCGGGGGGTGCAAAGACTAATGGAATCCGCCATCTTGAATCGCCGCCATATTTGAGTTTTAATGATATTTTGTCTTAAAACGTAATCTGCTCACTGAGCTCTTTCATTTGATACCCATGTCGGGGGGGTGCAAAGACTAATGGATTCCGCCATCTTGAATCGCCGCCATATTTGATTTTTATTGATATTTTGTCTTAAATCGTAATCTGCTCAGCGAGCGCTTTCATTTGATACCCATGTCGGTGGGGTTGAAAGATTAATGGAATCCACCATCTTGAATGGCCGCCATATTTGATTTTTATGAAAATATTGCTTTTAATCGTAATTAGCTCGGCGAGCCATTTCATTTAATACCCATGTCGGTGGGGTGCAAAGAATAATGGAATTCGCAATTTTGTATTTACATTGTGAAGGGGGTTGCCACTAATCAATATGTTAAAAAATCAAAATCTCAGCATTTGATGAAAATTTTGCATACTTAAATAATTCAATGTGATCTGCTCGGCGAGCCCTTTCATTTGTTACCCATGTCAGTGGGGTGCAAAGACTAATGGAATCCGCCATCTTGGAATTCCGCCATATTGATTTTACCTCATGAACAGTATTGCCACTAATCGACTTCTTCAAAAAAAAAACAATTGACAAAAATTTTCATACTTGAACAACTTTCCATACTAAATGTATGAAGAAGGAAGCTTTACAGAAGATTCCCCATACATTTACTATGGCAGAGACAGATCTCCGTTAGTGTCAGTGTTGCCACATTTTCGAGTCAAAAAAAGAATAATGGCAAAAAGATGTCTTCTTTTATCATTCCAGTGAAGAATTTTCGTCCTAAATTGAATACTCACGAAAATTGCATTTTCACCGCATCTCGTGAAATACTCGAAATAATGCAATAATTTTTCCAGCAGGCAACACTACTCACAAATAGTGACAAATTATGTCCTATGACTGTTTGCGAAAAAATGCCTAAAATAGGGTTGGAAAGAAGATTGAAACTTTTATCGAAATTCCCTCCCCTCCCTTAATGGCCGCCAGCACATCCGTCGTGAGAGCTTGGCAACACTGGCTACCAATAGTGAGTAGCCAAACGTCTAGCGCATCCAAAAAAGTCTCAAACTGCCGCCTAGGGTAGAACCGAGCCGCGCTATGGCAAGCCAAAGTGAAAAATGGGGGTCCAAAATTGTGTCTCCCATAGCTCGCAGTGTTGCCAGTCGACCACGACAAAAATGGCCAAATGTCATTTGGAGGAGCAAAATTAAGGGTACCACGTGTTTGGTCGGTGAAAAAAACGCGTATTTCTTTTTTTTCGGTTTTTGGGGTAAATCTCGCAAATTACCCCAGAAACGGGGAAAATTTTTGCACGTGGCAACACACCCCATAGAGAGGCGTGACCACCCAGTACACGTCGACCGAGTCCAGTGTTGCCATCTGGGCGAAAAGTCGGGTTAAAAATTTCCAAAATTGCAACTTTTTACAAAATGGCCGCCAGCGCCGCCGCCATCTTGGTTTTTCATGGTTTCAGATTTTTCTTGAGATGCCAGCTATATACCCCCCAGCACCCCATTGCCACTATTTTCCCTCTGGTCACCCAGAGACCTGGACATTTTGGTTTATGGAACCCTTTTTCGAAAAAATTCTTTTCCCCACTGCGGCCAGTGTTGCCAGTCGACCGGGAAAAATTTTGCTCAAAGTTGTTCCCGGCCGCCGCTCCATCGGGGGGTATCGCAATTTTCGCCGAGAAACACCTGGGTACGCCGCAATCACTTTTCCCTAAAAACGGGGAAAACTACCCGAAAATGGGGAAAATTTTTTTCACATGGCAACACTCCCTACCGAGTTCTACCTGGCCCCAGTACTTGCCGTCTCGCTCAGACGCCTCCGTGTCGGTCAAAATTGCCAGCGAAAATAGCGTTTTTCGGTACTACGCACTCTATGGTCGCCGGCGCCGCCGCCATCTTGTATTTAGTGCCGGCGCTGCCATTTTGTCAAAATAGACTATAATTGCGACAGGTTGTCAAAATCACCAAACAAATCGGCCGCCGGCGGAGCCCGTAGCGATCTCTCGGAAACGACTCCAAAAAGTCCAAGATGGCGCCGCGGCCATTTTGTTTTTCAAGATGGCGACTTTTTCGAAGATGTCACCTGGACACCACCTACGACCCCCGCGAGTTTGGGAACGATCGGCCGGAACGGAAAAAAGTTGATGACGCGCTCTGGGCGCCATCTTGGAAAAAAAAACCACTCACCACCGATCCCAACTCGAATTAAAAAGTAGTAAAACTCACCCATACATCACTTTGTCAAACTCAAACTCGATCCACCCGAAAAAAGCCCTGGGTGAGTGAGTGAGTGAGTGGTAGTTTAGCTTTATATAATATAGACTAGCTGTCCGTGGCTGCCGCGGGCTGCGAGCAGCCCGCGGAGGGTTATCCTTTGCTGGTGGTGGTGGTGGTAAGAAGACTTTACAGTTTTGTTTTCGTGATTTTGCCTTTTTAAAAGTTTAAAAATACGTTAAGGTGAAATTCGTTATATTTGATTGCACTTGAACCTCGAACGGCTTTTCATGATAAGGGAAATCCGCCATATTGGATTTTTGTTGAGGTAAACATATTCTACTCTCCATTTGCTTTCATTTGATACCCATGTAGATGGGGTAGTAAAGACTAACAGAATCCGCCAACTTGAACTGCCGCCATATTGAATTTCATTTAGTTTAGTATCGCATAACGTAATGTACTTAGCGAGACCTTTCATTTGATACCCATGTCGGTGGGTTGTGAAGACTAACGAAATCCGCCATCTTGAAATCCTGCCATATTGGATTTTTATTGATGTTAACATTTTCTATTCACGATTTTCTTTCAACCCATGTCGGGGAGGTTATAAAGTTAAGAGAATCCGCCGTCTTGAATCGAATTGAATAATATTGAATGTTTGTGTGTGGTCACAATATCTAACCTAACCTAACCTACGGCTAAAAACTATAAGTTTATTCTCAGTTAAGTTTGATGGTAGTGTGTGGTCACAATATCTAACCAAACCTAAAACCAACAAACCAACAAACCAACAAACCAACAAACCAACAAACCAACAAACCAACAAACCAACAAACCAACAAACCAACAAACCAACAAACCAACAAACCAACAAACCAACAAACCAACAAACCAACAAACCAACAAACCAACAAACCAACAAACCAACAAACCAACAAACCAACAAACCAACAAACAAACCAACAAGCGAACAAACCAACAAACCAACAAACCGACAAACCGACAAGCCGACAAGCCGACAAACCGACAAACCAACAAACCAACAAACCAACAAACCAACAAACCAACAAACCAACAAACCAAAAAACGAACAAACCAACAAACCAACAAACCAACAAACCAACAAACCAACAAACCAACAAACCAACAAACCAACAAACCAACAAACCAACAAACCAACAAACCAACAAACCAACAAACCAACAAACCAACAAACCAACAAACCAACAAACCAACAAACCAACAAACCAACAAACCAACAAACCAACAAACCAACAAACCAACAAACCAACAAACCAACAAACCAACAAACCAACAAACCAACAAACCAACAAACCAACAAACCAACAAACCAACAAACCAACAAACCAACAAACCAACAAACCAACAAACTAACAAACCAACAAACAAACCAACAAGCGAACAAACCAACAAACCAACAAACCGACAAACCGACAAGCCGACAAGCCGACAAACCAACAAACCAACAAACCAACAAACCAACAAACCAACAAACCAACAAACCAACAAACCAACAAACCAACAAACCAACAAACCAACAAACCAACAAACCAACAAACCAACAAAGCCGCAAACCCGCTTACCCACGCACGTGCAAACCCGCTTACCCGCGCACGTGCGAACCCGCAAACCAACAAACCCGCGAACCCGCGAAACCGCAAACCAACAAACTAACAAACCAACAAACCAACAAACCCGCGAACCCGCGAACCCGCGAAACCGCGAACCCGCGAACCCGCGAACCCGCGAAACCGCGAACCCGTGAACCCGCGAACCGAGAAACCAACAAACCAACAAACCAACAAACCAAGAAACCAACAAACCAAGAAACCAACAAACCAAGAAACCAACAAACCAACAAACCAACAAACCAACAAACCAACAAACCAACAAACCAACAAACCAACAAACCAACAAACCAACAAACCAAGAAACCAAGAAACCAACAAACCAACAAACCAAGAAACCAACAAACCAACAAACCAACAAACCAACAAACCAACAAACCAACAAACCAACAAACCAACAAACCAACAAACCAACAAACCAACAAACCAACAAACCAACAAACCAACAAACCAACAAACCAACAAACCAACAAACCAACAAACCAACAAACCAACAAACCAACAAACCAACAAACCAACAAACCAACAAACCAACAAACCAACAAACCAACAAACCAACAAACCAACAAACCAACAAACCAACAAACCAACAAACCAACAAACCAACAAACCAACAAACCAACAAACCAACAAACCAACAAACCAACAAACCAACAAACCAACAAACCAACAAACCAACAAACCAACAAACCAACAAACCAACAAGCGAACAACAGGTATTAATTACTATAAGTTTTTTCTTGTGTGTGGTCACAATATCTAACCTAACCTATATTTATATACTCTAAGTTTTTTTCCTTACGGGGGGCTTCCTCCACCCGGCCCCCCCGTCTCCCTTTCATCTAGTCAGACGGACAAAATTGTTTTGCTAAAGTGAAAGTATTGCAAACAAACCATCTGGCAAGTGAATGTCGGTGGGGTGTAAAGACTTACTAAATACGCCATATTGAATTTATAATGACGTTAAAATTTTCCATTTACGATATCCTTTCATTTGATACCCATGTCAATGAGGTTATAAAGTTAACGGAATCCGCCATCTTAAATCGCCGCCATATTTGATTTTTACTGAAATTTTGTCTTAAATCGTAATCTGCTCATTGAGGCCTTTCATTTGATACCCATGTCGGTGGGGTTGAAAGATTAATGGAATCCGCCATCTTGAATCGCCGCCATATTTGATTTTTACTAAATTATTGCTTTTAATCGTAATAAGCTCGGCGAGCCATTTCATTTAATACCCATGTCGGTAGGGTACAAAGAATAATGGAATTCGCCATTTTGTATTTACATTGTGAAGGGGGTTGCCACTAATCAATATGTTAAAAAATCAAAATCTCAGCATTTGATGAAAATTTTGCATACTTAAACAATTCAACGTAATCTGCTCGGCGAGCCCTTTCATTTGATACCCATGTCAGTGGGGTGCAAAGACTAATGGAATCCGCCATCTTGGAATTCCGCCATATTGAATTTACCTCATGAACAGTATTGCCACTAATCAACTTCTTCAAAAAAAAAAAACAATTGACCAAAATTTTCATACTTTAACAACTTTTCATACTAAATGTATGAAGAAGGAAGCTTCACAGAAGATTCCCCATACATTTACTATGGCAGAGGCAGATCTCTGTTAGTGTCAGTGTTGCCACATTTTCGAGTCAAAAAAAGAATAATGGCAAAAAAGATGTCTTCTTTTATCATTCCTGTAAAGAGCTTTCTTCCTAAATTGAATACTCACGAAAATGGCATTTTTCACTGCATCTCGTGAAATATTCGAAATAATGCAATAATTTTGGCAGCAGGCAACACTACTGCCAAATAGTGACAAATTATGTCCTATGTCTGTTTGCGAAAAAATGCCTAAAAGAGGGATGAAAAGAAGATTGAAACTTTTTTTGAAATTCCCTCCCCTCCCTTAATGGCCGCCAGCACATCCGTCGTGAGAGCCTGGCAACACTGGCTACCAATAGTGAGTAGTCAAACGTCTAGCGCATCCAAAAAAGTCTCAAACTGCCGCCTAGGGTAAAACCGAGCCGCGCTATGGCAAGCCGAAGTGAAAAATGGGGGTCCAAAATTGTGTCTCCCGTAGCTCGCAGTGTTGCCAGTCGATCACGTCAAAAATGGTCAAATGTCATTTGGAGGAGCAAAATCAAGGGCACCACGTGTTTGGCTTGTCAAAAAAACGCGTATTTCAATTTTTTCGGTTTTTGGGGTAAATCTCGCAAATTACCCCAGAAACGGGGAAAATTTTTGCACGTGGCAACACACCTCAGATAGACTTACAATACAATACATAATAATCTTAATTACAATAAATAATCTTTTCCATAGTGCGCAATATGGATTTACAAAGGGTCGTTCTACTACTGATGCTGGTGTAGCGCTGTTAAGGCACATATTTGATGCATGGGAGAGTTCACAAAATGCTATTGGTATATTCTGTGACTTATCAAAGGCATTTGACTGCGTTGACCATCAGACGCTAATTTTAAAATTACAACACTATGGGGTTACAAATTCAGCTCTGAAGTTAATCACATCTTACTTAAGTTCTAGAACTCAAATAGTTGACATCAATGGAACAAAATCTTCAGGGTCTTATGTCAAAATGGGAGTTCCACAGGGTTCAATTCTAGGGCCTTTTTTATTTTTAATATACGTAAACGACTTGCCTTTCTTTGCTAAGGAATTTTGTGAGATTGTGTTGTTTGCAGATGATACTTCTTTAATTTTTAAATGTGATAGAAATAAAGTTAACTTTGACGACGTAAACAATGCGCTATCTCAAGTAATGAATTGGTTTACTGTGAACAATTTACAACTGAATGCAAAGAAAACTAAATGTATTAAATTTATTTTACCTAATGTTAGGGAAGTGGATACAAACATTAAATTAAATAATCAGTCGCTAAATTTAATTCAATCCACCACGTTTTTAGGCATTACAATCGATGCGAAACTCCAGTGGAACCCTCACATCATAACACTTTGTAGTAGACTTAGCTCCGCGGCTTATGCTATTAGAAAAATAAGGCAATATACTGATATTGCCACGGCGCGCTTGGTTTACTTTAGTTACTTCCATAGTATTATGTCGTATGGTATTCTTCTGTGGGGTAAAGCAGCAGACATTGAAACAGTATTTATCTTGCAAAAACGTGCAATTAGAGCAATCTACTGCCTTGCTGCTCGAACATCTCTTAGAGACTTATTTAAAGAAATAGATATACTAACAGTGGCTTCTCAATATATTTATGCTTGCATAATTTTTGTACGTCAAAATTTAAATTCCTACTTAAGACACAGCGATGTACATGCATTAAATACAAGAAATAAAAATAAGTTGATCTTACCGTCTCTAAGACTGCATAAAGTTTTTAATACTTTTATGGGTCAAAGCATACTTTACTATAACAAGATTCCTAATAACGTACTAGACTTGCCATTTGACAAATTTAAAATTCACATTAAGAAAATTCTAATGTCCAAAGGTTACTATACTATTAACGATTATATAAATGACAAAAATGCTTGGTTGTAACTTATAATGTCATATAGTTATTTCCACCAATAGCATTTCATTGATTTTGTGGTTGCTGGAAGATGTCATGCTCTCTATAAGTTTCTGCGGTGGTGGCGTCGTGTGCCGGGTCGCTCCGTTCCCTATGATATGGTTGAGCGGAGCGATGGCTGGCACATGCGTCATACTTGTGAACAGGTGCCACTAGTGGAAATGGTCATCTCTAAGCTTCCTTGATTTTGTAATAATTTACCTACATATCCATCAATAGTATCATTTTTGAGGGATTTTTGAGGTATATGGCATTATAGGATATTATATATAAAACAATACAATTATTATTGTAATGACGTGCTCAGACAAGTGTTTAAAATTAATGAAAGATGTTTAGCTTTATTAGGTCTTTGTATATTAATTGTTGACCTTTGTGTATTGTAATACCTATATTGTGAAGGTGCATTGTCGGACAGCCTTTAAATACAGTAAATATTCTTATCATTAGGTACTTATTGGTACTTTAATATACCTTTTTTATACTCTGTGCGACACTGCGCTGCTAAATACTATTACTGTGTAATTAAACATTGTAACTTAATGATTGAAAAGAGTGACTACACGAGTTTGTTGCCGGAATCTTCTCGGTAGTTCAACTTTTGGAACCGGTGTAAATTCAGACAGACTGACAGACAGACGGACCGACAGACAGACCGATAGACAGACTGACACAACATTCTTAGCTTACGTAGATGCAGATAAGACAGAGAGACAAACATTATGAAATTGTTAGTTAGTTAATATTATTTTTATGTGATAGACTTAAGGGTTTTTTTGTTGACGATTCAAAAGTGCTTCTTGGGGGCCTAATTGAATAAAGATATTTTCATTTTAACTGGAACCACACACCGTCTTGAAGCTATCATCTAATTTATTATAATATCATGTACACGATCTAAGGCAATTTTAATTTTTCCAAAACAATTCCTACAACTTCTAAAATAGTGATTGGGCATTCTAATTCACTTTTTCAGTAAAACACCAACAGTGATTGGGCATTCTAATTCACTTTTTCAAGAGAGCGAACGGAGAGAGCGAACGATGAAGAAAAAGTGAAGTAGAATGCCCAATCACTGTTGGTGTTTTACTGAAAAAGTGAAGTAGAATGCCCAATAATTACCTACTCACACCCATGCCGCCTACGACCCCACCGAGTTTGGGGAGGATAGGCCGGCCCAGAAAAAAGTTGAAATTTTCAAATCGCTCGCGTTCGGCGCCATCTTGGAAAATGAAACCACTCACCACCGATCCCAACTCGAATTAAAAAGTAGTACAACTCACCCATACATCACTTTGTCAAAGTCAAACTCGATCCACCCGAAAAAAACCTTTCATTTGATACCCATGTCGGTGGGTTGTGAAGACTAACGAAATCCGCCATCTTGAAATCCTGCCATATTGGATTTTTATTGATGTTAACATTTTCTATTCACGATTTTCTTTCAACCCATGTCGGGGAGGTTATAAAGTTAAGAGAATCCGCCGTCTTGAATCGAATTGAATTTAATTGAATAATATTGAATGTTTGTGTGTGGTCACAATATCTAACCTAACCTAACCTACGGCTAAAAACTATAAGTTTATTCTCAGTTAAGTTTGATGGTAGTGTGTGGTCACAATATCTAACCTAACCTAAAACCAACAAACCAACAAACCAACAAACCAACAAACCAACAAACCAACAAACCAAACACCCGCGAACCCGCAAACCCGCGAACTCGCGAACTAACAAACTAACAAACCCGCGAACCCAACAACAAACCAACAAACCAACAAAAATCGAATTGAATTTAATTGAATAATATTGAATGTTTGTGAGTGGTCACAATATCTAACCTAACCTAACCTACGGCTAAAAACTATAAGTTTATTCTCAGTTAAGTTTGATGGTAGTGTGTGGTCACAATATCTAACCTAACCTAAAACCAACAAACCAACAAACCAACAAACCAACAAACCAACAAACCAACAAACCAACAAACCAACAAACCAACAAACCAACAAACCAACAAACCAACAAACCAACAAACCAACAAACCAACAAACCAACAAACCAACAAACCAACAAACCAACAAACCAACAAACCAACAAACCAACAAACCAACAAACCAACAAACCAACAAACCAACAAACCAACAAACCAACAAACCAACAAACCAACAAACCAACAAACCAACAAACCAACAAAACCAACAAACCAACAAACCAACAAACCAACAAACCAACAAACCAACAAACCAACAAACCAACAAACCAACAAACCAACAAACCAACAAACCAACAAACCAACAAACCAACAAACCAACAAACCAACAAACCAACAAACCAACAAACCAACAAACCAACAAACCAACAAACCAACAAACCAACAAACCAACAAACCAACAAACCAACAAACCAACAAACCAACAAACCAACAAACCAACAAACCAACAAACCAACAAACCAACAAACCAACAAACCAACAAACCAACAAACCAACAAACCAACAAACCAACAAACCAACAAACCAACAAACCAACAAACCAACAAACCAACAAACCAACAAACCAACAAACCAACAAACCAACAAACCAACAAACCAACAAACCAACAAACCAACAAACCAACAAACCAACAAACCAACAAACCAACAAACCAACAAACCAACAAACCAACAAACCAACAAACCAACAAACCAACAAACCAACAAACCAACAAACCAACAAACCAACAAACCAACAAACCAACAAACCAACAAACCAACAAACCAACAAACCAACAAACCAACAAACCAACAAACCAACAAACCAACAAACCAACAAACCAACAAACCAACAAACCCGCGAACCCGCGAACCAACAAACCAACAAACCTACAAACCCGCTAACCCACGCACGTGCGAACCCGCTAACTCGCGCACGTGCGAACCCGCAAACCAACAAACCCGCGAACCCGCAAACCCGCAAACCGGCGAACCCTTGCAACCCGCATACCGCGAACCCGCGATCCCGCAATCCCGCGAACCTGCGAACGCGCGAACCAACAAACCCGCGAACCCGCGAAACCGCAAACCAACAAACCAACAAACCAACAAACCAACAAACTAACAAACCAACAAACCAACAAACAAACCAACAAGCGAACAACAGGTATTACTATAATATAAGTTTTTTCTTGTGTGTGGTCACAATATCTAACCTAACCTAACCTATATTTATATACTCTAAGTTTTTTTTCCTTACGGGGGGCTTCCTCCACCCGGCCCCCCCGTCTCCCATTCATCTAGTCAGACGGACAAAATTGTATTTTGCTAAAGTGAAAGTATTGCAAACAAATCATCTGGCAAGTGAATGTCGGTGGGGTGTAAAGACTTACTAAATACGCCATATTGAATTTATAATGACGCTAAAATTTTCCATTTACGATATCCTTTCATTTAATACCCATGTCAATGAGGTTATAAAGTTAACGGAATCCGCCATCTTAAATCGCCGCCATATTTGTTTTTTACTGAAATTTTGTCTTTTACCGTCGACTGCTCGGCGAGGCCTTTCATTTGATACCCATGTCGGTGGGGTTGAAAGACTAATGGAATCCGCCACCTTGAATCTCCGCCATATTTGATTTAATTGAAATTTTGTCTAACATCGTAATCTGCTCAGCGAGCCCTTTCATTTGATACCCATTTTAGGGGGTGCAAAGACTAATGGAATCCGCCATCTTGAATCGCCGCCATATTTGAGTTTTAATGATATTTTGTCTTAAAACGTAATCTGCTCATTGAGCTCTTTCATTTGATACCCATGTCGGGGGGGTGCAAAGACTAATGGATTCCGCCATCTTGAATCGCCGCCATATTTGATTTTTATTGATATTTTGTCTTAAATCGTAATCTGCTCAGCGAGCGCTTTCATTTGATACCCATGTCGGTGGGGTTGAAAGATTAATGGAATCCGCCATCTTGATAGGCCGCCATATTTGATTTTTACTAAATTATTGCTTTTAATCGTAATTAGCTCGGCGAGCCATTTCATTTACTACCCATGTCGGTGGGGTACAAAGAATAATGGAATTCGCCATTTTGTATTTACATTGTGAAGGGGGTTGCCACTAATCAATATGTTAAAAAATCAAAATCTCAGCATTTGATGAAAATTTTGCATACTTAAATAATTCAACGTAATCTGCTCGGCGAGCCCTTTCATTTGATACCCATGTCAGTGGGGTGCAAAAACTAATGGAATCCGCCATCTTGGAATTCTGCCATATTGAATTTACCTCATGAACAGTATTGCCACTAATCGACTTCTTCAAAAAAAAAAAACAATTGACCAAAATTTTCATACTTGAACAACTTTCCATACTAAATGTATGAAGAAGGAAGATTCCCCATACATTTACTATGGCAGAGGCAGATCTCTGTTAGTGTCAGTGTTGCCACATTTTCGAGTCAAAAAAAGCTTAATGGCAAAAAAGATGTCTTCTTTTATCATTCGAGTGAAGAATTTTCGTCCTAAATTGAATACTTACGAAAATGGCATTTTTCACCGCATCTCGTGAAATACTCGAAATAATGCAATAATTTTTGAAGCAGGCAACACTACACACAAATGGTGACAAATTATGTCCTATGACTATTTGCGAAAAAATGCCTAAAACAGGGTTGAAATTAAAGTTGAAACTTTTATCGAAATTCCCTCCGTTCCCTTAATGGCCGCCAGCACTTCCGTCGTAAGAGCCTGGCAACACTGGCTACCAATAGTGAGTAGCCACACGTCTAGCGCATCCAAAAAAGTCTCAAACTGCCGCCTAGGGTAGAACCGAGCCGCGCTATGGCAAGCCAAAGTGAAAAATGGGGGTCCAAAATTGTGTCTCCCATAGCTCGCATTGTTGCCAGTCGACCACGACAAAAATGGCCAAATGTCATTTGGAAGAGCAAAATCAAGGGCACCACTTGTTTGTTTTGTCAAAAAAACGCGTATTTCAATATTTTTGCTTTTTGGGGTAAATCTCGCAAATTACCCCAGAAACGGGGAAAATTTTTGCGCGTCGCAACACACCACATAGAGAGGCGTGACCACCCAGTACACGTCGACCGAGTCCAGTGTTGCCATCTGGGCGAAAAGTCGGGTTAAAAATTTCCAAAATTGCAACTTTTTACAAAATGGCCGCCAGCGCCGCCGCCATCTTGGTTTTTCATGGTTTCAGATTTTTCCTGAGGTGCCAGCTAGATACCCCGCAGCACCCCATTGCCACTTTTTTCCCTCTGGTCACCCAGACACCTGGACATTTTGGTTTATGGAACCCTTTTTCGAAAAAAATCTTTTTCGCACCGCGGCCAGTGTTGCCAGTCGATCGAGACAAATTTTGCCCAAAGTCGTTCCCGGCCGCCCCTCCATCGGGGGGCAGCGCAATTTTCGCCGAGCAACACCTGGGTGCGCCGCAGTCACTTTTCCCTAAAAACGGGGAAAACTACCCGAAAATGGGGATTTTTTTTTTCACATGGCAATACTCCCCGCCGAGCTCTACCTAGGCCCAGTACTTGCCGTCCCGCTTAGACGCCGCCGTGTCGGTCAAAATTGCCGGTGAAAATGACGTTTTTCGGTCCTTCGCACTCTGAGGCCGCCGGCGCCGACGCCATCTTGTATTTTGCGCCGGCGCCGCCATTTTGTCAAAGTAGACTATGATTGCGACGAGTTGTCGAAAAAATCGAGCAAATCGGCCGCCCGCGGAGCCCGTGGCGATCTTTCGAAAAAGACCCCACAAAATCCAAGATGGCGCCGCGGCCATTTTGTTTTTCAAGATGGCGACTTTTTCAAAGTAATCACACCCATGCCGCCTACGAGCCCACCGAGTTTGGGGAGGATAGGCCGGCCCAGGAAAAAGTTGAAATTTTCAAATCACTCCCGCTCGGCGCCATCTTGGAAAATGAAACCACTCACCACCGATCCCAACTCGAATCAAAAAGTAGTACAACTCACCCATACATCACTTGGGCAAACTCAAACTCGATCCACTCGAAAAAAGCCCTGGGTGAGTCAGTCAGTGAGTGAGTGGTAGTTTAGCTTTATATAATATATATAAACTAGCTGTCCGTGGCTGCCGCGGGCTGCGAGCAGCCCGCGGAGGGTTATCTTTTGCTGGTGGTGGTGGTGGTAAGGAGACTTTACAGTTTTGTTTTCGTGATTTTGCCTTTTTGCCTTTTTAAAAGTTTAAAAATACGTTAAGGTGAAATTCGTTATATTTGATTGCACTTGAACCTCGAACGGCTTTTCATGATAAGGGAAATCCGCCATATTGGATTTTTGTTGAGGTAAACATATTCTACTCTCCATTTGCTTTCATTTGATACCCATGTAGATGGGGTAGTAAAGACTAACAGAATCCGCCAACTTGAACTGCCGCCATATTGAATTTCATTTAGTTTAGTATCGCATAACGTAATGTACTTAGCGAGACCTTTCATTTGATACCCATGTCGGTGGGTTGTGAAGACTAACGAAATCCGCCATCTTGAAATCCTGCCATATTGGATTTTTATTGATGTTAACATTTTCTATTCACGATTTTCTTTCAACCCATGTCGGGGAGGTTATAAAGTTAAGAGAATCCGCCGTCTTGAATCGAATTGAATTTAATTGAATAATATTGAATGTTTGTGTGTGGTCACAATATCTAACCTAACCTAACCTACGGCTAAAAACTATAAGTTTATTCTCAGTTAAGTTTGATGGTAGTGTGTGGTCACAATATCTAACCTAACCTAAAACCAACAAACCAACAAACCAACAAACCAACAAACCAACAAACCAACAAACCAACAAACCAACAAACCAACAAACCAACAAACCAACAAACCAACAAACCAACAAACCAACAAACCAACAAACCAACAAACCAACAAACCAACAAACCAACAAACCAACAAACCAACAAACCAACAAACCAACAAACCAACAAACCAACAAACCAACAAACCAACAAACCAACAAACCAACAAACCAACAAACCAACAAACCAACAAACCAACAAACCAACAAACCAACAAACCAACAAACCAACAAACCAACAAACCAACAAACCAACAAACCAACAAACCAACAAACCAACAAACCAACAAACCAACAAACCAACAAACCAACAAACCAACAAACCAACAAACCAACAAACCAACAAACCAACAAACCAACAAACCAACAAACCAACAAACCAACAAACCAACAAACCAACAAACCAACAAACCAACAAACCAACAAACCAACAAACCAACAAACCAACAAACCAACAAACCAACAAACCAACAAACCAAAAAAAATTAACAAACCCGCGAACCCGCGAAACCGCGAACCCGCGAACCCGCGAACCCGCGAAACCGCGAACCCGCGAACCCGCCAACCCGCAAACCCGCGAACCCGCGAACCAACAAACCAACAAACCCGCTAACCCACGCACGTGCGAACCCACTAACCCGCGCACGTGCGAACCCGCGAACAAAAAAACCCGCGAACCCGCGAACACGCGAACCAACAAACCAAAAAACTAACAAACCCGCGAACCCGCGAACCCGCCAACCCGCCAACAAACCAACAAACCTACAAACCCGCTAACCCACGCACGTGCGAACCCACTAACCCGCGCACGTGCGAACCCGCGAACCAAAAAACCCGCGAACCCGCGAACACGCGAACCAACAAACCAACAAACTAACAAACCCGCGAACCCGCCAACCCGCGAAACCGCGAACCCGCCAACCCGCGAACCCGCGAACACGCGAACCCGCGACCCAACAAACCAACAAACCAAAAAAAATTAACAAACCCGCGAACCCGCGAACCCGCGTACCCGCGAACCCGCGAACCAACAAACCAACAAACCAACAAACCAACAAACCAACAAACCAACAAACCAACGAACCAACGAACCAACAAACCAACAAACCAACAAACCAACAAACCAACAAACCAACAAATCAACAAACCAACAAACCAACAAACCAACAAACCAACACACCAACAAACCAACAAACCAACAAACCAACAAACCAACGAACCAACAAACCAACAAACTAACAAACCAACAAACAAACTAACAAGCGAACAAACCAACAAACCAACAAACCAACAAACCAACAAGCCGACAAACCAACAAACCAACAAACCAACAAGCCAACAAACCAACAAAGCAACAAACCAACAAACCAACAAACCAACAAACCAACAAACCAACAAACCAACAAACCAACAAACCAACAAACCAACAAACCAACAAACCAACAAACCAACAAACCAACAAACCAACAAACCAACAAACCAACAAACCAACAAACCAACAAACCAACAAACCAACAAACCAACAAACCAACAAACCAACAAACTAACAAACCCGCGAACCCGCTAACCCGCTAACCCGCGAACCCGCGAACCCGCGTACCCGCGAACCCGCGAACCCGCGTACCCGCGAACCCGCGAACCAACAAACCAACAAACCGACAAACCAACAAACCGACAAACTGACAAACCGACAAACCGACAAACCGACAAACCGACAAACCGACAAACCGACAAACCGACAAACCGACAAACCGACAAACCGACAAACCGACAAACCGACAAACCGACAAACCGACAAACCGACAAACCGACAAACCGACAAACCGACAAACCGACAAACCGACAAACCGACAAACCGACAAACCGACAAACCGACAAACCGACAAACCGACAAACCGACAAACCGACAAACCGACAAACCGACAAACCGACAAACCGACAAACCGACAAACCGACAAACCGACAAACCGACAAACCGACAAACCGACAAACCGACAAACCGACAAACCGACAAACCGACAAACCGACAAACCGACAAACCGACAAACCGACAAACCAACAAACTAACAAACCAACAAACTAACAAACCAACAAACTAACAAACCAACAAACAAACCAACAAGCGAACAACAGGTATTACTATAATATAAGTTTTTTCTTGTGTGTGGTCACAATATCTAACCTAACCTAACCTATATTTATATACTCTAAGCTTTTTTTCCTTACGAGGGGCTTCCTCCACCCGGTCCCCCCGTCTCCCATTCATCTAGTCAGACGGACAAAATGGTGTTTTGCTAAAGTGAAAGTATTGCAAACAAATCATCTCGCAAGTGAATGTCGGTAGGGTGTAAAGACTTACTAAATACGCCATATTGAATTTATAATGACGTTAAAATGTTCCATTTACGATATCCTTTCATTTGATACCCATGTCAATGAGATTATAAAGTTAACGGAATCCGCCATCTTAAATCGCCGCCATATTTGATTTTTACTGAAATTTTGTTTTTAATCGTCGACTGCTCGGCGAGCCCTTTCATTTGATACCCATGTCGGTGGGGTTGAAAGACTAATGGATTCCGCCACCTTGAATCTCCGCCATATTTGATTTTATTGAAATTTTGTCTAACATCGTAATCTGCTCAGCGAGCCCTTTCATTTGATACCCATGTCGGTGGGGTTGAAAGACTAATGGATTCCGCCATCTTGAATCGCCGCCATATTTGATTTTTATTGATATTTTGTCTCAAATCGTAATCTGCTCAGCAAGCCCTTTCATTTGATACCCATGTCAGTGGGGTTGAAAGATTAATGGAATCCGCCATCTTGAATCGCCACCATATTTGATTTTAACGAAAATATTGCTTTTAATCGTAATTAGCTCGGCGAGCCATTTCATTTAATACCCATGTCGGTGGGGTGCAAAGAATAATGAAATTCGCAATTTTGTATTTACATTGTGAAGGGGGTTGCCACTAATCAATATGTTAAAAAATCAAAATCTCAGCATTTGATGAAAATTTTGCATACTTAAATAATTCAACGTAATCTGCTTGGCGAGCCCTTTCATTTGATACCCATGTCAGTGGGGTGCAAAGACTAATGGAATCCGCCATCTTGGAATTCCGCCATATTGAATTTACCTCATGAACAGTATTGCCACTAATCGACTTCTTCAAAAAAAAAAACAATTGACAAAAATTTTCATACTTGAACAACTTTCCATACTAAATGTATGATGAAGGAAGCTTCACAGAAGATTCCCCATACATTTACCATGGCAGAGGCAGATCTCTGTTAGTGTCAGTGTTGCCACATTTTCGAGTCAAAAAAAGAATAATGGCAAAAAACATGTCTTATTTTATCATTTCAGTAAAGAATTTTCTTCCTAAATTGAATACTTACGAAAATGGCATTTTTCACCGCATCTCGTAAATACTCGATATAATGCAATAATTTTTGCAGCTGGCAACACTACTGACAATTGGTGACCAATTATGTTTTGTGACTATTTGCGAAAAAAGTCTAAAACAGGGTTGAAATTAAAGTTGAAACTTTTTTTGAAATTCCCTCCCCTCCCTTAATGGCCGCCAGCACATCCGTCGTGAGAGCCTGGCAACACTGGCTACCCACAATGATTAGCCAAACGTCTAGCAAATCCAAAAAAGTCTCAAACTGCCACCTAGGGTAAAACCGAGCCGCGCTATGGCAAGCCAAAGTGAAAAATGGGGGTCCAAAATTGTGTCTTCCATAGCTCGCAGTGTTGCCAGTCGACCACGACAAAAATGGCCAAATGTCATTTGGAAGAGCAAAATCAAGGGCACCACTTGTTTGTTTTGTCAAAAAAACGCGTATTTTAATTTTTTTGCTTTTTGGGGTAAATCTCGCAAATTACCCCAGAAACGGGGAAAATTTTTGCACGTGGCAACACACCTCATAGAGACGCGTGAACATCCAGCACACGTCGACCGAGTCCAGTGTTGCCATCCGGGCGAAAAGTCGGGTTAAAAATTTCCAAAATTGCAACTTTTTACAAAATGGCCGCCAGCGCCGCCGCCATCTTGGTTTTTCATGGTTTCAGATTTTTCCTGAGATGCCAGCTATATACCCCCCAGCACCCTATTGTCACTATTTTCCCTCTGGTCACCCAGAGACCTGGACATTTTGGTTTATGGAACCCTATTTCGAAAAAATTCTTTTCCCCACTGCGGCCAGTGTTGCCAGTCGACCGGGACAAATTTTGCTCAAAGTTGTTCCCGGCCGCCGCTCCATCGGGGGGTATCGCAATTTTCGCCGAGAAACACCTGGGTACGCCGCAATCACTTTTCCCTAAAAACGGGGAAAACTACCCGAAAATGGGGAAAATTTTTTTCACATAGCAACACTCCCTACCGAGTTCTACCTGGCCCCAGTACTTGCCGTCTCGCTCAGACGCCTCCGTGTCGGTCAAAATTGCCAGCGAAAATAGCGTTTTTCGGTACTACGCACTCTATGGTCGCCGGCGCCGCCGCCATCTTGTATTTAGTGCCGGCGCTGCCATTTTGTCAAAATAAACTATAATTGCGACAGGTTGTCAAAATCACCAAACAAATCGGCCGCCGGCGGAGCCCGTAGCGATCTCTCGGAAACGACTCCAAAAAGTCCAAGATGGCGCCGCGGCCATTTTGTTTTTCAAGATGGCGACTTTTTCGAAGATGTCATCTGGACACCACCTACGACCCCCGCGAGTTTGGGAACGATCGGCCGGAACGGAAAAAAGTTGATGACGCGCTCTGGGCGCCATCTTGGAAAAAAAAACCACTCACCACCGATCCCAACTCGAATTAAAAAGTAGTAAAACTCACCCATACATCACTTGGGCAAACTCAAACTCGATCCACTCGAAAAAAGCCCTGGGTGAGTCAGTCAGTGAGTGAGTGGTAGTTTAGCTTTATATAATATACTAGCTGTCCTTGGCTGCCGCGGGCTGCGAGCAGCCCGCGGAGGGTTATCCTTTGCTGGTGGTGGTGGTGGCAATGTGACTTTTTCAGTTTTGTTTTCGTGATTTTGCCTTTTTCAAAAGTTTAAATATGTCAAGGTGAAATTCATTGCATTAATTTGCACATGTTCCTCGAACGGCTTTTGGCGATCAAGGAAATCCGCCATATCGGATTTTTGTTGGGGTTAAGATGGTCTACTCATCATTTGCTTTCATTTGATACCCATGTCGATGGGGTTATAAAGTAAACAGAATTCGTTATCTTTAATCGCCGCCATATTGTATTTATTTTAAAATGTTAACAAACCAACAACCTAACAAACCAACAAACCAACAAACCAACAAACCAACCAACCAACAAACAGAAAAAACCAACAAACCGACAAACCAACGAACCAACAAACCAACAAACCAACAAACCAACAAACCAACAAACCAACAAACCCTCAAACCAACAAACCAACAAATCAACAATAATAATCATTTTATTTGCAAAACAAACAAACCAACAAACCCGCTAACCCACGCACGTGCGAACCCGCTAACCCGCGCACGTGCGAACCCGCGAACCCGCGAACCCGCAAACCGCAAACCAACAAACCAACAAACCAAAAAAACCAACAAACCAACAAACCCTCAAACCAAACAACCAACCAACAAATCATCAAACAAACAAACCAACAAACCCGCTAACCCACGCACGTGCGAACCCGCTAACCCGCGCACGTGCGAACCCGCCAAACCGCGAACCCGCAAACCGCAAACCAACAAACTAACAAACTAACAAACCAACAAACCCGCGAACCCGCGAACCCGCAAACCCGCGAACCCGCGAACCCGCGAACCCGCGAACCCGAGAACCCGCGAACCCGCGAACCAACAAACCAACAAACCCTCAAACCAACAAAACAACAAATCAACAAACAAACAATACAACAAACCCGCTAACCCACGCACGTGCGAACCCGCTAACCCGCGCACGTGCGAACCCGCGAACCCGCGAACCCACGAACCAACAAACCAACAAACCAACAAACCAACAAACCAACAAACCAACAAACCAACAAACCAACAAACCAACAAACCAACAAACCAACAAACCAACAAACCAACAAACCAACAAACCAACAAACCAACAAACCAACAAACCCTCAAACCAACAAACCAACAAATCAACAATAATAATCATTTTATTTGCAAAACAAACAAACCAACAAACCCGCTAACCCACGCACGTGCGAACCCGCTAACCCGCGCACGTGCGAACCCGCGAACCCGCGAACCCGCAAACCGCAAACCAACAAACCAACAAACCAAAAAAACCAACAAACCAACAAACCCTCAAACCAAACAACCAACCAACAAATCATCAAACAAACAAACCAACAAACCCGCTAACCCACGCACGTGCGAACCCGCTAACCCGCGCACGTGCGAACCCGCCAAACCGCGAACCCGCAAACCGCAAACCAACAAACTAACAAACTAACAAACCAACAAACCCGCGAACCCGCGAACCCGCAAACCCGCGAACCCGCGAACCCGCGAACCCGCGAACCCGAGAACCCGCGAACCCGCGAACCAACAAACCAACAAACCCTCAAACCAACAAAACAACAAATCAACAAACAAACAATACAACAAACCCGCTAACCCACGCACGTGCGAACCCGCTAACCCGCGCACGTGCGAACCCGCGAACCCGCGAACCCACGAACCAACAAACCAACAAACCAACAAACCAACAAACCAACAAACCAACAAACCAACAAACCAACAAACCAACAAACCAACAAACCAACAAACCAACAAACCAACAAACCAACAAACCAACATACCAAAAAACCAACAAACCAACAAACCCGCAAACCCGCAAACCCGCAAACCCGCGAAACCGCGAACCCGCAAAACAACAAATCAACAAACAAACAAACCAACAAACTCGCTAACCCACGCACGTGCGAACCCGCTAACCCGCGCACGTGCGAACCCGCGAAACCGCGAACCCGCGAACCCGCGAACCCGCGAACCCGCGAACCCGCGAACCCGCGAACCCGCGAACCCACGAACCAACAAACCAACAAACCAACAAACCAACAAACCCGCGAACCCGCGAACCCGCGAACCAACAAACCAACAATCCTATTAACCAACACACCTACAAACCCGCGAACCCGCTAACCCACGCACGTGCGAACCCGCAAACCAACAAACCCGCGAACCCACAAACCCGCGAAACCGCGAACCCGCGAACCCGCGAACTCGCAAACCAATAAACCAACAAACGAACAAACCCGCGAACCTGCAAACCCGCAGACCTACAAACCAACAAACTAACAAACCAACAAACCAACAAACCAACAAACCAACAAACCAACAAACCAACAAACCAACAAACCAACAAACCAACAAACCAACAAACCAACAACCAACAAACCATCAAACCAACAACCAACAAACCAACAAACCAACAAACCAACAAACCAACAAACCAACAAACCAACAAACTAATAAACCAACAAACAAACCAACAAGCGAACAACAGGTATTACTATAATATAAGTTTTTTCTTGTGTGTGGTCACAATATCTAACCTAACCTAACCTATATTTATATACTCTAAGTTTTTTTTCCTTACGGAGGGCTTCCTTCACCCGGCCCCCCCGTCTCCCATTCATCTAGTCAGACGGACAAAATTGTGTTTTGCTAAAGTGAAAGTATTGCAAACAAATCATCTGGCAAGTGAATGTCGGTGGGGTGTAAAGACTTACTAAATACGCCATATTGAATTTATAATGACGTTAAAATTTTCCATTTACGATATCCTTTCATTTGATACCCATGAACCCATGTCAATGAGGTTATAAAGTTAACGGAATCTGCCATCTTAAATCGCCGCCATATTTGTTTTTTACTGAAATTTTGTCTTTAATCGTCGACTGCTCGGCGAGCCCTTTCATTTGATACCCATGTCAATGAAGTTATAAAGTTAACGGAATCCGCCATCTTAAATCGCCGCCATATTTGATTTTTACTGAAATTTTGTCTTTAATCGTCGACTGCTCGGCGAGCCCTTTCATTTGATACCCATGTCGGTGGGGTTGAAATACTAATGGATTCTGCCACCTTGAATCTCCGCCATATTTGATTTTATTGAAATTTTGTCTTACATCGTAATCTGCTCAGCGAGGCCTTTCATTTGATACCCATGTCGGGGGGGGTGCAAAGACTAATGGATTCCGCCATCTTGAATCGCCGCCATATTTGATTTTTATTGATATTTTATCTCAAATCGTAATCTGCCCAGCGAGCCCTTTCATTTGATACCCATATCGGTGGGATTGAAAGATTAATGGAATCCGCCATCTTGAAACGCCGCCATATTTGATTTTTACGAAAATATTGCTTTTAATCGTAATTAGCTCGGCGAGCCATTTCATTTAATACCCATGTCGGTGGGGTGCAAATAATAATGAAATTCGCAATTTTGTATTTACATTGTGAAGGGGGTTGCCACTAATCAATATGTTAAAAAATCAAAATCTCAACATTTGATGAAAATTTTGCATACTTAAATAATTCAACGTAATCTGCTCGGCGAGCCCTTTCATTTGATACCCATGTCAGTGGGGTGCAAAAACTAATGGAATCCGCCATCTTGGAATTCCGCCATATTGAATTTACCTCATGAACAGTATTGCCACTAATCGACTTCTTCAAAAAAAAAAAACAATTGACCAAAATTTTCATACTTTAACAACTTTTCATACTAAATGTATGAAGAAGGAAGCTTCACAGAAGATTCCCCATACATTTACTATGGCAGAGGCAGTTCTTTGTTAGTGTCAGTGTTGCCACATTTTCGAGTCAAAAAAAGAATAATGGCAAAAAAGATGTCTTCTTTTATCATTCCTGTAAAGAGTTTTCTTCCTAAATTGAATACTCACGAAAATGGCATTTTTCACCGCATCTCGTGAAATATTCGAAATAATGCAATAATTTTTGCAGCAGGCAACACTACTCCCAAATAGTGACAAACTATGTCCTATGACTGTTTGCAAAGAAATGCCTAAAAGAGGGTTGAAAAGAAGATTGAAACTTTTTTTGAAATTCCCTCTCCTCCCTTAATGGCCGCCAGCACATCCGTCGTGAGAGCCTGGCAACACTGGCTACCAATAGTGAGTAGTCAAACGTCTAGCGCATCCAAAAAAGTCTCAAACTGCCGCCTAGGGTAAAACCGAGCCGCGCTATGGCAAGCCAAAGTGAAAAATGGGGGTCCGAAATTGTGTCTCCCGTAGCTCGCAGTGTTGCCAGTCGATCACGTCAAAAATGGTCAAATGTCATTTGGAGGAGCAAAATCAAGGGCACCACGTGTTTGGTTTGTCAAAAAACCGCGTATTTCTTTTTTTTCGGTTTTTGGGGTAAATCTCGCAAATTACCCCAGAAACGGGGAAAATTTTTGCACGTGGCAACACACCTCATAGAGAGGCGTGACCACCCAGTACACGTCGACCGAGTCCAGTGTTGCCATTTGGGCGAAAAGTCGGGTTAAAAATTTCCAAAATTGCAACTTTTTACAAAATGGCCGCCAGCGCCGCCGCCATCTTGGTTTTTCATGGTCTTGGAGTTTTCCTGAGATGCCAGCTATATACCCCGACACTCCCCATTGTCACTTTTTTCCCCCTGGTCACCCAGACACCTGGACATTTTTGTTTATGGAACCCTTTTTCGAAAAAATTCTTTTCCCCGCCGCGGCCAGTGTTGCCAGTCGATCAGGACAAATTTTGCCCAAAGTCGTTCCCGGCCGCCCCTCCATCGGGGGGTATCGCAATTTTCGCCGAGAAACATCTGGGTGCGCTGCAATAACTTTTCCCTAAAAATGGGGAAAACTACCCGAAAATGGGGAAAAATTTTTTCACATGGCAACACTCCCCACCGAGCTCTACCTGGCCCCAGTACTTGCCGTCCAGCTCAGACACCGCCGTGTCGGTCAAAATCGCCGGCGAAAATTGCGTTTTCCATTAGGCCGCACAAAATGGCCGCCGGCGCCGCCGCCATCTTGTATTTCGAGCCGGCGCCGCCATTTTGTCAAAGTAGACTATGATTGCGACGAGTTGTCGAAAAAACCGAGCAAATCGGCCGCCCGCGAAGCCCGTGGCGATCTTTCGAAAACGACCCCACAAAATCCAAGATGGCGCCGCGGCCATTTTGTTTTTCAAGATGGCGACTTTTTCAAAGTAATCACACCCATGCCGCCTACGAGCCCACCGAGTTTGGGGAGGATAGGCCGGCCCAGGAAAAAGTTGAAATTTTCAAATCGCTCGCGCTCGGCGCCATCTTGGAAAATGAAACCACTCACCACCGATCCCAACTCGAATCAAAAAGTAGTACAACTCACCCATACATCACTTTGTCAAACTCAAACTCGATCCACCCGAAAAAAGCCCTGGGTGAGTGAGTGAGTCAGTCAGTGGTAGTTTAGCTTTATATAATATATATATATATACTAGCTGTCCGTGGCTGCCGCGGGCTGCGAGCAGCCCGCGGAGGGTTATCCTTTGCTGGTGGTGGTGGTAGCAATGTGACTTTTTCAGTTTTGTTTTCGTGATTTTGCCTTTTTCAAAAGTTTAAATATGTCAAGGTGAAATTCATTGCATTAATTTGAACTTGTTCCTCGAACGGCTTTTGGCGATCAAGAAAATCCGCCATATTGGATTTTTGTTGGGGTTAAGATGGTCTACTCATCATTTGCTTTCATTTAAAATCCATGTCGATGGGGTAGTAGAGACTAAGGGAGTCCGCCATCTTTAATCGCCGCCATATTGGATTTAATTTTGTTTAGTATCACTTAACGTTATGTACTCGACGAGCCCTTTCATTTGATACCCATGTCGGTGGGGTTATAAAGTAAACAGAATTCGTTATCTTTAATCGCCGCCATATTGGATTTATTTTAAAATGTTAACAAACCAACAAACCAACAAACCAACAAACCAACAAACCAACAAACCAACAAACCAACAAACCAACAAACCAACAAACCAACAAACCAACAAACCAACAAACCAACAAACCAACAAACCAACAAACCAACAAACCAACAAACCAACAAACCAACAAACCAACAAACCAACAAACCAACAAACCAACAAACCAACGAACCTACGAACCCGCGAACCCGCTAACCCACGCACGTGCGAACCCGCTAACCCGCGCACGTGCGAACCCGCGAACCCGCGAACCCGCGAACCAGCGAACCAGCGAACCCGCGAACCCGCGAACCCGCGAACCAACAAACCAACAAACCAACAAACCAACAAACCAACAAACCAACAAACCAACAAACCAACAAACCAACAAACCAACAAACCAACAAACCAACAAACCAACAAACCAACAAACCAATAAACCAACAAACCAACAAACCAACAAACCAACAAACCAACAAACCAACAAACCAACAAACCAACAAACCAACAAACCAACTAACCAACAAACCAACAAACCAACAAACCAACAAACCAACAAACCAACAAACCAACAAACCAACAAACCAACAACCCAACAAACCAACAAACCAACAAACCAACAAACCAACAAACCAACAAACCAACAAACCAACAAACCCGCGAACCCGCTAACCCACGCACGTGCGAACCCGCTAACTCGCGCACGTGCGAACCCGCAAACCAACAAACCCGCGACCCCCAAACCCGCGAACCCGCAAACCCGCAGACCCGTGTAACCGCAAACCAAAACCCGCGAACCCGCGAACCTTCTAACCCGCGAACCCGCGCACCCGCGAAACCCGCATACCGCGAACCCGCGATCCCGCGAACCTGCGATCCCCGAAAACCAACAAACCTGCGAACCAAACCAACAAACCAACAAACCAACAAACCAACAAACCAACAAACCAACAAACCAACAAACCAACAAACCAACAAACCAACAAACCAACAAACCAACAAACCAACAAACCAACAAACCAACAAACCAACAAACCAACAAACCAACAAACCAACAAACCAACAAACCAACAAACCAACAAACCAACAAACCAACAAACCAACAAACCAACAAACCAACAAACCAACAAACCAACAAACCAACAAACCAACAAACCAACAAACCAACAAACCAACAAACCAACAAACCAACAAACCAACAAACCAACAAACCAACAAACCAACAAACCAACAAACCAACAAACCAACAAACCAACAAACCAACAAACCAACAAACCAACAAACCAACAAACCAACAAACCAACAAACCAACAAACCAACAAACCAACAAACCAACAAACCAACAAACCAACAAACCAACAAACCAACAAACCAACAAACCAACAAACCAACAAACCAACAAACCAACAAACCAACAAACCAACAAACCAACAAACCAACAAACCAACAAACCAACAAACCAACAAACCAACAAACCAACAAACCAACAAACCAACAAACCAACAAACCAACAAACCAACAAACCAACAAACCAACAAACCAACAAACCAACAAACCAACAAACCAACAAACCAACGAACCTACGAACCCGCGAACCCGCTAACCCACGCACGTGCGAACCCGCTAACCCGCGCACGTGCGAACCCGCGAACCCGCGAACCCGCGAACCAGCGAACCAGCGAACCCGCGAACCCGCGAACCAACAAACCAACAAACCAACAAACCAACAAACCAACAAACCAACAAACCAACAAACCAACAAACCAACAAACCAACAAACCAACAAACCAACAAACCAACAAACCAACAAACCAACAAACCAACAAACCAACAAACCAACAAACCAACAAACCAACAAACCAACAAACCAACAAACCAACAAACCAACAAACCAACAAACCAACAAACCAACAAACAAACAAACCAACAAACCAACAAACCAACAAACCAACAAACCAACAAACCAACAAACCAACAAACCAACAAACCAACAAACCAACAAACCAACAAACCAACAAACCAACAAACCAACAAACCAACAAACCAACAAACCAACAAACCAACAAACCAACAAACCAACAAACCAACAAACCAACAAACCAACAAACCAACAAACCAACAAACCAACAAACCAACAAACCAACAAACCAACAAACCAACAAACCAACAAACCAACAAACCAACAAACCAACGAACCTACGAACCCGCGAACTCGCTAACCCACGCACGTGCGAACCCGCTAACCCGCGCACGTGCGAACCCGCGAAACCGCGAAACCGCGAACCCGCAAACCAACAAACCAACAAACAAACAAACCCGCGAACCTGCGAACCCGCGAACCCGCAGACCCGCGTAACCGCAAACTAACAAACCCGCGGACCTTTGAACCCGCGAACCCGCGAACCCGCCAAAACAAACCAACAAACCAACAAGCGAACAACAGGTATTACTATAATATAAGTTTTTTCTTGTGTGTGGTCACAATATCTAACCTAACCTAACCTATATTTATATACTCTAAGTTTTTTTTCTTACGGGGGGGCTTCCTCCACCCGGCCCCCCCGTCTCCCTTTCATCTAGTCAGACGGACAAAATTGTGTTTTGCTAAAGTGAAAGAATTGCAAACAAATCATCTGGCAAGTGAATGTCGGTGGGGTGTAAAGACTTACTAAATACGCCATATTGAATTTATAAAGACGTTAAAATTTTCCATTTACGATATCCTTTCATTTGATACCCATGAACCCATGTCAATGAGGTTATAAAGTTAACGGAATCCGCCATCTTAAATCGCCGCCATATTTGATTTTTACTGAAATTTTGTCTTAAATCGTAATCTGCTCATTGAGGCCTTTCATTTCATACCCATGTCGGTGGGGTGCAAAGACTAATGGAATCCGCCATCTTGAGTCGCCGCCATATTTGATTTTTAATAATATTTTGTCCTAAAACGTAATCTCCTCATTGAGCCCTTTCATTTGATACCCATGTCGGTGGGGTGTAAAGACTAATGGAATCCGCCATCTTAAATCGCCGCCATATTTGATTTTATTGGAATTTTGTCTTAAATCGTAATCTGCTCAGCGAGCCCTTTCATTCGATACCCATGTCGGTGGGGTTGAAAGACTAATGGAATCCGCCATCTTGAATCGTCGCCATATTTGATTTTTATTAATATTTTGTCTTAAATCGTAATCAGCTCGGCGAGCCCTTTCATTTGATACTTATGGCGGTGGGGTGCAAAGAATAATGAAATCCGCCATTTTGTATTGACCACTAAGGTTGCCACTAATCAATATGTTTAAAAAATCAAAATCTCAACATTTGATGACAACTTTCCATACTTATACAATTCAACGTAATCTGCTCGGCGAGTCCTTTCATTTGATACCCATGTCGGTGGGGTGCAAAGACTTATGTAGTCCGCCATCTTGGAATTCCGCCATATTGAATTTACCTCATGTACAGTATTGCCACTAATCCACTTCTTTTAAAAAAAACAATTGACAAAAATTTTCATACTTGAACAACTTTCCATACTAAATGTATGAAGAAGAAAGCTTCACGGAAGATTCCCCATACATTCACTATGGCAGAGGCAAATCTCTGTAAGTGCCAGTGTTGCCAAATTTTCGAGTCAAAAAAGGAATAATGGCAATTAACATGTCTTCTTTTATCATTTCAGTAAAGAATTTTCTTCCGAAATTGAATACTTACGAAAATGGCATTTTTCACCGCATCTCGTGAAATACTCGATATAATGCAATAATTTTTGCAGCTGGCAACACTACTCACAATTGGTGACCAATTATGTCTGGTGACTATTTGCGAAAAAATGTCTAAAACAGGGTTGAAATTAAAGTTGAAACTTTTTTTGAAATTCCCTCCCCTCCCTTAATGGCCGCCAGCACATCCGTCGTGAGAGCCTGGCAACACTGGCTACCCACAATGATTAGCCAAACGTCTAGCGAATCCAAAAAAGTCTCAAACTGCCACCTAGGGTAAAACCGAGCCGCGCTATGGCAAGCCAAAGTGAAAAATGGGGGTCCAAAATTGTGTCTCCCATAGCTCGCAGTGTTGCCAGTCGACCACGACAAAAATGGCCAAATGTCATTCGGAAGAGCAAAATCAAGGGCAACACGTGTTTGGTTTGTCAAAAAAACGCGTATTTTAATTTTTTCGGTTTTAGGGGTAAATCTCGCAAATTACCCCAGAAACGGGGAAAATTTTTGCACGTGGCAACACACATCAGATAGACGCTTGACCGCTCAGTACACGTTGACCGAGTCGAGTGTTGCCATATGGGCGGAAAATCTAATTGAAAATTTCCAAAATTGCAACTTTTTACAAAATCTTGGAGTTTTCCTGAGATGCCAGCTATATAACCCGAAACTCCCCATTGTCACTTTTTTCCCCCTGGTCACCCAGACACCTGGACATTTTTGTTTATGGAACCCTTTTTCGAAAAAATGCTTTTCCCCACCGCGGCCAGTGTTGCCAGTCGTTCGGGACAAATTTTACCCAAAGTCGTTCCCGGCCGCCCCTCCATTGGGGTGTATCGTAATTTTCGCCGAGAAACATCTGGGTGCGCCGCAATCACTTTTCCCTAAAAATGGGGACAACTACCCGAAAATGGGGAAAATTTTTTCACATGGCAACACTCCTCACCGAGCCCTACCTGGCCCCAGTACTTGCCGTCCCGCTCAGACGTCTGCGTGTCGGTCGAAATCGCCGGCGAAAATTGCGTTTTTCACTCGACCGCACTCTATGGCCGCCGGCGCCGCCGCCATCTTGTATTTCCCGCCGGCGCCGCCATTTTGTCAAAGTAGACTATGATTGCGACGAGTTGTCGAAAAAACCGAGCAAATCGGCCGCCCGCGGAACCCGTAGCGATCTTTCGAAAACGACCCCACAGAATCCAAGATGGCGCCGCAGCCATTTTGTTTTTCAAGATGGCGACTTTTTCAAAGTAATCACACCCATGCCGCCTACGACCCCACCGAGTTTGGGGAGGATAGGCCGGCCCAGAAAAAAGTTGAAATTTTCAAATCGCTCGCGTTCGGCGCCATCTTGGAAAATGAAACCACTCACCACCGATCCCAACTCGAATTAAAAAGTAGTACAACTCACCCATACATCACTTTGTCAAATTTAAACTCGATCCACCCGAAAAAAGCCCTGGGTGAGTGAGTCAGTGAGTGAGTCAGTGAGTGGTAGTTTAGCTTTATATATTAACCAACAAACCAACAAACCAACAAACCAACAAACAAACAAACCAACAAACCAACACACCAACAAACCAACAAACCAACAAACCAACAAACCAACAAACCAACAAACCAACAAACCAACAAACCAACAAACTAACAAACTAACAAACTAACAAACCAACAAGCGAACAACAAGTATTACTATAATATAAGTTTTTTCTTGTGTGTGGTCACAATATCTAACCTAACCTAACCTATATTTATATACTCTAAGTTTTTTTTTCCTTACGGGGGGCTTCCTCCACCCGGCCCCCCCGTCTCCCATTCATCTAGTCAGACGGACAAAATTGTGTCTTGCTAAAGTGAAAGTATTGCAAACAAATCATCTGGCAAGTGAATGTCGGTGGGGTGTAAAGACTTACTAAATACGCCATATTGCATTTCTAATGACGTTAAAATTTTCCATTTACGATATCCTTTCATTTGATACCCATGTCAATGAGATTATAAAGTTAACGGAATCCGCCATCTTAAATCGCCGCCATATTTGTTTTTTACTGAAATTTTGTCTTTGACCGTCGACTGCTCGGCGAGGCCTTTCATTTGATACCCATGTCGGTGGGGTTGAAAGACTAATGGAATCCGCCACCTTGAATCTCCGCCATATTTGATTTTATTGAAATTTTGTCTAACATCGTAATCTGCTCAGCGAGCCCTTTCATTTGATACCCATTTCGGGGGGTGCAAAGACTAATGGAATCCGCCATCTTGAATCGCCGCCATATTTGAGTTTTAATGATATTTTGTCTTAAAACGTAATCTGCTCACTGAGCTCTTTCATTTGATACCCATGTCGGGGGGGTGCAAAGACTAATGGATTCCGCCATCTTGAATCGCCGCCATATTTGATTTTTATTGATATTTTGTCTTAAATCGTAATCTGCTCAGCGAGCGCTTTCATTTGATACCCATGTCGGTGGGGTTGAAAGATTAATGGAATCCACCATCTTGAATGGCCGCCATATTTGATTTTTATGAAAATATTGCTTTTAATCGTAATTAGCTCGGCGAGCCATTTCATTTAATACCCATGTCGGTGGGGTGCAAAGAATAATGGAATTCGCAATTTTGTATTTACATTGTGAAGGGGGTTGCCACTAATCAATATGTTAAAAAATCAAAATCTCAGCATTTGATGAAAATTTTGCATACTTAAATAATTCAATGTGATCTGCTCGGCGAGCCCTTTCATTTGTTACCCATGTCAGTGGGGTGCAAAGACTAATGGAATCCGCCATCTTGGAATTCCGCCATATTGATTTTACCTCATGAACAGTATTGCCACTAATCGACTTCTTCAAAAAAAAAACAATTGACAAAAATTTTCATACTTGAACAACTTTCCATACTAAATGTATGAAGAAGGAAGCTTTACAGAAGATTCCCCATACATTTACTATGGCAGAGACAGATCTCCGTTAGTGTCAGTGTTGCCACATTTTCGAGTCAAAAAAAGAATAATGGCAAAAAGATGTCTTCTTTTATCATTCCAGTGAAGAATTTTCGTCCTAAATTGAATACTCACGAAAATTGCATTTTCACCGCATCTCGTGAAATACTCGAAATAATGCAATAATTTTTCCAGCAGGCAACACTACTCACAAATAGTGACAAATTATGTCCTATGACTGTTTGCGAAAAAATGCCTAAAATAGGGTTGGAAAGAAGATTGAAACTTTTATCGAAATTCCCTCCCCTCCCTTAATGGCCGCCAGCACATCCGTCGTGAGAGCTTGGCAACACTGGCTACCAATAGTGAGTAGCCAAACGTCTAGCGCATCCAAAAAAGTCTCAAACTGCCGCCTAGGGTAGAACCGAGCCGCGCTATGGCAAGCCAAAGTGAAAAATGGGGGTCCAAAATTGTGTCTCCCATAGCTCGCAGTGTTGCCAGTCGACCACGACAAAAATGGCCAAATGTCATTTGGAGGAGCAAAATTAAGGGTACCACGTGTTTGGTCGGTGAAAAAAACGCGTATTTCTTTTTTTTCGGTTTTTGGGGTAAATCTCGCAAATTACCCCAGAAACGGGGAAAATTTTTGCACGTGGCAACACACCCCATAGAGAGGCGTGACCACCCAGTACACGTCGACCGAGTCCAGTGTTGCCATCTGGGCGAAAAGTCGGGTTAAAAATTTCCAAAATTGCAACTTTTTACAAAATGGCCGCCAGCGCCGCCGCCATCTTGGTTTTTCATGGTTTCAGATTTTTCTTGAGATGCCAGCTATATACCCCCCAGCACCCCATTGCCACTATTTTCCCTCTGGTCACCCAGAGACCTGGACATTTTGGTTTATGGAACCCTTTTTCGAAAAAATTCTTTTCCCCACTGCGGCCAGTGTTGCCAGTCGACCGGGAAAAATTTTGCTCAAAGTTGTTCCCGGCCGCCGCTCCATCGGGGGGTATCGCAATTTTCGCCGAGAAACACCTGGGTACGCCGCAATCACTTTTCCCTAAAAACGGGGAAAACTACCCGAAAATGGGGAAAATTTTTTTCACATGGCAACACTCCCTACCGAGTTCTACCTGGCCCCAGTACTTGCCGTCTCGCTCAGACGCCTCCGTGTCGGTCAAAATTGCCAGCGAAAATAGCGTTTTTCGGTACTACGCACTCTATGGTCGCCGGCGCCGCCGCCATCTTGTATTTAGTGCCGGCGCTGCCATTTTGTCAAAATAGACTATAATTGCGACAGGTTGTCAAAATCACCAAACAAATCGGCCGCCGGCGGAGCCCGTAGCGATCTCTCGGAAACGACTCCAAAAAGTCCAAGATGGCGCCGCGGCCATTTTGTTTTTCAAGATGGCGACTTTTTCGAAGATGTCACCTGGACACCACCTACGACCCCCGCGAGTTTGGGAACGATCGGCCGGAACGGAAAAAAGTTGATGACGCGCTCTGGGCGCCATCTTGGAAAAAAAAACCACTCACCACCGATCCCAACTCGAATTAAAAAGTAGTAAAACTCACCCATACATCACTTTGTCAAACTCAAACTCGATCCACCCGAAAAAAGCCCTGGGTGAGTGAGTGAGTGAGTGGTAGTTTAGCTTTATATAATATATATATATATACTAGCTGTCCGTGGCTGCCGCGGGCTGCGAGCAGCCCGCGGAGGGTTATCCTTTGCTGGTGGTGGTGGTAGCAATGTGACTTTTTCAGTTTTGTTTTCGTGATTTTGCCTTTTTCAAAAGTTTAAATATGTCAAGGTGAAATTCATTGCATTAATTTGAACTTGTTCCTCGAACGGCTTTTGGCGATCAAGAAAATCCGCCATATTGGATTTTTGTTGGGGTTAAGATGGTCTACTCATCATTTGCTTTCATTTAAAATCCATGTCGATGGGGTAGTAGAGACTAAGGGAGTCCGCCATCTTTAATCGCCGCCATATTGGATTTAATTTTGTTTAGTATCACTTAACGTTATGTACTCGACGAGCCCTTTCATTTGATACCCATGTCGGTGGGGTTATAAAGTAAACAGAATTCGTTATCTTTAATCGCCGCCATATTGGATTTATTTTAAAATGTTAACAAACCAACAAACCAACAAACCAACAAACCAACAAACCAACAAACCAACAAACCAACAAACCAACAAACCAACAAACCAACAAACCAACAAACCAACAAACCAACAAACCAACAAACCAACAAACCAACAAACCAACAAACCAACAAACCAACGAACCTACGAACCCGCGAACCCGCTAACCCACGCACGTGCGAACCCGCTAACCCGCGCACGTGCGAACCCGCGAACCCGCGAACCCGCGAACCAGCGAACCAGCGAACCCGCGAACCCGCGAACCCGCGAACCAACAAACCAACAAACCAACAAACCAACAAACCAACAAACCAACAAACCAACAAACCAACAAACCAACAAACCAACAAACCAACAAACCAACAAACCAACAAACCAACAAACCAATAAACCAACAAACCAACAAACCAACAAACCAACAAACCAACAAACCAACAAACCAACAAACCAACAAACCAACAAACCAACAAACCAACAAACCAACAAACCAACAAACCAACAAACCAACAAACCAACAAACCAACAACCCAACAAACCAACAAACCAACAAACCAACAAACCAACAAACCAACAAACCCGCGAACCCGCTAACCCACGCACGTGCGAACCCGCTAACTCGCGCACGTGCGAACCCGCAAACCAACAAACCCGCGACCCCCAAACCCGCGAACCCGCAAACCCGCAGACCCGTGTAACCGCAAACCAAAACCCGCGAACCCGCGAACCTTCTAACCCGCGAACCCGCGCACCCGCGAAACCCGCATACCGCGAACCCGCGATCCCGCGAACCTGCGATCCCCGAAAACCAACAAACCTGCGAACCAAACCAACAAACCAACAAACCAACAAACCAACAAACCAACAAACCAACAAACCAACAAACCAACAAACCAACAAACCAACAAACCAACAAACCAACAAACCAACAAACCAACAAACCAACAAACCAACAAACCAACAAACCAACAAACCAACAAACCAACAAACCAACAAACCAACAAACCAACAAACCAACAAACCAACAAACCAACAAACCAACAAACCAACAAACCAACAAACCAACAAACCAACAAACCAACAAACCAACAAACCAACAAACCAACAAACCAACAAACCAACAAACCAACAAACCAACAAACCAACAAACCAACAAACCAACAAACCAACAAACCAACAAACCAACAAACCAACAAACCAACAAACCAACAAACCAACAAACCAACAAACCAACAAACCAACAAACCAACAAACCAACAAACCAACAAACCAACAAACCAACAAACCAACAAACCAACAAACCAACAAACCAACAAACCAACAAACCAACAAACCAACAAACCAACAAACCAACAAACCAACAAACCAACAAACCAACAAACCAACAAACCAACGAACCTACGAACCCGCGAACCCGCTAACCCACGCACGTGCGAACCCGCTAACCCGCGCACGTGCGAACCCGCGAACCCGCGAACCCGCGAACCAGCGAACCAGCGAACCCGCGAACCCGCGAACCAACAAACCAACAAACCAACAAACCAACAAACCAACAAACCAACAAACCAACAAACCAACAAACCAACAAACCAACAAACCAACAAACCAACAAACCAACAAACCAACAAACCAACAAACCAACAAACCAACAAACCAACAAACCAACAAACCAACAAACCAACAAACCAACAAACCAACAAACCAACAAACCAACAAACCAACAAACCAACAAACCAACAAACCAACAAACAAACAAACCAACAAACAAACAAACCAACAAACCAACAAACCAACAAACCAACAAACCAACAAACCAACAAACCAACAAACCAACAAACCAACAAACCAACAAACCAACAAACCAACAAACCAACAAACCAACAAACCAACAAACCAACAAACCAACAAACCAACAAACCAACAAACCAACAAACCAACAAACCAACAAACCAACAAACCAACAAACCAACAAACCAACAAACCAACAAACCAACAAACCAACGAACCTACGAACCCGCGAACTCGCTAACCCACGCACGTGCGAACCCGCTAACCCGCGCACGTGCGAACCCGCGAAACCGCGAAACCGCGAACCCGCAAACCAACAAACCAACAAACAAACAAACCCGCGAACCTGCGAACCCGCGAACCCGCAGACCCGCGTAACCGCAAACTAACAAACCCGCGGACCTTTGAACCCGCGAACCCGCGAACCCGCCAAAACAAACCAACAAACCAACAAGCGAACAACAGGTATTACTATAATATAAGTTTTTTCTTGTGTGTGGTCACAATATCTAACCTAACCTAACCTATATTTATATACTCTAAGTTTTTTTTCTTACGGGGGGGCTTCCTCCACCCGGCCCCCCCGTCTCCCTTTCATCTAGTCAGACGGACAAAATTGTGTTTTGCTAAAGTGAAAGAATTGCAAACAAATCATCTGGCAAGTGAATGTCGGTGGGGTGTAAAGACTTACTAAATACGCCATATTGAATTTATAAAGACGTTAAAATTTTCCATTTACGATATCCTTTCATTTGATACCCATGAACCCATGTCAATGAGGTTATAAAGTTAACGGAATCCGCCATCTTAAATCGCCGCCATATTTGATTTTTACTGAAATTTTGTCTTAAATCGTAATCTGCTCATTGAGGCCTTTCATTTCATACCCATGTCGGTGGGGTGCAAAGACTAATGGAATCCGCCATCTTGAGTCGCCGCCATATTTGATTTTTAATAATATTTTGTCCTAAAACGTAATCTCCTCATTGAGCCCTTTCATTTGATACCCATGTCGGTGGGGTGTAAAGACTAATGGAATCCGCCATCTTAAATCGCCGCCATATTTGATTTTATTGGAATTTTGTCTTAAATCGTAATCTGCTCAGCGAGCCCTTTCATTCGATACCCATGTCGGTGGGGTTGAAAGACTAATGGAATCCGCCATCTTGAATCGTCGCCATATTTGATTTTTATTAATATTTTGTCTTAAATCGTAATCAGCTCGGCGAGCCCTTTCATTTGATACTTATGGCGGTGGGGTGCAAAGAATAATGAAATCCGCCATTTTGTATTGACCACTAAGGTTGCCACTAATCAATATGTTTAAAAAATCAAAATCTCAACATTTGATGACAACTTTCCATACTTATACAATTCAACGTAATCTGCTCGGCGAGTCCTTTCATTTGATACCCATGTCGGTGGGGTGCAAAGACTTATGTAGTCCGCCATCTTGGAATTCCGCCATATTGAATTTACCTCATGTACAGTATTGCCACTAATCCACTTCTTTTAAAAAAAACAATTGACAAAAATTTTCATACTTGAACAACTTTCCATACTAAATGTATGAAGAAGAAAGCTTCACGGAAGATTCCCCATACATTCACTATGGCAGAGGCAAATCTCTGTAAGTGCCAGTGTTGCCAAATTTTCGAGTCAAAAAAGGAATAATGGCAATTAACATGTCTTCTTTTATCATTTCAGTAAAGAATTTTCTTCCGAAATTGAATACTTACGAAAATGGCATTTTTCACCGCATCTCGTGAAATACTCGATATAATGCAATAATTTTTGCAGCTGGCAACACTACTCACAATTGGTGACCAATTATGTCTGGTGACTATTTGCGAAAAAATGTCTAAAACAGGGTTGAAATTAAAGTTGAAACTTTTTTTGAAATTCCCTCCCCTCCCTTAATGGCCGCCAGCACATCCGTCGTGAGAGCCTGGCAACACTGGCTACCCACAATGATTAGCCAAACGTCTAGCGAATCCAAAAAAGTCTCAAACTGCCACCTAGGGTAAAACCGAGCCGCGCTATGGCAAGCCAAAGTGAAAAATGGGGGTCCAAAATTGTGTCTCCCATAGCTCGCAGTGTTGCCAGTCGACCACGACAAAAATGGCCAAATGTCATTCGGAAGAGCAAAATCAAGGGCAACACGTGTTTGGTTTGTCAAAAAAACGCGTATTTTAATTTTTTCGGTTTTAGGGGTAAATCTCGCAAATTACCCCAGAAACGGGGAAAATTTTTGCACGTGGCAACACACATCAGATAGACGCTTGACCGCTCAGTACACGTTGACCGAGTCGAGTGTTGCCATATGGGCGGAAAATCTAATTGAAAATTTCCAAAATTGCAACTTTTTACAAAATCTTGGAGTTTTCCTGAGATGCCAGCTATATAACCCGAAACTCCCCATTGTCACTTTTTTCCCCCTGGTCACCCAGACACCTGGACATTTTTGTTTATGGAACCCTTTTTCGAAAAAATGCTTTTCCCCACCGCGGCCAGTGTTGCCAGTCGTTCGGGACAAATTTTACCCAAAGTCGTTCCCGGCCGCCCCTCCATTGGGGTGTATCGTAATTTTCGCCGAGAAACATCTGGGTGCGCCGCAATCACTTTTCCCTAAAAATGGGGACAACTACCCGAAAATGGGGAAAATTTTTTCACATGGCAACACTCCTCACCGAGCCCTACCTGGCCCCAGTACTTGCCGTCCCGCTCAGACGTCTGCGTGTCGGTCGAAATCGCCGGCGAAAATTGCGTTTTTCACTCGACCGCACTCTATGGCCGCCGGCGCCGCCGCCATCTTGTATTTCCCGCCGGCGCCGCCATTTTGTCAAAGTAGACTATGATTGCGACGAGTTGTCGAAAAAACCGAGCAAATCGGCCGCCCGCGGAACCCGTAGCGATCTTTCGAAAACGACCCCACAGAATCCAAGATGGCGCCGCAGCCATTTTGTTTTTCAAGATGGCGACTTTTTCAAAGTAATCACACCCATGCCGCCTACGACCCCACCGAGTTTGGGGAGGATAGGCCGGCCCAGAAAAAAGTTGAAATTTTCAAATCGCTCGCGTTCGGCGCCATCTTGGAAAATGAAACCACTCACCACCGATCCCAACTCGAATTAAAAAGTAGTACAACTCACCCATACATCACTTTGTCAAATTTAAACTCGATCCACCCGAAAAAAGCCCTGGGTGAGTGAGTCAGTGAGTGAGTCAGTGAGTGGTAGTTTAGCTTTATATATTAACCAACAAACCAACAAACCAACAAACCAACAAACAAACAAACCAACAAACCAACACACCAACAAACCAACAAACCAACAAACCAACAAACCAACAAACCAACAAACCAACAAACCAACAAACCAACAAACTAACAAACTAACAAACTAACAAACCAACAAGCGAACAACAAGTATTACTATAATATAAGTTTTTTCTTGTGTGTGGTCACAATATCTAACCTAACCTAACCTATATTTATATACTCTAAGTTTTTTTTTCCTTACGGGGGGCTTCCTCCACCCGGCCCCCCCGTCTCCCATTCATCTAGTCAGACGGACAAAATTGTGTCTTGCTAAAGTGAAAGTATTGCAAACAAATCATCTGGCAAGTGAATGTCGGTGGGGTGTAAAGACTTACTAAATACGCCATATTGCATTTCTAATGACGTTAAAATTTTCCATTTACGATATCCTTTCATTTGATACCCATGTCAATGAGATTATAAAGTTAACGGAATCCGCCATCTTAAATCGCCGCCATATTTGTTTTTTACTGAAATTTTGTCTTTGACCGTCGACTGCTCGGCGAGGCCTTTCATTTGATACCCATGTCGGTGGGGTTGAAAGACTAATGGAATCCGCCACCTTGAATCTCCGCCATATTTGATTTTATTGAAATTTTGTCTAACATCGTAATCTGCTCAGCGAGCCCTTTCATTTGATACCCATTTCGGGGGGTGCAAAGACTAATGGAATCCGCCATCTTGAATCGCCGCCATATTTGAGTTTTAATGATATTTTGTCTTAAAACGTAATCTGCTCACTGAGCTCTTTCATTTGATACCCATGTCGGGGGGGTGCAAAGACTAATGGATTCCGCCATCTTGAATCGCCGCCATATTTGATTTTTATTGATATTTTGTCTTAAATCGTAATCTGCTCAGCGAGCGCTTTCATTTGATACCCATGTCGGTGGGGTTGAAAGATTAATGGAATCCACCATCTTGAATGGCCGCCATATTTGATTTTTATGAAAATATTGCTTTTAATCGTAATTAGCTCGGCGAGCCATTTCATTTAATACCCATGTCGGTGGGGTGCAAAGAATAATGGAATTCGCAATTTTGTATTTACATTGTGAAGGGGGTTGCCACTAATCAATATGTTAAAAAATCAAAATCTCAGCATTTGATGAAAATTTTGCATACTTAAATAATTCAATGTGATCTGCTCGGCGAGCCCTTTCATTTGTTACCCATGTCAGTGGGGTGCAAAGACTAATGGAATCCGCCATCTTGGAATTCCGCCATATTGATTTTACCTCATGAACAGTATTGCCACTAATCGACTTCTTCAAAAAAAAAACAATTGACAAAAATTTTCATACTTGAACAACTTTCCATACTAAATGTATGAAGAAGGAAGCTTTACAGAAGATTCCCCATACATTTACTATGGCAGAGACAGATCTCCGTTAGTGTCAGTGTTGCCACATTTTCGAGTCAAAAAAAGAATAATGGCAAAAAGATGTCTTCTTTTATCATTCCAGTGAAGAATTTTCGTCCTAAATTGAATACTCACGAAAATTGCATTTTCACCGCATCTCGTGAAATACTCGAAATAATGCAATAATTTTTCCAGCAGGCAACACTACTCACAAATAGTGACAAATTATGTCCTATGACTGTTTGCGAAAAAATGCCTAAAATAGGGTTGGAAAGAAGATTGAAACTTTTATCGAAATTCCCTCCCCTCCCTTAATGGCCGCCAGCACATCCGTCGTGAGAGCTTGGCAACACTGGCTACCAATAGTGAGTAGCCAAACGTCTAGCGCATCCAAAAAAGTCTCAAACTGCCGCCTAGGGTAGAACCGAGCCGCGCTATGGCAAGCCAAAGTGAAAAATGGGGGTCCAAAATTGTGTCTCCCATAGCTCGCAGTGTTGCCAGTCGACCACGACAAAAATGGCCAAATGTCATTTGGAGGAGCAAAATTAAGGGTACCACGTGTTTGGTCGGTGAAAAAAACGCGTATTTCTTTTTTTTCGGTTTTTGGGGTAAATCTCGCAAATTACCCCAGAAACGGGGAAAATTTTTGCACGTGGCAACACACCCCATAGAGAGGCGTGACCACCCAGTACACGTCGACCGAGTCCAGTGTTGCCATCTGGGCGAAAAGTCGGGTTAAAAATTTCCAAAATTGCAACTTTTTACAAAATGGCCGCCAGCGCCGCCGCCATCTTGGTTTTTCATGGTTTCAGATTTTTCTTGAGATGCCAGCTATATACCCCCCAGCACCCCATTGCCACTATTTTCCCTCTGGTCACCCAGAGACCTGGACATTTTGGTTTATGGAACCCTTTTTCGAAAAAATTCTTTTCCCCACTGCGGCCAGTGTTGCCAGTCGACCGGGAAAAATTTTGCTCAAAGTTGTTCCCGGCCGCCGCTCCATCGGGGGGTATCGCAATTTTCGCCGAGAAACACCTGGGTACGCCGCAATCACTTTTCCCTAAAAACGGGGAAAACTACCCGAAAATGGGGAAAATTTTTTTCACATGGCAACACTCCCTACCGAGTTCTACCTGGCCCCAGTACTTGCCGTCTCGCTCAGACGCCTCCGTGTCGGTCAAAATTGCCAGCGAAAATAGCGTTTTTCGGTACTACGCACTCTATGGTCGCCGGCGCCGCCGCCATCTTGTATTTAGTGCCGGCGCTGCCATTTTGTCAAAATAGACTATAATTGCGACAGGTTGTCAAAATCACCAAACAAATCGGCCGCCGGCGGAGCCCGTAGCGATCTCTCGGAAACGACTCCAAAAAGTCCAAGATGGCGCCGCGGCCATTTTGTTTTTCAAGATGGCGACTTTTTCGAAGATGTCACCTGGACACCACCTACGACCCCCGCGAGTTTGGGAACGATCGGCCGGAACGGAAAAAAGTTGATGACGCGCTCTGGGCGCCATCTTGGAAAAAAAAACCACTCACCACCGATCCCAACTCGAATTAAAAAGTAGTAAAACTCACCCATACATCACTTTGTCAAACTCAAACTCGATCCACCCGAAAAAAGCCCTGGGTGAGTGAGTGAGTGAGTGGTAGTTTAGCTTTATATAATATAGACTAGCTGTCCGTGGCTGCCGCGGGCTGCGAGCAGCCCGCGGAGGGTTATCCTTTGCTGGTGGTGGTGGTGGTAAGAAGACTTTACAGTTTTGTTTTCGTGATTTTGCCTTTTTAAAAGTTTAAAAATACGTTAAGGTGAAATTCGTTATATTTGATTGCACTTGAACCTCGAACGGCTTTTCATGATAAGGGAAATCCGCCATATTGGATTTTTGTTGAGGTAAACATATTCTACTCTCCATTTGCTTTCATTTGATACCCATGTAGATGGGGTAGTAAAGACTAACAGAATCCGCCAACTTGAACTGCCGCCATATTGAATTTCATTTAGTTTAGTATCGCATAACGTAATGTACTTAGCGAGACCTTTCATTTGATACCCATGTCGGTGGGTTGTGAAGACTAACGAAATCCGCCATCTTGAAATCCTGCCATATTGGATTTTTATTGATGTTAACATTTTCTATTCACGATTTTCTTTCAACCCATGTCGGGGAGGTTATAAAGTTAAGAGAATCCGCCGTCTTGAATCGAATTGAATAATATTGAATGTTTGTGTGTGGTCACAATATCTAACCTAACCTAACCTACGGCTAAAAACTATAAGTTTATTCTCAGTTAAGTTTGATGGTAGTGTGTGGTCACAATATCTAACCAAACCTAAAACCAACAAACCAACAAACCAACAAACCAACAAACCAACAAACCAACAAACCAACAAACCAACAAACCAACAAACCAACAAACCAACAAACCAACAAACCAACAAACCAACAAACCAACAAACCAACAAACCAACAAACCAACAAACCAACAAACCAACAAACCAACAAACCAACAAACCAACAAACAAACCAACAAGCGAACAAACCAACAAACCAACAAACCGACAAACCGACAAGCCGACAAGCCGACAAACCGACAAACCAACAAACCAACAAACCAACAAACCAACAAACCAACAAACCAACAAACCAAAAAACGAACAAACCAACAAACCAACAAACCAACAAACCAACAAACCAACAAACCAACAAACCAACAAACCAACAAACCAACAAACCAACAAACCAACAAACCAACAAACCAACAAACCAACAAACCAACAAACCAACAAACCAACAAACCAACAAACCAACAAACCAACAAACCAACAAACCAACAAACCAACAAACCAACAAACCAACAAACCAACAAACCAACAAACCAACAAACCAACAAACCAACAAACCAACAAACCAACAAACCAACAAACCAACAAACCAACAAACCAACAAACCAACAAACCAACAAACCAACAAACTAACAAACCAACAAACAAACCAACAAGCGAACAAACCAACAAACCAACAAACCGACAAACCGACAAGCCGACAAGCCGACAAACCAACAAACCAACAAACCAACAAACCAACAAACCAACAAACCAACAAACCAACAAACCAACAAACCAACAAACCAACAAACCAACAAACCAACAAACCAACAAACCAACAAACCAACAAAGCCGCAAACCCGCTTACCCACGCACGTGCAAACCCGCTTACCCGCGCACGTGCGAACCCGCAAACCAACAAACCCGCGAACCCGCGAAACCGCAAACCAACAAACTAACAAACCAACAAACCAACAAACCCGCGAACCCGCGAACCCGCGAAACCGCGAACCCGCGAACCCGCGAACCCGCGAAACCGCGAACCCGTGAACCCGCGAACCGAGAAACCAACAAACCAACAAACCAACAAACCAAGAAACCAACAAACCAAGAAACCAACAAACCAAGAAACCAACAAACCAACAAACCAACAAACCAACAAACCAACAAACCAACAAACCAACAAACCAACAAACCAACAAACCAACAAACCAACAAACCAACAAACCAAGAAACCAACAAACCAACAAACCAAGAAACCAACAAACCAACAAACCAACAAACCAACAAACCAACAAACCAACAAACCAACAAACCAACAAACCAACAAACCAACAAACCAACAAACCAACAAACCAACAAACCAACAAACCAACAAACCAACAAACCAACAAACCAACAAACCAACAAACCAACAAACCAACAAACCAACAAACCAACAAACCAACAAACCAACAAACCAACAAACCAACAAACCAACAAACCAACAAACCAACAAACCAACAAACCAACAAACCAACAAACCAACAAACCAACAAACCAACAAACCAACAAACCAACAAACCAACAAACCAACAAACCAACAAACCAACAAACCAACAAACCAACAAACCAACAAACCAACAAACCAACAAGCGAACAACAGGTATTAATTACTATAAGTTTTTTCTTGTGTGTGGTCACAATATCTAACCTAACCTATATTTATATACTCTAAGTTTTTTTCCTTACGGGGGGCTTCCTCCACCCGGCCCCCCCGTCTCCCTTTCATCTAGTCAGACGGACAAAATTGTTTTGCTAAAGTGAAAGTATTGCAAACAAACCATCTGGCAAGTGAATGTCGGTGGGGTGTAAAGACTTACTAAATACGCCATATTGAATTTATAATGACGTTAAAATTTTCCATTTACGATATCCTTTCATTTGATACCCATGTCAATGAGGTTATAAAGTTAACGGAATCCGCCATCTTAAATCGCCGCCATATTTGATTTTTACTGAAATTTTGTCTTAAATCGTAATCTGCTCATTGAGGCCTTTCATTTGATACCCATGTCGGTGGGGTTGAAAGATTAATGGAATCCGCCATCTTGAATCGCCGCCATATTTGATTTTTACTAAATTATTGCTTTTAATCGTAATAAGCTCGGCGAGCCATTTCATTTAATACCCATGTCGGTAGGGTACAAAGAATAATGGAATTCGCCATTTTGTATTTACATTGTGAAGGGGGTTGCCACTAATCAATATGTTAAAAAATCAAAATCTCAGCATTTGATGAAAATTTTGCATACTTAAACAATTCAACGTAATCTGCTCGGCGAGCCCTTTCATTTGATACCCATGTCAGTGGGGTGCAAAGACTAATGGAATCCGCCATCTTGGAATTCCGCCATATTGAATTTACCTCATGAACAGTATTGCCACTAATCAACTTCTTCAAAAAAAAAAAACAATTGACCAAAATTTTCATACTTTAACAACTTTTCATACTAAATGTATGAAGAAGGAAGCTTCACAGAAGATTCCCCATACATTTACTATGGCAGAGGCAGATCTCTGTTAGTGTCAGTGTTGCCACATTTTCGAGTCAAAAAAAGAATAATGGCAAAAAAGATGTCTTCTTTTATCATTCCTGTAAAGAGCTTTCTTCCTAAATTGAATACTCACGAAAATGGCATTTTTCACTGCATCTCGTGAAATATTCGAAATAATGCAATAATTTTGGCAGCAGGCAACACTACTGCCAAATAGTGACAAATTATGTCCTATGTCTGTTTGCGAAAAAATGCCTAAAAGAGGGATGAAAAGAAGATTGAAACTTTTTTTGAAATTCCCTCCCCTCCCTTAATGGCCGCCAGCACATCCGTCGTGAGAGCCTGGCAACACTGGCTACCAATAGTGAGTAGTCAAACGTCTAGCGCATCCAAAAAAGTCTCAAACTGCCGCCTAGGGTAAAACCGAGCCGCGCTATGGCAAGCCGAAGTGAAAAATGGGGGTCCAAAATTGTGTCTCCCGTAGCTCGCAGTGTTGCCAGTCGATCACGTCAAAAATGGTCAAATGTCATTTGGAGGAGCAAAATCAAGGGCACCACGTGTTTGGCTTGTCAAAAAAACGCGTATTTCAATTTTTTCGGTTTTTGGGGTAAATCTCGCAAATTACCCCAGAAACGGGGAAAATTTTTGCACGTGGCAACACACCTCAGATAGACTTACAATACAATACATAATAATCTTAATTACAATAAATAATCTTTTCCATAGTGCGCAATATGGATTTACAAAGGGTCGTTCTACTACTGATGCTGGTGTAGCGCTGTTAAGGCACATATTTGATGCATGGGAGAGTTCACAAAATGCTATTGGTATATTCTGTGACTTATCAAAGGCATTTGACTGCGTTGACCATCAGACGCTAATTTTAAAATTACAACACTATGGGGTTACAAATTCAGCTCTGAAGTTAATCACATCTTACTTAAGTTCTAGAACTCAAATAGTTGACATCAATGGAACAAAATCTTCAGGGTCTTATGTCAAAATGGGAGTTCCACAGGGTTCAATTCTAGGGCCTTTTTTATTTTTAATATACGTAAACGACTTGCCTTTCTTTGCTAAGGAATTTTGTGAGATTGTGTTGTTTGCAGATGATACTTCTTTAATTTTTAAATGTGATAGAAATAAAGTTAACTTTGACGACGTAAACAATGCGCTATCTCAAGTAATGAATTGGTTTACTGTGAACAATTTACAACTGAATGCAAAGAAAACTAAATGTATTAAATTTATTTTACCTAATGTTAGGGAAGTGGATACAAACATTAAATTAAATAATCAGTCGCTAAATTTAATTCAATCCACCACGTTTTTAGGCATTACAATCGATGCGAAACTCCAGTGGAACCCTCACATCATAACACTTTGTAGTAGACTTAGCTCCGCGGCTTATGCTATTAGAAAAATAAGGCAATATACTGATATTGCCACGGCGCGCTTGGTTTACTTTAGTTACTTCCATAGTATTATGTCGTATGGTATTCTTCTGTGGGGTAAAGCAGCAGACATTGAAACAGTATTTATCTTGCAAAAACGTGCAATTAGAGCAATCTACTGCCTTGCTGCTCGAACATCTCTTAGAGACTTATTTAAAGAAATAGATATACTAACAGTGGCTTCTCAATATATTTATGCTTGCATAATTTTTGTACGTCAAAATTTAAATTCCTACTTAAGACACAGCGATGTACATGCATTAAATACAAGAAATAAAAATAAGTTGATCTTACCGTCTCTAAGACTGCATAAAGTTTTTAATACTTTTATGGGTCAAAGCATACTTTACTATAACAAGATTCCTAATAACGTACTAGACTTGCCATTTGACAAATTTAAAATTCACATTAAGAAAATTCTAATGTCCAAAGGTTACTATACTATTAACGATTATATAAATGACAAAAATGCTTGGTTGTAACTTATAATGTCATATAGTTATTTCCACCAATAGCATTTCATTGATTTTGTGGTTGCTGGAAGATGTCATGCTCTCTATAAGTTTCTGCGGTGGTGGCGTCGTGTGCCGGGTCGCTCCGTTCCCTATGATATGGTTGAGCGGAGCGATGGCTGGCACATGCGTCATACTTGTGAACAGGTGCCACTAGTGGAAATGGTCATCTCTAAGCTTCCTTGATTTTGTAATAATTTACCTACATATCCATCAATAGTATCATTTTTGAGGGATTTTTGAGGTATATGGCATTATAGGATATTATATATAAAACAATACAATTATTATTGTAATGACGTGCTCAGACAAGTGTTTAAAATTAATGAAAGATGTTTAGCTTTATTAGGTCTTTGTATATTAATTGTTGACCTTTGTGTATTGTAATACCTATATTGTGAAGGTGCATTGTCGGACAGCCTTTAAATACAGTAAATATTCTTATCATTAGGTACTTATTGGTACTTTAATATACCTTTTTTATACTCTGTGCGACACTGCGCTGCTAAATACTATTACTGTGTAATTAAACATTGTAACTTAATGATTGAAAAGAGTGACTACACGAGTTTGTTGCCGGAATCTTCTCGGTAGTTCAACTTTTGGAACCGGTGTAAATTCAGACAGACTGACAGACAGACGGACCGACAGACAGACCGATAGACAGACTGACACAACATTCTTAGCTTACGTAGATGCAGATAAGACAGAGAGACAAACATTATGAAATTGTTAGTTAGTTAATATTATTTTTATGTGATAGACTTAAGGGTTTTTTTGTTGACGATTCAAAAGTGCTTCTTGGGGGCCTAATTGAATAAAGATATTTTCATTTTAACTGGAACCACACACCGTCTTGAAGCTATCATCTAATTTATTATAATATCATGTACACGATCTAAGGCAATTTTAATTTTTCCAAAACAATTCCTACAACTTCTAAAATAGTGATTGGGCATTCTAATTCACTTTTTCAGTAAAACACCAACAGTGATTGGGCATTCTAATTCACTTTTTCAAGAGAGCGAACGGAGAGAGCGAACGATGAAGAAAAAGTGAAGTAGAATGCCCAATCACTGTTGGTGTTTTACTGAAAAAGTGAAGTAGAATGCCCAATAATTACCTACTCACACCCATGCCGCCTACGACCCCACCGAGTTTGGGGAGGATAGGCCGGCCCAGAAAAAAGTTGAAATTTTCAAATCGCTCGCGTTCGGCGCCATCTTGGAAAATGAAACCACTCACCACCGATCCCAACTCGAATTAAAAAGTAGTACAACTCACCCATACATCACTTTGTCAAAGTCAAACTCGATCCACCCGAAAAAAACCTTTCATTTGATACCCATGTCGGTGGGTTGTGAAGACTAACGAAATCCGCCATCTTGAAATCCTGCCATATTGGATTTTTATTGATGTTAACATTTTCTATTCACGATTTTCTTTCAACCCATGTCGGGGAGGTTATAAAGTTAAGAGAATCCGCCGTCTTGAATCGAATTGAATTTAATTGAATAATATTGAATGTTTGTGTGTGGTCACAATATCTAACCTAACCTAACCTACGGCTAAAAACTATAAGTTTATTCTCAGTTAAGTTTGATGGTAGTGTGTGGTCACAATATCTAACCTAACCTAAAACCAACAAACCAACAAACCAACAAACCAACAAACCAACAAACCAACAAACCAAACACCCGCGAACCCGCAAACCCGCGAACTCGCGAACTAACAAACTAACAAACCCGCGAACCCAACAACAAACCAACAAACCAACAAAAATCGAATTGAATTTAATTGAATAATATTGAATGTTTGTGAGTGGTCACAATATCTAACCTAACCTAACCTACGGCTAAAAACTATAAGTTTATTCTCAGTTAAGTTTGATGGTAGTGTGTGGTCACAATATCTAACCTAACCTAAAACCAACAAACCAACAAACCAACAAACCAACAAACCAACAAACCAACAAACCAACAAACCAACAAACCAACAAACCAACAAACCAACAAACCAACAAACCAACAAACCAACAAACCAACAAACCAACAAACCAACAAACCAACAAACCAACAAACCAACAAACCAACAAACCAACAAACCAACAAACCAACAAACCAACAAACCAACAAACCAACAAACCAACAAACCAACAAACCAACAAACCAACAAACCAACAAACCAACAAACCAACAAACCAACAAACCAACAAACCAACAAACCAACAAACCAACAAACCAACAAACCAACAAACCAACAAACCAACAAACCAACAAACCAACAAACCAACAAACCAACAAACCAACAAACCAACAAACCAACAAACCAACAAACCAACAAACCAACAAACCAACAAACCAACAAACCAACAAACCAACAAACCAACAAACCAACAAACCAACAAACCAACAAACCAACAAACCAACAAACCAACAAACCAACAAACCAACAAACCAACAAACCAACAAACCAACAAACCAACAAACCAACAAACCAACAAACCAACAAACCAACAAACCAACAAACCAACAAACCAACAAACCAACAAACCAACAAACCAACAAACCAACAAACCAACAAACCAACAAACCAACAAACCAACAAACCAACAAACCAACAAACCAACAAACCAACAAACCAACAAACCAACAAACCAACAAACCAACAAACCAACAAACCAACAAACCAACAAACCAACAAACCAACAAACCAACAAACCAACAAACCAACAAACCAACAAACCAACAAACCAACAAACCAACAAACCAACAAACCCGCGAACCCGCGAACCAACAAACCAACAAACCTACAAACCCGCTAACCCACGCACGTGCGAACCCGCTAACTCGCGCACGTGCGAACCCGCAAACCAACAAACCCGCGAACCCGCAAACCCGCAAACCGGCGAACCCTTGCAACCCGCATACCGCGAACCCGCGATCCCGCAATCCCGCGAACCTGCGAACGCGCGAACCAACAAACCCGCGAACCCGCGAAACCGCAAACCAACAAACCAACAAACCAACAAACCAACAAACTAACAAACCAACAAACCAACAAACAAACCAACAAGCGAACAACAGGTATTACTATAATATAAGTTTTTTCTTGTGTGTGGTCACAATATCTAACCTAACCTAACCTATATTTATATACTCTAAGTTTTTTTTCCTTACGGGGGGCTTCCTCCACCCGGCCCCCCCGTCTCCCATTCATCTAGTCAGACGGACAAAATTGTATTTTGCTAAAGTGAAAGTATTGCAAACAAATCATCTGGCAAGTGAATGTCGGTGGGGTGTAAAGACTTACTAAATACGCCATATTGAATTTATAATGACGCTAAAATTTTCCATTTACGATATCCTTTCATTTAATACCCATGTCAATGAGGTTATAAAGTTAACGGAATCCGCCATCTTAAATCGCCGCCATATTTGTTTTTTACTGAAATTTTGTCTTTTACCGTCGACTGCTCGGCGAGGCCTTTCATTTGATACCCATGTCGGTGGGGTTGAAAGACTAATGGAATCCGCCACCTTGAATCTCCGCCATATTTGATTTAATTGAAATTTTGTCTAACATCGTAATCTGCTCAGCGAGCCCTTTCATTTGATACCCATTTTAGGGGGTGCAAAGACTAATGGAATCCGCCATCTTGAATCGCCGCCATATTTGAGTTTTAATGATATTTTGTCTTAAAACGTAATCTGCTCATTGAGCTCTTTCATTTGATACCCATGTCGGGGGGGTGCAAAGACTAATGGATTCCGCCATCTTGAATCGCCGCCATATTTGATTTTTATTGATATTTTGTCTTAAATCGTAATCTGCTCAGCGAGCGCTTTCATTTGATACCCATGTCGGTGGGGTTGAAAGATTAATGGAATCCGCCATCTTGATAGGCCGCCATATTTGATTTTTACTAAATTATTGCTTTTAATCGTAATTAGCTCGGCGAGCCATTTCATTTACTACCCATGTCGGTGGGGTACAAAGAATAATGGAATTCGCCATTTTGTATTTACATTGTGAAGGGGGTTGCCACTAATCAATATGTTAAAAAATCAAAATCTCAGCATTTGATGAAAATTTTGCATACTTAAATAATTCAACGTAATCTGCTCGGCGAGCCCTTTCATTTGATACCCATGTCAGTGGGGTGCAAAAACTAATGGAATCCGCCATCTTGGAATTCTGCCATATTGAATTTACCTCATGAACAGTATTGCCACTAATCGACTTCTTCAAAAAAAAAAAACAATTGACCAAAATTTTCATACTTGAACAACTTTCCATACTAAATGTATGAAGAAGGAAGATTCCCCATACATTTACTATGGCAGAGGCAGATCTCTGTTAGTGTCAGTGTTGCCACATTTTCGAGTCAAAAAAAGCTTAATGGCAAAAAAGATGTCTTCTTTTATCATTCGAGTGAAGAATTTTCGTCCTAAATTGAATACTTACGAAAATGGCATTTTTCACCGCATCTCGTGAAATACTCGAAATAATGCAATAATTTTTGAAGCAGGCAACACTACACACAAATGGTGACAAATTATGTCCTATGACTATTTGCGAAAAAATGCCTAAAACAGGGTTGAAATTAAAGTTGAAACTTTTATCGAAATTCCCTCCGTTCCCTTAATGGCCGCCAGCACTTCCGTCGTAAGAGCCTGGCAACACTGGCTACCAATAGTGAGTAGCCACACGTCTAGCGCATCCAAAAAAGTCTCAAACTGCCGCCTAGGGTAGAACCGAGCCGCGCTATGGCAAGCCAAAGTGAAAAATGGGGGTCCAAAATTGTGTCTCCCATAGCTCGCATTGTTGCCAGTCGACCACGACAAAAATGGCCAAATGTCATTTGGAAGAGCAAAATCAAGGGCACCACTTGTTTGTTTTGTCAAAAAAACGCGTATTTCAATATTTTTGCTTTTTGGGGTAAATCTCGCAAATTACCCCAGAAACGGGGAAAATTTTTGCGCGTCGCAACACACCACATAGAGAGGCGTGACCACCCAGTACACGTCGACCGAGTCCAGTGTTGCCATCTGGGCGAAAAGTCGGGTTAAAAATTTCCAAAATTGCAACTTTTTACAAAATGGCCGCCAGCGCCGCCGCCATCTTGGTTTTTCATGGTTTCAGATTTTTCCTGAGGTGCCAGCTAGATACCCCGCAGCACCCCATTGCCACTTTTTTCCCTCTGGTCACCCAGACACCTGGACATTTTGGTTTATGGAACCCTTTTTCGAAAAAAATCTTTTTCGCACCGCGGCCAGTGTTGCCAGTCGATCGAGACAAATTTTGCCCAAAGTCGTTCCCGGCCGCCCCTCCATCGGGGGGCAGCGCAATTTTCGCCGAGCAACACCTGGGTGCGCCGCAGTCACTTTTCCCTAAAAACGGGGAAAACTACCCGAAAATGGGGATTTTTTTTTTCACATGGCAATACTCCCCGCCGAGCTCTACCTAGGCCCAGTACTTGCCGTCCCGCTTAGACGCCGCCGTGTCGGTCAAAATTGCCGGTGAAAATGACGTTTTTCGGTCCTTCGCACTCTGAGGCCGCCGGCGCCGACGCCATCTTGTATTTTGCGCCGGCGCCGCCATTTTGTCAAAGTAGACTATGATTGCGACGAGTTGTCGAAAAAATCGAGCAAATCGGCCGCCCGCGGAGCCCGTGGCGATCTTTCGAAAAAGACCCCACAAAATCCAAGATGGCGCCGCGGCCATTTTGTTTTTCAAGATGGCGACTTTTTCAAAGTAATCACACCCATGCCGCCTACGAGCCCACCGAGTTTGGGGAGGATAGGCCGGCCCAGGAAAAAGTTGAAATTTTCAAATCACTCCCGCTCGGCGCCATCTTGGAAAATGAAACCACTCACCACCGATCCCAACTCGAATCAAAAAGTAGTACAACTCACCCATACATCACTTGGGCAAACTCAAACTCGATCCACTCGAAAAAAGCCCTGGGTGAGTCAGTCAGTGAGTGAGTGGTAGTTTAGCTTTATATAATATACTAGCTGTCCTTGGCTGCCGCGGGCTGCGAGCAGCCCGCGGAGGGTTATCCTTTGCTGGTGGTGGTGGTGGCAATGTGACTTTTTCAGTTTTGTTTTCGTGATTTTGCCTTTTTCAAAAGTTTAAATATGTCAAGGTGAAATTCATTGCATTAATTTGCACATGTTCCTCGAACGGCTTTTGGCGATCAAGGAAATCCGCCATATCGGATTTTTGTTGGGGTTAAGATGGTCTACTCATCATTTGCTTTCATTTGATACCCATGTCGATGGGGTTATAAAGTAAACAGAATTCGTTATCTTTAATCGCCGCCATATTGTATTTATTTTAAAATGTTAACAAACCAACAACCTAACAAACCAACAAACCAACAAACCAACAAACCAACCAACCAACAAACAGAAAAAACCAACAAACCGACAAACCAACGAACCAACAAACCAACAAACCAACAAACCAACAAACCAACAAACCAACAAACCCTCAAACCAACAAACCAACAAATCAACAATAATAATCATTTTATTTGCAAAACAAACAAACCAACAAACCCGCTAACCCACGCACGTGCGAACCCGCTAACCCGCGCACGTGCGAACCCGCGAACCCGCGAACCCGCAAACCGCAAACCAACAAACCAACAAACCAAAAAAACCAACAAACCAACAAACCCTCAAACCAAACAACCAACCAACAAATCATCAAACAAACAAACCAACAAACCCGCTAACCCACGCACGTGCGAACCCGCTAACCCGCGCACGTGCGAACCCGCCAAACCGCGAACCCGCAAACCGCAAACCAACAAACTAACAAACTAACAAACCAACAAACCCGCGAACCCGCGAACCCGCAAACCCGCGAACCCGCGAACCCGCGAACCCGCGAACCCGAGAACCCGCGAACCCGCGAACCAACAAACCAACAAACCCTCAAACCAACAAAACAACAAATCAACAAACAAACAATACAACAAACCCGCTAACCCACGCACGTGCGAACCCGCTAACCCGCGCACGTGCGAACCCGCGAACCCGCGAACCCACGAACCAACAAACCAACAAACCAACAAACCAACAAACCAACAAACCAACAAACCAACAAACCAACAAACCAACAAACCAACAAACCAACAAACCAACAAACCAACAAACCAACAAACCAACAAACCAACAAACCAACAAACCCTCAAACCAACAAACCAACAAATCAACAATAATAATCATTTTATTTGCAAAACAAACAAACCAACAAACCCGCTAACCCACGCACGTGCGAACCCGCTAACCCGCGCACGTGCGAACCCGCGAACCCGCGAACCCGCAAACCGCAAACCAACAAACCAACAAACCAAAAAAACCAACAAACCAACAAACCCTCAAACCAAACAACCAACCAACAAATCATCAAACAAACAAACCAACAAACCCGCTAACCCACGCACGTGCGAACCCGCTAACCCGCGCACGTGCGAACCCGCCAAACCGCGAACCCGCAAACCGCAAACCAACAAACTAACAAACTAACAAACCAACAAACCCGCGAACCCGCGAACCCGCAAACCCGCGAACCCGCGAACCCGCGAACCCGCGAACCCGAGAACCCGCGAACCCGCGAACCAACAAACCAACAAACCCTCAAACCAACAAAACAACAAATCAACAAACAAACAATACAACAAACCCGCTAACCCACGCACGTGCGAACCCGCTAACCCGCGCACGTGCGAACCCGCGAACCCGCGAACCCACGAACCAACAAACCAACAAACCAACAAACCAACAAACCAACAAACCAACAAACCAACAAACCAACAAACCAACAAACCAACAAACCAACAAACCAACAAACCAACAAACCAACAAACCAACAAACCAACATACCAAAAAACCAACAAACCAACAAACCCGCAAACCCGCAAACCCGCAAACCCGCGAAACCGCGAACCCGCAAAACAACAAATCAACAAACAAACAAACCAACAAACTCGCTAACCCACGCACGTGCGAACCCGCTAACCCGCGCACGTGCGAACCCGCGAAACCGCGAACCCGCGAACCCGCGAACCCGCGAACCCGCGAACCCGCGAACCCGCGAACCCGCGAACCCACGAACCAACAAACCAACAAACCAACAAACCAACAAACCCGCGAACCCGCGAACCCGCGAACCAACAAACCAACAATCCTATTAACCAACACACCTACAAACCCGCGAACCCGCTAACCCACGCACGTGCGAACCCGCAAACCAACAAACCCGCGAACCCACAAACCCGCGAAACCGCGAACCCGCGAACCCGCGAACTCGCAAACCAATAAACCAACAAACGAACAAACCCGCGAACCTGCAAACCCGCAGACCTACAAACCAACAAACTAACAAACCAACAAACCAACAAACCAACAAACCAACAAACCAACAAACCAACAAACCAACAAACCAACAAACCAACAAACCAACAAACCAACAACCAACAAACCATCAAACCAACAACCAACAAACCAACAAACCAACAAACCAACAAACCAACAAACCAACAAACCAACAAACTAATAAACCAACAAACAAACCAACAAGCGAACAACAGGTATTACTATAATATAAGTTTTTTCTTGTGTGTGGTCACAATATCTAACCTAACCTAACCTATATTTATATACTCTAAGTTTTTTTTCCTTACGGAGGGCTTCCTTCACCCGGCCCCCCCGTCTCCCATTCATCTAGTCAGACGGACAAAATTGTGTTTTGCTAAAGTGAAAGTATTGCAAACAAATCATCTGGCAAGTGAATGTCGGTGGGGTGTAAAGACTTACTAAATACGCCATATTGAATTTATAATGACGTTAAAATTTTCCATTTACGATATCCTTTCATTTGATACCCATGAACCCATGTCAATGAGGTTATAAAGTTAACGGAATCTGCCATCTTAAATCGCCGCCATATTTGTTTTTTACTGAAATTTTGTCTTTAATCGTCGACTGCTCGGCGAGCCCTTTCATTTGATACCCATGTCAATGAAGTTATAAAGTTAACGGAATCCGCCATCTTAAATCGCCGCCATATTTGATTTTTACTGAAATTTTGTCTTTAATCGTCGACTGCTCGGCGAGCCCTTTCATTTGATACCCATGTCGGTGGGGTTGAAATACTAATGGATTCTGCCACCTTGAATCTCCGCCATATTTGATTTTATTGAAATTTTGTCTTACATCGTAATCTGCTCAGCGAGGCCTTTCATTTGATACCCATGTCGGGGGGGGTGCAAAGACTAATGGATTCCGCCATCTTGAATCGCCGCCATATTTGATTTTTATTGATATTTTATCTCAAATCGTAATCTGCCCAGCGAGCCCTTTCATTTGATACCCATATCGGTGGGATTGAAAGATTAATGGAATCCGCCATCTTGAAACGCCGCCATATTTGATTTTTACGAAAATATTGCTTTTAATCGTAATTAGCTCGGCGAGCCATTTCATTTAATACCCATGTCGGTGGGGTGCAAATAATAATGAAATTCGCAATTTTGTATTTACATTGTGAAGGGGGTTGCCACTAATCAATATGTTAAAAAATCAAAATCTCAACATTTGATGAAAATTTTGCATACTTAAATAATTCAACGTAATCTGCTCGGCGAGCCCTTTCATTTGATACCCATGTCAGTGGGGTGCAAAAACTAATGGAATCCGCCATCTTGGAATTCCGCCATATTGAATTTACCTCATGAACAGTATTGCCACTAATCGACTTCTTCAAAAAAAAAAAACAATTGACCAAAATTTTCATACTTTAACAACTTTTCATACTAAATGTATGAAGAAGGAAGCTTCACAGAAGATTCCCCATACATTTACTATGGCAGAGGCAGTTCTTTGTTAGTGTCAGTGTTGCCACATTTTCGAGTCAAAAAAAGAATAATGGCAAAAAAGATGTCTTCTTTTATCATTCCTGTAAAGAGTTTTCTTCCTAAATTGAATACTCACGAAAATGGCATTTTTCACCGCATCTCGTGAAATATTCGAAATAATGCAATAATTTTTGCAGCAGGCAACACTACTCCCAAATAGTGACAAACTATGTCCTATGACTGTTTGCAAAGAAATGCCTAAAAGAGGGTTGAAAAGAAGATTGAAACTTTTTTTGAAATTCCCTCTCCTCCCTTAATGGCCGCCAGCACATCCGTCGTGAGAGCCTGGCAACACTGGCTACCAATAGTGAGTAGTCAAACGTCTAGCGCATCCAAAAAAGTCTCAAACTGCCGCCTAGGGTAAAACCGAGCCGCGCTATGGCAAGCCAAAGTGAAAAATGGGGGTCCGAAATTGTGTCTCCCGTAGCTCGCAGTGTTGCCAGTCGATCACGTCAAAAATGGTCAAATGTCATTTGGAGGAGCAAAATCAAGGGCACCACGTGTTTGGTTTGTCAAAAAACCGCGTATTTCTTTTTTTTCGGTTTTTGGGGTAAATCTCGCAAATTACCCCAGAAACGGGGAAAATTTTTGCACGTGGCAACACACCTCATAGAGAGGCGTGACCACCCAGTACACGTCGACCGAGTCCAGTGTTGCCATTTGGGCGAAAAGTCGGGTTAAAAATTTCCAAAATTGCAACTTTTTACAAAATGGCCGCCAGCGCCGCCGCCATCTTGGTTTTTCATGGTCTTGGAGTTTTCCTGAGATGCCAGCTATATACCCCGACACTCCCCATTGTCACTTTTTTCCCCCTGGTCACCCAGACACCTGGACATTTTTGTTTATGGAACCCTTTTTCGAAAAAATTCTTTTCCCCGCCGCGGCCAGTGTTGCCAGTCGATCAGGACAAATTTTGCCCAAAGTCGTTCCCGGCCGCCCCTCCATCGGGGGGTATCGCAATTTTCGCCGAGAAACATCTGGGTGCGCTGCAATAACTTTTCCCTAAAAATGGGGAAAACTACCCGAAAATGGGGAAAAATTTTTTCACATGGCAACACTCCCCACCGAGCTCTACCTGGCCCCAGTACTTGCCGTCCAGCTCAGACACCGCCGTGTCGGTCAAAATCGCCGGCGAAAATTGCGTTTTCCATTAGGCCGCACAAAATGGCCGCCGGCGCCGCCGCCATCTTGTATTTCGAGCCGGCGCCGCCATTTTGTCAAAGTAGACTATGATTGCGACGAGTTGTCGAAAAAACCGAGCAAATCGGCCGCCCGCGAAGCCCGTGGCGATCTTTCGAAAACGACCCCACAAAATCCAAGATGGCGCCGCGGCCATTTTGTTTTTCAAGATGGCGACTTTTTCAAAGTAATCACACCCATGCCGCCTACGAGCCCACCGAGTTTGGGGAGGATAGGCCGGCCCAGGAAAAAGTTGAAATTTTCAAATCGCTCGCGCTCGGCGCCATCTTGGAAAATGAAACCACTCACCACCGATCCCAACTCGAATCAAAAAGTAGTACAACTCACCCATACATCACTTTGTCAAACTCAAACTCGATCCACCCGAAAAAAGCCCTGGGTGAGTGAGTGAGTCAGTCAGTGGTAGTTTAGCTTTATATAATATACTAGCTGTCCTTGGCTGCCGCGGGCTGCGAGCAGCCCGCGGAGGGTTATCCTTTGCTGGTGGTGGTGGTGGCAATGTGACTTTTTCAGTTTTGTTTTCGTGATTTTGCCTTTTTCAAAAGTTTAAATATGTCAAGGTGAAATTCATTGCATTAATTTGCACATGTTCCTCGAACGGCTTTTGGCGATCAAGGAAATCCGCCATATCGGATTTTTGTTGGGGTTAAGATGGTCTACTCATCATTTGCTTTCATTTGATACCCATGTCGATGGGGTTATAAAGTAAACAGAATTCGTTATCTTTAATCGCCGCCATATTGTATTTATTTTAAAATGTTAACAAACCAACAACCTAACAAACCAACAAACCAACAAACCAACAAACCAACCAACCAACAAACAGAAAAAACCAACAAACCGACAAACCAACGAACCAACAAACCAACAAACCAACAAACCAACAAACCAACAAACCAACAAACCCTCAAACCAACAAACCAACAAATCAACAATAATAATCATTTTATTTGCAAAACAAACAAACCAACAAACCCGCTAACCCACGCACGTGCGAACCCGCTAACCCGCGCACGTGCGAACCCGCGAACCCGCGAACCCGCAAACCGCAAACCAACAAACCAACAAACCAAAAAAACCAACAAACCAACAAACCCTCAAACCAAACAACCAACCAACAAATCATCAAACAAACAAACCAACAAACCCGCTAACCCACGCACGTGCGAACCCGCTAACCCGCGCACGTGCGAACCCGCCAAACCGCGAACCCGCAAACCGCAAACCAACAAACTAACAAACTAACAAACCAACAAACCCGCGAACCCGCGAACCCGCAAACCCGCGAACCCGCGAACCCGCGAACCCGCGAACCCGAGAACCCGCGAACCCGCGAACCAACAAACCAACAAACCCTCAAACCAACAAAACAACAAATCAACAAACAAACAATACAACAAACCCGCTAACCCACGCACGTGCGAACCCGCTAACCCGCGCACGTGCGAACCCGCGAACCCGCGAACCCACGAACCAACAAACCAACAAACCAACAAACCAACAAACCAACAAACCAACAAACCAACAAACCAACAAACCAACAAACCAACAAACCAACAAACCAACAAACCAACAAACCAACAAACCAACAAACCAACAAACCAACAAACCCTCAAACCAACAAACCAACAAATCAACAATAATAATCATTTTATTTGCAAAACAAACAAACCAACAAACCCGCTAACCCACGCACGTGCGAACCCGCTAACCCGCGCACGTGCGAACCCGCGAACCCGCGAACCCGCAAACCGCAAACCAACAAACCAACAAACCAAAAAAACCAACAAACCAACAAACCCTCAAACCAAACAACCAACCAACAAATCATCAAACAAACAAACCAACAAACCCGCTAACCCACGCACGTGCGAACCCGCTAACCCGCGCACGTGCGAACCCGCCAAACCGCGAACCCGCAAACCGCAAACCAACAAACTAACAAACTAACAAACCAACAAACCCGCGAACCCGCGAACCCGCAAACCCGCGAACCCGCGAACCCGCGAACCCGCGAACCCGAGAACCCGCGAACCCGCGAACCAACAAACCAACAAACCCTCAAACCAACAAAACAACAAATCAACAAACAAACAATACAACAAACCCGCTAACCCACGCACGTGCGAACCCGCTAACCCGCGCACGTGCGAACCCGCGAACCCGCGAACCCACGAACCAACAAACCAACAAACCAACAAACCAACAAACCAACAAACCAACAAACCAACAAACCAACAAACCAACAAACCAACAAACCAACAAACCAACAAACCAACAAACCAACAAACCAACATACCAAAAAACCAACAAACCAACAAACCCGCAAACCCGCAAACCCGCAAACCCGCGAAACCGCGAACCCGCAAAACAACAAATCAACAAACAAACAAACCAACAAACTCGCTAACCCACGCACGTGCGAACCCGCTAACCCGCGCACGTGCGAACCCGCGAAACCGCGAACCCGCGAACCCGCGAACCCGCGAACCCGCGAACCCGCGAACCCGCGAACCCGCGAACCCACGAACCAACAAACCAACAAACCAACAAACCAACAAACCCGCGAACCCGCGAACCCGCGAACCAACAAACCAACAATCCTATTAACCAACACACCTACAAACCCGCGAACCCGCTAACCCACGCACGTGCGAACCCGCAAACCAACAAACCCGCGAACCCACAAACCCGCGAAACCGCGAACCCGCGAACCCGCGAACTCGCAAACCAATAAACCAACAAACGAACAAACCCGCGAACCTGCAAACCCGCAGACCTACAAACCAACAAACTAACAAACCAACAAACCAACAAACCAACAAACCAACAAACCAACAAACCAACAAACCAACAAACCAACAAACCAACAAACCAACAAACCAACAACCAACAAACCATCAAACCAACAACCAACAAACCAACAAACCAACAAACCAACAAACCAACAAACCAACAAACCAACAAACTAATAAACCAACAAACAAACCAACAAGCGAACAACAGGTATTACTATAATATAAGTTTTTTCTTGTGTGTGGTCACAATATCTAACCTAACCTAACCTATATTTATATACTCTAAGTTTTTTTTCCTTACGGAGGGCTTCCTTCACCCGGCCCCCCCGTCTCCCATTCATCTAGTCAGACGGACAAAATTGTGTTTTGCTAAAGTGAAAGTATTGCAAACAAATCATCTGGCAAGTGAATGTCGGTGGGGTGTAAAGACTTACTAAATACGCCATATTGAATTTATAATGACGTTAAAATTTTCCATTTACGATATCCTTTCATTTGATACCCATGAACCCATGTCAATGAGGTTATAAAGTTAACGGAATCTGCCATCTTAAATCGCCGCCATATTTGTTTTTTACTGAAATTTTGTCTTTAATCGTCGACTGCTCGGCGAGCCCTTTCATTTGATACCCATGTCAATGAAGTTATAAAGTTAACGGAATCCGCCATCTTAAATCGCCGCCATATTTGATTTTTACTGAAATTTTGTCTTTAATCGTCGACTGCTCGGCGAGCCCTTTCATTTGATACCCATGTCGGTGGGGTTGAAATACTAATGGATTCTGCCACCTTGAATCTCCGCCATATTTGATTTTATTGAAATTTTGTCTTACATCGTAATCTGCTCAGCGAGGCCTTTCATTTGATACCCATGTCGGGGGGGGTGCAAAGACTAATGGATTCCGCCATCTTGAATCGCCGCCATATTTGATTTTTATTGATATTTTATCTCAAATCGTAATCTGCCCAGCGAGCCCTTTCATTTGATACCCATATCGGTGGGATTGAAAGATTAATGGAATCCGCCATCTTGAAACGCCGCCATATTTGATTTTTACGAAAATATTGCTTTTAATCGTAATTAGCTCGGCGAGCCATTTCATTTAATACCCATGTCGGTGGGGTGCAAATAATAATGAAATTCGCAATTTTGTATTTACATTGTGAAGGGGGTTGCCACTAATCAATATGTTAAAAAATCAAAATCTCAACATTTGATGAAAATTTTGCATACTTAAATAATTCAACGTAATCTGCTCGGCGAGCCCTTTCATTTGATACCCATGTCAGTGGGGTGCAAAAACTAATGGAATCCGCCATCTTGGAATTCCGCCATATTGAATTTACCTCATGAACAGTATTGCCACTAATCGACTTCTTCAAAAAAAAAAAACAATTGACCAAAATTTTCATACTTTAACAACTTTTCATACTAAATGTATGAAGAAGGAAGCTTCACAGAAGATTCCCCATACATTTACTATGGCAGAGGCAGTTCTTTGTTAGTGTCAGTGTTGCCACATTTTCGAGTCAAAAAAAGAATAATGGCAAAAAAGATGTCTTCTTTTATCATTCCTGTAAAGAGTTTTCTTCCTAAATTGAATACTCACGAAAATGGCATTTTTCACCGCATCTCGTGAAATATTCGAAATAATGCAATAATTTTTGCAGCAGGCAACACTACTCCCAAATAGTGACAAACTATGTCCTATGACTGTTTGCAAAGAAATGCCTAAAAGAGGGTTGAAAAGAAGATTGAAACTTTTTTTGAAATTCCCTCTCCTCCCTTAATGGCCGCCAGCACATCCGTCGTGAGAGCCTGGCAACACTGGCTACCAATAGTGAGTAGTCAAACGTCTAGCGCATCCAAAAAAGTCTCAAACTGCCGCCTAGGGTAAAACCGAGCCGCGCTATGGCAAGCCAAAGTGAAAAATGGGGGTCCGAAATTGTGTCTCCCGTAGCTCGCAGTGTTGCCAGTCGATCACGTCAAAAATGGTCAAATGTCATTTGGAGGAGCAAAATCAAGGGCACCACGTGTTTGGTTTGTCAAAAAACCGCGTATTTCTTTTTTTTCGGTTTTTGGGGTAAATCTCGCAAATTACCCCAGAAACGGGGAAAATTTTTGCACGTGGCAACACACCTCATAGAGAGGCGTGACCACCCAGTACACGTCGACCGAGTCCAGTGTTGCCATTTGGGCGAAAAGTCGGGTTAAAAATTTCCAAAATTGCAACTTTTTACAAAATGGCCGCCAGCGCCGCCGCCATCTTGGTTTTTCATGGTCTTGGAGTTTTCCTGAGATGCCAGCTATATACCCCGACACTCCCCATTGTCACTTTTTTCCCCCTGGTCACCCAGACACCTGGACATTTTTGTTTATGGAACCCTTTTTCGAAAAAATTCTTTTCCCCGCCGCGGCCAGTGTTGCCAGTCGATCAGGACAAATTTTGCCCAAAGTCGTTCCCGGCCGCCCCTCCATCGGGGGGTATCGCAATTTTCGCCGAGAAACATCTGGGTGCGCTGCAATAACTTTTCCCTAAAAATGGGGAAAACTACCCGAAAATGGGGAAAAATTTTTTCACATGGCAACACTCCCCACCGAGCTCTACCTGGCCCCAGTACTTGCCGTCCAGCTCAGACACCGCCGTGTCGGTCAAAATCGCCGGCGAAAATTGCGTTTTCCATTAGGCCGCACAAAATGGCCGCCGGCGCCGCCGCCATCTTGTATTTCGAGCCGGCGCCGCCATTTTGTCAAAGTAGACTATGATTGCGACGAGTTGTCGAAAAAACCGAGCAAATCGGCCGCCCGCGAAGCCCGTGGCGATCTTTCGAAAACGACCCCACAAAATCCAAGATGGCGCCGCGGCCATTTTGTTTTTCAAGATGGCGACTTTTTCAAAGTAATCACACCCATGCCGCCTACGAGCCCACCGAGTTTGGGGAGGATAGGCCGGCCCAGGAAAAAGTTGAAATTTTCAAATCGCTCGCGCTCGGCGCCATCTTGGAAAATGAAACCACTCACCACCGATCCCAACTCGAATCAAAAAGTAGTACAACTCACCCATACATCACTTTGTCAAACTCAAACTCGATCCACCCGAAAAAAGCCCTGGGTGAGTGAGTGAGTCAGTCAGTGGTAGTTTAGCTTTATATAATATATATATATATATAAACTAGCTGTCCGTGGCTGCCGCGGGCTGCGAGCAGCCCGCGGAGGGTTATCTTTTGCTGGTGGTGGTGGTGGTAAGGAGACTTTACAGTTTTGTTTTCGTGATTTTGCCTTTTTAAAAGTTTAAAAATACGTTAAGGTGAAATTCGTTATATTTGATTGCACTTGAACCTCGAACGGCTTTTCATGATAAGGGAAATCCGCCATATTGGATTTTTGTTGAGGTAAACATATTCTACTCTCCATTTGCTTTCATTTGATACCCATGTAGATGGGGTAGTAAAGACTAACAGAATCCGCCAACTTGAACTGCCGCCATATTGAATTTCATTTAGTTTAGTATCGCATAACGTAATGTACTTAGCGAGACCTTTCATTTGATACCCATGTCGGTGGGTTGTGAAGACTAACGAAATCCGCCATCTTGAAATCCTGCCATATTGGATTTTTATTGATGTTAACATTTTCTATTCACGATTTTCTTTCAACCCATGTCGGGGAGGTTATAAAGTTAAGAGAATCCGCCGTCTTGAATCGAATTGAATTTAATTGAATAATATTGAATGTTTGTGTGTGGTCACAATATCTAACCTAACCTAACCTACGGCTAAAAACTATAAGTTTATTCTCAGTTAAGTTTGATGGTAGTGTGTGGTCACAATATCTAACCTAACCTAAAACCAACAAACCAACAAACCAACAAACCAACAAACCAACAAACCAACAAACCAACAAACCAACAAACCAACAAACCAACAAACCAACAAACCAACAAACCAACAAACCAACAAACCAACAAACCAACAAACCAACAAACCAACAAACCAACAAACCAACAAACCAACAAACCAACAAACCAACAAACCAACAAACCAACAAACCAACAAACCAACAAACCAACAAACCAACAAACCAACAAACCAACAAACCAACAAACCAACAAACCAACAAACCAACAAACCAACAAACCAACAAACCAACAAACCAACAAACCAACAAACCAACAAACCAACAAACCAACAAACCAACAAACCAACAAACCAACAAACCAACAAACCAACAAACCAACAAACCAACAAACCAACAAACCAACAAACCAACAAACCAACAAACCAACAAACCAACAAACCAACAAACCAACAAACCAACAAACCAACAAACCAACAAACCAACAAACCAACAAACCAACAAACCAACAAACCAACAAACCAACAAACCAACAAACCAACAAACCAACAAACCAACAAACCAACAAACCAACAAACCAACAAACCAAAAAAAATTAACAAACCCGCGAACCCGCGAAACCGCGAACCCGCGAACCCGCGAACCCGCGAAACCGCGAACCCGCGAACCCGCCAACCCGCAAACCCGCGAACCCGCGAACCAACAAACCAACAAACCCGCTAACCCACGCACGTGCGAACCCACTAACCCGCGCACGTGCGAACCCGCGAACAAAAAAACCCGCGAACCCGCGAACACGCGAACCAACAAACCAAAAAACTAACAAACCCGCGAACCCGCGAACCCGCCAACCCGCCAACAAACCAACAAACCTACAAACCCGCTAACCCACGCACGTGCGAACCCACTAACCCGCGCACGTGCGAACCCGCGAACCAAAAAACCCGCGAACCCGCGAACACGCGAACCAACAAACCAACAAACTAACAAACCCGCGAACCCGCCAACCCGCGAAACCGCGAACCCGCCAACCCGCGAACCCGCGAACACGCGAACCCGCGACCCAACAAACCAACAAACCAAAAAAAATTAACAAACCCGCGAACCCGCGAACCCGCGAAACCGCGAAACCGCCAACCCGCCAACCCGCGAACCCGCGAACCCGCGAACCCGCGAACCAACAAACCAACAAACCAACAAACCCGCTAACCCACGCACGTGCGAACCCACTAACCCGCGCACGTGCGAACCCGCGAACCAAAAAACCCGCGAACCCGCGAACCAACAAACCAACAAACCCGCTAACCCACGCACGTGCGAACCCACTAACCCGCGCACGTGCGAACCCGCGAACCAAAAAACCCGCGAACCCGCGAACACGCGAACCAACAAACCAACAAACTAACAAACCCGCGAACCCGCGAACCCGCGAACCCGTGAACCCGCGAACCCGCCTATCCGCGAACCCGCGAACCAACAAACCAACAAACCCGCTAACCCACGCACGTGTGAACCCGCGAACCCGCGCACGTGCGAACCCGCGAACCAAAAAACCCACGAACTCGCGAACCAACAAACCAACAAACCAACAAACCAACAAACCAACAAACCAACAAACCAACAAACCAACAAACCAACAAACCAACAAACCAACAAACCAACAAACCAACAAACCAACAAACCAACAAACCAACAAACCAACAAACCAACAAACCAACAAGCCAACAAGCCAACAAGCCAACAAACCAACAAACCAACAAGCCAACAAGCCAACAAGCCAACAAACCAACAAACCAACAAACCAACAAACCAACAAACCAACAAACCAACAAACCAACAAACCAACAAACCAACAAACCAACAAACCAACAAACCAACAAACCAACAAACCAACAAACCAACAAACCAACAAACCAACAAACCAACAAACCAACAAACCAACAAACCAACAAACTAACAAACCCGCGAATCCGCGTACCCGCGAACCCGCGAACCCCTCGTACCCGCGAACCCGCGAACCAACAAACCAACAAACCAACAAACCAACAAACCAACAAACCAACAAACCAACAAACCAACAAACCAACAAACCAACAAACCAACAAACCAACAAACCAACAAACCAACAAACTAACAAACCAAGAAACAAACCAACAAGCGAACAAACCAACAAACCAACAAACCAACAAACCAACAAACCAACAAACAAACCAACAAGCGAACAACAGGTATTACTATAATATAAGTTTTTTCTTGTGTGTGGTCACAATATCTAACCTAACCTAACCTATATTTATATACTCTAAGCTTTTTTTCCTTTCATTTGATACCCATGTCAGTGGGGTTGAAAGATTAATGGAATCCGCCATCTTGAATCGCCACCATATTTGATTTTAACGAAAATATTGCTTTTAATCGTAATTAGCTCGGCGAGCCATTTCATTTAATACCCATGTCGGTGGGGTGCAAAGAATAATGAAATTCGCAATTTTGTATTTACATTGTGAAGGGGGTTGCCACTAATCAATATGTTAAAAAATCAAAATCTCAACATTTGATGAAAATTTTGCATACTTAAATAATTCAACGTAATCTGCTCGGCGAGCCCTTTCATTTGATACCCATGTCAGTGGGGTGCAAAGACTAATGGAATCCGCCATCTTGGAATTCCGCCATATTGAATTTACCTCATGAACAGTATTGCCACTAATCGACTTCTTCAAAAAAAAAACAATTGACAAAAATTTTCATACTTGAACAACTTTCCATACTAAATGTATGAAGAAGGAAGCTTCACAGAAGATTCCCCATACATTTACCATGGCAGAGGCAGATCTCTGTTAGTGTCAGTGTTGCCACATTTTCGAGTCGAAAAAAAGAATAATGGCAAAAAACATGTCTTCTTTTATCATTTCAGTAAAGAATTTTCTTCCTAAATTGAATACTTACGAAAATGGCATTTTTCACCGCATCTCGTAAATACTCGATATAATGCAATAATTTTTGCAGCTGGCAACACTACTCACAATTGGTGACCAATTATGTTTTGTGACTATTTGCGAAAAAAGTCTAAAACAGGGTTGAAATTAAAGTTGAAACTTTTTTTGAAATTCCCTCCCCTCCCTTAATGGCCGCCAGCACATCCGTCGTGAGAGCCTGGCAACACTGGCTACCCACAATGATTAGCCAAACGTCTAGCGAATCCAAAAAAGTCTCAAACTGCCACCTAGGGTAAAACCGAGCCGCGCTATGGCAAGCCAAAGTGAAAAATGGGGGTCCAAAATTGTGTCTCCCATAGCTCGCAGTGTTGCCAGTCGACCACGACAAAAATGGCCAAATGTCATTTGGAAGAGCAAAATCAAGGGCACCACTTGTTTGTTTTGTCAAAAAAACGCGTATTTCAATATTTTTGCTTTTTGGGGTAAATCTCGCAAATTACCCCAGAAACGGGGAAAATTTTTGCACGTGGCAACACACCTCATAGAGAGGCGTGACCACCCAGTACACGTCGACCGAGTCCAGTGTTGCCATCTGGGCGAAAAGTAGGGTTAGAAATTTCCAAAATTGCAACTTTTTACAAAATGGCCGCCAGCGCCGCCGCCATCTTGGTTTTTCATGGTTTCAGATTTTTCCTGAGGTGCCAGCTATATACCCCGCAGCACCCCATTGCCACTTTTTTCCCTCTGGTCACCCAGAGACCTGGACATTTTGGTTTATGGAACCCTTTTTCGAAAAAATTCTTTTTCCCACCGCGGCCAGTGTTGCCAGTCGATCGGGACAAATTTTGCCCAAAGTTGTTCCCGGCCGCCTCTCCATCGAGGGGTATCGCAATTTTCGCCGAGAAATATCTGGGTGCGCCGTAATCACTTTTCCCTAAAAACGGGGAAAACTACCCGAAAATGGGGAAAAATTTTTTTACATGGCAACACTCCCCACCGAGCTCTACCTGGCCCCAGTACTTGCCGTCCCGCTCAGACGCCTCCGTGTCGGTCAAAATCGCCGGCGAAAATTGTGTTTTTCATTCGGCCGCACAATATGGCCGCCGGCGCCGCCGCCATCTTGTATTTCGAGCCGGCGCCGCCATTTTGTCAAAGTAGACTATGATTGCGACGAGTTGTCGAAAAAATCGAGCAAATCGGCCGCCCGCGGAGCCCGTGGCGATCTTTCGAAAAAGACCCCACAAAATCCAAGATGGCGCCGCGGCCATTTTGTTTTTCAAGATGGAGACTTTTTCAAAGTAATCACACCCATGCCGCCTACGAGCCCACCGAGTTTGGGGAGGATAGGCCGGCCCAGGAAAAAGATGAAATTTTCAAATCGCTTGCGTTCGGCGCCATCTTGGAAAATGAAACCACTCACCACCGATCCCAACTCGAATCAAAAAGTAGTACAACTCACCCATACATCACTTGGGCAAACTCAAACTCGATCCACTCGAAAAAAGCCCTGGGTGAGTCAGTCAGTGAGTGAGTGGTAGTTTAGCTTTATATAATATACTAGCTGTCCGTGGCTGCCGCGGGCTGCGAGCAGCCCGCGGAGGGTTATCCTTTGCTGGTGGTGGTGGTGGTAAGGAGACTTTACAGTTTTGTTTTCGTGATTTTGCCTTTTTAAAAGTTTAAAAATACGTTAAGGTGAAATTCGTTATATTTGATTGCACTTGAACCTCGAACGGCTTTTCATGATAAGGGAAATCCGCCATATTGGATTTTTGTTGAGGTAAACATATTCTACTCTCCATTTGCTTTCATTTGATACCCATGTAGATGGGGTAGTAAAGACTAACAGAATCCGCCAACTTGAACTGCCGCCATATTGAATTTCATTTAGTTTAGTATCGCATAACGTAATGTACTTAGCGAGACCTTTCATTTGATACCCATGTCGGTGGGTTGTGAAGACTAACGAAATCCGCCATCTTGAAATCCTGCCATATTGGATTTTTATTGATGTTAACATTTTCTATTCACGATTTTCTTTCAACCCATGTCGGGGAGGTTATAAAGTTAAGAGAATCCGCCGTCTTGAATCGAATTGAATTTAATTGAATAATATTGAATGTTTGTGTGTGGTCACAATATCTAACCTAACCTAACCTACGGCTAAAAACTATAAGTTTATTCTCAGTTAAGTTTGATGGTAGTGTGTGGTCACAATATCTAACCTAACCTAAAACCAACAAACCAACAAACCAACAAACCAACAAACCAACAAACCAACAAACCAACAAACCAACAAACCAACAAACCAACAAACCAACAAACCAACAAACCAACAAACCAACAAACCAACAAACCAACAAACCAACAAACCAACAAACCAACAAACCAACAAACCAACAAACCAACAAACCAACAAACCAACAAACCAACAAACCAACAAACCAACAAACCAACAAACCAACAAACCAACAAACCAACAAACCAACAAACCAACAAACCAACAAACCAACAAACCAACAAACCAACAAACCAACAAACCAACAAACCAACAAACCAACAAACCAACAAACCAACAAACCAACAAACTAACAAAACCCGCGAACCCGCGAACCCGCGAACCCGCGACCCCGCGAACCCGCGAACCCGCGAACCCGCGAACCAACAAACCAACAAACCAACAAAACCACAAACCAACAAATCAACAAACCTACGAACCCGCGAACACGCTAACCCACGCACGTGCGAACCCGCTAACCCACGCACGTGCGAACCCGCAAACCAACAAACCCGCGAAACAGCAAACCAACAAACCAACAAACCAACAAACCAACAAACCAACAAACCAACAAACCAACAAAGCAACTAACCAACAAACCAACAAACCAACAAACCAACAAACCAACAAACCTACGAACCCGCGATCACGCTAACCCACGCACGTGCGAACCCGCTAACCCGCGCACGTGCGAACCCGCAAACCAACAAACCCGCGAACCCGCAAACCCGCAAACCGGCGAACCCTTGCAACCCGCATACCGCGAACCCGCGATCCCGCAATCCCGCGAACCTGCGAACGCGCGAACCAACAAACCCGCGAACCCGCGAAACCGCAAACCAACAAACCAACAAAGAAACCAACAAACCAACAAAACAACAAACCAACAAACCAACAAACCAACAAACCAACAAACCAACAAACCAACAAACCAACAAACCAACAAACCAACAAACCAACAAACCAACATACCAACAAACCAACAAACCAACAAACCAACAAACCAACAAACCAACAAACCAACAAACCAACAAACCAACAAACCAACAAACCAACAAACCCGCGAACCCGCGAACCCGCGAACCAACAAACCAACAAACCTACAAACCCGCGAACCCGCTAACCCACGCACGTGCGAACCCGCTAACTCGCGCACGTGCGAACCCGCAAACCAACAAACCCGCGAACCCGCAAACCCGCAAACCGGTAAACCCTTGCAACCCGCATACCGCGAACCCGCGATCCCTCAATCCCGCGAACCTGCGAACGCGCGAACCAACAAACCCGCGAACCCGCGAAACCGCAAACCAACAAACCAACAAACCAACAAAGAAACCAACAAACCAACAAAACAACCAACCAACAAACCAACATACCAACAAACCAACAAACCAACAAACCAACAAACCAACAAACTAACAAACTAATAAACCAACAAACCAACAAACAAACCAACAAGCGAACAACAGGTATTACTATAATATAAGTTTTTTCTTGTGTGTGGTCACAATATCTAACCTAACCTAACCTATATTTATATACTCTAAGTTTTTTTTCCTTACGGGGGGCTTCCTCCACCCGGCCCCCCGTCTCCCATTCATCTAGTCAGACGGACAAAATTGTATTTTGCTAAAGTGAAAGTATTGCAAACAAATCATCTGGCAAGTATCCTTTCATTTAATACCCATGTCAATGAGGTTATAAAGTTAACGGAATCCGCCGTCTTAAATCGCCGCCATATTTGTTTTTTACTGAAATTTTGTCTTTTATCGTCGACTGCTCGGCGAGGCCTTTCATTTGATACCCATGTCGGTGGGGTTGAAGGACTAATGGAATCCGCCACCTTGAATCTCCGCCATATTTGATTTTATTGAAATTTTGTCTAACATCGTAATCTGCTCAGCGAGCCCTTTCATTTGATACCCATGTCGGGGGGGTGCAAAGACTAATGGATTCCGCCATCTTGAATCGCCGCCATATTTGATTTTTATTGATATTTTATCTCAAATCGTAATCTGCTCAGCGAGCCCTTTCATTTGATACCCATGTCGGTGGGGTTAAAAGATTAATGGAATCCGCCATCTTGAATCGCCGCCATATTTGATTTTTATTGATATTTTGTATTAAATCATAATCTGCTCAGCGAGCCCTTTCATTTGATACCCATGTCGGTGGGGTTGAAAGATTAATGGAATCCGCCATCTTGAATCGCCGCCATATTTGATTTTTACTAAATTATTGCTTTTAATCGTAATTAGCTCGGCGAGCCATTTCATTTAACACCCATGTCGGTAGGGTACAAAGAATAATGGAATTCGCCATTTTGTATTTACATTGTGAAGGGGGTTGCCACTAATCAATATGTTAAAAAATCAAAATCTCAGCATTTGATGAAAATTTTGCATACTTAAACAATTCAACGTAATCTGCTCGGCGAGCCCTTTCATTTGATACCCATGTCAGTGGGGTGCAAAGACTAATGGAATCCGCCATCTTGGAATATTGATTTTACCTCATATTGATATATACCTCATATTAATTTTTCCTCATGAACAGTATTGCCACTAATCGACTTCTTCAAAAAAAAAAACAATTGACAAAAATTTTCATACTTGAACAACTTTCCATACTAAATGTATGAAGAAGGAAGATTCCCCATACATTTACTATGGCAGAGGCAAATCTCTGTAAGTGCCAGTGTTGCCACATTTTCGAGTCAAAAAAGGAATAATGGCAAAAAACATGTCTTCTTTTATCATTTCAGTAAAGAATTTTCTTCCTAAATTGAATACTTACGAAAATGGCATTTTTCACCGCATCTCGTGAAATACTCGATATAATGCAATAATTTTTGCAGCTGGCAACACTACTCACAAATGGTGACAAATTATGTCCTATGACTATTTGCAAAAAAATGCCTAAAACAGGGTTTAAATAAAAGTTGAAACTTTTTTGAAATTCCCTCTCCTCCCTTAATGGCCGCCAGCACATCCGTCGTGAGAGCCTGGCAACACTGGCTACCAATAGTGAGTAGCCAAACGTCTAGCGAATCCAAAAAAGTCTCAAACTGACACCTAGGGTAAAACCGAGCCGCGCTATGGCAAGCCAAAGTGAAAAATGGGGGTCCAAAATTGTGTTTCCCATAGCTCGCAGTGTTGCCAGTCGACCACGACAAAAATGGCCAAATGTCATTCGGAAGAGCAAAATCAAGGGCACCACGTGTTTGTTTTGTCAAAAAAACGCGTATTTCAATTTTTTTGCTTTTTGGGGTAAATCTCGCAAATTACCCCAGAAACGGGGAAAATTTTTGCACGTGGCAATACACCTCATAGAGAGGCGTGACCACCCAGTACACGTCGACCGAGTCCAGTGTTGCCATCTGGGCGAAAAGTCGGGTTAAAAATTTCCAAAATTGCAACTTTTTACAAAATGGCCGCCAGCGCCGCCGCCATCTTGGTTTTTCATGGTTTCAGATTTTTCCTGAGGTGCCAGCTATATACCCCGCAGCACCCCATTGCCTCTTTTTTCCCTCTGGTCACCCAGAGACCTGGACATTTTGGTTTATGGAACCCTTTTTCGAAAAAATTCTTTTCCCCACCGCGGCCAGTGTTGCCAGTCGATCGGGACAAATTTTGCCCAAAGTCGTTCCCGGCCGCTCCTCCATCGGGGGGTATCGCAATTTTTGCCGAGCAACACCTGGGTGCGCCGCAATCACTTTTCCTTGAAAACGGGGAAAACTACCCGAAAATGGGGAAATTTTTTTTCACATGGCAACACTCCCCACCGAGCTCTACCTGGCCCCAGTACTTGCCGTCCCGCTCAGACGCCTCCGTGTCGGTCAAAATTGCCGGTGAAAATTGCGTTTTTCATTCGGCCGCACAATATGGCCGCCGGCGCCGCCGCCATCTTGTATTTCGAGCCGGCGCCGCCATTTTGTCAAAGTAGACTATGATTGCGACGAGTTGTCGAAAAAACCGAGCAAATCGGCCGCCCGCGGAACCCGTAGCGATCTCTCGAAAACGACCCCACAGAATCCAAGATGGCGCCGCGGCCATTTTGTTTTTCAAGATGGCGACTTTTTCAAAGTAATCACACCCATGCCGCCTACGACCCCACCGAGTTTGGGGCGGATAGGCCGGCCCAGGAAAAAGTTGAAATTTTCAAATCGCTCGCGTTCGGCGCCATCTTGGAAAATGAAACCACTCACCACCGATCCCAACTCGAATTAAAAAGTAGTACAACTCACCCATACATCACTTGGGCAAACTCAAACTCGATCCACTCGAAAAAAGCCCTGGGTGAGTGAGTGAGTCAGTCAGTGGTAGTTTAGCTTTATATAATATATATATATATATATATATATAGATATATATATATATGATGAAACTTATAAAATTTATAATATATATTATTTATAAATTTCGTTAATTGGATAACAATAAATTTCTAATTCATTATATAACTGGCTTTGAAATCATACTGTCCCTTGTTATATTGTGAGACTATATAACTAGGAACAAACAGGACATCGTGTACATCCTAAGAATCATTTAGTGGGTGGTTTATGAACAGAACAAATATGTTAGAAAGGTAGTACTTACCATTTATATTGCAACATTTTTCTGTGGGTCCGCTTATTAAAATTTGATTTATTATTTTTGTTTCCCATTTTAATTAGAACCTTATTATTTACCAACTAAAACTTATTTTAAACTAAAACTAACTAAAACAAACCTAAACAAACTAAAATAAACCTAATCAAACTTAAAAAAACCTAACCTATTTTATATTTACACCTATTTAAATACAAACTATCGTGCGGGATCTGCGGAGCATAAAGCGACGTGACCTTACTCGGGAAGCTCTCGACGGGTACTGAAGTCAGTATTCAAAGTACTCTGTGACTGAAGTAACAGCGGAGCGTCATGATCACTCCCCGTAATTTGAATTTTATAGGTTTTTTGCCTACATCGTAATAAAAATGTATGACGTAAAAAAATCCGTTATTATCATTTTATAGATGATGAAATCTTACATCAATTTGTATATTTTTTACGTCATTTAGTAATGTATTATCTGACTTAAATGACTTTTAAAATGTTGAGCAGAGCAATCTTTGTATTTTTTTTCTATCGAGTGAAGTATTACCAATCATGTTTCTGTCTTTACAACTAATAGATAATACGGTCAACTATATTATATAAGAATTTCAGAATTGAATGTTTTATATTCGTGGTGGTACAAGCAATCGAAAATGTTCAAAACGGGAAAAGAGCGCCTTAACCCCCGACGAAACAAGAGGGTTGTTAAAAGTTTGACGTGGCTGTCTGTGTCTCTGTGTGTCTGTCTGTGGCATCGTAGCGCCTAAACGAATGGACCGATTTTGATTCGGTTTTTTTTTGTCTGTAAGATGATGTGACTAGGTACGATAGTTCTTAAAGTATAATACGATAGTTCTTAGTTATGCTATAATTTTTAAAGATCGGTTCAGGCGTTTGATGACTATCAGCTCATTTTCTACATGATAATAGGATTTTACTAACTTCGGTGACATTCCCATGACATACTAACCTTGAGTTGATCCTATACCATCAAAGTCTGCGAAATGCTTACTTATTTCTTCAGAAACTTATAGCAGATATAGCGTGTTTGGGCTCTTATGAATAGTCTTAATGAGATGGTGTTAGATAGATGATTAATGACGCCGGGGGTTACTTAAAATTTTTAATTTTCTAATTATATTTACATTGAACTCAACAAGGTTGTTACATCCCCATAATCTGATATAAGGTTCAACACCCTGTTGAGCGTAATGGTTAGATTCATTCTATCCGTTTCAGTTGCAATAACCAACTAACTAGTACCTACCTATTCCTAACATTAACGTGGACCTACAGTGGGTCAATAGCTGTGGGACCACGGTTAAAAGTGGAAAATAGTCCCTAGGTATTCAAAACATTGGGTTCCAGATACGAGTGTCGTATTTGACCAGACTCCTTGCAGAACGTGACAAGTAAAAAACTTATTTTCTAAATTAGTTATGTAGGTGTCATCTGGACCTAATAAATACTTGTTAGTCGCGTCATATAAATTAGGGGTTAGACAGGCTCCCTTCTCGGGGAGAAGACGAGGGGACAGATATGAAACACTTCTTTGGTTCCTGTTTGTCCCCGAATTCTTATCCCTACAAGACAAGAATAACTCGGTAAACTACCAACAACCGGCGTTCCCTCTTGAGTACCTAACTCTTGAAGTGAAATAACAATGTTCTTGAACTAAGGTACAGTTACGAGCAATAATTTAATACCCACTTTTTGACATTTTAACATCATTAGTGCCTTTGCAATAGGAGTCAGGAACTCTCAAAAGTGGATACTTGTTAATGCTCGTCACTGAACCTTATCGTGATTTAAATTAATAATAACTGTTACTGATTACCTGATTACATATCAGGAAACATTTCAAATTGAGAAATCATGAGGACTCTTGTGAAATGTAGTACTTACTGGGTGATACATGGTGCTTGAGATTGTTGAGATAGCTTGTTTAGAATACTTAGTTTTGTGGTATAAAAGTACTGTGTGGTTTTGTGTGACGCATTTAGTATTGCGGGTGCTGGGCCGCTAGCTACACAAGATACTTAAATTACCACTACGTGATCTGACCGCCCGCCATGACCCGTCAGATCATTGTTTGGCTGGTCGTGCTGGCAGCATTCCTCTCGGCCGTCGAAGCTAGAAAACTGGGAGTGTTTTATCGGTATGTAGGTACCTAACTGTGGCAAACAATAAACGATGTTAAAATTCTCGATTTGCAAATATTTTGAGCAGTAGGTACGGTAAGCAATAGAAGTCTATTCTAACACCTTTGTAAATTTTCATAATAGCTATTGGCATACTTTGTCTATTTGTATAAGGCTATAAGCACTGTGAATGACGTAGTGTGATAATCCTTAGTTACGATTAAATTAAAGGACATGTTTCATATCAGCCAGGTATAATCAAAAAAATCAGGAAAAATCTCCTGAATCCGGAAAAAATACCAACAATTCAACGTTTGTTTGCTACTAATATCTAATGTGTGAGTAATTTGGCAATATGGCGGGCGACGTAGAAGTCAACTAAACGTCACCAAAGAGACATAGGTGCCTTAATATGATGAATATTTGGCTGTGTTGCAGTTTTTTCTATAAAAAATTGTTTTATACCACGCTACAAAGCAAACAAAAAGAAAATGGACAATTGAACACTATTCTGTATATTGTTACCTATTTTTCAGTATAGTGTACATAGACCTGCCGGGTCTCCATACATTTTTTAAACATCTCTTTTTAATTTGTTTTGAGTATTGTCCCATGGATACAAATTTTAAAAATTAAGTCTGTTCGGCATGGGCGCTACATATTGATGCAGCGCGTAGAAGACCCAAAAACTTCGCGTGTGTTTGCTTTGTCAGTAACGGTCTGCACCCGTACCACCATCTTTTGTCGCGATCCAGTTTATGATCTAAACTGAGTAGAATCGTTAATTCGTACTACAACGCTATCTACGACTATGACAGCGATGCAGTTTAGGAACCAATACTGAACCGAGCGGAATATGAATCGCTTTTAAAAAGATGGTGGTAAGGGGGGCCTTACCACCATCTTTTTAAAAGCGATTCATATTCCGCTGATATTTATAGTTATTTATGCTGCTAGAGTAGGAGTCGGAAAGTCGGAACAATGTTTGAAGTTTCTAATATAAAAATGGTACCACGTGTGCGTGATGAAAATTATAACTACATCTTTCGTTACATTTTCTCTTAAGCATAAAAGTGAGATAAACGGATTGAGCAAAAGCGCTTCTAAAGAGGTTAGATCATTCAGCCTCTTTATCTTATTAAGGGGCTACCTCGTGCACACTAGCGACACCAATTGATTGTTATTAATTATGGTGAATTTAGAACATAATAAACAAAAAGAAAGGTATTTGTCATTTTTAAAGATGTACCTATCTTGTATAAAGTGTCTACCTATAAGTAACCAAATTTTTTATTATTGATAAAAGTGGCCACTTTCGGCAATAATGAAACAATAGGTTACATGTAGAGGAATATCTTATACCGAGCACATCTCAAAAAATTACAAATACCATTCTTTAGTCATTCACTAAAGCGTTTTTGTTTATTATGTTCTTTATTCACCACAATTAACATAAATCAAGTGGTGTCGCTAGTGTCGACGAGGCATCGCCTTAATGTGAAACCCTTGGTGGAATTCTTATATTAATATTTTTATGGACAATACAAAAAAAGTAAACTAAAGAATACGCATCACAGATTGGTAATATGAATTTAGTACGAGAACGACCCCGAAGGAATATTATCTACGATATATGCACGGCACCATACAAGTGGGACTACCTCGTATTTATAGAGGAAAATAATTTCACCAATAACTACCTTTTTTTAACGCATGCGAGTCAGTCAATTTGTAATCTCGAGATCGGGAGGCACGTTTACGCTTCTTTTCATACAAAATTTCAAATCATAAACTTTACATGCATATGCAATTAACGCTAGTCTAAATAGTTATCAGAAGATTTTTCAAAAAACAGTTTTATTGTTGAGTAAGAGCAATTTTTTGCTTTTCATACACGAACCAAAAATTTATTAATAGACTTTTCGAAAAATCCTCCGACAACCGTGCTCTGGGCCAGCGCGTTTATTCCCGGTCGTCCCCACCCTGTCGTCCCCACTGGGTACGAGTGGGGAAAAATAAAAGTTTCGTTCGTCCCCAGTGGTGACGATTGGAACTTTTTATTTCCCACTCGTTCCGCTATAGACAGAGAGTCAAGATACATGGGATTTCAATAAGAGATTTCACGGATTGTTAAAATGCTTTCATTACGACTTTCTGAGCAAGACTGAACAATGTTTTTGATTAAAAATAATTTTAAAAGACTGAGGTGATTAGTACAGTATTAACGAATTTACTATAATTCTTACCATAAAACTGTAAGAATTATTGTAAATAAGTTGATTATCTGTGATACATAATTTTGCCATTAATACTACATACTTATATTCATATTCATTTATTCGCCATATAAATTTGCAACAATATTATACATTTATAGTAGGTGTCTACGTCATAAAAGTGTTACAAATCAACCTTGTAAATTTTATACAATTTATTAGATATTATTATTTATTTAGATATGTTAATTGGACACGTTTTTAAATTCAATATCATAAAACTTAAACTATTTTATTACACTCACTTGAATAAAAAAAAATGGTAGATAAATATTTTTAATTTGTTGATTATCAGTGTTACGCACCTTTAAGAATTATAGTAAATTCGTTAATACTGTACTAATCACCTCAGTCTTTTAAAATTATTTTCAATCAAAAACATTGTTCAGCCTTGCTCAGAAAGTCGTAATTAAAGCATTTTAACAATTCGTGAAATCTCTTATTGAAGCCCCCATGTATCTTGACTCTCGGTCTATAGCGGAACGAGTGGGAAATAAAAAGTTCCAATTGTCACCACTGGAGACGAATGAAACTTTTTTTTCCCACTCGTACCCAGTGGGGACGATAGGGTGGGGACGACCGGGAACGGGAATAAACGGGCCAGCGTGCTAACGTAATGGTATGGTCCAATTTCCACATGTTTGTTTTTGCCGTGTAGGAATTAAGGCCTGTGCCCAGCAGTGGGACGTGTTTAAGTAATAACACTGTTGATGATGCCGATAATGTCAAAATAACATTTTGGTAAATTAATACTTTCCTCCAGAATAATAATTTTCCAAAGTTTTTAAAACGGCAGGCACCCTTTTTTATCAAATAGTAGCTAATTATTCTTTGACTAAATCCAATTTATCGTGAATCTAACAATGTTGCAGGAGTAACGAGCGCGATGTTGGTATCGAGACCCTGTGTCAAGAAATTAGCGTGACGAGCGTGTCGTGTACTGGATTCAGCGACGAGAACGAGCTGCTGTCCCACCCGGACGACTGCCGCCTCTTCTACCAGTGCGTGCACGGCGCCGCCGCGTGCCGGCAGTGCCCGACCGGCTTGCATTTCAACCAGGCTTTGCGAGTCTGCGACCTGCCTCAGAACGCGGGCTGTGTGGGCAGTGGTGTCAACGGTGCCGCGGTCCAACCCGGGGTAGGCCACGACGACATCCCCCAGCGGTGTATCGACCACACGGTGACGGCCGTGTCCTGCGCCGGCGTGGACGCGCCCCACTCTCTGCTGCCGCACCCGGACGACTGCCAGCTGTTCTACTACTGCGTAGGCGAGCAGACGCAGCCCGTGTGCCGCCAGTGCCCCGCCGGCCTTCACTTCAATCCTGATAAGAGCGTTTGTGACGTGCCTGACGAAGCCGGCTGTCACATTGAGCCTTTCCCTCAAAGGCTCAAACTACTGGAACCGCTCCTGGGTGGTAATAATCTGGAATAAGCCTTTGTCTATGGCGATGTTTTATTATCATATTCTGAGCATGTAAGTAGTGGAAGCTCTTACAAAATAAATTTTTTATCAGTGATTCAGTGTTCTTTTTAATAAAAACACAACAAACATACTCGTGGGTACACGCACAAGTTGTCTTGTGCAATGTCATTTTCCAACGATACCTACTGTTTATTAATTAAGTCAAACTCTGCTATAACTCTTTTATATACAACTATATCTTTTATATACAACTACAAGGTACCCAGATGACCCTGGATACGGGCCTTTCCAACCTATAACTTGCTTTAGGACTTGAATACCTTTATTTTCCTTAAAGAAGAAAATTAAAAGATAATTGAAACTCAGTCGAAATAGGTGGGTAAACTTTATTGTTACATGTAAACCATCAGTGGAACTCATTCACAATTTAAGGCACTACTACACTGTGAGCACACACACTGTTACGCACTATGTTAGTGTTAGGAACCACATTGTTGGACACTATCACTATGTTCACACGTTGAGTGTTACGGGAACGGGCGGCGGTGTCGTCTCGGCAACCACTGCGCGGTCACGACGACGCGCTGCGAGGCCGACATCCAGACAGCGCGCAGTGGTTGCCGAGACGCGACACGCAGGGCGCGTTTCGCGCCTACACTCCAAACACTCAGAGTTGTTTTTTGTCTTGCTCTAAGGCGTGGAACGACTCAAGTTGTTTTTATAACCTCAAATTTTGACAAGGAGTTCCATCATTATTTAAAGGCTTCCATTCCGCATTAAATTTTCTGTAATATGACTGTATTGAAATTTTTATTGAAAGTAAACTAAGAATAAGAAGTGCCTTATTTGAGATTTGACATACCCCATCTCATTTGACGGATGGTCACTAATACAAATGACGTTTTAAACGTCAGAGTGTTTTTTAACCATGAAAAATGATCGCCAAAAAGTTGCAACTCTCCGAGGCTCGGGACGGGGTAGTTGCGACAGCCAAACGTCATGCCGAAAGGCACGGAACGGCCTTAAAGTAAAATGTTGTAGGTTTGGAACGCGGCCCAGGTGATGTGGTGGGCCGGCCGTGGTGATGTGGTGCATTGTGGTGGTGAGGGAGCGGTGTCAGGCTGTCAGCCGGGCAGCGCGCGCGCCGTGGCGTGCACCACGTCCAGCGCCGAGCACAGCGCGCGGTAGTCCACCTGCGATGGCCATCGTTACAACAATACAAATACATTCATTTACTACTACTACTACTACATTATAAGCAATCAAGTGATATATATTTGTAAATTTATACAAATTAACTTAAACAACGATATGCCATAATATTCAGTTATCAATATTAACATTAATAATATAGGTGACGCCGCCATCTGGTTCAATTCGCCGCTTAATTAGATACCTAGCCCGTTTTGTTTATATACAAAGCACGGCAATTGCCCCAACACCACCTGATGTGAAGCGGCAAGAAGAGTCCATATGCGAAGACAGCTAGTGCAGAATAGACTGCACTAGTCGCCTCCACCTTGCCGGCCCAAAAGGTGCTTTTTCACGCATCTCTTGAAGGACCCCATGTTATAGGAAAGAGGAAACACATGTGCTGGCAAAGAATTCCAAGTTCTGGACAAGCCCGTTCATTAAACGCCGGCATCCAATTCAATGCCTAGTTAGCCCGATAGTTAATTGAACTAGTCTCACATAACGTTAAACGACTTGGCGTATTGAATGGATCGTCTTGTACTGAAAAGTTTTGGTTTAATTTGTAGGTTCAAGGTTATCTTTTTATGACCACTTATAACCGACATCGTTTTGGTTCTAAGTGGTCATATAAAAATAACCTTGGACCTACCAATCACTCAAACAGTCACACCAAAGCTCTTTGAATTAAGTGACCTGCCTAGGCGTCAAATTGAATAACTAATTTAAACAAGGCTGACATGACATTTAGCCATCTGGTTAAACATTGCGCTGAATGACTTGGCTAGTTGCACTTTACCCGTTTAATTAGCTGCCGGCATTCCATCAACGGGCTAGCCGTCCAGTTAGGCGGCTGATTTAATCAGACGGCTGCGACAAAGGTGCTAGCGCAAGCAACATGCAAGCAAGCATGCAAGCAGGCATGCAGTATGTAAGCAAGGTTACATATATGCAGTATGCATGGCTTCTGTCACAACTCTGGTGCTGCGGGGTTCTGCGGCCTCACGCGTGCTATTCGTCGCAGATAGCTTCCACCTACCGCCACCAACAAGCCGAATCTGCGGTCGTTCACGTCCATCTGCTCCTCAGCCTGCTGGTCTAAATTACACTCTAGGGATAGAGCGGATATAAGACGACGTGGAGTCGGGGACGACCGAGTCAGTTTTAAATAGCAGTCTTTTTAACACACTTCAAAAAAGGAGGTTATGATTAATTTGTGATCTGGGTGTTAGTACGAGTCAAATATTGATTATGTAAAATAATATTATACTTAGAAACTACTAATTATAGCAATCAGCCTTATGAGAGTTATGTATACTAAATTGTTATGTCAAACCGTTGTTAGTATCACGTATATGACAATAGTGCTAAAAATATTATGACCGAAAATTATATCAAATGAAAATGCAAATAATATTATGGAAAACAAAACAATACCAACGCATTCGACCGACTATCACTATAATACAGTACTAAAGTGTTAATCGGCGTGGTAAGTGTACCTCCGTAGCGCAGCCGCGCTCGAAGCCGAAGCACTTGCAGATGAGGTCCCGCTCGCGCGCCGACACCAGCGCCAGCAGCCCTCGCTGGCCCAGCGCGCGCTCCACGCACGCGCGGCCCACGGAGCCGCACCGCTGCCGGTCCATGTCCTACACCGGACGCAGGCGTTCAGGGGGCTTATTTGAAAAACATCTCGGAGGATGATTTGAACGCTCTGGTTTCGATTACCGCAACGATCAAAAGTTATAATCTCGAGCTCCTCCGTGCTTCGGAAGGCAAATTGGTCCCGGTTGTTACTTCAACCGCTTTAACATACCAACTAGCGTGGTGGTGTTATGGCCCAAACTTCTCATGTGTTTCTCCCATGTAGGAAGGCCTGTACCTAGCTGTGGGACTTCTATTAGCTAGTGATGATGATGATTGGATAAAAATAAAAACTGCTCAAGCCTACCACCTTCTATAAACATTGCTATTTCCCGCTACAATGTAACGAAGCGTTTCGTTGTACAACATCAATGTAAGTAAAACACTGAAGATTTTATTCGTCGGCATTTGTCATTTGAGTTAGCGAATAAGGGGGTAGGTCCTACCTCGACACCACACAGCATTATTGCCTGTTGATTCACATAGTGATTATTCATCGGAATTTTTGGAGACACTGCTTAGTCAATATCTCCAAAGATTTCTACTGTAAGTTCGTCATTTATTTGGTGGACTATATTGTCACTTCTTATGAATTCCATACCAAAAGTTATTATTGCCTTTGTAAACAATAAGAATCAAGCGTTGTCTAAGGATATGAATTGAACAGATCACAAAAATAATTAAAGGAACATCAGAAATTTTATAAACCATTGATTTGGTGAGAATTTATAAATTTTTGGTGTGGGCATAGGTTAACTTAATACTTTTAGTTTTAGTATTCACTCTCTGTCTTCATGTTGACTGTACCTACTGACATCGCTACGGACAACTTCGTGTCCTACGTGCTACGTGCTACACAGTCTACGGCGTAACGCGTAGCACTTCAGCTGAAATATGACTTTTATTTGAACGGAATATAATATTTGGTTCATTGAATCATGATACATAATAATACCTTTAAATAAGATAGACCCATAAATGTCACAGTGCGTAACTTGATCTTCAGGCATCTGAAATGATTCTTATGTGCAACAATAAACTGCTCAAAATATCATCATTTTATTAAAAGATGCAGAGAATATGACAGCATTCTGATTTTCTTGCTGGTTGTTCTAAGTAAAGGCTCTCTAGAATTTCCCAAACCAGTATAATACCTACTTATTTCATAAGATCGTTTCGATGTCAACAAGTACTTGGATGAGTCTACGTTGGATAAATGATTAAGATATTTGAACAAAATTTGTAAATGTGAATATAGAAAAGAAATATATCAGAAAAGAGAATTACACAATTTCTTCCCTGTTAGGTTTTTCGGTGATTAAAGCAATTTCATAACAGGGTCTTTTATTGATAATTTCTCATTAAATGCTATTAATAATAAATACCTTTTTGAATGGTTGTTGAAGCGTGGCTTTAACTAAAGCTTCATTGCAAAACTTTTTTAAATTCTATAAAATAAAAGTAGTCTGGTAAAATGTACAGACAGATGTGTTTGTAGTTATTTAATGCATTAGACCACTAGCACAGTGTGAAGTACAATATATGTATACCTTGAAGACTTCAAGTATGTTGGAGAGCTGATCCGGGTAGTTGGCCAGCTTGGCGAGCGCGCCGGACACGAGGCTGCGCTCCTCGAAGTTGAGGAAGTTGCGCGGCGAGTCTCTGGTGGGCGCGTGCGGCAGCGGCGACAGTAGCGGCGCGCGCTCCAGCCCGCCCTGCGTCAGCGCCGAGCCCACGACCGAGCAGAACCGCTCATACTCCACGTACCGCCGCCGCCCTGGAGCGCAGAACCTTCACCCGCCCACAAATACTTTTTTTTATACAAAACACGACGAATGACTCAACACCACCTGATGTGAAGCAGTAAGAAGAGTCCATATGCGAAGACAGCTAGTGCAGTTTAGACACTGCTCTAGCCGCCTCCACCATGCCGGCCCAAAAAATGCTTTTCAGGCCTCTTTTGAAGGAACCCATGTTATAGGAAGGTGCTGGCAAAGAATTCCAAGTTCTGGAAGTTCGACAAAGAAACGAGGTACTAAATTTCTTTGTGCGTGATGTTGAGGTGAAGACGGTAAATTGATGACTCCGAAGACCAGCACGCGTGGTCCTGAATAGGAAGGGGGAAGGTGGGATAAGGTCAAAAAGCTCTTCAGAGCACTCTTCGTGATATAGCCGATAGAAGGTGCTAAGCGACGCAATACACGGTTTTAAACCTAGAATGTCCGATTACTATAGTTCTATTGCCTGATGTGCTTTTAAAGCAATCTACATGCTTGACTGTTCTGTTCTTTGTATTTAAGCTTAGAGCGATATTGCTAATTTTTTTTGGCGAAAGTTCAATTTAAATTTTATTTTCATACATTATAAGCTACTTCACGTTCGACCTTACCAAAAGTCTTCTCTGAATCTGTAAAGATACGTGAATAGTTTCTTTTTATTACAAGAGTCAGTCATCTTGATATAGTAGCTATCGGGCAAATAGCATGACCCGAGTAGTTCATTGTGTTGAACGACTTAAAAATTGCCCATGATTAAAAGTTTGTGTGGCTCAGAAGATACGGGTTTGACGCCGGTTATCCTATTAAACACACAATTTGTTCGTGTGATGTCTTAAAATGAATGAAATGCACCAAAGTTATCGCTGATGCGATAAAATCTACAGTATTTGGACGGCTAGGGTGTGCCGTCCAATTACCGTACATTTTCCGCATGCAAAAATGGGTCAAGGTCGCTCTTTTGCACCTATGAAACTAATGGTTGTTACTCACTCCATTCGCTACTCGCACTCGATACTCACACCTCCATGAGCGTGTCCATCTCGACGGGCGCGAGCGAGAGGCCGGCGGAGGCCAGGCCGCGGTAGAAGTCTGCGCGCGGGACTACCAGCTCGTGGTGTAAGTCGAATTGCTTCAGGAACTCGCGCGGCCGCACGCCTTCACGCACCATCTGCACAGGAAATGCGGACAAACACATAACTTTGCTGAGTTGCCGCCTACTTACTATCTTGATTATTCTCTGGGAAAATTGTATTCGGAGGATGACAAATTTATCGTTTGCATCTATGAGAGACATATGTTTTAATTATGAATTACATGGAATACACATTTTAATGTTTTTACACCTACTTTATTGTAACAATTACAAATAAAGAAAGAAAATGATGAAAAAATATATGCTCCAGGAGGGACTAGAACCCGTCTCCTGATTTCCGACCAGACGCGATTACCACTACGCCACCGGAGCACTCGACGCGGACTTAGGAGACGCGGGTTCGAGTCCCGCCTGGAGCTTATATTATTTCATCGTTTCTTTTCTTTAATTGTAAATTGTTACACGAAATACTTGGACTACCTACGCTTTACAGCGATCGTCGTCACGAGAAGATTTGGGCTTTGGGATGTCGGTTCTTTGTGCGTGGCGAGAGACGGGACGGCTCATATGTATTTTTATACAGCTTCATAGTACAATAAATGCATTGGGAACGCTTAATAGAGCATGTAAGAGTTCATAATCATAATCAATCGTTTATTTGCATGAATAACATAAATAGTACACATGAATAGAAGTACATCGCAGGGTAAGAGCTATTATAATCCCTAAGAGAGTTATTCAGTCTGTCAGCAGCAGACGTGCAAATGTTAATATCAAATTAAGCTTAAAAGTACATGCTAATTACAGAATAAGGCAAATAAACTGTCATAAAATTATTATTGTTAATAGGGAATTCATAAATTCAATTGTCAGAGTTATAATTAGTCAACAGTTAATTAGTTCTTCTAACACTTATCTTCGGTATAAGGAATATGATCAGAAGTTTCGTTGGCGCCCCGTTCCGTGGGCGCGACGGGGTGTTCGTTCGGTTTGCACGTGTCAGGTGTCTGGTGTGTCTGGTGTTACCTTGCCCTTGATCTTGGCCAGTATCTGCACGATGTCGGTGTGCCGCGGGTCGCGCGCGTCGCCGTCGCCGGCGCAGGCGCGGGCCACCGGCGCCGGACCCGCTACCGTCGCGCTTTCCGCCGCGTGCTCCTCCAACTGACCACATGACAGGATTCATTGTATTACAGAAGATTACGTAGCACAGCGGTTACAGAAGTAGTAACAGCAAAGTCTGCTGAGCTTACTAGCTCCTTTGATTAGATCATCATATTGAGCTGTTGATCATGGCTTCTAGAGACGAACATATCATCTATGGACGGCTTCGAAATTCGGAAACCGTCAGAACAAGATCATTATGTTCCACTCGCTCATTAAGTTCTCAGAAACTTTAGTATTTGATTTAGTCACTGTAGAAAGAGACCATTTTTCTGATGCTGTATCATTTCCCTCATGAACTATTATGAATTTGATCAACACATAGGTTAATAAAATAATAATGTTAATGATCACAGAAATTCAATATTCACTATATAAAATAATATGAATGTGCGGTTATCTCTTCTATACAGTGTAGGTTCTTATCACTTAGGCAAATCCAGGAGGAATATTTGGTCATATCACGTGGTTGAAGCCACTAAGCAGCTGCTGAGGTACCTCGTGGAGCAGTCGCGCGTAGCTGAACCCGCAGTCGTCGAGGTAGCGCGCCTCCAGCGCTCGCAGCTGCTGCGCGGGCGGCAGCACCGCCAGCCGCGCCAGCACCCGCCGCACCGCTGACCGCGACACGTGACCGTTGTTGTGACTGTGCGTGCATGGTTGACCCAAGGCGTTAGCATAAACATGTACATTGACACTTACGAGCTGTTAGCTTAGATCGCGGTCTGTCACCGTGAAAATGAAACGGAAATTGAAGGGATCTCGTACTTCTATGGGTTGCGGTAGGCATTTTCAACTTAAACTTGTCAAGCAGGTTAAAATGGTCTTAAGACAATTAAAAACCAATTGTGTCTGATATCTGTACCTTGGCATGCTGTTAATACCGCAGCTCTTCTGCTTCATCTCTACACCGTTAAATTTTCCATTTCATTCTAGACACAATCTACCAAAAGGTAACCTTCACCATTTGTGGAGTCATTTTTTTCATAAACTAGATGACAAACAATCTGACGGCCCACCAACAAGCGCAATAACAGAGAAAAAGTCACTAGTTTTATATTTTAATTACCAAGTAATTTTTCAAACATTTATAATAGGTAATGTTAAAATCATAAATTAAGAACGTCACAAATGTTTGAAATAACATCAAAAATGTGGGTGTGAAACGCTTCGTCGACGAACGTTTCGCCGACAAATTCAAAGCCCTTTTCTTGAATACCAGACAAAATATCCAACTCTGCTTGGTCATAAAAGAACAATGAGTCCACTTGTAACGGCATTAATTCTATTGAATTATTTCAAGTGGTATTTGTGGAATGGATTTTTAATGTGTCGGCGAAACGTTCGTCGACAAAAAATTCGTCGGCGTGTCAGTAAAGTAACGGTGTGTTTATACTTATATTTTGAAATTTGTATATTCGACTGAACGTTCATCTTTTGGTGTCACTAGCCAACTCACTAATCATGCTCTGAGAAGGCGGAGCGGAGATCAACAGCTCGCTCGTGGCAGGCGGCGCGCACTCTCAGCAGGGCCGCCTCCGCCATGTCCAGCGTCCGCTCCGAAGGTCCTCCAGTCTCCTCGGCGCTTCCACGCGGTGGCAGCGATGAAACCATTTCGGCCACAGCTCCCGGCACCATTTCTGGGTGCTTCTCTAGCTCTTTGGTTGTAAATACTACACAGATGGAATGGGAAAGCAGTTGATTTAGTGCAAGGACAGATAATCTGAGAAGGTTATGGGCGGATATTGCGCACTGCAGGGTCCACTTATTGGAAATAACAAATTTTAGGTTAGTAGTGGCTAAGTACTTTTTTTTGGGAGAAATCTGATTGCTGTCCTACCCACCGCTGGCTAGGCGACAAGTGTCTGTGGAGGTCACTCAGCGCTAATGACATTGGGAATACCCACTAAAACTCCCCGGTAACTCCACTGCCCTTCGCGGGGGTAGCCTTGGCTCTGCCGAAGCAATTTCACCAGCCCGCCCCCAGGCAACCCGGCCTTGTGGCTAGGTTTCGGCCCTTGGAAGTGGTTAAGTACCTGCCTTAAAAGTGACGGTTATGAATATGAACTTGCTGTTTTAAAAATTAAAATAAGAACGAGGCATTTTTTTATTCAAGTATGGGTTCCAACTAGAAAGTTGTTTAGAAGCTTATTGAGTGTTTAAGAAACAGAAATAGGTAGCCAGTAGATTCACCTTGATCGCAGTCATCCTCGAAAGTGCGCCAACAGACCCTCTCTTTGTCGTTAGGATCGAGGTAGTGGCGAGTGACGCAGGCCACCTCCTGCGGCGACAGCACAGTGCCCAGCCCTATGATGTCCAGCGCTCGGCGGAACTGCTGCGGTGCGATACGTCCGCTGTTCAGGGGATCGTAGTCCTGGGATGGAAAAAGTAATCGGAAACACGAAAACAGCCTATTTAGTATCTACTTTAGGTTTGTTACAAAATTTAGAAAATAGTTCTATACGTTCAATATAGCAACATACAAGCTTAATGATGTTAAAGTTATCCTATCCAGAATTCTGTTTATTGGGTTTGTATAATACATGTACGTTTATTTGATTAATGTGAAGATCAAATCATGTTTCTCTAGATTTAAGTCTATTGTGTGCAGTGGTAGGTCGTGACAGATGATAAGCATTTCAAAACGTGTCGGATAAAAAGTAGATTGGTTTACCCTCAAGAACTCGGAGACTCTGATCCGGCGTTGCATGACGAATTGTTGGACGCGTAACATAAGCTCGAGCAGCTTCCGCGAGTGTGGTGGCTGCGTCAGCGCCGGGTGAAACACTTCCGCGTCACCGAGCGGCGCCGTCGAGAGCCCTGCCTCCACTTCTGGTCGCGACAGCTTCGGCAGCGTTGTATCGATTACTGCTTTAGGGTTGTTGTATTCCTAAGTAAGCGGCAATATTACAATCTTTATTTCATATATCTCCCTGTAAACTTTCCAAGGTTTCTTAGAAGTGGCCTGCTCATAATTAATGACTCTTTTGACTTTTTTTTATTATTATATCGGGGTAACTTTTGGCCTTCGTCTCACCTGATGGTAAGTAAATGTTGTTAACATTAGTGTTATGGCGACAGACTTAACAAAAAGGCAGCTAGCCAGGTGGACTTAAAAAAGCCCTACCACTAACCAAACCTAGCAGAAAATTTCTGCCCCCACGGGAACCCCGGACCTCTAGATCTGACGTAGGTGGTCTCAACCACTAGACCACAGGGGCGGTTTAAATTTATTGCAAAAAAGGCAAATCTCAGTTAATTTTTTAGCATCAGCCCCCTATTTCTGTCGGATCACGTATTCGATTTGAAAAGTGTCATACCGGCGTCTCGCTTTGTCGCACCGTGATAAAAATTGACAGGTATATAGTTTCCGATATTCGAATCTTTTCCGACAGTTGTGAAGATGGAGCCTGAAGAGGTAACCAAAAAAAAAGTGTAAAACTGTGCGATACTATACATCTGGCGTCTTATTGAGCAAGGTCTTTCATCTGAACTGGTAAACAAGTCACAAAAATTTGTGAAACTCACCGCACCCAGACCTTGTATACCTTCCTTCTTCACCGCTTCGACTGCCTTCAGGAACTCCACGTAGTCAAGGGTGTAAGAGTCCTTAATAAATCGCCGTACCAGCAAATTGAAGTCTTCGGGTGAGACTAAGATACCGATGTAATTTAGAATGCGGGCGAAGTGGGCAAACGTGATGCGTCCGTCGTTTTTAGCCACCTGGAAATTTACAAGATATTGAGACTTTTGCAGACCGTTTTGAATATTTCAGAGCTACAACTTCAGTCATGGCTATATCTTGAAAAAAGCTGAAGTCTATGGTGTTGTTAAAACAATATGGGTGCCCATTCCACTCACGCACTTTCTGGTTATTAAATGCAGAAATCGGGAGTCAGCTAATTGTTTGGATAGGCTACCATTAAGGTTAGCTTTCCTATTCCAGATCTTAATAGAATTCATATTTATTTCATCATCATCATCATCATCACCAGCCTATTGTATGTCCCACTGTGGGGCACATGCCTTCCTAAATGTAGATAACACATGAGGAGCTTGGGCTATAACACAACCACAATGGCCCAATGTGGATAGGTGGGTTAAAGCACTTGCAGTAGTAACTGTAAGAAATTGAGAATAATGTATTTATTTAATATTCTTCACTGACAACCCCAATGTCTATGGTGAAATATTTTGTTTTGTCTCTGTGTAAATTTTGACGTTTCTCTTGCTCCAATAAATCCTGCATGGCCGCACGTGTTAAAGATCCATGGTATTTTATTTCACCTCACACTACACAAATCAAAACAGGTTTTGGACCCAGACTCGCCATAAAACCGTGCGTGCCGAATGCCTAAAGGTACTGTCTTTTTTTTTGATAATTCATTGTTGGGTTTTTGAACTTGTTGCGTTTGAAGCATGCCCGACCCGCAAGTTCCACGTGCTTCGTCAGATAGGCTTGCCGTACAGAATAATGGCACAGCATACAGCATTGAAAAGCTTGATGGCGTGGCCAATTATGCGTCTTGGAAATTTGCAATCAAAATGGCGCTTATTTTAGACGGGCTTTGGGATTGCGTGGATGGCACTGACGCTGACAGGGACAAGGATCAGAAAGCCCTCGCCAGGATTGCTCTCAGTATTAAACCCGCATTATTTCAACATATTCACTGTTGTAAATCGTCCAAGGAGGCGTGGCAGAAGCTTGGAAAAATTTTTGAAGATAAAGGGTTATATAGGCGCGTGGTACTTTTACGACAATTGTACAGAGTGGACTTGTCTAACTTTAGTAATATGACGTCTTATATAGACACAGTTATGACAGTCGTGCGCCAACTTGAAGATATTGGGAAAACTATAGAAGATGCTGAGATAGCAGAAATATTGTTGAGTGGACTACCGCAGGAATATGACAATCTTGTTTCTGGGCTGGAGACGGCATCCATTACAAATCAACTGTCGAGTGAACTTGTAAGGACTCGTTTACTTCAAGAAGAGTTTCGCAAAAATGGAAGTGATGCTGCCAATGCTTTTGTTGCTAATAAAAAGTTAAGAAATGTGTCATGTCACTATTGTGGCAAGATAGGACATATTAAATCTAAATGCTGGAAAGCTAAACAACAAAAGAAGTCACAAAATGTTGACAGCGCTGACAATAAAACTATGCTAGCGTCAAGTTTTTTAGCAATAAGTGATGCGGACTTCATAGTGGACAGTGGTTGTTCTTCCCATATGTGCCTGAAGAGAGATTTGTTTAAAGACTTAAGAAGTTCTCAAAACTTGATAAATGTAGCCAATAAAAATAGTACTTTAACAAGTGAAGGTATTGGAGACATAGATGTAAGATTAAATAATAATATTTGTAGAACTTTAGTAGATGTTATGTATGTCCCTCAACTCTCTGCAAATCTATTATCAGTGAGCAAATTGGCTGAGAGAGGCATGTCTGTCTTGTTTAATAGGGATGGCTGTTTTATTTATGAAAAATGCAATGTCATTGGTAAGCCTGTTATGTCTGCTGATTTATGTAAAGGTGTATACAAATTAAATGGTATGTGTGTAAAGGGGCAGTCAATGGCTTGCCTACATAAAGTGCAGGTAGCACAGACTGCAAAGTTTGCTGCATCCAGTGTGAATGCTGATTTATGGCATAGAAGGTTAGGACATCTTAGTTATAAAGGAATGTGTTCTCTGCGGGATAGGGCTGCACTAAATTTTGTGTTTCAGGTTTCTGATGAGGATTGCCTACACAAATGCACTGCTTGTCTTGAGGGGAAGTCGGTGGCCAAGGCGTACCCGAAGGACGAAGCTAGGCGTGCTCGCCGCCTGCTTGAGCTGGTTCATACTGATGTCTGTGGGCCGTTGAGGGAAAGCAGCTGGAATGGTGCACACTACCTGTTAACCTTTACTGATGATTTCTCCCGAAAGTCATTTGGATACTTGCTGAAGAGGAAGTCTGAGGTATTTTCCAATTTTATTAAATTTAAGGCTCTAGTGGAGAAGCAGACTGGCTTGTTTATAAAGTGTCTCCGGTCAGATAATGGTGGTGAGTTTTGCAATGCAAACTTTAAAGAGTTCCTTGATAAGGAAGGTATCATTCACCAAACTACAGTGCCGTATTGTTCTGCGCAGAATGGTGTGGCGGAACGGCTTAACCGCACCATCTTTGAGAAGGCTAGGTGCTTATTAAGGCAAGCAGGTCTCTGTGACCGCTTTTGGGGAGAGGCAGTCATGACTGCTCTCTATTTAAAAAATCGTAACCCCACTGTGGCTCTTTCAGGACAGCTGCCTGAGGAGGTGTGGTCCGGACACAAAGTGTCATTGGATCATCTCCGTGTTTTTGGATGCATTGCCTATGCTTTAGTGCCAGAACAGACTCGTACTAGTAAATTAGGACCTAGAGCTGATATGTCTATATTTGTTGGTTATTCTGAGACAACAAAAGGATATAGACTAATGAAGCCATCCAACCCATACAATGTAATTTTATCTAGGAGTGTAGAGTTTTTGGAGAATAAGTTTTATAGAGATATTTTATGCAATGACATAATTAAATATAATCATAATAATGAAATTTTAATTTCTCCAATGAATGAAATAATTGAATGTAATTCCTGTCACAATGAGACTAATATAAGGAATAATGATGATAATAATTGTATTAATTCTAATAATGTGAATAATTCAAATGTGAATGCTAATGAAAGTTTTGTATATTTAGATGGAGCCTCTGGTGAGTACTGCACAGGCGACAGTGAGGAGGAGAGTTCCTCTGTCGGGTCGGCACTTCCAGAGAGGCAGCCAGGATCGCCTGGAGAGCCAGCTGGAGATGGCGCGATAAGTCCAGATTGTTCTGTGACTGTCGGCGGCCGTTCAGTGCGTAGTACGCGAGGAAAACCACCTTTACGGTATTGTGATTATGAATTAGGCTTTTATGCTAGTTATGTCTATGATGAGCCTAAGTCTTATAATGAAGCCCTTGCATCATCTAATTGTAAAGAATGGGAAAAGGCCATGCAATTAGAATATGACTCACTACTTGAAAACAATGTTTGGAAGTTAGTTGATAGACCCTGTAATGTAAATGTAGTAAAATGTAAATGGGTGTACAAAATAAAACATGATGCTTCAGGGAATTGTAATCGGTTTAAGGCTCGTTTAGTGGCTTGTGGTTACAGTCAAAAAGAAGGAATTGATTACTCAGATACTTTTTCGCCAGTTGTTCGTCATTCGACGATGCGAATATTATTCGCGTTGGCTCATGAGTATAACATGACTATAGAACATATAGATGTGGCCACAGCTTTTCTGAATGGAGACTTGAATGAGAGGATTTATATGGAACAGCCCTTAGGGTTTAGCTTAGATAATGGTAAGGTCTGTTTGCTGTCAAAAAGTATTTATGGATTAAAGCAAGCCAGTCGAATGTGGAATATGAAAGTACATGAATTGTTAAGTGCAAATGGATATGTACAGAGTAGATGTGAGCCTTGTGTCTATATTAAAAGGAGAGAACAAAGGAATCTCACAATAATAGCTTTGTATGTCGACGACTTTTATATATTTAGTAATTGTAATACAAAGGAACTATTTGTCTTATTAGAAAGGAATTTTAATGTAAAACATCTTGGTGAGTTGACAAATTGCTTAGGCATTAAGGTTACTAGAAATAATGATGTTTTAACTTTGGACCAATCTGACTATATTAATAAATTGTTAAGTAGATTTGGCATGTTAGATTGTAAAACAGTGTCAACACCAATGATGCAGAATAATAAGCTAATAAAGTCTGACAATGATAGTTTAGATGACAATATTTATCAATATAGACAACTGATTGGATGTTTAATGTACTTGTCTGTTTGTACTAGGCCTGATATTACATATGCTTGCAGTCAGCTTAGTCAGTTTGTCACCAACTTTGATAAGACTCATTGGATAGCTGCCAAGAGAATATTACGTTATTTGAAAGGTACTATCCATTATGGTCTATGTTTTTATAAAAGTGTTAACATGAATATTTCAGCTTATGATGATGCTGACTGGGGTAATGATTGTGTTGATAGGAAGTCATATACTGGGTATGTAATTAAGTTAGGCAAGAATGTAGTTAGCTGGGAAGCAAAGAAGCAGCGTTGTGTTGCGTTGTCTAGCACTGAGGCAGAGTATTTAGCAATCAGTGATGTAGCAAAGGAGTTATGTTTTGTTAGAAATTTCATGAATGAAATTAATGATAAAAATAATAATATTGTTATTTTTAATGACAACCAAAGTGCACAAAAATTGTTACTTGCTAAGGAATATTCCCACAAACGTACAAAACATATTGATTTACGGTACCATTTTGTGAAAGACCTTATTCAAAAACATCTTATAACTGTGAGATACCTGTCAACACAAAATATGACAGCAGATATATTTACTAAGCCATTAGGTGTAAATAAGCATTATAGTTTTGTATGTGACTTAAATTTAAAATAAGACTTAAAAGAAATAGACTTATTCTTATGAATTTAGTTAGCAGTTTAAATGTTTCTTGTGTATTGTCTAATAATGACTTATGTTTATGCACATGTGATTGTAAATGTATGTAGTCTTTTTTAGATTGTATTTTTTAACAATAAGTTAATGACTATTGCATTTTTTGTTTTCTGTTTGACAAGGTAGAGTTAAAGCCAACTGATAAGATTCTGTTGTAGTGTTGATTTGTTGTTTGATCATTATGAATGTGTAACTCTATGATTTTGTAACTGTTAACTATTGTTCAGGGTTTTAGTTAAGAATAAGGGGAAGTGTAAGAAATTGAGAATAATGTATTTATTTAATATTCTTCACTGACAACCCCAATGTCTATGGTGAAATATTTTGTTTTGTCTCTGTGTAAATTTTGACGTTTCTCTTGCTCCAATAAATCCTGCATGGCCGCACGTGTTAAAGATCCATGGTATTTTATTTCACCTCACACTACACAAATCAAAACAGTAACAACCGGGACCAACGTGCACGATGAATCATGGAGGAGGGAGAGATTATAAATTCTGATTGACCCATCCCAGGATAAACCATGGCGAAAGTTGCTTTGTTTTCCGTAAACGAAACCAGAGCGTTGAAACCACTACGTCACCGAGCTTCTCAATATTTATTTGCTATATGTTTTTTTTTATATGTATATCTAGATGATAAACAAGCTGACGGCCCACCTCCGCCACCACCACAAGGAAAAATAACTTGATATTGCGGGTGCGTTGTCATCTTGAGGCTTAAGATGAAATACCGTTCATGCCCAGTAATTATACTGGCTACCTTTCCCTTCAATCACTTCAATCACAGCGTACTGTTTCGCGGCTGAAATAAGAAAGGCGGTGGTACCTACCCTGACGACCCTACATACGGGCCTGCCACCTAATGTTTGCTAAGAAAACAGAATGTGGGATCAAATGGGCTGTAAGAAAATCGAGTGAAAGGTAGGTATATTGTACAGACGATGTTATAGTAACGATCCTTACAAAAATGAGCTACACACATAATAATGATCCTCAAGAAAATAAGCTCTAAAATTAGGTTTGAGCAAAGAAGAATAACAAGAAAGTGGGACTAGTTAGATTACCAGTTCATAGTCCTGGAAGTATGGTTTGAGCGGTATCTCCCTGGCGGCGATGGTGGCGAGCAGGCAACACAGGCGGCGCATCTGCCACTGGTCCATCTTGTGGCACTCGGGCTCCGGCGGCGGCGGGCATGCCTCCAGCAGGCAGTCCGCCGAGGTCTTGTCGCGCCCACCCGCATCTTGGGGCCAGTTATAATGACAAGTGAGGCCAACGCAACAGGCTAACGTATTTATGGAACAATAGGGGTTTTTCCTTTGATCACCAACGGCATGCCATCTGTGCATTGGTTGACAAGGTATAGATGGAACGTAGGACATACGTTTCTAAAAACCATTATTATCAGTATCGGTTACCGCATTAATACGATAATAGTATTAGAGACTAGTACATTATGTTCATTGCACAACAGTTCATTGTTCGTTGTTCTTTTTTAGCCGACTTTAAAAAAGGAGGTTATGTATTTGTATGGTTTTTTGTATGTTTCTTACCTCAGAACTCCGTCATTTATAAACCGATTTGAAAAATGTTTCTTTCGTTTTAAAAATTATATCTTCAGATTGATCCCATATATTTTTTTTTTCAAAATCAATTCACTAATTTGGTTGTAAAATCAAAATAACTGGAATAACTAAGTAATCAATGTAAGTGGAATTGCGGATATACTTTCAGTGGTGCTTATGATAAAGCTATTTGCGTTGGAACACTACCAGGTTGGTCCACGATCGCCCATCTGGCTTTGACCTTCGACTTACGATCGATTTACATTTAAACAAAAATAAAAACCGACTCCAAAACACTAAAAGTTTCGAGTGCTAAAAGTTTTATTAGGTTGCAACTAGCGTGCCCGCGCCAGCGTGTAATATTGATCTTCGAGCAAAAGCATCAGCGACCTACTGACCGAGCCGAGTCTCGCACCGTCTAAGAATACACATGACATGACAATGGCTTTGAAATTGAAGTGGTGAGAGACAATTATTACGGGGCCTATTATTGTTCTAGCACTTCAAAATCAAAATCAAAAATATATTTATTCAAGTAGGCTCCTAAGCAGCTCTTTCGAATCGTCAAAAATCATAAATTATGTATATCTATTTAAGAAATGGTCTCACAATGTCTTATTGTAATTCTGTCTATTATGTCTTAATTTACACCGGTTCCAAAAGTTGAACTACCGAGAAGACTCCGGCAACAAACTCGTGTAGTTATGAATGAGATCTTAATAGCTAAAATACTCTGGCTTCATCACACATACTATTACCTATTGCCTAGCTAGCACTCACCTTCTCCATGTATAATTTGGCAGAGCTGATGGTAGAGCACTCGACCGTCCTGGGCGCGGAAGTAGTCCGCCAGCTGGGAGATCTCCGCGTCAGACAAGCCGATCACCGACCGGAGCGGACCCGCCAATATTGACACGAACTTAGACTCTGCAAAATGTTGACTCCCATTACACTCAGCGCTGCGTCGGTTCCAATTCATCGTCATCATACCAGCATATGATGTCCACTGCTGAACAAAGGCTTCCCCCATCTTTTTCCAAATGGAACGGTTCTACGCAGCCTGCATTCAACGGCTCCCCGCGACCCTGACCAAGTGGTCTGTTCATTGTACCATGGTCGCCATTCTAGAACTTTATCGCCCTATTGGCCCATCGATCGGTTGTAATATTCAATCCACTGAAGTAAGCTTATTAAAGATTTGTTGCCTCGCATTTTTCATTGATTTACTAAATATTACAGTCATTTCTTTTAACTGAACTATGGTCTGTGATATACCATCTGTGATATGTGATATTTCTCTGACAAATTAATTAATTATTTAATACGACCAGAAGTAATTATTATTTTTTCTTCTATTTATTGATGGGATTACATTATTTAGGGCCCACGTGCGTCTATAAACTGTGACTATATCCAGCTTAATGATCAATGGGTGTCATTTAAAATTAAAGATAATCATGTCTGATGTTATGTTACTCTTATATGTAGAATCCGTTAGATCGATGCCCCTTAGAGCAGGCTAGGTTCTCCCCCATTAGCTTTTCTTATACTATGCCTTCAGTTTCTAAATCCGTTAGAGTTGAACCTAACTGTTGCGTCTCGAAATGACAGAAGTTGGCGAAGTCAGCGACCGTATTCTGACGAGGAGAGGCACCAGAAGAAGACGAATCCCAAAAATTTATATGAAATAGAGATTGTACGAAAAAAAATATTTTTATTTGGATAAAAAATTAGTTAGCAAATGAACGCTTTCATTGGGCTTGTTTTTAACTGAGCATCATATTAACCAAAGCAACGAAAATACTAAGCGGGCCTTTATAAAACCCGATTTATCTATTCAACGATTAGATGCCACTTCACGATTTTCGTCGCCCACTTGGTAGGTATTTTTTAGTTGCTAATTCTATTATTATCTCTTTTATTGTATCTACATTGTGAGAAGAAAAAATATCATCATTATTTTATTTCCCATATCAAGAATGTAATATGAAAGAAAAATTACAAATAAAGAGATAAAACGATGAAATATTATATGCTCCAGGCGGGAATCGAATTCGCGTCTCCTGGGGTCCGGCCAGACGCGACCGGAGCACTAGGTGTAACCTACTAATTTCTTCACCGCTTTCTACCTTTCTTTTAACGTAAAATGTGATTCTAACCTTTATCTCGCGTTATCTTACCTTAACTGGAAATTTAAAAATAAATGTAAAAGTATTCTTTCGGATCACTAGAGATGTTAACTTCAAAGAGTGGTGAGATAAACGTTAAAAAAAACCGTAGAAAGCGGTGAAGAAATTAGTAGGTTACACCTAGCGCTCCGGTGGCGTAGTGATTATCACGTGTCGCCGGACCCCAGGAGACGCGGGTTCGATTCCCGCTTGGAGCATAAAATTGTTTCATCGTTTTATTTCTTTATTTGTAAATTGTTACAATAAAGTAGGCGTTTAAACGCATCAAAAACATTAAAATGTGGTGAAAGAACAAGACTCCTTTAATAATACAATTCCGCAAGTTTCCTCCGGTCGCTTTTTCACCGTCGCGTCACGGTAAGAATAATGAACACGTAGGTAATTAACGCTCGGAAAGTTCTTGAATTCTTAATAAATTAATTAGTTACACTGTACTAGATTATACTGCGTAGTTAGGTACTCCGTACTCCTTTGGTCGGTAACAAAGCGTCGCTGTTAAAACTGCACTTGTTTATTACGACATAATTAGAATTAAATTCGATAGCTATTATTTCCATGCATAGAGGACATATAATATAATATAATAATAATAATATAATATTTATACACTCACACCTATTATCCAGCCCAAAGTAAGCATCATCAAGAGCTTGTGTTATGGATACTAGATAACGGAGAAATAATGATAATAATATGTATATAAATATTAGAAATATACTAAATAAACATATAAACATCCATGACTCGTAAACAAATGCTCGTACTCATCATACAAACATTTGTTCCTACCGGGATTCGAACCCGGGACCTCTTGACCGAGTAGCCTGGGGTACAGACCACTCGGCCAGCCGGTCGTCGAAATAATAGAATACCTATCTCGGCGAAAGATCTTCCCTTTTCGCTGATAGTGTGGCGAACCTAACCATTATCTCTAATCTATGAACCTAACAGCCACCCAACAAACTTCAACGCCCCGTCAGTCGTCCATTCTGCGTGCTATGTGCTGCCCAGTGCCACTTTAACCCTGCCTTACCTTAAACGATTGCAGATTGAACCAGGTGAATGCTAAATAGACCAGGGTGGTGCGTTCTATAAATATACCAGATATAAGCGAGTTGCCCTCCGGGTCGAGCGGGCGGTACCAGTCCCAGAGGTTGAGGCCGACCCTGAACGACGCGGCGCGGATCTTGTTGCACGTCTTCCATACATCCGCCAGACGAATTATCTGTTAATACAATCAAAAGAAGAAAAAAGAAACAAAGCGTTTATTGGTCAACACATAAATACAAATATAAGTAATAAAAGAAATTGAGAATAACAGGCCAATTAGGTCTCTGCCTCAGCATAATGCCACAGCCACCAACGTCACTGTGGCGCTGGTACTCTAGCAGGACTTACGGTTGGTATCAGTACAATGTGCTGTGTGTGGCAATCTTTAATCGGTGAAGTATATCCTCATTTGTGTCTAAATATACGCAATAGAGAATTTTTAAGTTGTGTGGATGCCGGCCGGCCATGGAAGGTTAGACAGGGCTCATCATCATTATCAGCCTATATAGTATATACGTCCCATTGGTGGGCACAGGCCTTCCTACATGGGAGTAAACACATGAGAAGCTTGGGCCATAACACCACCACGCTGGCCTAATGCGGGTTGGTGGGTTAGAGCGGTTGTAACAACCGGGACCAACGGCTTAACGTGCCTTCAGAAGCACGGAGGAGCTCGAAATTATAAATTTGACGACCCATCCCGGGACCGACCATGGAGAAAGTTGCTTTGTTTTCGTAATCAAAACCAGAGCGCTCAAACCGCTGGAAAGGGTTAAAAGTTTAGTTTTCTATTTTTATAGGAGGATTCATTGATTTTAATAAAATCATAACATAAAAGGATTATAATACGGTGTAAGAGATCACCGATGGAAAGTAAAAGTCATGAGGGAACTTGTTGATGCAGTGATTTGACGGTTTTGGACTCGTTTAGATCTCGGTTAGGTCTCAACTGTTCGTAAGCTTGTTAGTTCGAATTCTGTAGACATGAACAACGCTGCTAGTGCGAAGTATTTTCTTACTGCCTCATCTGTACGAAACTCCAATTAATATAGTCCCGATTACCGCAAATAACAGTGATGTATCAAGGAAATGTCAACGTCAGCCCACCAATCCGCATTGGGCCAGCGTGGTGGTGTTATGGCCCAAACGCCTCATGACGTGTTTCATGTAGGAAGGCCTGTGCCCAGCAGTGGGACGTATATAAGCTGGTGATGATGATCAAGTAAATTCATAGGGCGATTCAAAGTCCTTGATAGCTCAGTGGTCAGAATAGTCGCAGATTCCTATTTTATTGGTAAATCAATAAGATTTTTATGTATACATCAGCGTTGTGTGGGATTACATAATTCGGGTTTATCAAGCCATCGAACCGAGGGGGCAGTGAGAAATTTTTTAGCAACAGCGAGTTTCGCGTCATCGGCAGTCGAAACTATATACGTAGGACAGCCATGGTAGGTAAGTGTAATTATGTTTACTTACCGTATCATGCATTTTGAAGGTTTATAGAAAATTATGTGGTTTAAAAATAAGTGTTACTCTAACACTGAAACTACTAATTTTGATTATGAAAGCTTTAACTAAAGCCTCGAGAAAAATTTGAATAATAACATCACATGGCCAATGAGATGATGTGTCAGAATTGGCGGCTCGATCCAAAGAGAATGTAATCGCTACGTGCGGTGATTTTTGTCTTTTAGTGAAAAGAGGTTGTAGTTTTTGAATGACAAACAAGCTGACGGTCCACCGGTGGTAAGCGGTTACCGCCGCATAGAGGCACCTGCTATATCAAGAAAAAATCACTTGATATTGCAGGTTAGTGGATATCTCCTTAAACATTATGTCTGTATATTTATGTGACATCGATTTAGCAGATTTTACATGGAGCGTTTTTAGATCATGCCCCGCAACATATCAAACACACCATGTATCTGTGAAACTTTTGATTGAGACATACTATTTCTTTTGCAATATTTCTTTATGAGTTCTAAACTTCTTATATATGTATAAAATAAAAAAAACTTGTCACCCACTCAATTATTAAAGAGAAAAGTTGTATGTATATCGCAGCTGTCTGTTTAAATCAGCCGCTTAACTAGACGCCTAGCCCGTTGATTGAACGCCGGCATCCAATCAGGCGGCTGAAGGACAACTAGCCAAGTCATTGAGCGCAACGTTTAACCAGATGTCTGAACGTCATGTCAGCTGTATGGTTAAATTAGCCATTCAATTGCACGCCTAGACAGGTTGTTTAAATAGAACAGTGTGATTGTTTGAGTGATTGGTAGGTTCGAGGTAATTTTTTTATGACCACATAGAACCAAAACGATGTCGGTTATAAGTGGTCATAAAATAAATAACCTTGAACCTACCAATTAAACCAAAACTTTTCAGTACAAGGCGATCCATTCAATACGCCAAAACGTAGCCTGTGTCCCTTCTTAACTAAAATCGGTTCAAATTTCATCTGAATCGGTTCACGGCTTACGAGTGAAATCGTATCAGACAGACAGACAGAGATATTAGCAAGTAAGGATGGATGTCAGCTACTTCTGCTCTCTGCGTAGCTAGGTAGTCTGTTTGTCGGTATTTTGTTTTTCCGACCAAAATATGACTGCTAAAATAAATAAATAAACATTCTTTATTGCACACAAGACACAAATTAAACAATACAAAGGAATAAACACAATGCAGTACAATTGGGTGACCTTATGCCTTATGCTTTTTACCAAATAGCAATTTCTTCCAGGCAACCTAAGGTAATGTAAATATTACGAAGAAGGGAAATAAAGAAAGGGTGCAATAAAATGTGTCGTAACTTGTGTAACTGATGAGATTCTAATTTGGTTATTTCGAGTCGTTTATGTCATTATGACATGTGTAATTTAACCTGTCGTCGCGCACGCAAGGACACAGGTCCCAGTCCAAGTTCTATTATTATAAGCTTTCCTCATCAATCAATTTGTCAATGGAAAAGGCGGCTGGTACTGCTCAGGTAGCCCGCTGGCCTTAGGGGCAAAAGCGTGATGAGAAAGCAGTAAGAGATATACAATGCTGGCTAGTTAAAAGTCTAAAGAAAACGCGTAGTGTCAGGTAGGTGATGTAAACTAAAAGGGTAGTACCTGCTTGTGTTTGGGCAAACTGTATGGTGGCGAGGTAGGCGGGTACGTAGGCCGCGGCGCATGCGTGGCGAAGGCGGCCAATGACGTCAGGGGATCGATCGCGGCGCACCTCGCCTCATCTCCGGGCATTATGGCCTGTCACCAACCACGTGAACATCTGGAGATGATGTGGTCGCCGGTGACGTAATCGTGTGCGGCGTGCCGCGCTCATGTGCGGGCTAAGCTTTCGAACCAGGAACAGTCCTTCGCAGAAGACCTCCCTCCGATGGGGCGACTGCTGTCCAGTACCCGCCGCTCAACCGCCGCGCGCACTCCTCGCTGGATAACTAGTTAATTGTGCACAAGGGACGTTAGTGATAAATTTGTATCATATTTTACAGTGTTTCTATACTTATCTTTGGATATTACATAAAAATGGACGCGAAGGTTGTTCGGGGATTGTGATCGGAGGAGCGCGCGTTGGGTCAAACAAGAGAGGAATCTTAAATTTGAGAAGTGAGTATATATTTGTATATAACTATCTACAGTATATTCTGCTAAGATACATATAATAATAGAACAATGATTCTGATATCTAAATTCATGAAACTTTGCATTAGCGTACTATCAAATAGTAAAAGTTGTTAGTAGTAAATAAGTGTCCAGGTGGCTCTCCTCATACACCATACACCACCTGTCGTGGGCTCATTACGTGGACACAGGCCCCACAACATTGACATTTACAAGGTTAAATGAGTATTGGATAGGTATCTCATCGTTACACCTAAAACGCAAAGTTTTATAAATACTTTTATGTATTTCTACATTATACAATAGTTATATTTATATAGTTAGGTATAGTTTCAAAAGTCCGAAATTTAATTTAAGGGGAGGCTGTGTTCCCTGTCAGACTTACCACACACACACACACACACACACACACACACACACAAACCGCGCACATACTACAAATTGACCCCCCGTAACCCTAGAATTACGCAGAATTACAAATTTTATTTCGCATAGGGGCCGCCGCGGTCCGGCGACTCCAATTGCATAGGTATATGATTTTTTAAATTATTCTTCACTGGGTAGCACTTGACCCCCAACTCACCTGGTGGTAAGTAATGACCGACCGCAGAGGAACTGGCTATCTTACGTTCAACTGTCAGAACACTACAATGCTGCTAACATTATTATTATAACGGCGGACTTAAGCAAGACGGCGCTAGCCAGGCGGACTTGGACCTTCCACCAACCAAACCAAGCAGAAAAATTCTGTCTCCATGGGAATTGAACCCCGGATCTCTAGATCTAAAGTAGGGGCCTCAATTACAACCACCAAACCAGAGAGGCGCTTCAAAGTAAGTCGTCTATAAGTATTGTCCTTCAACAGGATGTAATCTAAATTCATGAACCTTTTCATATAACTACTATCAAATAGTAATAGTTAGTAGTAAATAACAGGACAGCTGGTTGTCCTTAGAAACTATCTGTCGTAGACTCATTACGTGGACATTATAATACAGGGTGGTGACGTCAATACGACAATAAATTAAAACATGGGCTATATTAGTTCATAGAAATGGTTTGCAACTATCAAGTACGTCTTATTCGTTTGATAATTGCATGACATATGAAATAATATAACATTGGCTGCATTATTTCATAAAAATATTATAAAATTATCGAATAAAAATTAAAAGCAAAAAAACCTTTTTAAAAAAAAGCTTTTATTTAAATGCTCTAAAAAGAAGAAAATAAAATTTTCCTTTAAAATTTTAACTAATTATACACAATTTATATGATCATAAAAGCTTGTCGCTCATTAAAATAGGTACAAGTTTATTTACACAAGTAAATCGCGCGACAAGCTTTTTGATCATATAACTTGTGTATAATGAGGTTATTACTTAAATTTTGAGGAAATGAGGAAAATTTTACTTTCTTCTTTTTCAGAGCATTTAAATAAAAGCTTTTTTTTAATGGTTTTTTTACTTTTAATTTTTTTTAAGTTATCGCTGGCTAGGTTTCTGAGTCTCGGAAACCCCTTTCATTTGATACCCATATTGCAGAAGTGCATAAAAAATAACTATTCCGCCATCTTGGATGTTCAGCCATATTGAATTTAGAATGACGTCACATTATTTTTCGAGTTACTATCAACAAGCCCTTGCATTTGATACCCATATTGTAGAAATGCATTAAAAATAACTATTCCGCCATATTGGATTTAGAATGACGTCACACAGCTTATCGTGTATTGTCATCCAAACTAAACGTGTATACAAAATTTCAGCTCAATCGGCTGAAGATATCTTCTTTAAAATCGAGTAGCAAGATTACACCCGAACATAAGCAAGTTAAATAAAAGCTTTTTAATGATGTGTTTTAAAGTTGCAAAACATTTCTATGAACTAATTTATTATTATACTCTTTATTGCGCTTTAGGTATACACAGTAAGTTACATGTAATAGGAAGTTTTCAAGGGTGGGCTTACCTCTAAAAGAGATCTCTTCCAGCCAACCTATGGATGTGTGAGATGTTTCAGGTGTGACAAGCGAGCAATTTAGCCATGTTTTAATTTATTGTCATCACCACCCTGTATATATACAACAAGGGTTGTAAATAAGCATAGGTGTACTGTCCACCTGACGGTAGTCGATAAGCGGTTACTAGCCCTTGGACGCTATGGGCCCTACTGGCACTACTCTCGCGCTGCTTATCCAAAAAAAATATGGGAAAGCAATGAGTAGTTAATATTTCTAGGTTGATAAAAAGCATCGTAAATAGGGTCTGATTCTAGCTTGTGATCTAGCTGTGAATATGGTAGCAATATACGGAGTAGATATGTATTACCAATAACGCATCATCAGTTTGTTAGTTTTCGGTGGAGTAAAGTGGTTGATAATCAACCTGAAAGTGAACCAAGTACAAGCCACTATAAGTCTTTGAAAAAAGAAACGGGCCCAGAATTGACCCATGTGTAACGCCTATTGTGACCTTAGACACCGACACTAAATTGCTTTGTGCAAGACAAGAACTGGTTGGGGTGGAGAATCTAACCTTTGACCTTTAGATTCATACGTATGATATTCGCAACTGTAATTTGTGGTTGGTTTTCGGTGGAGTAAAGTGGTTGATACCCAATAAAATAAATATTAAGAAATCGAAAATGATAATTTATAAAACTACTATCTGATAAAACTTAACCTACTTATATTTTTGATAGTGCTATTCCTGCTATTTATTGTTACAATTTTTCCACTAGCAGACAAACAAATCATTCAAGATGATTAACGTAGCGGGCGTGATCTCCATCATCCTGTTCTACGTGCTGATTCTGGCGGTGGGCATCTGGGCAGCCCGCAAGAAGCCGGCCGGCAATGACTCCGAGGAGGAGGTCATGCTGGCCGGCCGCTCCATCGGTCTCTTCGTCGGCATATTCACAATGACTGGTCAGTATACTAGGTGGTAGGCCCGTATGTAGGGTCGTCTGGGTAGGTACGGTCGTCCACAGAGGTAGCTGAACACTTTAGCACCATGTCACAACGACTCTAGCGTCAATATAGTACGGTAGCAACTATAAAGTACGCGCACAAGATCGGTGTGACATGGTACTAAAGTGTTCAGCTACTTCTGTGGTCTACTGTACCACCGCCTTTCTTATTTCAGCCGTGAAACAGTTCGCTGTGTTTCAGATTGAAGGGAAAGGTAGCCAGTGTAATTACTGGGCGTGAACGGCATTTCATCTTAGGCCCCAGGATGACAACGCACCTGCGATATCAAGTGATTTTTCCTTGTTATTGCAGGTGTCTATAGGCGGCGGTAACCACTTACCATCAGGTGGTCCGTCAGCTTGTTTGTAGTCTAGTTGAATAAAAATAAAAAATAAAAAAGTATACCTAACTATAGGTACTCTATTGAGCCTTAAAATTGATCTAAGTATATCACCAGAATTTTCGTCAAATACAAGCCACGAACAATGACCGTATAACTACCTGATGAGCACCGTAAGGAATTCCACATGCGAAGACAGCTAGTGAAGTATTTGCCTGAAATTCGAGTGATCCTTTCGAGAGGCCTTTAAAATTTTTGCTACAGTATTTTGTCAACAGTCTAAGTATCTACCTAGTTATCTTATATACCCTACATGTCCTTCTTTAGATTTTAGTCCAGTCTGCTCCACTAAAGGCATATCATTTTAGTGAAGCCGTCCCTTAAATTCTTGCTTAATTTATAGTGATTTGTAAATATAGAAAGAAATAAAAGAGATTGAGATTTGAGATTTATAATAATGTTAAAATAAAAAATTAAGAATATAGAAAGAGATTTTCCAAAAATGTATGGAGACCCGGCCAGATCTATGTATACTATTCTGAAAAATAGGTAAAAATATGCTGAACAGTGTTAATTTGTCCATTTTCTTTTTATTTGCTTTGTTGCGTGGTACAAAACTAGAACTTTTATAGAAAAAACTGCAACACAGTCAAATATTCAACATGGCGGCTATGTCACTTTGGTGACGTTTAATTGACTTCTATGTCCCCCGCCATATTGCCATATTAAATAACCGTGAAATCGACGAAAAATTTTAACTTTTGAACAAAAAAACTATGCATGAAAACGAATTATTAGTATTGTTCCCGGATTAAGGAGATTTTTTCTGATATTTTGAAATAGTGTGCATAATATACTTGGCCGGATATGAAACATCTCATTTTCCATGCTTAAATACACAAGTGCCGAAAAAGACAATCTATTTTATATTATGTGTCGCTTTAGTACCTTTACAAAAAAGAAAGTGTAAACATTCAATCAAGATAAAATGTTTATGATGGACGTATTGAAAAGAAACAATGGCTTCCCCGCAGCGGGAATTGTACCTAAAGAAATTGCTGTTACTTTCATAAGCCCATTTCTTTATTCAGAATATTAGATTTAAGATTTTGTAAAATCCCAACTTTTTTGATAAAGATAAAGATAAAGATAAAGATCGTTTATTTGTGTAACATGTGTTTACATTGTCATGCAAGATGTTCTATAAGTGAATGAAGTCCTTAAATCCTGATTCAATTGAAATCGAAAAATTCTCGCAAAAAGAAAAAATTAAAATGAAAACACTCCTTTACATTACTTAAACTTAAACATAATTTTAAAATCTCTTCATGTTCTTTAAATTTATCTTCATTACACTGTAAAAGTATATCTAAACAATGCCGCAAGCTTTCTTAGTAAAATAAAAAAAAGTCATCCGCGAACTATTATACAAAGCCTGGTGATTTTCTGCGTGGTGTCTACCAACTTCTCTTGTGTTTATCCCTTGTAGGAAGACCTGTGCCCAACAATGCGACGTACATAGGCTGGTGATGAGTGATGAAGTTGAGAGTAAGTCATTGAAAAAATAAACGGGCCTAGAATTGACCCCTATTGTGACCTTAGTCCCAGCTAGACGACACCGACACTAAATTGCTTTGTGCAAGACCTGGATGAGCTTTAGAATAACGAGGAGGGGTGGAGAATCTAACCTCTGACCTTTAGATTCATACGTCGTATGTTATTCGCGAGCTCGCGACTGGAATTGTTACTTCGACATCTCTTGACAATTCCGAAGGATTTATTTTTAACATTTATATTGAACATTGTGAAACTGCAGATGGATTTTATTTTATTAATAAGGTAGTTAGAAACATAGCTATTATCATCATGATGAAAATCAGATGAATTAGCGAGACTGCCATTAAAAAAATACTCGTACCTTTTTTAAGATATCCACGGACGTTTGATGTCTGCTTCAAAACTTTTTAGTATTTTTTTTTTATCTTTGTGGAAAACTAAAAGAAAAGTAGTGGTTCGCATATCGGAAACAGTTTTCCTTTTGAGGCAGAACAAATATTCTATCAGAACTTTTTGTTTTAAAGATAACGCTCTGTAGGTATTATCTGATGCCAATATTGAATTCAGAACCATTATTAACTACGCTTCCTGCTTATCTTAGCTGCTATTACATTTTCATTAGGTGAGGGGCAATGTACTGTGTCAAAAAATTGTAATCTCGAGCTCCTCCGTACTTTGTAAGGCACGTGAATCCGTTGGTCTCAGTTGTTACCCGCATTGGGCTAGCGTGGTGGCGTTATGGCCCAAATCCTCATGAGTTTTGTCTATGTAGGAAGGTGTCCAGCAGTTGGACGTGGCAGTCGATGATGACGATGATGACATCTTTAGTGTATAAGTTACAATTGTTGCAGCAACGTGGGTGGGAGGCGGCTACATCAACGGCACAGCTGAGGCCATATACACATCAGGGCTGGTGTGGTGCCAGGCGCCTTTCGGATATGCGCTGTCGCTCGTTTTTGGTAAATATAATATTCTTTCAGACATTCCTCTAAATGCAACTAATCTTAACGAACTCCTTGAAGATGTAGCTGCAGTGTTGCACTCATGAATTTATTATGCATTTAATGTAGTAGTAGAGTAGAGTGCAAGGGGCATTTGCCGTAGGCATTGGACACTACTTTTATGATTTATGCTGCCTATCTATCTTCTTGCCTATCTCCTAAATATATATAACTCAAAGGTGACTGACTGACTGACATAGTGATCTATCAACGCTCAGCCCAAACCACTGGACGGATCGGGCTGAAATTTGGCATGCAGGTAGATGTTATGACGTAGGCATCCGCTAAGAAAGGATTTTGATTAATTCTACCCCCCAATAGGATTAAATAGGGGATGAAACTTTGTAAATTTACAAAGGTGTTTTAAAAACATGATGTAAATCCTTAGCCTACCTACCCCACCGTTGTTATTTTACGACATCCACGCGAACGAAGTCGCAGGCACAGCTAGTCTTTAGATGAAATAGAGAGATTTGAGATTCAACAACTTCTTAATGTTTTTCGTAGGGGGCATATTCTTTGCCAACCCCATGCGCCGGCAGGGCTACGTGACCATGTTGGACCCCCTGCAGGACTCCTTCGGGAGTCGCATGGGCGGCCTGCTGTTTTTGCCTGCCCTCTGCGGGGAGGTCTTCTGGGCTGCTGGCATACTTGCAGCCTTGGGTAAGTTTTATCCTATAGCTGATAGGACTGTGCTCGGAGCTTCTCGGAAATATCATACGGAACTTGGCTGGCAGTAGAAATAAATAATAAGAATATTTGAAAGCACTGCCCCAACTTAACCGAATCGTCGGTATTTGTAAAAATACTCGTTTCGGATGTTGAAATAGAATATTTCGACATTGTAGGGTGGACGTTAGCTCATAAAACGCAAATACAAGATAGACTAGAAGAATTTCACAGGGATATCCCAAGTCCTGGGTGGCTCAGTGGTCAGAGCAGTCGCCCGGATTGCGAAAGGTCGCGGGTTCGATTCCTGCCTCAGGACGTGAAATTTTTCTAGTTTTATTCTATTTTAATTACTAAGAAATAAATAAATAAATAACTGCTTGGGTAGCCCGTTCGTTGATGACATGGAAACAAGGTACAAGATAACCATTACGAAATCGTAGTGGGTGACGGAAATTGTTGTGTTTTACTTGGAATGTTGTTGCAATGGTTTTTAATCACATTTATGTACTGGAAAACTTTTAATAGTAGATAAACACGACCAAGATTTTTTGTTTGATCATTCTATGTGAATTTATAATTAAAACGTAATATTTAATGGTAGGTAGACAATGTTCTATAATGGCGTTATGACCTTCTTAAGAGTATGTAAAAATTATTTGATGAAAAGTATTTTGAAACAGTCTGACAGGTAAAACTAACGCTACATCGACAGATTCTTTAGCTCCAAAAACTTAACGCTGAATTTTTATTGGAAACCGTTATCTAAGGAAATTAAACCACATTTCCTATCCTATCCAGTAACTGTATATTTACTTAAACATAAAGTTCTTCAATGGGACACGCAACAACGTCCGGGATTCGGGTCAAAAGTCCTTTTGGCGACCTGTCAGACAATGTATGGCTGGAGGCTATAAAGAATATTGCATACCTACAGCCTCTTCAAACAGAACATGCGACTTGTAATGCACCTTGGAATAAACTACGGTTAGCAAAAAGCTTTAACATGTATAAAGGAGATGTTTCATATCCGGCCAGGTATATGTACCGTATCTCAAAAAACTAGGAAAAATCTGCTGAATCCTACTAATAATTCGTTATCATGCATAATTTGCTTGTACAGAAGTTAAATGTTATCGTCGATTTCACCGTCAAAATTCTTGTCATTGTTTTAAGCTTGTTTGTGGTTCAACATAATAAATAAAAAATATCGGGAGATTTTGGCACCTAATATATTATGGCAGTCTCGACGAATTCCATAAACAATACCAAAATGCCACCATAATCTATCTACGGGTAAATCTATTAAAAAAATCTTTCCGTCTGGCCTGGGGCCTTTTGAGCATTCTATTTTTGCTACTTCCATACTTTGGCATTTTCAATACTTAGTCTTCTACAGTAAGAAAATAATCGAGAATAATATCAAAATCTACATACTTTGACGGTTCCCTGAAGAAATGGGTAACTTTACGTAACTTTCAGTAAGAAGTTCTATTATAAACTTATTAGAACTTCTACATGATAGCAAACTACAGGTTAATTTACATTAAAGCAGCTATGTGATGCGGTAATTTATGAATTAAATTACAATCATGAAGTTTTGTAGATAGGTACTGTAACGACTAATAAATTACTTCTATTGAATAGGTACCTATTTAAATTATGCGTAGTTTTGACATACTTGGTTGTATGGTTCGTTCTACACAGGACACACTAAATACATACACGCACAATAAAGGCAATAGATACGTATTTCAGATGTGGCACCGAATATCTCAGCACTACGCTTCTCTGATGCGACCTTTTGAGTTGAGTTAGAACCTCCCACCTCCTTCCATAATCGAAACATACATATCTTGAAAGCTTTACAAGAAAAAAAAAAACAAGAATTTAGACTTCGAGTGCGTTATCACAATCAGTAAATAATTACTCGATAGGTATTATAAAGGTTACCCAAAATCGATGCTCATTAGACTATAGACTTTGAGTCGTATTTATAGTTTACTTACAACTAACCGACATAGCAAATAAAGTTTCGTGTCGTGTCAATATTAGTAAATGACCCGTAGACGGGCCGTAGGTAATGGGCGACACATTCTGAACGCCTGCCGTATAACTTATTACTTTCGTTCATGCAATATTGCTCGCGGAAAAACCAGAGGCTCTGGAAGATTCGTACCTATGCATGAAGTATTTTGTGCAAACTGGAATTACCATAGCTACTATGTTTTTTTGTATTTAATTTGAAATTAAGTTGACAGATTTTTTGAAAATATGTGGATAATTTAAGACATTCATTGTTAAGTAAATGCATGGAAATTATTACAGTAAATGTAAACATTGAAATCGGCTACATATCTATTTTACAAACTCTAGCTGACCCTCATTTTCAACTAATAGCTGTCGTCTGTACTATTGAGGCATAAGTCTATCTATTGAGGCGCAAAATCCTAAAATAGACCGCGGCGTCCTCCCAAGATAGACGTAACACTGAATATTGAGTCACGATCAATCAAATTATGTCACGGTAAGCTAATAATTTCCACGGCAATAGATAAATAGTTAATGGACGTCGGTATTTTCCATTCGAATTTAGAAAACCTTGCAGAAGATCTTAACAAATTAACTACGTTTTTGTAATGTCGGTCCTGCGATGAATAGTCAGGGTAACTTGACTTTTCTTTTGATACTGTTACGAACTGTATGCTTTGTGCGTCCTTTTTGGTTGATTTTTAGGGTTCCGTACCCAAAGAGTAAAACGTGACTTTATTACTAAGACTCCGCTGTCCGTCCGTCTGTCACTAGGCTGTATCTCGTGAACCGTGATAGTTAGACAGTTGAAATTTTCACATACGATGTAGGTATTTCTGTTGCCGCTGTAACAACAAATACTAATAAACAGATAAAATAAATATTTAAGGGGCTCCCATACAAAAAACGTGATTTTTTTGCTTGTTTTCGCTCGATATTGATAACGGCAACAGGTAGACGCTTGTTAATAGGTAATTATACGGAACCCTTCGTGCGTGAGTCCGACTAGCATTTGACCGGTTTTTTTAAGAAGTTGTAACCAGCGAACTGTCGCTGGTTCGCTGCTTCTGGTTTTCTGCTTCTAATTTGTGTCAGATTGTTTTTATATTATGTTCCCAATAAAACCATTTTCCCTATAACCAGGCCTTTTACATTCTGTCCACCTTCAATGGACACTATGACTACTGTATACCTGTCCTACCACTCTATTACGAATTTTCGCTTACACTTAAATTCTGTATCACTAGAACCAGCTACAGAGGTAATCATGATTGGCTCAGACAGAGCAAGTGATTGAGTGAGGTGTTCTCCCCCAGGTGCGACCCTGGCTGTCATCATCGACATGGACCATCGCACCTCCGTCATCTTCAGCGCGTGCGTGGCGGTGTTCTACACACTCTTCGGGGGATTGTACTCCGTGGCTTACACTGACGTCATCCAGCTGTTTTGTATCTTCATCGGGCTCTGGATGTGCATTCCATTTGCTTGGGCTAATGAGCACGTCAAGGTGACTTGGGAGTTTTGATAAGAATTCAATTTTTATTAACCACCATTAATTTTCATTTTGGAATCATCTTCCATCATCCCGCAGCTAGCTAAAGTCAGGTCAGGTTCTTAAATCAGGACAACTTATTACTTTGACTTACTTAGTTAGGTACTTGTTCTTGCAAATTCCGTCATTAATTTTTTTTTAAACCATTAACTGATAATTAATTATTTTTCAATTCCCGAAGCGTTGAAAATGTTATTTGCTCACTTTTTGAACAGAAACTGAAAATAAAATTCATAATTGGACCTAGTTATGCCAAAATGTTCCATGCCACTGGCAAGATATTCATTAATGTTTCAAGTAGCTTGTATTCTTTTTGCACATTTTTTTTCAATTTGTTAATGCTAATTGGTAGACTTTTAGTATAACTCATCATAGAAAATAGATACGAAACCGCGGCTTTGTCACATGAAAATGGGGTCCATTTTATATAATTTAGCATTGATATCTCAAAATTCACGACATTGTGGTTTGGATCATTTTGGGCATAACTAGGTCCAATTATAAAGTACATAATGATTGAGCACGTTCCTTCTTTCGTTTTCCATTACAAAAATTAAAATCAGATACGGTGGACAAGTTTACATTGTGTGCTCTTTTATGACGTTTGTCTCTGGCGTTGTCTAGCCGCTGGGTTCCATGGAGGTGGACTGGATTGGGAAGGTGGACCCTGAGTACTATTGGTTCTACGTGGACTATGGGCTGCTGCTCATCTTCGGAGGTATACCTTGGCAGGTGAGTACAGAAGCACAATAGGAGTCTTAGATACTAAGAAATTCTTGTAAGGAATTCTACAGAAGTGAAAGTTTATGAACATTTACATGTAGGTAGGTAAGGGTAAGGGTAAAGGTAGTAGAAGGTATTCCTATCTAAATTTGTTAATAATATAATATGGGTATTACTTTTGAGGAGCTCGGTGGCGTATTGGTTTAAGCGCTCTGGTTTCGATAAGAAAAACAAAGCAACTTTCGCCATGGTCGATCTTGGGATGGGTCAATCAAAGCTTGTTATCTCGAGCTCCTCCGTGCTTCGGAAGGCACGTTAAGCCGTTGGTCCCGGTTGTTCCTGAAACTGCTTTAACTTACCAACCCGCATTGGGCCAGCGTGGTGGTGTTATGGCCCAAACTCCTCATGTGTTTCTCCCATGTAGGAAGGCCTGTGCCCAGCAGTAGGACGTATATAGGCTGGTGATGATGATTACTTTTGAAAGAAAGAAAGAAATACATTTGTTCATCGCCACACAAAGTAGGTATACACATTAATCATATTTATAAGTAACTTAGTTGCAATTAGGTGACATTGAAAGGACCCTATTCAGCATAATGTCGACGCTGGTCTTCCGTGGGTATCAGGATAGGTTGTCTGGATGCAAAAGGTGGAACGCCACTGTACTCGTATGTGAGTTACCCTGTATAAATGAGAGGACGCGTTTGGCCATTATTGGAATGATTTGTATAAACAATAATATCATAATAAAGACTGCCATCAGTCCGTGAAATTCGTAAGGTGGCAGTCTTATACTTCAAGTTGATCTAAAAGCAGGAAACACACTGCTTGACCATTCTCATAAAAACCTCCGTGTAACCCTCGGTCATATTGTCGCAGGTATACTTCCAACGCGTGCTGAGCAGCAAGACGGCGGGGCGGGCCCAGTTGCTGTCGTACGTGGCTGCCGCCGGCTGTATCCTCATGGCTATCCCGCCAGTGCTGATCGGAGCCATCGCCAAGGCTACAGGTAATATTATACTACAGCAAACTGTTTTTTTATTCCTACCAGGTAAAAATAAGTAGACATAACTATATCGGAAATTGTCAAGGAAAAAAATACAACAACATAATATTGTCTTACATTTTCGCGGGCTCTACACATTTTAAATAAAACCAATTTACCGGATTAAACACGCTCTTGACGGACCCAATCACTACATCGGAGTTGATAAGCCCAAGATCCTCGCCAAAGAACACCGTTTCATTCCTAGAATGTTACGTGAGGCTATGGAAATCAAAAAACATCCTAATTTCAATGGACAAGATAGTTGGAGTGTACCACCAGCTTGGGATCCCATCATGCGATTAATAAAGTCCCAAGCCCGTCCTCACACTGCCCAAAAAACTGACACTGTGAGCTCCGTATGCGTGATTCGGACCGCTCAAAATATAACACAAGGTGACGGTAGTTAACTTAAAACTTACATTTGAAGCGTCGGCTGTATAATAATAATGTAACATCTAATTAAACGAGAGTTAAATCCGGTAAATTGGTTTTATTTCAAATACAACAACACATTAGAAAATTGACACACATATCTATAAAATTAAATTAACTAGGGTTTTGATAATCTTACATTCTATAAGGGTTCCACAGAAAACCAGTGCTACAGTATTCTAACTAAAATTGCTGTAGCATTTAAGCTAAAGGGCTTATGCACCTAATAAACAATGTAACTTAGGCACTAATAAACAATTGTATTAATTGGTAACACGTCAAATAAATGAATTTCATTTTCCTTTCGTTCTAAATTACAGGAAAGACAGTGTAAAAGGCGTTGACATATTGTTTTTTCCAATATCTCTTGAATTTTATTATTGATAAATCTTGAAAATTAAAGTCTAAGTTCTTTTCTAATGGTCTGATCTGACAAAATTTTCGGCCGATTACTAATCGATGGCTTATGCCCAGCAGTGGGCGTCTCTCGGCTGAAATGATGACTAATCGATTAACATTATTGGCGTAAGGTAGAATAAGTAGCAAAAGAAACCATGAAATCAAGACTGGTCACCGATTTAAAGATCCCCATTAACCCTTTGGACTATAAGGACTATAACTAAACGAAGAGACGAACGGCAACCTTTGATTTGAGAAGACATAAATAAACTTATACGCTCGAAGGGGACGAATAGCATTGGCAACCTTTGAGAAAGGACGAATAAATTGGAAATGGGTTTTCGCTCCGGGCTTTGAGTGAATGCGAGCTACAAAAACTTGTAAGACGGTCATGATTGATGTGTTTTTTTTGTTTACATGATTAGTCTGACGGCAAAAATAATAAACAAAAAGGATTTAGATCAGTATTTGGCTTATAACTAATGTTCAGGAAAGTTTGTTGTCGTACGGACGGACACAGCCTGTGGAAGCTCACTACGCCGGCACTGGGCCTTGCCCTACTACGTTTTAAATGCAATCAGAAAAACAACGCAAAAGAGATAATAATGATTATAGAATGACACACGAGAAACAAAAAAATCACCGTCAGTAACATTTTCACTTATTATTGTTCTGAGATTTTCACACTGAGATCTTCTTGATTATAAAAAATTATATAGACTGTGATATTACTGAGACAAGAAGTCTATAATCTACTAATCGTGGTCGCATAACTATGATACAAGTATTATAGTTTAAATAAAACAATTTATTCTCATGCAATTTCCGAAAATCATTTTATATATTTTTCTGAAAATATTTAGACTATGTTGGGCGTCGTGAAATCGCTGCCAAAAATATTTTTTGTAGTGTTGTGTGTTTGCAGTGAGTAAGGTCGTCAGAGCGCTGTGTTTGGAGTACGGGAGCTTGTATCATATGCTCTTAACATAATGTCTACTCTTGATTTCATGCTAAGTGAGCAATTTAATGTTACAATCGTCCATAGGCTACGGTAACCACTTTCCACTAGGCAGGCTGCATGCTTGATTGCCACTTTATTCAGAAAAATAATTTAAAATAAAACAAATTGTAGGTTGGGATACGAATCCACTACCTTTCGCTTAACTGCTCTAACTACTGAGCCATAGGGTGGCCAAAAGAGAGTAATAGAGAGTACATAATCGCGTAATGTACGACACACTACAGTTATATCCACACACACACACAACAGAACCCGCGCACATACTTAATACGATATTGACCCCCGCGCCCACAGAACTCCAAATTTTATTTAGAAATCCTGTACAAAACGGTCAAGACCCTTACTACCAAAGTCCCAACACAATGCTACCCTAATGATCCCTGGGCTGGTGGCCTTAATGCCAAAAACCAAAAGAAGAACAAAATTAACATATAACCACTTTTATTGACCGAGCTCTTACACCTAACTTCATAGAAGGATTATAAGTTAGAAATACCTAAATGGTCTTCCATATTGATTTTTATTTAATATGTAAGTACCTAGTTATAAAACAATGAAGATTGGGATTGCATTAATCTCTGGGTTTTCGTCTCTAAAGATGACTAATCAATGGTTCAGTTTGACCTTTACACGTATTTTTTAAATAAGGACAAAGCTACAGAAACGGCGTTAGTATGTATATGTCGTAGTATGTTAAATTACGACACTATGGATTAGAGTATCCGCTGCTCAGGAATTGCCTGATTAGTCGGCCCGTCACGTTGCGGGTCGAGACTTGAGACACACGCATCTCGGATAATGTTTACGCAGTGGATGCGTACCTGCTACAATTGTTTGGTAATGGTCAGGTTTCTAGGTTTGCCTTGTTTAGTGCTATGACTGTCTATTTATTTATTAGGTACACAGAACAGCTAACAGTCCCTATTACATTAAATTACTTAATTACATAGTTTTATCACTAGACAATAGGCCAAAGTATGTGCACACAGCAGCACCAAGTTATACAAGTGGAATACATCAATTGTTACACTCAAATCCAAACACAATTTCCAAAATGGTGAGCTATTTGGAAATCCGGCTCAACACAGACGGTTGCATGAATAACAATAATCGAATTGGCGATAACGATTAATATTTTAAATTATAAACTTCACATGCCATTACGCAACATAATGTCTGTTCACTGCTTCCGTTGACAGTTTGTATAAACATAGTTTCTTTGTACGCAAGCTGTAAGCAAGCGGAGGTTGAGGAAAGCTTGTCTATGATGGGGCAAAGTCCCAAGTTCTAACCTAATGTGAAATGAGAGTAGGACAAAATTAATTATCCTTGAGATGCGAGATCAAAAAGATAAATGTTGCTTCTTATTTTGGTAAACTTACTTTATTACCCATTCTCAAGGTAGTAACGGTAATTATTTAAACCTCAATTACTCTACAAATAACTTTTAATGTCTGCTGTAAATTGTCTTCGCATGAAGACAGTTACCTGCATATGGTGACAGACATATGCCAACATAAAAATCAACGTGCCACCATAAGTTAGGCGTAAGTGGACGGTCAAGTAAATGTGATCATATTCTTTAGTAATGTGGGATGCCCATGAACTGTTCTGTGTCGTAATCTTTTTAGTTGACGCGTAAGTTCCTTGTTATGTTTATGTGACTATAAGTTCCTCATAATAATATAGTAAGGGCAAATATGGAGTTCGCCACATTATGGTTATCACGAGGGTAATGGGAATAGAATAGAATTTCTTTATTTGAGGAATATGATTACATAGATCCGTAATTACAAACCATTTATCTAATATTACATTCCATAGGCAATTAGATTACTGTGACCGCTAATCATCAGGCGGGCTGTCAGAGTTTCTGATAATCCTCATACAGACAGAATTTCACTGAAATGATGCAGCCAATGTTATATCTTCTAATATATAAAATTGTCGTGTCACAATAGTACATTATATGATATAAGTGCGGTAAGTTGAAAATTACAGCCGACGCGATATTGCTAGAGGCTGTAAAAATTATCTAAGCGCACGAATGACATACGACGTTTTATAACATATTTGCGAGGAAATAAATAAAACTAGGAATTTCGAAAAATTTTTTGAACGAATAAATCTTTAATCACTTGTCAAAGCATTTTAACAATTTGTAAAATATATTGATTTTTTAGCATTGAATGGTAGCACCACAATGAGCTTAACTTATATTTTTGAGAAAGTTCCATGAAATAAGCTAAAATACACTTTCTGAAAATAAATTTGCATTATTGCATGTTTTCCAAATTTTGATACGCTTGTATCGGTCGATTTTTCGGGCAAGAGGTTTAGAGTAGCCTTTTTCGCTACCTCTGAGACTTCTGGCGGTAATGAATAATAAATTTATCACTTCTTGACGACATTTTCAAATAAAAATAATATAACGAAAAGAAAAAGCGCGCGGAATATTTTTTACTTGTTCACAAATTAGCGATGCGCGCGCATCAGCGCTTTTTTAGGCAAAGGCACAAATAAAGTAAATTGATATTTTTGTGTTTTTGTTACAGATAAATGGTTGTAATTTATTGATATATTTAATTAAATTAAAGAATTAAATTGTTATTTATTATATTTTGTCTCCCAAAGTTAATTTAATTCATAAAATGTTGACCACTTTCTGCCATAAAAACTCTTTGCCTAGATTTAAAAAAGTACCGTTTGTTTTTAGACGGAGCCACAGATTAATAACAGTGCATCTTGATAAAGTGTTCTGTGATCTTGTTATACCGTGCGTTTTACATTACATTACCGCTGTGCGGGAATCTTCGTTGGATCTCGATCAGGCTCCCAGGGTTGTAGTCAATAATGAGAGATGTTAACTTCTTATTACTTATATTCTTTAATTTTACAAAGTTTGTATTAAAAAAAGGGAACGAATAGTGACTACGTGCGCGCGTCGATCGCGTACGGTACCAAGAGGGCAAGTGTTTGGTGGGGGGATCATAGCGGGCGCGTTTGTGAAGAGTAGTCGCGAAGATCGGCTGGTTTCTTGCGTTAACAGGCTCCCCGGGTTGGAACATCCGGTTCCAAGTTTTCTTCAGTAGGTAGCAAGCAAAGCCTATTGTAAGCCCTTCTTAGCACTCCTGTCGCCGTGTTGACATCTGCAACACGTGTGATGCCGTCGCTGCCAGGGTGCAGGCGAGTGACACGCCCAAGCTGCCAACGGTTAGGGGGAAGCCGCTCATCCTTTATCACCACTAGGTCTCCAATGCGCAGTTCTCCTCCACTAGTGCGCTTCCACTTCTGCCTCTTTTGCAAATCTGAAATGTATTCCATGTAGTACCGATTCCAGAAGTGCCGAGTCAATATCTGTGCTCTCTGAAACCGAGGCAGTGAACAAATCCTAGTCGTTTCCTCCACATTGACCTGAGAAGTAGGCAACATAGTGAGTGTGCGTCCGATAAGGAAATGTGATGGGGTCAATGGGATAAAATCGTTAGGGTCTGAGGAGAGAGGGGTGAGTGGACGAGAGTTTAGTATTCCTTCTACACCTACGAGTACGGTATTCATTTCCTCATACGTTAGGTTGGCTAGAGATAGGACCCTTTTCAAATGATGTTTAACTGACTTTACAGAACTTTCTGCTAGGCCATTGAAATGTGGGCTGTATGCAGGAGAGAACTTAAAAACAATCGACTGTTCCGCTGATCTCGAACTAATGTCATCACCTTTAGTCTTCAAAAATTTTGAAAGTTCGTTTGCGGCTCCTACGAAATTAGTACCATTATCGGAGTAAATAAAGTCAGGTTTACCCCTGCGAGCAACGAATCTGTTCAAGGCGCCTAAAAATGTTTCAGTACTTAAATCAGTTACCAACTCCAGGTGTACCGCCCTTACAGCTAGGCACACGAATATACAAATATACGATTTTAACAACCTACATCCTCTACCTTTCCTGTCCGATATCATAATAGGGCCAGCATAATCCACTGCAGTATTAACAAATGGAAATTGACCTTGAATTCTTTCTTTTGGTAGGTTAGCCATTATAGGCTGAATGGATTTCCCAGCAAATCTGCAACACACATGACACTCGTGTGTTATTTTTCTAGCCAGATTGCGAATGCCGACTATCCAAAACTTATGCCTTAAAACAGACAACAATAATTGAGGCCCTGCATGCATAAGTATTCTATGATAATGCCTAACTAATAATTTAATGACATGGTGCGATGCATGAAGCAAGATTGGGTGTTTTGTGTCATAATCGTAGTTGGAGTTAGACAATCTGCCTCCAACACGAATCAAATTTTCATTTGACATAAAAGGATTTAAATTTAAAATTTTAGATTTAATGGGCAGTTGTTTATTGTTTTGTAAAGACTTGTGTTCATGTGACCAAATATACAACTGCACCACTCTACACAATGCATATGTAGCAGAATTCAATTCTGACAGTTTTAAATAACCACTAAATTTATCCTTTGACTTAGAACAATTATTTGTGAATCGTAATACGTAAGCTGTGATTCTATTCAATTTAGCAAAATTAGAGTATTTATGAGTAAAATTAGATTGTTCCGTCACGAGCTTGCAATCATTTCTTATTTCAGGTAAAGATAGTGATATACCTTTTGGTTGAATAGGCCACTGTGATTCTGGCTGCTTTAAGAAATAAGGGCCAGAAAACCACAATAAAGAATCACTCAACTGATTAGCATTGCATCCCCTAGACCCCAGATCAGCCGGGTTTAGCTGGGTAGGTATATACCTCCATGCCGATGCTTCGCTGTATTCAGTTATTTCGTTTATCCTATTTAGTACAAAAGTTTTGAGGGATGCTTTAGGGGTTCGAATCCACCCTAATACAATAGTGGAGTCACACCACATAATGCATCGATCGACATTTAATCTCAAAGCGGCTTGAACTTTTACCGCTAGTCTGACTGCTAGTAATGCGCCACAAAGCTCTAATCGTGGAATAGTCATACCTTTTAACGGAGCAACCTTACTCTTGGCCATGACTAACTGGACGTTGGTGCTACTATCTGTTGAAACAGACCGTAGGTATATGCATGCACTATAGGCATGTAAAGACGCGTCGCTGAATGCATGAATTTCTATGAGTATGGGTGAGCTGCACATTGTACGACGCGGAATTTTAATTTTGTTTAACTGTGGAAGGGTTTCTAAAAATACTAACCAATCCCTTTCAATATCAAAAGGTAAAGGATCGTCCCATGATACTTTAGAAACCCAGAGTTTTTGTAATATTATTTTTCCCTGAAGTATGCATGGGTTTACAAGACCTAAAGGATCAAAAACCTGTCCTATGATAGATAAAACAGATCGCTTGCTAAGGCTAGTCAACGACAAAGACTCGATGTTAACTGAAAACTGAAGTGTATCAAAGTGACAAGACCACCCCAAGCCCAAAGTTTTAGCATCGCAATCGTTAACCAGCTTGAGCAAACCGTCAAAGCCATCGTCTTCTTGTATGTTATTTAAAATTTCTGGACAATTAGAACGCCACTTTCGCAAAGAAAACTGACCTTGTTTAAGCTGGCTAATAACCCCCTGTATAATATGAATGAGGGTTGACTTCGATTCATGCCCGCTAATGTAGTCATCTACGTAAAAATCATGTAATATAGTTTCGCGTACTAAAGGATCAACGCATTCCTGACCCAGCTTTACAAGACAACGAGTAGCCAAATACGGCGCTGACGCGGTGCCGTACGTTACTGTGTTCAGTTTATATGTTTTTAGTTCTTCACTAGGGCTGAAACGCCAGAGTATTTGTTGCAAGCATCTTTGATGTTCTGCGACTAATACACAGCGATACATCTTTTCGCAGTCAGACGTTACTACGTATTTGTGTTGTCGAAAACGTATCAAAATACTAATGAGATCGTCCTGTACCGTCGGCCCTATCATCTGAATATTGTTAAAAGACAAACCAGATGTCGTCTTCGCAGAAGCATCAAATACTACTCTCATTTTTGTCGTAAGACTGGATTCCTTAAGGACACCATGATGAGGTAAAAAGTATGTATGTTTATCATTTTCGCTACTAATATTTAGAGACATATGACCTAAGTCTATATACTCTTTAATAAAGTCGCAATACTTTTGTTTATATAATGGATTACGCCAAAATTTACGTTCCAAAGATTGAAACCGAGTAAGGGCTTGATCATATGATTCACCTAACACTTCCGGTGATTGTTGTAATGGTATTTGTACAATAAATCGACCGTCATTTTGTCGTGTCGTGGTTGCAGTAAAATGCAGCTCGCAATCATTTTCTTGTTTTGTAGTCCTGCGAGGTGAGGGTACTGATTCCAAATCAAAAAATCTATCAAGCTTATGTTGTAATTCTAATTCATTTACAAAGTGGCAATGGACTGTATTAACGTGCGTAGAATTGTGATTGTGACTGACTGTACCATTTACTCTCTGTGTATGCATTGCACCTGACACCAACCAGCCGAGTTTACTATTGTGAAGAATTGGTTTATTTTTACCTAACCAAATACGTTCGCCACCTAATACATTCCAAAATACATCGGCGTTAAGTAATATGTCAATGTCAGAAGGTGTATTAAAGGTTGGATCAGCTAACCTTATGTTATTAGGTATATTTAATGACCTTATGTTAAAATGTGTAGCAGGCAACATTTGCGTTATTTGTGGTATGACAAAACAACTAATGTTTGTTTTGTATTTTTCACTACGCGACAGTAAAGTGACAGTCGAACGTGAACTGATGCGAATTGACTCACGACTTAACCCTTCGACCGCTGTCGAAGTTGAATAAAGTGACAATTTTAGTTTCTTTCTCAAATGTTCTGTAATGAAGTTAGATGTACTGCCGTTATCGAGCAAAGCACGGACGGTGTGACGCATCCCGTCACTGTCAAGCACATCAATTAGAACTGTGGACAGGATAACGCAACTGTTATGTGTGGATGACAAGACCACTTCGGTTTGGTCACCTTCGGTAATTATTCCATTGTCCGTAAAACATGCATTATTGTTCGACACGGGGTCAATGACCTCCTGGGAAGTCAATGTGACACAATTATCTTTCTTAGAGGGAGCAGCACTACTCTTAGACTCAATTTGTAATTGTTCATCGGTATGCAGCATAGTGTTATGCCACTTACCACAAACTCTACATGGACCGAATCGACATTTGTTTAGTTCATGTCCTTGACGTAAACAATTTAAACAAAGTTTTAATTGTTTTGCCTTATTAATTTTAGAGTAAACTGATAAAGATTTAAATTTTGAGCACTGATAAATTGCGTGATTTTGTTTACATAAGGGGCATGTATACGATGTATTTTCTTTTGTATTGACGTTTGCAACAAATGAGCGTGACCTTGAAGTGGCCGGCTCGCTGTGCCTACGTTTTACCTGACTCAAATTTATAGTTTCAAGCAAACCTGCACGGTCTTTAATGAATTTAATGAACTTTTCTAAGTCAGGATATCTCTCGAAACTGCTAGTGTATTCCTTCCACTTCCTATTCGTTACATTGTCTAGTTTACTTGAGGCCATATGAATTAATAACGTGTCCCAATTATGAGTACTAACGTTCAGACTTTCAAGTGCCCTAAGATTTTTATTCAAAGTATCGACTAGTTTTCGTAGAACAACAGATGATTCCTTCGGAATTGTATCTATGTCAAATAATGCTTGAAGATGATTATATATTAAAACTTTATTGTTATGATATCGTTCGCATAATAATTGCCAAGCAATATCGTAATTATTTGCAGAGAAATCCAAAGAGCCTATAACGTCCGCAGCTTTGTCTTTTAATGACGATTGCAAATAATGAAACTTGTTAATTTTAGGTATACTATCATTGGAATGTATAAGGGACGTGAATGTATCGTGATATCGCAACCAATCCTCAAAACGGCCAGTAAAGGTAGGCAGCTCGATAGTAGGTAACGTTAACGTTGGTGCACTAGCTGTTAGGACAGTACCTGCCACAGATGACACTGATGCTGCGGCGTCCTTCTCGTGCTGCGCAGAAGCAAACCTGCTTACCCACTCGCGCGCAGTTCCAACAACTGCGAAATATTCACTCTCGAACTGCTCACGATATTGGTACTCCTTTTCGCAGTCAGCTTCTGAAATTTCCAAACAACTTTCTATTTCAATCTGTAATGCGTCAAATTCACCGTACCACTCATCAATTTTCGTTAATCTCAAATTTAAATCACTAATTTGAACTGGGCTAGGCTTTTCTGAAGAAGAAAGTATTGCTAAATATGATTTAAATTGCGTTAGTTTAGATTTATATGAACTGCGTTTACGTTTTAGCTCTGCAAGCTTAGTCATGATTATTTAAATAAAGTGGCTTGGTGAAAGAGAAAAATAATTAAAATATCACGTAGCTAAGTATCTGAAAAGGTTGTGAAAATTTGAACAACTAAGTATTATTTTTAATTAATATGAATTATGATAATATTCAATGATAGAAAAAAAGATATATAAGTAAAAATTTGATATTTCTTTGTCAATATATTTTTAAAACTTATATAATAATGTTAGAATTAAGAATATATTCACTAATGTTTGCAAATAAAGGTGATGACAATGGAACGAATACTTAAAGCGGAAGAAGGTGTAGGTAATGAAGACAGGCAGCGCAAGCTAAGCGGTGCGAACAGCTGATTGACCGTTATCTTATCGTAGACCGGCACAGGTAGGTACCTACAGCTCGCTATAGCAAAATAATGTATTTGCTGCGCGCGCCGTGAATGCTCTGTAATTTGAAAATTAAATAATGTAAGATTACTTGTCTATCCAGTCAATATTACACGTAAATAAGGTCCATGTAATAATAAATTGAACTGAAACGATTTAAGGTATGGCATAAATTCTTGATATTTCTAGTAAATTTTTAAAACACGCAATTAACGTTCGTGTATTACAGATATTTCAATGAATATAGCAAATAGATTATTCTATATAAATTAACGAGAGAAAAAATCACCGTAATGCAGGTGGATTGAGAAAATATATGCACGTAATTAAAGTCCGTGCAGTTGTTGGGAACACATAAAGGAAATGATAATTATGTAAAGGAATTATCGGATTAGCACTGTCACTTAGTTACGATTTGATGACTTCGCCTCTCGTTCTGGAGCGTCGTTCGATGACCGCCGAGTAACCTTCCCCGATGTCCAAGGTCGCTGCTTTTAATCCGGCTCGAAGGACCAAAATGTGCGGGAATCTTCGTTGGATCTCGATCAGGCTCCCAGGGTTGTAGTCAATAATGAGAGATGTTAACTTCTTATTACTTATATTCTTTAATTTTACAAAGTTTGTATTAAAAAAAGGGAACGAATAGTGACTACGTGCGCGCGTCGATCGCGTACGGTACCAAGAGGGCAAGTGTTTGGTGGGGGGATCATAGCGGGCGCGTTTGTGAAGAGTAGTCGCGAAGATCGGCTGGTTTCTTGCGTTAACAACCGCACAAGTGCGTAATGAGATACAATACGATATTGAAATTGGTGAAATAAGAGACCCTTTACGAGCAATTGTGTTATAGTTTCCATACTCCTCCGAAACGGCTTGACCGATTTTCATGAAATTTTATATATACAGGGTGGTGTCAATTCGACAATAAATTTAAACATTGGCTATATTAGTCCATAGAAATGGTTTGCCACTTTCAAAAATATCTTATTCATTTGATATTTTCTAGACATTTCTATGAAATTATGCAGCCAATGTTAGATTATTGCATACAAATGTCATGAAATTATCAAATGAATACGATATTTTTGAAAGTGGCAAACCATTTCTATATTTTTATGGACTAATATAGCCCATGTTTAAATTTATTGTCGCATTGACGGCGCCACCCTGTATGTTTAGTAGGTCTGAGAATTGGCTACTATCTATTTATTTTCTGTACATTTTTTAATGGCAAAACAACGTTTGCAGGGGTCAGCTAGTTATTTCATAGAAATGTCATGAAATTATCAAATGAATAAGATGTTTTTGAAAGTGGCAAACCATTTCTATAAACGAATAAAGCCTATGTTTTAATTTATTGACGGCACCACACTGTATAAAGGCATGATTTATTTTGGAACGACAGGATGTAGTTTATTCGCGATCAAACGACACACTACACACACACACACACACACACACACACACAACCCGTGCACATACTACGAAATCGACCTACTGCAACCCCAGAATCCAAAATTTTATTCAGAATTCTGTTACACTCTGTATACCTCAGTGTTTACCAGACGGCCGCTTTTAACATAAAAAAACATTAGCCTGGAACGAGACGGAATACCACGGCGACCTGACCCCGGACGGCGAGCTGACGTCGGACCAGACGTCCATGATCCTCCCGCTGGTGCTGCAGCACCTGACGCCGGACTTCGTGTCGTTCTTTGGGCTGGGAGCGGTGTCTGCTGCGGTCATGTCCTCGGCTGACTCCAGCGTGCTCAGCGCATCCTCCATGTTTGCTAGGTAATGAAATTAATACTTTTTCGTACATTACTTTTTTTTCTCTCCGAAAATTGATGAGAGTCTTTAACGTACCTATACTTATTGCAGTGTTTATTTCAGGAGGAATTAAATGGAATTTTTTACAAGTGAAGTCCAGTAAATATTATAGTCCATTAGGAACTGTAGCCATTTATTTATTTATCTTATTGGACTAATAGATATAAATATTTAGTGGGACGAAGTTGATAAAAACAGACAAACTGTCGAGGGTTTGAGCGCTGTGGTTTCGATTACGAAAACAATGACTTTCGCTATGGTCGATCCCGAGATGGGTCAATCAAAATTTATAATCTCGAGCTTCTCTGTGCTTCGCAAGGTACGTTAAGCCGTTGGTCCCGGTTGTTGCTGCAACCGCTGTAGCCCACCAACCCGCAATGGGCCAGAGTGGTGGTGTTATGGCCCAAACTCCTCATGTGTTTCTCCCCAGCCACAATGGGACGTATAAACACCACAGGCAATTTAAAACACAATGAATTCGTGTCCGTACGTTACGTAGACTGTTTCTTAAAATAATTGTCTCTATCTAATTGTCCGATTCCCCCCAGGAACGTGTACAAGCTGATCTTCCGCCAGAGAGCGTCAGAGATGGAGATCATCTGGGTTATGCGCGTGTCCATCCTCATAGTGGGCATCCTGGCCACCGTCATGGCGCTCACCATACCCTCCATCTACGGCCTCTGGTAAGTTATTTGTGTTAATTTTACCATTTGCGTTAGTGTCGTTTTTTGTTTTCTTAATGCTTGGTACTGCTAGAATTTCACGGTTAACCACTATACACGCGATTATTAGCTATAAATCGCTTGCGTCGCATCTTGATTAACTCGGTGCACGAGGGGTGCCGGCGGGCTGCCCCTTTATTGATAACTCCCATTAATCTCTCGTAAAACCAAATTGTTCCAACTTGGAGTTTACCGTAATAACACTTCTTTCTTCAACCCCTTAGTTCGTATGTGCCGCCTTTACAACGATTTATCCCTGAATAATGACTTTGATATTTTCATCTCAAATCCAAATATCTTCAAGAGACATGTCTGTGCGCTTCTTAAGTAATTTGTCATAGCTATAGTAGTATTGTAATAGTTAAATACACTCACTATAATTATTAATACTTATGGTTTTATATAGATTCCGGTTAATATGTAAAATTTTATAACACCAGTCTAGCAAGTGACACATGTTGTTGGGCTGCAGTCTAGCACATAAGTATGTTTAAGTGTTTTTTGTATGGTATTGACTGTATTCTGTTATGTGTCCTAAAAAAAAAAACTGTTGGATCACGGATTCGATTCAAAAAGTCACATCACATCTCACTTTACTGCATAGCGATAAAAAGAAGCATGTTTAAATTTCACATATTATATTTTTTTCCGACAGTTGTGAATAAGTTACTGGAAGGGGTTAAGCTTGCTCGAGTTACTCCTTCTCGGTCAAACTATCAAAATGTGGTTAATAGAATGTATAGTGTGCGCCAAAAAATTACACCAGCGTTCATGATCGCTGTCCGTCATTTGTCAAAGGTGCGCTTGCGCAAGTCTGTAATCGGCGTGTGCGCAGCCGCAGTAACGGCCGCTTCCAGCCGCAGATTCCATATTATTTTAATGGGAGAGTTAGCACACAAGTTATTATGATGAGCTGGGATCGCGTACATGACCCAGTTTCGGCACTTTGAACTTTATAACGTTCAAATAAGGCCGAAGTGTCAGTGGTCCGTTACCATTTATAGTCTGTCCGTCGTTTAGGATCGTAATTATATTAACGTATGTATTGTGAGGTGCAACACCCAATCCTATCGTAACGATCGAGATGTATCTAATTGGTGAATGTGTATGGACTCGACCTTCAGTGCCGACTTGTCTGTAATATGTATTTGCCTGAGTTTTTGGCTCGTAAAACTGTAATTTTAATGAATAGAAATGAGGATTATAGCGGATATAAAAACAGTGAACAACTCCAACTACTAGCTTCAGGATCTCTAGTTAATGTACAGTTGAGAGGCGCTGCAAGAATCTTACTCAATTTTCTGTTATAAAAATGGTAGGATTTGGGGGTGACAAAATTATAAGCAATCGTAACATTCCTAATTATCTAAACATAGGGAAATGCACTGTCGCGTCTCCAGGACGCGTTGAAGGATTAGAAATAGCTTTCTGTTACTATTTTAACCCCTTTTAATTAAATTACAGTAAATTGACTTCGAACTTAAGTGTTGTACAAAAACTAGTTCGAGTACGTGTGGCGCACAACAACAATTAGTGAAAACAAAATTGGTTTTATCCAAAAAATAACCGGAGATATTTGGTTATTGTATTACGATATAATATCTTGCAGTACCTTATGTTGTTGGTAGCGTTTTCACCCTTTGAAGCCCGATAAACCAGACACAATTGAATTTTAATTGTCATGTCAACTTACGTTGCCGTCTGGGCATTAAAGGATTAAATCTTTAACAAGTGAAAGGAGACTAATGTTGTAGTGATACGGTTAATTTTCTAAACCCAGAAATTTCTGAGGCCGCCTGTACCGAAAAATATTGTTCTGTCGCCACCATCTGCTTAAATTCGCCCCATAATTGAATGCCTAGCCCGTTGATTAAACACCGGCATCCAATGGAATGCCTAGCCCGATAGTTAATTGAACTAGACTCACTTAACGTTTGACGACTTGGCGTATTGAATGGATCGTCTTGTACTGAAAAGTTTTGGTTGATGATTTGAGCCTGGAACTAGGTGGTAGACCCATATGTAGGGTCGCCTGGGTAGGTACCACCGCCTTTCTTATTTCAGCCGTGAAACAGTTCGCTGTGTTTCGGATTGAAGGGAAAGGTAGCCAGTGTAATTACTGGGCATGTACGGCATTTCATCTTAGGCCTCAGGATGACAGCGCACCTGCAATATCAAGTGCTTTTCCTTGTTATTGCAGGTGTCTATAGGCGGCGGTAACCGCTTACCACCAGGTGCGCCGTCAGCTTGTTTGTCATCTAGTTGTATAAAAAAAAACCTACCAAGGTTCAAGGTTATTTTTTTAGACCACTTATAACCGACATCGCTCTTGGTTCTAAGTAGTCAAAAAAATAACCTTGAACCCACCAATCACTCAAACAGTCACACATAAGGTCTTCGGCTTAAACGACCTGCCTAGGCGTCCAATTGAACGGCTAATTTAAACCAGACGGCTGACATGACGTCCAGTCATCTGGTTAAGCGTTGGGTTCAATGACTTGGCTAGTTGTACTTCCGGTGCCGGCGTTCAATCAACGGGCTAGGCGTCCAGTTAAGCGGCTGATTTAACAAGACGGCTGCGACATTTCCATTACGTCGTGTACTGTCGCTTTCGTTTGTTCTTAAAAGAACCGGAATTTTCCGTACATTGTTATTTTACATCGTAATTTATGGGTTCATCTCGTATAAACATTTCGCGTTTTCCCTTAAAATATATAATTTATTAAATTCAACAGCTAAAGGGTTTGTTATATCACTGAATAATAACAAATTTAATACAATGTGTTGTTTTAGTCGAAAGCTTTTACCTCGGCTCCGCTTGCTCGTGTTCTGATTACATATTCATTGTTTTGATAGCGAATATTTGTTGGGCAATTGGGTACCTACTGTTTATTTATACTTTGTTGTTGCCACGAATGTTTTAGTAGTAACCTCAAACGCTAGCTTCTTATTAACCTAAAGCAGATATCCCCCCTTTGGGCTTAGTACCTCAATGAAATAAAATCCAATTAAATTGACATATTTTTCTTGGTTGCCTTACATAAATGGTACTATGTGGGTATTTTTTTAACGCTAGGATAAAAAATAATTTTTGTTAGTTATTATGTATGTATAATTTGTATGGAAAGTGGCTCCACTTATATTATTTAGTTTCTATACTCGTCCCTAGAGGGCGCTGAACAGGTCAGTTGTTAGTTAATATAACCTTATCATTTGTTATATTTGAGGTAGGTATACCAGATATGATCTGGTAAACTTGGGTAAAAAATTAAATCTTTATATAAAAAATCATAAAGCATAAATCATTTTTCATAGAATTCCCCAACAAAATGGCCATTCTCCTTTGAAGGGGTATAAAAGAAACTTTACTCAAATATAGGTATTATTTTATGTGAATAATTGTCTCTTGTCAGCAGCAATTATGTAACATTTGTAATCTTCATTAAGTTCAAAAGTTCAAACTAATAAAATATTAGCTGAATAATGTTTGATGTCCATCACGATTGATATAGCTTAATAGAAATATCGTTCTTTCATATTTCACAAAATTAGTTCTGATTCCGGCTACGTAATGCAAGATAAATAGAGCGGCCCGGCGCGCTGGGCTCATTTATTTTTTTAAATGGAATCTCATTTTCATTTCGTACAATCCGCTGACTCACTGGGACCGTTCGTCCCCTTTCCCGGGAGTATTGGGAAATCGAACAATTCCAGAAATAGCGAAGCCACTTAGCGGGCTTGCAGGTCGCCTGGAATAACCAATTTTTTCCGCGGATATTTTTCTTTCTCTTTTTCTTCGAATTTAATGAAAATACCTGACAAGACCGGATAAAAAATTAGGGTATTAAATTTTTATGCCAAACTATCCATTCTGATTTTGAAATTTGGTATGGAGATTTTGAGACCCTGGGAAGGACAGAGGATGCTGTTTGGAGTTATAACCGCACCATGCAAGCGGATATCACCAGTATACTATAAAATAAGTAAATAAGATCCAGTATAATTGCTTGAGCACGATATGTCTAGCCCACGAGCAGTAGTGGACAGGTGTAATAATCTTTGAGCAGATCTGCCCCCTTATTCAGAAACTGTCGCATCACAGATTCGATTCGAAAAGTCACATGCCGTCTCGCTTTGACGCACCGTGATAAAAAGTGGCAGGTATAGTTTCCGATATTAGAATATTTTCCGACAGTGTGAATAAGGGGACTGGTCGTGCTCGAGTGACGTACAACGTCAGCGATACCATCAGTCGGTGAAGGGTTGCAATTTGCTAATTGGAACGATATCCCGGTCGCCCGTCATGCAGGGTAGGGCTCTAGGGTTTCCAACTATTGAAAGAACCGTATCAATTTGAATAATAAAAGGAGATAAAAGTATATTTTAATGCTCTCTTTTACTGACTGTAGTATTAGTATTGTCTTAATTTGTCACAAGCACTACACATTTTAAAAACACTTCACTGCATTTATTCCAGCGATTTTCAATTTCATTCCAACATTTCAGCGAGTTGAATCCGGTATAACTATTGACAAACTTTAGTGTAACGGTAATAATAGTATACTTGGTGCTTATTTTAACGCAATTTATCGTAACTTTGGCCGATACAGATAGGGTTAGAGATCCCTATCCCTATCTGTCTCCGATTGATATGACTGACTCAGCGGGCGAAATAAAGACAAAATAGAGATCGCGCGTGTAAAGTGAGCAAAACTACACAAATTATATTGTTAAAAATAACTTTATGGACGACAAAAAACGCCTCGACACGACTGTGAATATTAATTATGTCTTCTAATTATAGTAATTTCTTATTGAATACAAATTATCATTTACGAATAATCTTAAGTTCTCCTATTTTTCCTATCGCCTGGCCCTGTCATAATATCAGCGCTTCTGCGGCTTCTGTACCTGTGTGATGTGTTGTGCTAGTTGCAAGTCAATGAAATATTTCTTACTTTCTAAAAAAATTGTAAAAAAAATTACCGTGTTTTGGTTCTACACGTGTATTTAAAGATATGGAGACATGTAGGTAAATCTTCCAGCGACCTATGTAGAATTACTTATAAAAGTGCGATTTTTATCAATAAAAAGGGTTAATTCCCAGCTGGGAAAGTAGTAGATTTTTTTTCAGCTTCACCTACAATAGACGCACGTGATGATAATTCTGCCCTTCGAACGGGTCCGTGGCACTTTCTGGTGAACTATGAATACATAGTCAGCGGGCGCGAGGAGCTATTTTTGAACCCACAATAAAAACTAACCTGTTATGGAAAGCTTCCTTTATATCTGATCGAAATGAATTATTGATATTGTAAGTGCCATCAATAACATTAGAGAGGTAGTGGAGTATCTTACACCGTTTCTTATTTTAACAAACAGTTCTGTTATATTTTTAATTGTCATACATTATTTAAATTGCTAACATAGTCTTTAAGCCGTGTTACTTACCAGTTATGGATTTATATGTTGCCCGAAATAAACGATATTTATTTTATTTTATTTATTAGACATGTTTATTCTTATTATTAAATATTCACGTGATTGTGAACCTAAAGTTGTCAGTATAATTATTAAAAAATCTTAACCAGTCTAAACCTCTCTTAGATGAATTAAGAGAAGGGTAGACTGCTAATACAAAATAGCAATGTTCGACGTCGAGAAGATTTAATACTTTACGGCTAGACTTCGGGTCAGTTGTTTGATGAGTTAGTTAAATTCGCGGGCCGTCGTGCCGAGCCCGGCCCACACTGGATCCCAGGCCATGTTTACAGAGGCAGAGATTACTGTTATCTTCGTATTTACATCGAAACAGATTTCATTTCAATGTGTACCTGAATTGTGTAATAATGATTTGGGGATTCCGTTGAAAAAGTTAGTTGGAAATATCGTTGAACCGGAAATTAAACCGAGTTCTAAGAATACTTTATTACCTGCGACTCAAAACAGACTTTATTAAAAAGACAAAAGTATCTAGATTTTTCTTTAGTTTAACAAAACCTGAGTTATAAATAATTTGAGGGATCCGATATGCATGTATACCACAAAGGTGGTATCGGAACTGAGCTAAAATTTTACACGTCCTATAAATTTGATTTGAATTCGAAACCGAAAGAAAGCGCTCCAGCCACTACGCCAACGACCTCCTCTGCTATAGCAGTACTTAAGTGATATTACGTTGTTCCTACATTATTAAGGTTGACAACTTAGAGTCACGTCACCTATCTACTATATCCAATATAAAGTCAATTATGATGGATTAACCAATATCAAGGAAAGAAGACGTTTATAGGCCAGATTACCATTTAAAACAAATGAATCATGCTTGTTTGAATCGTAATCGTCGCAATATCACACATCACACATCTTATCTCTGAGGTTTACGTGCAGTATTTCGTCAGCAGACCTTCGTGATGATGTTTCATAAACCGCTGTATGGCGGACCTCATCAGTCTAGACCGTGAGTGATTGACCTACCGTAATTTATTTAGATTACTGTTGAATTACAACACTATTTAAACGGAGTTGTTGATAACAATATATTCAATATTCGAACGGAGTCTCGCAACACTTTGGTTTATTGTAGTCTACAAATATCATCATTAATAATCTTTTTACTAATAACCAGGCATAGTTTTAGATCATTGTTCTGAGATGGTGGATTTTCTTTTCTAAAATCAAAACTAATTTGACTTAAGCAAAGAGACTGAAACCACCTAACTTGAAAAATATTCTTGTTGTGTGGTTAGCCACTAAGACTAATTTGGCGTCAGAGGTTTCAAGTTTCCAGTCAGGCTTTGTGTAAACGATTTTGCGGTAGCGGCCGGCAGCAACAGATTATCCTGCCTTCCAGTACCTCTACTTTACATTGAGAGAATTTTTGGAATCTTTGAATTTTAATTTGAAATATAGATTTGATACATACGTACTTTCCTAAATAATCTATGTAATTTTAAATCAATATTTTTAGTAAGTAAAGGATTATCCTTTTGTTGAAAGTTGTAATGTCAGAGGTTCAAGCGTTCTGGTTTCGATTGTGAAAACAAAGCTACTTTCGCCATGGTCGGTCCCGGGAAGAGTTAATCAAATTTCTAAGCTGTTGTTCCCGGTTGTTACTGCAACCGCTTATACCCACCAACCCGCATCGGGCCTGCGTGGTGGTATGGTGGTCGGGTATGGTGGTAAGACCCAAACTCCTCATGTGTTGTGTTGTAGTAAGGCCTCTGCCCAGCAGTGGGACGTATATAGGCTGGTGATGATGATGGTTTATTAAAGTACACTAACAGCGATAGGTACATTAAAAACACTAAGGTACATCTATACAATATTTAGTACCTAAGTATACATAAATGCTCGCCAATTACGAGTATAAATAACGCTATATTCTTCGTATTTTTTATTAGTTTAATATTATAAAATAATAAAAAAATCCAATCTTTAAGTTTTTCTGATTAAGTTAATGAAATAATGATGTGAACAAAGTGACAAATTTGTGGCGAAGCAAATTATTTTTGATAAGGGGCTTCTTATTTGATGTATCATTATTATTATCATCATCATAAATATCATAAATAGGCTTCCCCTAAGTATTTCCAAGCCGATCGGTCCTGCTCTGCTTCTCACGACCCTCACCAGATCGTCGGTCACCGCGTCTCTCAGAACGCGGCCGCCGCCGCTCGAGGACCTTTCCTCCCCAACGGACGTCAGTCAGAGCCTAAGTTGTGTTTAATGTTTAACGATTTAGTTTTAATCTATTGGGATCCTGTTTTCCAAATATTTGTACGCCGGTAGACTAACATAGCTGTTCCTTTTTAATCGAAGACTTAATTATACATGTACCTATGTTATCAAATAAGGAATTTTTAAATTTGAGTTTGAATAAGTTAGTTCTTCTTTAATTGTAGGTTAATCAAGATCAAAAATATATCTTTATTATACCGTTGAATATCAAAATTACTAGAGAAGAAGAAAGCTTTACCCCCGCTGTTTCTGTCTTTACTGTAAAATTTATTTCAAATTTTCAATACACTGTTTGAGTGTAGAGCAGTTCGCTCTAAAGACCCTAGGAAATTGTAATTATATAATATAGGGAACCTACTGTATTTGAACCATCCAACATTTTTTGGAAATGTGAGCACTTTTGTGATGTCTTTGAGATGTAATATTTAAGAAACAGACCATGTTATTATTAGAAGAAACTTGAAGAAGAACTAAAGTGTCGTAAAAAGAAAAATCTTTAGGAAAGACCTAATTAAATTTTTCTTTCTCAGGTCAATGTGCTCGGACTTGGTATACGTGATTCTATTCCCGCAACTGCTGATGGTAGTCCACTTCAAGAAGTACTGCAACACTTACGGCTCCCTAGCAGCGTACATAGTGGCTCTGGTGGTGCGCCTCACCGGCGGGGAGAAGCTCCTCGGCTTGCCTGCCTTGATCCACTACCCTGGATGGGACGCAGAGAACGAAGTGCAGCTGTTCCCGTTCAGAACAATGGCTATGTCTCTTTCGCTGTTCACGCTGGCATTCATATCTTGGCTTTCAGTGTGAGTATTTCTTCTCCCTATGATCTCTTTTTTGGGAAGATAATGGAGCAGACTATTTGACGTATTAAATAAAAGTAATAGGTACGCAAAAATGTGATTCTGAGATCCTACTTTTATTTATTGTGGATTACCCCAACAGCCTATTTGAGAAATATTTTTCCTAATAAGCCCAAAGTTAGCCTCATAGCGATTGTGTACGGTTTCTTTAACGTGGGCGTCTTCTTGACTTCAACAAACCTTAATGCGAACACCCATTAAAAAACTATTGTATCTGAATTGTAGGTATCTACCTAGCTAAAAATTACAAGGCGTATCATCAAAATTCTTTTACTGTCTTATACTGTTGCAATTTCCGCAATATCATTCAAAGGCTTTTTAACGTCAATATCGATATTATAATTATTATTACACTTACAGTTACAGCCATAATTGAGGTTGAAAAATTGGCAACGTGCCCGAAGAGAATTTTATTTCAACATTTCATTTCATTTAATATTCGACAGCTTGGAGCCCTGAAAATGTCGGTTCATTAAGTCAAATTGGCGACCGAATAGGTTTACGTTTTGTCGTATATTTTTCGAAATTGCCTACGTTCTTTATTTATCACTGAACATTAAAATTAAAAAGGCAACTAATTCAACTTCAATTTATAAAGTGTTGTGTTGAGATGAATCATTACTGGAACATTCCATTACTGTTACTGGTGTGTTCCAAATTATGAAGATATACATATTGTTGTATATCTGTGTATACACCTAATATAAGTTGATAACTTTTCAATTTCATAAATAAGAAGTTTAGAACTCCTAAATAATATTGCAAAAGTATGGTCAAAGGCGATAGTTTCACAGATACAGTGGTATGTTTGATATATTGCATTGCAGCGCATCGTCTAATAATGCTCCATATAAAATTTGCGGAACAGATGACGTCATATGTTGCTATATCTATTACTAAAAAAATGTAAGCGCATTTTGACAAAATTAATAATAACCACGTAAAAGGTATGTTTCAATTCATAGTTGTCATTATAATTAATTGATGCAATCTATTAAAGGAATAGATTTTGATAAATTTTGAATAAAAAATATTATTTTCAAAAATATTCCATAACTTTTAAGTTTTATTAGTTTTCATAGGTAACAGTAGCGTATATTTTACGACTTTGTGAAAAATAGCGCCATAATCAAACTTAGGCAATATCCCTATTCGAGAAATTTATCTGCATTTTCTACTGGCACCATCACCCATAGATTAGATTGAATATGCTAAGACCACCACCTTATCGTATGACCTTATAGAACATAGCAGCGAAATAACAATACTTTATGGTGTTGTGTTCTTCTGTGGGTAAGGCCAGAATTCTTCGAGGAACAGTTATATTCGGAGCAGGGGGACGGTCTCCGGTGCTATGTTGTTGGCATAACGCTTCCCTTTGTTTATGACAGGGTTAAAACTATGTTAGTTGTAAACAAGATATCAATCTTATGATCTAGTTTAGGACGACCTTCAATTAACCTTTTTTCCAAACAAAAAAATATTTGGCGAAAAGCTAATTGAGGAAAGTGAAGGTAGTAAAAATGTATTAAAATATTGTAGCTACTAAATAGGTTAGACATAAGGGGCTATTTATCTTGAATGTGTATCTTGAATAATAGTTAGCAAAAAGATAAGTGACTAAAGCAATCAATTCAGTGGCCAGTGAATGGTTGACTGATAGCGTCGTGACAGTGGCAGTATTGGTGTCATTTATAGTTGTGCTCGGGGAGAATCACGACTGATTAATTAGTAACTTTTACGATGTAATGTAATGTACGAGAACAGTTTCCTGTACCTATAACAATTCCTTAAAATAACGCTGAATGATAACCCAATAATATTTCTACTAAAATTTTACTTTTATTGTTTAGGTACCTATTCAACTCTGGATATTTGAGTCCCGAGTCAGATTACTTCAACTGCGTGGTGAACATCCCGGAGGACATCCGGCGCGTGGACGAGCCGTCCGAGGCTGGGGAACAGATGTCCGTGTTGGGTGGCGTGCCGGGACGGTTGTACGGTGCCGCCTCCACCCTGGTGGGCCCGGACGAGACCGCCGGCCGGATCAACCCCGCCCTCGAGCCGGACGACGACCTCGACGACCCCAACGACGGCCCCACCCCCCTCTTCGGCAACAGCAGCGCCCCCCCACCTGTCCAACCGTTCGGCAAGCAAACCGCTTTCTGAAATTAACTTCACTAGGAGCGTTCTACGTCGACATGGCCCGTTACGTTTCAGTGTGTACATCGAATGGACGACCATTTTTGAATTCAGTATTCTTCGAATTAGGACGTTTCTGCTCAATCTCGTCGTCAATATCTTCCGAAGAGGCAGTTTTGTATGTTTTGTGTATAATGCCGAATCACCACCAAGTTAAGTATTGCATGACGCGCAAGATGGCAACGTGTGTACTTAGAGTAATTAATTATTGCATTGAAGCAATATAATAATATCTAGTGGAGTGTATAAAATTAATTTAGGCAAAGTTATTTTGTAGTAAATATATTTTAGCGATAATGATGCAACTAATACATATCATGAAGAAGTCTTAGTTTATTGATAGAAGAGATTTTATATATATTATTTATATTGAAGAAGATTCCTTATTTAAGTCAATTAAAGTAGAGAGATTCAAGAGCACAAAATATGTTATGTGCTTCATAGATCATATTATAATAATGTGTATGGATATATGTGCGATGTAGTGACAATCACATGTAAATGTAACTACACGTGACCAAAGTATAACTGAATGTATTTGATACGTTAAACAGTTAAAGCTACAATCTAATGGAGACATATCGCTTCCAAAGCAATTATTAGTTATGTTTATTAAAGTTTAATGAAATATATTTATTGAATTACAATAAGGGACATTGTAAGAGCAAATTCTTACAGGCTTATGAACGTGGAGTTGATTGATATTGAAAGCAATAGCGCAAATTTAGTGTAGAGAGTACAATTTAGTGGCTGTAAGCAAGTAATTCATAAAACGAAGCTTTATCTGTATAGTTTATTTGAGAATGTTCTACTTCTTTTAAATACTTACTTTATTGATGTACCTATTTTAGCAATAAGATCTTAGCTTCGTTGAATTAATGGTAAGACTAATGGGTAGTTCGTCTAAGAGGTGACTTCGGACTATCAGAACAAAGAGTTGTTGAAAGGTTAGAATGAAACAATCAAATCATCCATGTAAGAAAACTGTTTTTAAATTTTTCTAAATCTAAATGGATTTTTATATAATAAATATCTTAAAATAACAAATAGCTCCTTATGTCAAGGCTGGCAGAGAGACTTATATCTCCTTTACATTCTTCATGACCTATGCATCCTCTCAGAAAAATGTTCCTATTTGATGATAATCACTTCTTAGATGCAATAGTAATGTTCGTAATTGAGCTCTTGTGTCCAAACGGCCTAATGTTGTAGATATATGAGATCAATGTGATTTTAAGAACACCAACACTTCGGTCCAAGTTCACGTGTGTGAAGCGAACAGTTGCTGATAGTTCGAATTCACCTTAATATTTCAGTAAATGTGTATCGGTGTTCAGAGTCGTAATATACCTAGTGTCTTGATCCCACCGTAATCGACCTGCGTGTTAAACGATGTTTGAAATATTTGATGTTTATGTCACAATATTGACGCTTATTAAATGTGTATCTTTAAGATTACTAAAAACCTTATTACTTAAAACCTTAAACAAATATTATACGTACTACCCTGCTTTTGAAGTTGTTTTATGAGAAATTTAATATCGTTATATATACGACTAGAAATTATAAATATATTGGAAATATTTACGAGATATTTTGCGAAAACCTTTCAATGTGATAAAAGTATGTGTTTACAGTCTTTCTAATTGTATGATGGTGGAATTGGTCACCTATATTTAATAATTCAAGTTGTAAGACTTGCAAGTTCGATACATATCATGTCTGCGTGATTTAATATGAATATAAGTATAAATATACATATCATAGATATTTAGTGTGAAACGAAACATATCAATATAGATGTAAGTGTAGCTATAGGCATCGTTGTTGTTCTTCGACCACGTTCGTTTGATAAATAAACGCATCGCTTTATTATTCACGTTCATGTTATTTCGTTTGTTAATTGTTTATTTGTGATATTTGATAATTTGAAATGCTAAATCCATTTAAATCGTTATCTACGTACCTTTGTCTACATTTAAATGAATTTTTTATTTTATTTTTTATACAACTAGATGACAAACAAGCTGACGGCCCACCTGGTGGTAAGCGGTTACCGCCGCCTATAGACACCTGCAATAACAAGGAAAAGCACTTGATATTGCATGCGCGTGATATTGTAAGTCAGTATTGGAGTAAAGGTTTCCTTTTTGCCAATTTGGATATACAGAAGCACGCAAGGTTGACAGTAGTTTTACAAATAGAAAAAAGGTCAGTAATTATCACATGAAACCCATCAATCACACAATGTCCGTCCCATATCCTTCACAATATAGGTAATCATTACCATCATTAATTTAGTTTAGATGTCGATGATAATGAATTTAATAATCTTATATATCGTATTAAAAAATTTACATGAAGTTTAAAGCGATGTGTTCAGTTACAAGCGGGCGCTCGGTCCACTGTTAGTTAGTAGATATACCTACTATTTATTGACTTATTCCTAGATCTTGTTGAATATTTTCAAAATGTGAAAAAAAGTGTAATGTTGTGAATTATGCAGCCGCTCCTGCGACGTCAATAAAACGTATAGTATGTTGAACCGACTTTTTCATTGTTTCTAACGTGGAAAATAAAACCCCAAATACGATGTTTATTTACAAAAGATTTTTAATTTATACAAAATCATTCTCCGTACTTAAAACTAAATTTTTGTACAGTTTATTACAATTAAATAAATTTAATACTTTCGTCGAAAACAAACTTAATTACGGCAGACATTGTGAAATCACGTGACTAAATAAATAGAGAGACGACGCGGGCTTGATCACAGTGCATCGAAGTATTACATCGACGGAAACAGGGAGCACTGTCTCAGCTCCTACAAGCCGTTCACGCGCACCCAGCGGACGACGGCTTGTGAAGTTCTTATTACGCACTATATTTCCGTCTCTTTTCAAGACTTACATACAGGACAGGTAACTTAATATTGACTATTGTTTCCGATCTATGACGCGGTAAGCCTAGGGGGAATTGGTTTAATATACGTAGCCGCCGTTAGAGTCGTAGCTCTGGTTGATAGTAGCCGGAACGCTGGAGCCCTGCCCGCCAGAGTAGCCTCCAGAGCCGCCGGATGAGTATCCTCCAGAGCCGCCGGATGAGTATCCTCCAGAACCGCTGGAGGCATACCCTCCAGATGAAAATCCGCTAGAACCACTAGAGAAGCCGCCAGAGTTCCCACCAGAAGAGAACCCGCCAGAGAAGCTGCCAGAGCTTGGGGCGCCATACGAACTGGAGGGAGCGGGGGCGCCGTACGAGTTGGAGGGGGCGGGAGCGCCATACGAGCTGGAGGGAGATGGAGCACCGTATGAGCTAGAGGGGGATGGAGCACCGTATGAACTAGAGGGAGACGGGGCGCCATACGAACTTGAAGGGGCCGGGGCACCGTAGCTTGAGGAGGGGCCGCTACTGCCGAAGCTGCTTGAGCCGAATCCGCTACTGCCACTGAATCCACTACTGCTGAAGCCGCTGCTGCCATGACCAGAAGACGGAGCGCCGTACGACGAGGAGGGGGCGGGGGCACCGTAAGAACTAGACGGTGCTGGTGCACCATACGAGCTAGACGGGGCCGACGATGGTGCTCCGTACGAGGTAGATGGGGCAGGGGCGCCGTAGGAGCTGGAAGGAGCAGGGGCACCGTAAGAGCTAGACGGGGCAGGGGCACCATAAGAACTGGATGGCTTTGGTGCACCGTAGCTGCTCGACGGTTTTGGTGCTCCGTAGGTAGTCGAAGGTCCGGTAGGAACTCCGTAGCTGGTCGCTGGTGGCCTGGCAGGGGCGCCGTAGGAGCTGGACGGTTTTGGAGCTCCATATGAGCTTGACGGCTTCGGAGCTCCATAAGAGCTAGATGGCCTGGGGGCACCGTAAGAGCTAGATGGTTTGGGGGCACCGTAGCTAGATGAAGGGCGGGGGGCTGGAGCACCGTAGCTGGATGATGGAGCAGGGGCGCCGTAGCTGCTTGAAGGCGCCGGGGCCCCGTAGCTTGACGAAGGCGCCGGAGCGCCGTAAGAGCTAGACGGGGCAGGTGCTCCATAGCTAGACGACGGGCGACTCGGGGGCCCATAGCTAGAAGAGGGGCGAGAAGGCGCTCCGTAGCTCGATGATGGGCGTGGTGGAGCTCCGTAGCTGGAGGAAGGGCGACCGCCGCCGAATCCGCCACTCGAGGGCGGTAGGTACGATGAGCTCAGCGGCGCTGCGAACAAAGGAATTGGTGCTTTACTGGGAATCATGAATTTTCTAACTTTCGAATCGGAGCTATTGCCTTTAATGATTGTCTTTAAGATAATCCTTTGATAACAGCTACAGTCGACACCATATCAAGCGTAGTAGTTTGATCTTGAGACCCTTAATTAAAGCGGTCGTTCGAATTCGTAGTGTAACTTGCTACACTTGATGTGGTGTCGTCTGTACAATCTGAGTCTAAAAATATTTACGACCCTAAGGTTTATAATTGCATGCACAAATCTGTGTTGTGAAACAGATTTGTGAAATCTGTGTTGTGTGTGACAAATGATATCATCAAGCCTGTGGAGTTATGATATAATTTGATTAGACATAGGGCATAGATTTTTTCACACACGGAAATCGGTTGCATTATAAAGGTTTACTAGGAAGTAGAAAACCTTTTTTGTCAAAAAACTTCAAAATAATATCTGATAGAAACGAGACAAAAATCTACGGACAATTAACAATAAACCTTTTTTGTTCAGTACTTCCTTTTTATTTTTGTGTAATCATTACAAATGTGTCAATTTTTTAATTAGGAAATGAGCTTGATCATCAAAATGTCATTTATTACTCTTGAGATAGAAAAAAAACATACCAACCGAATTAAGAACCTCCTCGTTTTTGAAGTCGGTTAAAAAGTAATAAGTATTTAGACTTAGCATTCTAGCCTTTACTGCACACAGTGTCACGGAGAATCTAATTTGAAAACTGTTAAACATTTTAAGACCGCAATTGTACATAATAGATGGCGACGATCATGTCATTGCACCAATATAATTTATGTAAACAAACAGAAGCTTTTTTTAGCTAGGTAGAAGTGACAGATGGCTGAGGCTCTGTGGCAATATGTGATATATGCTAAATAAACGTTTAGTATTTACCATCACGCTTGTAGTGCTTGCGTGGTGTCGCCACGGCCGCGGACACCAGCGCCGTCAGCAGCAGCTGTAACAACAGAATAAACAACTTAATACCATCTACAAAATTTTCCTTGTTTGACCTTGTTCACTCTTCAAAAATGTTCGACCTCGTACGTATGCTTAGTTTAACATCAAACCTAAAAATTACGGTCAGTACCTACAATGTTCAGCTTATAATGCTATACCATTATCAATTGTAATTCCTAAGCCGTAAGGACAAAGAATTATGAGGTTTGCTAAGAAATTCGTGGTACAATTATTGCAAGATGAGTCTTCGTCGGAGGTTGCGAGAATTGCGAAATAAGGATTTACACGAGTCCAAGAGATTAGTGGTTCCCACCAGTTGCAACGGTGCTTAGCACTAATTTTAGTGAACTTGAAATTTTGTGTCAATCATTCAAATAAACACCTGTAGCGTTGTGATAAACGTGACGAGACTTGACATTATTTGTTAAATAGTTTTTTTCTTGAAATACCAAACATTTATTACTTTAACGACATTTTAAGTTTCATGTAGCTGCCTTAATTGATTTATGACAAATATGAAATGTTTGTGATGATCAATTTTCAACCTTTGATTGTTAAATTTGGATTTCAATTTTATATCGCAATCAGGTTTTATGAATTTGCTACTAATGTAAGTAAGACAGTTTTCAGAAGATGGTTTACAGAGGATTAGAGCCTTTTCAAAGTACAGCTGAGACTTGATAACATTACCGCGGCGAAGTTAAATGAACAGCAAGATATTGGTCAATCAAATATTGATCGATCAAATATTATTTAGAATAAACTTCATTTTTTATTTTAGGTAATTAATACAAATAATTTATCTACAACCCAGCACTATCCGTAAATCTTGAAGCATAGACAGTCGATGCATTCATAAGCTTAGTATGGACAATAAGCGTGGTCTAATAGTTGTAATTTCAGAAATGGGTCGTCATCACTCCGCTCACGTGCACAATAAAGATCAAACTGACTGCGAATACTTTCTTACAGCCGGGTTTACGCAAGCTGTGCGCGTACCAACGCTTATTCAAGCGGTAGATACACTTTCCCGGATCCGTAACTTTGATCCTTATCTGTAAAAACGTGTTTTTAAACTTTGTGTAACACGACGGACAGGGATTGCTTTTGTAAACAAGTCGCTGATTTTTGGCGAAACTTTATTTACGGACTTAATTGGTATTCATACTCGTAAGGCGCCAAAACTTCAAAGAAACCTAGAATAACTTTGAATTTTGTAATATCGTCCCGTTTTAATATTTATCATCACTAAACAGAGATGACCTTGGAGCAGGACATACTGTCTTTGATGTTGTCAACTAAACTTAACGGTCATCCATTAATATGAAATAAGTCCATTACCCTAATTAACTTTCGTCTTTTCCTTGTTAAATAAACATTGAGTCACAACTTTCATGATGAATAAGATCCTGTCACTAAGATTACTTAGCTGTTTCAGATTCAATTTCATTAGAGTATGTACGACTGACCCATAGCTTTTAATACTTATGACCAAAATAGACTCCATTATCATTTCTATTATAATAATTGCGGTTTGAGAATCTTCTCTCTTTTGAAGGTAAATAAATATGATCGCTTCCTGCACGTCATCTGTCGTAACGACATCTCTGCATCTGGCTAGACCTTAGAATTTTAATCTGAGAGCTAGACGCAGCGACAAATGCAGATAGGTCTAAATGACAGCTCTGCGTCTTTTTATGACGACAAGATGTACAATTTGCGGTGTCTCTAAGGACGAGACCATACTCATATTCTATAATTTCGGCTCATTCCCACCGATTGACAACTGCACACAGAGTCATCAGTTGCAACACTGCAAACTACAATGGAGCTATGCAAATTCACTCAGAAACGGTGCCGAGTGTTTCTAGTGGCAATTAGGGCATTGTCGGTGGCAACGATGTTATGGTGTTAATGCTTGTGTGGTAACTTGTTCAGTTAGTTGGTGACCAGCAGAATGCATTGAGTTGGCCGTTTGTATTAATATCAGACTAACAGGCCTATCATCAAACATTTTCCGAAGTTTTGGACCAAAACTAAACACGTTTCGTGACATATAGTAGATGTTTAATAACTTAACGACCGTCTGGTCGAGCGGTCTGTACCCCTTGTTATACAGGCCACTCGGTCAAGAGGTCCCGGGTTCGAATCCCGGTAAGAGCAAATGTTTGTATGATGAGTACGAACTTTTGTTTACGAGTCATGGATGTTTTGTATGTTTATTTAATATATTTTTAGTATTTACATATATACATATTATTGGCTACACTGGCTACCTTTCCCATAAATTCGACACTGCTCAGCACAGGCCTTCCTACATAGCAGAAACACATGAGAAGTTTGGGCCATTACACCACCACGCTGGCCCAATGCGGGCTGGTGGGTTAAAGCGGTTGCAGTAACAACCGGGATCAACGGCTTCACGTGCCTTTCGAAGCACGGAGGAGCTCGCGACTACAAATTTTGATTGACCAATCCCGTAATCGACCATCGCGAAAGTTGCTTTGTTTTTGTAATCGAGATCAGTGCGCCCAAACCAATACGCCACCGGAGCTCCTCTTACCATCAGGTGAGCCGTTTATTTGTGGGGTGACATCCATTGTCATGTTTATATTAAAAAGCTTGGGTGACAGAACCATTAATTCGCAGATTGCCCCAATTACACAATTTTGTCTTATTACATGCTGGTGTCACAAAAACAAAAGACTATTACAAAGACTTGTAACACCTCTTTCCAATCAAGACCCGAGCAGTGCCAAAATTGGAGCCAAACAATAAAATTGAATATGATTGACGATGTGGCAACGGGGCACGCACCGTGAAAGACAAAGCGACAACTGAACCTACTAAATTATATAACTTGTCTTCAAGCGATGTAGAACAATATCTGAGCTAGTAGACCATATATCTGTCAGCATCGATTCCAAAAACGACCAACGCACTTTCACCATCACCATGATTTCAGCCTAAAAACCTCCACTGGTGCACAATGGCCAGTTATTACCATTTCAGATTTAACGATGATTAGTTACAAAATTATTTTAATGTGGTTTATCAGGCAAGACTTTTCTTCTCACCGTATGTATAGCGCGTTCGACGCAGATTCTTAAGGCGATACCTCGACGGAACTAGCGACACCACTTAATTTATATTAATTGTGGTGAATAAAGAACATAATAAACAAAAACGCTTTAGTGAATGACTAAAGAATGGTATTTGTTATTTTTTGAGATGTGCTCGGTATAAGATATTCCTCTAAATGTAACCTATTTTTTCATTATTGCCGAAAGTGGCCACTTTTAACAATAATAAAAAAAATGGTTACTTATAGGTAGACACTTTATACAAGATACATCTTTAAAAAATACAAATACCGTTCTTTAGCAATTCTCTAAAGCGTTTTTGTTCTAAATTCACCATAATTAATAACAATCAATTGGTGTCGCTAGTGTGCACGAGGTAGCCCCTTAACTTTTAATAGGAGGTTATTATAAACTTTTTACCATTCGGGTTAATACTCAGTACTCAATCATTTATTGCAGCCATAATGTAGTACATAAGTACTTAATTATGGTTGCAATATACATACAGATCAATATACATTCAGATCAATTATGGACTCTGTCCTGTCGGGCATCGCAATGAGTAGAGGAGAGGACGACGCGAACGTCTTACCATTTCTAACAATTACCATTTCTTTAAACTTATTTACGTGTATGCATTTGTGTATAACAGTAAAGGATAAATATAAATAGATACTCTTTTATTTTTTTAGTCACTGTTTAGTGTATTTGTACTAAAATTTTAAGCTAACCTTTACAAACAAGTAACTTTTTTAAACTCTCTGCGAGTCAAGAACGGCGTGGCTAGGGGCCGAAAACTGAAACCCTTCTTTTTGAGGGCCCCTTATATATTTGAATTATTAATAATTGAAACAGGTTAAATTATTTAGGTACTTGAATGTCAAACCATAGTCATATCCATGACATTGGCAAAAGTCTTGCAGACAATTTAATTACATAATAAAATCTTAATCTCGTTAATCACTACAGCAATTGTCGTTAAAATTACGTTATATTTTTATTATACACCTGTTAATTAACAATGTAATCACGACTGTCTTACACAATACACATAACATAAAGGCGTGAAGCAGTGAAAGTGATAATCCTATTAATTACGTCAATCTCTTGACGAATCAACAATGGTTATAACTGTCAGATACGCCTCTATTATCTAGCCCAAAGTAAGCATCATTAAGAGCTTGTGTTATGGATACTAGATAACGGAGAAATTCTATATATTTTTTTACTGGGCATGGACGGTATTTCATCTTAGGCCTCAGGATGACAACGCACCTGCAATATCAAGTGATTTTTTCTTGTTATTGCAGGTTTTTGGCCTATGCTGGATAGGCGACGAGTCCCCAACATAACGCTTTCTTAGTGAGTTCAAGAGCGACCCTATTACACTGTAGTTACAGAACACTACACAGAAGTAATATTATCTGCGATCTTCTAGAGATAGGTAAGATAGGCACATTAGTTATTCTGTGGTACTACCCCAGTCAGATGCTGAACATTCAAGTCAAATTAAATTAAGGTAGGTACATTTTGTAGTAGGATTAGTAAGTTGAAGTGGCAGTGGGCAGGGCACATAGCACGCAGAGCAGACGGCCGGTGGGGCGTTAAAGTTCTAGAATGGCGACCACGTACCGGAAAGCGCAAAGTAGGACGGCCTCCCACTAGATGGACAGACGACCTGGTCAGGGTCGCGGGGAGCCGTTGGATGCAGGCGCAGCAGAACCGTTCCATTTGGAAATCGATGGGGAGGCCTTTGTTTAGCAGTGGACATCATAAACTGATATGATGACGATGAGGTAAATTTCGGTTGTTATTTTGTATATTCTACCTAGGTAGGCACTTATGTAGATCTATCTTTGATCTTATTTGACCATATTTGTAAAAGATTTCATTAACCTTAGGTATTTATTTTTTGTTAAAATAATTTGTAACAAAGTCAATTCTGCATCTTTTTAAAATGGATATCCATCCTGAAAGCTTATTTTAAAATGTCAGTGAAAGAATTTTTGAAATAGAATGAGCAGTTTCTGATATTAACTCCTACCTACAAAATTACAAACTTTGTAGCTGTTGTTATAATTATACAGATAGATGAGAAGAACAATAAAAATAAAAACAACAAGGAAAAAATCACTTGGTATTGTAGGTGCGTTGTTGTCATCCTGAGGCCTAAGATCAAATCCTCCTTGGAGTAAAAGTGTTCTGTGATCAAATCAATCACACTGGCTACCTTTCGCTTCAATCTGGAACACAGCGAACTTTCGGATAACTTTGTTTATCGAGGCTTTTAAGACAACACAGGCAGTACCTGGTTTTAATTAGTTCTTAATTGTTCAACATAATTAAAAATCTATAAAAGAAAAATGTTGACGGAAATATTTCCACGACAGGCGGCGGGAAACGATCGTCATTAAGTTTTTACTTTGGTTAACGCTTTAATCGTTGACTTATCTGCCTTTTCAGATAGAAAGTCGTTGGCAGAAGTTGTTATAATTACATAATTAATTACATTTTCTTATTAACAGTGAATAAATAAAACAATGACGCTAGCTTGCACGCAAGTCAATGAAATTAGTCGGAAAGTTAAAGTTTGTGAAACAAGCAACGAGTAATATCTTTGAAAGAAAAACATTTCCTGTAGTTGTATATTTTTTAAAACTATAAGAGCTATGTAGCTATGGAGAGTGTCAAACATGTAGTTAATTATAGCAATTGTGAAGTTTGTATTCGATGTTCGACTATTTAATAAATTCTTTCCTCGTGTATTAGGTATCAGAAACAGCCGCCAGGGCCAACGATATAAGTAAAAACCTCATTGCAATTATTCCTAACGGTTTGCAGAGACCCAAAAGTGATTCTTAATACAACAATGACTTTAAGCAAATTCGACTGATAAGTCGTTTATAAAAGTAATAAAGTACTGTTGTATTGTACTCTAATTTAAGAGACAAAATTATCATACACCCCTCCGAACGGCTGCTGTAGCTGCGTACCTACGATCAGGCGGTTCGTATGCTTGTGTGGCACCCGAAAACTTTGCGCATGATTCTCGTGTCACCTTGGGGACTATACACGACTTACCAACACTATGAAATTCATAAGAAAACGTTAAAGATATATTGATAATCTTGGAGACGAGTCTCCTACTTCCAACATAAAGCTTTATGATGATCTCTGGCGATCTTACTCCCCGCATGAACAGAAAACTACAAAGTTATGTGATTTGCGATACATAGTAGGGTTCAGGGTGCAGTAGTACCTATTGACTGGTCATAATCATTCTGGTCTTAAAATCATTATTAAATAATGACAACAAAAGGTCAGTGATATCTAAAACAACAATATTACATTTAGACAATACTGGGCACAAGAACCAGTTCGTCGACATTACCATTCCCAGGCGTTACCATCTCAACGTCTTCTTATGTAAATCGTGGCGGTCATATAAATCACAAACCGCATACGTGCCACAACTATGTATTACCGCATTCGGGATTCCGGTCCTTGGTTTTATAACATGATCGGAACATTCAAAATAAAACACAAAGTGACGGTAGTTTGTACTGAATGCATTGAAAACTTCCATTCTGATGAAGAATAAGTTACATGGAAGACCTCAGTCCGAAGATAATAATGATGTACAGTCGAGTACTTTATTAGGTATCCATTTCAAGGTTAAGAAATAATTTAAGTAATAATATAATAAATAATAGCAATTATTTGAATTTAGTCAATTAATAATTTAAATAAAAAAACGTTGTAAAAGGAAAGAAAGCGGTGAAGAAATTAGTAGCTAGATAATACCTAGTGCTTCGGTGGCGTAGTGGTAATCGCGTCAGACCAGAAATCAGGAGACGCGGGGTCGAGTCCAGCCTGGAGCATATCTTTTTTCATCGCTTTCTTTGTTTATTTGTAATTGTTACAATAAAGCAGGCGTTTAAACGCATCAAAAACATTAAAATGTGAATAATTGAAGTATCCATTTTGAAGTATGCACTTTAAATTACATAGATATGTAATTAATCACCGCGATAATTCTATGTCAAAACTCAATGTGTCATAATTTATTCGAATAATAATTAAGGTCTCTCATATCAATTACTGGTTTCTTTGTAAAAAGGATACATCTTTAATAAGCTTTGAAAGTTTATAAACATTGTAATAGTGTATTGTATTGTGTGTGTGTGTGTGTGTCTGTGTGTGTATAATACGTAAATGTATCAAAAAGTGTATAGATAGTAATCATACATGACCGGCCCGACCGGCTGGCCGAGTGGTCTGTACCGCAGGCTACTCGGTCAAGAGGTCCCGGGTTCGAATCCCGGTAGGAACAAATGTTTGTATGATGTGTACGAGCATTTGTTTACGAGTCATGGATGTTTATATGTTTATTTAGTATATTTCTAATATTTGTATACATATTATTATCATTATTTCTCCGTTATCTAGTGTCCCATAACACAAGCTCTTAATGATGCTTACTTTGGGCTAGATAAAAGGTGTGAGTGTATAAATATTATTATTATTATTATTATACATAAATATGAAATATTGAGTGTTGAATTAAAATTACCCGCGGTGACTGAATACAAACTTTAAAGTGGCTACTTCAAAATGGATACATAATAAAATATTCGTAAGTTACTCTACACAAATTAACACAATTCAATTTTTATCTTAGAATAAACAGTGTCTTACAAATCGGTCATCCGGGAGGTATCTATGCATCTACTAGTAATTAATACGATTGTTATACTGATGATCAAGTACAATAGGAGGCAGTCACACGGGAACCCCAGCGAAGCGCACCGTTGCCATGGGAACGATCACAATGCTCCTGCGCAATCAACGCCGCTCGCATTGTGCAAAAACTTGCAACCACTCTTCACAAACCCCGCGATTCCCGCCATATTGGAACATTACAATGGAGCATTTGACACCATCACCTTTAACATCTATGGACAATGTAGCCTGTTTCGTAGGTTCACGACATGATAAGAACTTTAAAAATAATATACTGCAGACAGCCCATGCCGAGTCGCAGGCCATTTTACATGACTGAAGACTAAGTCGTAATGATATTAGCCTTTGATGGCCAGTGCTGAACAAAGGCCTCCCCTATTGATTTCCAAATGGAACGGTTCTGCGCAGCCTGCATCCAACGGCTCCCCGCGACCCTGACCAGGTCGTCGGTCTATCTAGTGGGAGGCCGTCCTACTTTGCGCTTTCCGATGCCATCCCATGCTAGAACTTTAACACCCCATCTTGTGAACGTGCAAAAATAACAATTTTAGTTTAAATACGTAAGAGTGCTGTTCTTTTAAACTTAAAATTGAACTCAGCTTGCCAAAATGACCCAAGAAACTGTAGCATTTATTGATTGTTTCAAATCAATCAATGATTCAAAGATAAATATTTTGATTAAACGTCATAAAATATTCATATTGCTAATAAAGAGAGGTTCCGACAATAATGAAACAGTTCTGTAGACTGAACGAGAATTGGAGTCTAAAGACATCGGTAACTAATTCAAAACAATCAAACGTACAGATTAATCACGGGACTTCTCACAAGCATTGTTAGTTGACAAAAGTGAATATAATGTTCATTTTTCTCAGATAGGAAGGTGTGTAGCGAGCAGTTAGCAGGCGGAACCTGGTCGTACAATGACAACACTTTCCAATATAAAATGGGTTTTTCCTACAATTTTCTCTCTCTTCGCTGTTGTGTAAGTCTAGACATGACAGAGGTCATGTAGACTTTAGTGATAATGAGCAATAAGCACTAATGGCGTTACATACACCAGCTAGTGATTTTGGTGGCGGAGAATTCGTAGTTCATTTTTTGAGTAATAGGGTAATACAGTAAGGATAGTAACGAATCGAGCAACTACATTATAATCCTTACTCTATATAAGTCCCACTGCCGGGCACAGGCCTTCCTACATGGGAGAAACACATGAGAAGCTTGGACCATAACACCACTACGCTGGCCAAATAACCCACATTGGTTGTTAAAGCGGTTGCAGTAACAACCGGGACCAAAGACTTAACGTGCCTTCCGAAGCACGGAGGAGCTCGAGATCATTATTTTGATTGACCCATCCCGGGATCGACCATGGCGAAAGTTGCTTTGTTTTCGTGATCGAAGCCAAAGAATCCAAACCGCTACGCCACCGAGTTCCTCCAAAAAATACTAAGTGGGCTACTAAAAATAATGAAATGGCATCTAATCGTTGAATAGATGCCCAAATCAGATTTTTAGAAGCTGACTAAGCATTTTTTTGGTTAGTTTTGATTCACGCGATCCGCAGATCCGCATAGGGTAATTCATGCCAATCATCCAAAAACACGATTTCCGAATCGTTGCCAAACTCTTTACTTTCCAGAAAAGATCATAGCAGTTAGCAGTGGACTCTACCACAGCTCAAATGAAAGACCTTAAAAGTCAGCCTTAGTTTCGTTGATCAGTAAAAAAAAGAAAAAAGAAAGTAAAATATATTTATTGGAACTAAAAACAATGGAACAGAGGTTATTAGGGCGGTTTCAGGTTAGCGTATTTTTCAGCATACGCGCATACAGGCGCGCTACATACGCGCTTCAACAAACCGGACACGGTTAACGAAATAAGGTCTCAAAATGTACTCTTTGAAGGTCTCCTGATGACGATACCTGCGTGGTTTTCAATATCTTTCCTTTGTTCTTTGTAACAAGACCTTTCATCATCTTGCCACACCTGAGGATTTGTCTGACCAGGACTATTTTCACATCAGCAGTGCATCGCCCTCTCCGCTCTCCGAATTTCAGATAGTTATCAATTAAGCAAGCGGTTATGTTCTTTCAAAGTGTCTACAATCAATTAAATATGTTATTGCGCAGATACTATTCGACTTTACCTTTCATTTCATAATAATTGTTTTAAATGTCGACGTTTTCTTAAAGTCATTAGTTTGATTAACTTCTGTAGCGACATTTTATTATTTCTTGTAACGACAAAGTCATTAGTGAATGTCATTCTAATGACATTTGATTTTATTACTGTTTTAAAAGAAAGATGAAGTTGCGCTTCCTCTTAAAACATAAGTCTCTTCTGATGGAGAGAAATGCTGTATAAATGCGTACCAAGAGTTCATTTGTATCAAGCATCTTTGATCGGAGCACACTTGACCTGAATCTGTTCAAGATGAGATCGATGATGTAGCGAGCGGGATACACAAGAGTCTACTCACACAAATTTTAAAATATGTCGGGATATGCCATTAGAAATACACGACCTGTAATTATTTTGTCAATTAGTATGTTTTTCGTTCAAATAAACATACATACTTCTCTCGAATTAACTTAGAGGGTAGATTACGGAGAGCTTGAGTACTTGTATAAATATTAGATTTACGCACTTATATAAATACAATAAAAAATGATGGGTGGACTTGAGGAACGAGTTGATGAAAAAAACTACACGGAACCGTTATCCCATATACCTATTTACTTAGAAAAAAAGTAAATACACGTAAAATATTTTTCAAACATTTATAATAATAATGTTCTCTTAGGCTTTTAGGAGGAGTTTGGTGGCGATGTGGTTTGAGCGCTCTGGTTTCTATTACGAAAACAAAGCAACTTTCGCCAAGATCGATCCCTAGATGGGTCAATCAAAATTTATAATCTGGAGCTCCTCCATGCTTCGGAAGGCACGTTAAGCTGTGGTCCCGGTTGTTACTGAAACCGCTTTAACCCACCAACCAGCATTGGGCCAGCGTGGTGGTGTTATGGCCCAAGCTCCTCATGTGTTTCTCCCATGTAGGAAGACCTGAGCACAGCAGTGGGACGTATATTGGCTGGTGATGATGATGATAATAATGCTAAGGAAGAACTTAAGAATATCTTGTACATTTTCTTAACCAACACAGCTTTGCCGATTCCGAAAAAGATTAGCTAAGCCAGTCGCTAACAGGTCGTGAACAAAGAAATGTTCATTTGAACATATTTTAATCACGAAAACTATCTCGAAGTCGCACTCCGGGCCCTGTTTTGATATTAGTCAAGAGTATTCACCACTACACCAGCTGGTAGCCTATCTCTCTATCACTTTTTTAACCGACTTTAAAAAAAAGGAGGTGGTTATCAATTCGTCTGTATGTTTTTTTTTTATTTTGTTACTTCAGAACTTTTGACTGGGTGAACCGATATTGATGATTCTTTTTTTTTGATCGATGCGGAATAGTTCCCATTTAGGCCCATAAAATTTTTTTGAAAATCCATTGGGTAGTCTGGTTTTTAAATAAAAAAAAAGTCGTCTACATATGCGAAATTGCGGATTTTTGCTTTCTTGTGAATTTTTAATGTAATGATACAATAGTAGAAATTAATATAAGCTCACGATCACCCATCTAGCTTTGACCTTCAAAAGTTATCACTAAAAATTGTGAAAAAAAAATTATTTAAACAAAAATTAAAACCGACTCGAAAAAACTGAAAAGGATAAAATAATTAAATTTTAGTAGGTACTCATTCCCTAGGAACATATTTTTGGAGTTGGTGCTAAGTTGTTTCCAGAAACCATAGATAGTGAAGCACCGACTACAAAAATATGTTCCTAGGGGATTAGTACCTACTAAAATTTAATTATTTTATCCTTTTCAGTTTTTTGGAGTCGGTTGTAATTTTTATTGTTATTTTTCTCTGTTTTGTTTATCTTTAGAATCCCGATCGAAAATGACAGTGCCATCGACGAACTGTCACGACTTACTCGATACATTTATTGCACTCCATTAGTCACTGTAATTTTCATTTTGTTTTGATTTAGAAGAAAGGATGACTTATTTGTGTGATGATAATAGAAATACTATTATTTTCATAATTTTAATGGATCTTTGAAAGATATTTTTTGTTTATTTAAAATAGAAAAACATTTTATTAAGTAAAGCTACTTAGTAGTATTTTTAGCTAGTAGTAATAGTAGCTAGTTCCTGACTTTAATTTCTCAACATGTACTCATTAATTTAATAAATTAGTGTAGTTTATATTGCATGCCAAGTAGTAGAATATAGAACGCTCCTATAAAATATTTTTGTAACAACTACTTTTATACCTATATTCGCAAATAAAAGACTTGATTGATTGATTTTTTGAGGCGGCAACCGAGCCTGCGACTTTTTACAATTTGTCTGTCTTTCTGCTCCGTTTTCACTCCTAGACCGCTATACTGATATAAAGAAATTTGGCATGGAGGAAGATTATATCCCGGAAAAGAATATAGGCTTCCCTTGTCGCGTTAACCGATATCCACAGCTGGAGCCGCAGGAAGCCCCTAGTAATAATATTAGTTAGCCGGCTGCTTAGACGGACATTAAAAGAAATTACACGGAAGTTTCCTTAATTAATTGGGAATGAAAAAGGTGCATTTAAGTCTACATAAAAGTTTTCAAAACACTATCATCATCTCGGGGGAAATTACTTTGGAATTTAATACTCCTAAAGATTTTTTTTTTTTTTTTTTTTTATACAACTAGATGACAAACAAACTGACGGCCCACCTGATGGTAAGTAGTTACCGCCACCTATAGACACCTGCAATAATAAGGAAAAAACACTTGATATTGCAGGTGCGTTGTCATCCTGAGGCCTAAGATGAAATGCCGTCATGCCCAGTAATTACACTGGCTACCTTTCCCTTCAATCTGAAACACAGCGAACTGTTTCACGGCTGAAATAAGAAAGGCGGTGGTACCTACCCAGACGACCCTACATACGGGCCTACCACCTAGTAATTGGTTTTATATTGCTCTTAAGTTAAGAGCCATATGATTATTGTAGTAAATTATTTTTTTATTCAGTCATTATAGCCCTTAAGATAAGACGCGACCGGCGCACGTTGGCAACAATATTACATAACTTGTGTATTATTATCGGAATTGTCGTGATATGTTGGCGGGTCGTATTATGGCTGGCTGATTGCGGAAGCCTGTTCTGTGACGAGGAAATACCTTATGTTGATATATATTATATACGTCCTACGTACGTTACACTCTCGAAAAGTGTTACAGAGTTTTTTGAATTAATTTCGAGTCTATTTAACGCACTGAAGAAACTTTAATCTTACAACAAAATATCTCAATTTAAAATCAATGTTTAAATGACATTAATCCTGAAAAAGGGCAAAGCTATTTTCTTCCACAACTAGATGACAAACAAGCTGACGGCCCACATAAGTATATTTATAGACATCTGCAAAAGACAGGACAAAATCATTTGGTATTGAAGGTGCGTTGTCATCCTGAGGTCCATGCCGTCCATGCCCAGTAATTACACTGGCTACCTTTCTGTTTCATGGCAGAAATAAGAAAGGCGGTGGTACCTACCCAGACGACCCTACATACGGGCCTGCCACCTAGTAAAATAGTATTAACATTGATTCTTGATCTGACTTTAGTATCTTTGTAGAAACCGGATGGTAATGTTTATATAGAAGATAAAATCAAATTGTTTTTAATAGACCTTAAAGAAAAAACGTAAATAAAAGAGCAGTATCTCGAGCAATCTGTTTTAGTCAGAATGTTGGTAATGAGAGCGAAAAATTACGACAACAATTTGAAATTCAAATGTGACACATTATACATACCTACATTGCGAGCTTGAGGCGAAATATCTCGAACATAATAGACATAAACACGTATAAAATTTAAATACTACGCCGTGACATAACGATGTCGCGGTTTCCCACAGAGAAAGTAAACGCAGCGACCGTTACCACTACTCTTTGCTTTCATTGAGCGGTCTGTACGAGACACATCGAACAGCTGGGTTGTCAGCCACCAGTGTACGACGTGGGACGAATACCGGTCGTTCATTATGTAAGCCTTCTAAGGAGGTAATGTGAACTGCGACCCAGTGTACTATGTGACCTACAACGACCTATTAATGACACATAACAAGTTACAAGCACTGATATAATGGTTTATCAGTTCTTTAAGACAATAGGTACAAAATATATGAGGTTGGGTAAAGTCAGCACCAAAAGTAACCTAACACATTCAAGCTAAAAACCATCGAAGATTCATCATTTGGCAGCCATTAGGTCGAGTGGTTCAAAATCAAAAATATAATATCAATTCAACGCTTCCAAGAAGCTCTTTGAAATAAAAAAAAATGGTCTAACAAAGTCACAATGTTCATCTGTCAGTCATAATAATATATTAGTTTATTCCGGTTCCAAAAGAGAACTACACAGAACTACTGTCTTTTAAGCTAATGGCCCCTGGTTAGTACCCTGTTTTTCAAAACCAATATAATGGTTACTGTTTTGAACTCGAGTACTAATATTTACGGGCAGACGAATTTTATATTTATTACATAATATCCATACTATCTATTCATACTTCCAAATTGATGTTATTAATTAGAAAGTAAAAAGGTATAAAGACATTCATTAATTCTGAAGGAGCAAGGAAATAGAGCATCTGTAATTTCCGATGTGTCGCTGGTTTTCGTAGCATACTTAAATGACAGCAGGTTTGGTAGAGATCAGTGACCTTGACCCAGATGTCTTAGGTTGGAATCCCGGTAGATAAATAATGGTTAACTCGTGCCTGTGTCGTACTTCCAAAACTTGGAATTCTTAACAAGCAAGTATAAGGCGTTGTCTGCTTATTATAACGTGGGTTCCAATAAAGAGGCGTGATAAGGCACCTTAAAGCATTGAGATATCTCAATGCCTTAGATGCCGGCAAGGTGGAGGCGGCTAGAACAGTGTGTTAAACCAGCACAAGCTGTCTCCACATATGGACTCTCCTTACCGCTTCACATCAGGTGGTGTTGAGTTATTTGCCGTGCTTTGTATATTTTAATATATGTAGGTATATGTGCCCAGTTATGAAACAAACATTTGATCCAGTTTTAGTGACATAATAAAAATAAGTATTTTTTCCCGTTATCTAGTAAATTTAAGCTGTAGAATACTATTTGAGTTAGAGCGCCTTCACATTAGCGTTTGTCCAGCGTAGCTGAAGGCGCTCTTAGATAATGGGTGTGAATATTAAACATCTGTGATTATTCCAATACTCTTATTGCTATACGTTTACATAAATTGATTAATTATGTGAATTTTCCTTAACATTTAGGTAATGGATACAAAGATTAAAGGAGATATTTTATAACCGGCCAGGTATATATGTATACAGAATCTCAAAATCAGGAGAAATCTCCTAAATCCTTGACAAATATGCGTAATTTGTTTGTACATTGTCATTTTTCACGATTTCACCGTTAAACACTATGGCAATATGGCGGACGACATAGAAGTCAACTAAACGTCAAGTGACATACGCGCCATGATGAATATTTGGCTGTTTTGCAGTTTTATCTATAAAAAATCTCGCTTTGTAGCACGCAACAAAGCAAATAAAAAGAAAATAGACATATGAACACTGTTGTGCATATTTTACCTATTTTTTGTAGTCTTTTATTGATCTATTGTGATCGTGTCGTGAGCGGGAAATGATAGTTCTTTAACAATAATATGTTTAACAATGAATTTAATCGCGACGTGTTACCCGAGTTTGATTTATATTTTACAAACGAAACTAACCCTTTATTCAATTAGCCTTATGTCGGATTATATTCCATTCTAAACCAGCTACCTAGGTCTCTACGAATACCCACAAAGTATTTTACTTAGAGCCGATTTTTCAATCCTTGGTTATTATTTATCTAGCAACTAATTTTGACATATTTTACAAAGTTGAACTGATGTCTGGTCAAAGGCGAGCTAGAATCTGCGAGCGTGTGTAGCTATTATTTATTTAATGGTCTGAAAGCCTTATATTTCATATATTTACATACGGGTTTAAGCTGTAATGCTTTCGAAGCTAATCCTAAAAGTAATTACTATTAGCGAGGATAATAAAAGTATTTGGTTTATGCTTTTAGGATTCAAATATCGGTCTTTTATGAGTTGTGAATGCCTCAGTATTGGGTACAGCTGGCATGAGTACCGCGGTACGGTAGACTGGCCATTAATAGCTTTTAAGATGGTTATCGAGATTAGATACCCGAGTGTCCTCTCACTCACGACTGTTATTTAAAGTGAACTATACTCTTTATATAATAATAGTACACAACTTACTTATTGTCTACGTAACATCTTACTATCCCGGCGACGTTCTTTGACGACTTTCAAAGTAGTTTGAGCTACGAGGTTATGTGTCAACTGTCAAAATAGGTACATAATAGTTATCCGCCTAAGTTTAAACTGACAGCCAGGAAAATGCCATGCAGACAGGTGTCAACTTGCTGTATGCGAGTAATAGTTTTATTAGACCGAGTAATCATATTACTTACTTATCCATTTCACTCTTTCCAAGCTGAGCACAGAGTTCTAAGGTGAGTATAATTTTTAATCAATAGCTTTTTTGTACTCTGAGTAATTAAACAGACTCGAATAATTTAGCGCTAGCGCGTCAGAAGCTATTTATGTATCTATTAATAAGTAAGTGAGGAGCTCCGGAGTGGTGGTTTAAGTGCTCTGGTTTCGTTTACATAAACCAAGCAACTTTCGCCATGGTCGGTTCCGGATGGGCTAAAGTAACCTTGAGCTCCTTCGTGCTTCGGAAGGCACGTAAAGCCGTTGCTCCCGGTTGTAACTGCAACCGCCTTATCCACCAATCCGAGTTGGTCTAGCGTGGTGGTGTTATGTACCAAACACCTTATGTTTGTCTCCCATGTAGGAAGGCCTGTGCCTAGCAGTGGGACGTATATAGGCTAGTGATGATAATGAATAGGTGAAAAACGAACACTAAAGGTCTTCGTCTCACGTACGGATTACTGTGTCACAAGAATGGCTAATTAATTTGTCAATCATGCCCATAGCAACTCATATTTGTTATAAGTAAGACAATAAAGGCAGAAGATTTTTCACAACAAAATTCTGGATGATGCAAGGTTGATTCTGAAAATAGCTGATACTCATCACCTCATCACCAGCCTATATACATCCCTCTGTTGGGCACAGGCCTTTTTGTGCCCAACAGCGGGAAATACATGAGGAGTTTGGGTAGCACACGCTAGCCTAATGCGGGTTGGTGGGTTAAAACGGTTGCACTAACATCTGGGACCAACTGGGTAGCGTGCCTCAAGAAGCACGGGTGAGCTCGCGATTACCAATTTTGATTGACGCATCCCGGTATCGACAAAGGCGAAAGTTGCTTCGTTTTCTTAATCGAAACCAGAGCGTCCAAACCACTACGCCATCGAGCTTCTCAATTGTCTGTTTTATTTGTATTAAGCTGTCAAGCCACAGATTACAGCCGCCAATAGTTTTTTTAATGCCATAATACTCCCGGAAGTTTAATGTGGCTTCATAAATTAATAGCCAATAAAGTCTTAACCTTCTTATAGTTTAATCCCCATCTATTTTGATGGTTTTCTGAAGCCCATATTCTCAAGATGTCTGCATGACCTGCGATGCTGGGTGTTAGAAATTTCTGTACAATAAAGTTATTTCGCCATTAAGTGCTTACAAGTATGTGGATAACGTAGATTATTGGCGGCCATGTTTCAATATCGTAACAAATCCCTCTTACGCAGCGCGTGGTCACGAAAACGATCTGCTTTACAATCCATATTAATATTGTAAAAGCGAAAATAGTTCTGTCTATCTGTCTGTTGCTTTTCCACTCTTAAACCGATTAGTCGATTTTGATGGAATTATACACGGGTATAGATTACATCCAGACAGCACATACGCTGCCTTTTGGCGCGATAGCCGACATCAACGCAGGCGGAGTCACGTGTTGCCACTAGTTTCGTATAGTGCCTGCGTGGATGTCAGGTAATATCGCACCAAATCCTTTCTTTGGGAAGAAACACTGAGCAGATTGGACCCTCACGCCACGACATGACCTCATGCAGGCTGCTGAGTGAAAATGGTAATAGTAAACGGCACAACAACGTGCCTTCAGATCATCATCATCAGCCCATATCCGTCTTACGCCCACTGCTGAGCATAGGGCTTCCTACATGAGAGAAACACATGAGGACTGGGCCATAAAACCATCACGCGGGTCCAACGCGGCTTAGTGGGTTAAAATGATTACAGTATCCACCGGGACCAATGTCTTAATGTGCACGACGAAGCACGATCATCTCGAGGTTGATTGTAATTAACCCATCTCGAAACAACCATGGCGAAAGTTGCTTTGTTTTCGTCGTCGAAACAAAAGCGCTGCAGTTAACTTTGGTTTCAATTGCGAGCGAGTTTCGTCTGAAGGACTAAAAATCTTTTTTGTGAAATTAAAATGGGCTTGCTTCAAATCTTGCTCTTGGAGAGGTTAAGAAGTGGTTGACGATTAAGCAAGCAAACCTAGAAGGTGCCTATTTGATCCTGCTAAAGAGATACCCTATATGCTAGCAGTGCGTTCAGCTAGCAGTTCGGTCGGACCGGATGGCTTTGTTGGTTATAGCAACAGCTGAGGCTAACGCCTCAACGTGCCTTTTGAAATACGAGGAGCATAAGATGACAAATTTTTATTGATCCGAGTTCAACCATTGTGATGATTGCTTCGTTTTCATAATCGAATCCGCTACAGACTAAGTTTAGAATAAAGTCCTTCAAGCGCTTCGAGTTATCAAACAAAATAAAAACATGTATCACTCCTGTGGAAACCACATTGACAATCAACAGTGATTAACATTGGAATCAATAGACCATTCGCATTTACTAAGTGTGAAAACAATCAGCAATTACCATATGACATAATTATCAGTGTGGCGGACAATGTACTGATATGAGAAGTGTCGCCGCAGCCTCTGCGTCGTTAATGCGCGTGCGTCGGCCGTGCACTCAAGGGAAAGAGTATGTAAATTATGTGATTTATTGCTTTATTCATATGACAACAAAATTTTATTATGATTATGGACTTAGTAACATATAACGTTGAAGCTGTTAGAAAATTATGAATTTGAATGAAAAATTAAAATATATTCTCGAAAAATGCTGTTTCCTTTTAGTCACAACATTTCGTGAGAATTGTTGGAAGGTTTAAAAACATTTTAAAAATAGTAATTAGCAAACCAGACATAATAGATATCTATTCTATTATAAAAAAGACGCCATGGGACTCAAAAGAGAACAAAAGTTTTAATAACAAATTACGAATATAGATAATAAAAACAATATGATATTTCTATTTTGGTTTTAATTATATAAAGTACCGTATATTCAATCAACTGAAAGTCAAATGATCAACTCTTCAGAAAGCTCCTACATACAACGTAAAATATTTAAGCATTAAAATATTTAAGCATTTAAAAAAACCGATAATGTTTTAAGCAAAAGATTGACGTTTTAAATATAAGTTAGAAAATACACAAATATTTACGTATCTATGCGCGGCCTAAAGACACCGATTAGCTTTATGGGTCATTTCGGTACGAACTCATGCGTTCGCGCAGTTACATAAGCCGCCACACAAAAGGCCAGCAGACAATATTTGTATATTCTCCGTTGCCACTTTTCGTATTCATTTCTCCTTTGTAGACGTAAGGGCTGTTTGTGTAGAACACGACTGCAATCTATATAAGTAGGAGACATCATTTTAAGTTTAGTTCCGTTAGTGACAGAGCCAATTTAAAATCGGGTCAGACAAGTTTTGTGAGTTTACTTGGGGAGCAAGAACCTTGTCTATGGTTTGTAAAATAGTGTTTCGAACTTATTGGCTTCAGAGCAGACATTTTTGTATACGAAAAAATGATGACTTTTGTAATACAAATAATGGCTAATGACTCAATGACACCTGGAAAATATGAAACCGGGAAAGAAAGGGTGGAAACACGGTACCTTGCGCTGGTTCTATGTTGGTTCCGTAGTGCGGGCAGGATGTTGGTGGCCGCGGGATTCTGCCTTGCAGTCCGGTTTATATTTCGGTGATTTTCCCTTTGATTACGGTATGATCGCGAAGACCGAGAGCTCAGTAATCACAGCAGATGGGACTTAGCGTAGTCGACCGATCTGAACCGATGCGCACCTCTCGACACCGTCAACGACCGAAACGTAATGCTGCTCTTGACAGCAGTCACCAATAGAATATTCCAAGTACCCGTGTTTAGGATTGGATTTTTGGAAACATAATGTTAGGATAGAGAGGGTAGGAATAGGGCGGCAGAAATTCATAAGTTTTAAATCTAACATAATCGCCCCCTAAAGAGCTACCCAGCTCTTTCATTGAACCCTTAAGATATGAACCTTGAAATTGAAAATAAAATCCTTGAAATTATAAACTAATATGATAAATAACTAAGTTGATGTACCTTGAGATGATATTCCTTAAATATTAGATATTGAAAGATTGATGTTCCTTAAGATGATTTTCCTTTGTATTAATGATATTAATTAATTAATTTTAATTGAATTTTATGAAAATAAGCAACTCATTACGATGTCTGATCGTGATTTGTGTCATATTTGGGTAACGGACACACTTTAGCTGTAGATCGCAGACAAGAACCTGTACCAGTTTTCAGCTCTACAACTCTGATCACACCGTCGCTACCAGGATGTAATTTAAGCACTCGCGCCATACGCCATTGTAATGGTGGTAAATTGTCCTCCTTTATTATGACCAAATCGCCGACCTCAAGATTTGGTTTGTTAGTAAACCATTTCCACCTCTGTTGCAGATTATGCAGATACTCGGTTTGCCATCTGCGCCAAAAATGTTGAGAAATTTGTTGGACTAGTTGCCATCGGTTAAGGCGAGACGACGGAACGTGCTCAAAGCAGTGCTCAGGTGAAGTCGTAAGAGGCTGCCCTATTAAAAAGTGACCAGGAGTAAGCGTTTCAAGGTCATTGGGGTCGCTTGAAACAGGACACAATGGTCGCGAATTGAGCACAGCTTCAACCCTAGCGAACACTGTTGATAGCTCTTCGAAGCTAAGAGGCCTATCACCGATAGTTCGCTTAAAAAGCTGCTTTGCTGACTTCACAGAACTCTCCCACAGTCCACCCATGTGCGGGCTGTAAGGTGGGTTCATGTGCCAATTTACACTTAATATAGAAAAATGATTGCCTAGATCCGTTTGAGATTTTGTTAAAAAAGCCGCAGCTTCCGAAAGGTAGCGTTTAGCACCTTGGAAATTTTTGCCACAATCCGTATACACATCGGACACCGTTCCTCGCCGAGATACAAATCTGTGGAAGCTGGCCATGAAAGCATCAGTCGTTAGGTCTGACGTTATTTCTAAGTGTATCGCCTTAACAGCGAGACACACGAAGACGCAGAGATAAGCCTTTCCTATCCTGGCATTACGATTAGACGAGACTTTCATGTTGAAAGGTCCTGCAAAGTCGATGCCTACCTTAATAAAAGGCCTAGCTTGACGAACGCGATCAGGCGGCAACTCTCCCATAATTGGTTCCAGAGGTTTGACTCTAAGTTGACAACAACGTCGACATTGAAATATTCGGTGGCGAACCACTCGACGAGCCGACAGAATCCAAAACCTTTGCTGAAGAATCGAGATTAAGCATGAAGCTCCAGCATGTAAATGCAGCTGATGATAATAATCGATAATTAAATTCGTTAAATGATGTGACTTAGGAAGCAAGATTGGATATTTGCCCGAGTACAAAAAATTGGAGTGCTTGAGTCTGCCGCCCACCCGCAACAAACCTTCAGAATCAATGAAAGGGTTGAGACGACAAATTGGACCCTTCAAAGCCCGATTTAAACGGAGCGATTTGTAATGATCGCTGAATACCTCCTCTTGCACCAATCGGATAACTCTATGGGTAGCGTTTTCCAATTCTTGAGCTCTAAGAAAACCTGACCTTGAATTATTTGCCTTACGTGAGTTAAAAATAAAACGAAGTGACCACGCAAGAACTCTTAATAATTTTGAATAAGAACTAAACCGAGTGATAATATAACATGAAAATGTATCAGGGTCTATCGAAGCCTTCATTACAACCTCACTTACGGACTCAAAGGTATCTGGACCAAAAACTAAATTAATTGGCCACGTTTCAGGGTCTTCCTTCAACCACGCCGGTGACCACCACAGACTGTGGTTAACAATATCCTGTGGTAATAACCCCCGACTGGCACAATCAGCAGGATTGAGATCGCTGGGCACGTGTCGCCAAGAAATATTAGGTAAAAGACCCTGAATGCGAGAGACTCGATTACCTTCAAAAACCTTAAGCTTATGGGGTAGAGTGCGAAGCCAGCTTAGGACAATGCTAGAGTCACACCAGGCAGTAGTCTTACAGATTACAAATTTTCCTCGCAGCACATCTTTAGTGTGCGCAATCAATTCTGCAAGAAGCATTGCACCGGATAATTCCAGCTGTGGAATTGTACGCCTGTGTCTGGTTGGAGCGACTCTAGTCTTGGCCAGGAGCAAGTGAACATTTACACTGCCGTTAGAATCCTCAACCCTTAAATATACAACGGCAGCATAACCTTTTTCAGAGGCGTCACAGAAGCCCATTAACTCACAAAGAGTAGGATCTTCGCATAGAATGAATCTAGGAATATGAGGAAGCTTCAATAGACTAAAACTATCAGCAAAAGAAATCCACTTCTGAGATAAGTCCTCCGGTAGAGGGTCATCCCAGGATATATCATTACGCAACCACAGGGACTGCATAATGTTTTTCGCATAAAATATTACCGGGGCGAGAAACCCACATGGGTCGAAAATCCTTGCTATATTTGATAAAATATGTCGCTTAGTGGAGCATGGAGTGAGTGAGCCTATATGAAAAATGAAACTATCTATCTCATCTCTCCATTCCACTCCTAAAATCTTAAAAACTTTGTCCCCAGATTCTTCGAATCGATAGGGTATTTCAAGATGATCAGTGGGGTATCCTTGTAAAATTTCCTTAACGTTGCTGACCCACTTCCTTACAGACAAACCACCTTGAAACAAGACCTCAACTATCTGACGCTGGAGTTCTCTTGCCGACTCTATATTTGGGGACCCGCTCACAATGTCATCTACGAAGGTATCCTGCTGCAGCACAAGAGCAGCTTCAGGATTAGTCGTTTGATTTAACCTGGCCAGCTCATGAACAACGCGCATTGCCAAAAAAGCAGAGCTGGTTACACCGTATGTCACTGTGGTCAGCTCGAACTGTTGTAGAGGCCTTTCAGGTGATTCGCGCCAGAATATGGTTTGATAGAGACAATCCTCATTGTGGAGTCGTACCTGTCTATACATCTGTTTTATATCACAGGTGAAGACTACAGCATGTGTCCTAAACCTTAAAATGATATCCTCTACATTATGCTGAAGCTTTGGCCCGGACATGAGAACTTGATTGAGTGAAATTCCTGAGTTACTGGGAGAGGAAGCATCGAAGACTGCGCGAAGCTTTGTGGTACTGCTGCTTTCCTTAAGTACCCCGTGATGAGGTATATAATACCTATTATCAGATGAGTCGACAGTTATCGGCCTCATGTGACCCGCCTCCAGATATTCCGCCATAAATGCTACGTAGCTATCCTTGAGCTTCGTGTCTTTAAGCAGCCTACGTTCGAGGTTATAAAAGCGTTTTAAGGCGTTGGAGCGTGTGTCACCAATCGGCTTCCGAATAGGCTTAAAAGGCAGCCTAACAATAAAACGACCGGACACATCGCGTGAATGAGTATCTACAAAATGCTGCTCACATAATAAATCTTCAGGATCACGCACAGCTGAAACAGGTGGCTCCTCTGTCTCCCAAAATCTAGTAAGAGCACTGTCCAAATCGATTGCACAATGTAATGAGGTATTGCATTCCTTGTATGTATGTGTGGTGGGAGCCTTCCCTAGTAAAACCCAGCCAAAAATGGAACTATGTGCCACTGGCAATCCAGGACCTATAGGACACCGCTTACCATCAAACACCTCATTAATAAGATCCACACCTATGAGTATGTCAATGGGTCCCGGGATGTAAAATCTTTCATCGGCTAAATGTAAAGAGCCGCTTATGCACTTATCCAGCACCACCGGGGAAACCGGTATGCTAGGTAAAAAATTAGTAATGCGCTTCATGATAACTGCTGTGGTTACCAAAGGCATGTGTGTTTTGTCATGTAGTGATTGAATGGCACATTGTACCCTACCATTGGTACGCTGATTAGCTGTACCACCTACACCTAATAAAGTACCCGACATTGTACGAGGTAGTTTCAGCCTTTGAGCAAGAGTCTCTGTTATAATTGAAACCTGGGAACCGCTATCCAAGAGAGCTCTTACAGAATGAAGATACCCATTAATATCCTGGACTCCAACAATAGCAGTACCTAAGAGCATAGTTGAACCTTCAGGAATGCAATTGTAGTTTGAAGGATGGACTGTGGAACTTAAAGACGACACAGCAGCCTCTGCAACCTTTGGAGCAGAATTATTAATAGGATGAGAACCTTGTTTTTCAATGTGAAGCTTAGTGTGATGCTTCCCTTGGCATACTGAACAACGGCTTTTTGATAAACATTTATTAACTGAATGAGGACGTAAACAATTAAAGCATAAATGATCTCTTATGACCAGCTCCCTTCGACGAGCAGGTGTCATTTCATTAAATTTGTCACAACTAAAAATATAGTGACTTCCTTTGCAAACAGAACAAGAATATGTACTAACAGTAAATGATTTGTTTGGGTTAGTGTTGGTACCACTAGAACCGCTTGAAACCTTTATACCACCAACAGTTTCCAAAACTCTGAGCTGATTTTCCAAAAATTCTAACAGTGTGTCAAAGCTTGGAATGTCTTTGGGAGAACTTAAAGTAAGCTCAAACCTACTACGAAAATCTGAGGGTAATTTCCTTAAAATTATATGAAGTAGAATAAAACTCCATGACTTGACATCAAAACCTAAAGCCATGAGTGCCTGAGAGTTCTCCTTCAAAATATTAACAAATTTCCTTAATCCCTGATTGATATTATTATTATTTAAACTTGTTAATGATAATATTGATTCCAAATGTTTGTCTGCTATAAGACGCTTATTGTCATACCTGTCCTTTAAAATTAAATAAGCAACTAAGTAATTATTCTCTGACAGCTCTAAATGTTTTATAAGTGTTAAGGGTTCCTTAGCAAGTGAATTAATTAAATAGTGCATTTTTTGAACATTAGCTAAATCTTGATTATAATGAATCAAACAGTGCTATGAAATTGGGCCAATCTGTGTAATTACCTGAAAAGTTATTAATCTCAATTTTGGGCAAACAAAAATTACTACTTTTGTTTGTTACTCCGCTATTTGGCCTTTGGTTCGTATCAGTTTGTGAATAAGAAACCGGTATAATGCTTTCCTTCATCACTTGGATAGAATAATACATATCACAAAACTTGTTATAATTTAAATCAATCTCGTCCTTTCTAGCCGCGGAAGTACAATGTGTAGAACAATTAACATACGCGTCATCATAACGATCACGAAACCTTTCTAGATCCCTGTAGCGAGCTTTAAAAGCCGGGACATGTTCTTGTTTACCTTCGAGGTTACCGCTAATTTCACAAGCTAACTTGTACAAACTACTAATATAGTTTTCACAAATAGACATCGAAATGAGTTGTTGTGACTGCTTAATGGGTTTGTCATGCGAAACATCATCCTTTCCCATGTTTGAATAAAAAGAAAATATGTAAAATTTAACGTGACAATAAAAGTACTAGATTTTAAAATGTCAAGTTTGATTTGACGTAAGAAAACAAAATGGTTGCTAGGGAGTGTTCCACTAGTAAAAATTAATCGATATAGTCTGCAAAAATGCTCGATAAAATTATGCAAAATATTGTGAAATTGTCAGCGGAATCAACGGACAAGGAACACACCCGAAAAATTAAAATTGAACTACCCAAGTTAACTACCCTCTAAAATGAACAAAAAAAATTATATTTAGTAAGAAACCTTAGATAAACGAATAATTATGATTTAAAACCTTATGAAATGAAAAGATTCGGGTGAAGGACCAATGGAAAATATGAAACCGGGAAAGAAAGGGTGGAAACACGGTACCTTGCGCTGGTTCTATGTTGGTTCCGTAGTGCGGGCAGGATGTTGGTGGCCGCGGGATTCTGCCTTGCAGTCCGGTTTATATTTCGGTGATTTTCCCTTTGATTACGGTATGATCGCGAAGACCGAGAGCTCAGTAATCACAGCAGATGGGACTTAGCGTAGTCGACCGATCTGAACCGATGCGCACCTCTCGACACCGTCAACGACCGAAACGTAATGCTGCTCTTGACAGCAGTCACCAATAGAATATTCCAAGTACCCGTGTTTAGGATTGGATTTTTGGAAACATAATGTTAGGATAGAGAGGGTAGGAATAGGGCGGCAGAAATTCATAAGTTTTAAATCTAACAACACCTGATGTGAAACGGTAAGAAGACGCTAAGACAGCTAATCAAGCTTGAACATACAATTCTAGCTGCCTCCACCTTGCTGGCCCTTAATGTGTCTTTTCACGCCTCTTCTAAGGAAACCCATGTTATATACAGATAGACGATAAGCAAGCTGTCGGCCCACCTGGTGGTATGTTACTCCTGTTGCCTATAGACACCTGCAATAACAAAGAAAAAAAAAACTTGGTATTGAAGGTGCGTTATCGTTCTTTTTTTCGGGGAGAAATCCGACTACAGACCTACCCGCCGCTGGCTAAGCGACGGGCGTGTGTGGGGGTCGCCCAGCGCTTACAAGGCACTGGGAATACCCACTAAAACTCCCCGGTAACTCCACTGCCCTTCGCGGGGGTAGCATGGATTCTGCCAAAGCAATTTCACCAACCCACCCCCAATCGTCTTGAGGCCTAAGATCTAATGCCTTCCATGCCCAGTAATTACATTCCAGGAAGGCCTGATGGTAAGTGATACCAAGGATGATAGAAGTTGTTCCATGGTGACACCTACTGCTTTTATACACCTGCTATATCAAGGAAATCACTTGGTGGTTGGGCTGGTGTGTTGAGAATACAGACTATTTGCCTCTCATATCACGTTCCGTAATTACATTGGCTATCTTGCCCTTTACGTCGAAACACAGCGAACTGCTTTACAGTTGCAATTGGGATTACTGACCAGAAAAACTGCTCAGATCACAAGGGGCTTCCGTCTTTTCAACAGCTTTTGTATGAAAAATATGTAAACTAGAAAAATCCGCGTAAGTGCTCTAACGAAAGAGTTACCAAGGACTTTGGATAGATCTATGAATTTGTCCTAGTCTACCAGCGTGGTGCTTGGTGTTATGGGCCAAGCTCCTCATGCGTTTCTCCCATGTAGGAAGGCCTGTGTCCAACAGTGTGACGTATAAAAGCTGATGATGCTGATTTGTATTTGCGTTAAAAGCTTTCGACGCAGTTCAAGCATCGAAGAAACATGTGAATCAGCAATTCGATATTTGAAATAGGCTCGGCGCGGCTGGGACTACGTGACGGCGAAAAGACGCGAGGCCATGCCGCGTTGAAAACAATTGCGCGCGAATTTTAATATTCTTTCAGTTTTTCTTTTGATTTTTATAATTCACTATATTTTATCTAAACGAAAATTATACGATTTATTATTGGAGATTGCCTATTTCACTTCATAAACGACTCAAACCCATAACACTATGTATGACGATCTTGTTGTCGCACAAGACCCTACAATCTGTTGACTCAAGAACCCTATGTCCAATACACGCGCCCACAGAGTAAACTTTATGAGTGCGAAATGGATAGCTACTTTAATAGTCTTTAGCAATAACGTAAACATTCATGACATACTAAACTAATGTCCGAGTCATAAGGCGGTCGATAAGCTGCGCGTGCGCATCTCTGTGTGAGAGTGTGAGGTAACCCGCGGAACTCCGCGGATAAGCGACATTGACCTTGTTCGGTAACGTTGTGTCATCCTCGATACTCATGTTGGATTGTTTTGCGAGCCTAAGCCATCATAAGCGGTTAAGCGTATGTTGCATAAGATGCCGTAAGTAAATGTCGTGAAGATTAACACTTCGACGTGAACCTTTAGATTCATTTGTTAGGAAAGTGTTGTCTTCGCATATAAGGTCCGATATCTTATTGTACTCTACTAAATTTAGTAGGTAGAGTACAATAAGATATCGGAGATGTTTCATTTTCGGCTATGAACATGTACTGTACATTAAAAAATGACAAATATTATTAAAACCACTACAAATTATTTTGTGTGATATTTTCGGCCGTTAAACCACGTACAAATATATTTTAAAGCATCCAAAAAAAAACAAATATGGCAATATAGGAGGCCATATTATGACAAAATCTCTATAATCTGTGGCCATATTTATAAACGTTCGGAAAACGTTCGTTTTTAGTCTATGGAATGTATATGGAACGACTGTCTGATAGACAGATCAATAAAGTTTTTTGCTTTCTTTTGTATACTATGAGTGGTAAAATTACAGAATTTTGAAGTTATAGAGTTGCCATTATATTGATAATTATAAAACTGTCACTTATGATCAAAAAGTATTTTATACGGGAAAACAACAACAAAAATTATTTAGTAATTAAAATATAATAAAACTAGAAAAATTTCACGTCCTGAGGCAGGAATCGAACCCGCGACCTTTCGCAATCCGGGCGACTGCTCTGACCACTGAGCCACCCAGGACTTGGGATATCCCTGTGAAATTCTTCTAGTCTATTTGTATTAGCGTTTATGAGCTAACGTCACATTTATAATAATGTTAAAATAAAAAATTAAGAATAACAAAAATTATGAAAATGAAATGAAAAACAAAATATTTGGTGCTAAGTTGATTCCAGAAACCATAGATAGTGAAGCACCGACTCCAAAAATATGTTCCTAGGGGATGAGTACCTACTAAAATTTAATTATTTTATCCTTTTCAGTATTTTGGAGTCCGTTTTAATTTATGTTTAATTTTTTTTTTCACAATTTTTAGTGATAACTTTTAAAGGTCAAAGCTAGATGGGTGACCGTGAGCTTAAATTATTTCTACTATCGTATCATTTCACTAAAAATTCATAGGAAAGCAAAAATCCGAAATTTCGCATGTGTAGACGACTTAATTTTTCCAGTTATTTTGATTTAAAAACCAAACTACCCCCAATGGATTTTCAAAAAAATTTTATGGGACCAAATGGAAACTATTCCGCATCGAACAAAAAAAGAATCATCAATATCGGTTCACCCAGTCAAAAGTTCTGAGGTAACAAACATAAAAAAACAAAAAATAATAAAAAAAAACATACAGACGAATTGATAACCTCCTCCTGTTTTTGAAGTCGGTTAAATTATATTTTGTTTCCATTTCCATAACTTAAAAACCACTGTAAATACTCACAGCCGGGACTCCATATAAATCGGAAACATCTTCTTTAGCCCAGTACATCTTTACTCTCTCTTTAGGTATGTCGGTAAAAGAAAAGGATAGCAGAAATGAGAACTTACTAAAGTTTAAATAGCTAGTCATAGAAACCAAAGACAATTTTTGAACACACGTGGGGGTGAATCCTTAAATCTACATTAATTGTCACGTACGGAATTGATCAAACCTTCCTGAATGAAAAATAATTTACAGCTGTGTCTTCCCATCCATATTGAAAGAGAGGGTTAGTAGACTCTAGGTTAGGGGACTTTAATGTAGACTCCGTGAAGAAAGTGGTAATGCCTGTAGAAATTATTATTGGTTTTTTACTTAAAATTGTAACTTTTGTGAGGTGGAGGGCTGACAACTTGAGATACAAGTTTCTTACCTACTTCAGGTGTCAGCCTACCATAGTCAGATATTTTAATATATTATGTTGTACAGACGACAGCACATCAAGTATAACAGTTGCACTACGAAAGCCGCCTCTATTACGAACGTAGTGAGGCCGGTCTCAAGATCAAACTGTTACTCTTGATGTGCTGTCGACTGTACATTCCCTACTTTAGTTGTTAATGGTTGTGTTGAGGAATAAATGATTTCTTATGCCTCAAAATAAAATATTGTTTTGTTGTGGTTTGTTGAAATAAAGCTTATCCTGAAAGCAAACTTACTGACAGTCTTTCTACAATTTAATTAATTCTAGAAATTGTATAAAATTAGAACTTGCTTCGGAAACGAAAAATACAATTTTAAAAATTGTAAGCGTTATAAATACAAAAGTAAGAAAAAAAAACAACTAAGGATGAAATCGCTAAATTTATTGACAGCTTAAGCAGATACTACTCACACAATGCTTCAAGACTTGATGGATATATAAATAACAAAAAAAAAACTGACAAGCAAAAATGGTGCTATGAATTTTAATAAGCACATTGTAAGTAGTTCACTCCTAAGGCACGCCTAAATAGTTCACAACTAGACACTTTCTCCGTTTCCTGAGATTGATGAGTTGTGGCTTTGTGGCGAGTCAGACGCGTCTCGTGACGACGCGTGACGTAATCCCATTGACGCAACATCACAATTGTAATTGTGGCACGGGGATGTTGCGGGAAACGGGAGTTGGAACATTTCCTATGTTGGTAGCACATTTGCCCCTACCAGGATTCGAAAAATAAAGGTTAAATTAAAATACATTGTGATATCAGCCCATTTTGTAAGCAGGTCACGTGGTCGCGGCGCCAGACCTTTGGGATTTATGGACAATTTCGAAAAAATCCAATACCTATGGATTTTCTGTAAAAATATTGGCACTTCGAGCGTGAACGTGGGCAAATAATATTTAAGTTTGCTGAGTGTAATAAATATTTAAATAGCGAGATAGATTTTTTTATATACGCTTTGTGTATAAAAAAAATCAATGACGTTTTTTCTTTATATTTTAGGTATAAGGATGTTTTTACCCAACGACTAATGTGTCTAGAATAATGAGACAAATATTTAATGCAGAAATGTCCAAAACTAATAGGTACATCATATTGTTTGTTCGTGTAAGTAATACTAATAATAATACGGTTGGCACTTATTTTGTGCAATTAAAGTATAAATAAACATGTAATTTGTAACGTAAGCAAATGATTTCCACAGACAAATAATAACTATAACTTATTATAGAAGTCAGAGATATCATCAGCGTCTTTACCTTACGGAACATTGCAGCTAATTAACACGGCTTTGGAGTGTTGCGCTCTTGCGGTAAATAATGTCGCCAGAGCTAATTAAGAAACCTTTGTGCAGGTAGAAGGGGATTCGTTTCCTATGCCGTAAAAAATATTCTATCTCTCGATATTTACAGGGTAGTTACCGAATAAGTGGTGCCCAAGGTGCTACGAGCGTCTATAGGCTACGGCAACAACGCGTGAGTAGAGCCCAAGGTGCTACGAGCGTCTATAGGCTACGGCAACAACGCGTGAGTAGTGCCCAAGGTGCTACGAGCGTCTATAGGCTACAGCAACAACGCGTGAGTAGTGCCCAAGGTGCTACGAGCGTCTATAGGCTACGGCAACAAGGCGTGAGTAGCGCCCAAGGTGCTACGAGCGTCTATAGGCTACGGCAACAACGCGTGAGTAGAGCCCAAGGTGCTTCGAGCGTCTATACGCTACGATTACAACGCGTGAGTAGAGCCCAATTTAATTTTTTACACTACAATTTTCAGTGATAAATATAAGTCAAAGTAAGATGGGTGACCGTCTGCACTGTCGGTTTGTCTGTCTCTCAGTCTCTGGTTATAGGTATTGCTTACAGCAATCTTTTGACTTGCCATTTAAACTGACTGTTTTTGTTGAAAAGAACCGTTCTCACCAGATCTCGACAAAATATGTATGAAAATAAAATAAAATTAGAAAATAAACTAAAACTCAAGTGCCTGTTAGACCAAGCAACAAGTGAACTTTACTATAAATTGTTTGACACGTCAAATATCAGATTCCAGACACGATTGATTTTTCAATTGTCATAGACCTCCGGAGGGATCACGCCGCTTGACAGAAAAAGATTAAGAAGAACTACCCGTGTTATTTTAACCAGTTTTCTAATGTGAGTGCGATCTCATAGATTTATTTTCATAAAAATACGGACAATATAAATTTCTCTTTCATATCTCGTTAGCTCGTCGTTCTTTCATGTCTCATTTCATCGTATTGTCTCGTTACTCTTTCATATTATTATAATATCTGTTTCGGGGTCCTCTAGCACAAGATGTAATACTTAAAAGAAGGCCCCAATCCCTATGTATAAAATTCTTAAAATTTTTGTTGAAATAAATTATTTGTATTATTTGTATATCTACTTAGGTAAAATGGTAGTCTTGAATATTTGCGAGCAGTTGTAATTTTTAGGGAAACACCAAAAAACATGTCTGATGAAATATCCATAGTGCTCAAATTTTTGTGACTTTGAATAAGTGCTTGCACGATTCATAAATTAATCACCGTCAGTCGGCAACAACCTCAATACTGATCGGCTCATTTCTATTATTAAATAACCCGCATACGTTACAATGATCTCGGGCTGATGACTGGAAATGATTTATACATTCTCACTTAAGTAACGTACTTACATCGCGTGTGCAGCCATTAAGTGGAGCGGTTCAAGTGAATTTTAATGTGCACTTTTATGACGCTTCATATATTGCCTTTATTGCAAATTAGAGCTTATTATGTTCAACATATATAAATTGACTAGCGCATGTCATTATCATGTCCAAAGTTACCTTCGCATTTATGACAAAGTACGGTTTTACTTTATGGGTGAGCAAAGTTTTATGATGACATCTGACATTGCTTTTGCTTAGATCGCTGTTGATTGAAAGTTTACTATGACATGTTTTTATTAAACATTAAGCGGGACTGTTTAGATGGTCTGTGTCCTTAACATATCGCTTCTAGATACGTCTTTTTCTGGATTTGTCCATTTCTTATTATGTCCAGTTTTGATTAAGTCCTACTGTTTGCTTTCCCTCCTTTTCTAGTTAGTATTTATTCACATAAGAACATAATAACAATATTTTACTTTACACACAAATAGGTGACTATTTCTAAAATCCCAATTCGATAGAAGCCCGAGATTTCAACCCATCCGGGACTACCCGTGGCGAAGGCAGCTTTACCTTCGCTATCATAACAAAACAGCACACACCACTACGTTGTCATGCCCCTCTTCCTCTTAGTATAGTCGGAAAAAGTCTTCATTTATTTGGTTTATTGAAAAACATCTCAGAGTCATTTTTAGCTGACGCCCATTGCGGGCGGGTCTGATTACAGCGCATCTGCAGCGAGACCGCAGCGTTACGTCACCGATGCACTTTGAGTGGTTCGCGTGACCGACCGTACAATCTAAATATCTATCTTGTCATTTGTATAGTCACCATTAGAAATATTTTAGCAGACGAGGTGATCAAATATTTCTGAACTTTTTTTTAATATACGGCAAAGGTGCCAAATAAGATACGGTCACCGAAGCCTTTAGACGGTCGTAGCACCTGCAGCACTACTCACGCGCTGCCTACCCTGTAATTTTTTTATACAGCTAAATGACAAACAAGCTGAAGACTCATCTAGTGGTAGGCGGAAATAAATAAAAAAATCGAAATAATATCAAATTCTTCATAAATATCCGAGCAGCTACATTTCTTTAATAATTATATTATTAAAGGTAGATTAGCAAGTAACCATAATTATCTGGACAATATTATCTAAGCTTATAGGGTCATATGACTTGACCCTAAGGAGGGTTATAATATATTACGATAAGAAAATATTGACCACAAAAGAGATTTGATGACACAGTTTATTGGGCTGGCTTGGTCAGCTAATTCCGCGTGCGTCTTCGATAGAATTTTTCTTTTGATTTACCTACATTTCGAATACTTAGAAATGATTTAATCCTTAAAATATTTATATATTTTAATTTATGATATATTTAATTTATTAGAAACCAGAAAAAGTATTCAAAAAAAGCTTTCGAAAATAATTTCAATACTTTCGGTTTTCAATAATACTAGCCCGATTGCGAACAGAAAAAGGTAATGAAAAGGGATATTTTCGGGGTTTTTCTGTGAAGTGAATAATTTCAATTCATGTTTTGGCTTTTGATAAATTCACTGATTATTATTTTTTAACTTATTTGAAAACAAAAACAACTGTGTAGGAACAAACTTACGAAACAACATACAGCAATATTGCCTTGAATATTATCGGGACCACTACACATCTGAAATAAAACCTCTTTGCCAGATTTAACCAGCGTTTCGCGATCGAAAGTAAAACAAAGGAAACGTCGGGTTTAAATTAACAGTGTAACATGTGATAAAGAGCGAGATGAATCCAGTAAAGTGGTTTAATTACAATCATACAGCCGAATAGATAACCTCTTACTTTTTGAAGTCGGTTAACAATATTATATAGGGGCTACCTCGTGCACACTAGCGACACCAATTGATTATTATTAATTATGGTGAATTTAGAACATAATAAACAAAAACGCTTTAGAGAATTGCTAAGGAACGGTATTTGTAATTTTCAAAGATGTATCTTGTATAAAGTGTCTACCTATGAGTAACCAAATTTTTTATTATTGTTAAAAGTGGCCACTTTCGGCAATAATGAAAAAATAGGTTACATGTGAAGGAATATCTTATACCGAGCACATCTCAAAAAATTACAAATACCATTCTTTAGTCAATCACTAAAGCGTTTTTGTTTATTATGTTCTATATTCCCCACAATAATAAAAATCGAGTGGTGTCGCTAGAGTCGACGAGGTATCGCCTTATGTTTAAGACACTTTCTGATGCTGCTTGTTGTTACAGCGATTTTATCAAAACAACACCTCATTTTGCATACACTGGTTTCGTTCCCAGCCATGTTTGGCTTCTGCGACGTAAACACGTATCAATTACCTGAGCCGATAGCTAGATATTATTAATTTTCTTTTGTCAATTTGATATTGTAAAGATCAAAATTTTATTGTGCTATTTTATCTTTAAGTTTTTGATTTAAAGTTTTTCAAATTTCCATGATAAACTCATTTTCATGCTCATTAATATTTTTTTAAAGTTGGTTTTTAGTACCAATATTATTTAATCTCGATTCAAATTACTTTATTTTGGACAAATAATAGACGCCCTCTGACATTTTGCTGTATTCGAAAAGAGTAAATAAGTTGTAGCTAAGTACTATAAATGCATAATTGTTAATACGAATATTGTATATTTGACTTCGACCCATTATGTTAACTATTTTCAGCATATAATATTTTTTAAAAATGCAAATTTTGAAACTTGAATTTGATCACATTGATTTGCAGTGCAAAATAACTGTTAGGCAATTCTAAAAATTCTTTGCTTTTTTAAATTATTAAGTATTTTTAAAAAACCCTTTTTTAATTTTGCGAAAGTGTTTTGTTTGATTTTCGCTATTTTACTGGCGAAGCAAAAGAAAACTAAATTAATTCATAATATAATTTTAGTCGTAAAAAAAGAACAATTAATAGAACAAGTATTCGAAAACAAGCATAAAGTCTAGACTAGAAAAGAGACATGCCCTGGTGCGGGATGTGAATCCGCGACCTTTCACAGACCGGTTGACAGAAGTAGCTTAAATTAAATTAGATTTTAGTATTGTAATGTAATATTTTAATAACTAAAACTTACCAGAGATTTAAAGTGAACCATTATGTCGACCGGCGGCGGTTAACTCTGTGAACATACCACATTTTCTATTTAATACACTCCATACAAAATCATACAAACATTAACAAAGTTTTCACTACCAACAATTTGCGGTCAAAAGATCTGAAAGCACCACTACGGCGGGATTTTCTTATGAATTACATCACGACTTTGAATTACAATTTGCATTTTATTTTAATGTTTAAATTATTATTTTTATATTCCACAAAATCTCAAAAAAAAAACTGGCGAAAATTTCTCTTGCACAGATTATATCACATCGCACAGATACTCACCTAGGGTTAAAGGATAAAGAGCACAGATAACAAAAACACGTGTTTCTCGACTCGGGTTTGTCGTACCGTGTGTTGTAAAAAAATAAAAAGTAATGCGTGCCTGCGGCTTAGCTACTGCGGCATTGGAGACGCGCACGTCTTCTCTATATACTTTCGGCCCCTCTCCCGCGCATAGCTGCAAACATCTTTTGTTAAAGATTTTATTGTAATTATTCCCCAATTGGTGCCGTAAAATATGGTAATAGCATCTCATTTTATATTTATGCATAGGGTATTGCACCTTCTAATCAAAATGCATTGCAATAATGATTACATGCTTTTATGATTGTTTTTTTTTTCATTTATAGCCATCGTAAATGTGATCGAACATTATTGATTATTAGTATATTTTCCGCCCAATTACACTTACATTTCTTTCAAAAGAATGAGCCGTTTATTATGAGTTGGTTATAGGGTTAGATTATACATTATAAGGAAATTGAATAAATAATTTTGTGAAAAAATTAAAAAGTCTTTATATCTTGAAGTAGGATAGTTTGTGGATAGGTAGTCGTAATAAAACATTTATAATTTTCTGTTTTTAGAGAGCTGAAATAGAGAGCAATTAAAATAAGCTTATCAAAGTATGGCTGCCTGGATTTTTTTATTAACGTACAAAAAACAACAGTTAATTGGAAACTCAAACTAAGACAAGCTACCTATTCCACACACCGCAACACAAATAGTGTTAATTATTAATAATAAATTTAAAATATATGTTTGAACTATCTATTATGGGTTTAATAAGGACTTTGTCATATTTGTAAGTTATATTATATATACCTGCCTATTAATTTGTAATTATATAACCAATAAATACATACACTTACATATCAATTTCTTTTCCCTCATTTTGACAAATCGTAAACGTTTAATTTTAATACATGCTTTTTACTTATAAAATTTGTAAGGCAAAACGTAAGCCTACGCTATCTAATAAACTAGAGGCAGAGTCCCAGGATCACTACCCGGTAGAGGCAAATGTTTTATGGTGAGTACGAATATTCAATGTTCGTAGTCAATATACACAAACATTTGCTCCTATACCAACGGTCACGACTCGTGAAGAAATTTTGTTCAGAGTCATGACCGTTTGTATGTTTCTTATGTTTATTCCCAATCATCATCACCTTATATACCGACCTTATTTGACGACCGGCCGGTCGAGCGGTCTGTACCCCTTGCTATACAGGCTACTCGGTCAAGAGGTCCCGGGTTTAAATCCCGGTAGGAGCAAATGTTTTTATGATAAGTACGAGCATTTGTTTACGAGTCATGGATGTTTATATGTTTATTTAGTATATTTATAATATTTATATACAAATTATTATCATTATTTCTCCATTATCTCGCATCCATAACACGAGTGTATGAATATTATTATTATTATTATACAGGGTGGTGCCGTCAATGCGACAATAAATTTGAACAAGGGCTATATTAGTCCATAGAAATGGTTTGCCACTTTCAAAAATATCGTATTAATTTAATAATTACATGACATTTGTATGGAATAATGCTGCCAACGTTACACTATTCCATACAAATGTCATGAAATTATCAAATGAATGCGATATGTTTGAAAGTGGCGAACCATTTCTATGAACCCATATAGCCCATATTTAAATGACGCATTGACGGCACCACCCTGTATACGCCACAGCCTGGTCGTAGGCATTCCTACATAGGAGAAATCTGAGAAAATTGGGCCATAACACCACCACGCTGGGCCAATGTAGGTTGGGGTGGGCGGAAGCACGGAGGAACTTTAGATTATAAATTTCGATTGACCCATCCCGGTATCGACCATGGAGAAAATTGCTTTGTTTACGTAATCGAAACCAGCGCGTTCAAACCACCGAGCTTTATATAACTATATAATATTAATATCTATAATAATAAAAAACTGTGTAATAAATAAATCTGTAATAATTATTATAAGGAGGTAAGGTTTGTAAGATGTTTCTGGAGCTACTTATCCTATTTAAAAAAATATATACCAATAATTATGTAGATTGGACTCTCGGGGTGCACCCACAACATAGGCGGGCAAAACCGCGGGCACAGTATGTGGGCGAGGAGTGTGGTGTAATTATTTCGATTCCTTGAAGAAGTAAGTAGAAGAATGCGAATGAACAACTGGTTCGTTCCGTTCCCTTCATATTTAAAAGACCGACTGAACCAACTTTGGTGAAATTCAGCATGTAGATAAGACAGGCTTTCGCAGGTAGAGTCGAGGCCGACCTCCAGTAAAGAAATAAATCTTCATTCTACCTAAATTCTCTGAGGACTATACACAAAGAAAATCTAAGTGTGCAACTGTTTGTAGATGTCATGTAGGCATAAAATTTTTTTACTACGTGTTTGTCATTAACAATCATTTTGCGTAAATAATTACGCAAAATATTGACACGATACGATTTATTACACTACGACGATTAATATTACGACGATTTACGATTTATTTTACGATTAATCATCATCATCAGCAGCCTATATACGTCCCACTGCTGGGCACAGGCCTTTCTAGATGGGAGAAACACATGAGGAGTTTGGGCCATAACACTACCACGCTGGCCCAATGCGGGTTGGTGGGTTAAAGCTGTTGCAGTAACAACCGGGACCAACGGCTTGACGTGCCTTCCTAAGCACGGAGGAGCTCGAGATAACAAACTTTGATTGATCCATCCCAGGATCGACCATGGCGAAAGTTGCGTTGTTTTTCGTATTGAAACCAGAGCGCTGATAAATTTTACAATTTTTTATAATTGTGTGTAACTAGGAAACCGTAAACGAAACATTACGATAATTTGTCCATGAGTATTATCCATTTATAAATATCGCAATTATTACTGCTATTAAAAATATATATATTATAAATATGCATAACATATATCTTTGAATGTATAAGAAGAGAGGACGATAGGCTACGGATGTATGTACTTTCGACAACAAGTTGACAGTATTAACTGATTTGCAATAATCGTTCTTATTACGACAGAATAAGACGTAGCCGTCGATCTCCAGTAACAGCGTGATTGCAAAACTTGTATCGATTGGATACAAAAAAATTCATGTTCGTCTGGCCCGCCCAACCCCGCGGCTTTGGAAAACGAGATTTACATCAATCCTATGTACTCTTTTACCCAACCATATGTACAACTTTCATTTTCAATGTAACGCTAATATAAATAAGTTAGAAGCATCACTGGTGGCCGGGCCAGCCTGACGTTTTCAGCCCGGCCCCTTCTACATCACCACTACTACAACAACTAGTGACAATTAATTGTTAGAAAACTAATGTACTACATAAAATACATACATTCAAGCCTTTATTTCATACTAGAATGCAATATCTTAGGAGATATCAAAGTAAGGTGGGGCCGGGCTGAAATTATTGAAATAGCTAATAACAATAAAAATACAAAACCTAAAGAACCCATATTCTATGTGTATGTAATCTCCCAGAGGTGCAGTATATATGTACAACTTTATTTTTAAGTAACATTATTTAAATATAAAAATATGAACACTAGAAATTATTTCAGCCCGGCCCCCTACAATCGTTTATATCTTTTTAGCTATTGCATCAATCTGCACAAAACGACAATGTGTGGACTCGTATACGGTAGTACTTTGATAAATTTTGGCTCATGAATTTACTAAGATTATATTCGACGAGATAATTAAAATCTAAGATAGTACTAGTGGAGTGACCATCAGTCACGTGTCAATTTCAGGACATGTGTTTTATCGAATGAAACAAGTAATAATTAGAGTTTTTTTTATTAATACAACATTTTCAGATTTATAAAAATCAACAACCTTCGTATTTAAAATTATTAATACGTAATAGGGATATTGACAACAAGTAGAAAAGTAGGATTTTCACTTAAATTCAAAAATATGAGTTATTTTATTTACACAAATACTTGAAGAGCACATATATTTATGTCATATTGGTCTTATTATTTGCAATTTTTAAAAAATGACGATATAAATAAAACAAAACTAATTATGGTAACATGGTCATATATAAAGTACTAAGATGCTATTAAACATTCAATAAAATGTTGTCAAATACCCTATTAATTAACTTCCATATAATCTATTAAATCACAGTGTTTCATTAGGTACTTCAAAAATTATAACTTATAAAAGTGTTGGTTAATATTTGGTCTACATATAAGTAGTAGGTAGCAATTACTTTTATAATCTAGGTAACTTCAATAAATATGGTACGGTTGTAAATATTATATTATACTATAAAACATTGATATAAACTTATATCTATGTATAAAAAGTCTAATATTCTTATATACCCTAGTAAATCACAGCTTTTCGCACAAATATGTGTCCACAATTTAAATAAAGATGTATGTTTATCATAATAAAGTGTAAAATTAAAAAGATAGAATGAAATCCCGGGATTCCAAGGAAAATTTGGTAGACCAGTCGCCCGAAGTGAGGTTAGCAGGTTAACCTCGCTTCGGGCGAGTGTTCCACCAAATTTTTCTATGTAGCTCAGTTTCATTATTTTACTACATTGAGCAAATTTTCAATCATTTCTTAAAATATCAAAATAAATATTAACAAACAGATCCTAAATTCTTTAATCTTAGAAAATCAAATGACTGTTTCTTACACATTTTTATTATAAATGTATATATCTTATGACGGGGTAGATGCCCGTCATAAGATATATACCATTTGTAAGAAATATAAGAAAATTACTAATAGGCAATCAATTACTGGTCATTGTTTAATGACGCTTGTATAATATTAAATTTTTATAACAACTTTACCGGATCTTCACGTGACCATAATAATTATATGTAGATACGCTGTAAAGTCAAAATATTTGGTTCTTAAGAGTTAAGGTTAAAAAAATGATTTTTTTCCTTGTCTAAACCTAATAAAATCAATTTTATTATAATTATAATTATTGATAGTAAAAAATAAGAATGTTGCTGAATTTCACAAATCTTAAAAGGTCTTTATAATTTAAAAAAACATACCCACCGAATTGGCAACCTCTTCGTTTTTGAAGTCGGTTACAAATCCTCTAATTATTAATTGTATCATTCAATAAAAACATGTTTCCTAGATGGTAGGCCCATATGTAGGGTTGTCTGGGTAGGCCTTTCTTATTTCAGCCTTAAGACAGTTCGCTGTGTTTTGGAATTTATTCGCTGTGTTTGATTATTGGCTATAAAGTAATTAGAGGGCATGTACGGCATTTCAACTTAGGCCTCAGGATAACAACTGAACTGCAATATCAAGTGATTTTTCCTTATTAAAGCAGCTGTTTATAGGTGGCGGAAACTGTTTACCACCAGCTGGGCCATTAACTTGTATATCATCTACTTAGATAATTTAAAAAAATGTCCTGAAATTAGCACGTGCCTGATGGTCGCTCCACTAGTACTATCTTAGATTTTAATTATCTCGTCGAATATAATCTTAGTAAATTCATGAGCCAAAATTTATCAAAGTACTACCGTATACGAGTCCACACATTGTCGTTTTGTGCAGATTGATGCAATAGCTAAAAAGATATAAACGATTGTAGGGGGCCGGGCTGAAATAATTTCTAGTGCTCATAGTTTTATATTTAAATAATGTAACTTAAAAATAAAGTTGTACATATGTTCTGCACCTCTGGGAGATCACACACACATAGAATATGGGTTCTTAGGTTTTGTATTTTTATTGTTATTAGCTATTTCAATAATTTCAGCCCGGCCCCACCTTACTTTGATATCTCCTAAGATATTGCATTCTAGTATGAAATAAAGGCTTGAATGTATGTATTTTATGTAGTACATTAGTTTTCTAACAATTAATTGTCACTAGTTGTTGTAGTAGTGGTGATGTAGAAGGGGCCGGGCTGAAAACGTCAGGCTGGCCCGGCCACCAGTGATGCTTCTAACTTATTTATATTAGCGTTACATTGAAAATGAAAGTTGTACATATGGTTGGGTAAAAGAGTACATAGGATTGATGTAAATCTCGTTTTCCAAAGCCGCGGGGTTGGGCGGGCCAGACGAACATAAAAATTCTTTCAAAAATAAGGAATGCATAGTCAGGGTCTATTCGTATAAAGCTTTCCGATGAGTTATCTTACTCACTATTAAAATAAAAATTTTCGAAACATGATTAGGTACGAATATCCGTACCGCACAGCACGCACACATAACACAGAAGATCGCAGTTAAACTACTTTGTGGAGCTGTCTTCCTGCCGTGAGTAAGGTCGCCGGAGGTCATCGAGTAAGCGCTATTTTGGGAGCAAGGGGACTCGTCTCCTGTACTATAATAATCACACCTATTATCTAAGCCCAAAGTATGCATCATTACGAGGAGCTCGTTTTTTTTCAAATGTGTTGTATTTGGCTTCTGTAGTCATAATTATGTGTTACTGAATAAATTATTTCATTTCGTTAGGAGCTTATTGTGACATGGATACTAGATAACAGAGAAATATTGAATATTATATGTAAATAAATATTAAAAATGTACTAAATAAACATATGAACATCCATGATTAGTTAGCAGATGATCGTACTCATCTCATCTCGAGTCCCGGTAGGCGCAAATGTTTGTTGCGCCTACCGGGACTCGAACCCGGGACCTCAAATAAATATATTTTTGATTTTCATTTAGTTTTTGTCGGTAGTCGCTTACTTAGTCGGACGCTAGTTTGCCACCTTTAATGTAGAAAAAAACTCTCTGCTGTTAACTGTCGGTACTAAAGCTTAATAGCAGAATCGACGAGTACCCGAAATTCTTGGCACAATTTTCACGTAATCGTTTTGTCATTGTCTCAACAATATGATCGTCGATGCATCATCGAAATTGCTGGATCATTCCGAGCCACACTAAGTTGTTATTATACTTAATACAGCACCAATGATCAATGTTCTCTTCGGTTGCGACACCTCGAGGCTACCAGAGTCGTCTTGGCGCCTCTCGTCCGCTGCAATTATCAAACGTCTTGTGGGAATCGCAGTCGTGCATACAAATTGAAAAGGAGATCACAGTACTAAAGATAATATTGGTTTAATCTATGAGCCGCTCACTTTCAACATGTAGGTAATAATGTATCTGTGTGCATAGGACATTTATACAGGATACGTGTAAGGAGCTGGGTAGGGCTTATTGCTGCTTTGTGAAAGGCCGTGGGTTCACATCCCACTCTAGAACGTGTCTTTTATTAAGCCTTAAAAATTTTTACTTAACGAGATATCAATTTAACCCTCCAACCAGCATCAGACCAGCAGTGTGGTGGTGGAACAGCTAAAACTACTCACTTGTTTCCTTCCCCCATCTAGGAACTATACCTGTAGCACGAACACTTGAAATTTTGAATTACCATCGTAATGAGAAGTTACGTTAGCTTTTGTCAGGCTTTTGTTTGAAATTTTATTGAAATTTTGTGCGTGCGTAATTTAAAAATGTTCGTGTTAGGGGTACTGGCCACTACATTAACAATATTAAAAAAATAAATTTCGACATTTTAAAAGTGGAACTTTTTAGGTTTGAAATGCAGTTTATTTCAATTCGTCACTTGTTTTTGGATAAAATAAATAATGCGTGTCTCCAGTACCACGGAAGTCGTGAAATTTTACGACACATATGATTTATTTTATTTTTATTTAACAGCGCATACGGCGCACGGGTTTTCATACAAACATTCAAGTTAAAAATACAAAATTAAAAAAATTAAGTAACCCCCGGCGTCATTAATCCTCTATCTAACAGCATCTCATTGAGACTATTAATAAAAGCCCAAACACGCTATATCTGCTGTACGTTTCTGAAGAATTAAGCATTTCGCAGACTTTTTGATGGTATAGGATCAGCTCAAGGATAGTATGTCATGGGAATGTCACCGAAGTGACAGTACACCAAACTTCAAATCAATCGGATGTGTAAAAGTTAGTAAAACCCTATTATCATGAAAATGAGCTGATAGTCATCAAACGCCTCAACTGATCTTCATAAATTATAGCTAAGAACCATCGTAGGCACATCAGCTTTCAAACAAAAAAAACGAATCAAAATCGGTAATTCGTTTAGGCGCTACGATGCCACAGACAGACACACAGATACACAGACAGACACGTTAAACTTATAACACTCCTCTTTTTTCGTAGGGGGTTAAAAATATTGTAAACGAAGAAACCGATTCTAACAAATGTTGCTATGCACAAGCAAATCACGCGAGTCTAAAAAGGTATCAGAGGTTGTTTCGAAAGCTCTAACAACAAAGAAATTATTAGCGATATTCGGTTTGTATGAAAAGCTAAAAGTCTGATGAGGTCATTGTGTGAGTTAGAAATAAAATCGTCGTATAAAGAGAAATATATTCCTTATAATGTACAAAATAAAATTTAAACATAACTGACATATACACTTTTTTAAAACCGAATAACAAAGTCAATCACTAGGTGATGACACAGCCTAAAAACTATAGAGATGGTAACGTGCTTGACAACCTCTTTTCATCAAAGCCGGTTGGTAAGTTGTGTGGAAAGCCGTGCGGCGAAATAAATCAACTTGCTTGATTTACGAAGATTTTAAGGAGTACAGTAGTGCTTATTGTAATTTTTAAACTATCACCCCTACCTATTATCTAGCCCAAATAAGCATCAGAGCTAGATATTAAAAATATAATAAACACACAAGCATCCATGACTCCTGAATAAATTTTGTAATTATCGTATACAATGAACTAGCGTAGGCCTACCAACGACCAGACGGGCGTCGCTATAGTACGCGGTATACTTTAGTCAGACCGTGTTTTTTGTGTAGCCTTGACAATTTTTAACTGTCTGTATAATATCTATATTCAAGTCCTTCGTGACCGCCCCAATAGTAATTAACAAGCTTACGGATTACGGTTCCGATTCGAAAACATGGGACCCGTCACACTTTGACCCAGCTCAACAGAAAGTGACAGATAAGTACGTAGTTTCCGTTATAAGGATGATATCGACAGTTTTTGAGAGAGATTTGTTAGTGGACCCTATCGATCGGTATCATAAAAATACAGGACGTTAATTTTATACATTTGGCGGGTTGTTTCCCCTTGAATTGACTTTGAATAAAGTTTTGAACGCAGTTATTAAATTACTAAAAAAAATTTAAACAAATATAAAAAACGGCTTTAACTTTATTTTATCCTTTTTAGTGTTTTAACTAAAAAGGATAAAATAAATAAAATTAACTAAGTATGCCTATACATACTCAATATGCCTATACATTTTGTTAGTAATATAGAAAAGTGCGTTACCTGTTCCGTAAATTTTCTATGGAGCATTTGTGGACGATGCACTTCAAAACAAACCACTGTATCTGTTAAACTACTGATCTTCAACATAATATTTCTTTTGCAATATTTCTTTGCGAGTCCTTAGCTTTTATACATATAAAAGAAAAAAAATTGTTAACTACCCCGTTGTAAAGATAACTTAACGAAAATGATTTCAAATTCTCTTTTTTTGTTTTTGTTTGTTAAACATTGTATAGCTATTTTGATGAAATTTTGGAAGTCTGGAAAATTTTCTTAGAAGTATTTTTCGGAATTTCAAATACTTTAACTATGTAAATAGATTCTAACGACGCTTAATTGACCGCACTGCTGTACTATATACAAAAATTACTAAACGGCGACGCTGTTAAATAAAAATTACTGTTACTAACGAGTTTCATTTCGAGATATTTTCAATGTTAATAAATGAATTTCAACGCCTGTTTAGCAGCGGTAAGAAGAGTCCATATGCGGAGACAGCTAGTGCAGCTTTATACTGTTCTAGCCGCTTCCACCATGCTGGCCTATCCTGTTTTGATGGAACCCATGTCATAGGAAGGAGGGAACCCTGAGCTGGTAGTGAATTCTAAGTGAGTACTTACCTCTCGGTTCTGTGTCGTACTTCCAAATACGACACAGAAAAGTAGGTACCTACACATATAGATTATAGCAAGTTATATCTTATGTCATAACACAGATAATAAGTGTAATACTGCATTATCTAGACATTCAGAGCATGTATTCTATTTTATATGCGGTTTCATTGTTCAGTTTCGGGTCATTACCTCAAGACAGTAGCAGGAATGTCTGCTTTCGTATCTTAGGTATAATAAAGGGTTTTAATGTTAACTTAATTTTTGAAGGTAGGTAACCGTTGTGACAAATTACTGCTTTAGTATTTTGCAAGGAGCACACGAGCTGGAGCCAGGAGCATCCCGTGTGGTGCCGGGCTAGAATAGCACCTCCCCATCTCTTCCCGTGGGTGTCGTAAGAAGCGACTTAGGGATAATCTTCCCCAGATGACGGGCAGCAGCGTTTTCTGGGTACTGGCGAATCACTGCGATCACCAACCCGCCTGCCAAGCGTGGTGATTATGGCAAATCCCCTCATATGATGAACAGGACACGGTATCGGCCCCCAGTCCCCGGCAGCCCCGCTATTCCGGACTACGGTAGCGGTCCCCACAAGATGGACAGTCGACCTGGGCAGGGTCGCAGGGAGCCGCTGGATGCAGGCTGCGCCTTTGGAGATCGATGGGGGAGGCCTTTGTTCAGCAGTGGACATCATAGGCTGGTATAATGATGATGATGACACGTGCTGGTCTTTGGTGGTGCGGATTTTTCACTGTTTTCACCTGAAAGAAAAAATAAAATAAGTGTGTTTTTTTTAGTAATCAGATTATCAACTAATACAGACATTTGGGGACTGTTTCTTTTGTCAAAGATCCGTCTGAATCTTTAAATCTAAATATGTTTTTTTATACGACAAATAAAAAGGACCACTGATGGTAAGCGGTTACCATAGCCTGTAGATGGTAGAACCTTGGGCGCTACTAACGCGTTGATTACTTTGTAAAAATCAAGAGAAAACAGGAGACGAGTCCCGCTTCTCTCCTTACTTACCATAAGTATTTTGTAATGTTATTTGGTTGTGATGTTCGGTGAGGTGAAGGTGTAGAAAATACTGCTATGCCTCTATTACTGTTCCCAACCTTTCATTTAATTTTATTCACATTTTAATGTTTTTGATGCGTTTATAACGCCTACTTTATTGTAAAAATTACAAATAAAGAAAGAAAACAATGAAAAAATGTTATGCTCCAGGCGGGAATCGATCCCGCGTCTCCTGGGGTCCGGCCAGACGCGCTTACCACTACGCCACCACCATATAATATGTCAAATTGAGAATTGATTAATATTGTTTGTTATTTGTCTATAGTATTACTGAATGTGAAACATAACAACGCACCTTCAATATCAAGTGATTTTCTCTTGTTGTTGCAGGTATCTATAGGCGGCGGTTACCGCTTACCATCAGGTGGGCCGTCAGCTTGTTTGTCATCTAGTAGTATAAAAAAAAAAAAAAACCATATTAAAAAAAAGAAAAAAAAACTGTGATTATAGAAGTATAGTCTTTGACAATAGAACCTTGATAATGTTCAAACATAAAAATTAAATTAATTATGGCCGAATTTCGAACACAGGGCGACCACTAGTAGCAAATAAATTCACTTGTATGATAGCTCTGATGACATTTCCTGATATGAGAATAAAAAGCAGTGAAAGATATCTGTCGTGAGTTCAGTGACTCAATCAAAGTTTTTATCAGAACAAGTCTGCGCAGGCGCCGCTCGCTAATGTAATGACGTTGTTAACTTGTGAATAATGAAAAATTCCGTTCACGTTACATGATTTCTTTTCGGATAAGAATTACGTTATTGTTGAACGTGTAATGTAGAATAAAGGTCTATTCAGACTAGATCCTAGCCCCGAAGAAGCTCTTTCAAAAAGAACAGAGCAAAAAAAAATTTGAAAAACAGGTATATCAACGTACTGTAAGAAAGATAGCTAATGAGAATATTATTAACAATCACAAATAAGAAAGAAAATGATTAAAAAATATATTGCTCCAGGCGGGATTCGAACCCGCGTCTCCTGATTACAGGATTTTTTCATCATTTTCTCTCTTTATTTGTGATTGTTACAACAAAGTAGGCGTTTAAACACATCAAAAACATTAAAAATGTGATAAAGATTATTAACGTTATTTTAAGGCTGTCCGACAATGCACAATCACAATATAGGTATTATAACACACAAAGGTCAACAGTTGATGCACAAAAGCCTAATCAACTAATGGTTTAGACAGGTTCATCATTTGTGGCTTAGAACATCTTTCATTACAAAATTAAAAATCATTAGTTAGTACAAGCTAAAATTAAAATGAGTTCGTTGATTAGTAAACAATATGATATTTTTGATAAAACAGAGGTAAAATTTTATGAGTTTTCGGATATGGAATTTTGTACCAGGTATGTAATTTAAACACTAGTCCAACCGTGTCATTATTATAATCCTTGTATTGAAATTTTATGTATTTTCTAGCCTACGCCCCTCAAAGACTATACTTTAGTAAATGATTATAAATCAAGTTCTTCGAGCTTCCCGTAACCGTAAGATTACCTTTTTCACAAGTGGCACCTGTTTACTAGTATGACGCATGTGCAGGGCATCGCTCCGCTCAACCATATTACAGGGAACGGGCGACCTGGCACATGGCGCCATCACCGCAGAAACTTAAATAAAGGATTGAACTGTTTTCCGCCTAGTCTGAATTGACCTTAAGTTCTCCATTATAATGCGAATCTATGACCTGTGATGACCGATCAACGTTAGAGCGAAAGTTACTAACCTGATATATTTGTTAGTAAATACAGGATTGCCAGGATATACATAATATGACTATATTATTACTATCATAATATAACCCTTGGCCTTCATATCACCTAATGGTAAGTGAAGATAAGGCCCACGATGGAAGCGAGCTACACTCGGATTCCTCAACCACAGAGGAACTGGCTATCTTACCTCCAACTGCCGGAACACAACAATGCTGTTAACATTATTGTTATGGCGGCAGTCTGAGGTAAGATGGTGGTAGCTAGCCAGGCGGACTTAGGAAATGCCTACCACCAACCAAACGATATAGTACAGTAACTGTTTATTACCGTTGTAGTGGTTTAATTTGTTGCATAATGTAAGTAGTGGTTGAGTGCAAAAGGAACGAAAGTTCAGAATGGTCACTGTTTTATTCCCGTTGACGAATTTCACAATATACAGTTTTAAAGTTAGGTATAGTGTTCCTCACCCGACCACTGCTTAGTTAACTCTCATTGTTTATATCATCACCAGACTATACTATACGTCCCACTGCTGGGCACAGACCTTCCTACATGGGAGAAACACATGAGGTGTTTGGGCCATAACAACACCACGCTGGCTCAATGCGGGTTGGTGGGTTAAAGCGGCTGCAGCAACAACTGGGACCAACGGCTTAACGTGCCTTCCGAAGCACGAAGGAGCTCGAGATAGCAAACTTTGATTGACCCATCCCAGGTCCCAGTATCGACCATGGCGAAAGTTGCTTTGTTTTTCGTATCGAAACGGCCTTACCACCATCTCTAAAAAAGCGATTCATATTCCGCTCGGTTCAGTATTGGTTCCTAAACTGCATCGCTGTCATAGTCGTAGATAGCGTCGTAGTACGAATTAACGATTCTACTCAGTTTAGGTCCTAAACTGGATCGCGATAAAAGATGGTGGTACGGGTGCAGATCGCTCAAACCAATACGCCACCGAGCTCCTCCATTGTTTATATGAATCACGTTAAAATTATTAATGAAATTGAAAGTGTACGTGTAAGTAAACCGTATACGGTTACACAAATTGAGCGGAAAATGTCTGCCGCCACGGGAACCGTACCTGTAGGCACTTGTTTGTCACCCATAAGCGTAAGGCCCCCTGATGATCCCAAAAAAACGGCTTTTTGATGAGTTTTGGCGACCTTACCACTGGAACACAACATTACGAGATATAAAATCTTGTGTCAAGCTCCTAGAACCATGTGATTGTAATGTTTTACAAACGTCAAAACTGCACTAGGGCATCTGGTGTTGATTGATTACAAAACAAACAATACACGTTATAGTTGATCACGGATTAATAAAAAAATATTATGTTCAGCTCTCTGTTGCGTCGGAAGGCACGTTAAGCCGTTAGCCCCGGTTGGCACTACAACCGCAATCCACCAACCCGCATTGGGCCAGTGTGGTGGTGTTATGGCCCAAAATTCATATATTATGAATTTTGATGTGCCCAGCTGTGTACTTAAATGTCTTAAATGCCTTCTGTTGATGTCTTATATGTACTTCGTATTGCCTACATTTCACCGGTATAGCTCACACATTTATGGGTTGGCTAGAAGAGATCTCTTATAGAGATAAGTCCACCTTTGCTAACTATTTTTTTTTATTTTTTTTATTATTATGTATTTGTAATTTTTAAAGTGCAATAAAGAGTATATATTAGAGATCATCATGCACCCTGTAGGGCACGGCAACTTAGGCCGTGGCTGAACCAAGGAACGCCTAAAAATCATCTCTTATATTTCTAGTATATTTAATCTAGTAGTAGTACAGAATTAATTTGTTTCGAGTATTGAGTATGCATAGAAAACATTGTTTTAATATACTTATCTCAGTATAATTTGTGATCACCGCATATTTGAAATAAGACCACTTAACCGGATTCAACTTGCGTTCAATTACATGTTACATTACTATTATATGTATACTAGCTGTGCCCGCGACTTAGTTCGCGTGGATGTCGGAAAATAACAACATGTCAAGCGTAGGTGGGTAGGTTACACGATTTTACTAGTATTTATTTGGTTAAGGATTTAAGTCATGGTTATAAAAACACTTTCGCAATTATTGTATTATTTTAGAACAAATGATCAGTAAGAGTCAATTGCCCTTGGATATCTTAAATGCGTGCGTGGTACTTGATCATTATTTTGCTTGATATCTCTTAAGCTATTCATTAAAATCAAATAGTGGTGTCAGAAACAACTTTGTTCAAATTTAAATACTTATGATGAATAATAACACATTTATTTATCATGTTTACAAAAATACCTTCGCAGGTTATAGATAGACGTATACTGTCGCGGACTTTATTTAGAACTTTTAAAGAAGAATTATAATATTTTCGGCGTACATAATTCTTGCGTAATTTTATCCCAACTTCATTTTAACCTAACGAAAGCTCTGAAAAGGAATATTTTTTGCCCGTTTTTGCAACATTTTTCATTAATGCTCAACTCCTCTTGGTCGAGGCGCAATGTTATATACTCTATATAGTTCCTCAATAAATGAACTATTCAACACAAAATAATCTTTTAAATTTGAATCAGTAGTTCCTGAGATTAGCGCGTTCAACCAAACAAACAAACTCATCAGCCTTATAATATTATTAAGTATGGATATAGTATAGATTTGCGTTAAGTTCGTGGTCACGCGTGACGAGAAACATACACACGGAAAACATATACCATGTAATTATAGTAAAATCTGATAAAAATAATTCAGTGCAATATGATTTTTCTGAGATATAAGTTTCAGAGTACATTAATTAGGTACCTACTTCTTGCCGCTTGCAGCTCCGCTCGTGTAGACATCTCCTCCATCAGGAATCAGGATGTGATTCATTTCCTCTTCATGCCAAAGGAGATGTTTTATTTTCGGCTCTGAACTTGAACAGTGCATTAAAAAATATCAAAAAATTATTAAAACAATTACAGATATTTTCGGCCCAAAAAAATTTAAAGCAATCATAAAAAACCATAGTATGGGAATACAGGCGGCCATATTAAGACATGTCTATAATCTGTAGCCATATTTTTTATAAAACATTCGGAAAAATGATCGTTTTCAGTCTAAGGAATATGGAATTATGGAATCAGAAGTCTGATAGACTGACCAATAAAGATTTTTCTTTTCTTCTGTATATGTATTTTTAGTGGTAAAATTATAGGAGTTTGGCGTTATAGTGTTGCCGTTATACCTATTGATAATTATAAAACTGCCACTTATCATGTCAAAGTATTTTGTACGAGAAAACAACAAAAAAATAATTAAAATGAATTGAAAAATAATGTTTAATTTCCATTTTCCTAACTAACCACTGCACATACTCAAAGCCGGGTCTCGATATCTCCTTTCATCTGGATCGGTTCAGTAATTGAGAAGAAGGATTAATTGAGGAAACATAACAGACAGACAGACAGAGTTACTTTAGTATTTATAGTATTAGGATTGATTGTAATACCAATACAGAACCAGACTACTTGATGCGTTTGGCTCTGAGTCAAGCGAGGGATCGGGAGCTTCTAGAAGCTGAACTGTGAAGGTAGAAACTACCAGCTTTTAGCATAAAACAGACCAAAGACTATAAGAAAAATGTAAAAAGGAGAATTCCCTTTTGTTGCGGAAATTTTATTTGTTAAGGGAATCAATAGAAAAGGACTTATTATTTAATTTATCGTTAGAAGTAAAGAATGTTTTTTTTTTCAACAATTAGTCAGCCACTTAAGGAATGTAAAGAGGGGTGGAAGTTTGTACGGAGAATCTCAAAAATCAATAACTAATGAAATTCCGGGTCAGATAAACGAATGTGATGTCGTCGAGTATCTCATCGAGTCATCTGTCAGTAGACAATGTCTTGGATGTATCAGGCGTGCCTTCCCATAAGTTGATACGGGGGCGCGTTCCAAGTCTACAACCTTTTACTTTAAGGCCGTTCCGTGCCTTTCGGCATGACGTTTGGCTGTCACAAATACCCCGTTCCGAGCCTAGGAGAGTTGCAACTTTTCAAATCAAATCAAATCAAATCCATTTATTGTCTTAGTCATAGGTTACAAGATAGGTCTTAATATTATACATTTTTGTGCAGCTACAACCTGCCGTTTCGGCGTGCAATATCTAATCAAATAATAATTCATAGGCAATTATTAATAAATCTAAATAACTCTATTTAATTAATCTAAAACTATAAAAATCTGAATCATTAATACATTATATTTATTGTAACATGTCAAATTAAGTATTCTACTATTATCATTAATAAATCAACTAAATCTTTTTGGCGATCAATTTTGATGGTTAAAAACATTCTGACGTTTAAAACGTCATATGTATTTGTGACCATCCGTCAAATGAAATTGGATATGTCAAATCTCAAAAAAGGCACTTCTTATCTTTTTAAGTAGTTTATTTTAAACAAAAGTGAATAAAAGTTTAAATACAGACTTAATACCGAAAAATATAATGCGGAATGGAAGACTTCGTATTCATTTTAGATAATGATGGAACTCCTTGTCAAAATTTGAGGTTGTAAAAACAACTTGAGTCGTGCTACACCTCAGAGCAAGACAAAAAACAACTCGGAGTGTTTGAAGTGTGGGCTCGGAACGCACCTCAGAGTTAGCGTTGGCACCAAGACCACCTGGGACGCAAAATTGTAAAAACAATAATTATGACAAGAACAGCGAAGGGGGAAGATGCATTAGTTCCCCGTATTCCAAAACTCCCGACCGATAAGTATACCATTTCTGTTTAAAAGGGTCTAGTTTCTCTGAAAGCAGCAGTCGCGATGACAACAAATAAAGCTAAAGGAACACTGAAAGTAACAGGTGTACATTTAGAAAAAAACCTGTTTTCTCATGGGCAACTATACAGGGTGGCCGAAACATTTACATCCAAAAAAAAAAATTTAGGTCCTTCGTAGCGTGGGGTATCCGAATCACCCCCATGTATATTATGTTCTGCGACTTTTTATAGTTTTCGAGTTATTATTTTTTTTCTGAATTTTCGGGAATTATCAACCTGACCAACTTAAAAAATTCTAAAAAAGAAATAGAAGACTTTTCGCTTTTTTTGCAACTGAATCCACATGAGTTGTACTTTTATTCATAAAATAATTAGCTTTGTAACTTTGATAAAAGTGATGAAACTGTTGATCCAAAGTGAACAATTTACGTTCAGTGAATTATGACTTAAATTTTGCGACATGGCGTCTCGACGAGTCTCCATAAAATCTTCACGTTATAACAAAGAACGGGAAAACAGAAATGTGTTAAATTAAATTTTACCTCGCAGTCACCAACCATCCATTGACCTGTTTACTTTCATTCTGTTTTTTTTTTTTATACAAAGCACGACAAATGACTCAACACCACCTGATGTGAAGCAGTAAGAAGAGTCCATATGTGAAGACAGCTAGTGCAGTTCAGACACTGCTCTAGCAGCCTCCACCTTGCCGGCCCGAAAGGTGCTTTTTCACGCCTCTTTTGAAGGAACCCATGTTATAGGAAGGAGGGAACACATGTGCTGGCAAAGAATTCCAAGTTCTGGAAGTTCGACAAAGAAAAGAGCTCCTAAATTTCTTCTCACTTTTCTCGAAAATTACTTATCTTTTTTTGTTCTTTTTATGTAATGAAAAGTAATGAAATATAAGTAATGAAAATTACTTATTTTTTTTTTGTTCTTTTTATGTAATGAAAAGTAATGAAATATAAGTAATGAAAATTACTTATCTTTTTTTGTTATTTATCACGGCAAATAACTCATCACCACCACCTGATGTGAAGCGGTAAGAAGAATCCATATGCGAAGAGAGCTAGTGCAGCTTGAAATACATTGTTCAGACACCTCTACCTTGCCAGCCCATAAGGTTCATTCACGCCTCCTTGCAAGATGTTCCCTCATCCTTTATCATGGGTTATGTTATAGTAAGGAGGGACACTTGTGCTAAAAGAGAACTCCAAGTTTCGGAAGTACGACAAAGAAACGAGTTACTTAACTTCTTTGTGCGTGATGTTGAAGTGGAGACAGTGAATTGATGACTCCGAAGACTGGCACGCGTGCTCCTGAGTAGGAAGGGGGAAGTGGGATGAGGTCAAAAAGCTCCACAGAACACTCTCCATGATAAAGCACTATAATGCGCTATAAGCGATGCAACGTCACGACGCAGTTGTAGAGGCTCTAGGCTGTTCGTGACCTCTACATCGTTAATGATACTGGTGGCACGACGCTGCAACTGTACAGTGCATTGAAGAGGTACTTGGCGGAGCTATCCCACAGGTGCGAGAAATATTCAACGCAAGACCGGACCTGAATTTTGTAAAGCGGCATAATTGGTCAGGCGTGAAAATCGACGCACCTTGTTCAGGCAGGACACCGAGTTTCCGTGAGGCTGTTTTGACCACTGTTTCGATGTAATTCCTTTGATTCAGATCGCAGCATATCTATATACCCTAGTAGTGCCCTGAAGAGATAGAAGGGGAAGGAACGGTGACATCGCTACCCAAGTTACTAACTCCACCCGGACAAAGTCGCGGGCAAAAGCTAGTCTAATATTATAAATGCTGTTACTGAAGAGCGGGGCCGCCTGGCACAGGTATATGAAATACTTAAAAGGTGTGTCCCATTTGTTAATTTTAACATAAGTTATAAGAAATAAAGTTATATTTATAAGAAGTACAGATATATTTATAAATGCTAAAGTAACACTGTCTGTCTGTTACCTTTCCACGCTTAAGCCACTGAACCTATTAAGATCAAAATTGGTATAGTTTGGGACCTTTGAAAGGACATAGAATACTTTTTGGAGCGATAATCGCCATATCGTCATAATCGTTTAACGCACCTGCAATATCAAGTGATTTTATTCTTGTTATTGCATGTGTCTATAGGCGGCGGCTACCACTTAGCACCAGGCCGTCAGCTTGTTTGTCATCTAGTTGTATAAAAAAATCGTCATACACACAGGCGGAGCCGCGGGCTGCCACATGTGTTTTATGAAAACGCCGTAAAAGAATTCCCTACTATCAGTAAGAAATTTGTTTTAAATATAGTTTGTTATATTACAAAAAACCCTTGTAAAGTAATAGAGTATTTAAACTTGAATGCTTCTCATGAAAGTAGGAGAAATAAGTGCTCACTTCCGAATAGCACAAGAAATTCATGTTTTACTTTCCCAGTTTCTGTATTATTAGCCTCTGAAACATAGTTGGAACTTGGCTTGTGTCTCTGCGGGCGGCCGTAGTAACCTTTACGGAGTCAGCGCTAATGACCGACAAGCAAAAAATATGATTCTCTCGCCTCTATATACAGGTCGTTAACAAAAGAATGAAAACATATTTATCTCTCTGACCTAGGCCCATTAATTAGCATCAATTCAACTTATTCTAGGTTTCTTATAAAAAAAAAACTTCAGTTCAAGACGATCCGCCAAAGTTAATCTGATTATTATTAAAAATTATTGATTAAAAATCTTATACAAAATTTTGATTAAGATTAATTTATGATAATGTCATTTAAAATAATTCAGATTGTAATCGTAATCATTAATAGTTAATTTGATTATTCAAATAAAAATAATGGTTAAAAAATGTAACTGGAACAAGTAAACGGAAATTTAAAGATTAGAGTAAGTTATATGATTAAACATATTTTTTCAAAATAGGAAGTCAGTGTATTTGATGATTACCTACTTTGAGTTTAAAAAAATATGGAAATAAAATAACTGGAAAAGAATAATTAGTAAAAATGATACGAGAAATCTCATTACTTTCCATTTTTTATTTAACGTAGAATTGACATTGATGTATGTATTAGTTTATAATCAAGTTAATCAATTAATGATTAGTGATAAATGACGTAAAATATGAAAATTAGGTCGTTTAATGTGAACAGGCTTTCTACTGATTCCGTTTAAGTAATGTACGATATTTCTTTAGAACACAGCCCGTTGTCGACTGTTATAGACGGGTATTAAGGATTTTAGACGAATATACGGGTATTTAGAATAGACGGGTATTTACTAGGTGGTAGGCCCGTATGCAGGGTCGTCTGGGTAGGTACCACCTGGGTAGGTGGTTCTTATTTCAGCCGCGAAACAGTTCGCTGTGTTTCGGATTGAAGGGAAAGGTAGCCAGTGTAATTACTGGGATGGACGGCATTTCATCTTAGGCCTCAGGATGACAACGCACCTTCAATATCAAGTGATTTTCTCTTGTTGTTGCAGGTGTCTATAGGCGGCGGTTACCGCTTACCATCAGGTGGGCCGTCAGCTTGTTTGTCATCTAGTAGTATAATAATAATAATAAAAATATATATATATTGGTGTTGTGGCCTCGCTCACGTGAAAAAGACCCTTTTTATAATAAAGAACCTGATGAGAACATGTATGAGAGTCTACCTTTATGCGAAGACAACCAGTTCAGCATGAACATCTGTCCTAGCCGTCTCCACCATGTCGGCCTATAACGTATCTTTTCAATAAAACGTCAACAATCATAATTAAGATTACTTATTTAATCAGGATTGTTTTAAAATGATTTAAATAATGATATAAATCATCATCATCATCATCACCAGCCTATATACGTCCCACTGCTGGGCACAGGCCTTCCTACATGGGAGAAGCATATGGGGAGTTTGGGTCATAACACCACCACGCTGGCCCAATGCGGGTTGGTGGGTCAAAGCGGTTGCAGGAACAACCCGGACCAGCGGCTTAACGTGCCTTCCGAAGCACGGAGGAGCTCGAGTTAACAAACTCTGATTGACCCATCCCAGGATCGACCATGGCGCATGTTGCTTTGGTTTTCGTATCGAAACCAGAGCGCTTAAACCACTATGCCATCGAGCTCCTCAATAACTCCTAACTAAATAAATACAAAGTAAAATCATGTAACCTACCCACCTACGTACATGTTGTTATTTTCCGAGATCCACGCGAACGAAGTCGCGGGCACAGCTAGTTACGAGAGTCACCGTAGCGAGACTCAACGTAAAGAGAGTCGTTGCAGAGGGAATAATTCGTTATACGTATATACCTGGAACATAATTTTAGTGTCTGTACAACACCCTGTATGTTAATAAGTGGTCACTTACAAAACTAGTCTAAGTGTGAACATAAACTTCGTCGCTAATTTTGATGGGCGAAGGCCAGTTAATATAAGTTATCATGATACCTTTTTTGTTTTAATAAACCTCATAAGTTTTGACTTTTTTGTTTCTTTAGGTGTTCCAGTGATTAATCGAAGGATCAATATTGTAATTTCTTACTATAATTTATCTCTGAGGACGTCGTATTTATTAAAAATTAACTTATGACTTGCCTTGCAATAAATTGCAGCCAATATAGGTACATTTCTTTGTGTGTAGAGTTAATCAATTCAATTGATCAATCATTCCGCTTTCTGATGAAGTAAGTGTGATAACGCATTTCCTGCATACCTATAATTTATTTTGATACAATGAAACAAAATTACAACGATAAACATTAATAACGAAGTTAGGCACATACTTTGGCTATTACAACTATTAAATTGCACCTGGATGGACCTACTTTGCACATCTGATAAATAATTAATATTATGAATGAAAACCGCCCGGTCGACTGATTGAGAAGGCCCTAGGCATTAAGGCCGCCCATTCTACTTTGTTTTGAGCAATAAAGATTACATAAATAAATATTGTAATCATAAAAAGTTCAGCTAAACCTTTCCCCCAGCTCCCAACATAACGTGGCCTCATAAGGTCTGGTGACCCCACTGCAGGACTATCCATACCTGTTTTCTAGCCATCATCATCATCATAATGCTCATCGCCAGCCTATATACGTCCCATTGCTGGGCACTGGCGTCCCTATACATGGGAGAAACACATGAGGAGTTTGGGCCATAACATCACCCATCACCCATCACGCTGGTCCAGTGCGGGTTGGTGGGTTGAATCGGTTGCAGGAACAACCGGGACCACAGCTTAACGTGCATGACGAAGCTCAGGAGTACAAAAATAACTTATCCCTGGACCGACCATGGCGAAAGTTGCCGGAGAAACCAAACCAGACCAGAGAAACAACCCCGAAACTTAAACTATTACGCCGCCGACCTCCTCGGCTACCGAGCTTTTTCTAGTACTTATCTTAATTTTTTCTTGTAGTGATAATATGACAATTGGGTAGTTGACAACTTTTTTTTTATTTCATAAATAAGAAGTTTATAACTCATAAAGAAATATTGTAAAAGAAATAGTATGTCTAAGATTAATAGTTTCACAGATATAGTGGTATGTTTGATGTGTTGCGGCGCATCGCCCAAAAACGCTCCATAGAAAATCTACGGAACAGGTGACGTCACATGTTCCCATATTACTAAGAAATGTACGGGCATACTGACAAAATTGATAATGACTATGTATTATGTAGGTTTTTATTGATAGTTGTCATAATAATAGTTGTTTTAATTGCTGTCAGCAATCTAATATCATTCACATTTTAGATAAATTTTGAAAAAAAAAATATCACCTTTATTTAATTTTCAAAACAGTACAACTTTAACAATATTCCATATCTTTTAAGTTTGAATAGTTTTTATGGGTAACAGCAGCGTATATTTTCCGAATTTGTGAAAAATATCTCCAAATTCAAACTTAGGCAACATCCCAAGCTTGATAGGTTAAAACACCTTGTAACTAGTTTCTTTGTGTTGTCCAAAGCTTGCAACATGTTTCGAAAGAACCCTGTTACAGGAAGGAGGGTTTCCTCCTTTCTTTAACAAGGTTCTTTAAAACCCATTATGGGCCGGGATTGACGAGGGGGTCCAGGGGTTCATTCAGAAAAGAAGATCCTCTTACGGACCCGATTCGTTAAAGGACTGGTTGGAGAAGGAGGCTCTCATCCGCCTTGACCTTCTTAGTAGCGATGGCGGGTGATGAAGTCAGACTTTATCACTTTCGCCAAATGTGTTTCCTTTCCCCGGTGAGACCGGAAGCGAGCAGAATCGTCCAGTCCTCGGCGTATGATAGTGATTGCTATAAGTACTTTGTCGTGCAACCAAGCCTTGGTTGGATTTTTAGTGAGTATGCTGGAGACTAGCTGCAAAGCTGCTAATTGCAATTATTTTCTTTAACATTAATAAAAAAAAATTGACATTGTAAAATTTCCATATTTGACTGTGTAAGTATGACTATAATTAGAATCTTTGACATTAATTCAGATATCTTGGACATTACATTATTCCTGACATAATACTTATATTTTTAAATTATCACAACAACATTACAATTTACAGAATTTTAATAATAGGTAATGTTTTATAGTATAGTGTAATTTGACATTTATTTAATATTTGCATGCCTGACTACAGGCTGAATACATGGCGCCCATTCATATTTAAGACCTTTTTGTCAAATTAAATGTATTCTGCAAATAAATGATTGATTGATTGATTGAAAGAGTCTCGCGTAACATGCGCAAAGGTTTCGGCAAAGCTTTCTCCAAAGTAAAATTAAATTAAATAGGCGATTCATTGTTGTTGCCTAGTATCCGTAACAGAAGCTATGTGGCCTAGGTTATCGATGGGAATGTTGAGTAGAAGCAAACCATTACTGACAAGTACATCCTTGTTATCATTTATTCGTCAAGTGTGGCCGTGAGCGTCGGCTGTTGTTGCTACGTTTGATCATAACACGGTGCTAACATAACATTAACGGCTAGACTGGAACCTTTGTTAAATATGTACGTAAGTTTGTTAAAGCTGAGTTTGTTTGCGATGGTCTACTTTGAATGATAAACAAAAGTGCTTTTCAGCAGTATCATCGAATAAGAAGAAATCCTTAAGCGAACTCGTAATATTAACACACAAAATTAAGAGGTTGTGTTAATTACCAACCGCATATTCATAATTTATAACACCTGTCACAAACTGGCAGAATTCCTATAAATAAGACAGCCATAACGTTAAAAGAAGAAGATTGAACGAGAGGCATATGTTTTTTACTAATAATAATAATAATATCATTTATTGGTCACTATAACTAATAACTATAATAGGAAGACAAACAGAATGGACACCATTGCCAAAACAGACCATGCTCAGTGACGTAAGGCGGCTGACGGGCGCGAGACAGCATGGTAATTTTTCGCACGTGTTACGCGAATGTTTGTTATCACATATTTGTCTTATGTCACTGATTCATTGAGTAACCCACGAGGTCGTAAATTTTATGGTTGGCGATGGTTAACGCGCTATAAGCGGCTCACACGACTAAAGGTGGGGTCAGACTGAGGTTGAGATGCGTCTGGGCATTGATACTAATTTTTTTTGGGGAGAAATCTGATTGCAGACCTACCCGCCACTGGCTAAGTGACGGGCTTGTGTGGGGGTCGCCCAGCGCTTATAAGGCACTGGGAATACCCACTAAAACTACCCAGTAACTACACTGCCTTTCACGGGGGTAGCCTGGGCTCTGCCGAAGGATATCCCAATACTAACCCCTAGCATATAAGACTCTTCTTCTTCTTATGTGTTTGGTACAGTCAAAATAGACAAGATCTCATGATAAAACTAAGGTTGAATCGATACGATGTCGGCCTATTCCATCAATTCCATCTGAACCGACGTCCGAATCCGAGGACGTTCTATTTGAATTTGTTGGTATAAAAGTCCCTAAATAAAGAGTTAAATAAAAAATAATCTTTGTAACTAAGTAACACTTTTATGGACTCCGGTCTGAATTAAAACTTTTATTTTTGTAATTAATAATGTAATAAGGTCGCTGATATAGCCCAAAGAATTGCGAGCCTTAAGTGACAGTGGGTAGGCCACATTGCAAGGAGGACTGACGGCCGTTGGGGCGAAAAGGTCCTGGTGAGGGTCGCGGGAAGATGGATGAGGGCAGCGCAGGATCGATCGGTTTGGAGATCCTTGGGGGAGGCCTAACTATAACGTTACTAATGGGCGCCTGTATAACTTGCATGGATGTCCGTCGCTCTAAAACGTAAGCTAATAAGTCCTTATTCATTAGGTTGTCTATCTCCATGCTAAGTATCATATCGGTTCATTGGTTTGGAGAGAAAGTCTAACCGACAGTATATGGATTAGAAATATACCAAGCATCGAACATTTGTTCGTTTGATTCGTGAACAAATGTTCGTATACACCATGTAAGCATTTATCTACGTTTGCTTGCCCGTATGTTTTAGATAATATTTTTTTAAATTTTATTTCAAATTTATAATTAATTTTACATTAAAAGATATTCAGAAGATAGCCATGGAAGGCAACCGAACCCGCAACCTTTTGTAGTCTCCCTGGGTGCCTGCTCTAAGCTTTAAGCTACCGAGAACTTGGGATATCCCAATGGAATTCACTCAGTCCATCTGTCTTCACGTAATAATTAATTATTATGTTATCGTCTTCCTAATTTAATATTTCGACATTATGAAACATTATATATTAACGCAACCCGTCAAGCCTCACATTCCGGACACAATTGATGATTTAATTGTCCTTGTTTGTCTTACTGCGGCTTAAACATATTATTGTTTCTGCCCACTGCTGGGCACAGGCCTTCCTACATGGGAGAAACTGTAAGTAGAATGAAATACAGCTAAAAAAATTGACAAATATAAACCATGAGCAAGCACAAAGATACAACAAAAAACTGACAGCGTGGAAAATAAAATAAAAACAAACATCGCAAGGAGATGGGCAACAGTATGCGCACCTCTTTACACTTTTATAGATAACGCCTGGTAAATATTTATACTGAGCGTAATTTTGTATATGTATTTGAGAAAGGTAAGAGAACACACTGACACAAAAACATTTAGGCATGCGCCCGAGAGTATTGTGTGTCTATGACCTTCTAGACGTTTTTAGACCCTAGCTTATTAGCAAGTGTCATGACTTAGGTAATAGGTAGAAGCTAAGGAGCCTAGAAGTTTTATTAAATTAATTTGAGGTAACTAAGTACAACTCTCGAAAACAGTGAGATCCGTTTAATAAATATCTTAAAGACTAGTGAACATCCATTAATAATAATATATTGCAAAGTGACTCTGTCTGTCTGTCTGTTGCATTTTTACTTCCAAGCTTGTGAATCGATTTAGATGAAAGCAATGGAGATAGATCCATCATCACGAGCCTATACACGCCCCACTGCTGGGCTCAGGCTTTTCTACCACCTTTTGACCCACCAACCCGCATTGGGCCCGCCAAATGCGTGTTGGTGGGTTAAAGCAGTTGCGGTAACAACGTGGACCAACTAACATGCCTTCCGAAGCACGGAGGAGCTCGAGATTATAAATATTGATGATGGTCGAGCGAGATAGTGACCCATCTCGGGATCGACCATGGCGAAAGTAGCTTTGTTTTCGTAATCGAAACCAAAACGCTCAAACCACTTCGCATCTCATTATCTGCTAATTGGAGAGTTGGTCAGAAATATAGACACCTCTTTTGCTAAGGCGACATTGTTGCCACTTTTTAATTTATGATTTATTATGTTACTTCTGTTTCATATACGAACAGGCAACGTTTTTCGTATTAATAATGAAGCCACTGGAAATCACTTCCACAATCCGATGTCATAGATCAAACTCAATCGTCAAGTCACAAGAAGTATACATCCCATCGGAAGCACTGAGTAATAGTGGCATTGCAAAAAGAGCCTTTCATACCATTGTATTCAACCTGTACAAAGCTATGTGTGTTTATTTATTGTCTGTTATTTTATAACATTACCAAAATACAGAAACAAAGCTTGAATTCGTAATTTTGATACTGTAAACCATCATCACCAGCCTATATGGTGCTGCTGGGCACAGGTGTAATTACTGGGCATGGACGGCATTTCATCTTAGGCCTCAGGATGACAACGCACCTGCAATATCAAGTGTTTTTCCTTGTTATTGCAGGTGTCTATAGGCGGCGGTAACCGCTTACCACCAGGTGGGCCGTCAGCTTGTTTGTCATCTAGTTGTATAAAAAAAAAGGCCTTCCTATATGGGAGAACACATGAGGAGATTGGGCCATAACACCACCACGCAGACCCAATGCGGAAGAAACAACCGGGACATCTTAATGTGCCTTCCGAAGCACGGAGGAGCTCGAGATAACAAACTTTAATTGACCCATCCCAGGATGGACCATGGCGAAAGTTGCTTTGTTTTTCGTATCGAAACCAGAGCGCTCAAACCAAAACGCCACCGAGCTGCTCCTTGTGAACTGTAAACCATAATACGTTAAATTTATGTTCAAATTATAATTAACATTATAAAATAGTTAGTTAGTTAATATTATATTATATTTTGACGATTCGAAAGTGCTTCTTGTGGCTCCTAATTGAATAAAGATATTTTCATTTTTAACCGACTTCAAAAAAGGAGGAAGTTATCAATTCGTCTGTATGTTTTTTTTATGTTTGTTACCTCAGAACTTTTAACTGGGTGAACCGATATTAATGATTATTTTTTTATTCGATGCGGAATAGGGAATTTGGTCCCATAAAAAATTTTTCGAAATCCATTGGTTAGTTTGGTTTTTAAATCAAAAAAACTGGAAAAATTAAGTCGTCTACATATGCGAAATTGCGGATATTTGCTTTCCTATAATTTTTAGTAAAATGATACGATAGTAGAAAACAATATAAGCTCACGGTCACCCATCTAGCTTTGACCTTCAAAAGTTATCACTAAAAATTGTGAAAAAAAAAATTAAACAAAAAATAAAACCGACTCCAAAAAACTGAAAAGGATAAGGTACAAGAAGTTACACATCTAAAATTTTTAGGGGTCATAATATTAGATCAAAATTTAAATTGGAAAATGCACGTTGACAATTTATGTAATAGAATGAACAAGTTTGTCTATGCTCTTCAACGTATTAAGAATGTCACAAATAGGAAAACTGCTATAATGTCTTATCATGCATATATAGAGTCTATTTTGCGATATGGACTAGTAATGTGGGGAAATAGTACTGATAAAAACATAGCATTTATTTCTCAAAAGAGAAACATCAGGGCTATATGTGGACTGGCGCCTGATGAATCATGTGAACCACTATTTAAGAGTCTTGGCTTACTACCGTTACCGTCATTGTATATATCTGAGGTATGTAATTTTGTCAATAATAATAAGAATCTTTACAAAAAAGCTCATGAAGTAAATCAGAGGCTTCAGAGAGATCCAAACAGATTGGTTTTGATTGATGCTCCTAAATCTGATAAGTATGGTAAAAGTTGTTTATCCATGTGCGTGAAAATTTATAATAGAATTCCTGACGGCATTAAAGCTCTGGCTGGAAATTTATTCAAAAATAAATTAAATAAATGGTTAAATAAAAACAACTTTTATGATCTTAAGCATTTCATGGATAGAAATAGATGGGTCTCATTTGATTGATTATTCTGTGTTGACTAAATTCAATGTTAATATTCTATTGCGAATGTCTGATATTAAATTATTTTATGGAAAGTGACTTAAATTGTATTAAAATTTGATTTGACATCTGTTATATGCAATTTTGTAAGATTTTTCAATATATTTTATGATTTGCATGCTATTCATAGTAGCAAAACATGTGCACGTAAATATATTCCATAACATCTTGTAATACCATGTTTTCAGTGAATAAATGATTATCTTATCTTATCTTATCTAAAATAATTAAATTTTAGTAAGTAAGCACTCATCCCCTAGGAACATATTTTTGGAGTTGGTGCTAAGTTGTGTCCAGAAACCATAGATAGTGAAGCACCGACTCGAAAAATATGTTCCTAGGGGGATGAGTGCCTACTTACTAAAATTTAATTATTTTATCCTTTTCAGTTTATTGGAGTCGGTTTTATTTTTTGTTTAAATTTTCATTAACTAATTGACAAAATTTACTTCGAAGAAGATGTCGCCGAGAAATGACAAGTCCATTCTATAAAAATCAGACACAATATCCGACTTCGCTTGGTCATGAAAAAATTACCATTACCTAAATGGTATCTGTGAATAGACTTTGGATTGGTCGGCGAAATGTTTATCATCACCAGCATAATATGCCCACTACTGGGCCTTCGTACATGGGAGAAACACACGAGGAGCTTGGGCCATAGCACCACCACGCTCGCTGGCCCAACGCGACTGGTAGCAGCTTGCAGTAACAACCGGGACCAATGGAGGAGCTTGAGATTATAAAAAAAACTGAAAAGGATCATCATATCAGCCGAGAGACGCCCACTGCTGGGCATAGGCCTCCCCCAAGGATCTCCAAACCGATCGGTCCTGCGCTGCCCTCATCCAACGGCTTCCCGCGACCCTTACCAGATCATCGGTCCACCTTGTGGGGGGCCTACCAACGCTGCGTCTCCCGGTGCGCGGCCGCCATTCGAGGACCTTTCCGCCCCAACGGCCGTCAGTCCTCCTCGCAATGTGACCTGCCCACTGCCACTTTAGACTCGCAATTCTTTGGGCTATGTCAGCGACCTTAGTTCTCCTGCGGATCTCATCATTTCTGATTCGATCACGCAGAGAAACACCAAGCATAGCCCTCTCCATTGCTCTTTGGGTGACTTTAAGCCTTTGTATAAGGCCCATTGTAAGCGGCCACGTCTCGGTTCCGTACGTCATCACTGGCAACACACACGAATTAAAGACTTTCGTCTTGAGACACTGCGGTAGTTGTGCCGAGAATATGCTGCGTAGCTTCCCGAACGCTGCCCAGCCGAGTTGGATCCGTCGATTGACCTCTTTCTGGAAGTTGGACCTACCAAGTTGGACTATTTGTCCCAGGTAAATGTATTTGTCAACAACTTCCAGTGTAGAGCTTCCAACCTTCACAGGAGTGGGTACGACATGAGAATTCGACATAATCTTCGTCTTATCCATGTTCATTTTAAGACCCACTTGTTGGGAGACTCTACAGAGGTCGTCGAGCATTGTGCCCAAGTCTTCCAGGTTTTTAGCCATGACTACGATATCATCAGCAAAACAAAGGTGAGTCATGTACTCGCCGTTTATGTTGATGCCAAGTCCTCTCCAGTCCAAAAGCTTAAAAACATCCTCCAACGCGGCAGTAAACAGTTTCGGAGATATAACATCGCCCTGTCTCACACCCCGCTGAAGTGGTATTGGTTTCGAGTCTTGGTCCTGGAGGCGGACTGACATAGTGGCGTTTTCGTACAGTGACTGCAGCACTTGGATGTACCGATAGTCTATTTGGCATCTCTGGAGCGACTGAAGCACGGCCCAGGTCTCGACAGAATCGAAGGCTTTCTCATAGTCCACAAACGCTAAGCATAATGGCAGGTTGTACTCTTCGGTCTTCTGTATAACCTGCCGCAGCGTATGTATGTGGTCTATGGTACTAAAGCCTTTTCGGAAACCGGCTTGTTCGGGAGGCTGGAAGTCGTCAAACCTGCGTGCGAGACGATTCGTAACAACCCTCGAAAACAACTTGTAGACATGACTCAGGAGCGTGATGGGTCTGTAGTTCTTCAATGGAGTCTTGTCACCCTTTTTGAAGAAGAGTGCCACCACGCCCCTGTGCCATGCCTTTGGCGTTTTACCCTCGAGCATGATGGAGTTAAATAGCCTCTGAAGAGCTTTCAGGACCGGTCGTCCACCTGCTTTCAGAAGCTCGGCTGTAACTCCATCGTCGCCCGGCGCCTTGTCGTTCTTAAGTTGTTTGAGAGCTACACTAATCTCGTACAGGCTGACGTCCGGGATATCTTCCGTGTAATGTCGGGTTAATTTGGCTCTTGGATCGGTGGCCTTAGTGACAGGTGTGCGTGATGTCGCGTAAAGCTGTCCATAGAAGTTTTCAATCTCGGCCAAGAGCTCAGGTCGGGATGTAACGAATCTGCCATCCTCCGTTTTCAGCTTCGTCAGCAAACTCTGTCCTATCGACAGATCTCGGGCGAACACTTTGGAGCCTTTGTTCCGCTCGATTGCCTCTCTAATACATTCTGTATTAAAGTGGCGTATGTCGCGGGTCAATGACTTGGAGATCTGTTTGTTGAGTTGCCGACGAGCGTCTTCGGAAGACTGCAGTGCACGTCTTTCCTTCATGAGCTTTAAAGTTGGCGCAGAGATTTTTTTACCTCTTTTGTTACGGCTGGGTTTGAAGAGCCCTGAACCCGCCGTAAGAACAGCTTCCACGAACCTGTCGTTGTACGTGTCCACATCTGTGCAGTCCTCCAGGCAATTGAAGCGATTTCGCAGTTCGAGCTGAAAGAGTTCGGGGTTTTGGATCTGGATAGCTGCAGGGCGGAGCGTAGACTTCATCAGTCGATACCTATCGGATTTCACGTTGAGATTCAATGTGCCTCGTACCATTCGGTGATCACTCCCCGTGTTAAGCGAATTGATCACTGAGACATCATTGAATATCCGAGTCTTAGTCGACATGATGAAGTCGATCTCATTCTTCGTTGCGCCATCCGGACTTTTCCAGGTCCATTTTCGATGCGGCCGTTTTTTGAAGAAGGAGTTCATCATAAAGAGTCCCTCCCTCTCCATATAGTCGGCCAGCATTTGACCTCTAAAGTTCCGGATTCCAGCTCCAAATTGCCCCACTTTCAACTCATCATCGCCACGTTTGCCTAGCCTTGCGTTGAAGTCTCCCATAACAACGGTGTAGTGAGTTTTGGAAGTATGTATTGCCCGAGAGATATCCTCATACATTACTTCTACTTCCTCGTCGGGGTGAGTCGAGGTCGGGGCGTATACCTGTATGACCTTCAACGAATACCGTTTGGTGATTCTGAGTATAAGGTACGCCACCCTATTCGACACACTTCCGATTTGTACAACGTTGTTCACGAGAGACTTGTGGACAATAAACCCAACACCACCTTGGGACAGATCTTCGCCCTCCCGGAAATAGAGCAGGTTGCCGGATTTCAAGACCATCGTGTCCTCGCCCTCTCGTCGGACTTCAGATAGTCCGACTATACTCCAGCGAATCCTGCTCAATACTTCCTCTAGTTCCAGCAGCTTCTCCTCGGTCCGCAATGTCCGTGTGTTATAAGTTGCCAGGGCCAAGGTCGTCTGACGGGATGAGGATAAAATAATTAAATTTTAGTAGGTATACTCATCCCCTAGGAACATATTTTTGGAGTCGGTGCTTCACTATTTATGGTTTCTGGAAACAACTTAGCACCAACTCCAAAAATATGTTCCCAGGGGATGAGTACCTACTTAAATTTAATTATTTTATCCTTTTCAGATTTTTGGAGTCGGTTCTAATTTTTGTTTAAATATTTTTTTTTCACAATTTTTAGTGATAACTTCTGAAGGTCAAAGCTAGATAGGTGACCGTGAGCTTAAATTGATTTCTAATATCGTATCATTTCACTAAAAATTCATAGGAAAGCAAAAATCCGCAATTTCGCATATGTAGATGACTTAATTTTTCCAGTTTTTTTGATTTAAAAACCAAACTACCCTACGGATTTACAAAAAATTTTAATGGAACCAAATGGGAACTATGCCGCATCGAACAAAAAAAGAATCATCAATATCGGTTCACCCAGTCAAAAGTTCTGAGGTAACAAACATAAAAAAATAAAAATAAAAAAAAAAATCATACAGACAAATTGATAACCTCCTCCTTTTTTTGAATTTGGTTAAAAATTGATTGACCCATCCCATGAAATGTTCATCGACCAATAATTCGTCGATAAAGCGTTTCACATCGGCCTAAGCATCAAGGTGCAGTAATTAGAAGTACATATTATGTATACTTCAAGACTAGAAAGACACTGAATGTAATACTTCTATCACTCGAAAACCAGTAATGTTAACTTTCAAAGAAATAAGGCTAAATAAAATTACGGATTGTCACAGCGACAAAAGGGGACACGGAAATAATGAAGTGTGGTAATAAATGTAATGAGGCGAACGCAAATGTTGGAAACGAGGTATGTACAAAATAAAAGACTAAATCTTCAGTATCGCGTCTCTCTCTTTCACTTTTATTGTGGTACATTTGACGATATGCAAGAAATTTGCATAACGATGTGGAGAAACTAAATTAAAAACTTTTTATAATAACAATTGACGGCCGTCTGGATGAGCGGTTGACTCTGGAGCCTAATAAAGAGAGAGGGAATCTACTAAACAAGAGGTTCTGGAGTCGAATCCCGGTAGGGACATATGATTGTACTCATCATACAATCAATCATCTGGTTCTATTCAAGTTATGGATGTTTGTTCAAGCTATAGTCTATATATGTATACATAAAAGTCAACGTTGTATGTTGGTCCGCTATGAGCACCGCGATCAGATTGTGATGAAACTTATGGTAGAGTGTTCTGGGGTTGCCCGCAAAAGTTGTTTTGTTTTAATATAAAACTTAACAGTCTGCGGGCATTGCAAAGCATATTATGCCGGGTGAAGCTAGTAGATAACTTATAAAATCGACAGTGCCATCAAACTTAATTAATATTGCGACATATGCTGTGTAACATCGAACAAAGCAGTTACACTATTACATATAATTATAATATTTTATAAGTTTCTCTAAATTAATTATCTGGTGGCGGTAATCTTCGGGCGATATGTATTGACGAATGTTTTGTTAGGCGAACAAAAGGCCGACATTTATATTACGTTTTCATATAACAGCTTCTTATGTAGCTCCACTGGACACTATTCTATATACCTAGTAAAACAGTAATATTGCACTGTGAACTCTTTATCAATGTATATGACATAGATCTTTTTATTTGTTAATACCCGCCCCGGCTCCGCACGGGTGACACTAAATTTTAGAAATAGGACAAATGTATTATAATTTATGACTTGCAAATATTCGAGTGTGTTTTCCAAAATATTGAAGATCTTCCTCACTGTCTTATTCTGTCTCACTCTATGTAAAGAATTTAAGTAATAATTTCTGTAAATCCATTTAAAAACGTTTTTTTATATAATTTTCTTGCTTAGAAACTTTCTTCGGACCATACAACTAATTAAGAATTATCCAATCTGGCGAGGTCGTTCGGAAGCGATGCGCGTTCATACAGTTTATGTTTTTCTCCCATGTAGGAAGGTCTGTGCCCAGCAGTGGGACGTATATGTATGGTGATGATGATGATAAAATTCAGCGATTCATTTTTAAATATAGAAGTGGTTCTACCCCACAGAACCCATACCTAGTGCCTGGCATTGAGCATGGTGTAAACTTGTCCGGAGTTACTCGGGGTCCGCATTTACCCCACTCTCCCCTTTTCTTCTGGGGAGAAATACCCCAGACCAAAAACTCCGCAGTAACTCCACTGCCCTTCGCGGGTACCTCCGCTCTGCCGAAGCAATTTCACCAGCCCACCACGAGAACCCCACTGTCCCCTACTATTTTATTAGACTTTTCGAAGAATCCTCTGACAGCTAGCTGACTATCCTGTCTTGCTTGAATGTAAAGTTTTATTAAAATTAGTTTATTCGCTTGCAATATTTTCACATTGAGAGTTTGCATGACAACCGTGTGACGTAAACTTTTATACCATTGCATTAAATAGATACTTAGGTATGTCCTTTTTCACTAACCTTATCGACATTTTTCTCTTTCTATCTGCTTTAGATAGACTGTGATAAAAATCAGTAAGACACTCTTAACGTTAAGCAAATGTTAGTGAAAACCAGCATTAGATTTTTTGTAAGCTATTGAAATGCAGACTGAATTATCTTTACTGTGCCCTAACAGGGTTCATGTAGGTTCCTGCCAAATGTCATTAAGATTACGCCTGCTACCTTTTCTCATTCTATGTACACACGACAGCACAAAAAGTGTAACAGTTGCATTACGAAAGCCGCCTCTATTATCAGCGCAGTAAGGGCGTCGTCAAGGTCAAACTGTTACACTTAATGTGCTGTCGACTGTACCTAAATGATTGTGGATGAATAAATAAATAAGTTATAAGTCTTAAAATAATATGTTTAACCACGTTATTATTTTATTATATTTTTACTGTTTGATAGCAATGAGAAAATTTTAAATTACTATTGTCTTTCACATGGGCGTTAATTAAACAATAAAGCCGAGTTAGGCAATATTTAAATACAAGATCATCGCGTACTTAACTTCGTAAACCATAGTTAAGTTTCGTAACGACAAAAACAGATAGTTATCTTAGAGGTGTTGCCGGCCTTTTGAGTTTGAACCATATATTTATGACATTAAGACTCGTGAATATTTGATATTTTGTGTAAAGTAGTTCGCTGTGTTTCGGATTGAAGGGAAAGGTAGCCAGTGTAATTACTGGGATGGACGGCATTTCATCTTAGGCCTTAGGATGACAACGCATCTGCAATATCAAGTGATTTTTCCTTGTTGTTGCAGGTGCCTATAGGCGGTGGTAACCGCTTACGTTATGTTTTGTACTTGTGCGTTTGACTCTCTTTTAACTGCATAGCTTGAGAACCACTGGATGGATTTTGATTCGGTTTTTACTGTAATAAAGAAATAGAATTTTGCGTTATGTAGCACTTGTAAAGTTTTTAATTTGACACATCCTCCTTGCTGAAATATTGATTGTATGAATAATGGTGTTTTTTATTGTCGCGTGGATGAGAACGAGGGGATGTCGTCAAAGTGGACCATCAGATGGTATCTAGTAATGCGCAGTGAAGGTCGTGAATTTGGGTCTAGGTTGTTGGTAGGGTTGCCACTCGCTGTATTTTTTATTAATCAATCATTTGCAAACCATCGATCAAAGCTAAGTCTTAGTTCTACTTAGAACGGCAAACAAACGTCGTTATTATTTTATACCGTTATAATGAATATAAAAATAAATCTTTTTTTACTCTGCAGCTCAGGATCCAACAAAAGGCCTTATTTATTATTATTGTTGTAATGAAAACTGAGAGTAAGTCTTCATTACAACAATAATAATAAATAAGGCCTTTTGTTGGATCCTGAGCTGCAGAGTAAAAAAAGATTTATTTTTCAACTCGCATTTCATTAGATGTTTCAATATTATTAATTCATATCCGACGCTTCAGATGTAGGTAGGTATGTGTTTTATTTCAAATGTGTGTAGTGCTCGCTGAATTTTAAGACAATACCACCAATGCTATGTTTTATTTATTTATTATTCCTTATTGTACACAAAACTACTTAAAACATTTTTTTTTGTAAAGCTTTGCTACATATTTGTACTTATTTAATTTCAATTGTGAGCCAAATAGGTATTTATTGTTGAAAAATAGATATTAATTGCCTATTTTTATTTTATAACCGATTTCAAGAAAAGAGGGTGTCTTTTTAATTATTTGTTACATTTTAAAAGCAAGAAGCCCTCGGGTGAACGAAATACAGTCACTGAGTTGCGACCCTATTGCACTTCTAAAACGCACACAATTATTGTTGTTAAGTCTATTGTTTGTTCAAATTCAAACTATTTTCGTGTATGATGAAGACATGAAAATAAATCTTTTATCTATCTATATATCTATCTTTTTGTATAGTTAATATAAGAATACCTTTGTGAAAGAACATAAATGATTGGTGTATTGTATTGTAAATACCATAATATATGGCTTTCAACAATAATAATCATATTCAACAAGGAGCTCGGTGGCGTAGTGGTTTGACCGCTCTGGTTTCGATTAGGTAAACAAAGCAACTTTCGCCTTGGTCGGTCCCGGGATGGGTCGACCAAAATTTCTAATTTTGAGCTCCTCCGTGCTTCAGAAGGCACGTTAAGCCGTTGGTCCCGGTTGTTACTGTAACTGCTTTAACCCACCAAGCCGTATTGGGCCAGCGCGGTGGTGTTATGGCCCAAGCTCCTGATGTGTTTCTCCCATGTAGGAATGCCTGTGCCCAGCAGTGGGACGTATATAGGCTGGTGATGATGATGTGATGATAATGTGTTGAATCTTACCTAGTTACGTAAGACAATATTGTTACTAAAATACTAATCAAGTATGGACTTAAGTCTGAAATAAATGAATAAATAAATAAAATAAATCGGTTTTTGATTTGTTTATTTTATAAAATTTATGATGCAAATATTTATATTTATGTGTTATCTGGTAGTCATTCAAAAGCTTTTATAGAAGATTTATTTGGGCTCGATAAGTGGAGTACTAAAAATATTATCAAAGAAACAATAAATTGCCGAGTGTTTGGCACAGCCCTGTTATTCTTTCAAATCAAGTGGCGATCTCATCTCACGCATCTCGGCTTTTGGAGCAATTACCTCCACGAATAAGGCATTACCTACCACGTGGAAGTGTTGCCTTGCTAAACTTATAGCGAAATATGTTATTAATCGCCCACTCCGGTACGTGTTATTCTAATGTATATTAAATGGTCTCTGGTTTGATGGGGTCCTTGATGCCTCTCATAGGTAGTACTTTAAGTGTTTTGTCGTGGAAGTGAATGTTGAATTCTATGGAGAACTGTGTCGGCTAAAAACAATTAAGTATATTTTTTTATCGTCAATTGTTACAAAATTTATACTTGTCATTTAATTAGGCTTTAGGATAGGCAATCGCGACTATGTGACACTTGTAGGTAGATCCTTTTATATTATAATAATTGTTGGCAACAGCTGGCGTTGTAAAATCCTAGCATTAAGTAGGTATAGGTTTTGTCCATCGTCAAGGAAAATAATTGTCCCAAAGTTTTGATACTGGTCCACTCGCTTAAATTGAAGCCCGTACGGATGGATTCGCGGCGATTATGCACAAAAGAGTAGGGTCTCTGATACACACGTGGCAGCTCCAATGGCCTCCTGAAGGTGATTGCTGACAGAGTGGATAGTCCCGTTTTAATAAATTGTGTTAATTTACACGTAGAATAATATGTTTCATTACTAACCTAGAACAAGAACCATTGTTACTAACCAATGTGGAACATATAAGTGTCTGATGAATAAATGAATTTAATTTAATTTTATGTGTTTTGCAACCATGACATCTTTCTGCTGGGACAGCTTTCCCCAACAATATTGTTGGCGCCACCATTAAGAATTAAGTAATTCATGTATGCTATTTTTTACCAGCAACATTTTCGGTAATTTGGTCCTTCGAGCCGATGTATAGAAAACCTCTAATTTTTAAATTGAAAACAATAAAAATATAGATATGGTCACCGTGTTTGGAGACAGCCAGAGTTGAAGGTATTACATCACAATAAAACGGTCGTGAAAGTCGTGATGAGTAGCTTATTAATATCGTAATAAGATGATGGTTTTGTTGCAATCGTTAGGTTTGTTATAGACGATATCTTTGAAACTAATTGGACCTATTTTATTTTAATTGAACGGTCATTATGTTTCGTCGATAATTTTCTTAATTGGTAATACGATACTGCTTTTACTAACTTGTATGTTTTTCAGTTTATTTCTTGGGTATCTCCCGAATACAAGGTAAAAAGTTGATTTTAAGGCATAGTTATCTATTCTATAATAACTGCTTGGTCAGCTCTCTCGGCTGGAGAAGTCATGCCCACTGATGGGGATGTCTTATCATAATAATTTGGTTGATTCTAAATGAATCTAATAACCATTATCTCATCAAGAATATCTAACTAAGTTTTCATGATAAAATGTTTTAATGTATTCTGAATTGTAACGCTCTAGTTTTTGAGCATTAAAAATAATACAAAGGAGAAATGTAAGTACCTACGTATAAAAATGTACCTCAGGAGTTTTGATCTTGTAAAAATATGCAAAGTTAGTACCTTTGTCGAGTGACAAATGGCTTCAGGCACTTTAGCAGCTTCCTCTGGTTCTGAAATATAAATGATATCATAAATCAAACGGGGTAATACTGTGCGAGAAAGAGAGAGGTAGACACTTATTACAAGGAGATAGTAAAATAAAGACGAGAAAATGGACAGTTAACATCATTATATTTAACTAGTAATTAAAATATAATAAAACTAGAAAAAATAGTTTTATTATATTTTATTTAATTTTTCAAACATTTATAATAATGTTGAAATCAAAAATTAAGAATATTTAACTACTTCATAATACTTTACGACAGGCTAGCCAAGTGATCACTACCCCTAACTATTCTGACTACTCAGTCAGGGGTCCCGGGTTCGAATCCCGGGAACGAAGCAGATGGGGCAGATGGTTGAATGATGAGTACGACCATTTTTACGAGTCATGGATGTTTGTATGATTATTTAGTAGTTTTTAATAGATTTTTTGGTCAGAATGGTGCCGTCAATAATAAATTAAAACATGGGCTATATTAGTTCATAGAAATAGTTTGTCACTGCCAAAAACTTCTTATTAATTTGATAATTTCATAAGTGTAACTACTGTTTGGGCTAGATCAGTGAGTGTAACAATTTTATTATCATTATTTCTCTTCTAGCGTGACCTTCGGTCCGCGTTCGACATCAGGTTAAAGAATAAACTTCCAACCATGCAGGTAGGTTTTGTGGATTCTTCATTTTTGGACTGTTACTACATTCAACTCCAGCCCCCTTATTCTCAACTGTCGGATCACGGATTCGATTCGAAATAAATGATTGAGTATTGAAAAGTCACATGCCGTCTCGCTTTGACGCATAGCGATAAAAAGTGACAGGTATAGAGTTTCCGAAATTCGAATATTTTCCGACAGTTGAGAATAAGGGGGCAGTGCAGTGGTTGAAACGGGCGAGTGATACTGTTTAATTAATTTTTTCTATGAAGTGTTTTCAAAAAGTTTCTATGTAAATATATTTCTTGAAAGTACCACCAGTTGTGGTGTTACTATTAGGTTGGGGAAAAAGTCTTTTCGCATTATAGTGTGTATGAACTTGTAATAAAATCTCTTTGGCTGTACTATTTGTATCTGGCTGGTTTTGGTATCATTAAAAGTTTAGATTTTAAAAAAGATAATTCCAAATTCAAATTAGGAAAATGTGTGTTTTTCAATTGTTTTTTGTACTGTCAAGATGAATGAATCTAATGAAGAAATTCAATAAATTTCAAAATTTTATTACAAAATAGGTAAAAATGCAACGCAAGCCGCGAAAAAAAATTTGTGATGTTTATGGAATTAGTGCAGTGTCGGTGAGAGTAGCACAAATTTAGTTTTAGCGTTTTCAATCCGGAAATTTTGTTGTCAAAGATGCACGTCGCTCTGGTCGCCAGAATTGATCGCTCAAAATTGATGCCATTGAAAAACTGGAGCAATCGGCACATCAGTAGTTACGACGTAGCTGAAGAACTGGGAATTGACCACAAAACAGTTTTGGCGCATTTAAGAAAAAATGAGTACACAAAAAAGCTCGATATTTGGGTACCCCACGAGCTCACTGAAAGAAACCTAATGAACCGTGTACTCATTTGTGATTATTTATTACAACGTAATGAAACCGAACCACTTTTAACGAAGCTGATAACTGGTGATGAAAAGTGGATCACGTACGATAAGAACGTGCGAAAAAGGTCGTGGTCAAAGGTCGGTCAGGCTTCACAGACTGTGGCAAAACCCGGGTTAACTCGCAACAAGGTGACGCTGTGTGTTTGGTGGGATTGGAAGAGCATTATTCATTATGAGCTGTTACCACCAGTCAGGACCATCGATTCTGAACTCTACTGCGAACAACTGATGAGATTGAAGCAAGAAGTTGAGAGAAAGCGGTCGGAATTAATCAACAGAAGGGGTGTGGTTTTTCATCATGACAACGCTAGACCTCACACATCTTTAGCCACTCAGCAAAAATTAAGAGAGTTTGGCTGGGATGTGTTAATGCATCCGCCGTATAGTCAACGTCCTGACCTTGCACCTTCAGATTTCCACCTGTTTCGCTCTCTTCAGAATTCTCTAGGCAGTGTCAGGTTAACATCACGAGAGGACTGCCAAAACCACTTGTCGCGGTATTTTGATCAGAAACCCCAAAATTTCTATAGCAATGGGATCATGCCCCTACCTATAAGATGGCAAAAAGTTATCAAACAAAATGGTACCTACATACTTTAGTTAAATGTAAATAAACTATATTAAAAAATGGTTTGAATTTTCTTAAAAATGCGAAGAAATTTTTTCCCCAACCTATTATGTTGTGCATGGCCATCTAGATTTTGTTATAACAATTTAAAACAAAAGACGGTGCATTCTGTTCTTTCTCTAACAAAATAATGTACATCGAATATGTGTGAGCTTTTCCAATACAATTATATTTTGTTTTATGTAACGAGATGTTTTTTTAAAGTGGATTTTAAGCAACTAGTGTAAGTATTGGGTTTAATTAGATACCTTTGGTGCAACCGTCTAAGGATGGTGAATGTTTATGGTAGCCTATCACTTACCATTAGGCCTCCTTAAGGACTCGTATATGTAAAAAAACTCGTACGTAGTTCAAATTGAGAAGATTTTGCGAATGTGATTTCACGTCAAAACATTTTAACGCTTCTAAAATTTCACAATCCGTCAATGTCTCCTACCATTTTATTTTAGTTTGGAATAAAAGAAAAGCAACAATTTAGTAATTCATAATTGGCACTTACATTGTCTCAGACAGCTAACTTATCGTAATTGCTAATAAAATAAGTTAACTAAAGCTTCAACGAATTTATTCACCTCAGCAGCACGAGATGAATAGGTAACTACAGTTGTTCAAATTTCTCCAGAACTTTGGCATTACGCTCGGGGATGATAGCAGAAATATCAGTCCATTCTAAATTATATTATTACTTTCTAAACTGAATAAAAGTCTCAGCGTTATCTTCAAGCTGAAGTTAGTCTTATGCCCTTAACATGAAGGTTACTTTCAGATTTACCCTTGACAGTGTGTGAAGGTCTAAACCACCGCCAACGTTTTCGAATTAGGTACATGTTCAACTTCAATACTCTGTTGGCAGAGTTATATTGATTTTAGAATCAAATGGCTGATTTTGTGAACCCCTTTCTTTCAATTAACGAGCTACACGACTATAATTCAGTTTGTTAAGTTTCGGTACTATGTGTTTTACCCCCACTTTTTATAGTCTCCATTAATTGAGATTATTGGAGGAAACATTAAGTTGTTTGACGAAAATTATTTAAACAAGGTTTTAACTGTGTGTAACTATAAACTTTAAAGCCAGAATCAACAGTTTGAAATTGTCAAACTGACATGTCAAGGGTATGCGTGATACCATAAATTTTTTTTTTATCGATTTACCTATTACACTATTAATTTGAGACAATACAAAATCAAACTGTGTTACACTATATATTTGAGTTCCACTGTCAGTTTGTTTACGAGCCGTCCACCATTCATGACGCATCTAAAGGTCCTATAGCTAGGGAGCTGGTGGCAGTATTTTTAATGATTTCATCGTCTGACAGACGTTGATAATATTAGAATACTGAGTAAAGTAATAATTTTAACAATTTCTGCCATTCATTTATTGCGCCAATATCAAATGGAAGCTTGCGAAAAATGAAAAAAGAAAGAAAATAAGTGTCATAACCAATATATTTGCGTCTGTCGGTAGTCCTAATAAATAGTATTAGATATTTAAAAAATGATTAATGCTAGTGGCTAGTGATATATTAACAAAATAAATTATCACATTTTAATGTTTTTGATGCGTTTAAACGCCTACTTTATTGTAACAATTACAAATAAAGAAAAAAAATGATGAAAAATATATTGCTCCAGGCGTGATACAAACGTGCGTCTCCTGATTCGTAGGTTGTACCTACAGCTCCGGTGGCGTAGTGGTAATCGCGTCTGGCCGGTAATCAGGAGACGCGGGTTCGAATCCCGTCTGGAGCATATATTTTTTCATCGTTTTCTTTCTTTATTTCTAATTGTTACAATAAAGTTGGCGTTTAAACGCATCGAAAACATTAAAATGTAATTAAAATAGCTTAGCCTTAACTGAAAGTTTAAAAATGCTAGTAAAAGTATTCTTTCGGATCACTAGAGGTGTTAACTTCAATGAGTGGTGAGATAAACGTTGCTATTGACTTAAACGTTAAAAAAGGGTAGAAAGCGGTGAAGAAATTAGTAGGTTGCCCCTAGTGCTCCGGTGGTGTGGTGGCAATCAATTTACCTGTTACACTATCTATTTCAGTTACTTATACTTTGTCAAATTGTGTTACACAGTCTAAATTCCACTGTCTGTTCGTTTACGAGCGGTCCCCTCATGACGTATCTAAAGGTCCTATAGCTAGGGAGCTGGTGGCAATATTTTTTAATGATTTCATCGTCTGACAGACGTAGATAATATTAGAATACTGAGTAAAGTAATAATTTTTAAACAATTTCTGTCATTTATTTAGTGCTACAATATCAAAAAATTAATTAATTATCGGCAGGCAGATTAGAATAGTAATTGAAATGATATTATAAGAGATACAAAAATTAACGTCTGCCACTCTGATGGTTTTGCATTATTAATCTGTATTCTTGCAAAAATGTTTGAAAAAAAAAGCCTAATGTTTCTACGCCACCGAGCTCCTCAATTATATTGCCGTTGCCCAGAGTGGCCAATGGAAAAGAAAGAGCTGGTAAAAGCATGCGTTTGTCTGTTAGCAGGCTATTACAATAGCTATATTGTAGCGAGAAAGAGATCCCTGGTCCACCCTTGTCGTGTAAAGGCGTATGTCCGCATTCCTAAGTAAGCGCACACTCAAACTTTTAGGAGTATTCCGAACCCAGACCACTGACCACCATCAGTGTGCGTGCAATTTTTAAGCGCCAGTGGTGAGAGCTTATTCATCTAGAAATTCAATTTTCAATTTTATTGCTTTTTGAGAATGTTATTTTTTAAGGTCTAAAAATTTATTTTATCTGTAGGTACATCATGGACCACCCGGTCGGGCACAGCAATAATAATCGAGGAGGATATTTCCAATACATAATATACGTACCGGGAGACGCAGCGTTGGTAGGCCCCCCACAAGGTGGACCGATGATCTGGTAAGGGTCGCGGGAAGCCGATGGATGAGGGGAGCGCAGGACCGATCGGTTTGGAGATCATTGGGGGAGGCCTATGCCCAGCAGTGGACGTCTCTCGGCTGATAAGATGATGATGATTTAATTTATTTATCGTTTATTATATTTTTTTATGTTTATGACATGTCACCTGAGACGTCCCCTTTTCTCAAACACTGATAAACTGCTAAGGCAATTCATTAGTTTTCCTTTTGATATTGTCTGATTCTTAGCACTAAGTGACGTCATACAGTGAGATTGTGTTCGTTGTCACGCGACCTGAGTGATTCAATTGTATTTTGTATCTTAATCTGCCAAAAAGCGCTATACCTCTGGAGGTCTACGACAGTTGAAAGACTAGGTGGTAGGCCCATATGTAGGGTCGTCTGGGTAGGTACCACCGCCTTTCTTATTTCAGCCGTGAAACAGTTCGCTGTGTTTCGGATTGAAGGGAAAGGTAGCCAGTGTAATTACTGGGCCTGGACGGCATTTCATCTTAGGCCTTAGGATGACAACGCACCTTCAATATCAAGTGATTTTCTCTTGTTATTGCAGGTGTCTATAGGCGACGGTTACCGCTTATCATCACCAGGTGGGCCGTCAGCTTGTTTGTCATCTAATAGTATAAAAAAAAATACAATTGTGTCTGGAATCTGATGCTTAACGGGCTTATGGAATATTAAGGACGGGTTAAGATTCCAAACTCCCTATTTAAACGGTCTAACAAACAAGCAGGTTTGGAATGTACTTGGCCAAAATTACGTCACTCACTAATACCATAGTAATACTTACGTGTTTGTCTTACGGGTGTGCGGTAATAGCGGCGTTAGTTTAAATAGAAAGAGATAGATGTGTAGAAATGCTGTTGTAGTTAGAATTAGGGTCAATTTACTTTGACGCGGAAAGTAAGCGCCTTCATCTGAATCAGTGGGAAGCAACAATTCGCTTTGTGGTATAGTTTTTTTATACAACTATACGATTAATAAGCTGACGGCCCAGCACCTAGTGGTAAGTGGTTACCGCCGCCTATAGACACCTGCAATAACAAGGAAAAATCACTTGATATTGCAGGTGCGGTGCCATCCTGGGGCCTAAGATGAAATGCCGTCCATGCCCAGTAATTACACCGGCTACCTTTCCCTTCAATCCGAAACTCAGCGAACTGTTTCACGGCTGAAATAAGAAAGGCGGTGGTACCTACCCAGACAGATGACCCTACATACGGGTCTACCGTCTACCACCTAGTATTAGTAGTACGAAAGTTTGGAAATTCTTGCAAAGAACCTGCTCGAACAATTAAAGAGTATCTATCACAGATACTAGACGCCATACCATGCCAGACTGCGCCTCTTCATACCACCTGTCAGAGTTTTTCTGCACTCCGATACATGCATCTTGATGATCTCTATTGCTCACTTATCTGAAAATACACATTTAGAGTTTTAAATAAGACATTGTTTAGGAGCCTTGAACGACACCAAAGTAATATTCTAAACACTGCTCGAGTATTATTAGGAAGCCACGATGCTCGCAAGCATTTAAATTGTTTAAAAAAAAAGCAACAAAATTTTTGCTTATATTTAATTATTATAAAAAACAAATCTTATTTGTATACTTTTGATTCTTTAGCCTCGTCATCACTACAAGCACTATGCTACTAAGTGTTATTACTGGGCATGGACGGCATTTTATCTCAGGCCTCAGGATGACAACGCACCTGCAATATCAAGTGTTTTTTCCTTGTTATTGTAGGTGTCTATAGGCGGCGGTAACCGCTTACCATCAGGTGGGCCGTCAGCTTGTTTGTCATTTAGTTGTATAAACAAAGCGTTTTCACCTACCATGATCCAGCATGGTGCTATGGTCCAAATTCTATAATATGTTTACGAAGTTCTCACAATGGGACGTGTAAGATTAATTACAATGTTCCTATACCCTGTCTTCATTTTTAACAAGTGGTAAGCAAGGGTTTATTTCTAAATCAGTTGAAAATTGACAAAATTATCCTGGTCCATTAAAAAGCAGTATCAATACAGAACCTTTGCCGGCTGGAAACGGTTACAAAATTGCAAGCATATCCTGTAACAATAAAAACGTCTAAAGATACATGATTTCTCAGGAAACACCATGAAGAGGTAATTTATCCTCTTGAATCCGGCTCCAACCAGAACTTAGGAACAAGGATAACTACTTTATCATATGCAGTCATCAGCACAACAAAGAAAACATCTTTGACAATCCATGACCCTTAAATCCTAAGCAATAGAGGTTACAAGCAGGGTAAAGGGACGAGTTACTATTCTGATGGCTGTATTTAAGTTTATGGTGTGCGAGAACTACGGACTACTATAAATTTGAGATTACGAAGAAATCTTTATCTTAATTGCGCAAGCGTACAATGTGACGGATCCTCAACATGTTTTTGAGGCATCAACCTCGACATGTACATCCTTGAACTTTTTATAGCAAGTAGGGCTGGCGTTTGAGTCGTAAACTGGGTATGTACCAGAATCGTGAGCACGACAAACTGAGTAAAATGTATTTTTTTATAGGACTAGGGTGGCAATCGTAAGGCTCCCCTAGTGGTATACTGTTACCGTAATCTTAAGACGCTCGCAACACTTTAGGCACTACTCACGCCAGTCCTACCCTGTACAAATTAAGAGACAGCGTGTAAAAAAAGACAGTGTACCACCTACGGCACTGAGACGTGGTCGCTCACAATGGGTCTCAACAAGAGGCTCAAAGTCCCTCAAAGGACAATGGGTGGGGCGACCAATGCTCGAAGATTCTCTTAGGGATCGAATTAGAAATGAGGAGATCCGTAGGAGAGCCAAAGTCACCGACAAAGCTCAAGGACTTGCCACACAAAAGTATCAGAGAACAGGACACATCGAAAGGTTCTGGATTGGCGACCGCAAACATGGCAGACCCGGCAGGCTTGAAACAAGGTGGACCGATGATCTGGTGAAGATCGCAGGTAGCCGCTGGATACGTGCAACGCAGGAAATATTGTCGTGAAAATTATTAGGGGTGGCCTTTCTCCAGCTGTGGACTTCTTTCGGCTAAAATGATGATGATGATGTGCCAACATAAGGCTTTGTCTATGAGCCTTGGCGACGCTACTCACCGTAGGAACATAACACTTCAAAGCCAGTGTGATTACTGGGCATGAACGGCATTTCATCTTAGGCCTCAGGATGGCAGCGCACCAGCAATATCAAGTGATTTTCTCTTGTTATTGCAGGTATCCATTGGCGGCGGTTGTCCATAGGCGGCGGTAACCGCTTACCATCAGGTGAGCCGTCAGCTTGTTTGTCATCTAGTTATATAAAAAAAGTGTTATTGCTGTAAGTTGGAGTTGCTAGCTACCCCACTCAGGCTCTCAAGATTTGAGTGGTAAAAATAAGCATCACTGGAATGTTCCTCATCATCATATCAGCCTATTGCAGTCCACAGCTGGAAGCAGGCCTTACCAAGGCTGCGCCACAACAGACGGTCTCACGCTTTCCCCATCCAGCCACTACCTGCCACCTTCTTTATGTCTTCGGTCTACCTAGGAGACGGACGCCGTACACTACGTTTGTCAAGGCGTGGTCTCCATGACAAATTCCTTTTACTCCACCCCTCACCGATTCTGCGACAGATGTGACCGGTCCACTGCAACTTCATCTTGCTACACTTGTGAATGATGTCAACCGCTTTGGTCTTCCGCCGAATAACTTCAAAATCCTTTGGAGATACCTTCAGTTGATGTAAACGACAACTCATTATTATAATATGGCCAATGACCCGAGAGCGTTAATATGGACATCAATTTTATTTAACCGATACTTTAATACCGTACGAGGCTTGTACCCAAGGAGCTTTAATGGTGGTCTTGTCTTTAATAAAACTTTAACCAGTGTTTACTGTTTGCATGATTTAAATATTTATTGTATTTCGTGGGCAGGTCATGGAATGATAAATAATCTGTTAAGCATCAGATTCCAGAAACAATTGATTTTTCAACTGTCTTAAATCTCCAGTGGAATAACGCCGCTTGATTGAGGGGTTAAAATCAATTTTTGCTATTATCCTAGAGATTAGGACAACCTGACACAAGCAATAAAATAAATTAACTTAGTAACATATATGTTGTCTATTTATAATATTTAAAAATAAATTAATTAGCTTCAATATTACTGAAAAAATAAACAACAAAAACAGCTGGATAAATTACTTATGATTAATCTGAAATCTACGATATTTTAAATTCCAGTTGTAATTTTTAATTGTTAGTTAAAGTGATTGGTAAACTGATAGTTTATGCAGAAAATGTTGTTCCAATTAATACAAAAAATGGTTAGTCCTCTCATCCAGACACCTTAGCATGATATACTGCACTCCAATAGTTTACAGTAACAACAGATTGAAAAAAAAGCTGTCAGAATAACGTTATTAATTCTTCACGGTTTCATTTATTTATTTATTACAAAAAACATACAATAATTTTATCTCTAGCACTAATAAACCTCGCAGAGGTTTGCCTAAGTGGTAGGCCCCAGGTTAACAGCGTAAGTCGAGTAAAACTTCCTACTTTACAAAACGTCAAACGTGTTTAAATTTTATACATGTATTACGTACTAGAGAAGGCTTAAAAGTAAGCCTACACCTAACTATGTGACATAAAAGTAAGCCTACACCTAACTATGTGACATAAAAGTAAGCCTACACCTAACTATGTGACATAAAAGTAAGCCTACACCTAACTATGTGACATAAAAGTAAGCCTACACCTAACTATGTGACATAAAAGTAAGCCTACACCTAACTATGTGACATAAAAGTAAGCCTACACCTAACTATGTGACATAAAAGTAAGCCTACACCTAACTATGTGACATAAAAGTAAGCCTACACCTAACTATGTGACATAAAAGTAAGCCTACACCTAACTATGTGACATAAAAGTAAGCCTACACCTAACTATGTGACATAAAAGTAAGCCTACACCTAACTATGTGACATAAAAGTAAGCCTACACCTAACTATGTGACATAAAAGTAAGCCTACACCTAACTATGTGACATAAAAGTAAGCCTACACCTAACTATGTGACATAAAAGTAAGCCTACACCTAACTATGTGACATAAAAGTAAGCCTACACCTAACTATGTGACATAAAAGTAAGCCTACACCTAACTATGTGACATAAAAGTAAGCCTACACCTAACTATGTGACATAAAAGTAAGCCTACACCTAACTATGTGACATAAAAGTAAGCCTACACCTAACTATGTGACATAAAAGTAAGCCTACACCTAACTATGTGACATAAAAGTAAGCCTACACCTAACTATGTGACATAAAAGTAAGCCTACACCTAACTATGTGACATAAAAGTAAGCCTACACCTAACTATGTGACATAAAAGTAAGCCTACACCTAACTATGTGACATAAAAGTAAGCCTACACCTAACTATGTGACATAAAAGTAAGCCTACACCTAACTATGTGACATAAAAGTAAGCCTACACCTAACTATGTGACATAAAAGTAAGCCTACACCTAACTATGTGACATAAAAGTAAGCCTACACCTAACTATGTGACATAAAAGTAAGCCTACACCTAACTATGTGACATAAAAGTAAGCCTACACCTAACTATGTGACATAAAAGTATTACAATTTATCATTGTGTTATCTCACGACTAAATCGCCTGTTTCTGTATAGTAGGTACTTCGTAATTTCGGGAGTGTTTACCCGACTTTTATTGCTGACTGTACTTGTAGCAATCTTATGAAAAGGAGGAGTTAAGGAAAGGAGTCTTGTCTTAAACACATAATATGCGTTTAACAATTTCCCACCGAATTACCCTTAGTTTAACCATCGTAAATTTCTTTATAGGCAGGCGGGTTCTAATTATACGGATTCGACGAAAAAGTCGTAATTAAAAAATATGTGGACATAACTCGTGTCGTTGTCGAAGTGTTTAACCGCATCAAGTGGCGTACAATTACGATTTGGACATCTCAAAAGCCTTATTGCGTTCACACTAAGAGTCATATTTGTCAACCATTATTCGTGACTGAACTTGAACTTTGATGCTTTAATTATTAATGACAGCAGTTACTTGTTGAATACTTAATTTACCAGCCACAGTGTAGTAAACTTACAGCAATCCATATTGTTGGTAATTAAATTTTTTTTACAGAACATCAGAGTCAAATAACTCTAGGTGTTTGTTGAGCAAGGTTTGCCAGAGCTCCTGGCAACACAATCCTTGTAACTGTTTTTTTTTACAGGGTCAGTTGCGCATGGGTGAATGATGTCAAGGTAAAGGTTGGAAGCTCTACACTATAAGTTGTTGACGAATATGTTTACCTGGGACAAATAGTCCAACTTGGTAAGTCCAACTTCCAGAAAGAGGTCAATCGACGGATCCAACTCGGCTGGGCAGCGTTCAGGAAGCTTCGTAGTTGGGCCGAGAATATGCTATTCTCGGCCCAACTACCGCAGTGTCTCAAGACGAAAGTCTTTAATTCGTGTGTGTTGCCAGTGATGACTTACGGAACTGAGACGTGGCCGCTTACAATGGGCCTAGTAAGAAGGCTCAATGTCACCCAAAGGGCAATGGAGAGGGCTTTGCTCGGGGTTTCTCTGCGTGATCGAATCAGAAATGATGAGATCCGCAGGAGAACTAAGGTTACCGACATAGCCCGAAGAATTGCGAGCCTCAAGTGGCAGTGGGCAGGCCACATTGCAAGAAGGACTGACGTTGGTTGGGGCGGAAAGGTCCTCGAGTGGCGGCCGCGTACCGGGAGACGCAGCGTTGGTAGGCCGCCCACAAGGATGGATGCGGACAGCGCAAAACCGATCGGTATGGAGATCTTTGGGGGAGGCCTATGCCCAGCAATGGGCGTCTCTCCGCTGAAATGATGATGAATGATGTCATAGGTACCTACTAAAAATATATAGACACCAAAAGTCAATAATATAGATAATAAGATTTGTACCATGGACAAACGAGAGCCGGGATCTTACCAAATCATAATTTGACAGTGATTGAATCGTCCATTGCGGCGTGATTACTGTGTTACTATACAGGGTGGTACCGTCAATACGACAATAAATTAAAACTTGGGCTATTCATAGAAATTCATAGAAACTTTCAAAAATATCTTATTCATTTGATAATTTCATGACATTTGTTTATAATTATTTTATTAACATTGGCTGCATTATTTTATAGAAATGTCATGAAATCAATAAATGAAGTAAATGTTTTTGAAAGAAGCAAACCATTTCTATGAATAAATATAGCCCATGTATTAATTTATCGTCGTATTGACGGCATCACCATGTATACTGTATACTGTAAATTACGCAAAGCCACGATAGAAATTAAGACGATTTGTTACCTAATATATAGTCTAGTGGATACTAGGTGACAGAAAAATCTCGTTTAATATAATGTAATGCACTAACCGCTCCACAAAATGCTACAAAGAAATTAAAGTTAGAAACCTCTTAATTATGCCTTGTTACGTTTGATCTGCGGTAGACAGTACAGTGTTACCTATACACCTATGTATCAGCACAAAACACAATGGATATAAAACATTTGAATAATGTTTTAAAATAAAATTGTTTTGACTTTCTGCATTTAAATCTATACTGTGGCAACTAAGTTGAAGCAGGATCCTGGATCGGCGTCATTGAGACAGCGATCATCGTGGCATTTCTCCCGCCAATTACGGACTGATGGCGCGAGCCGGATCACACTGATACTATAAACCACTTTTTGTCCTAATTATAGGTATTTTATTTCATCGTGCAAAATTTAAACGGAAGTCTCGTCAGCGGGTAATTACTTCGAACATGGTGCATCTTCATTCTGTTTCCTGTTCGGCAATTGTTTTAGTTCATCTGATTTGAAGTGTTTTAACTTGGTAATCATGATAATGTAGCTGCAGAGAAAATATCATTAGGAAACTTGACGTGCGACTTGAACCCACGACCTCCCGATACTACGAGTCAATTGCATGCTTGGTTGTAACTTTGTAAGTCGTCAAGTCGCATCGGTCACACAGGAAAGTATCAAATAATTCATACATAAGTGGTGTAATTTTTTGTATGTAGATGATATTATGACTGCAACGTCAAACTGTATTCCCACATTTTCTTATCATTAATTTTGTAAATAGTTAAATACTATGGAAGCTTATATATTAGATGTATTTATAACGTATTATGTCGGACGTAAAAAAAAGATTTATAGACATTATTTTTTTAAATACGTTGTAAACTGAAACTAATTTGATTTTCATATAAATATTCCTTGTGTCTCGGAGTCAATTTAACAAAAAAGTTAATTGTGTACCATAATTGCTGGGGTTTAACCCTCCATCAGCATTCCAGGGATATCATCACCTTTAGAGAAAGTTCATAAATGCCAAGGTTGTCTCTGTTTATTTATGGATTTTTATTAATTCATGTTGTTTTATTTAATATTTAATAATGGCCATTTTCATACAAATTATACTCAGAAAAAGACAGGATAAACATATGAAATGGAATATGAAGTTTGGATCTTCATAATCACTTTGATTATATGCTTTAAATATTAAAAAATCCGACAGTTGGTGTTTTTGCTCAATATAATGTAATATGTTAATAATAATATTAACATCATACTTATTTATCTAGCCCAAATCAAGCATCATTAAGAGCTTGTGTTATGGCGAATATTGATCACAATTTCTATAGATACCTATTTACTAATAGACACTGACTAGTCTATTATAGTAAAGTAATATTGGCGATTATTGACGTTTATGAAAAGCTGAAAATTGCTCTCATCATCACCAGCCTATATACGTCCCACTGCTGGGCACAGGCCTTCTTACATGGGAGAAACACGTGAAGAGTTTAGTTAGGCCATAGAACCACCACGCTGGCCCAATTCGAGTTGGTGAGTTAAAGCGGTTGCAGTAACAACCGAAACCAAGGGCTTAACGTGCCTTCCGAAACACGGACTAGCTCGAGATAACAAACTTTGATTGCCCCATCCCAGGATCGACCATGGCGAAAGTTGCTTTGTTTTTCGTATCAAAACCAAAACGCTCAAGCCGACGTCACCGAGCTCCTCAAAAATTGCTCTCACTAAATTATTAGTAGTCTTTTCTTTAAATGCCCCTATGAGTCTAGCCTGACTTACTTATGAATGTATTGAGAGAGAGTGTAGATTGTTGGATGTTCGCTGCAAGTATTCTGCAAGGAAGGTTTTCACGTACGGTCGACCACAGAAGTAGCTGAACACTTTAGTACCATGTCACAACGACTCTAGCGTCAATGTAGTACGGTAGCAAATAAAGTACATGCACAAGATCGGTGTGACATGGTTCTAAAGTGTTTCGTCTACGTCTGCGGTCGACTGTACTAAGTAAGTGAAATTATGACTATTTTGATCACATAGATTCCTTCAAAAGAAGCGTGAAGCTTGTGGGCTCATAAGGTACCTTCCTTATGGGCCCACAAGGTAGCGGCAACTAGAACAGTTCATGTTGTACAACCTGTATCCACATATGGACTTTCCTTTCTGTTTCTCATCAGGTAATGTTATTTATTTTAGATAAAATTATATAGGTAAAGTCCCTTTGATTCGAAACGATATCCAATGTTTGTGCTAGGGGTACGGTAATATTTAATAATCAAAAAGTTTAAACCTTGATTGCTTTTAAAATCGCAAATTCACTAAAACAATTACCAAACACAGTTAATATTGACGATTTAATTCGATTATAGGCACCAAATCGGCGGTAGCGGGAGAGGAACAGGGCCGTCGGGGAGGGGGTGGGGTGTTAGTGGGCGTGTCCGCGGTCGATACCGCCAAAGCTAAATAGCTGAACATCAGAAGCTGAAGATCGTTTTGGACTTCTTTAACGATCGTGTGCCCGTTTTAGATTGGCGGTCACGGAGAATGAGTAAGAGGATGAAGGTTGATATTGCTATGAAATAAAAGTATTAAGTTAGCAAATAGTACAATTTCAAGTAGGTACTACATAAAATAAGGTACTTACCTACTAGGTGGTTTGCCTTTCTTATTTTAGCCTTATAGCAGTTTGTTGTGTTTTGGATTAAAGGAAATTGCTGGGCATGGAAGGCTTTTCATTTTAGGCCTCAGAGTGGTAACGCACCGTGATGATTTCCTTGTACCACCAGGTGGGCCGTCAGCTTGTTTGTCATCTAGTTGCATAAAAAATGTGTATAAAGTTTCATCAGCATTAATTACCTTATTTTGTAGGCATGCGATATTTGAATGTTAGTTAAATTAAATCATCATCATCATTTTATTATCAGCTGAGAGACGCCCACTGCTGGGCATAAGCCTCCCCCAGGGATCTGCAAACCGATCGGTCCTGCGCTGCCCGCATCCATCGGCTTCCCGCGACCCTCACCAGATCGTCGCCGCGTTCGCGTCCGTCGGCCATCGTTGGCCACCTTATGGGGGCCTCTAGAGGATTTCTATTCGTCAGGCATCACCTTCGGGGAAGGGGTAAATAAACAATAAACCATTCGCGTAAGCAAGACAATAAGAGAAAATATTATTTATATATTATTTTATATACTATAACAGACATACAATTTTACTACAGTAAAAGTATGTCTGTTATAGTTATCCGTAATGAAATAATATTTTCTACACATATCAGTATTAGTGTTATTTATATAAGTATATATACCAATTTTACTCTATTTTATTGCCACTTATGATGTCTCAATTCTCAGGATATCATTTATCTCCACTCCAAATTTCATTTTAATCAGTTCACTTTGAAGTGCAATAGACAGACAGACAGAATAACTTTCACATTTATAATAATGAGTCTGAAAAATAGGTTTTTTTTTATATTCTTCAATAAAGATATTTCTTTAATTAAAAAGCTACTATTTACAAAGTTTTGGTGATGGAACAACCTTAATGGTGGTTTTCTGAGTAAAAAACATTTCTCTTATTTTTTTCCCCCACAAATAGTTGCTAACGATCATGGGACCATTGCCAACTTTTCTTGTCAGCCTTCCAACAGAGCTTGTAGGCGTGTAGCTGAGGGCCTCTACCTATAGGAAAGTTATATATCACACAAACATGTTCAAACTTATGTATGTATGCATTCACGATTTTGTTACAGGCGAAATTGAGTTCTATGAATGGTGCTCATTTCTTGAACATCCTCAAGGAAGAACGCTGGTAAAGCTGCTACCATAAGGTGGATTTTGCGGTATCTTTTGTGGAAAACCCGTAATAATTATAATTGTTAGCTTTATATTAATAAGACAGGAATCGATAAAGCCACAGATTTCAGACATAATTGGTTTTTAAGCAGGGACTGAGAAATTTCAGGTAAGATGATATTCGGGTATCATTATTAACGGTATCCAAATTCAGTGACTCATAAAGATATCTAAAATTTGTGGTAGCGGTCACAAGCAACCGATATATCAAAACTCGTTACGGGTACCTTATATCTGTATTTAATCGGATACTAATCGCAAAAGCTGGCAAGGTCTTAAATATTAAAGTACCGTTGTTACGGATACCCTTTTAATTATGGTATCTTTTGAATGATGGATTACTTTATATAATTTTTTTTCGGCTACCGCTATTATCGGTATTCAAAACAGCAAAAAACGGTCGGGTACTGATAAAAACCGGTCAAAACCGTTTTATCGGGTACCATTACAGTTACCGTTGGTTATATGACACCCGTTGGCTGGCACACGCGTGGCACACGCGGCTCGACAAATTACAACATACCATGACCAATATCCAAAAAATGCCTGATAATTTACATATTGACAAAATTAATAATAAATATATTATTATTAATAATAAATATATTTATATATTATTATCAGGGGGGGCTGACGTCAATGAGGCTTTTTAACCTGTACATAAATGGCCTAATTGAGGAGCTCAGCGCTGCTGGTGTTGGCTGTTCCATTGATGGTAAATTTATTAATAACATTAGTTACGCCGACGATATGGTTCTGCTGGGCCCCTCAATCAGTGCAATTAGGAAACTGTTGAGTATATGTGAGAAATATGTTGGGGCGCATGGGCTCAGGTAAAACTCAAAGAAAAGCGAACTCCTAGTGTTTAAGCCACGAGGCTATAAGGTTGCTTCGTTTCCGTCTGTGCGGTTGGGTGGTGTAGCCTTAAAAACGGTTTCGCAATTTAAGTACCTGGGTCATTGGGTCACAGAGAATCTTGTTGACAATGTGGATATTGAGAGGGAGCGGAGGGCGCTATGTGTCAGGGGTAACATGTTGGCTCGACGATTTGCTAGATGTTCAGCAGCAGTTAAAATCTCCCTATTTAAGGCGTTTTGTCAAAACCTTTATACCTGCGGTTTATGGGTGAATTATACACAGAAGACACTTAGCGCTCTCCGTGTTCAATATAACAATGTATTTAGGATGTTGTTGGGGTTGCCACCGTGGTGTAGTGCGTCGGGAATGTTTGCTGAAGCCCGTACGGATGGTTTTGCGGCGATTATGCGTAAAAGAGTAGCGTCTCTGATACGTCGTGTACGTGGCAGCTCCAATAGCCTCCTGAAAGTGATTGCTGATAGAGTGGATAGTCCCATCTTTATAAGTTGTGTCAAATTACATGTAGCATAATATGTTTTATTACTAACCTAGAATAAGAACCATTGTTACTAACTATTATGGACCATTTAAGTGTCTGACAAATAAATGAATTGATTGATTGATTGATTATTAAATGCATGTTTTTATTCATAGTTGTCATAATAACAGTTGTTTTAATTGATGTATGTAGGTAAGCAATCTAATATTTTAATTTTTGATATATTTTGGAAAAAAGAAACCATTTTTGTAAATTTTCTAAACCGAACAATTTCAAAAATATTCCATAACTTTATGACTTTTAAGGTTAAAGTGTTTATGGGTAACAATAACCTGTCAAAGGAATGTTGCCTACGTCTGAAAATGGCCCTATTTTTCAAAAATTCGAAAAATATACGCTTATTTTCAGACGTAGGAAAAATCCCTTTAACGGGTTATATGCTTCTACAAAATGACAAAAAAACCTTGTTCATCCACTGAGTGTCACCAAGTAGCGGTAGCCGGGCGGCACAATGTTTCCGGGACGTTCCCGCCACGTGAAACTGGGGCATGAATAAAACAGAACGGCCATTTTGGATTTACATTTCAGTCACACACTGAATTTATTAAATTTATTACAATATGGCGTTATCTTAAACGTGATATATGGATTTTGTGAAATGTATTTATATAATATAATATTACTTACTAACATTGAGAAAGTTTTTATTAATTATAATAATAATAATTATACACACACACCTATTATCTAGCCCAAAGTAAGCATCATTAAGAGATTGTGTTATGGATACTAGATAACGGAGAAATTATGATAATAATATGTTTATACATACCTATTAGAAATATACTAAATAAACATATAAACATCCATGACTCGTAAACAAAAGCTCGTACTCATCATACAAACATTTGCTCAATTTATTTAATTAATTCAAAAACTGGTAGATTTACATTGTAGACCAAAGGTTTTGCAGTACCTACAACTGTTACACCTTACTTGCGGTGTCCGTATTTACCTACATTAAGTTAGGGTATCGATTATATATTCTTATTATTAGCTTGTTAAGTCTCGCTGCGCTAAGTTTTATGGCATAAGTTTTTGATAGCCGAAAGGCAAGCCTTCACAGAATAAGCCCCTGGCACGCACGCAGAACCTGCCGTGAAACGAGAAAGTATAAGCATTCCTCCGTGCAAATGCTCGGAGTCATTACTTAGGCGCTCATAAATAAAATGGCTTCATAGCAGTTATAAATATTTTATACGTAGTAAGTAGTATATGAAATTAAATGTCATAATATAAAATGTGGCAAATAAGCGTACGGCCATTTAAATTGTATTTTTTTTTATTTGGCTTATTCTCCCTGTAATGGGAAGGCAAAGGGAACTAATGCCCATACAGCCATGTCTTCAATATATCTTTATTTCTTCATTTATTGTACTGAAATGCGGGAGTTACACATTTTAATGCATCTTGGGAGTATTTGACGCGAAATATATGATGACATGTTGACATGACATGACATGTCTCATAAGATGCTATTTGATGAGGTGGAAAACCACAAAAAAAATCTCATTGTTTTCAAAGCATATTCACTTTTATTTTAATTATCTTTTAATTGTCAACACAAACACTTGATTTATAAAACTACACCAATTTTATAACGCAAATATTGCTCCGACACAATTTTTAATTAGTGTATTAGAAATCTTGACTGACCACCAACCAAATCCCGCCAAACATTCCCAGATTGTTAAAACTAAAATGTACGTTCAGTTTTTTATTAGTTTTATAGCTCTGGTTTCTAGACCTTTTAAGCTAGCCATAAAAAGTAAAATTAAAAACAAGCATTATGTTAGGTTAGGTAGGAGCAACCGGACGACTCTTCTCATACGCTGTCAACAACGCTTTCCTTTGATTTTTACGGGGTAGGCTACGCTATCTAATTTTTATTATATTTTTTTGCAACGCGTGAGTAGTGCCCAAGGTACTATGAGCGCTTATAGGCTACGGTAACAACTCGTGAGTCGTGCCCAAGGTGCTATAAGCGTCTATAGGCTACGGTTACTACACGTGAGTAGTGCTACAGGTGCTACAAGCGTCTATAGGCTACGATTAGTACGCGTGAGTAGTATCCAAGGTGCTACAAGCGTCTAAAGGTTACGCTAACGACGCGTGAGTAGTACGCAAGATGCTACAAGCGTCTATACTTCTATAGGCTACGTAACTGCATTACCATCTCAGGCTGGCCCTGTCATGTTACTCATAGGTGTCGGGAACGCACGCGATACGCCCTCGTAACATATCTCCTTGTTTGTATGATCTGAAGGCGGGCCGTAGTCGCTTCATACTATTGTTGTAAGTTTTTCAGTTTACACACTGTTCTTGCCGCCTCCACCTTGCCGGCCCGAAAGGTGCTTTTTTACGCCTCTCTTGAAGGAACCCATGTTATAGGAAGGAGGGAACACAAATGCGCTGGCAAAGAATTCCAAGTTAAAGTACGACAAAAAAACGAGGCACTGAATTTCTTTGTGCGTGATGTTGAAGTGGAGACAGTGAATGGATGACTCCGAAGACCGGCACGCGTGCTCCTGAGCAGGTATCCCACTAGTCTGTAGGTGGAGGAGTGTCGAAAAGCTCTTTAGAGCAGAGCACTCTCCGTGATGTATAAAATTGAAATAGCGCAAAAAATGTCAGCTGTTTTATACAAATTGTAATACCCTGTTTGGGTGGAACAGATGATGTGTTTTTCGTGTCTTCAAATTTATTATTTACAAGTCGTGCTGAGGTTGCCAGCTGCCTTCCTTTTCGAAAGCATCCCCCTTACACTCGGTATTTTAATTAAAAAACGTTGTTAACTCTCGTTTCCACGGAGTGATAATAGTTACGCAATGAATTTTCATTTTTATACGTCTAACAGTAAAATATGAAGTCATTATTTAAACAACTTTGCCTTCATAGTTCTCGCGAGACGTGATTTTAATTTGGAAGCTGCTATTAATGAAGACATAATTTTATAAGTTAAACGAATTTGGCCGGAAATCTAATGAACGTGCTTCATGCTTGCAAAAGCACATTGAACTAATATTTTTCATGGGGTTTTCTGTAAATTATATACTAATTATATTCTCTACTTATTTTTCTGGGGTTGCGGGCGATGATATAGTAATATGTGCGCGGGCTGTTTGATAGTACTACCCAGGACTTGGGTGAACCCTGTGAAATTCTTCAGTATCAGAATCAGAATCTTTATTCGCAAAGAACATGGTTTAACAATGTTGGTAGAATTACTATATTGGCTCTACTTATTCTGTCATATCAGACATGCAAATTTACAATCTTACTAATTAAAATAGGTATTCTTATTCTCACAATCATTTCATTTTAAAATTTATAATAATAACTGTGTTACATCTTTTAGGAGAGTAAAAGAATTAATAATTTGAACACTTTTGTGAAAGGCACATTAGCATTATTGAAATAAATGACATATTTTAAATAAATGTCATATTTTAAATAAATGTCATATTTTAAATAAATGTCATAGCTTAAATAAATGTCATAATGAAAATAAATGTCATTTTAAAATACTATAGAATAATAATTATTATCTCAAATTAATCAAAATTTACACACACACACACATGAAGTCATTAGAGATCTTTCTTTAGGTAGTTAGACACCGAATAATAACACTTGTTCATAAAATAATTACGTACTAATTTTCTAAATTTATTAAAGTTTAGACCCTTAAATCTATCAGGTAAGTGATTATACAACCTAATTGCCATACAATAAGAGTTCTTACTGTGAACTGCGTGCTTTTGTATGGGTATATACAAGTCATTTACGCAATGTTTTCTTCTATTTCTACTTACAGTGTCAACTTTCTTTACAAATAACTCGTAATGCCTATGAACAAAATCGCAAACCTCAAATATGTACAGTGAAGGAAGTGGCAGTATATTGTTCTTGATGAAGAAAGGTTTGCAGCTTTCATAAAACTTGATACCATGCAAAGATCGAATGCATTTCTTCTGAGCAACAAATATTTTATGTGCCTCTACTGAGTTTCCCCACATGACTATTCCGTATCTGAGTCTGGAAGAGACTAGAGCATGGTAGGCTGTAAGTGCCGATTCCATTGTTGCTATTTGCCTTAATCTGTATATGACATACACGAAACTATTTATCTTATTATACAACATCTCAATATGACTTTTCCAGTTGCAGTATTTATCAACCATAATACCTAAGAACGGAAAACTGTCAATCACCTCTATAAAGTCTTTATTTAACACAATATTCACTTCAATCGATTTACTGTTGTAATTTTGAAATTCGATAATTTTTGTTTTAGTAAAATTAATTTTCAAATTGTGAGAGTCTAACCATTGTATTACTAATGACAACGTCGGATCGAACCCGCGACCTTCCGCAATCCGGGTGACTTTTAGTAGAACATGTTTAATTACTGGGCATGGACGGCATTTCATCTTAGGCCTCAGGATGACAACGCACCTGCAATATCAAGTGCTTTTCCTTGTGATTGCAGGTGTCTATAGGCGGCGGTAACCGCTTACCACCAGGTGGGCCGTCAGCTTGTTTGTCAACTAGTTGTATAAAAAAAAATCATCGGAGGTCGGAATTAGGTAGAGTTATCTATGTACTTACACTAATTTAATACACCGAAAGAATAAAGTAGATAGCCTTAAATCCTGAGATTATTTTAAAGAGCAGAAAAAATTCGTGATTTATTAAATAAAAAGTTATTTACTTTAACACAATTTAAACCACTGCAGACGTGACGTTCCCAAATTTACATCAACGACATCAACGACATCGGATGTCCGAAGTTGCAAAATTCTAATGCGCACACTCGCGATGTTGATCCATATTAATATCAACATTTCGATGCACATACATAAATAACTCTTCCTAATTCCGACCTCTGTTAGTTATATACAAGTTTTACGTCTCACTAGCAACTAAAATAAAATTCTGTATATCGAGCGATACTACAATCTGTATACGGCGCCAGCCGGATATTACCAGGCTCCGTTGATCCGGCTCGGTCAACTGCTCTCAGAATAGATTTACATTATTGAAACGGGAATATTGTAAAGTTGACAGAACATCAAGCCTAACAGTTTGACCTTGAGACCGCCCTTACTGCGTACGTAATAGAGGCGGCTTTCGTAGTGCAACTGTTATACTTAATGTGCTGTCGTCTGTACAGTTGAGAACATATTAAATTTCGTTCCTTAGCAGTCGCCGGCACTCACATAGTATACAAATCTATTGTATAGGGTAAGGGTAAGTTTTAAGGTTCGTTATCTATTAGAACTATTAGAAGCACCCACCTCAAATCTATCTAGTGCAGGGTTCAATGGTTAGGACGGTAGTTATTTTCCTTAGTCCGCCAGCCTAGCTACCACCATCTTGTTTACCTGAGTCTGCAGTTGAGGTAGGATAGCCAGTTCCTCTGTGACTGAGGAATCCAGGTGTAGCTCGCTTCCATCTTCGAGCTGATCATCACTTATCATCAGGTTAGATGCTGGCCAAGAGCTATATATGAATAAAAAAGACTTTACACAAGCAATTATGTTTAGCGTGCAATTGTGGCAGCGCCAGCGCAGCGAGTAAGTATGAGATTTTCACGCGTAGTTGACACTTGAGAAAGGTTTAGTTTTCATTGTTTTTTTTATGTTGGGAGTTGAAGAATATATGCGAGGAAAATGACATTCACATGCTATTAGTGCTGTACGAATATACCTAATACTGAAAACAACGAATTTGAAGGTGAATATGTGGTGAGTACTTCACAGAGCAGAAGCAATGGTACCCTCATAAATATTATTTATTTATTATTTAATTAACAATTTATGTACACACAATAAAAAAACAACAATGAAAACATAAACAAGGACAACAGAGTACAAGGGTACACCAGGTACACCTAATTATATCTACGCCTGACCTCATTCAATACTAATCCAGGTTTGAGTTGACAAACACAATTAAATACCTACTAATCCAGGTTTTCAGTACGACGCTGGACTGTCGCCTATGCACCACACACACACACATACACACGCGCGCACACCACACACACACTCACACGCTCATACACACACTCACACACATCAACAACAGCCTATATACGTCCGAGTACTGGTCCAGGCCTTCCTATATGGCAGAAACACATAAGGAACTTGGGCCATAGCACCATTTCGCCAATTACATTACCGTGCCCTCCGAAGCACGTATACAAATTATATTTGTCCAATCTCGGGATCGACCGTGGCCATTGGCGTAGCTAGGGATTTTTCCTAGGGTGGGCCATGGCCCCAGCCATGAATCGACCGGCCACGGCAAGGTGGTCACTGACTATCAGCGCATGCGCAACTTCGTCAATGCGCAAATTCTTGGCATTTCGGTCGCTAACACATCTTAAAATGTCGGTGGCGTAGGAACCGACTGTTTTCGGTTTCGGTAATTGAGGATAATAATAATAATAATATTTATAAACTCACACCTATTATCTAGCCCAAAGTAAGCATCATTATGAGCTTGTGTTATGGATACTAGATAACGGAGAAATAATGATAATAATATGTATATAAATATTAGAAATATACTAAATAAACATATAAACATCCATGACTCGTAAGCAAATGTTCGTACTCATCATACAAACATTTGTTTCTACCGGGATTCGAACCCGGGACCTCTTGACCGAGTAGCCTGGGGTACAGACCACTCGGCCAGGCGGTCGTCAGGATGAAGTTATTTTATGTATGAGGAAGGGTATTTTTCTAGGGTGGGCCCACAGCTTTCTAGGGTGGGCCCGGCCCACCCTGGCTCTCCCCTAGCTACGCCCGTGACCGTGGCGAAAGTTGCTTGGTTTTCGTAATTGGAACCATCCGAGCGATTAATATTAAGATGGATGAATTGTCGCCTATTTTGCGCTACAGTCGCTACTGCGATAATATTTACGATTACAGTATCTTTTGTCTGAAAATAAAAGAAGATAATGAGAAAGAAGTCTCATTATCTTCTCTCTTGACTTTTTCAAAACACAATATTCACATCAGAAAATCAAGGACAATTCAAACAAAAAATCTTTAATGATCATTCCTACTTTGTGTAAAAAAACACTTGAACAAATATTGTAGCGACGAAGCTTAACATCCTCTCATATTTTTGCGCATAAAATTACACTGAAAACCTAGATTCCGTGCTTAAGATCTTCTTCTTACGGGACTTGAAAGTTGTTGGAAATTGAATTTTGTCTACTTTCAAGAAAGTTTATATTCCTTTGATGTATGAGTTATAGTCGTTAGTGAGGGCGGGTGATATCTAATCGGAAATGAGTTTTACGTCAATATATATAAGATTCAAAGTGGATTGGCGGAAATTAATAAAGCTAGATATTTGACGTCGCGAGAAAAACGAAAAGGATTATGAAGGATTTTGTATGAGTTAGAATTAAGATGGGATTTCAACTGTTCCGGAATCTGGAATGGAGGTCCTTGTTACAGGAGATATTCAATCATGATTAGACGTTTATGCTTCGAAGTGAAATTGGAAGACAAATAAGATTTTCTTTTTTAAATCACTTTAAAAGTTGGCACGTTTCCATGAGATTTTCGGGTTGACAGATCCTTTGAAAAATTGAAAGACCGAATTTTTATTTGATTAAAATTTGTGCGGCTGCTAAAGTTAAGAGATAAAAGATTTCTGTTGAAATAAAGCTGTCAGCATTACGTAGCGCCATTTTCACAGAAAAACTAGGTCAATTAATTAATGAATCAATTTATTTATTTAATGATTTAATTGAGGGTTTTTAATCAAACTTTTCGCGAAATATTTGTATTATTGTAGCAGAAAAATACATAACTATGTTATTTTTTACTATTTAGAAAATATTTAAAGGAACATCTCATGTCCTGGGGGAGTGCAGGGTTATCCCAAGTCCTCGGTAGCTCAGTGATCCTAACAGTCACCAGTCTTGTGCAAGGTCGAGGATTCGGGTTTGTTCTGGTTTAGAAATGTCTAAATATCTCTCAAACATTTTTATAATGTAAAAATAATTAAGAAGAGCAGTGTTGGTCTTTGTGAGCATTTTAGAACTATCAAAAATTGGAAGTATGGGACACTTGCCAATTTTCGTTTATTTCAATGAAGACCATTACGACATGATATTGGTATTATGGATTTCTGCGGTGTTAGTTTGTAAGCCTTTTCATCATCACCAGCCTATATACGTCCCACTGCTGGGCACAGGCCTTCCTACATGGAAGAAACACATGAGGAGTTTGGGCCGTAACACCACCACGCTGGCCCAATGCGGGTTGGTGGGTTGGTAAGCCTTTTACAGTACACATATTACAATCAAAGAAGGATCGATTCCTAACTAAACAAAAACACGTAATGGAAACGCTTCTAGATTATGTCTAGTTAATACAGCAACCCCCATAACAAACAAAATGATAATACTATTCATGGAAACAGGGAAATGTCTCATGTCCCTGAGGGCATAGAAACTGATCACGTTTGTTGGCAGGCAATACCCCGAGCGGGGGTCGATGCATTCGAAACGGGTCTAATTCTGGATTACGTAAAAATATAAATTTGAATGCTTTTAAATTCATCTCTTTCTCTCAATATCCAAAGTGAAAAGGACAGCAGACCAGAAAATTACAAATGTGTGTTCAACTTTAATTGTTGAGTAGGATTTGGTAAGTACCTATATGACATCTAAAATAGTCTATACACATTTAAGTAGAGAGAATGTAAAGTATTATGCTGAAAATTAGATTTTGTGTGTGTGTGTTATACAGACCACACGTTCAGGGGTCCCAAGTTCGAATCCGTGTAGGAGCAAATGTTTGTATGATGAGAATTTCTTCACGAGTCGTGGATACTTAGGGCTTGATAGCCCAAGATAGAATAGGTGTGAGTGTATATTATTATAATAACCTAATGTGAAGTAGTCAGGAGTGCCAAAGGAACCTAGTACAACATGATCACTCTGTTCAAGCCTTTCACTTTTTCAGGTTTCTTTTCCCTAAACGTAGATATTGCTATAGGTATTCTCTTTGTTTTCCAAGTTTTGATGGAACAAGTGCTGGCAAAGACCTCTGAGTTTTGGAAGTTTGGCAGAAATCAGTCACCAAGATTTCATGTCGTTGGCTAGAAATGTTTACATGCAATTTGGCTCTAGCATAACAAAATTCAAAAAATGAAGAAATATAAAAGTTATTAAATAAAAATAACCAAAATACTTATTATTAAATTAAAGTAGTATTTTTCATAAAAAGGTACTTTTGAAGTTGGTACTAAACTGTTTCCAGAAACAATAGAAAGTGCACCAACTCCAAAAAAACCTTTTTAAAAGTTAAGTTCTACCTACTTAAATTTCATTTAGTGTTTTGAAGTCGGTTTAACTTGTCTAAATTACTTTTTTTTCTTAGCTACGGATGTATACATTTTGAAATAATGTACTTAGTTTGTAAAGAAAAACATTCACCTCTTTTCAAAATAAAGGCAACTCCTCAGGAGATGGTGTCTGGCGATTAGAAATCCTCTAGACATGATTTACCGCTTGAGGACTCACTAAGATTCTCACCTTCTTAAAACCACGATGACGCTGTATATTGAGAGACTGTTGAGTGATCAGCTGGTATGTCATCTAGTTATATAAAAAAATTAAGGGCAGCAATATTCTCTCAAAATCACATAGGGGTTTTTTTTGATAGCGCACGTTACCGTAGCCTATAGACAAACGCTAGCTTGAGTTACTCATGCATTGCCTACCCTGTAAAATTAAGAGAAAGCTTTATATTATTGTATTGTTGGCAAAACAGACAAATCTCCTTTTCCCAATGAGTTCTGGTGACATTACTCATAGCGAAAACGCAGCTCTACAAATTGTATTATGTAGCTTTAAAATTCCATCTCTACGTCATAGCTTTCTTAGATCATAACCAAAGAGATTTTAATACTTTAATCGTAGCAAAGAGTTTCAAAATCATATAAAACTTTTTTGTATACTCTATGCCTACTCTGCCTTTTCGGAAGCTAGTGCGCAAGCGCGCGCCCATCGACCGGCACTCTCACATAAACAACACATAAGCGTAACATTATGGAACAGAGGACGGCCTTCTTCAGTTGAAATAGAGGCGGTCTTCGTAATGCAATTGTTAACCTTTGACGTGCGGTCGACAGTTCTCTTTGAATGGGAGTGAGGCGCATAGAGGAAAATAATTATACCAGCGAGGCGGCTTGAAGACAATACTGTTACTAGCGTGAATGGCGGCTTGTCTTGATGGCCACGGGTCGGTGTGGAGAAAGTTTTCGACAATGTTTACCTTGAAATGTAGAGATGGTATATTACATCGACGTGGAAGTATTCTTAATCTAATACGAGATGGCAATGGCGGAATGAACTCTTAAGTTTTAATTTAAACATTAAAGTAAATATTTGAGATATACTTTGAAAATTTTATTCTACACTACACATTTTTCTGTACATATTCCAAATGGATACTTAGTATATTAGTTATATTGTTAAAAAATATTATACTATGAAACTTAACCGATACATTATTATTTGAAAAATAATCGTTCGGGTATTATAATGTAATTATTTCGATATAAGACCCAAGTACTTGGTGGCTCACTACTGGTTAGAACAATCACAAAAGGAATAAAATGATGACCAGCCCTTACTCATCAACGTTTCTGCAAAAATTACACAAAATAGATATCATATGCAAGCAAAGAATAATTTTACACTTCAGTAGAGCTAATCTCATGTTCTAAATTCAAATTTTAAAATAATATAATAGTTTCCAGGCTATTCTTATTTCGCAATAAGCATTGTATTCTTTGAGGAGCTCGGTGGCGTAGTGGTTTGAGCGCTCTGGTTTCGATCACGAAAACAAAGCAACTTTCGCCATGGTTGGTCCCGGGATGGGTCAATCAAATTTATAATCTTGAGCTCCTCCGTGCTTCGGGTGGCTGTTACTGCAACCGTTTTAACCCACCAACCCGCATTGTTCGAGCGTGGTGGTGTTATGGCCCAATCTCCTCATGTGTTGCTCCCATGCAGGAAGGCCTGTGCCCAGCAGTGGGACGTATATAGGCTGATGATGATGATGATTGTATTCTTCTTGTTCCCAACGACCATTTTTGTTTACCACTATTAGAGAAGTAGGAATAGTTGCGCTCGATTGGGGAAGTCCCTCAACATTAAGGAAGATCGCAGCCAAATATCCAGCGGTGAATAAGCTAGCTAGAGGTAATTGAGGATGCGTAGTGTTGGAGCCGCGGAGTAAGCTATCAACATAAATTTTTGATTGCTTCTGCTTGATTTTCTCTTAATTTGGTGTTTTGTGCTCAGCTCCCTTATTCTCATCAGTCGGAAAGGATTCGAATATCAGAAACTCTATGCCTGTCACTTGTCAAGCGTCAAAGCGCGACGGGGTGTGTCTTTTCGAATCGAATTCGACAGTTCAGAATAAGGGGGTAGGAGCGCGCGAGACAGTCTTCGGAGCCATCAATTCACTTTCTCCACCTCCACACCACGCATTAAGAAATTTAGTAACTCGTTCTTTGTCGTAGGTACTTGAAAAACTTGGAATTCTTTGCCAGCACATGTTCCATAACCCCGTGGGTAGGGAACATGTGACTAGATGGACAGACGACCTGTTCAGGGTCGCGGAGAGCCGTTGGATGCAGGCGCAGCAGAACCGTTCCATTTGGAAATCGGTGGGGAGGCCTTTGTTCAGCAGTGGACATCATAGGCTGGTATGATGATGATGATATGATGACATGTTCCCTCCTTCCTATGACATGGGTTTCTTCAAAGGAGGCGTCAAAAGGCACCTTATGGGCCGACAAGATGGAGGCAGTTAAAACAGTATGTTCAAACTGCTCTAGCTGTCTTAGCATATGGACTCTATTTTCCGCTTTACATCAGGTGGTGTGACGTCAGATACCGAGCTTCGTATACAAAGCAATTGCTACGTTACCTGCTTAGAGTACAGTGGGGTAATTTCGAATACGGGTAACTTCCTGCTTCCTCATGAATCATAAGGGAGTCTGTGCTTAGTGCATTGTACTCTCAGAAAGCAGAAATAAATTTATTTAGTAAACATTCAGTACTATTAATCTGTGCCATTAGTGTTATTTATTATTATGTTATTCACAAATAGACCAAACAGTTTCGTTAAAGGTTTTCTTTTTTTGAATACAGAATGTTCGTGGCGTAACCTTATGTTCCAAATTAAAAACTCATTTTTTTTTTTTTTGTTTTAAATTCAAACTCGATTATGTTCCAAATTCAAAACTCTCACTGCCCGCTGCAAAAGCCTCATAAAGAAAAGACCTACTTAGCTCGCGTTTATGTGCGAACCAATCAGCGCTTTTTAAGTAGATGGGATGAAAAAGAAAATAAACCGTTTGTTATAAAATAGGAATTATTAGATTTTTCTGTTAAAAATTATATCTCCCTCTCCCTCTCCTAGCTTATACTTTTCCAGCGATAAGAAAAAAAATATCTACATCTTTCAATATATCATTATAATATCAACACGGGCGTCTATTAAACTTTGTTTTTGGCGTGATTTGTGACAGAAGGGGAATAATAAAAAGTTATTTTTCAACGGGAAGAGATTCCAGGGATGTTCAAGTTAATCAACGTAGCAGTAAAGTGGTATTTTAAAAAATTCATCGATAATGACACGTATATTTAAGATTCTATCAGGTTCTGTCTATAGAAGCCGTATCATAGTCATAAAAAGAGGTTTCCTGTTGGCAGTATAATAATGGTTTAAAAAAGAGTTTTAATTTTTTTGAGGTGTGCAATATGGACTGCATATTCGGGGGATAATTTTATGGGTATCAAATGCTTTTATTTATCATCATGATGTAAGTAAGCGGCCTGATTCGGAGATATCCCGCGTTCAAAAATACCCCAATTTCCCCTACCATTACATAGAAAAATACACTACTATGGTTTTGAGACATTTAAATGCGGTGACTTCTTAAGTCACCGATCTGAAAAACGAAGGCGAGACGATTCAAGCCCACAGACCTAATTGGTTTAACGATGAAAAGGGGTTCACCGATAATTTGAGATGCTCTTTAGAAGGGATTTCGGTTCAGTCTTAATTAACTAGTTTGTGCTGTTTAATTTCATTTGATGCTCTAACTTGATAGTTAAAAAATCCAACTATGTTTCTCATTGTAGTTTCAGTTTTGTTTCATTGTAGTTTCAGTTTGTTTAAATTATCATTATTTCACAATATTTTCGTAAAATTACATATTTCAAAAGGGTACAACATAAAAAAATAAAAAAATGTTTGTATGATGAGTACGAGCATTTGTTCACGAGTCATGGATGTTTATATGTTTATTTAGTATATTTCTAATATTTATATACATATTATTATCAATATTTTTCCGTTATCTAGTATCCATAATATAAGCTCTTAAGGATGCTTACTTTGGGCGAGATAATAGGTGTGAGTGTATGAATATTATTATTATTATATAGTTACAGAAATGATGAGATTAAAAATCTATAATGTGAACGTGTGATCTGTATTCTGTTTTTGTACCAAATAAGCCTTTTGCTGTTGTCTACTATTTCACATCCGGTATTTCTATCAGGATCAACGATCTGGTGAAGGTTGCACTGTCGGGTGTACCACAGGGATCAGTGCTTGGGCCTTTATTCTTCATCGTGTTTGTAAATGATATTGCCAACATTATAAAACACAGTAAATTCTTCTTGTTTGCCGATGATTTCAAATTGATAAAAACGATAAAAACCACGCACGATGTACAATATTTCCAAGAAGACATCGACAACTTGGGCGAGTGGTGTGTAAAAAATAAAATGGCACTGAATGCTGATAAATGCTATCATATTAAGTTTACCAGGAAAATAAATAAGCTACTCTCAGAATATCATATTGATGACAAAAAATTTAAAGAGGTAGACACTACCCGGGACCTCGGAATACTGATTGACAATCGGCTAAAATTCTTAGATCACATAGACAAAATCCTAAGAGAAGCCAAAGAAGAAATTGAAAAATGACAATGTAAATTTTTATTTTAAAAAATATTTTAATCTCAAGTGGAATGATAAGGAAAACACTTTTCCCAGAACACGAAAGTAACCTAAGTTTAAATATGGTGCTATTATTCACAAATTCGGAAAATATACGCTACTGTTACCCATAAAAACAATTTAAAAGAAATGGAGTATTGTTAAAGTTTAGAAAATTCATAAAAATTGTATTTTTTTTTCTAAAATTTATCAAAAATGTTAATGATATTAGATTGCTGACTGACATCATACTTAGTAATTTAAGAACATGTGACGTCTCCTGTTCCATGGATTTTCTATGGAGCGTTTTTGGACGATGCGCCGCAACACATCAAACATACAATTATACCTGTGAAACTATTGGTTTTGAGCATATTTTTTTATATACTACTCAGGTGGCAATCAAGATGGACGCATTATGAGATACTTCTTGAGATATATACGTCTTATTTATGAAATAGAAAAAAGTCGTTAACTACCCTTTCCATTCTACTTTCAGGGAATAAGTTGTTGGTTCAATAGATCGCTATTGCATAAACAATTTATTTCCTCGGAAAGTTAAAAAGGGTGTCAAGACGTAAGGTTACGCTTGTGAAATCTTTATTGGAGTTGACAAACAAACTGCTGAGTTATACGAACAAGATGGCCGCCATCCGTTACCTCGTTCAACTTCGGAACGATCTTATTTAGAAAAATTGGTCGTATTTATCAAATAACAGCTTGACATAAGTTGTCCCACGCCTTTTCAACATAGAACTACTTTAAATATTGAAGATATAAATCAACTCAACACAGAACTTCTTACTTTAAATATTATAGATAGGAAATATCACTAAAATAATAAAGTTTTCGGGTCATTTTTTTAGACGTGGAAATGCATTCACAGATTTTAAAAAATCTTTAAATTTGGTTCCATCATATATAACCCATCATCATCATCATTTGACGACCGGTTGGCCAAGTGGTCTGTATCTCTTTCTATACAGGCTTCTCGGTCGGAGGCCCCGGGTTCGAATCCCGGTGGGAGCAAATGTTTGTATGATGAGTTTGTATTATTTTTATCAGTTTCTTACTTGCTTCTAAAACTCACGCAGTCTTCGCCTCTAATTGTAATAACATTAAGCTATAAAAACATACAATAATGTTTTTATGCTTTATTTTTACTATTTGATGTTCATTATGTTGGTGATCAATAAATAAAATAAATAAATGAGTACGAGCATTTGTTTAAGAGTCATGGATATTTATATGTTTATTTTGTATATTTCAAATATTTATACATTATCAATATATCTTCGTTAGCTAGTATCCATAATAATTTGGTTGGGCTAGATCTATTATCTAGCAGAGTGAGCGTTTGAATATTATATTTCATTATTATTACTATACCATCAGCCTATAAACGTCCCACTGCTGGTCACAGTTCTACCTGCAAGATAGAAACACATGAGGAGTTTGAACCATAACACCACTACGCTGACCCAATGCGGGTTGGTGGACGGCTTAACCTGCCTTCCGAAGCAGGAGGAGCTCGAGATAACAACTTTTGATTGTCCATCCGGGATCGACCATGGCGAAAGTTGCTTTGTTTTCGTAATTGAAACCAGAGCGCATTACTACGCCACCGAGTTCTTCTTAATATTTTATTTAGGTACAATGATACAGTTACAGGCATAACATAGAAAATACATAAACAAATACGAGCGGCTGGCCGAGTGGTCTGTACTCCTTGATACACGGGCTGCTCGGCTAGGGGTCCCGGGTTCGAATCCCGGTAAGGGCAAATGTTTGTATGATGAATACGAGCATTTGTTCACGAGTCATGGATGTTTGTATGTTTATTTAGTATATTTCAAATATTTGTATACATAATAATATTATTATCAATAATTATCGGTTATCTAGTATCCATAAAAATACTGTAGAGTCAACACATTCAATAGTTTCTTCATTGAAATCAATGAAGAAACTATTGAATGTGTTGTTGACTCTACAGTATTTTTAGGAATTAAGTTAGATTCTCGTTTACAATGGTATCCTCATATCTCGTCCCTATCTAAAAGACTTAGTTCAGCTGCTTATGCTGTTAAAAAAATTAGGTCTTTGTGTGATGTTGAAACAGCAAGACTTATATACTTTGGCTACTTCCACAGTGTCATGTCATATGGCTTGTTATTGTGGGGCACAGCAGCCGACATTGAAGATATTTTTATTTTACAAAAAATGGCTGTGCGTGCTATTTACAGACTCAAGCCACGTGATTCACTAAGGGATTTATTTAAAGAAATTAATATTTTGACCGTTGCTTCTCAATATATATTATATATATGAGAACATAATTTATGTTCACAAATATAAACATACCTTTTCAAAACATAGTGATATTAATAACTTAAACACTAGATATAAAAATAAACTTGCTGTTCCAAGTTTTAGACTTCACAAGGCAAGTCGCTCATTCATGGGGAAATGTATACACATTTATATCTAAGTCCCACCAAATGTAACTGAACTACCTTTTCAGAGACTTAAGTTATATGTTAAACTAACTTAAATGAAAAAATGCTACTATAAGGTTCAAGAATATTTAGATGATAAGAATGTGTGGACATATTAAAATTCCAAAATTATTTATATGTTTATTTACGAGTATTATGACTATTAACCTCTTTATACCTATATTGTGATTGTGCATTGTCAGATAGCTACGATAATCCTTTTGACATTGGGTTCCTACTTTGCTGGTACGTTGATATACATTCTCTTCTAATTTTAATATTTTTTTTCGCTGGGCGGCACTGCACTGCTAAAAGTTATATTTTTTTACCTACAAACATTGTAATTTATTATTTGAAAAGAGAGACTACACGAGTTTGTTGCCGGAATCTTCTCGGTAGTTCAACTTTTGTAACCGGTGTAAATTCAGACATGACAGACAGACAGACAGAGACTATGACGTTGTTAGTTAATATTTTTTTGTGATAGTTGTAAAAATGTGTTTTTTTGACGATTTAAAATGGCTTCTTTGTGGCCTATTTAAATAATTTTTTTTTCTTTTTTTCTTTTATAACACAAGCTCTTAATTATGCTTACTTTGGGCTAGATAATTGGTATGAGTGTATAAAATGAAATGTAAAAAAAAGATATTTGTGCCTAATTACAATTGTCTCAACATTTTAACAAAACTTATAGGTTTTACTTATAGCTTTTTAAGCTTTGGCGTTCATCTCACCTGAAAGTGACGATGGAAGCGAGCTAACACGGATTCCTCAACCAAGAAGGAACTGACTATCTTACCTCCAACTACCGGAACACAACAATGCTGTTAACATTATTGTTATGGCGGCAAACTTAGGTAAGGTGATGGTAGCTAGCCAAGTGAACTTAAAAAAGCCCTGCCACCAACCAAACCATTTAGGAAATTTTTCCTTCGAAGGAATTGAACCTTGGAACGCTCTAGATCTTATGAATGTCAGAATTTGCCACAAAAGCCTCGAATTAATGATATCGTGAATAGTGCGCCCCAATTTCCATGTAATTCTAATCAATTGGGTACAAAAACGCGACGAATGAAGATGAATGTTTGATATCGGCCGGCGCGTCGGCTGGTATCGACCTACCCCTGTTGGACCCATAAGGCCTATTTTTAGTCATCGACCGTCCCATACCTACGTGAAATTTTCAGCGGACCCGGATTGGTCCACACCCCATGACGTCACGAGAAGAGCTCCACCAATTAGAGCGCGGGATCTCGCGCATGGCATCGCAGCCTTTTCAGGCTCACTGGCGGGGTATGCCAGTCTGGGCGAGGTGATCCCAGGTGTGCCAAGCTCGCGCTAATACTTTATAAGGTCAATATCATTGTTTAAACTAACCCGGTCATTTTTTATCTTTATAACCCGATTATAGCGCCGTCTCGTTCAATTTTGTGCCTTTTAGTGTGTTTTTGAATATCAATTTCGTTTTTCAGCGGTCAATTTGTGTGTGAAAATAATGTGTCACGTGCATAAATTGATTTAAAAATACCTAAATCGGATTAAATCGCACGTGCTTTAATTACGTAATGTGGTAGTTGCGTAATATGACCAGTATTGGTCTCGTGTGAGTGTATAGATAGAGTATGTGTATGTGTGCGAGAGAGAGGGAAGATTTCGGAGTAGTGATTTTTCATTGAAGGTCATTTGTGAATATGTTACACGAGAACTATATTCCAATGTCGTCATAACTTTAAAACACATTCGGTTTTCTTTTATAAATAATTCATCATGATTACTAGGTGGTAGGCCCATATGTACGGTCGTCTGGGTAGGTACCACCGCCTTTCTTATTTCAGCCGTGAAACAGTTCGCTGTGTTTCGGATTGAAGGGAAAGGTAGCCAGTGTAATTACTGGGCATGGACGGCATTTCATCTTACGCCTCAGGATGACAACAACCTGCAATACCAAGTGATTTTTCCTTGTTATTGCAGGTCTCTTAGGCGGCGGTAACCGCTTACCACCAGGTAGACCGTCAGCTTGTTTGTCATTTAGTTGTGTAAAAAAATTCAACATCTTTGGGTAGGCATTTATATGCTTCCAAAAATGATTGCAATTATTGCAATCCTTACGGGTTGCAATAGAATATAATATCATATGCTACGTCGTGACTCCCGCCTGATGGTAAACGGGTACCGTAATTTAAAAATAAATTGTAAAATACTATTTATTTCAGCAATAACACAGAATCCATATTACGACAGTACATCAAAGAGTTGTAGATTTGCGCAAAAACATAAACCAGAATTTGAAGTTACATAACACTTTATCCGAATAATAATGACCATTAGAACCCATACACCCGCGCCTAGTTGGCTGGATAATATCTCTAAAACATATAAGTCGGCCGGCTAAACTTTTGCCGGCATTTTTTATTCTAATTTGAATTTGGTGCAGTAAAGAGTTTTAAATATATTAGATAGAATGTTCAGTCGGTCTTATTTAGTCTGTGGAAATTAAATGTATGGGAAATTAAAAATACGCGAGGACTTCTTGTTTCCAGCTCGTTTTCACTAATATTTGCTTAGCGTTGAGCCTCTTAGCGATTTTTATCTCAGTCTATCTAAAGGAAATAGAAAGAGACAAATGTCAAGTAGAGGGAATGGTTAGTGAAAACGGACTCATTTTTTTTTAGAAATTTTTACACGCACTCATTTTTATAATTTCTAATTCAATATTCATGTTTATATGCACGCAATAATTTAAAATGTTTGTGTCTATTAATATTTTAAATGCGTTACTAACTCTGTCCGTCTGTCTGTCTGGTACGTTAACACACCCTTAGAAGCTGAACCGATTCATATGTAATAAGGCAAGGGGGTAATTTATATCCGGACAAAAAATATTGGCTACTTTTTGGCACGATATCCGATGTCCACGGGCGATGTCTCATTACTTATATAGATTTCAGTATCCTAAACATAAATTAGTCATAGTTCCGTGGGGTTGATGCTGGTTATCTATATTGCAGGCTTTTCCCATTCCCAAATATCAGACCCAAATGAAAAACTAGAAAAATATCATTTACTGCCCTCGTAGCACGGGCCGTGGAAAAAATCTTTCCTCCCCACTTATGTCTACTAATTAGGTGGCAAATGTGTTTTATCTATTTCTTTCTCGTAGACGAAGAGAGAGACAAACTTTTGTCCACTCCCCAGAGAGTTTTCCATGCTAGAGGGGCTGGGGTGGGGACTGAACCTGCGGCCTTGCACAATCCGGGTGACTACTGAAAGCTTACAGCTACCAAGGACTTGGGACGACCCTATGAATATCCTCTAGTCTATCTGTATTTAGGATATAAGCTAACGTATACCATACAATCTTGAAATATTCTATTTCAATACGCGGACGAGTATTCCAGAAAATATTCTAGTCTATGAACTCGAGTAACTTAAAATTACTTTTATTTATACAAAGCTCGCCAAATAACTCAACACCACCTGATGTGAAGCGTTAAGGAGAGTTCATATGCGAAGACAGCTAGTGCAGCTTAAAACACACTATTTTAGCCGCCTCTGCCTTGCCGGCCCATAAGGTGTCATTTCAAGCCTTTAGAAACACATGTGCTAGGAAAGAATTTCAAGTTCTGGAAGTACGACAAAGAAACGAGCTACTAAATTTCTTTGTACGTAATGTTGAGATGGAGACAGTGAATTGATGACTCCGAAGACCGGCACGCGTGCTTCTGAGTAGGAAGGGGGAAGGTGGGAAGGCCAAAAAGCTCTTCAGAGCACTCTCCGTGATATAGCCGATAGAAGGTACTAAGCGTCTTGACGCAATTGCAGAGACTCAAGGTTGTTAGTGACCTCTACATTGCCAATGATACGGACAGCACGATGCTGCAATCTGTCCAGGGAATCGAGGAGGTACTTGGCGTAGCCATCCCACAGGTGCGAGCAATATCCCACGCAAGACCGGACCTGAGTTTTATAGAGCAGGCATAATTGGTCAGGCGTGAAAAATCGACGCACCTTGTTCAGGACACCGAGCTTCCGTGAGGCTGTTTTGATCATGGTTGCGATCTGGAATTTAGATCGCAACATATCTCCATGCCAAGTAACTGTTTCTTTACTACTTTCATCGAGGTCGCATTTAAATCGCAAGTCTACCTAGCCAAATGGATTCCTTCAAAAGTGGCGTGAAAAAGCACCTTTTGGGCTGGCAAGGTGGAGGCGGCTAGAGTAGTGTCTGAACTGCACTAGCTGTCTCCGCAAATGGACTCTTCTTACCGCTGCACATCAGGCGGTGTTGAGTCATTTGTCGTCCTTTGTATATAAAAAAAGAAAGAGCTAAGGTTTTTAGTTAAGTGTTTGGGCTCCAATTTTACATTTCGCTTGATGTTAACTGGTGTCGTAGACGTTTTTAATGAAGTGCTTTAGCCGCGCTACTCAGAAACAATAATGGCGGCAGTATAAGCGGTTAGGGTTGGCTACCTAGTGGAGCTGTTGCCCAGCTACAACGTCCAAGTCGGGGTACCACTGCCAATGCACTGGCACGCCGCTTTAAAGAACAAAGTCGGATTGGGGCCCCTTAACAGCTCGATTTCTTCTAGAAAAACCGATACTTTTTTTCCGGGGGCGTATTGGTTTGGTTCATTCTGTATATTGTGTTTGGTTTGTGGTGTGTGTTTAGTAGTGTAGTGGGCTGAGCTCTTGAGCGTTAACATCTTAGATGGGTTAACCTTCCACTTATTCCTCGAGCTCAGGATCGGAGCAGTCACCCGGACTGTTTAAGGTCTCAGTTTTGATTCTCGCCTCTAGACATTTTTTTTTTTCTAGTTTAGTTATTTTTACTTCTTTCACGGCTTTTGTTCCTGATGACTTCACTGACTTCATATTTTAGAAAGAGTGACTGCACGAGTTTGTTGCCGGAGTCTTCTCGGTAGTTCAACTTTTGGAACCGGTGTAAATTTAGACATGATAGACAGATATACAATATCACATTGGGAGACCATTTCTTAAATAGATATACATAGCTTGTGATTTTTGACGATTGGAAAGAGCTTCTTAGGAGCCTACTTGAATAAATATATTTTTGATTTTGATTCTGCAACCCACCATTCCTCTTTAGGCCAGTTTAGTTGTGTTGTTGTATGATGATCGTGCTTGGATTGCCTCTTTTAAAGCCGCATGTCATTCCTATATGAAGTATTATTGACTCGACATATCAGACACAATAATTTTTAATTGTCTGTGACATAATATAATGACATTTGCGCGTAAGAGCATCAAGGTCAATGTCAGGATTTTAGCTATCTGTGGCGTGATATAATGCCATTTGGCGCGTTAAATGACAACAGTAAATTAGCCTAAAGGCCTACGCAGACCGGAATTTTGCCGTGAGTCAGCGCACAGCCGCTTAGATACCGCGGCATTCCAGCGCCTTGCCTCGGCATGCCACGGCGTGCCGCGGCACGACAAAGCACGCCTCGGCAACTCCTGCAGCCCGATACACTTTGAGTATTCAGTTGCGTTTGATCGAGTGTTGATGTGCCTCAGTTTTAAAATGGTAGATTGAGATTTGGTGTTAGTATCGATTATTGCAGATAAAGAAGGTGCACAGGCTATTAATAGGGATAGAAGAAGATTTTCCCCGCTTCTCCACCCCCGCCGCCGCACCCCGCGGAATCTCGCAACGAGCGACGGAGTCCGTGGCATGCCGTTGCCTACCGCAATACGCCACGGCATCCCGCTACGGCAGCCCGTGGCTCGTCTTTCAATGCTGTGCAATGAAATGTCTTTCAATGCCACGGCATCTTTTTAAAGCATAGCAATTTATGTCGTGTTTCTGTATCGATACGTTTGAATTTCCATTAGTAAAAATTTTAATCTCTTGCCAAGCCGTCCCGGTCTGCGTAGGCCTTAAAGCTAAAGTCCCTATATATGTTCGTATCAAGCGTTTGTAGAAACGTACACGACGCACGAATGGGACAGGTCTCATTTGCTTTAAGCAGGGTATCCAGTTTGGTCCCCTTCCCCTACCCTTTTATCCTGCCTTCACCCTTGTAGCCTTTCATTAATTGGACGGGCTCTATAAACTCCAATACGAGTACGTACTCATTCTATTCAAGGAACTATCAGTCCGTATTTCACGAGTTACATTTGGTTTCACGAGAGAACGGGAAGTCATAAACTGCTCCAGCTTCCGGGCCCAAGATGGCCGCCGGAACTTGCTCGAGTGGTGACTTCCGGTCGTACACATCCGCTAGCAATCTCGCTGGCTGGATTATTTTTTATTAATTTGCCGCATTATTTATAAAGCTTATTTTAGAAAAGGTTACGCGTATTTAGAATGTTTTAATAATTTTAATGAAAGTAAGGGATGATGGAATGCGATTTTGACTTACGACATTATTATGTTTAAAATTCATGCAGCTTATTAATGATATCAGTCAGTACCAGGTTGCAATTAGTTCTAATTTTCTTAATTGTTCTTAACTTTTGTTTTTTTTTGTTACAGACCTTCAAAACACGCGCACCATGGTCACACACTGATGCCCTAACTAAACAAATACATATCAAACAATGCACTGATAACACTACTAGTTTAAATAATATACAAGAAAGAAAACCCAAAAGTATTTTACCTTTTTAAAATAAATAAATTAAAAGACGAAATTGTGAGAAAACGCGTTCGAAATTTAGAAAATTAAAAAGTTGAGGCTTTCCACTTTCGGGTCGGTTCGCGTGTGGGGGCAGTCGCCCCTGGGGCTTTGACCGTGGAGGAAGAGGGGGGCGCGCTGCTCGGGCGGCTGCAGGGCGCGCTGCGGGGGCGCGCCGCCGCCGCCTCGCCCTCGCGGGTCGCCAGCTCCATCAAGGGCTACCTGAGCAACAAGGTTGGCTCGCTGCAGCTTAGAGACACAGGTCAGTACTTAACCCTTTTATACTCTAGAACAGATGAAGTATACTGCGTAAACTGCTTTAAGCAAAAGTATCAACATGACTATTATTATGTGTTTGTTATTCCGACATTCGTAATCATAACTAGGATAGTTTAAGCTTTTACGAAATGCTGTAGAAGTATGGCATCAAACCTCAACGCCAAACAGGCACAACGTTACCGCTGCGTCAGCTAATTTTACTCAGTAGCTTAGGACATAAGGAGACCCTTTGTGTACTAACGTTACAGCCACCGCGATAAAAAGTGTCGGGAATAGAGTATCTGAAGCTGAGTGTGCTTAGGAAGCGGGTATGCCATCAGTACCGCTCTGTTGGTTTTTCTACTGCTTTCATCAACCAATCGGCTTTAAGTCAGCGTGGTAACGGTATTGCCCAAACTCCTACGTATCTACCATGTAGAAAGACCGTGCCCAGCAGTGGGAAGTATATAGGCAGTTGATGCTGACCACCAAGGAAGTAACCAATTGACACAAGACACATAAAAAGCCCCTATCTCATAGATTACAAAGCTTTTGCTTAGAAATAAATTCCTGCAATCTCCTGTTTCAATACGAGTTAGAAGTTGCACTGCGAAGCAACCATTCCTTGGTAAACAAGCATATGCCCCCACCTGACGGTAAGGAGCTACCGTAACGTCTAGACACTAGAAACTAAAGGTACTCACGCTTTGCCTTCTATTTAAACATCAATAGAAACCGTTTGTTAACAACCTCGGCTCAGGCGACCTTACCCCCGCAAATACAACGTATGTGCTATTTGATTTTAAAAAAAAAGAAAAATTATTATTTGATAAATATAGTATCATCTGGTTGCGAGCTTCTGAGGTCCTTCCCTAGTAATATTATTGGTGTAAGCGCTATGTAAAAATATTCTTTCTAATTTTATATGATACTTTATAACGTTATTAGACGGATTCGTCAGAATTCCGAGTCTTTTCGCTGGGATTCAACTTCATGCTCAGATTGTACGAGGGCATGTTGAAACTTTTCGTATTTAAAAGTCAAATTATTAATTTTACTATTTCTGAAATGGATTTGTAATTATTTAAATAAAATGTCACTCTGAAGAACGTTTTCAAAGCAAAATTCTTTCAATATGTCATTGTATTGTATGATAAGTCTCTTTATTTAATTTGTTGCAAAAACTGTAAAAGTAAGTGCCCAAGGTGCTACGAGCGTCTATAGGCTACGGTGTACACGTGAGTAGTGCCCATGGTGCTACGAGCGTCTATAGACTAAGGTAAAGACGCGTGTGTCGTGCCCAAGGTGCTACGAGCGTCTATAGGCTACGGTGAGACGTGTGAGTAGTGCTCAAGGTGCTACGAGCGTCTATAGGCTACGGCGACAACGTGTGAGTAGTGCTCAAGGTGCTACGAGCATCTATAGGCCACGGCGACAACGGTTGAGTAGTGCTCAAGGTGCTACGAGCGTCTATAGGCTACGGCGACAACGTGTGAGTAGTGCTCAAGGTGCTACGAGCATCTATAGGCTACGGCGACAACGTGTGAGTAGTGCTCAAGGTGCTACGAGCGTCTATAGGCTACGGCGACAACATGTGAGTAGTGCCCAAGGTGCTGCGAGTGTCTATAGGCTAACTACGGCATAAACGCGTGAATTGTGCCCAAGGTGCTAAGAGCGTCTATAGGCTACAATAACCACTTACCATAGGGCGCGTTGTACGCTAACTCGCTCGACGACGAGGAATCATTGCATACATTGCAAATGAAAGTACCGCCACTTAATCTAAACTATTACTTCTCTTGTTTAGACCTAAAAAAATATAAAAGTCCTCCAAACGAATAGAACCATGTATTTTGGTATTGCCAAGCTGATTTTTTAAAAGTTTAGCTTCGCAAAATGGAGCGCTAGTTTTAAATTGATTTCGGAAATCACCACAAAACTCCGACAACATAATCTAACTTTTCTTTTGCAACAGTAATTGGAATGGTAATATCAGATGTTTCTTTAAAAAAGGTGGTTCAAAATATAAAAGAAAAAAAAGATTTAAGAAGCAAAAATATTCTGTTGAAACAATCAACAACGTAAGTAAGTCTTATTTATCCCGAAGAAAATAGCTAACAAATCCTTTCGTTGAATTTTAGACTTTACGTTCTTAATTTAAGGGTTGTTTTGATGAACCTCGGGTTTATTTATAGCGAGCAGACGGCTAACAAAGGGCAAATATTTGCGAAACAATGACGTCATAAAGTAAACAGGGGCGCCTGGCGTACACGACTTGTTCAAACAACTCCCAGTTGGAAATATTAGTCGATTTATATCTAAAGCCTATTTATAATAAAGCCGTTTAATTTTATTGTCTTTTTAAATTTTCCTGTATTTGACTGGAGCAAATCATTAAAAGGGATTGTCGACAGCATAAATTTCTATGTATATAAGTCGCAGACGTCTGGTTAAATTAGCCGCTTAACTGGATGCCTAGGCCGTTGATTAAACGCCGGCATCCAATGAAACGGCTGCAGGACAACTAGCCAAGTCATTGAGCGCAACGTTTAACCAGATGGCTGAACGTCACGTCAGCTGTCTGATTAGATTAGCCATTCAATTGGACGCCGAGGCAGGTCGATTAAATCGAAGAGCTTTTGTGTGACTATTTGAGTGATTGGTAGGTTTAAGGTTTTCTTTTTTTTGACCACATAAGTATAACCAAAACGATGTCGGTTATAAGTAGCCATAGAAAAATCACCTGGAACCCACCAATCTAACCAAATCTCTTTGGTACAAGACGATCCTTTCAATACACTCCTTTCCAGACGATCCTTTCTTATTTCAGCCGTGAAACAGTTCGCTGTGTTTCGGATTGAAGGGAAAGGTAGCCAGTGTAATTACTGGGCATGGACGGCATTTCATCTAAGGCTTCAGGATGACAACGCACCTGCAATATCAAGTGCTTTACCTTGTTATTGCAGGTGTCTATAGGCGGCGGTAACCGCTTACCACCAAGTAGGCTGTCAGCTTGTTTGTCATCTAGTTGTATAAAAAAAAATACGCCAAGTCGCTTAACGTCAAGTAAGTCTAGTTCAATTAACTATATCAGCTTAGGTATTTGATTGGATGCCGGCTTTGAATTAACGGGTTCGGCATCCAATTGAGCGGCGAATTTCACCAGATGGCGGTGACATATAATGAATAGAATATCATGAGTGTAAAATCCATCATCTAAATCACTGTGGTTGGCTACTTTACACTGATAATATGGTTTATTTTGGCAAGATCTCCTTTAAGTGAGGAAAGGGCTTAGTCGAACATGTTACCACTTCTAAATAAAAAGTGTATTACAAGGATTCTTAATTTTCTTATATTATCTCCTTAATTTTTTTCTGGCTATATTCGGCAAATCCGGCGTAACTTTTCCATACCTCTCATCTTGTGCGTATGTACTACATTTGTACCTGCAAAAAATTACAATCAATCGTTCAGTAGTAGTATCGTGAACAAATTACTCTGACATAGCTATGTAGGTAATTCGAATTGCATCTACTTTCAAGAATAATAAAAACGCAGCGTAATAGTTTTCATTTGTAATGTGGTTTTTTTCTCTACAATTCCCTTTATTAGGATAAAGGCCACATTTTGCAAAAAGCCAAATAACAAAACCCTTATTCACTGAATGCTGAGCTAAGACACAGCGAGACCTCAAGGGATCAGAGAAGGTGATCCAATTAGGGAGCGCTCATTATGCAGTTCTCCCCAAACGAGTCTGAAACTCCTAACTGGAATTCCCATAATTTGATAACCTCCAATTAGATACTTGTGATTTAGGGTTGCCAGGTCTGAAAACGTACTATAATTTAGTAATTCTAGTGGCATACAAGCTCGAGCTTGTATGCCACTAGATACAATTGAATGCTTGATTTGAATGCTCTGGCTTAGATTATGAAAAGAAAATGAATTTCGCAATGGTGCATCATAATTCGTAGTCTCGAGTACCTTCATGGTTAGGAATGATACCTTAAATTGTTGGTTTTGTTTGTTACTCCATACACAAGTCCACATTTAGCCAGGCAGCGTGGTTAAGTTCTGGTCCAAACTCCTCAAGTGCTTCTCTCATCTAGGAAGTCTGTGTTAAACAATGTGGTAGACCCGTATGTAGGGTCGTCTGGGTAGGTACCACCGCCTTTCTTATTTCAGCCGTGAAACAGTTCGCTGTGTTTCGGATTGAAGGGAAAGGTAGCCAGTGTAATTTCTGGGCATGGACGGCATTTCATCTTAGGCCCCAGGATGACAACGCACCTGCAATATCAAGTGATTTTTCCTTGTTACTGCAGGTGTCTATAGGCGGCGGTAACCGCTTACCATCAGGTGGGCCGTCAGCTTGTTTGTCATCTAGTAGTATAAAAAAAAAAACAATGAGACGTAATTATAGACTATTGTTTAATTTGTTAATGGTATGGAGGCATACTGGACAGTTCTGCAATTTATCTTCTTAACAAAACCAAGAAATCAAGTTGTTGATTTGTGATTCGAAAAATAAGAAACTCACTCCGTATCTAAGTAGCTCAATGAGAAAATAGATAAAAGACAACTCTGCAATGCGACGACAGCTAAGCTTTGGTTACTACAAACTGAGCTCGCTGTTAAAGCTAATGAAATTTAAAGTGGATTACGTTTGCTGTTGGTTTGATAGCTAAACAAGGCCGCGTATACGTCTCTGGAACATTCCGACGAGCTCCGGGACCGAGAAAATGGTTTTACTTTATTTGAGGGCTGCTTAAAAGAATCATTTTGTTTAAACTAAAGACAAAGGAAAAAGAGCTCGTGGCTTCAGTGGTTTGACCGTTCTCGTTGCGATTTCATTGCGTCGCTCCCTCTACCGGTTATATCTTAGAGAGTGATCTGAATAACTTTTTGACTTTCTCCCTCCTTCCCCCTTCCTACTCAAAAGCATGCGTGTTCGTGTTCGGAGTCATCCATTTGCTGTCTCCACCTCAACATAACCCACACAACTAAATTAGTAACTCGTTTCTTTGTAGCACTTCCAAAATTTGAAATTCTTTGTCCTCCTTCCCCTAACATACAGGTTCCTTTAAAAGTGACGTGAAAAGACTCTTATAGGCTTGCAAGGTGGATGCTTCGCATATGGACTCATCTTATCGCTTCTCTTCAGGCGGTACTGACTCGTTTGCAGTGTTTTGTATATTTTTTTCTATTTCGTCAAAGGAAATGCCATCCCTGATAGCGTAGCGACATAACTACGAATGGTCTCGTTTTCTGTACCTTTAAATCGAGTCTTAATTTTCCGTAATCCGATAATAGATCTGTTAATAATGGCGGCTTAATCGCTTATTTTACGGACCAGTATTATGACCTGTGACTAATTTGGCTTATTAAGGCTTTACGGTAATGGCTAAGCCGAGTTAACTTAAATAGTATAATGTCGTAATGCGATGAGGTCTGTAAAGTTAGCTTTACTTTCGTACTTAGCCTAAGAGAAATATTTTTAGGGATTAGGAGTAGGTACTGCCCAATTTTTGTAAAGTGAGGCTAAGAAATACAGAAGAATAAAATAAATTCACAGCATTGCAATTTGCATTGTGTTTATAGAAATAAAGAACGAGCGGCTGGCCGAGTTGGTCTGTACTCCTTGCTATACTGGCTACTCGTTTAGTGGCTCGGGTTCAAATCCCGATAGGAGTAAATGTTTGTGTGAAGTTTGTTGTTGTAGCATTTGTTCACGAGTCATGGAAGTTCATATGTTTATTTAGTTTATTTCTAAGTTTATATACATATTGTTATCAATATTTCTCCGTTATCCAATAATAACACAAGCTCCTAATAATGCTCACTTTGGGCTAGATAACAGGATTGACGTGTCTGTCTGTGTATCTGTGTGTGTAGCATCGTAGCTTCTAAACGAATGAACCGATTTTGATTCGGTTTTCTCGTTTGAAAGCTGACATGACTAGGATGGTTCTTAGCTATAATTTATGAAGATTAGTTCAGGCAGATAGTGACTGTCAGCTCATTTTCTCCATGATAAGAGGGGTTTAGGTACTGACTTTCACAGGTCCGATTGATTTGAAATTTGGTGTACTGATACTTCGGTGACATTCCCATGACATACCAACCTTGAGCTGATTCCATACCATCGAAAAGTCTGCGGGATCCTAAATTCTTCAAAAACTTACAGCAGATATAGCGTGTTTGGGCTCATAAGAATAGTCTCAATAAGATGGTGTTAGATAGATGATTAATGAGGCCGGGGTTACTTAAATTTTTTTAATTTATTATTTTATATGCTTTGTTTTGTGGTAAAAAAACAAGAATTTTAAACAAAAAACTGCAACACAGCCAAATATTCATCATGGCGATTATGTCACTTTGGTGACGTTTAATTAACTTATAAGTCACCCGCTATATTGCCATTTTGAACATTGGCGAACTATACATGAAAACGAATCAATAGTATTTAACCGGACCCAGGAGATTATTCCTGACTTACATAGAAAAATATCTAAAGTAGCAAAATTTCACGTCCTGAAGTGGGGATCGAACCCGCGATCTTCCACATTCCGAGTGACTGCTCTAACCATCTGAGCTACCAAGGACTTGGGAGAGGCCTGTAAAGTTCTTCTAGTGTATCTGTATTTGCGTTATAAGCTAACTACAAACATATTTTTTTTATACGAAGCTTGGCAATTGACCTAACACCACCTGATGTGAAGCGGTTAGAAGAGTCCATATGCGAAGATAGCTTAGACACTGCTCTAGCCGCCTCCACCTTGCCGGCCCGAAAGGTCCTTTTCACGCCTCTCTTGAAGGAACCCATGTTATAGGAAGGATGGAACACATGTGCTGGCATAGAATTCCAAGTTCTGGAAGTACGACAAAGAAACGAGGCACTAAATTCGTTTGTGAGTGATGTTGAGGTGGAGACATTTAAACGTTAAACTAGATGACAAACAAGCTGACAGCCCACGGTGGTAAGCGGTTACCGCCGCCTATAGACACCTGCAATAACAAGGAAAAATCACTTGATACTGCAGGTGCGTTGTCATCCTGAGGCCTAAGATCTCCTTTTATTTCGGGATTTCAGAACACACTGTATGCCTTGCCTCTCTTAAAAACCCTAATACCATACCACTAAAACAGGTTTTTCAACACAACACTTACCCAGTGTCACAGATATGTTTGTTTATCATTACTTGTGCCCACTTTCCCAAACACCGGCGTTAAGCCGCCGAACGTCAGTGTCGGAGGGGAGCGCAGGGAGGGAAGGGCACTCCCCTGCGTGAATATTTGATGCCCCCATGAAACAGTAATATTGTATCTGACAGCCACCACCAGTCAAATTGTATCGGAAATGTAAACGACTTGCGTATTATTTGGCGAATAATATTTATAATGTTACTTAATAGATTCAGCTTTTAATATCCACACTAATATAATAGGTGCGAAAGTATCTTTGTCCGTCTGTCTGTTACCTTTTCACGCTTGAACTGCTGAACCAATTAAGATGAAATTTGGTATGGAGATGGTTTGAGAACCCAGGAAGGACATATTATATTTTTGCCGCGATAACCGACATACGCGAGCGGAACCGCGTGCGGCCACTAGTGATAAAATAAAGATACTAGCAACCTAACTGTCTATGATTGCAAAATTTGTTAGATATACTGTGTGGCTTATAGCATAAGTTTTTGATAAAAGTTATTGATTTGAATGCGACAGCAAATCATGAAGTGATCCTTAATTATTCAAATGAAAACAATTTTCGTATGTCAATGTGATTAGTTATTTTAAAGCGGTTTACAAGCGTAGAAGAACAAATATGGGTCGTTTCAAGATCCACAAAATTGAATTAATAATTATAATAATGTATAATTTATTGGTCACTGCAAAATTAACCAGTAATATGTAAGAGTTGAATATTTGCATTATCTAGACTTAATGGATGTCAAATAAACCAATTATATATCGTGTCAGCACCGCAACTAATTGTCACTGGAGCGTAACAGTTGAATAATTGCATGATAAATCGATTACAATTACTCGATTATCATTAACACGCGGCAATAACGATTGTTAGTTATCGATTGAAGTGCGGCAGGCACGCGCCCCCACTTGCTTTGACAACGCGTGACAAATTCGTTTCATGCGATAACCAACGTAGGATTACTATGAGGGTATTATGAATGGGGTCCATTTTGTCCCTAAGATGTTTTATCGCTATTTTATTACAGCTTTTAAGGTTGAACATTCTAAATCCAATATAAGTCGTGTAGTTGAGGATTATGTTTTCAATACGCAATTAATTGGCACCATTGCAGACCCGTCAAACATCACACTCCAAACGCAATTAATTTTGTAATTGTCATAGGGGTATAACGCCGCTTGACAGATTAAGTTATATTAGCGGTAGACTACAGTGTGAGTGGTACTTAATCACGAATAACTGCATCCCGAAATCCCGCCACCACGAAAATAGTTTACACAAATAATGCTTACCGGAATCATTGTACACGAAGTCACGCAACCACGAATCAGTGCGCTACAGATGCATTTTGGTCTGCCTACATGATATGAAGCGAAATTAAATAAAACTATCTCTATACTAGTTAGTATATGTAGAATGTCTTAATTGTACTTTAAAATATATTGCGGAATAATTTTATAACTAGTGACCGCCCTCGCTCTCTTAGAGGTCAACTTTCGCGCAAAAAGTATGCTATGTCCTTCCCAGGGTCTAAAACTGTCTCCACACCTTTCATCCTACCAAAAAAAAACTTTAAAAGGTGATTTTATATAAACCTCCAAAACGAAATGAAAGCCTGTGGAAGCAGCAGAATATTGAATTACTTTAAAGTTATTTTTTCTTGTTCCACATGAAAATTCGCATTCAAAACATTCGTACGTTTATTAATTTTTCATTTAATAAGCGTGCCGATTGAACACGAAATACACTAACACGTTTCTTATTATTGTTTTGCTGCGTGTGCTATTAGAATTAATTTGTATTCACCCGGCGTCCGCTGTTGCTGGTCTCACAATCAGCGCCCTCTACAGAGAAGCCATTTATCTCCGCGTAACTAACAGTTTCCGACGTGGTTCATTTTCCCCGACGCTCCCCTCGGTACGAGCTTTGTGCGCCACAATTGTTCCGTGAATGGCGCGCGACTTGGTTAGTGTACCGGAAAAACAAGTTTTAAATTATTTTTTAATAGTATCCCGTTGAATAGGAGACGAGTTGAGGGTTTTTATAGGGCTTTAAACGACAGTTATGATGTAATATAAATTGAAAGAAAAATTTGAAGATAATTATTTTATACCTTTTATTTAGGTGTGTAGATGGAGTAGATACCTGATTATGGTGGTATATGTATAAGAGAAGCTAAGTGGCGTATTGGTTTGATCGCACTGGTTTCAACTTTCGCCATGGTCGATCCTGGGATGGGTCAATCAAAGTTTGTTATCTTGAGGTCCCCCGTGCTTCCCGTCCCCCCGTGTTCCTGCAACCGCTTTAGCCCACCAACCCGCATTGGGCCAGCGTGGTGGTGTTATGGCCCAAACTCCTCATGTGTTTCTCCCGTGTAGGAAGGCCTGTGCCCAGCAGTGAGACGTATATAGGCTGGTTATTATGATGATGACGTATTACACTTATTGAACAACCAATAATTACAAATAGATGACAAGCTTGCTGACAGTGTACATGGTGTTAAGTGGCTAGGTACTGTCGCGTAATAGATACCTGCAATAACAAGGAAAAGATCGCTTGGTACCCATAGCAGGTGCGTTGTTATCCTGAAGCCCAAGATAACCCCCCCCCCCCATGCCGCGAAATGACTAATAATAATATAAAATTCATACACTCACACCTATTATCTAGCCCAAAGTAAGCATCAATAAAAGCATGTATTATGGATACTAGATAACGAAGAAATAATGATAATAATTATTGTTTATATAAATATTATAAATATACAAAATTAACATATAAACATACATGACTCGTAAACAAATGCTCGTACTAATCATACAAACATTTGCTCCTACCGGGATTCGAATCCGGTACCTCTTGACCAAGTAGCCTGTGTAACAAGGGGTACAGGCCACTGTGGGCATGTGTTTAAAAAATTCTAAAAGAGTGTCCCGCTATAGTGTAACATTATACTATTTGGTACCTTCACTTTATCAAGATTTACCTTTCCTCAATATTCTGAGACAATCACAATTAATAATAATTATCATTGGCCTGTGCCCGGAACAATTACGACCCCTCAGTTGATCACAGGCTATTGTTGCGGCAGCTCCGCCAATAAATGTACGAGGGGAGGCTTTTTGTAAAATATAAAAGGTGTTGCGGGGTTAAGTTTCGATGTAATGTTTAAAACTGGAAAAAGTATAATAGTATTTCTTTTCTAAGTTCTGCTTAGTTATGTACTTATTTGCTTATTCTATATCCCTTTCAGGTTCACAACTTAGTTCTATAGAGTACAGACTTGCGATATGGATAGGAAGGGAAAATACCACAGTTTGAGTCATAGTTCTATTCATAGTATGGTACTCTATAGGTAACGAGAATATTTTATCACGCCATCAAGAAAAATAGTGCACACAAATCACCCAATCACAAATCTTTAAGCTATGAAAAAGTAAGCGAAGAGCCAAGCAACGAGAGGTTAGTTTGTACCAGCCGCGAAGCCTGAAAAACTCGATATTTCGATATTAGGCATCTTTTGTTACAAAAATTACATTGAAAAGAAAGAAAAAAACTAGCGGCTTCATTTTGCAGGCTGTAGGTACATTCGTGATGGACATATTGGTGTTGCATATGACGCCTATTTCTTTCTACGAACCAGTTTACTGATTTCGAATGTATACATAGAAGGAAGTGTAAGTATGTTCTGTTTGATGTAATTCAGTCTTCAACCATGTCCACAATGCTGTAAGCGTCTTAATGCATATTTTTGTACTTTATTTTAGCTAAACAATCAATGTAAAAGTTATGCTTTCGATGTTTACCAGCCGCTAGCTATGACACATCGCATGATCCCACGTATCTATCTTTTTCTAGTTTGGTTCCGAGCCAGATTTACTACTTAATATATTTTAGTCGAAAATACTAAACTTATATTACAATCTAACACGGTGTTCCTTTTCAAACAATCTCCTCACAATAAGTCATTTTGGCGCCCACACAGGGACTGTAATCCCAGTATATCCCGGGTTCCCGCATCCGTTGTAGCGGTTTTGGCGACTGCTCCGAGGGGTGGTGAGATGGGGGACTGTTCATTAACACGTGGATTAAGTTTGCTGACTGGTAACGAGCCGGTCGGGAGTGTGAACTTTGTTATTACAATGAAACCAAGTATAGGTGACAGTACATAAAGTGTAACAAATGCACGACAAAAACCTGATACTGAAATCGTTTCTTAAAACTCATATTTCCTGTTGTTGAATTTTTAATAATGTCAAACAATATGTTTACAAAGCATGTCACATGACTCAATATGCGAAATTAGACTTGAATTCTCTATCAGCTTCCACCTTGCAGGCCTACAAGGTACCTTTTCATCCTTCTATTGAAGAAGCCCATGCAAAGAAAGGAAGGAAAACCTGTGCTGCCAAAAATTCAAGTTTTTTTTATGCAACTACACAAAAAAAAAACGACTTACTAATGCTATGCTATGCCATTAGCCTTACTATATATTTCAGCAGAAAGAACCTGTAGTCGTCTTGCTTTGGATATTTAACTTCCAGAAGATTCATTCTGGAGCGATACAATTAAGTCTTTCGAGCATATAAATTGTCCATTTTGAATGAATATTTGTATCTCCCTCTTCAAAGCATTTTCGTGTAACCCAATTTCTTATCATCTACACTGAAGGGTGATACATACCGAGCCGGATGCCAAATTTGCCTGTGGGAAGTGACAATAACACACAAAAGATCCATCATTGCTCCGTACCGTGTACGGCGTCCTTTAAATATACGTGGGGTGTGGAAGAAGCGATCGAAGATATGTATTGTTATTATGACACAATAATATTTGCGAAATAGCTACCAGCTGTTGTTCCCTGTGCGGGAAATGTTTGAAAATAAGGCTTTCCGCATACTAACTACCTCACATCGTGCTCATTCTCTGGCCAATATTCATTCTAACATACCGCAAAGAAATTACTTCTTTGCCAAATTTTATCTTCGGTTCAGTGGCTTAGGAATGCAAACGAAACAGATAGACAGAGATACTTTATACTATCGCATTTGTTTAGTAAAGCAGGATTTTCAAAATTGTTAAATGTTTCATTGCATGTTTTAAGATTACATTTTTTTTGTTGTCAATGGAATAATAATATGAGAACTCATATCATAGATATTTTATTTTAAATGTATTCCGGCGGGCTAGTATTTTTTTGTCAATCATCCAATCCAATGGAAATGCTCCCGGGACTATATGCCAGTTAAAAAATCAATAGTCTCTACCCAATGTTTAGCTTGCTTGGCAGGAAATTATTGCGTTTTGTTATATTAAAAAAACAAAGAAGCCACGTGATAATTAACCCCTAAGTTTTAGATTATTCCAAAGATAACATCAACTGATATCAGTCGCGTGTCTTCCTCAAGTCGCGCGTGCTCGGGCAGCCTGTCCACCCCCTCCTTCGGCGTTAAATTAGCCAGCAGTAACGCGCCGCACCGCTCCGCGCCGTATCGTCGGTGATCGGACGCGATAACCGACCGCTAATGCGCGACGCTTTGACGCATCTCGGGAGGAAAATTGTTTCTTAATAGTGCCCCTGTTCAGGGGAAATATTATGGGAATATTTATGAGAATCTATGAATTATTATAGGTCGGAGCGAAGGACATTTTTATTTATTTAAAATTACTTGCAAGGAAGAATGTTTCAAAGTAACCAGAGCTTATTGAGAAAGCATTGCCGCGCAAGCATTGTTGAGAGCAGGACTTGTCTCCTCATGTTAGCATAGCTTTTCTTGGTTTGAATAGAGAAGGCTGTTTGTGAGCAATCCCAAGATGCTACTAGCGTGTGACGGTTAAGGTAGCCTAGGGCATACGCTTGTTTGCCTCTCTTGTCATACAAAAAAGTATCTGCAATGTATATTTCCTCAAGCACTTCTTCAATCACAATCGGAAGTTGATTCACACCTAATAATGCATACATTTTGATGTCTTTTTCTCGTTTAGCATCTTTTTGTTTCAGAGAGTGTCCAGAGATTGAACAATAAATATTTTTCCCACTCGCTACGTAGTATCGTAACCATTTATATCCGACTCATCTTTTGTTCGCAAATGACAAAATACTACTGTACGGAAACATAAAAACGAGGAACCTATAAATTTAAGAGGTTCTAAAGAGAACGAGTGGCGTGAAAGACAAATGGCTAATGGAGGGCAGGACGTGCCCTCGGCCATTTGCCGCGTGGCCCTCAGCGGTGGGGGACCACTGACTTTGAATTATCTGAAAAATGAGAAGAATAAATGTTGCTTTTCTTTGTTGAGTTGTATCAAAGACAAAAGGATTTGGTTTAAGAGTGATATTTGAGGAAAGTGCTTGTATAATTTGACTAAGTTCGGATCCACATAAAAGAAACCACACACTTTTTGAGTCTAAGAACTCTATTAACAAAAAAACCAATTTAATTATGTCTCGAAGAAATTCGACGGCATACGGAAAAAAATCAAGAATTTCCCTTATGATATTCCAACTTTTTTATTTTCTAAATATGATATTCAGCCAGCATACCTATTATTTTTAAAAACATGGCTGCATGTTTTTATATCATATCTTTACTGAAAATTATGATAAATGTTAATAAAAATGGCATGTAATTAATCGAACTTCTAATAATTATCAAAATTGTCCACTAAAAATCGGACCTGCCTTCCAAATTAATTAGTCAGCCACAAGACATGCGCTTCTAAAAATTGTTATATTAATAATTAAAATATATAATAATATATAATATATAATAACATATGTGTGTGTGTGCATATGTTATATTAACTGCAAATATCATTGATTTAAGCTTCTATAAATGTGACTTAGTACGATATTAATTTTAAGCATCTAAATTTATGACATATATCAAGCAATAGCATCCAAAAATCTGCAAAATGACACCAAAAAAATACTGTTTTATAACTTAGTGTGATTAAAGGGTGGGTTGTCTATTGTTTGGCCGAAATTTATATGCAATACTACTCATGTGCCCGAATTTCATTTGCCCGAATGTTTTGTTTACCATAAAAGAAATTTGACATACTCTTATTTACCCGAACTTTAGATTCTATAATGATACGAATGCCATACGTATTGTTATCCATTTTAATAATTGCAATAGGTAATATTATTGAACAGAATATTTCAACGCCATACTTGTTTTCGAATCTATCTAAGCTATGCATTTGCTCATGATATTTCACTATAATCGATCGAAGTCGCTTCCGTACAAATTTAACCTAACGCCTTTGTCCTAAAAAGCGATTGGCTTTCTGGCACTTCGCCGGCCGCTACCGCGGCACGCTCGCTTCGCTCGCTCGGCTCGTGCGTTGTCTTTCATGTTCTAACCTAACCTAAACTCATCGATTGTTTAGTTAAAACCGTTTTTTTTTCTAGAAGCAATGTCGATGGCAAATGATGTTATGGCATGTGATAATTACGGCTTACAATAATTATAACAAATGATATTCTTAATTTTTGATTTTAACATTATTATAAATGTTTGAAAAAAAAAAGGGTCGCGGGTTCGATTCCTGCGTCAGGACGTGAAAAAATTTTTCTAGTTTTATTACATTTTAATAACAAATGATGTTATGGAAATTGACTTTATGGGACACAAAGTTTCTAACACGTGACTAATATAGTAAACAATGAGTATCCGCTGCGGCCATCTCACTCGCGCTTAACCGATCGTGCAGTGTTTACTTTCATTATTATAGAATATTAAGTATTACTTTTGATGCTAAATTATAAAATATGATGTTCTTAGTTGAAGTTTAAACGATGTTTTTTTGAGGAACCTATATTGAATGTGTAAAATTTTAAATGTGGGCGAGTTACAAATTCCATGGCTGAGTCATTAAATTAGGTGCTTAGGTATAAATTAGTGAGAAAAGTTATAATAATTATTGTTGTTTATAATTTGGTGCCTTTTTGGGAATATTTTTCATTTTCCCGTGGCTTAGTTATTAACTTTGAGGTTAGTTGCCGTGTCCAAAAAAAAATTTTGCGGCTCGATTTATTATATCTCAATAAAAATTAGACACGCTGGTATAACGGTTGAAGTTATTGTACCTATCTCAAATTACCTTTTAACAGCAAGGAATGTGGTATTCCCACGACTTATACTCTATTTCGGCAATTTCTGGAATATCACGTGGCTAGTAAAAAGCGGGTCATTTGAGAGTGGTTCTTTGTTTCTTTTTAATTTGTTCTCCAAAAATCAATGAGGTGTCGAAGTAGCGAACTAAGTTCTCATGAAACTAAGTTTGAAGACCAAGTTCCCATTTCCAAAATCTCAAATCTTCGTAAAACCATGCGGGCTATGAATACTAATCCCGCACAAATCCAGACTGCTCTTTCATCAGTTCCCCCTCGTAAAGGGGAATGTGGAATTCGGCGGCCCCCGGGCGATCTCCGTAATTTGGTTCGTAACGACTTTATTGCCTGCGGTGACAATGCTGTATAATCTGCGCTTGTCTTCAAAGGGGAGCATGATTACGTGGGTTATTGGGTAACGTCGACTGGTACTGATTGCTGATCTTTTTTTATATAAATAGATGACAAACAAGCTGACGACCCGCCTGATGGTAGCTGTTACCGCCGCCTATAGACACCTGTAATAACAAGGGAAAATCACTTGATATTGCAGGTGCGTTGTCAGCCTGAGGCCTAAGATGAAATGCCGTCCATGCCCAGTAATTACACTGGCTACCTTTCCCTTCAATCCGAAACACAGTGAACTGCTTCACGGCTGAAATAAGAAACGCGATGGTAACTATTATTTTTATATGGTCATCACCAGCCTATATACGTCCCACTGCTGGGCACAGGCCTTCCTACATGGCAGAAACACATGAGGAGTTTGGGCCATAACACCACCACGCTGGCCCAGTGCGGGTTGGTGGGCTAAAGCGGTTGCAGTAACAACCGGGACCAACGGCTTAACGTGCCTTCCGAAGCACGGAGGAGCTCAAGATTATAAATTTGATTGACCCATCCAAGGACCAACCATGGCAAAAGTTGCTTTGTTTTCGTGATCGAAACCAGAGCGCTCAAACCACTACGCCACCGAGCTCCTCATCACCTCCTTTTTCCTCCTTTTTTATGGTGAAAAGGCATAATTATATAGAATTTTTAGTGCATTAAAAATATTTTAAAGCCTTATCAAAATTATCATTTTTTTTGAATGAATGAATGAACTTTATTGTGAATATGGAATTCAGGTTATTTAGCAGTTACAGTTGCTTATACTTTTCGTCACACCAAATCCTACCTTTGCAGGTGTGTTCACAGTTACTAAGTTAGATCAATAAATTACTTCTAAATTAATTGTAGTAATAGTACTAAATTACTACAATTTAAACATAAAATAATCATTTGATATAAAAATAAATAAAGGAGGGGAAAAATACATTTAAAGCTCACTAACATTTAAAATCATAAAATTGTTTAACACTATAAAAACAATTACTTTGTAACCATGCTGCAACGGATTTTTTAAACACATGAATTTTAATATTTTTATCTTTAAATCTGTTTGGTTCATTTTTTAAAACGAACATGAAAAATGCCACTTTAGATGCTTTTAGCTTTTTGAGTTTTGCTATTGCAACAACCATTACTTTTTACTGTCAACATATGGAGCTGCAGCTAAAATTATAGTCAAAGTTCAGATATTTAATGGACAATGTAACAATAGGTGCATTTGACATGTTTTACAACTTGAAAAACGAGGGGAAAAAGCTAATCTGCTTTAGTTGTTGCTAAATCATTTTTTACATTTTTAAACAAACGGCAGCTCGGAAAATCCGATTGATTTAAAATCAACTAGCTAATTTAATAAGCTTTGTAAAGAGGTATATCATATTGCTGTTCAAAATTATTAGGAGTAAAAACCCAAGAAGACCGTGTGCTTTAACATTTCTTACATTATTTTTGCTTGTCCAAGCATTCTTTAAATGTGACACGCCAACGTCGATCGTCTTCAAATTAAACACAAAACTTAATCAGTAGTAGGCAGCTAAATATTATTGCGTAATGCCTAAGAAAGAAACAGTATTCTTTGGAGTGTATGTAATACAAAACGACCCGTGATAAAATTTTCCAGTGAAACGTTACGAACCCACAAAGTGTCAACATACTAGAACATATTTTTATCCGGGCTCACAACTTTATTGGCACAGGGGCTGTCTGGTCGTTAGGCTGCCTGTCCACCGGTGTGTGCGACTGGCTCAGTGGATTGTAACGGAGATGTTTGTATCAATTAATTAAGTTACTACAATCCAGAGAAAAAAGAAATTCTATTTATTTATTTATTAATTGGCAACATACATAGGTAGTAACAAAATGTAACTATTATACATATAAAAAATTTAAGCATTGGCTATATTAGTTCAAATTCAAAGAGTACATTTTTTATACTATTAGTTCGTAGAAATGTTTTGCAATTATCAAATATATCATAATAATTTGATGATTTCATGACATTTCTATGAAATAATACAGCCAATGTTACTAATAATTACTAATAATGTGTTAATTTTCCTACGTTATTTTATAGAAGTGTCATGTAATTATCATAATGAATAAGATGTATTTAATCTGTGTAGCTTTGATATAGTATATTTACGCCATAATAACGCCAGCACAATTTTTCTTCCTTCGTCCTTGATTTGGTTTCCTTCAACAAGGCAGCTTAGAACCAGGGACATCGCACCTTTATTCACATCTATCGAAAAACAGTCGAATATCAGAAACCCTATGGCTGTCACTTTTTGTCGCGGCGCGTTAAAGCGAGACGGAATCTTTAAATCGAATCTTTAAATCGAATCTGTGTTCCGACTGTTGATATTAGGAGTGTTTGGGCAGTATTGATGCTGCACTGTAAAGATACACTATAGCTGTATTCGCATTTATATTCCAATGACCATTAAGTGTAGTGGAGCTATTTGTATTTGCTTAGAAATACTTAGCTCAGCTTATATCTCTACTTCAATGGACAGCACGCCTTAGTACGTAGCTAACTCTCATTGGTCCAACCGTCTCGGGATGCCTCGGAACGACCGAGTAAATAGTTATGACTTCTATTCCCCGGTTTAGTGGAAAGCGTAAAGTTCTTGTCGGGGTGGAGTCACTCTCTGGGGGTTGTTTTATATGTAGACTGGTCTTCCTTCTTTTTTATGTCTGTGCAGTCTGGTTGGATTTTGATCTGGATTTAAACTAAGGGAATTGCACTTAGTGTCTCTAAAAATATCTAGCGCAAACTTGCGACTTTATTTTGAAAATATAAAAAATCAATGCCTAACATAGGAGGGCGAGTTACTTACGAGGAGGTCTGTATACACGATGAAAAATAAAATTATTTTAATAATCGGGATGTTATTCAAGCTCAAGATTAGACTCAGCCATATTGTACGTATTGGCTATATTTATTATGATTACAAGTAAGTGTATTTTCTGCTTGTATTGGACTTAAACTATTAGTGAACACAGAACTTGGCACCCTTAGAGATCTCTATTCTTTTGTCGGTGAAGTCGAGAACGAAATATTATTCAATGGTGAACTTGGCTTTCATTTCACATTCGACGACCGCCTGGCCGAGTGGTCTGTACCCCAGGCTACTCGGTCAAGAGGTCCCGGGTTCGAATCCCGGTAGGAACAAATGTTTGTATGATGAGTACGAACATTTGTTTTCGAGTCATGGATGTTTATATGTTTATTTAGTATATTTCTAATATTTATATACATATTATTATCATTATTTCTCCGTTATCTAGTATCCATAACACAAGCTCTTAATGATGCTTACTTTGGGCTAGATAATAGGTGTGAGTGTATAAATATTATTATTATTATATTCATATTTTTAATGGGGCATCATTACGTTTTGAAAAGAAATTATAAGTATTAAAATATTGTCATTATTAAAATTACTTTATTTTCCTACGTTTTTTTTATACGTGTTTACGCTGTATTTTATTTTATGTGCTATTTTCCATAAACTGCTATACCTACTTAATATCTTTTATGAAACTTACTTTAAAAAAATGAATGATCCCGCCTGGAGCAATATATTTTTTCATCGTTTTCTTTCTTTATTTGTAATCGTTACAATAAAGGAGGCGTTTAAACGCATCAAAAACATTGAAATGTGATCTTTTCTTGCGATCAAAAATAACAAACTATAAGTATATGATACGTATATTTTACCTAGTGCGTAGTAACTACTTACTACTTATTATTGGTTAGATAATTAGAAAAAGTTACTTAGAAATTCGTTTACAAATTTTTATAAATAAGGACGCTTTGTCAATTTGATCAATTTGGCTTTTGTATATTTCTGAAACTTTCCAGGAGACATAACGTATGAAAGAACAATTAGGAATCATTAGAAACACACTAATTTATAAAAAATTTAGTGTGTTTCTAATGATTCCTAATTGCTCTTTCATACGGCATGTCTCTTGGAAAGTTTCAGAAAGAAACAAAAACCAAATTGATTCTACAAAGTGTCCTATTAAGAGAGAGAGGGCGTAAAATGATCATGTAACTCTTGCTCGCTCTCAACGATAAACAAGCGGTATCTGTAAACAAAGATGTCTCTAATTTGTTATACCAGTGTTGTTTTACACACAGCCTCATTATTTACAGCAAACTACACATTCTAGAAACACGACCCCTATTACTACATCTTATTTCGCAACTCAGCTGCTTTTGCTTGCTCAAAAGCCTTGTTCCGTAGAAATTAAAGATTGAATTCCCGTTTTCTGCCTGCACAGAATGAAAACGAAGATAGAAAGAATGAGCTTCCGACTCAGCGTCTTAAGTAATAAAGTTCAGTTTCAAATGAATGATAAGTTGCAATATTTATGAAGGTCGGGATGGCTTCATTTTCTCCCCTCGCCTTGCGTGAAGCAATTACTGCTGGTTGTGTTGCGGACCGTACCAATTTAATAGGTCCGCAGGTAGGGTCGGCGTTACTGTTTCTAGACTGTTATCTTTTTTTAGACTGTACCTACTCTTTTTAAAAGAAAATTCGCTTAGGAATCTTAGTACCCGAGATACAATAACGAGCAACGTCTTTCTTTATTCTTGTATCAACATACAATTCGGTTTTGGGATAAGCGAAGAACGCAACTAAGTGACACAAGGTTTAATTTTTCAAGTGGGTGTCGACGGCTAAATCCGAAACTATGGGGAATAGCGAAAAGTACTGAAAGGAGTCTCGGGCCCGATTTTGATGAAAACTAAGTCTGCATCAATGGATTTTTGCAACCTGTATACAAATAGATTATGATAATAATGTTTGTTGAAGTAATCTCTACTTACAATATACCAAATCTATCAATAAGAATAGGGAAGGATATAACATACAAGCCCAAACTAGCAGGCTCGTGTGTTTCAGGCTAAGGACTTACTAAGCCTTTATGTGAATAATAATCATTTTCAAAATTAATTTGTAAATTGTTTCACGTAAGAAAATAAAAAAAAACAATTGAGTAATCAAATCACAATATCAATTTAATAATTAATATTGTAATTTAATTACGAAATTTTCACTCGCTTTCATCATTTAAATTATTGTTATTTGTTAAGGCTCTGTCTGGTATTTTATTATAGAACCTGATGCAGTGCAGATACGATCTGTGGGGGGTAAGACTCCCGGGGGTCTTAGCTACGTCGGTTTCTTACGTAAAATCCCAAGAGGTCTCCCATCCTGTCAAGAAAGCATCAGCAAAGAGCTATGACCTGAGTTTCAACTGAGCCCAGACACATAAAACCTCTTGTGTATTCGCATTCAAAGTTAGATTTTATTTAAAGTCAGAAATTCTAGCACTCTGGTACGTGATCACGAAGGGTTGGCCTATTTACATAAAACATCTACGATGTATATTTGCGTAGGCATACCCTTTTGGTATTCAGGCCGCGGGCGGCTTAGCTCTACATCTGTATTTGATGTAAAATTGTTGTGATGTGGTTATTGCGAAGTCAATAGTTAAGGCAGAATTTGAATTCAACATGAAAAATAGGTATTATCTGAGCTACCAACTCCTTGGTAGCTCAGATGGTTAGAGCAGGATAGCAAAGGGTGGCTTCGATGTTTTTCTAAGTATGTACTGTACATACATATATATTTTTTAAGAATTTAGTAAAATGTTAATACAATATATTAAGAATAATAGTAGCTCGGTGGCGTAGCCGCTTTAACCTACCAACCCACATTGGGCCAGCGTGGTGGTGTTATGGCCCAAACTCCTCATGTGTTTCTTCCGTGTAGGAAGGCCTGTGCCCAGCAGTGGGACGTATATAGGCTGGTGATGATGGTGATGATGAAGAATAATAAAACTCATGTCATTATGGGTGCCGTGGATTCCACATTCTTGCCGGGAATCAAACCCGGAATAAGAGTCATTATATTCGCAGATTGACACAACTTGAAGCCAACTTACGGAAACAATATGTTCATATATAACGTTTACTCGGAGGTAAAGTATAAATGACAACAGTGTCGGATAAAAATAAAAGAATAAAGACAAACGAATTAATATCAAAGGTTGTTGGTGGACAGTTATGTAACCTCATTAGTGGGACGCCACAATATTATACACTACTATTGAAGGTACACCGCTCTTAAATGTAAAACGTCATTGTTTCAGTAAGAGGAGACGCATTGTAACCCAGAGCTCTAGCATTGTTTACAAGGTGGTAGGACCTTGTGTAGGGTCGCCTGGGTAGATGCCACCGGCCTTCTCATTTCAACCGTGAAACAGTTCGCTGTGTTTTGGATTGAAGGGAAAGGTAGCCAGTATTACTGGGCAGGTGTCTATAGGTGGCAGTTACCACTTACCACCAGTTGGGCCGTCAGCTTGTTTGTCATCAAGTGGTATAAAAAAAGCCATGTAGAAAACGAGTGTGAAACAAAATGGTGTGATGTTGGGATGTATCATTTGTCAAAATTAATACGGAGTTAAGTTCAGCTGGTCCTTCTAACTAATTTAGTGTTGAAATTGAACAAAGTGTTACTTCAATTCAACAATCCGAATGCAAAATCCTTTCGGTCAGGAAATTAGGAAAATTAAGAGGCATCGTTGTACCTATTGGAAACAAGGACTTGTGCCCGACGCTACTAGCACATTGATTTAATTTTACAATACAAACAAAGCGGTTTCGATATGTTATTTGGTAATAAATTGGTGCTTGAAACGAATGACTTATCGCGGCGAACCTTGTCCTATTTTGGCATTTCTAGAACCTTATGTGTAACATAATAAGGTTGCAACTCGAGACAGACTTTCTTGTAAGACCCACCAAACCTGCCCGCTATAGATATCTGCTTAAAAAGTCAAGTCAAATACAATTTACAATAGAAAAGAATTTCCGAAATCCTTTTCCTTAGCAAACATTCAGGAGCCCCAAATTCGCTCGTCACACTAACCCAAAACCTAAACGAGATTACCCTCGAGTTATGTCAACTTTGCCGCGCCCCACTCCGGGACAAAGCCCAGCTCCCTAGGGAAGACTTCGATATAATCCAGTTTTACCCATTTTCCCCCTAAACGGGAGCCTAGGAAAAACCAATATTCAGTGCTCCCAAGCGAATTTCAATCTTCTGTGTTTAACGTTTAGCCTATATTTCTTTAAAGGGTTTCAGCTGAAGAGAGAGCGGCTCTTTTCAACGAAATGGTATTTTATTTCGTTCGATGTTTAACGTTGTGTTGAAAAACCATAATTTTCTTTGTTTGTATAGGTACACAGACGTTTTCTAAGAATGCAAAGCCTTGGAAGTTAATTAAAACTTTTCTCTCGCTTGAAGAGTAATCAAAGCTTTCAATTAGGTATTCATATTTTGTTAATTAGTAATTATATACCAATAGATAAAATTAACTTTAATGTAGAAAATTTTATGTAGGTACTGTATTCTGGTCCTTCGAGGCAGATTTCTGAGATTCACCTTAAAACTAATTGCATGAACCTAATAACTATGTTAGGATAGTTATCTAAGTGTATTATGAAACGATCTATCATATTTCTATTTTATTTGATGATGACATCGTACTGTAGTCTCCACATCCCTCACACGTTACTTCATCCCAGTATCAGATACGCCCCAGCGTGGAGTACCCTCGGGACCTCTCCACCATTGTGACGAGGAGGCAGTGGGAGAGCGAGGGGGCAGGCGGTGATAGGGCACGAGCCACTAGACGCCTCTTGTGCGACCTTTGTCTGTGATAAGTGGTTCTCGCAGTTTCATTTGGCGGCAATGCAGTTAGTTTAGTTTAAGTGTTGGACTGGTGGGACTACTTACATCTATATTTCTCAATATACAACTGTTGTTATGAAAACAGATATACGTTTGTAATAGTAAATAAAGTAATTGATTTCCGTTACCTACTCTCTATTAAAGAAACAATATAGTCTCATTATATAGTCAATTGGTTTCATAAGAAGGCTCAATGTCACCCAAAGGGCAATGGAGAGGGCTATGCTCGGGATTTCTCTGCTTGATCGAATCAGAAATGACGAGATCCGCAGGAGAACTAAGGTCACCGACATAGCTCGAAGAATTGCAAACCTCAAGTGGCAGTGGGCAGGCCACATTGCAAGGAGGACTGACGGCCGTTGAAAGAAAGAAAGAAAAAATATTTTATTTAAATGGGCCACAAAGAAGCACTTTTAAATCGTCAAAAAACACATTCTTATAACTAACTAACAACGTCAAGTCTCTCCGTCTGTCATGTCTGAATTTACACCGGTTCCAAAAGTTGAACTACCGAGAAGATTCCGGCAACAAACTCGTGTAGTCACTCTTTTCAAATATTAAATTACAATGTTTGTAGTTACAAAAATTTAACCTTTAGCAGTGCAATGCCGCCCAGCGAAGAAAAATTGGTTTGGTTGGGGCGCAAAGGTCTTCGAGTGGCGGCCGCGTACCAGGAAACGCAGCGTTGGTAGGCCTCCCACAAGGTGGACCGACGATCTGGTGAGGGTGGCGGGAAGCCGATGGACGCTGGCAGCGCTGGACCGATCGGTTTGGCGATCCCTGAGGGAGGCTTATGCCCAGCAGTGGGCGTCTCTCGGCTGAAATAATAACGATAGTCTCATTATCAAGAAATAAAATATTAAACACTGACAAATGAGCTAATGTATATTTTGTTTTTATGCGTGGGCGGGCAGCTTGCGGCGTCGGCCAGCGGACTTACTACATAGATAACAAGTATCCAATTACACGTTTGTTATAAACACTCGTTATGTCGCAGAAATGTCAGATATTTCTTCATGTGTCTTGAGCGAATTCATTTATCATTACAGGTAACATGACCTTTCAGATAACAAAGCAACATAACATACGTTAATGAGTGCCATGTTATAGAATGGTCATGTTTGTTATTATGATAAACATAATGGGAATAAATACTAATTGTGTTAAGAAAAAGTCTTGAAGTAGCATCGCTAAAGCTTAGCTGGTAATGGCAACTCGCTAAAGCTTAGCTGGTAATGGCAACTCGCTAAAGCTTAGCTGGTAATGGCAACTCGCTAAAGCTTAGCTGGTAATGGCAACTCGCTAAAGCTTAGCTGGTAATGGCAATTCGCTAAAGCTTAGCTGGTAATGGCAATTCGCTAAAGCTTAGCTGGTAATGGCAATTCGCTAAAGCTTAGCTGGTAATGGCAACTCGCTCAAGCTTAGCTGGTAATGGCAATTCGCTAAAGCTTAGCTGGTAATGGCAATTCGCTAAAGCTTAGCTGGTAATGGCAACTCGCTCAAGCTTAGCTGGTAATGGCAACTCGCTCAAGCTTAGCTGGTAATGGCAATTCGCTAAAGCTTAGCTGGTAATGGCAACTCGCTAAAGCTTAGCTGGTAATGGCAACTCGCTAAAGCTTAGCTGGTAATGGCAATTCGCTAAAGCTTAGCTGGTAATGGCAATTCGCTAAAGCTTAGCTGGTAATGGCAATTCGCTAAAGCTTAGCTGGTAATGGCAACTCGCTCAAGCTTAGCTGGTAATGGCAATTCGCTAAAGCTTAGCTGGTAATGGCAATTCGCTAAAGCTTAGCTGGTAATGGCAACTCGCTCAAGCTTAGCTGGTAATGGCAACTCGCTCAAGCTTAGCTGGTAATGGCAATTCGCTAAAGCTTAGCTGGTAATGGCAATTCGCTAAAGCTTAGCTGGTAATGGCAACTCGCTCAAGCTTAGCTGGTAATGGCAACTCGCTAAAAATTATACTTCTCAATTCGTACATTTGCGTTTAGGAACACACAAACAGGAAGACTAGAAAAACATTCACGGGGTAATTAAGTCCACGGCAGCTCAGTGTTCTCCCCTAAACGATAATAATCGATGATAAGTAATAATAAAAATAAAGTAGCTTATTTCTTTAACATTTGGTACAAAGTATACGCAATCGCCAGAACCAACCCAGTAAGCATGTGACAATACTTGTAGTAAGAGGTTCTGCTCTTCCCGAAATTAACATCAATGAGTAGGTATCAAATTTTATGAAACTATTTTAAGTTTTACTACTAAATGGATACGATTCTAAATTATAAGTGTTTACAGCATCAAAAACTACTGGTAGCCTCACACTACAAGTTTAAGTGTGTGAGTATTGTATGCGTGTGTGTTTGTGTGTTGTGTGTGTGTGTAGTTTACATTATTTTTCTGAATACTTTACGAAAATATTATTATAAGCTGAGCTTCCCGCGATCCTCACCAGATCGTCGCCAACGCTGGACTTAATACATAATTTCGGATTTACCACTCAACCAATTTAATTTTAATGCGTTATAAACGCTATAATAATTAAAGGTACACATAGATATGCCACTAATAAGCATGCTAATTCCTAACAAAGTACAGTCGACAGCACATCAAGCGTAACAGTTAGAAATTTAGACCGCCCTTACTACGCTCGTAATAGAGGCGGCTTTCGTAGTGCAACTGTTACGCTTGATGTGCTGTCGTCTGTACGTAATACACACACGCTACTAAGTAGTAATTGCTCAATAGTGGCATTATGCTTTCGTGGTAGAAATGAGTATGTCTGTCTGCTTTAGAAACAAAACGAAACATAAGTGGTTCAGATTGTAAAAAAAATCTGTCAACTGAAATATAAAATCGAAATTGTGCGTGATTCCTAAACTAAACACTCGGCTTTCGATATTAATAATATATTTTTCAAATCTTTATTTCACAAACAAAGTAAAAATAACTTATAGAATTAATAATAACACTCGGGAATCCCTTTTATCCCGTCTGTCAGGCGGGTGGGTCTGTCATTGACAGGCCACATTAAAGGCTTTGAAATTGAACGTTAAATAGGCTTACCGCGATCTTGGCTGGCGAATTAGATTTATGTACAAATAAAACAGATCAACAGCATTGACGTGACGGCTTTTATAGAAGCTCTGAAGTCGAAAGTATTGGAAAAGAACAAACCGACCAATAATTACTTTATTAGACTTTTAGAAAAATCCGCTGTTATCTGATCCGGCAAAGTGCTCTAACCATCGGGTTTTTCCGAATTGTCAAAGGTAACGGGTGTGGGTGGTGTAATATTAAGAATAGAGCTTCTAAAATTCTATTCCAAATTCTTGTGTCAAATATCTGAAAAAAAATATTCAAGGGTTATTACAGCTCTACGTAAGCCGTCAGTGTCAGACTGCGAGGGGTCATGGCGCCCCGTAGTGCCGCTTTGATGTCGCCATTGATTGTTCTACTCAATTACTGGTGAAACTATGAATGAAATAACAGATGTATTTAGTTATAAGGATTAGTCACAGTCCTCGATTGTAGTCACTTGCAATGCACACATGCAAGTTATATGTACTTTATTTAAATAGACAAAATTGTATTTTCTGTCGTGTGCCAGGTCGCTCCGTTCCGTTATAATATGGTTGAGCGGAGCGATGGCTGGCACATGCGTTATACCTGTGAACAGATGCCAGGTGCCACTAGTGGAAATGGTCATCTCTTAGCTTCCTGGATTTATAAATCATTTACCTATTTACATATCGTAAAGCGTATAATTTTTATAAGAGACGTAAGCATATGGTATTATAGGAATTATATGAAATTTCAATCACATGAAGAGTACCTATTTAAAAATGTGACCTGTTACTGAATTTTATGTCTGACAACTCATTTTATTTTACCTTTGTTTTACCAAAAAAAAAACACTTTCTGTGGACACTGCACTGCTCAAAATTACCACTATATAACTACAGATATTATAACCTGATATTTGAAAATAGTGACTTCACGAGTTTGTTGCCGGAATCTTTTCAGTGGTTCAACTTGTTTTCACCCAATTTTAATGTCATTACTAGCTTGTACTATGTATGATAATAGATAAAGGCTAAAAAGAAATTATAAATTATACATGAATTTCAATATAAATAAACTATTAACATGACATATGAAGAAATGTTCGTGCTTGTCACACAAACATTAATATTTTCCTTACCGGATTTTGAACTCGGGACCTCTAACTGAATTAGGACTCTGGTTACTTCGCCAGCCATCCTTCAAATGATAAATGAATGTCATGAAGAAAAAACTCTGATATTCAAAAGAGAACGTTACTACCAAAATAATAAAACTACATGTTAATTTTATACAACTGGATTATGAGGCACTTAACTTTACATGTTGAAACAAAATATACTGGAATAAGCTTTTAAACTGTATACATACAGATGTAGGTAAACACTAGTTTGTACGTGATACGATTTCTCTCAGACAAAGCTTTCGCAAAAGCTTTTTGGAGCTCGTAAAAAATTCAGCTTGGCGTGTCGCGCGAGGAACTTTTGTCTGTGATTCTAATTACGCGATTTTAACTCTTAAGTTGAGAGGTAGAGAGTTCAGAATATTCTGTTTGTGCAGGCAGGTCAGTCCCCCCTTCCCTTGGGGGTACACCCTCAGTAAAATTAACTCGCCCTCGCTCACCTGCCCTTTGAAGACGCCGTACACCCGCAAGCTGTGTTTGACTAATGGTTTTATATCTTGAATGTAGTGCAAAAAGGCAATTTGTTTGAATGTGTTCTAGTGATTAAGTGGAGATAACGGCCATTTGCGGAAAACAACATTACGTAGGGCGAAACAATTATTATGACTTACTTTATTACAATCAAACAAACCACCTAATGAAGTTGATTAATAAATGTTTCTAAAATCATAAAATGAATAAATAACAAGAAACATTTTTGCCATCTTCATCATAATATGTCATTGCCTATGATCTCTTCTTTTTGTGATGAGCCGTTCATTGCGATGCGCGAAAATTATTTTAATATAAAACAAGAATTAGATTGCTAATTAATACAAGTAAATTAACTGGACTTACTTGCTTTTAAATCTAAAATAAGATCCCTTGAGTAATTCCAATAGTTAGTGGCAGCACAGACGCGATCAACGAAGTACTAATTTAGCGCTTCGTCGTGTCTCTTAAAACCCACCTCAAAGCAAAATTTTATGGTCTTCCCTAAAACTTACACATTATGTTTATAAGAGAGATTTGTTTCCTACGATGGACCCTATCGATCTCAATGCAATTATTCCGGCAGTTAGAGGTAAGATGCCAGTTCCTCTGTGGTTGAGGAATCCGGGTGTAGCTCGCTTCCATCGTCGGCCTTATCTTCACTTACCATCAGGTGAGATGAAGGTCAAGAGTTACCCCGTTAAAATATAAATAAATAATATTGTCATTTCTAAAAATGAATGTAAAAAATACAAATAAATCTCGACGTCCAACTTTACCGGCTGGTGTACACCTCCGCGTGCCACTTATAGAATTTTCATTTCGTTTTAATAGGTCTGTTTACCTCGCGCACAAGCAGCGGGGGGCTGCGCGCTCACGGACCGAAGCCCTGTTTATCTTTAATTTTTTGAGGGGAAATCACAGCTCATTCATCATTTCTTGAAAAAAAAAATGTAATAAGAATCAAATAAGCCATAGCCTTTCAAAGGTGGCAAACAAACGTAGGTTCGTTTCAATCTTTTACTCTAACAATGTGCGTGCTACGTCGTAACGCTTTTGCTACAGCCGTAGCAGTTCGTAGCAGGCGTTACGTATTACGTAGCCCCGCCCGCTTTTTCTTTTAATCGATTTAAGGCTTGCTAACTACTCTTCAAATTTACTATAAGCGTTTAGTTCAAACAGCGATTTGAAATTAGTACATTTGCGTTATAAATAGTAAATATTAATTATTTACTACTATTCTTTCAAACTTGAAACGCAGCAGAGACGACTAGACACGGAACTAGATGAGAAAACTACTAAAATAGATGTAGGTGGTAGGCCCGTATGTAGGGTCGTCTGGGTAGGTACCACCGCCTTTCTTATTTAAGCCGAGAAACAGTTCGGTGTGTTTCGGATTGAAGGGAAGGTAGCCAGTGTAATTACTGGGCATCAGGATGACAACGCAACAGCAATACCAAGTGGTTTTTTCCTTGTTATTGCAGGTATCACTTACCACTAGTTGAGCTGTCAGCTTGTTTGTCATCTAGTTTTATAAAAAAAAAGTTCGGGTTTCGAATCCCGGTGAAGGCAGATGGTTGTATGAAGAAACCGAATATTTGTTCAGGAGTCATGTGTTTGTATGTTTATTTAGTATTTTTATTATACACATTGTCATATACAGGGTAGCACATTTAGATCGGTCAGTATGGGAAAGTATGAAACTACAAGACACACGAAAATCTCTTCTTAGGAACCGTGTCATCGATTTTAGTACTAAGAAAAACTGCATTCATACATTTAAAAAAACCGTGTATTCAGGTCGGGAATCGTAACACTCACAACGAAGTTTAATTGTGTCTAGACAATAACATAGCGGCTAATGTAAGTAATATAATAATATTTATGTTTGCATAGTCCGCAGTAAACTCTGCAGTTTGAGTTATATAACAAGAGGTCGTATTGACCATGTTTCGTGATCAAGTGTGCCAGTTTAGCTCTGACCTTAGCAATAATATAACGCTACCCGGGAATGTCTCCGTGTCAAGCGTATATCTTGATTGTACTGCTTTAGAGTCACATAAAATTTGCATTTTATATCACCCACGCTTCTATATTTGAGCTATGAATTAACTAGGTCGTACTTGTAATAGACATACTATATGAACTTAACGATTAATTTAACATTTGAGATCATTGGGTCTTTTTTTTCAATTATACAAATCTATGATTAATATTCTCATACCCTCATCAATTATCAAAATCAATAATAAAGTGGTTACGTTTAGTGAGTTATGTAATTGAACCAGAGTTTGTGACTAATTACTTAGAACCCAATATATATTTTTCTCTTTCGGTAAATATTTAAACCACATAATTTCGACATCCTATGAAAGCAGGAGCCCATACGAAGATTTTTATTTACTTTTATTTGCGAAACATAGATAGATAGAAATTCTTTATTAGACTCATTTAAATAAACAGCACAGCGATAAAACAAACACAATATGCAAAAAAGATGGTCTTATCGCTAGAAGCGATCTCTACCAGACAACCATCAATAATAATGATCGGTGCGAATGAGTAAAAAGCAGGAAAAATTAGTAAACTAACTAAACTTTTACGGACATATGCGAAAACCCTACATTTTCAACTGTACGAAATTACTCTGTTACCGGAATTATATGAGACAATACTGTATTTTGAATGTAAGCATTTTGAATTATTTTGCAACGGGTTTAATTAGGTTCTTTTTAAACTTTTGTTTCGTACGTGATCGGTTGTCATAAATGATAAAAGGCAATTACCACCACTATACTCAGGGCTAGTATAGAGCTATGTTAGTTCGGCACATCATTTATAACGGAAGTTAAGCAGAGCAATCGATAGGTACAAAGAATAGCTGCCCTAGAAACCGAATAGAGTGAGGAATGAGGTCGGGAAAAGGCCGATAGATCTTTTTGTCCGAATATCAACTCATCGAGGCATTAGGCTAAGTGCTACACCACGATCTAGTGTATTAAAAAAGAATGCTTTAGATTTCCTCATAACATAAGCTCAGCAGCTTATGCACGGACAGATTTGCACTTTTTCTTTCTTTAATTTTTTATCTTATTGTAAGCCGCATGGTGCCAAAGTTGCCATCGCTTCTTATCAATTTTCTTATACAACTAGATGACAAACAAGCTGACAGCTCATCTGATAATAAGCGGTTACCACGGTTTCCGAAACCAGCAATGACAAAGAACAATCACGTGATATTGCAGGTGCGTTGTCATCCTGAGACCTAAGATGAAATGCCGTCTATGCTCGGTAATTCCACTGGCTACCTTTCGCTTCAATCCGAAACACAGCGAACTGTTTCACGGCTAAAATGGGTCTACGCACCTATTAAACTAAAACTGTAGTCGCGTGTAGTCACTTGCGTGCTATTTATTTTATCTGCATATTTTTAACCACGAAGGTGGCAATCAAGCATAAAGCGTACTACGGTAAGCAATTACTGTGACCCATGGACACTTGCAGCACCAGGGCTTGTCGACCTTGTGAAAGCTCTGTATTAGAACACTGTTAGTTATAAATTTGTTTGCAGCGGGAAGAAGAGTCCATAAGCGAAGAGAACTGCTTGAATTACGCTAGTCTAGCCGCCTCCACCTCACCAGCCCATAAGGTACATTCACGCCTCTTTTGAAGGAACCCATGTTATAGGAAGGGGCGATTAAAAAACATACCAGGTTTTTCTTTGCAAAGCTTGCAGCTAGTTAATAATTATAGTTGAAACAAAAATAGCGGTAGGTATCTAATCCTTTCATATTGCTGACACAATGACGTGCTATTTTCGGTTAGTGATTTTTATCGTTCTATTTTTATACTTAAAGAACGAATTTTCTTTCAGATTTTTATTACAAACCGGCGAAGACGACCGGCTGGCCGAGTGGTCTGTACCGCAGGCTACTCAGTCAAGAGGTCTCGGGTTTGAATCGCGGTAGGAACAAATGTTTGTATGATGAGTACGAGCATTTGTTTACGAGTCATGGATGTTTATATGTTTATTTAGTATATTTCTAATATTTATATATATTTTATTATCATTATTTCTCCGTTATCTAGTATCCATAACACAAGCTCTTAATGATGCTTACTTTGGGTTAGATGATAAGTGTGAGTGTATAAAAAATAAATAAATAAAACTGACTGACTGACAAAGCGGCGTCCGTCTTTAGCGTTGTGGTTTAGATACAGTAATATGGCTATCACATTCACCAGCAAATGGGGTAAGCTTCAAACTTTTCCCGCTCAGCTAATTTTCCGTGAGCCAAGGCTGTGTGAGTCGAGCAGTAATTACAAACGCAAGCACTTGACCTCACTCGAACTGCTCAATTGACTGCTCGAATTATATCGAGGGGATTGACGTACCCTTTTTAATTAAAGTGTTTATTGTTTTTTTATGCTTAAGCTGTGCCCGCACTTGACGCTGGTGTTCTAAAACGTGAATACACAGCTATTTAAACTACCTTCTTTGGTTGTAGTAACAACCAAATGGTTTTGAGTAATTGTTGCTGTATTCATAGTTTTCGCAATCGCATTAGAAAATATTCGAGAGTTTGTGGATTGTTGTGACGTTCTTTCACACTAATGCGCGTCGACAGTAGGTATTTAAGGGCTTCACAGTACACAGGCATCGTTATTTCGAACTTCGAAACTCAGTATGATATTTTGGAAAAAAAAATATTCGTTCGCTTATTTTTAGGAGAAACACAGAAACATAAAAAACCTTGTTCCAAACCTTTGCCATATCGATTAATAGCAGGAAAGCCCACGATTAAGTTCAGTTAATGATAAATCGATACCAAATAATAGTTCGAGTAACTCTCATGGTGGCAATGTAATGGGTTTTCTGTGAAGGCGCTGCCATTAATGGCTCTAGTATTTAATATTCACACAATCAGCAAACATAAATAGCGTTGTTGAACTTAGAAATGAAGAATTACACTGTGGTGACGACAATACTACAATAAATTACAACATGAGCTATATTAGCTCATAGAAATGGTTTGCAACTATCAAATACGTTTTCGTACCACTTGCTCAAAAAAGTGACATTCTATGCCACAAAAAGGGAACATAACAATAGTCATTTTTAATCTGTTAAAAACAGGAAAAGAAAATTGTACTGAATTTCATTCATCCTCTAGGGGGAGAATGTGATTTAAATTTGGAATACTTACCGAAATTTATACTGAACTACATCGGTGTTTACACCATTGAGTTTGTATATAAAGCATTATACATCTTTTTGAAAAAGGAATACGCATTTATTGTGCAGTTATGATTATTAAATAAAATTACGAAAAACGACGAGGACCATACGGCCTCGTAGCTTGATGCCTTTGCTTTTCCGACAAAAAAATATTAGTCCGTTTATGTTGTTTCGAATGTTAACTTTTACTTTTAATTGTCATTATTTTTAATAAATGCTTATCTCATATTATTATTGTGTTAATTTTTTCGCAAATGGTACGAAAAGTAGGGTATTTTCCTCGGTGATAAAGCTGTCTTAGTCTTGGGTGAACTTAAATCCCTCGCTACACTCAGGACTCGTCTTAAATCCCTCGCTTCGCTCGTGATTTAAGTTTGTAAAACCCTCGCTACGCTCGGGAGTAAACCTCGAGTTCTTCGTTACGCTCGCGATTTAAATCGTCACCCGCGACAGAAGACACTGCTTTATCCCCTTGGTTAATAATCTACTATTTATTCATTTGATAATTATTTAACATTTCATAAGTCGATACTTAAAACGTTTAAAAATATACCTCGTCATAAACTTCTTGCAGCATGCTTCAAATTCAAACCTACGCCATGACATGGCTGATATGGCGACCTGAAAACGCGACACGACCTTGCCCCGGCCTCACGTGGAGGCATTAGCTACATTTTGATATTATTTCCCACACGACAACTAAGCTTACATAAAAGTATGGTATTGAGAAAAAGACTTGACGTATATGTTATGAATGAATGGTGGAATATTTATTTGGTTTAATCAAATAAAATACAGAAGGTATCACTTAGGCGCACGACCTTACAGTATATCGCAGCTAAATAACACTACTTAATATTGCGGTGTTACTGCGGTGGGTAAGGTCGCCGAAGCTCATTAAGTAAAAGTTATGTTGAGACTGGTCTCAAATGTTTTTTCTTGACTTTTATAGGGTAGGCAACGCGTGAGTAGCTCCCAAGGAGCTACGGCCGTCTATAGGCTACGGTAACCGCTTACAATCAGGTGGGCTGCGCTTGTTTTCCACCTTTGTGCTATAAGAATAGTTATTTTCGACACATTTGTTTAAAAATGCATTTACAAAGCTTGTTTACATTGTTCGAAAGTTACCATGCAACCGAGCGTGCGATAAAATAGGTACTCACACCGAAATAGGTACCTGTTTTATTCTTATTCTTGCGTATTCTTAACGGTTTTTTTATTTTACTTAAAAAATGTATAAGAATTCCACCAAGGAGTTTCACATTCAGAGAATAAATAGTCTGATTGATCAAACCTCCTTGGAAGCACTTTTTTGTATACTATTGTCTCATTTTTAAATTCTAGGTGGTAGACCCGTATGCAGGGTCGTCTGGGTAGGTACCACCGCCTTTCTTATTTCAGCTGTGTTTCGGATTGAAGGGAAAGGTAGCCAGTGTAATTACTGGGCATGGACGGCATTTCATCTTAGGTCCCAGGATGACAACGCACCTGCAATATCAAGTGATTTTTCCATGTTATTGCAGGTGTCTATAGGCGGCGGTAATCGCTTACCAACAGGTGGGCCGTCAGCTTGTTTGTCATCTAGTTGTATAAAAAAAACTAAAGTAAAAATTAGACGAAAGAAAGAGATCGTTCTAATTTGCAACACGCGCATTTGCAAATGTGCGCCATTTCCTTATTAGGAACGTCAAAGATTGTTGAGGCTTACAGACTAAACTGATTGATATTTAAAAACAAAATGTATTCCTTCAGTGGGATTTATTGACAGGACAGGTTTTATTTATCGTTATAATCTCCTAATATAACGATAAAAAAAACTAGGCACTCTTTCTTCAGTAATTCTATATTGCGACCTAATTTATATACAAAATTTACATAGATTTCATAAAACTATACGTAGTTGTAGTTTTAAGATTTTTTGTCCAAAGTTATAAAAAATCTTAACGCCACCATGTAGAAATAGTATGCTTCGGTACAGCGCCATCTATTGCGCACAAATGGAACTAATTGTCCTACAACACCAAACACAAAAAAATGTAGGTACTGTTTTCTCGCAAATGTGTTGAAAAATGTTGTATGACACTCGCGCGGATATTAACATTTACAAACTCGTGACTATGTTAAGCCCTCGACTTTAATGATATAGATACATATATGAAAATAATTAAATCAAATCAGAACATTGAAATCGGCTTCTTAATCTACAAACTCTAAATGATCCTCTTTTTCAAGTAATAAATTTTAACAAAAATTAATATTTTATTTGTGAAATCCTGCTTATACTGAACTTTGAATAATAAACATTCATTCAAAATGATTTGGAAAAAACGGCATTTGAAAAAGCGGTAATTTTATAACACAAAGTGAGTGCCCAGTACTGTGCAGACACACAAACCGCAGAATCCATTCTGATGAATTTTGGTCTAAACATAGATGGAACCTCGGAAAACAGAGGTTTCTCGAAGTACTAATCCTGCGCAGACGAAGTCGCGAGCAGAAGCTAGTAGCTATAATTATAACGTCTTTAAGCAACTCGCTCCTACGACTTACTATCTCGAAGATAAAGATAGTCAATGATGGGATACTAAACACAGTTTTTGTTCGCAGTCCACCCTAAGGGTAGTAAATATATCTCGTGAGCAGATGCAAAAAATAATGATGTTCAAATACGCGAACGCACTAGTGAATAGTCATCTCTAACGAGCAAAAGCTCCAGTCTTTAAGATCAGCCCCTTAAATTTTCCACTTAACTTCACTTGAAAAAGTGTAACTTAATACCCGTAAACACAGTATAGTCAGCACCAAAATCATCTGCACAGTTTCAGAAAATCTCTTCAATGATTTTTCTATAGCTACAATAGCGCTGGACACACTTCGTATGTTGTTTGTGAAATCATTTATTATTTTGACAAGTGAAAACTGAATCTAATGCTGTAGTTAACTGTTTGCTTTTCATTTTAACTCGCGTTTAGAGTTTACATTATACGTCGTTGTCGCTGGTGTCGTGGTATTACGTCGGGTGTTAATGACGAGGTAAGTCCGGTAAAGTGGTTGGTTTTATTTCAAATGTGTAGTGCTCGGAAAACGTATAATAACGTAAGAAATTTAGTAGCTCTTTTCTTTGTGGTACTTCCAGAACTTGGAATTCTTTGCCAGCACATGTGTGAGAAATCCTTTAACATGGGTTCCTTTAAAAGAGGCGTGAAAAAGCACCTTTCGGGCTGGCAAGGTGGTGGCGGCTAGTGTCTGAACTGCACTAGCTGTCTTCGCATATGGAGTCATTTGTCGTGCTTTGTATAAAAAAAAAAGATATCCCAGCTAGTTTTGAGTACAGATAATTACGGTGCAGACTGTACAAGAGACTTCTTCGTATTCAGCTCACGACGGGCTCTTTATTGGGGTTTTCCCGCTCCATTCCCGGGGAACGCTCCAGATTATGTTAGAAGAATTCTAAGGCTTCAAAAGATTAGTTCAGAAAGAGATTACGGATTGCACTTACGGATATTACAGATATTGGTGCTCCGAGCCTTCCGACTGATGTAATATTATCTTGATTAAATATTGAAAGGTAAAGCTACACTAGTCCATAGAAATATTATAATAGGTACGAGGTTATAGGTGTAATAAATACAAAGACTTAAGCTAGACAGTTATCCTATTTTAGTATACACAACATGTTTAATTATGCTTACAGTACGTAGAAAGAGGAAAAAAGTAGTTATATAGTAGTAGATTACTAATAAAAATTTCACGACATAGAGACAGCATTGGTGTGCGGGATCGGGGATTCCTCTACCCGGAAGATTTCCGATACAGTCCGTTTAAATACAGAGAATTTATTATCAAATATATCCACCTCTTTAACCGCCCGAATTATGTCATTGTAAGTACGGCACATTCTCACTATAGGGTTGTAATATGACGTGTTGTTTTTGCACACCTGTATGGCAAATATATTGGGGCACCGTGACCGATACAGAGTGTTAACATTTAGAGATGAAAGTAATCCTGCGGCATCAATAGACGAATGCACAAAAGGTCGTAGCGCGTCATAATGACACTATTTAAAAAAAATCTTTTTCATACAATACATTTTTTTTTGAATAATTTCAAAAATAACAATAGTAAGTAAGGCTTTTAACATGTATTTTAGTAAATATAAGCTGGCTAACTTGTGATTTCTAAGAATGTTGTGTACACCTGTAATAGGTTCATACATTAGGAATGTAGAATATATAGATAAGTGTTTTTTTTTAATGTATTAATGTATGTACTGTTGGTGTAAGTAAATAAATAAATAAATAAATAAATACAAGCTAAATAGAAATACATATAGGTTTGACAACGTTGAATACAATTTGAGGTGTTCAACCTGCCAGTGATAATGTTTTCCAGTTTAAAAACTAATCTTGTAGCTAAGCTGTGGCTAAACTATTAAATAAAATTTAATGATTTCTAGTTCGGTGATTATTAGCGTTACTTTTCGAAGTTAAATTACTGTCGTATTGTCATTACCAACCTGTTTAGTTAATATTTTCTTGGAAGATAAGCAGATGTTTTAAAACAATATTGAAACTAGAAAAAACATTAATAAACAAAATATTTGGACATTGCAAGGGTTGGCGTTATCTTATGGGAGAGTGGGTAACTACGACCTACTTACATCATGATAAATAATTGTAAAACGTAAAACGATGATTGACAATTGTTAATTTAATCTCACTGATTCGCCTTAGTTAGAGATTGTGTTCAATGTTTTCATATAAATATTAGTTTCTTAAAACTATGCTAGATGGCGTTGAATGCTTTTGCATCGCACCATCGGTTGGTGTTTTTAATTTCTATGTAATGTCATAGTTAAACTTAATTCCGAAAATCACCAAGAGATGGCGTTGTGCCCTGTTACATCGCGGTATCCAAAATGTTTTCACAGCCGTAGATATAAGACGGAAATAGTTTATAGTTTTCTTGAATACATTCATGATCAGGTCAAGTACGCATGGTGTCTTATTTAAAACCCTTGTTGTACAGAGCAAGCAGTTCAACATATTAGCTAGGGCAAACTATTTAACAGATTGTGTATTTGTATTATTTTTTCTGCTTCTCACTTATCAACATACATTATCTAGTGAATACCACTGCTTGTTGCATAATAAGTAATAGCTATGATAAGGTATTATCATCATAAGCATTATTAGGTAATTGTTTGTTATTTCAATAAATAAATAAAAAAAGTTGATAATCTGCTTCTGCTTTGGCATTGAGTTGTGCACGTCCGAAATTATGTTCTTAATGCGTTTAAACGCCTACTATATTGTAACAATTACTAATAAAGAAAGAAAATGATGAAAAAATATATGCTCCAGGCGGAAATCGAATCCGCGTCTCCTGTTGTCCGGCCAGACACGATTACCACTACGCCACCGGAGCACTAGGTATAACCTACTAATTTCTTTACCGCTTTCTATTCTTGTTCTGAACGTTTTTATACATTTTTATATATTTTTTGATCGTTTCCTTTCTTTATTTGTAATTGTGTCATGCTTAATTCATGTCATGAAAATAAAAATGAAAATATTTTTATTCAAAAAGGATGCCAAGAAGCACTTTCAAATCGTCAACTCATGATATTAAAACAAAGTATTGTCTCCTTTTCGACGCCCGTTGCCACTGATTTATTTAACAACTAGTGTTTGCCCGCCAGCTTAATATTTCGCCAAAAGACAGCGTATGACTTTTCTCATGATGTAATCATCTCTATGTCAAATTTCATCTAAATCGGTTTAGCGGCGTAGAAGTGAAATCATTTGCAATGAGTACTTTGCACTCATATGAGGACGAGACGGGAGCGCTTTACTCTACCCTTAGGTACTACTCTGTCAAGAAAGTACCGGGAAAAGAATACACAAAATATTAGTTATTCATCAATTCATCAAAGTATGCTCCTTCAGAAACGATACACTTACGCCAACGAATAATCCAATCATCAAAACATTTCTTAAACGCTGTTTCCGGAATTAGGTTCAGTTCTCGCCGCGAATATTCCTTTATGTCACCAAGTGGTAATTTAAGTTTGGGAAAAAGAAAGAAGTCGTCTGGAGCCATATCTGGTGAATGTGGTGGTTGCTCAATGGTATTTGTTTAGTGTTTGGTCAAAAATTTGTTCACAATGATGGCCTTGCAGGAAGACGCATTATCGCGGAGCAAAATCCAAGAATTTTCTTTCCACAAATCTGGCCTTTTTCGTCGAATTTGCTCTCTTAAACGCCGCATAACGCTCAAATAAAATTCTTTATATACCGTTTGACCTTTCGAATTTTCACAAATGAAAATAAGTCAATATAACGATGAATAAAACAAAACATTTGTCATCCGACAATGTAAATTACGCAAAAACAACACGCGTCTACAAGATAAGATGAGATCGAATTACCCATTGGATGGAACGTATTCCGATCCCGGGGAAAAGCGGGCAAAAAAGGACCCTCGGTAATGGCCTCGCTTCTCCCGGACAAATTGGATTTCGCCTAAACAAGCCGTTAAAATTACTTATTCACCGTAGTATTTTAACAAGACCTCTTAAGCAATATATAAAAACAGAGGGTAGTTTTCTTAAGATATTTCAACAGATGCGTATTTACTTTTATAGGAAATCAACATAAAAATATTGTAGTATTCAATTCAGTACGACCCACCATTTTCTTATTATGAGTTTTTAAAAACTTCATTGGTATACTTAGATTAAAAACATGGCGATAAAATACTGGTTTATGTAAATGTCACCTATTAGAGGTTATTAAAATACAAACGGTTGTTTAGAAACGAAGGTCAGCATTCAGCAATAAGCCTGTTTATATGCTTATAAATATAGTTAATAGGTTTAATTTTAAAAAAATAAAGGGAAGGGGAAAGAAAAAAGTTTAGCAGATGTAAATATTTAAACTGTAACTGTGTATCTTTATATAATTACATAAAAAAAGTTGATAGGCCCGCACGCAGGGTCGTCTGGGTAGGTACCACCGCCTTTCTTAATTCAGCCGTGAAACAGTTCGCTGTGTTTCGGATTGTAGGGAAAGGTAGTGTAATTACTGGGCATGGACGGCATTTCATCTTAGGCCTCAGGATGACAACGCACCTGCAATATTAAGTGATTTTTACCTCGTTATTGCAGGTGTCTGTAGGCGGAGGTAACCGCTTACCACCAGGTGGGCCGTGGTAATTGGTTATCTCCGCTTAGCATGTTTTTCATCTAGTTGTATAAAAAAATAAAGCCAGTGATCTATGGTTCAAAATAACTAATTCGCTATTAAGCCCGTACTGAGGGTCATTATGATATCCAAAATACTGAAAATCGCTATTGTATCCTTTGACTTGTGTTCTACTCTATAGAAAATGTAAGGCTTTCGCAAGCATAAGCAAAACCATTTTATTTTCCTCGGCTAATTGGACCTTATTATTTGAAGGGTCATAATTACATCCACTCAAGTTTCCAGAAGAAATTTAATCACTTTTATGTTTCTAAGAGGCTCTTATAAGTCAAATGTCAAATGATTATAATTTCACCCTTGGGTCACTTGAGAAGTGCGTATCGTCATGACGAACAAAATTGTCACTAAGCTTTTTAGGTATTAGATATTTAGTAAAATCATCTAGAGGTTTTTTGTCACTTACGGATAAATATTTAAGATAACAACTAAGAAATAATCTTTTTATCTTAGAAAGCATTTAATATCCTTGTGTTTTGTTCAAAAGGACTCTGAATCGTCTTTGGATGATGAAGATTTGGTTAGAGCCGCGCGGGACGGAGGAACCATGTCAACTAACAGAAACAAAGATCGACTCAAAATCCTTTTGAAACAACTCTCTTTCTACCCACTCGCGATCTCGCGATGCAAATCACAAGGAAATGATACTAATGATCATTTCTGTTTGTTGTCAGGTTCCGAAGTCCCATTCGAGTTACGCCGTGGGACAACACTTAGCAAATGAACAGTGAGCGAGATTCTGCTCGCTACAAGGACAGATTCGAGGCTACACCCACTAACATGAACGCGGGCCCACATACGAGATAGGTATTCCCGAGCACAATATAAAGAAACGCAGTCAAGATGGCAGAAGAACCGCAATCGATATGGAAAAAGATCGACAATACCGTGATCCCGTTCGTGAACCTCGAAGTTCGGGAGGTCCGCGAGGTGCTATGGGAGAAAATTCAAGAACCCACTTCTCAAAGGAAAATCATCCTGGTCATTGTATCCATAGCATTACTTCTGGATAATATGTTGTACATGGTCATCGTACCTATCATCCCGGACTACCTGAGGTATATCGGCGCATGGGGCGAAGCTGGCTACGATCATGTTGTCACTTTACCACCCATCAGGGAAGGCAATAAAACCATTATACCGACTCAAATCATTCCAGGTTCACACGAAGGTCAGGACTCGGCGACGGGAGTTCTGTTCGCATCTAAAGCTATTGTGCAGCTCATGATTAACCCTTTTTCTGGTGCCTTAATCGACCGAATCGGGTATGACATACCTATGATGTTCGGACTCGTCATAATGTTTCTCTCTACCTCCGTGTTTGCTTGCGGCCGGAGTTACAGCATGCTATTCTTTGCGAGAAGCTTGCAAGGTGTCGGATCAGCCTTCGCAGACACCGCAGGCTTAGCGATGATTGCTGATAGATTTACTGAGGAGTCAGAGAGATCAAAGGCTCTTGGGATCGCTCTCGCGTTTATAAGTTTCGGTTGCTTAGTTGCACCACCCTTTGGAGGAGCTCTTTATCAATTTGCTGGTAAAGAAATGCCGTTCCTGATTCTAGCTTTCATATCATTAATGGACGGGTTTATGTTACTGCTCGTAATGAAACCTTTAAAAACACAAATTAAGGAAGCCAATCAACCGAAACCGGCTGGTACGCCGATATGGAAACTCCTGATGGATCCTTACATCGCAGTTTGTGCTGGGGCATTGATGATGTCCAACGTCGCTTTAGCTTTTCTGGAACCTACAATTTCCTTATGGATGGAAGACAATTTGACTAAGGATAACTGGAAAATAGGCATGATTTGGCTTCCCGCTTTCTTCCCGCACGTACTCGGTGTGATAATTACTGTCAAGATGGCAAAGAAATATCCTCAACATCAGTGGTTGATGGCCGCGTGTGGTTTGGCATTGGAAGGTCTTTGTTGTTTTATTATTCCATTCGCAAACTCATACAAGATGCTGATGATACCTATTTGCGGAATTTGTTTTGGCATTGCCCTCATTGACACCGCTTTGTTGCCAACACTGGGTTACCTGGTCGACGTGCGATATGTTTCTGTGTATGGAAGTATTTATGCCATTGCCGACATATCTTACTCATTCGCTTATGCTGTCGGACCCATCATTGCCGGAGAAGTGGTGGAGGCAATTGGCTTTACAGCTCTGAATCTTTTCATTGCATTCAGCAACCTACTTTATGCACCAGTGTTAATGTACTTGAGGCACATTTACGATTTTAAGCCATTCGAAAATGAAGCTAACATTTTGATGGCAGATCCACCTGATAAAGAGTATCAGACATACACCTTGCAAGATCAGAGACCAGTCACTGGAGAACACAAGAATCATTTGGAGTACTCAAACGTTTCTGGCCAAGTAGCGACAGGAACTGAGGAGTCCAATGTGGACGCAGGATATTCGTACGATCAGTCATATCAGGGTGGTTATCAAAACTATGGGCAGGGATACGACCAGCAACAGCAGGGCTATCAGCAAGATTACCAGCAGCAGGGTCAAGGATACAATCAGCCGCGTCAACTGCCCGCGCAACCGCAACCAACAGCAAGTAATCCGTTCAGGGCGGCAGCGGCTCCTGCGCCACCTGCCCCCGCGCCCGTTCCCGCCGCCGCGCCCGCCCCCGCGGCTCCCGGGCCCACCATCAAAAACCCCTTCCGGCAAGGCTTCTAGAGCGCTCTAATTTCAGTGTTGTTGTCTATATTTTTTAATTTACTTGTTGTGTAATTATAAATATCTTATATTTGAATACTACTTCGATCACTGAGCTGCATCACATCGGCGGCGGGTTATTTAGTGTCTGATAGATGTCTATTAACTAGCTGTGCTTGTAATTATATGATATAGTAGAGTATTTCGAAGGCCGCTTGCAGAATGGCATCATAGTGTTGATGACGATATTCTTGAAGTGTGATTTAGTAATTATCTCAGTCTTCCCTACGATGCTATTATGCGAGTTGTCATGCTGTTTTTCTTGTTGATATTGTATTGTTCGGATGTAATTACAACTGTTGATTATGCCTTCTCATAGTGTATAGGGATATCAGAACATATTAAGCATTCGGGCGACCAAAGATTGATCTGAGAATTTTAGGATTAATATTCGTTTACAGTGTGTAAAATTTGCGTAATAAAGTGTTATTTATACGCTATAAAAAACTTCATGCATACTTGTAGTATGTTATAGAGCTGGACTGGTGTAATACTATAACTTTCATGAACTGAAATCTAGGGACACAAATTTTACACAGTGTAATCTTCAATCAGTGTAGATTAATATTAAGTTTAGGTATTATTTTATTGACAGATAAAATGCATACAACATGCACTTCAGTAGGTGTTTACAACAATTGCTATAAAACAACACATAAATATAAGGGCCTAAGACTAAATATTTATTTGTGTGATCTTTGGGCACTTACCAATTATTCTAAATTGATTGGTTAAACAAGTCGTTAAATTCACTGAAGGAATAAAATTTGTTTTCATGTATAGTAAAGTTGTTTAATATTTTTGTACATAATCATTATTGTTTCTTATATTATAGCATTTAATGTAAAATATTCTATGTTGTCATTGTCTCTAATTAAAACTGTGAATACACAAACGTATATATGCACTATATGTTCTACATATATAATTGTATCACAGCTAAGATCTCGATTTCCCTTTATATTTTTAGGGATTATTAATTTTTAATAGGATACATTTCCTTCCTATGCTATATCAGCAATATTAGAATAAGTCATATTATTATAAATGTCGCTTCTATGTCAATATTCGATATTCATTATATCAATTAAAATATCAATTAGCATTTAGTTTAGTGATCAACTTGTGATAAAGTTGCAACCAAGGTAACGAAACATATCAGAATCTTTTGATTCATTTAGGCTAAGATATACATATAATATATTATGTTATAAGTAATCTGATACATATTTCTAGTCGTAGTATGTCATAATTAAGTAGTTACTATATTAATTAGCGGATACGAAACATCAGATATATAAATCGGGAGGCCGTTCGGGTAAAGATTCATTGCAACAGATAATTCATACATAAATTGGATTTGAATTAATTATGTCTTACATACTGAGCTGTGGGTGTGTAATGAAATGGTTACGACATTTAGAACCATTACATAAAAAATAACATAATAAGATATATTACCTTATATGCGATGGTTATAAAACAATAGCAACTATGTCAATAATATTATGACCTATAACCAAAGTAACAAAAATCGTACATATCTGATGATATGTAACTTACGTTATATAAATATGAAACATATAAAAAAAATGTGTATTAAGGAAGACACATTTACCAATCTTTAATTTTTTCTAAATTAAAATTAATACTATTAAAAGAGCACAAATCATTTTATATGAATTTAAAATCAAAGATTATGTCGTCAACATATCAATTAAGAATTTAAAAACCAGTTATTTTACTAACCAACGTTCGGTAGTTTTGGTGCTCTTTCAGTGAATTGAAAAACACAATATTTTTATAAATATATGACGTGTTTAGTTTGAATCTGAACGGCCTCAACCATCGTTTTGTTTTGCAGAAGAAAGTTTACAGCAATCGAAATTAAATAAAAAAGTAATATCTAAAATAATTGTACAAGAAATTGAGACTAGCCCGATATGTCAATTGAAAGAGTGTATAAAGTAAAAGTGATTATTGTGAATAATGTTCGTAAAGCTAAATTATGATTATGGAGAGTGCTATGATATCTGCCCGTCAGTTGCTGTCGTGTCCTCACAATTATTGATGTGTCAGTTGAAATGGTACCTTACGTTGAATGGCATTTTGAAAGAAACATTAAAACCTCAAATTTATTGAGAATAAATATTTTTGGAAAAGAAAAAGTTGGTTAAAACATGAAGAAGATAAATGAAGTAAGTGTAAAACAACTGGACAATCAAACTAGAAGGACTGAATCCCTGACCTTTCACTATCCGTGAACAGAGTAACTGCTCCAACCATCTGAGCAGCCGAGGACTTGAGACGATGCTGTGAATTTCCTCTAGTCCGTCAGAGTTTGCGTTATAAGCTAAACTATACCATACCATGTCGGAAAATGACTGCCGTGTGGGACTGTTTGAATTAGTGGGTCACCGCAGTGGGTACACGAGTCTGGTGGGATGAAAAATCTGACCAGTCGATATAAGGTATCATTTCAACGACTTAAAGTAACTACTAAATTTAAAAAAAACGCGTTGTACTGATTGATTCAAAGTAAATGATCAGATGTACCTAGCCTGCAAAGTACAATAGCAATGGTAGCCACCCTCGAATGCACAAATTGCTTAAGCACAAAATAACTTAGAAATATGGTAAAAACAACAAAGGTAAGTGATCATTTTGACGGCTTACCACACTTATTTCTTCCGTTATAAGAGTAAAATTATGTATGTGGCAACTTACTTTTGTAGTCCACTGTACTCGAAACCACAGAGAGGTTATTGATTCCTACGATATATCTGGCTACACAAACTTTATCTTATCAAGCGATCTCTCTTAATGTAATTGTAAGTTTAGAGTCAATTTTCGTGTCAAATTCTCCCGAAATTCAATTAATTAGTAGTCAGCACAGAGTTATATATAATTATTATATAAATATTATCTTTAAGTAGTAATCGCTTCGTGTATTTTGTATGTTGATTGTTTAAGATCGCTCGTCAGTTGGCATTATCTTATTCCATCGTAAAGTCATTCTTTACTTTTGAAATGGGCTGCGTGTTACAGTGACTATTGGTACATTTGAAGGTTTAATCTGTCATATTACGGAAATTCCGTAAAATGGCTCTTCGACTCGAATATAAGCCCGCGAAATGTTAACCCCTAACCTTATTGTTAATTATGAATTGTGATTCACGATGAAAAGTGTCTGAAAAATCTCTAACAGAGATGGTAGGGTGTAGAAATAGGGGATGCAGAAGTCAAAGAAAATGAAGATGATATTCGTGTCGTAAAATAAAATATGAAAAAATTCAGAGCTCAAAGTTCTTGGGAGTCTCATTTGCGTCACATTGACCTAATCACTAAGCAATATGACTTGTTAATAAGTGGTATTTAGGAAACACACGCAGCACAAACAATATAAAATAAAATGTACTACCTACGAACGTCGTAAATGGTCATCAATATACAAAATATACGAAAGCAATAGAAATTATGTTGTGAATCAATGAAACGTAATCAATTTGGCGTGTGTGCGATTATACTATTTTACTGATATACTTGTTGTATGATATACTAGTGTTGTATTATCAGCAATAAAACGACCGATATCACATACATATCATTAGTTGTAAGAACATATACATTTTTGGGATAACATATTTATATTAAATCGTGCGATCTAGTCCAGCGCGAAGGTGTCATAGTTATGCACCTATACGTCTATTTAAAATACTTTTTATATATAATCATGAATATTTTCTGTATGAGTCGTTAATTATAATTTATTTTTACTATGGAAATTATGAGAATATTTGCTATTTAATTCGCACAAAACTACTAATATTTAATATATTATGTGTACCTGCTTGGTTTATGGTGAATAAAAACATTTTTTTTAATTTATTTCTAGCGGTAAAAAATAATAGGTGCGAGTGTAAGATTTGTTTATTATTAATAATAAAAAAGGCAAAGTACGGAAAGCATGAAACTTTATATCAAGTACATATCAATTTGTGAAAAAGTATTTTTAATACTTTATATTTTTTGTAGTCCATCTTTGAATCTTGCTACGAATGCCTTTGTCTATCAACTAATCTAACTGCAAGCATTTTACAATAATATAATGACATTTTTTCATGTCAAAAGTTTGAAAAATAAGCGATTTTTTTTTAAACTATGTTCAATGTTTCGTGAGAAATTAACATGGGTAAATAATTGGTGGGTTACTACTTTATTGCTTATCTATGTATGTAAATCAGCATGGGTTTGTAAGGTAAGCATCGACTAATATGTCAAAAAGTGCGTGCGCATGGGTACCTATAAATATTTTGCGTAATCTGTAAGGGTTGTGCGTGAGTTATGTCAGCGTGTATGTTGAGTGTTTAGCGCGTATCGCGAATCAAGCTGGTTGCAGTTAGATATTCCTTATTCCTTAGAGATCAGCACCCGTCCGCTAGTGTACGTCTCTCTATCGATTAATTGTCACTACTTATCATTCGTTATAATGTTTATATCATACTTAGCTTTTTACATATCGAATTCTATCTTTCAATCAATTAAATCTCCTGATGATTTGTAGCTGTACACAACACAAAACACTTCCATTGTTATTTTCTTATTTTTCAATACATTATTATGATAAATGTTAGTAAGAATTAGAAAAAATACTGTCCTTGGACGGGAATCAAACCCACGGCTTTTCACAATCCAGGTGAGTGCTGAGACCACTAAGCTAATGTCTACCCTCACAGTCATCTGGGTTTTGATTTCACGGGTTCGGCCCAAAGAACACAATTTGTTCTAGTTTAGATATATTTACTTTGTCATGTCGAGTAATAATTCTTCTCCTGAATAAAACTAATAATTGTACACTTATAATATTATCAACTTCAAATAATATATTATTAGGTTTTATTTTAGTAGGGTTTCTGTAATATATTTATTGAAATAACTATATTGTTGTGCAACTGTCATATAGAATTTTGTAATTATCGTGAAGAGTACCGTAATAGGAATTTAAGATTTAAATTATATAATATATGTAAATAAAATGTGACGCCCAAAAACATATGAGTGATAGGAAATAGAATATTATTTAAAATTTCCTGGGCCTCGATCGCGCTAATTTTCAACGTATTACCAAAGCACGTTACGCACAATTTGTGTTGCTTTAGGGGCCACCAATAAGGCGGTTTTGGTATATACTTTGATATCTCTCATTGTTATTTACCTATATCACATATTTATTCAGTGTTAATAACATAAAAACTTTCTTAATTGTATAAATATATCGAACGGTTTCTGACAGCATTTATATACAAAGACGTTGCTATGGAAACCTTCTATGGGATCATGTTTTCCGCTGTCCAACAAAAATTTTTGACGTTTTTTGAAAATTTGCTAGGACTAAATCAAAAGCGTTTGTCTGACAGCGGTAAATACGTTCCCATAGATGGTTGCTATAGTAACGTCTCTGTATCTAGAGGCTGTCAAAAACCGATCGATATATTTAGTCACATTTAGAAAGTTTTTATTTTATTAATTAATTTAATTTAATTTAAACTTAATAAATATTGATATAATTATAATCAAAATCATCAACGTATGTTCCGAAAAAAAAAATCGGTTGCCGTTCAAATGTTTAGCGCAATACAAATTGTGCGCAACATAACGTTTTTGGTTTTGCTTTGGTAAACACGTTGTAAATTAGCGCGATTGGGGCCCTGATGGTTTTTTGTATTTAATGGAACATTTGAATTTCATTTAAACATATTTTAGAAAAATATAAAAACACAGCTTTCAGTTTAAGTTTTGAATATTTTCAATTTTAACACTTAAATAGACATTAATTTAACTATTAAGCCTAATTAAATTTAGTATAGGAATGAGTTATAAATAAGTTAAAAATAAATATGCTTAAAAATGAAATATAGTTATATGTGTCCCAGCAGTGGGACGTATATTGGTGATGATGAATAAGATGATGTGTATCTCTTAGATAAAATAATTTGTGGGGTTTTTATCCTGTATAAACTAATCAATATTAATGCATTATAATAATTAAACACCTCGTTAAATCATTAATTACCGATGTAGTTTCATAATCGGATCAGCTTTGTGTCTTAAATGTAACTTAATTAAATGTTAGGTTAAAGAATTAGCTTAAAATAAGCGGGAATAAATTTAAAAATAAGCGTGATCTTTCACCAAGCACCCGAAATTGGAAAACTAATAGGTTATTTTGATCACGTCGACAAAAAAAACTGTTTAACTTTCACTGGATGAACTTGCGAGCATTCTCTTCTATAACAAAGATTGTTTGCCATCCACTTTTATAATTACAATATTATTAATGGACCTTATATACGTCATAAGCTTTATTGAATTATAAGTTGCGGACGACAAGTCCCTAATTATATCTAACTCTAAAGCTTTGCCAAGTGGGCAAAGCAAAGGTGACCCTATGCTTGGTGAGATCATTCAATAACAAATTTTAAATGATAATTAAATCACTTTTATTATAACATCACTATATATACCTACTTATAAAATTATAGATTGTGTATTTAGATAGTTATCTAGTTATATACATACTTGTTTAGAGAAATTAGAATCTTTTGCTTATCAGTAAATAGACTTAAGCCGTTTTAAAATACAAAATGTCTCTATTACTAGTCCTAAAAGGAATAGTTCAATGCGATATCTAAAATAAGTATAAGAAATCTAAAGGTAAGTTTACTTAAAAACTTATGTGATTATGACTGTTGATTTGAATATGTTCGGGTTATTTAAAATTATGTTGAATCGTATGTTAACGCTTCTTGTTAGCTAAGTATGTAAAAAGTTTTGTTAGTGAATGGAAAAATATCTAGGAGATGAAACGGAAATAAAATATTAAAAATAAGACTTTTAAATCACTTATTAGTATCTCTAAGTTACGGTAATTTAATGAGATAAAACACTATCCAAGATATTTCTCCATATTTATCGTGTAATTTTAGTAATGAAGTAACGAAAATATCAAATAACCTTATAACCGGATATACTCTATAGTTGTACGTAAAGTGGTCAAAACTAATCAGTGATCGAATAAAATTGTTACACCAAAAGGTTTTGTTGTTATTTATGGAACCCGTTTGATCACAGTACAGCTGACCGCACGTCAAGTATAACAGTTGCACTACGAAACTAGTCTCTATTACGAATGGAGTAAGGCCGGTCTCAAGGTCAAACTATTACGCTTGATATGTTATCCCTCATGAGTTCAACAAAATGTATATACAGGGTGGCACATTTAGATCGGTCAGTATGGGAAAGTCTGAAACATACGAAAATCTCTTCTTAGGAACCATGCCATCGATTTGAGTAAAAAGAAAAACTGCATTCAAACATTTAAAAAAAACGTTTACTCTGCTCGAGAATCGAGCCCGGACTTTTTGAAAAATAAAACTAATGCTATTTCTATTTCGATATCCATTGTGTAGGTCTTAAGCAGTAAACATTACTATGAAATATGATGTCTTAAATGAATAAAATGCATTGTTTTCATATCCTATAATTTAGTTTAGTAAGTGTTCGAAATTACCACCATTTTTTCAATACCAACATTCAACTCGTTACGGTGCGTAAAATTGTCTCTATGGTTGTTTGTAGCTCTTTGCTGGTGTCGTAGCTTGTTACATACACTGCACTTTATATATTGTTATCTGCGATAATATTATCTATCTATGATTGTATTTCCTTACTTCTATTAATCATACTTACTTCGGTCAATTGAAAAGCCTACTTAGAAAAAGTATGTAGATACAAAGACGTGATAAACTTCATTTTAAAATGGAACGTTTTGGTTTGAACAAAGACGTGAAAAACCTCATTTGAAAATAGAACGTTTTGGTTGTTGGAAATGTTGTATTGAAAAAATGGTGGTAATATCGAACACTTACTAAAATAAATTTAAATATATGAAAACCATGCATTTTATTCATTTTAGACATCATGTTTCATAGTAACATTTACTGCTTAAGACCTACACAATCGATATCGAAATAGAAATAGCATTTGTTTTATTTTTCAAAAAGTCCGGGTTCGATTCCCGAGCAGAGTAAACGTTTTTTTAAAAATGTTTGAATGCAGTTTTTCTTTTTACTTAAATCGATGACATGGTTCCTAAGAAGAGATTTTCGTATGTCTTATAATTTCAGACTTTCCCATACTGACCGATCTAAATGTGCCACCCTATATAGTAATTACTAACAGCTGACAGAGTGTACAAGAACTCTACGCTAAACAAATCATTGATATCATAACGGCTCTTAGCTTACCTAAGGATAAAATCATTGTTCGAAATATATATTATAATAATAATTATTGTTATACATAATAATATTCAGGATATTAATTATCCCTTGCATTTATCGTATATACATATATCAGTAATCTGTGCCTTGTACAGTCGACCACAGAAGGAGCTGAACACTTTAGTACCATGTCACTAAAGTAACACATGTTGCTACCATACTTTATTCTATATTGACGCTACCTATCAATCACTATCCAACGAATATTTTTGACGTTTTTATAGACATTCTATAGATTAACTGTCAAACTAAGTATTGAAAAATGGGCGCATAATGTAACAGGTAAATAAAATTCAGACTTAAATAAATTTATGTCGCTAGACGCTTCATAAATTTTTAAATCAAGATTTCACAGATTCAAGACACAAGGACCTCCGACGTATTAAGCGACTTTACAAATCAGGCGGAATTTAAAAATAAATGTAATTTTTTCGGCCCAAAGTTATTAAGGGCGGGCTACTCCAGACAAGTAAATGTTGTATTCAAAATCTTTTATTTATAAAAGCAAAAAAAAAGCGAATACTCGTAATAGAATATTGTTGTACCTAAGGTATTTATTTATTCTAGCAGAAATAGGCTTAACATGATGTGATTAAAATCATGAAATGAAAGAAGAAAAGGGAAAACGTTTAGATTTGTATTCTAAAAATCATTTTAATATGAATGAATGAACCTTTTTTTAATGTAAATGAGTTCCCTACAGTCATGGGAAAATGTTCAGGTGTTGTTGGGGGTCACAGTTCAATAGTATATCGTTGGAAGGTTATGTTGAAACTGCGTCATAGAGCAAAGATCAACATTATTTGAGCAACAACCACGCGGTAGATTCATCCTCACGTAGAACCAAAATAAACACTTTGTTTGTACGGTTCAGAGAAACTCTCTCATGTTTACGCTTTGTTTGTGGAATAATCCGACGAGAATCAAACAAAAAGGCCATGAAAAATTATTAACACGTGAGTTTTACCCATGGTATTGGAAGCGTCCAAAGTTGATTATTCTTTTTATACAAATTTATGACAAACGAGCTGACGTCCCACCTAGTAGTAAGTGGTTACCGCCGCCTATTATAGACAGTGCAATAACAAGGAAAAAATCACTTAGTATTCCAGGTGCATTGTCATCCTGGGTCCTGAGATGAAATGCCGTCTATGCCCAGTAATTACATTGGCTACCTTTCCCTTTAATCCGAAACACAGCAAACTGTTTCAAGGCTGAAATAAGAAAGGCGGTAGTACCTACCCAGACGACCCTACAGTCGCTAGTCGCGTGTAGTCACTTGCGTGCTATTTTTTTCTACTTTACTATTATTTATAATGGGCTTGCTCTTCCTCTTAGAGAAGTCAACAGTGGTCTACGACATGGCGTCCTTGCCCGGTATCGATTCGGCCAATTTGCCACCTAAAATGGATATTGCATAGAGAAAACAGGAATGCAAAAAGTTCGAAAGTTTTTAATTTGGTGTAGGTACTTGGATCTTACCGCGAGGTGAAGCAAATTTTAGGACAGCAAGCTGTTATTATTTTAAGTTGTTATATCAATTATGAATTAGAATTGTAAACACTTAGTATCATTTAATACAATTCCTCACAGTAAAATCAAATAAATAGAAAAAATAAACAATAACACAAACGCAACAAAAATATAAACGCAAATACAGATAGACTAGAAGAATTTCACAGGGATATCCCAAGTCCTGGGTGGCTCAGTTAATTAGAGCAGTCGCCCGGATTGCGAAAGTCGCGGGTTCGATTCCCGCCTCAGGACGTGAAATTTTTCTAGTTTTATATTTTAATTACTAAGAAAAAATGAATTTAAATTCAATTAAAAATCTCACATACACTTTCAAACTAACAATGTATGTAACAAAAATATCTTTATATTAACTTCAAACATATTCTATATTCTTTTGAAATAATATTATAATAGTTTAGTATACCAAGCAGAGCACTCTTTTTTTTATTCATTAGAAATCAAGTAGCATATGAGGTTCTTGATAAAGATTTGATACATACTTTTGTAAAGCACAAACTCAAAACAAAGTGTAAGTAGGTACCTTAAGCGCATACTTATAATGATATGATTTTTTATAGATGTACGACAAGGGCGGCAAACGAGCGTGCAGTCCGCCTGATGCTAAGCTTACCGTGGGCTATAGTTAGTAAAAAATTTGAAACGTTTGTACTTCGAAATCATACAAATATTGCTTTTCATAAAGATCCTGTTGCTTGTAAAACATGAAATAGTTGCACCAAATTAGATCAAAAAATCCTGAATTTAACTTAATTAAGCTATGGTAATCGTATAATTAAACTAATCAGTTTTATACGTCGATTACCATCAGGTGAGTCGTATGTTTGATTACCACCTCGGTTAAAAAATAACCCAACTATAATTGATTAATCTACACCCTGTAATTAATTAATCTACATTAAATATTCAGAAACGTGCTTCGTCTGTGCCTTGAATGCAAATTATTATATCTGCATGCAATATTATATCTTAAATCTAGCGTAATAAGAGAACAATTCATTATCTCGTTACAAATTTATTGATACTAGTCCAAGCGACAATTAACTCTATTTGAATATATGCAACGACTGAATTCGCCTCCATCTCCTATCTGCGTGTAAAGGAATTACCACCGTAAATCTTGACTGTTAAGGTTTAAATTAGACTGGGCTGTGTTTAAAAGGGGCTGTTTGATTATACAGGGTGCGGTGAAGTTGTTCCAATTGTAATTAGTCAAATTAGTGGGGTGAAACGTTTTTGTCTATCCGAACAGTGTACAGTGGTCGCGGGCTTAGCAATACAAGAAAGTGTTTACTAATTTACATTAATAATCTTGTTACATCATTGAATGGTTCTTATGGTGAAAGTTACCATGGCTATCCTCCTCGTCGAAGTAACCACCGTATATTTAGCGCAAGGCTCTTCCAAAATGCATTTGATTACGATAGCTGCGCTGCATACATAAGAAAATGCATCAGACATGGCTGTAAGGCATTGACCCTTTGCCATCCTTTTCATAAACAAAACTCAACAAAAAAAACCAAGGTAATAAAGTTTGTACATATTAACAACGACCTCGGCCGCACCTTTGTAACTTCTAAAAACAATACATGATTTGAAGTGCGTGAGGGTGGTATCAATTCGCTCTTCCCTCTCATCGACGAGGACTCTCCAGCGAGGACAACAGCCCTCTGCCAGCCCTCGATCATGCTTGTATTGGTTTAGTAATGCTGCCGTGTTTTGTTAATCCATGTTACGTATTCATACACAGACACTAATGACATGGTCACAATACATGTCACTAAAGTACAATAGGGTAGTTGTCACCTTTTTTTTATTTCATAAATAAGAAGTTTATAACTTATAAAGTAATATTGTAAAAGAAATAGCATGAAACAGATATAGTGGTATGTGTGATGTGTTGCGGTGCGTCGTCCAAAAACGCTCCATAGAAAATCTACGGAACAGGTGACGTCACATTGTCATGTTCCCATATGACTAAGAAATGTATGGACATACTGACAAAATTGATAATAACTATGTTTTAAGTATGCTTTTATTAATAGTTGTCATAATAATAGTTGTTTTAATTGATGTCAGCAATCTAATATCATTACTTAACAATATTGTTTTTTTTTTAAAGTATTACAATTTTTTTAATTTTCAAAACATTTCAACTTCAACAATATTCCATATCTTTTAAGTTAGAATTGTTTTAATGGGTAACAGTAGTGTATATTTTCCGAATTTGTGAAAAATAGCACCAGATTCAAACTTAGGCAACATCCCAATTGTTTTATACAAAGAATGGCGAGCTGTTACCCTAGCCTATTTCTAGACACTTGTGGGTACTCATTTAATAAGTATATAAAATAATGCACAAAATTGAACAAAAACTTTGAGAAAGCATTATGTCCACAGGATAGGAGGCGAATCCTCCTACTTTGCAACATTGTATAAACTAGAGTTACCTACTAATTGTCCTGGGTTCTAGTGACACGTAAAGTCGCTAACGCTACATAAAGAAGTGTGTGTGTGGAAGGAAACAAAGAGGAATCTTGTCTGTCAACATGCCTATAACGCTGCTACTTAATTTTGACTGCTGCAATCAATCAATCAATCAATCATTTATTGCTTTCATGTTGTTTACAAATGTCCTTACAAATAATTTTCAGTATCAAACATGAACCCTGTAAGGGTACCGCAATATAAGTATACATTCGCATGCAATTGACAATTATTAATAATATTTCAAATATTGCTTGATTTATATTAATGTCACACATAGGATAGTCAAAGTAATCTACTACAATGTCATATTTAGTAATAATATAATAACGAAAATTTTATTAAGTTTGTCATAATAATGTCAATCAGTTAATTAGAATGTCAAATTATCATTTCAAGGCTAAACATAAATATATATTTATCTTTTAATTACATATTATTGTCGTTAAAAAACTCGCCAATACTATAATAACATTTGACAATTAATAACATTTTTAAATTATTTAGGAAAACTGTATCTTTTCATTACCTACTGTCACCTATAGGCATCTGCAATAACAAGGAAAACATCACTTGGTATTGCTGGTGCGTTGTCATCCTGAGGACTAAGATGCCTTCCATACCCAATAATTGCACTGGCTTTACAAAAATTACTCATTCCCTTATTCATGAGTATAAACATACAGCTATATTATTCTTCATTCAAACGCCAAGGTGCGCCGGGTGGCTGTTAAATTTTCATGTGATTTAGACACGGGACTCACCCTCGTGCCCTGTGGCACCCCTCCACTGCTCACTCCCAAGCAGCGAGCGGGAAGCATGACGAGTGAACCACAATAAAACTGTTAAAATATTGTGATTTAATATAATGGTCTCTGTTCGTAACATTAACGATATTTTTGGTATGTTTATAACAGTTAGTGGTATTGTATTTCGAGCTGCGTGTGGAATACATACTTTAAACGTGGCAATAAATGATTAAAAAAAAAACTTAGAAAATTGCAGATCCGTAGCAATTTTTTTTTATACAACTAGATGACAAACAAGCTGACGGCCCATCTGATGGTCCAGGAAAGGAAAAATCACTTGATATTGCAGGTGCGTTGTCATCCTGGGGCCTAAGATGAAATGCCGTCCATGTCCAGTAATTACAGTGGCTACCTTTTCCTTCAATCCGAAACACAGCGAACTGTTTCACGGCTGAAATAAGAAAGGCGGTGGTACCTACCCAGTAGGGTCTACATACGAGTGTACCACCTAGTAATTTCTCGTAAAAATCATTTTCAGCCCTAATCCCAATGTTAATTGTGCAGGAGCAATTATGTCTTCATCCCTTCTTTCAATCCTTCTAATCTACATCCCAACTTCTGTTGCCTATTCATTGTTTCTTCGATCTTCTGAATATCCAGATCTATACTTACATGTTTGGACAAGTAATATGTTTGTGTTCTCATTTCTGTTGAACCTGCTATGCCACAGATTATGCGGCTTTGCAAATTACGGTTACTAGTTTACCTAGATATACGCAAACACTCATTAAGGGTAAAATAGATTGTGACAGACAGAGCGACAGACAGACTACTACGTTAAAACTTTTGATTTTGTCATTTGGGACCCCTCAGCCCGCCTAGCATGACCACCGAAACGCGATATGATAAAGCCATTTATCGCTTTGAACTGTCAAAAATCATTGGATATAACCGCCATCCTGAAATTTTATCGAAACTGCGAACTTGTATTGTATATAAACATGTTCGCAGTTTCGGTAAAATATTAAGATAGCGGTTATATCCAATGATTTTTGACAATTCAAAGCGATAAATAGCTTTATCATATCGCGTTTCGGTGGTCATGCTAGGCAGGCTGGAATGGCAACCGGCCATGCTGGTTAGCGGTTGGAGTGACATAAAGACGGTAAGTCGATAACACCAAAGGAATTCTTGAACTACTTAATCATTTGAGTATTCTTTCGGATCACCAGAGGTGTTAACTTCAATGAGTGGGGAGATAGGCGTTGCTATAAAAACGTTGGAAAAGTAGAAAGCGGTGAAGAAATTGGTAGGCTACAACTAGTGCTCCGGTGGCGTAGTGGTTATTGCGTCTGAACTTACCCCAGGACCGCGGGTGCGATTCCCGCCTGGAGCATACAATTTTTAATCGTTTTCTTTCTTTAATTGTGTTACAATGAATTAGGCGTTCTAAACGCACAAAATGTATCTGGACTAAGTATTATCATTATATACGACTTTGTTGCCGGAATCTTTTTGGTAGTTCAACTTTTTTAAGCGGTGTAAATTCAGACATGACAGACCGACAGATAGACATTATGACATTGTTAGCTTACTTTTTTTCTGAAAGACATACATTATTATCATGGGATTTTCGACGATTCGAAAGAGCTCTTTCAAAGAGCAGAATAAAAATCGTGAAAAAATTGTGAATGAGCGAGCTTTCATCGCTGTAATAGTAACCTAGTTTTATTTATAGCTGAATATTTGTGATTCTTTTTCCGCGTTCCAATCATTCACTGGCAATGCCCTCCGTACACAGTCACGAAATAGAAAGGTACAGAAGGACCCCTACTTATGTACTTTCGTATATAGCTGCAATCACTCCTCTGTATTCGGTACCTATTGTGCGGCTTCTTTGTAGGTAGAAAATGTCGACCGAACACATACAGCTTAAAAAAGGAATAAAGAAAAATGAATTACATACGGTTTGTACGAACATTATTTTAACTTGTATTTTTATTACATAATTTCATTATAAGGTGATGACTAAGATGCCTGCGCGCGTCACTGCGAGACAATTAAACATTATACATTAGCACAATAAAATCAGTGATTAAACGGCACTCGACAAAAACAGTTGTTTTACTACAATTACACATCTACATACTACATCTTTGAAGTGTTGGGTAAGCAGCCCCACACGGTTCATTGAACTATTCAAATAAATTTTCAAAAATTATTTCAAACTTTCCCATTTTTAGAAATATACACTAGAGTATAAAAGGCTTCACAATTTTTTGTGAAGCTTTATGCGGGTGAAACTCCCGTTTTACGGTCGTCAGTTAAGCAGGAGAGGACTTACCGTTCTGCTATTTGAATACACGGTACAGTACGTATACCCTAACAAGATTGACGGGGGTCGCGTCGGGGGCGCACGGACCCATGAAATTTTAACAAGTGCTCGCCCCTACGCGCCCGCCGTCGAGACACTTTGATCACCTGTCTGGTGGATATATCGGCGTTATACGATAGCAGAATATATGATTAACGATTAAGTAATTGGACCAAAAGCTAAAACAATAAAGCGCTCATTACAGAGCAGAGGCTGTTTACAGAAGATCGCAGTAAAAAGAAAACCCTGTATGTACAAAGTACTATTAGAAACATAATCCCCGCTTGTGTAAACATAATGGTTTCATGAATAATAATCATAATCATAATCATCGTTTATTTCAATGAATACACGGGAGCCTTACATGGTCTTAAATATTATCAAGAAGTTGTATCCAGCCTGCTAGCAGACGTGCAAATTTTTATATTAAGAAAAGGTTTAATTTAATTATACAGCAAATATTGATCAAAAATTATTTACAATTATATACAACCAAATACATTGAATCATTCAATTTATCAATTATTAACCACATACATTTATTCTTAATTTTTGATTTTAACATTATTATAAATGTTTGAAAGACTGTTATTATATTATAATCACATACATTTAATCATAAAATATTAAAAATATTAAATTAATATAATTGTTTATTCGTGAACGTATGTACACAGTACAGTCAGTTGTTGTGTCACATAATACTACCGCTATATCCTAAGGATATTCAAATATTTTTCATCCCCCCATCTCGGAAAGAGTATTTTTGCACTTCGATATCTGAGTGCAAAAGCCGTTTTTATCCGCTAGACTAGAGGATAAAGTAAAATTTAATTTAGAACATCGTGTGCACTAAGTTTGTGAATTCAAAACACCATTAAACCTTTTTACTTCTACCTCCATGGTGCCGAATTTATCATACAACCTTTTTGAACTTGTTAAAAACTCAGACTCGGCACCTTCTTGGTGTACTTTTTGTTTATTTTGCTTTGGGCGCGCCATTTTCTTTTTGCGACATATTTGTTAGAACCATAGGTTTAAAACAAGAAATTTGAAAACAAGTAAAAAACCTAAAATGAGTGATTCTAGCGACGAAGAAGTTTATTTGATGCCAACAGAATTGACTGAAACTGTTGATAATGCGCAAATGTTTTTTTTTTATTTAGTCATTTCCTCGTTGAGGTGGGATGAAAAGTTACGTGTTGCACTCGAGTGCAAGATTTTGACCTCGTGCTCTTTTGATTCCCTCGCTTACGCTAAGGATTCTAATTTTAGAATCCTTTGCTTGCTCGGTCATCAAAATTGAGCACGCGGTTAAAAAACAACTTTGCACTCTTGTATAACAAATCACTATTATTTAAAGAAACAGTTAATTTCAGGAATTCGTACATTCTACAATACGTAAAAAATCAATAAATAAAGTTAATCATTAATAGTTATTTGTTATACAAGAGTGCAAAGTTGCTTTTTAACCGCGTGCTCAATTTTGATGACCGAGCAAGCGAAGGATTCCAAAATTAGCGAAGGAATTAAAAGAGCACGAGGTGAAAAATCTTTGCATTCGAGTGCAACGCGTAACTTTTCATCCCACCTTAACGAGGAAATTACTAAATGCAAAAAAAACATTTGCGCATTATTAACAGTTTTAGTCAATTATGTTGGCGTCAAATAAACTTCTTCGTCAAAATTTTCTCAAAAATACTCTTTCCGAGATGGGGGATGAAAATTTTATTTTTTTAAGTTATTAAAAACTCAGACTCGGCACCTTCTTGGTGTACTTTTTGTTTAATTTGCTTTGCGCGCGCCATTTTCTTTTCACGACATATTTGTTAAAACCATAGGTTTAAAACAAGAAACTTGAAAACAATTAAAAAACCTAAAATGAGTGTTTCTAGCGACGCAGAAGTTTATTTGACGCCAACAAAATTGACTAAAACTGTTAATAATGCGCAAATGTTTTTTTTTGATGAAAGGTTACGTTTTGCACTCGAGTACAAAGATTTTTGACCTCGTGCTCTTTTGATTCCCTCGCTAACGCTCAGGATTCTAATTTGAATCCTTCGCTTGCTCGGTCATCGAAATTGAGCACGCAGTTAAAAAGCAACTTTGCACTCTTGTATAACAAATAACTATTAAATCAGCATAAATAATATAAAATCAATATCACTCTCATCGTATAACGGCTAGGTTCGGTTTCAATTTATACGTGACTTGACATGACACTGTTGTAATATAAGATTCATTTGTTCATTTATAAGTTTTGTGTAGTAAAAATAGAAATTATTATTTTGGATATATGGAGCAAAAAATATCGATACATCTATTCTGTCCATCTCCCTTTCCCTACACAACCATCTGAATTCGTACTAATACACTTTACGATCATACAAAGTAAGGATAAGTCAAGTTAATAAATGTAACACGTTAAAGAAAAGTATTAAAAAATTATTAATTTTAATAAATTCCTGTTTCCTTGTGTGTCACTTGCATATAAAATGACAGAGAGAAAAAAACTGGTAAAATTTGCTGCTTCACGAGGGGATGTGAAGGACCTGTGTCAAGTGATTCGTGAAAATTTAACAAGCTCTGACCCCGTCTGCACTTGTGTTTTCTCGTTTGTCTAAAACAGGGTTGGTTATTAATGCGCAATTAAATCAAGTGGGCGTAAGGTATTTTACGCTCAAAGAACATTAAAGATCAGATTTTGTGTGAAAGTATATACAACAGGCCGACGTCCACCTGGTCAAGTATTTGATATTTTGAGTGCGATGACATTTTAGAGATTATGATTGGTGTTCAGAGGATTCTCGTTTCCTTATTCTTAATCAACTAGAAAAAATGAAGAGGTTCTTTATTCGTTCATGAAGGAATTCTTTATTTGTAATATAAAGGATATCTTCATTAAATCTGAACCGGTTTTTGAACGGAGATGGAGAACAGAACTCCTCAACAAGCCACAGCAGGTAATGTAATATTAAAAACGATACAAATATTTCAATGAGCAACTTAGCTTTCAACCTGGAAATTCATTGAAACCACCAGGTGGTAGGCCCGTATGTAGGGTCGTCTGGGTAGGTACCTTTCTTATTTCAGCCGTGAAACAATTTGCTGTTTCGGATTCAAGGAAAAGGTAGCCAGTGTAATCACTTGTCATGCAAGGCATTTGATCTTAGGCCCAAGGATGACAACGCACCTGCAAAGATAAGTGATTTTTGCCTTGTTATTGCAGGTGTAATTACTGGGCATGGACGGCATTTCATCTTAGGCCTCAGGATGACAACGCACTTGCAATGTCAAGTGCTTGTCCTTGTTATTGCAGGTGTCTATAGGCGGCGGTAACCGCTTACCACCAGGTGGGCCGTCAGCTTGTTTGTCATCTGGTTATATAAAAAAAAGGTGTCTATAGGCGGCGGAAACCACTTACCACCAGGTGGGCCGTCAGCTTAGTTTGTCATCGAGTTGTATAAAAAAACCGAAATATCCGAAATATGCTTAAAAAAGGTAACAACATCTTAATACTAATTGTACGTGAGTACCTGTATACATCATCCACTGCGACGATTGGACCTCCACTGCACGCGTTTGGTGGCTACCTGCGACCTTCACCAGATCGTCGGTCTACCTTGTAGGAGGCCTGCGCACGCTGCGTCTTCCAGTTCGTGGTCGCCACAGTAGAACCGTTCTGCCCCAAGCTCCAACGGCCATCGGTACAATACATAGGTACATTCTCATCAAAAATTTTTGCAGTTTCTGAGCTGTTTCCAAAAAAACAATGGAAGTCTCCAAAGCTATAACTATAAACCTATAACCTAGATATGAGTAATTACAATACAGGTATATTCATATGTATAACCCGTCAAACATAAGATTCCAAACACAATTGATTCTTCAATTGTCATAGCCTTCCGGAAGGATAGCGCTGCTTGACAGATTAATTAATTATTGTTTGACTTTTTAACAATTACGATCTACAAACTAGTTAAATGTTAGTACCAAAAGATTATGTTTGTTACTAGTGTTTAAGAATCAAATATTATTATTGACGTACAAATAAAATCAAACGTTACATATTAATACGATCATTTCCCGATTCCGCAATTTGTCTATTGAACTGGGAGCAAATTAAATTTGCTACGAATCGGCCGTTAGCTCTCGTAGCCGACCGTAGCGCTGCGCCGCGCCGTAGTAACTTCGTTACGAACGTAGCGCGTAGCGGCAACTGATGGAAAGGATAATATTGGGATCTTTTTGGAATATTGTGTGATATATTGTTAAGCAATTTTTTTATTTATTTTTGCTACACATAGCGAACATAAAGGCATTTTTTCTTAAAGCTACCCCTTTCGACTGGGAGTATCATTAAACAGATATTTAAATGAAGTTTTACCCATCAACTCGCATTAGGTGTTATGGCCCAAACTCCTAGTGTGTTTCTCTCATGTAGGAAATCCTGTGCCCAGCAGTGGGTTGTATACAGGGTGGTGATGGTAAAATGAAGTTTAGAAAAATATCTAGACTAGAAAAAATTCATATCGTAGGACAGGAACCGATCCCGCAACCTTTCATAATCCGGAAAACTGCTTTGACCATTGAACAGCTTCTGCCCACTCGACCAAAATGTTAGTAGGCGTATTCGGATAGTATTTTTATCTATCAGACTGCTACGAAGCCCTCAATCCGTACCAGAAGTACTCTTTGTCGGTTATTATTGTTCAGCTTAAAGTTTACCTTCTCAGCTATACCACAAGCTGTCCCGTGTAAAGCGAATGTTTGGCTCACACCTGCTTATCGATCGACACACCTGGTCGCCATGGCAACGCCGCCCGCCCTCGCCCGCCGCCCTACTCAGATTTGTGAAGGCTCCGAGATCAATTTGTTGATAATTTTAATGACAAATGGATGTGTCAAGAATTTTATTATTACAATTAGCTGCAAATACTTTTACTTAAGCGGGCATAAATACAAAAGTGACTAAGCTAATTATATACATTTGCTACGTAATTCCAGTTATGGCGTTTTGAGGAGTCCAATGGCTTAACCAAATCGCCGTGTGTGTTAATAAAACAATAAGGGCTTTGGAAAACTTATCATAATCATATTATATTTATAGCTTAACAGCTTTTGTAAGCAAATGCAAAATACATATATTATTCACATTTACAGTTTTTTGTTTTTAACTTAATCGTTATATTTTCATGAGCACCACACACCTATCAAAATTACAATGAATTGCCGAAATGTACCAAATTGGTTTTATTTCTTTTGCTATGTACGGACACGGACAGTTACCAGAACTAGTTTTGCTTAAAAAACGCATTAAAACATTTTTAAAATCTCTTACTTCTTATGATAAATATAAAATAGAAAATTTTATGTAACCCCCGGCCTCATTAATCATCTATCTAACACTATCTTGAAGAGCCCAAACATGCTATATCTGCTGTAAGTTTCTGAAGAATTAAGGATCCCACAGACTTTTTGATGGTATAGGATCAGCTCAAGGTTTGTATGTCATGGGAATGCCACCGAAGTGTACACCAAATTTCTAATTAATCAGATCTCTGAAAGTTAGTAAAACCCTTTTATAATGTAGAAAATGAGCTGATAGTCATCAAACGCCTGAACTGATCCTCATAAATTATAGCTAAGAACCATCCCAATCTCGGTCCATTTGTTCAGGAGCTACGATGCCACAGACAGACACACAGATACACAGACAGACACGTCAAACTTATAACACCCCTCTTTTTTCATCGGGGGTTAAAAGCGAGTGCCTTAGAGAGGCAAAGGACAGTGGGATCTTCAATATTGTGACAAATTACTTGAATATTTATTGTAGCAAATAGTAAAAAGTTAAATTTGTCTATTTTTTTCATTAGTTCTATTTTTTTCATTATAATTCCTTTTCCATTTTACAAAAGGAATTATATAAGTTTTTAATTGATAAAATGTACTATACAGTTAATGACTATTTGAACGATAAAATTATCACCTGACATTATTAAATTTTAATACTTCTTTGACATTTTATGCTTACAAAACATTTTAGAATTTGACAGCCAAATGGCGATTTTTCATTTTAATTTTAATTTTTGACATTGTACTAATGTAATTAATAATGAAAATTTCGTAATAAAACAAACAAACATATTTAAAATTCCATTATTTTATTGTGTTCATAATTTTGTTGAATAGTAATTGTAATGGACTGATTTTTTTTTTAGATTCTTAATCCGATCAAATTTGTACACTGATGTTATCAGTAGAATATGAAAGGACCTGATTGTATAATGTAAACAACACCATTTGTACCATATTCTAGCAAATAAATAATTTACTTACCACTCGGGCTAGACTGGGAGGGGATTTACAGGGCATAATAGGCGTTTAGTTAATTAGATTTTCTTATTATTTTGTATCCGATGGTACGCACGCGTGTTTTGTGGGTATTTTTTTTAACAAAACACACAAAAGTTTCGCCTTGAAGTGATTGATTACCAACTATGACCGTGCTTCAACTATTGAAATAGCTATTAATAGCACAATCATTTTTCTATATTAGTTGACGTGCTGGAACAGTCATCTATTACATTAATGATCGAAGGGCAGGTTGATATGACCGTGCATTATCGCTTTGATCTCCTCCCCGTTTTACTGATAATTTTATTCATATAAACGCTCAATAAGCTTATTTTTTTATATACAAAGCACGACAAATGACTCAACACCACCTGATGTGAAGCGGTAAGAAGGGTCCATATGCGAAGACAGCTAGTGCAGTTTAGACAATGCTCTAGCCGCCTTCACCTTGCCGGCCCAAAAGGTGCTTTTTCAAGCCTCTTTTGAAGGAACCCATATTATAGGAAGGAGGGAACACATATCCTGGCAAAGAATTCCAAGTTCTGGAAGTACGACAAAGAATCGAGGTACTAAATTTCTAAGTGCGTGATGTTGAGTTGGGGACAGTAAATTGATGACTCCGAAGACCAGCACGCGAGGTCCTAAATAGGAAGGGATAAGGTGGGATAAGGTCAAAAAGCTCTTCAGGGCACTCTCCGTGATATAAGCGATAGAAGACGCTAAGCGACGCAATGACGTAATGTCTCGACGCAATTGCAGAGGCTCGAGGTTGTTCGTGACCTCTACATCGCCAACGATACGGACAGCACGGCGCTGCAATCTGACCAAGCTTATTTAGTTATTCATTCATCCACAATTAACCTATATGCGTCCCTGGATCCTACGTTTCCACAAAGAAAACACAATTGAGAAGTTTTAGAACATATCGACCGGCTCGTCTACATTACTAGAGGTCCCGGGTTCTAATTCCTATAGGGGCAAAATTTTATGTTAATCTGTCAAGTGGCGTTATACCTCTGAAGGTCTATGACAATCGAAAAATAAATTGTGTGTGGAATCTGATGCATGTCTTATTATTCTATTATTATTCTAGTTTTTGATTTGAAATAATGTTTGTATGTACAAGTTGTTTGGTATACAGCCAGTATACAGGGTGGCGCCGTCAATGCGACAATAAATTTAAACGTGGGCTATATTAGTCCATAGGAATGGTTTGTCACTTTCAAAAATATCATATTATTTGATAATTTCATGACATTTGTATAGTGTAACGTTGGCAGCATTATTTCATACAAAAGTCATGAAATTATCTAAAAAATCATGAAAGATGAGGTCATGAAATTATTAAATTCTGGGAACACACTTTAATTCTAAATTTAAGAACAATATATCTCTTTCTCGCAATAAGTAATAGAAAAAAGATAGCAAGAATCTGTTTAGCGCTGTCACTTAAATATAGATAGATTTCATAGAAACCATAGACAATTTTAGACGGCATGTACGGAGGTGCCTCCTAAACACTGCATTTTATCACGTTCAATAAGGTCGAAAATAGAACGCACATTTCTAAATGTCAAATTATATGACAGCTATCCTTTTCGTATTTCTTTTGATAGAAAGAAATGCACTGAACTTAAATTTAGACTTAGCATGTGTTCACCAGAATTAGGGCCAATGTCTGTCTATCGGTCTCATTAGTAATTAGGTGTAAGAACACGTACATTTTTGGGATAATATATTTATATGAAATCGTCGCTAGTCCCACGCGAAGGTGTCATAGTTATGCAGCTATAGGTCTCTTTAAAATATTTTTATATACTTACAATGCAATAAAAAAAAATCCCGTACAGTTTGTTTTACTGACCAAACTTTTGTATAATTATTACTTATACAAGATAGTGACGACAATACTACAATAAATTCAAACATGGGCTATATTATTAGTTCATAGATAGAAATGTATTGCAAGTTTCCAATACATCTTATTGATTTGATACTTTGATGTTTGAGTTGTTTTGTTTTTGGATTGTTTTGATAATTTGAGTGCTAATTATGTAACAAATAAGAAATGTTGTCAATACCCTACTTCAAGTAAGTCGAGATACTGTACCAAAAATGTAATTGCTGGTTTTAATAAACATTTTTGATTTTTGATTTTGATTTGATTTGATGACATTTCTATGAAACAATATAACATTGGCTGCATTATTTCATCGAAATGTCATTAAATCATCAAATGATGTATTTAATAGTTGCAAAACATTTCTATGAACTAATATATCCTGTGTTTTAATATTTATTGACGTATTGTCGTCAACACCCTATATAGCATAGCATCCCAATACTTAGTATATCGATCAGAGTCATTCCAACGTGAAACCATACTTAATACTATATTGACAAAGTTGAAAATTGTTATGATATCAACGAACAGTAATGTAAACGAAGTTTTCCGAGCCCCGTGAGAGAAAACAGCTGTTAGGGAACGGTATTAATTACTGGAGCTCACATGTACAGTCGAAAGCACATCAACCGTAACCGTTTGACCTTGAGACCACCCTTACTCGTCCGTAATAGAGGCGGCTTTCTATTGCAACTGTTACACTTGACGTGCTGTCGTCTGTACAATGGGTGAGGACGGGGAACTTTTCTATAAAGTAATTCAGGTATTTGACAAATATGACTAGGTGGTATGTAGGGTTGTCTGTGTAGGCACCCCTTTACAGGTATTTGACAAATATGACTAGGTTGTAGGCCCGTATGTAGGGTTGTCTTTGTAGGCACCCCTTTCTTCTCAGCCGGAAAACAGTTCACTGTGTTTCGGATTGAAGGGAAAGGTAGCCAGTGTAATTACTGGGCATGGACGGCATTTCATCTGAGGCCTCAGGATGACAACGCACCTGTAATAACAAGTGATTTTTTCCTTGATAATGTAACTGTCTAAAGGCAATGGACTTACCAACCAGCGGGTCGTCAGCTTGCTTGTCACCTAGTTGTAAAAAAATACGGGTGTGGTTTGCTTACATCTTCGGCCTTATTATCACTTATTATCAGATGTGATGAAGGCCAAAAGCAACAGCGTTAAGAATAAAATAAAAACATTAATTACATAAATAAAGGAACTCAACACCTCGCTATCCGACAACTAAGTACAAATGAAATTCCAACTTTGTTCCGAGTGGAACAGTTGGCGATTCCAGTTCCATTTCAACTTAACCGGACTCGTCTAAGTTAAATTGAGTCAGCGCTGGCGGAGAACTGTACAATGTCGGTACTGTATATTTGATAAAGTAGTTTGTAACTGAATTTTCTTTTACAACTGAAAAGTTTCCTACACCCTGCATCCACGGAGTCTATGCACAGAACAATACAGTGGCTCGGCCGGTTTGGCAGTGGTTTGGTTTCAATTAGGTAAACAAAGCAACTTTCGCCATGGTTAATTCCGCATGGGTCAATCTAACATTGTAATGTCGAGCTTGTCTAAGCTTCAAAAGGCACGCTGGGGCATTTGTCACGATTGCTACTGCAACCATTTTAACCCACCAACTCGCATTGGGCCAGCGTGATGGTGTTATGGCCCAAACTCCTCATGTATCTCTTCCATCTAGGAAGGCCTGTGCCCAGCAGTGGGACGTATATAGGCTGATGATGATGATTATGATGATGAGGCTTTATTTAACTAAAACAGACATCTACTAACATCAAAATTATAAAGAAGTATTAACAATAATTGACCCTGATCACTATGAATGAATGAATGAAAACATTTATTTCAAAAATAGGCCCATATTTTTGTTAGTAACAATGTGACTTAATCTTGGTTAGAGACAAGTACCTACTTAAATATATATGTATTATTAAAATATATATATATATACAGGATGGTGCCGTCAATACGACAATAAATTAAAATATGGGCTACATTAGTTCATAGAAATGGTTTGCCACTTTCAAAAACATCTTATTCATTTGATAATTTCAGTCAGTCAGATCAATGCAGCCTTTCTTGTGCATTTCTTTCTCTCAAAATAAATACGAAAAGGATGGCTGTCATATATTCTGACACTTAGAAACGTGCGTTCAATTTTCGACCTTATTGAACGTGATAAAATGCACCTCCTTACATGCCGTCTAAAATTGTCTATGGTTTCTTTGAAATCTATCTAAATTAATTGACAGCTCTAAACAAATTCTTGCTGTCTTTTTCCTATTGTATATTGCGAGAAAGAGATATACTGTAGGTACTTAAATTTAGAATTAGAGTGTGTCTTCAGAACCAGCCCCACTATTAAACACGTACACCAGTACGTGTTTAATTACACCAGTAGTAGAAAACTTGCTAATATTAAGGAGTTTTCGTGAATCGACCGAATGATTTATAACTAATCTCGTCCTGAAATGAGTCAAACCTCAGCCCTATATACATGTAAGCCTTATTAATCCTGTGCATTTGTTAAATCGGTATCCCCGCCCGCCTCGTCAATCACTGTCCGGTCGACTGTGAAGACACTGGTACAGTTAATAGTCGTCAGTAGGTTTTATCGAAATACATCATCATAGAATCAAACTGAGGAGGACTGACGGCCGTTAGGGCGGAAAGGTCCTCGAGTGGTGGCCGCGTACCGGGAGACGCAGCGTTGGTAGGCCGTCCACGAGGTGGACCGACGATCTGGTGAGGGTCGCGGGAAGCCGATGGATGCGGACAACGCGGAACCGATCGGTATGTAGATCTTTGGGGAGGCCTATGCCCAGCAGTGGGCGTCTCTCGGCTGAAATGATGATAATGATGAGAATCAAACTCATTTACAGATATTTCTAAAAAAAATATTTTACCGCAACAGTAAAATAAAAAGGGTATTTAATGGATCGCGTAAATTTTTGTAGCCCTAATTTTAATGTCATTGCCTTACAACCTAAAGGCTTAAAAGTTTTTCGCGGAACTTGTTTGGTTCTTCCCCAATTTATTTGAAAATGGCAAACATAGACGGCACCACCCTGTATAACGAGGTGACAAGCGAGCTCACGGCCCTCCTGCTGGTAAGTGGCTATCGTCGCATAAAGATACCGGCAATACCAAGAGAAAAACCACTTGTAATGAAGGTACGTTGTCTCGGTCTAAGATGGCAGGCATCTAAGTCCCATGTACAGTAATTACACTGGCTACCTTTTCCTACAATCCGAAACACACAGCAAACTGCTTTAAGGCCAAAGTATTTTTTTTCTGAAAACGCCACATTATTGGCTGAATCCAGCCGATGTACACACGACAGCACATCAATTGCAACAGTTGCACTACGAAAGCCGCTTCTATTACGAACAGAATATGTCAAACTGTTACGGTTTATGTGCTGTCAACTGTACTTAATAAAGTACACACGAATATTTACATAATTTCTTGGCTTATGAGGCCAATGCGCAAGCTTGCCCCTTCATTTCAATATTGTATGAAAGAAAGAAAGAAAGAAAAAATATTTTAATTAAAATAGGCCACAAAGAAGCACTTTTAAATCGTCAAACACATTCTTATAACTATTACAAAAAATATATTAACTAACAACGTCAAGTCTCTCCGTCTGTCATGTCTGAATTTACACCGGTTCCAAAAGTTGAACTACCGAGAAGATTCCGGCAACAAACTCGTGTAGTCACTCTTTTCAAATATTAAATTACAATGTTTGTAGTTACAAAAGTTTAACCTTGAGCAGTGCAATGCCGCCCAGCGAAAAAAAAAATGAAAATTAGAAAAGAAGGTAAGTCAACGTACCAAGAAAGGTACCCAATGTCAAAAATAATATCGTTATTTTCAGGCTATCTGACAGTGCACAATCACAGTATAGGTTACAGAGATTAATAGTCACAATACTCGTAAATAAATATATAAAACATTTGAAATTTTAATGTGTCCATGCATTCTTATCATCTAAATATTCTTGGACCTTATAGTAGCCTTTTTTCATTAAAGTTTGTTTCACATATAACTTAAGTTTGTGAAAAGGCAGTTCAGTTACATTTGGTGGGACTTTGTTATAAATGTGTATACATTTCCCCATGAATGAGCGACTTATCTTGTGAAGTCTAAAACTTGGAACAGCAAGTATATCAAGTATATCATTTGACCAAGCAATTTCATTATTTTTTAAATTATCAATACAATGGCAACACTATAACGTCAAAATTCTATAATTAAACCACTCAAAAAATACAGAAGAAAGCAAAAACTTTATTAAATTGTCTATCAGACTACTGAATCCATAATTCCTAGACTAAAAACGAACGATTCTCCGAAGGTTTAAATAATGAGAATGCTCAAATTAGAACAGCCTTCTTCTGATATATAAACTTGAATTAAAACTGAGTTACTGGCCTCAGTCTTATACTGGGTTGTGTCGTTCAAGCGATTAATATCGCGACCCGCGGTGGTCGCCTCCCACTGCTCGCTTAATCAATGTTGATAATTAGTAGTTCACAGGGAGTAGAGAGTTACATAGACCGAGAGATAATATATATCACAGTATAATCAATGATGCACACACATATCAAACACAATCTGTTATTAAAACGTGGTATATACTTAAACTGTCTTAAAATCAAAATTAAGACTTTCATACATTAATCAAAACTGGACTTGCTCATATTTGTTAATCATAATATAAAAAACCAAGTCGGGTTAGTTCGAACACTTATACCCTAGAACGGCTGACTGAACCGATTTTCATGGTTTTTGATTTTTGTATGAAATAAAGAAAAACGTTTTCCTTTGATTCTCACATATAAATGTTCATGGGTTTCGTAACTGTCAAACATTTCATGTTCATCCCGTAGATACGGTTAACTCTTCCCTCTTATCAAAGAACGTATTTAAATAAAGGTTTTGAATCGACAAGATATGTTCACAATATTCCGATAATGGTGTATTATAGATTTTAAAAATGTAGAATAATGTCAGTTACGAAAAGGAATGACATATTAAAAAAACTAAGTCAGCGACTAAAAATCTGTTTTGGTCGACTATTTAACGTTTTGTTGTCGAAATCAGATTTTTTAGTCGCTCACTTAGTATTTTCGTTAGTTACCTAAAGCTAACTTAGTATTTTTTAGTTGCTCTGTTTATTATACTTCATAAATATGTCAATCCTTTTTCATTACTGACATTACGTTAGGTTAGGCGTTAGACAATTACATACAAGCCCATATTTATTGGTTGTCAAATATTTACGCGTGCGTTCAAAAAATTTTTTGTCAAAAGGCATAATAATATCAAGCTACTTAGGTAAATATAGAACAAATGACAAACAAACAAATAACTTCATTTAAAAAAATCTAATTGATTGGTTTCACTCGATCATTCCAGATTATTCTGTCAAACCAGTCAGAGTCATATTGTGTGTAATTTATTTAATTAATGTTGTCTGTAATTTTTTTTTTAATAATCTGTAGCAAGACACTCATTGACTGTTAAGCGGTACGAAGTTCGCCAGGTCAGCTAGTACGGATATAAAAAGACGCCATTAAGTTTAAACCAAGTGCAACTTTAGAATGGAAAATATAACTTACACACTATTGACGGGTTGGCTGAAAGAAATATCTAGTAGAGATAAGTTTTTCCTTACATAAAACTATATACAGATATTTTGTTGTGTATTTGGTACGATAAAAGTTTATTTTTTAATCAATTTCAAAAAAGGAAGAGGCTAGCAATTTAAGGGTTTTCAAAAAAAAGGCTGGAATAGGTTTTAATGGCTTCCTGCTCTCCATCCGCGTGAACATTGGCTATCGCGTCAAAAGATAGTCTATAAATGTATGAAAAATTGTAAACAAGTCATTTCTTTCCTTTTTAATTAACATTTCCATTTATCTTCTTCACAATTAAGCCCCGGGCTCACTAAATGCACTCGTAACAGGATATTGCCACTACATCTTCATTGTAACATGTTCCACTCTCCCCTCGTCATAAAATACTTCATTTGTAAGTAAACTGATAGCAACACTATACCTTCGTTTAAAAACCTTTGGTGAAAATGGACACACCAATTTAAAGAAGCTGTTTTGATTATTAAATTTATTTGTTGAATTAAAAAAAATATACAGTCGAACTTTGTCGTTACTTTGAAGTCATATGGGTGGCAAACAAGCAAGGAGCCTTTCTGAGAGTGAGCTGTTGCTTTAGGTTAGTAGCCTAGCTAGAGGATTAGCTTTAGATAGCGATATATCTCGCCGAAGGAACTTAAGTTCATGCAACTTCTTCTCAACCTTTTTTCTCTTCGTGACTTTTCCAGGGGTCCCAATCTTGTCATTCTCATTCATGTTCAACCCACTGCTTTAACAAGGTCGCCAAACTATGTCCCGTTTTGACACCTGACGCTTCTCATGTCTGGTCTCGGCTTCACACTAAGTTTGTTTGGTTCCAACTGTTATCTCTTCCTAAATGAAATTCATGCCAATTATTCGATGCCAAAAAGCCACTGAAACAGTGAAAATCATATCATTTTTTTATACCACTAATGTGACAATCAAGTATATGGCCCACCTGATGGTAAGCGGTTACCGTAGCCTATGGACGCTTGCAACACCAGGAGTATCACTTGCTCGTCGTAAACCATTTCACACCTTTTTTGAAGAACCCCATGCTGTACTCATTCGGGTAAACCTCTGCAGGTGCTCATTCCACATGAATCTGAGCGTACGTGAGAGAGTTTCTCTGAAACCGTACAGTACGCGACCACTTTGGTTCCAATTTGTGAGAATGAACTCCCTGCCGGTGGCGAGCGGTGCGATGATAAAAAGAGGCCGTCGGCATCATTTTAAAGAATAAACATTTTGTAATTTTTTTATACAACTAGATGACAAACAAGCTGACAGCCCACCTGGTGGTCCGCCGCCTATAGACACCCGCAATAGCAAGGAAAAAATCTCTTGGTATTGCAGGTGCGTTGTCACCCTGAGGCCTAAGATGAAATGCCTGCCATACCCAGTAATTACACTGGCTACCTTTCCCTTTAATCCGAAACACAGCGAACTGTTTCACGGTTGAAATAAGAAAGGCGGTGGTACATATTCAGACGACCCTACATACGGGCCTACCACCTAGTAGAAATTATTGAAAAAAATCAATATAACACAGGCACACGACCACCACTGGTTTCGATCTGTTAGGGTTTGTGGTATATCGATCAACCTGTCATACAACGCTACCAGCGTAATTCACAATATAAGTATACAAAATAACAAACTATTTAGTTTTTATTTTAAACATTCGATTCACAACAGAAAATAATGGCTAAATGTATACTCGGTCCATATCAGCTTTATTGCACTTCATCTGTATTAAACTCACGTTACGTGAAGCTTTGAATGTACATTTCGGACCCTCCTGTCTGTCCATTAGTGTCCTGCAGTGGAGGGATACGTGTTTCGTAATTAAATCATCTATAAATATATATACGAATGTGATATTTCTATTTTTTAAGCTGCAACCTACAATATATTGATGTGGATGCCAGATTCCAGTTCTATATAAATATTTGACTCATCATCACCAGCCTATTTACGTCCCACTGCTGGGCACAGGCCTTTCTACGTGATAGAAACACACGAGGAGTTTGGGCCATAACACCACCACGCTGGCCTTATGCGGGTTGGTGAGTTAAAGCGGTTGCATGAACAACCGGGACCAACGGTTTAACGTGCGCTCCGAAGCACGGAGCTCGAGTTACTCAACTTTGATTGACCCATCCCAGGATCGACCATGGCGAATGTTGCTGTTTTTTCGTTTCGAAACTAGAGCGCTCAAACCAAGTTCCTCAACTATTTGACTACTGATCAATTATTCTGTCTAAGTCAGAGGTCGCGGGTTCGAATCCCGGCAGGAGCATAACATGGTTTTTTTTGTGCCTGATGTTAACGGGTCACCGTAACTTAGTAACGTTCGCAGAACCTTGATCATCAACATTATCAAAATTAATAAAAAAGCTATAGAAATTAGGAAACGAGTCCCCGGCTAAAAGATAACGTTTTGTTACGTTAGAATACGCTAAGTTACGATCACGAATTATGGATGCTTTTAGAGGAAAACTAGCGGCCGCCCGCGGCTCCGCTTTACAGTTCGATAGAGTATACTCCTGAGGTGGTCTCACCAAGTCAGGATCTGATGATGGGATCCTAGGGAAATCGAGGGCAAACCTCAAATTTTATAGGCACGTATTACATGTTTCATTTTTTTAAAAAGTTATTCAAGTATTTGCTACTGATAATCATCATCTAATGTGGTGAGCTGGTGATAGAATGTACAACTCCTTAACGACTAAGAGTTGGAAGAGAATTCTTCAAATATTATAGACCGATTTTATAGTTTTATTCTATCAGGTTATTTGGATGGAAGGTAAAACTCAGTAACGGTTTATAGTTAGATTATACTTTATCAGTGGTAGGTACGATACGATAATATGAAACAATATTATGTAATTCAACTAAAGACAGACAAGTCTATAATGCTGACGGTCGCCTATGTAGCTTCGCCCTTAAAAATCCCAAAAATTGTGTAAAATATTTAAACAAATATAAAACCGACTTCAAAACACTAAAAAGAAAAAGAAATTTTTTAAGTAACTAGGCACTTATCTCATAAAAATGTATTTTTTTGGAGTTGGTGCTAAGCTGTTTACAGAAACGATAGAAAATGACATCTGTATCCTGTCAACATAAATATCTCTTGATTTATATGAATAGTGTAGGCAACGCATGAGTAGTGCCCATGGTGCTACGAGCGCCTATAGGCTACGGTCACAACGCATGAATAGTGCCCAAGGTGCTACGAGCGCCTATAGGCTACGGTCACAACGCATGAATAGTGCCCAAGGTGCTACGAGCGCCTATAGGCTACGGTCACAACGCATGAATAGTGCCCAAGGTGCTACGAGCGCCTATAGGCTACGGTCACAACGCATGAATAGTGCCCAAGGTGCTACGAGCGCCTATAGGCTACGGTCACAACGCATGAATAGTGCCCAAGGTGCTACGAGCGTTTACGCTACGGTAACTTGTCGTATAGTGATATAAAACATTGTTTCGGTTTTCATCAATTTTTTTTTTCTGGTTGTTTTAGCGGAGTCGCTGTTGTCGCTGCCAAAACGATGGCTCAGCGCACAGGGCTATGGTGCCGAGAGCGAAGAGTTCCAGGTGCGTATCAAAAGATATGTTCCAAAAATGTATGGTGACCCGGCCAGGTCCATGTACACTATTCTGAAAAATAGCTTAAAATATACAGAACATTGTTCAATAGTTTCCTTTTATTTACTTTGTTGGATGGTACAAAACAAGTATTTTTTTTTATATATACAACTAGATGACAAACAAGCTGACGGCCCACCTGATGGTAAGTGGTTACCGCCGCCTATAGACACCTGCAATAACAAGGAAAGATCACTTGATATTGCTGGTGCGTTGTCATCCTGAGGCCTAAGATGAAATGCCGTCACTCACACACTGGCTGTTTTTATTTGGAATAGAGAGTTTCGAAAGTATGATAGGTTACTTTTAACTAACCTTTACTTTTTTCACAGAATTACCAACTGGCCAAGCTGCCAGTGCCCGACCTCCAGGCTACGATGGACAGCTACCTGGAATTTGCGGCGGTGGTGGTGGGGCAGCAGCAATTGGAGCACACGAAGGGGCTGGTGCGCGGCTTCTTGGAGGAGTTGGGACCAAGGCTGCAGGAGACCCTGCTGGATAGACAGAAGGAGATGGACAACTGGGTAACCCTATTGAGAACTTATTCAAGCGTTTCAACCAACAACATCAGGGTTTATTTCATAAAAGAAGGAACGATGTAGTGGCTCATTCAAATTTGCATAAACACAATTGAATACTCACCTTCATAGTAACACAAACAGAGAACTATACTACTGAACCGAAAAGGATAAAATAATTGAAATTACGTAGGTACTCATCCCCTAGAACAGTGGTCGGCAAACTTATTGGCGAAAGAGCCAAATATGAACATTACAACAAATAAAAAAATGGGAGCCAGATCTGCTTGTTTATTAAACTTTTATCACACTAAATAAGTAGTACCTACACTAAATAAAACTAAATTTCATACTTAATAAATATTTATTAATGCGAACAATGTGCTTGCTTCTCCTTGGAAAGTTTGAGTAAGTCAGGTTTGTATGTTGTTGTTTTTAATTTTAGGCATGATTCCAAGTTCTCATCAATAAGACTTTTTTCTTACCAAGTTTTTTTTAAATTAAAATATTATTGCGCTTTCCGTGGATATTTGTGTTGTGCCAGAGCCGCACTTAAGGAGCCAAAGAGCCACATGCGGTTCTGGAGCCGCACTTTGCCGACAACTGCCCTTAACCAACTTTAATATGTGTAAAGGGGATGAGTACCTACTTAAATTTAATTATTTTATTCTTTTCAGTTTTTTTTTGAAGTCGGTTTTAATTTTTGTTTAATTATTATTTTTGACAATTTTTAGTGATAACTGTCTAAGGTCGAAGCTAGATGGGTGAATGGACCGTCAACTTATAATGTTTCCTAACATCGTATCGTTTCACTAAAAGCACATAGGAAAGCAAAATTCCGCAATTTCGCTTGCATAGACGACTTAATAATTTCAGTTTTTTTTATTTAAAAATTTTATGTGACCAAATGCCAACAATTCCGCATCGAACAAAAAAAGAATCACGTTAATCGGATCAGTAACCTAAGTCTTGGTTATTTAATTACCAATTATTCTGAATAGTGTTCTTTACTTTCTACCTTTAAATTTTTTTTCTACTTTTATTTTTGCTATTATATCTGTAAGTATTAAAAATCATTAATCTTAACACAGGCCTTTAAGCTTAAAGCAAAGCTCCAACCCATTGCTTCTTATATACAAAATTGATCATTGAAAGAAATATTTTTTTTAGTTATCACGTATAAGTCGGAAACCGCTAAAATCCCGTTATACCTAGGCACGCATTTTGAAAATGACGCCACATGCGCTTAGTGAAAATTAGAACGACACTTTTCGTCTCATTATAAAACGTATTGAGCATAAAAGAGCTCCCAAGGAGGTTTGAACATTCAGCCTATTTATCCTCGTAATGTAAAACTCCCTGGTACAAGTCTTTTATATTTTATGGAAAAAAAAACTATAAAGGATACGCACGGTGCCATACAACGGAGCGTGAGGTAAAATGGGTACTTAGGTGGGAGTACGTCACAGGAGTATCTCTTTTACCGCCCGCTCTGTTGTATGGTGCGTAATATTCAATATACATTTTATTAAGAAAATGTGTCGAGTTGTGAAAAAAAATATTCTGAAACTGAAAACAGTCATAATGATAGTAAAAATTTCATAATGAAGTGAGAAATATGAAATGAACATGAATTACATCGAACTAGCAAACCCTAATCATGCTCAAACATAGTGCGTTTTGCTTCTCAGAATCTAAACCAAAACAATAGCTAGAAATCTATTGTTTCCCTCAGCCTCGCATACAGAGAAAACCATTGCAAACATGCGTTTTAAAAAAATAAACTCGACTTAGTTCTACAATGAGTAGTACAAAGTACGTCTTGCTGATTTACTTAATATGTTCCTCACATTGCTCAGCTCTTCAAGGTGTGGATCATTTGTTAGAAAGCACTGTAAGTGAGAATCAAATCCTCAAGAAGATTTTACTATCAGTGGACGAAGCAACGAACGATGAACATTTATTCGATGTGACTTTGAAATTATTAAAAAGTTTGTGTGTGTGTATGCGTGAAACTTTGAAACGTAATGAACAAAACAACAAGTATGTATTCGCTGGAGATACAAATAATTTGCAACTTGAAGAAGATGTGGATTACCTTAATAAAGACGCACTGAAATTATACAAAAGAATTTATAACAATACCTGCTTCGATTTACGACAAGACTTACTTACAAAAGTAAGTAAAATGCACGAAATTATTTTAGAGGATGATGAGAAATTAATGAAAAATTCTACTTGTGGTAACAAAATTGGAATAACAACTGAAAAAGTCATTCAAGTGAGTACAAACATGCAGCCTGTTATACAACGCAACAAAAAATCTCAATTAAATAATGTGTTGTTCAAAGCTTTTTCAGAAACAAAGCGATTTCACAAGTATACAATTAGGAGAAATAATTTATTTTCAAGTTCTAGTGCACAGCTATCAAACAAGACAAGTCGAAGTGTTATTGTTATATTGACTCTCTATCCTAAGCACATTAATGAGAAAGAAGAGAACTCCACCATCATTACAGAAAAACAATTGAATGAGACACTTCACACATATTCTCCTATAAACATTGATATTTTAGACACTATCTACAATAGTAATAAAATATCTGAAAGGAAAGCAAACGAAAACATAAGTGTCGATTGTCATCTGAAGTCAATATACGTTTTTCTTATGGAAAGTGAAAAAAGAAATATGACCAAGGTCTTTAAAATATTAAGAAAAAAAGGAACAATTAAAATCTACGTAGAGGTGATAACAACTGGAAATCGAACCGATTACAGTAACATCTGTTGTGATAGCGAAGAAAAAGTAGCTTGTAGTACATTGTCAATAATTAAATATATGACTCCCAAGGAAACTGAGCAAAAGAATGACAGTGATAACAAAACTAATACTATATTTCACACTATATCCAAAATAAAATCTTACGTAAAAATGTACGAGTCAAGCAAAAAACCACAGCCCCTAAACACAACCACATTGAAATATCCAACAAAAGATATATTAAAATATTTTTATAAAATTTTGCATGATAACGAATTAGAATCTTTGACTTCAACAACGGCTCAAGTGACAAAAATGCGACAGTATAGTTCATTTCTTCAAAATATCAGCCATCTTGAACCTAAACAAAGAGTAAAAACTGAACCTAAAGGCCATTTAAATAATGATGAGAACACAACAATTTCATCTTTGAAGGTGCGTACCCCAAGTATCTTTAGTAAATACATCGATTTTATTATCAATAGTCAAACTGGAACAAATATGACTAAGGACCTAAAAAATATTACAGGATTGCCAAGTGGCACGTTATTAATAAAAACAATGCACAGAGATTCAGACAACTTATACAGTAACAATAATGCATCTATCAAAGGAAGTAATGAAATTACAACTACAAATAACTTAGATGTAACGGGTTCAGGTGGTAATAATAGCAATTCAACACTGTCTGCTGTATCAAGGCTTAAAAGTAACGATGTAATATACCAGAACACCGAAAACTACTTGGCTTACATTGAGCATACAAATACTACTGCAACGACCAACTACAATAATTTTCCAACTATCTATGTTAACATAACTATTGAAAGTTCCAATGTAATAACGAATGAAAGTCTGTCTAGCCTATACACTGATGTACATATTTTGACAACAGAAAAGGTGACTTTATACGTTGAAGACGACATAGCATACAATATGAATAACTCAAAAGGAACTTTTGTAGAAAATGTATACACTACCAGGGATACAGATAAAAATAGAATTTATAAAGACAGATCTACGAAACTAAATTTGAAAATAAATGCGGAGACAAATTTTAATAATAAACAATCAATACTTGAGAATCAGGTAATAAAATCAACGCCATCAAATAATCCAAGAATGATGCTTGTTGATACAGATGTTATTAAAAATCATAGTATAAAAAAAGAAAATGATTATCAAGGATTATACAAAGAAAACCATACGCAAACACTTGAAAATGGCATCAAAAAGCGTACTGTTAGTGATTTGGTAACAAAACCTATAGTTTTAATTTCAAGCAGATTTGAAAATAGTGAGAAATTAGATACTGTTTTAGATGCAAACACAATACCAGCAAAAGAGAAGATTAATAAAGACTTAAATATTCTCAACAAAACTAAATTAATGTCTATAAATACTAAAAATAGAAACTCGCAATCAGTATTACATTTAAAAGGAATAACGTCAGGTAGCAATTTTATGAATCATACGGCTTTGAAAAATAATATGACCGATATTACTTTAAATTATTTATATACAAGTGATTTCTTTCCTACGAAACAGAAAACTAAGCGACTTGTTGAAAATAAGAATGAAGAATCTGCTGAAGAGAAACTCAATTACACTTTTAAGGATTACTTCAAAACAAACATTGTTAATAATTTACATGGCGCGAAGATATTAACTGAAAATTATACAGAATTTTTGATGCCCCGAAGTTCTGAAGTGAATGTTACATATACCATGAATTCCACTCAAATTCCAAAAGTAACAGAAAACACTTATCGGTTCATAGCCCCACTGTCACTCGCTCAACATACATTGGAAAAGCAAACATCTATGCTTAAGCCTGATGTGGCGGCAATTACGACATATTTTATCAGTACACCTGGAAAAGATCTAGATTACATCGAAACCAACAAAAAATATACTACATTGAAACCAATCGAAGAAAATAGGACTCAACCTATATTTAAGCCAATACAAAACTTTGTTCCTTTAGATTTGACAATAATGCGAGAAGTATCTGATTTAACCACAAAGCGTTTTTCAACTGGGAAAAAAATCCTGCATGTCAACCCAAAATTTCAAACAACTCTGACTCATGGTTTGGTTACTGTTCCAAATACAGTGCCGATAAAAGGTATGCATTCACCGAAATCTTTCTATAAAACAGACTTATTTAAGCACTCAAATAATCCATATCTAAAAAATAAAACTAATGTAAAATATGAAAACTTACCATTAAAATATGACAGCGAGAAAATTTATTTAAAAAGTTTAGCAGATGAAGGAACAATTTATTTTCAGAACTTTATGGATGGAACTAAGAACAAAACTATTTATGATAAATCAAATACCGATGTTGATAAGAAAAACTATAGAAACGATTCACAGCAACAACATTTACAAACATTCACTAATGATAGAAAACAAATTCCAACAAATTCCATTCAAATAAAGAATTTATTAAAACTTCAAACGTCACCTAGAGGTAAGAAAAATAAAAGTCTGATTTCACAAACAGCAGTTAAACAGATTGTAACAGATATCATATCTAAAATGACTACATTACAAAATAACAAAATATATTTACCACAAGAAAATAATACAAAAATAATATCCATAACATCATTGCCCATGTTGAAAACGGTAATTACCGATAGTAATGAAAGACAATCCATACCTGGAACAAGCAACTCAGTTCTTAACACAAATGAGATGACAACAAACAAAACAGTCAATGATTCACATATATCACTTAATTCGCATGAAAATAATGTTAAATATAATAACGTAGCAGCCTTTAATGTATTAGATCTTCATGCTTTAGACAAATCAAAGTCAAACGTAGTATTTAAAAATAACTATACAATTGATACTTCGTTTTCAGAAATAAGCCCTTTGCCTGACAACACAAGACTAAATGAAACTGTTCTGACAAGCTATTTGCAAATGATTACAAGATCTCTTTATAATACAACTCAAAATAAGAAAAATGACAATATAAACAACTTAAAAAGAAAAAAAGATGCCAATAACTACTCAACTGGAACCTTGTATAGGAATTATTCTATTTCAAACTTGTTTCTAAATTTAAAAAATATAAATAAAACAATAAGACCTCAAACATCATTACTTGAAAACGAAAAACCATTAGGTAACAACAGATTTACAGCAGAGTTTCAGCAAACAGATGATATTAACGAAAACAATACCAACAAAATTGAAACTGATGTAACTTTTAATTATAAGAAATCTGTCAGCTTAGAACTGACTAGCACAGTAACTTTTACTATATTCAATACATTACATTACAAAAGTAACCTCAAAAAATATGATGTAAGTAAGAAAACCATTACCAATTTGAAAGATTGGATGGAATCGACAACACCTTATATAACTAATAAAATGTTTGACACAAACTGTCTTACCAATGGTTTTCAGAAAGAAACAGATGACGACAATAACAATGAAATCAACCAAAATAAAAATTTCAAGACATCAAACAGCTTAGACGGTACATATATATTACCTCCAAATACAATTAAAACATCACAGTCAAGTCAAATAAGAAATGTTAATTATATTACTAAGACTATGTTGACATTTCTGAACGATGTGGAAAAAACAACCAGTCCTCACAAGATAGAGAATCAGAAAGTAATTGTCACATCAATGCACAACCCAGCACATGGTACAAATAAGTCTTTCATAATCAAAAACCAGACAACAACCGATATAATACATAAATTTAGAGAAACAAACCAAGTTTCGGAAATTTCTACAGAAAAATCATATGAAGTTAGCAAAATGGCAACTAAACAAGTCTATAGCAATATTAGCATTAAACAAAACGACGAAACTCAAAAACCTTCAATGATCACCGTGAGTGGGTGGTCATTTCTTATTAAACCAAAAATAAGAAGAGAGAAAAATAATAATTCTAAAGGAAATCTTGATGAATCTACCATTATTGCTAAAATATCAACCGAAAATAATGAAAATAGATCAACAGTAATTGAAACTCAAATTATGATTCCGGACTTGTCAATAGGACTGAATAATGTCAAATACACAACGAATAATAAATTAAATATAAATTTTTCAAGACAAGAAAAAAATACCTCACACACATCTTCTGACTATTCAGCATTGGCATTTCCAAAATACACCACAAAAAATAAACCAACAATCGAGCCTATTGAAAGCAAATTAAACTCCATTAAATATGTGAAGACTTCTACAAACACGATTACTATTCCAAAAAGTACTGAGGCTAAGTCTGTATCAATGAAGGATCATTCTTTTGAAATAGAAAGAAATGTTCCAGTAGCTAGAGGTATTAAGAAAAATCATACGATAGTTTTACCTTCAATCAAAATACGTCCATCTACAATTAATGACAAAGACTTAATGAAGAAGTCTCCAAACAACAATGTCTTCAATATTTTATCTCACGCAACAACGAAGACAAAGTTGAAACCAAAAACGGCAAGTTCTTTTGAAGTTAATAGTAACCAACCATTATTAAAAAAAAACATTATAACTCACACAAATTTTGAATATGATGAAACTACAAATAATATAAGTCGAGTTGAGTCCAAAAGTTTTAGAAACACATCATTTTTTATCAGTAATTTTGGAACGGAGGTCGATTCTTTTAATACACAAAGAAAATTTACAAAAAGTAAAGATTTTGAACAAAAAAGTTCTTATTTAAATTTGGAAAATTTAGGTCATTCAATAACCAACGAAATCATGAAAAACTCACTAGACACAAGCGACAAAACTACATATACTACAAATTCATGTCACTTGACTTCGACCACAAGAACAAGTATGACAAAGCCTCAAATGAACTTTATAACAAACAAAGCCAATAATAATTCTTCTGAAGGCAAAAGTAATCAAACAATAATAGGAACGATTAAAGATACACCAAAGTATCTAAATATAATAAATATGAGTCAATCAACAACTGAAGTTATAAGAATTACATCAATTTCCGATAGTTTCTTTGAAACTTTCAAAGAAAAAAACACATTGAAATCTCTAAATATATCTAAAATAGTAAAAGACAAATCTTTAGAATCACAAATAATTAATAAAACGGGTACTTATTCCAAAGTACCAGTGAATCAAATAACTTCTAAAGGGAGTAAAGAAACTTTTGATAATTCATCACTTCCTGATAAATCTCCAACAAACATAAATAAATTAACCACAGGGGTATTTAGAAAACAATCGTTTTTTGATAATAATTTCAGAACTTATGCTAACAAAGAAACCACCAAAATAAAGCTCCCAATTAGTCCTGAAATAATAAAATTGAGATCTCCAGAAGTGATAGAAACCCAACCCAAAATAAAAACAACGGAAGATATCCATAAAATATCTATATATTTTAATACAACAACAAAACCGCTTAGACAAAAACTGACTAACGATAGTGATTTTCAAACATCCAATGTTTTAACAAATACTCGACAGAAGATACATATGTTTGGTCAATATGTTGAACCCGTCACAACCTTAAAGACATTTAACCAAACTACAAATAAATCAATAATGACTTCTAACAAAATTGAAATAAAAAATGAATACCCTAAGCCGGCCCAACAACTAGCAACAATACCGATTGATGACTCGTTGAGCTTACAACAAAATATAAGTGACACAAAAGATAATAATAATCAGAAAATATCGAAAAAAGCAATTAGTATTACATCGCCAAAGAATGACGATAGTAAGAGACAATTTTATTATGCAATAAACAAAAATTCGCAATTTTTATCTAACTTTTTCAATTATTACAATTATAAATATATTGGCGTTACTCCTGGTGTAATCAAACTTGATGCAAAAACTACAGTAAATAAAACATTCGAATTAAATTCAAGTAAGCTATTAAACAACAATTTTATAACAAACATTTCTTTTGTTATAAGCCCTACTACTAAAAGTCATGCAACAACATTAAGTATTCAAAATACTTCTCAGATTTTTCCTGAAGAAGTAAGCTATACAACATTCAAGAAAATTAACCAAAATACTTTAAAGTATAACTATAAAAAAAGTTTTTATAAAAATACATTCATTACTAAAAGGCCTGAATGGATAAATACTCAAGCATCAAGATTATTGCTGTCATCAAGTTCAACGCCTAACACTATACCTTCATTGGAAAATCAAAATTATAAATATCTAAATCAAGAAAAGAAATATTCCACATCATTTATTACTACAAGGCCTGAATTTATAGTAACTCAAGCATCAAAATTAACCGTGTCATCAAGGTTAATGCCTAATACTATACCTTTATTGGCAAATCATAATTATAAAAATCAAAGTCATGACAAAAAAATACAAACTACTTTTAAGGACAGTGTTAATAAAATCAGAAATTATTATAATGAGAATAACACGTCATTCATTCAATCCTTCAAATCTACTGACTTTTCTTTGTCACTCTCTAACACAAAGTCTATAAATACTGTGGAATATATAAATTTTGACAAACCTAAATCATTTGTTACTTTAACGACACCTTCAATGAAATTCAAACAAAGCACATATTTGTCAACTACAGAACGTGTAAGCTTAAATACAAATTATGACACTATATTTGTAACGCAGGTTCCCAAGCCTGAAACTGGTTCTTATACTCAAAATGATAAGGCTATTCTATCAAAATATAAGCAAATGCTGGAAATAAAAATAGAAACCACAACGGAAGATTTCTCACCGACAACAAGAAAATCACAAAATTATAAGTTACAGACAAATAATCTGAAATATCTGTCAACTAAAATACCTGAAGTTATTATTTATAATAACACATATATTAGTAGCACAGATAATGTAAAAACTTTTGAAACTAGGAGTTTTAAAGATGGTAATATCATTACAGAGAAGAATCTTATTTTATCTACAAATAAAATTATTAAAAAGAGCGATTACAAAAGGCCACTGGTGATAAATCCTACTTCGACGTGGCCTAGCCATAAAAAAAAGAAAATTTTAGATTATTATAACAGTTTGAGTACTCAAGACAATACCATGACAGAACGTGCAGAAAATAAGGAAATAAGCAAAAATTTAAACACTGATAGAATACTTTACTCTCCGACGTCTAACCAAAATATATTCACATCTAAGGAATTCATCACTAAGACTAAAAATAACAGAGTAACAATGGGATTACTGGAACAAAATAATACAGTAGTCTTTGCAGACACGATGACAAGTAATAGTAATAAAACTCAATTTATGAAATCAGTTGCTCCAAATACAATCACTTCAGATTTATTACCACGGATTCACAGCACAAATTTATATTCACATCTTATCTGGGACACAACATTGCTGCACTCTAAAAAGAATGATAAATTATCAAGTTCGTTGCCATTCGCCAGCCAACAAACTGCCGCAATCAAACCAAGCAAGACAACGAGTAAAACTGATTTGGGATACGATAAACAGAAAAAGATTTTACGCACAAATGCAAATAAAAATTACAATAATGATGTAAAAGTAACATTTCTTGATGCCACATCATATAAGTTACCAGCAATTGAATCATATACAGAAGATTTCAGATATCATAAAATAAAAGAAAACGCAAAAATTAATACATTTGCAACAGCTGCTAGAAATATTCATAAAGGAGGCATATTACGTGAAAATGCTAATAAAAACAACGAAGTGTTACCGAAAGAGCGCAAAACAGAAAAGCACACTTTTCTTACAAAGTCAATAAATTCTACTATCTTATCAACTGGCATTCCAAATTTTACAAATATGAGAGCTGCAGTGCCAAGATATGAAGATCTCAAAATAAATACTGTAACAGAAAAATACTACACCATTAGTCCGTGTCAAGAAAAGGAATCTAGAAATAGTTTTACGAATAATGTAATTTCAGGAACAAATGATGACGCTGCAGATAAATCAAAAAGTCATTTTACAACAAAATACAAGTCTATAACACCAAATGAAAATATCACCACTTTAGAGTATAGTACTGGTAGCTATAATTTGTTGTCACCAACACTTCCGTATCAAAGCATATTGCATACAAAATCAGAAAATTATTATACTCGTCAGATAACAACAATAGATGAGATTTATAATTTGACGTCTTATTTTTCTCCGAATCTTTCATTTCATAGCCATATTTCACTTGAGTCCAGCCCTACTCTACAATCAACACAAAGCTATAATATATATAAAGATTCATTAAACATGACTTTAACTGATGTAACAACCAGCAAAAGTAACGGTAATGTGATAAACTTTTCTAACGACATTGAAAATAAAAGAAAACTGTTTATAGAACACCCGGGACAGGAAATTCTTTCCACCAACATTGCAAGTACTGTATCAGCCGTCCAAAACAGCCAAAATAGTGCAGTCATATCAACACAAAACACTTTCAATGAAAGGAACAAAAATTTAGCTGAAATAAATTCTTTAGGAACGTCATTGGATATATTTTTAAATTTTAATTTATCTGAAGATGTTGACAGCAAGAAGCAGTTTCGGATTAAAATGCTTACAGAACCCAAAAATATGTTTTCAACATTGGAATTAAACCATACTAAATATTCAGGTAACAAAGTCAATTATGACCTCGATAATGAAGATATTAAAAACGTTAGTACTTTACCTTTGCCTCATAATAATTTAAGTAATACGAAAGTTTCTGTAGATAATAAAATAAATAATGATAATTATGGTGATAAGGGCTTAGATAACAATAAAAGCAACAATGCCAATTATATAAATGTGAAAAATATTACAATATTCCAAGACAAAACTAATATTTTTCTAAACATTAAAAATAAACCATCAGATAATAAAATCGGCATTGATAAATTTTATTTGTCAACCAGGAAAGTAATGAATTCAAGTTTAAAGGCGTTTAAAAAACAGAACGCTCCTTTTAACCTTAATAAAAATGAATATATCGCAACAACACAAATGAACACCACAACACCGAGTGTAAATATAAATAACAACCTAAGTGAAACTTTAACTTCAACATTTCAAAACTCAAATGAAACAAAAAACAGTGAAAACAAAAACTTAACAACTTTACTTCACACTGAAGAAGTTTCCTTAAAGTCTGTTATAAATCAAAGTTATAAAAAGACAGAATCATCTTTCCACAAAGCCACCCAAATAGAAAGAAACAATGCAAATGCTACCAACAAATTATTTATTACCACAACAAACATCGCAACCATTTATCATTCTCGTAAGAAACCTGATGAGACCACGACAATCAGGGGCAAAACAGTAAAATACAATACGTATGAACCCTCAACTGTAGAAGATTTAGAAATAGTTACGGGATTGAAAGCAAAAATTACTACATTCAAAATGAATCTTTCGACACAGAAAGAAAAAATCCACCAAAATCCGGTGAAAATAAAAAATATGACGACATGTGCACTGTTGAGAAAACTGAGTCACCAAATCAATCAAGGCTTAAAAAAATTTAGAGAACTAGTCGAAACGTCTAATTGCTCCGAAGAAACCATAAATTTAAATACAGACCCCAAATACAAAACTCGTAAAACCAATGTTATTACAAAAAATATGAAGATCAAAACGAATACAAGTCCAAAATATAATTTTCTAGACCCATTCGGTAAGTCTAATATTTATCCCATAAAAATCGATTTTCCAAATAATAAGAGAAAACTTTTAAGAAGAATCCAATTGGTTGGAAAAAATAAAAAAACAATGACTATGCCATACTTTAATACTGCTGAATTTTTCGCTCAAAGACGATTTGTAACACAAAAAAGTCCAGTCAGCTTATTTAATTTCCGAAAACAACCATTGATCATACAGAAACCATCAAGCATTTCGAGACATATTATAATAAGGCCAAAATTTAACGAAATCGATAAAGCAAAATTAAAAGTTAAACCAAAAACTTTGAGAATGGAAGATGACATAAACTTATACAGGGAAGATTTTCAAATTCACCATCGAGCTAGTTTATCGTGGAGAGATAAAGTCAATTTCATGCATCAAATGTTTGAGAAACCATCTCCTACTGCTAGTCCTGCAATCATTGCCGATAACGTATTAGTGAGACCACCTCCTTCCACAGAGCCTAGATTTTTAAGAGATCGAGTAGACTCTATCCGAAGTTATTTGGTGAATTCTAATCTAAAGTCTACAACAAAGGTTCATTTCTTAGGTCCTGCTTCAGATGAGTCTCGATATTTTCCAGAATCTGACGAATTGGTGTTTTCTCAAAGAAGAAGTAATTTGATAGAAAAAAGGGTAAAATCAAGAACGACTACAACTACAACCTCAATAAAGCCGAGGAGAACCAGATCACGTAAAACGATTTTCTTTTTAAGTCCTACTGTGCCTTACAACCGTTATTTTTAAGTTTTCCTATTTGAAGTGTATAAATATACGATTTTGTAATGAAACTAGTTTCAATCGCACACTATCATATCTCCATATACTTAATACTGATAAAGTTGATTTGATCGCCAATATTAAACAAAACAAGCGTAAAAATACTTTGAAAGATATTTACATTTTGTTTCCCCTGCATTAATGAAGGAATCAATGAAGGTTCTTATGTTACGCATTGTTTCTAAAATGACTCACGCGCTTCGCTCGAGCCATTCCCTTGAATTATACAGATCACCGATATCAATCGACAAGATCAAGTTTCTGACAACATCGAGTTATTTTTTGCAGACTATTTAAATATTTTTCCTATATAGAAAGAGTTTTAGCATCGATTCCTAACAGTCGGAAGTTTAGCGCCCAATTATCTGATTGAAGTGGGGCGCTTTTAAACTAGCTCTCTGTGCCCTCGGTATCATTCTCATGTCTTTAAATAATTAATTAGAGCTTTTGAATTATTTTTTTATCATTTTGTTTTACTAGCCCGGATGACAAGCTAGCTTATTGACCTCCTGATGGCTATTACGATCAGGCGGACAATAAGATATTACAGTGACTAGTGAACCGGACATTTTGAAATATCATCAAGTTTATGATTAAGTAAAATGTCGCATCGTTATTAAGTTAGTTCACGTTTCCGCTAATACCGCGGCGGACGCGTACCTACTCATTCTGTCATTAGCATAATTATCATATTGGTATCAAGGTTTCTTTATAATCAATCAGCGCATAAAATATAAACTTTCAATCATCAAGTACGTTATCAGCTAACTGTCAGCGTAGTCTACAGCTCTTGTAAAACTAAAACTCACGCATTGACAACCATGTAAAAAATTTAAAAAGAAGCGTTACGGAGACCGCATATCTACAACTTACGCAACGTGTTATCGATGATCTTTATCGACCTTACTCACCACAGAAACACAACACAACAATATAAGTAGGCTCGCCTGATGGTAGGTGATGATAAGGCCGAAGATGGAAGCGAACCACATCCGAATTCTTCAACAGAGGAACGCAAACGGAGCAGAAAATTATGGTCCTCGTGGGAATAGGCCACAAAGGCGGTTATAAGAGTTATTTGACTGCTCACTCCTGTACTCGAATTGAGTGCTCCACCTCCAATCAGGAAAAATTGTGCACTAACTCTTTCTATTGTGATCAAATATTTTATGTCACCCAAATGGATATTACCGCTTGTAATTGTTTTTTCTTTCTTCTCCATATCAGCCACACCGGCACACGCAATAAAAAAACCTATTGTCTGAGATGTAGGTACTTCATTGATCAAAACTGTTATATCAGTAATCTATAAGACATCGCGACTATTTCTATTTGGACCAAGGACTAGCTTTGTCATATTGTTACAATTACAAATAAAGAAAGAACACGATGAAAAAATATATGCTCCAGCCGAGACAACAGGAGGAGGGGGAGTAGGCGTTTAAACGCATCAAAATCATTAAAATGTGGTTAGCTTTGTCATGTTGAGGTCAGCTAAAAATTAAATACAAAAGTAAGAAAGTACATTATTTGGCTCTAAAATAATAAAAGCATTAATAAATACATATTATTATGTTAATCATCAGAACCCATACTGAACATATCAAGAACTTAAAGTTCCATTTTACAAATGGCCATTATTCCCAGCTATCGCTCATTCAAACCACTAAACTCCAAGCCTTCAGAACTTGGACAGTAGGTTATCACAACTAAAGATAGGAATCCAATCCAATCTTTTATTTTAATCAGGTGACAGACTGGTGGCTAGACGATATGTACCTGAAGGTGCGAACTCCACTGCCAATCAACTCGAATCCAGGCATGGTGTTTCCTCGCAGACACTTTGCTAAAATGGACGAGGTGGCGGATCTCGGAGCGCTGTTCATTGATGATCTACTGGATTACAAGGAGATGCTGGACAGGTATGTTAACATAGGCTTAGTAAGTCAGTCGAGTCGGACTCGGTAATGTGAGAGTAACAAACAAAACTGCCACAATCGTTACAGCGACAACAGCATTGAGACGACAAACGTTATGGCGGCAGCATTTTACGGAGACAAAATTAGTCACAGTTATAACCTAACCTACATTTTTTTGGTGACTTAATGGAAATTCAAAATAATTTAGTTAGGTTAGGTTTTGCTGGTAATGGAAATCGGTAATGTACGAGTAACAAGGGGTTAGAACTGTAACGGGATGCAGTGCTGGAGAGTATCCCCGTGTGTCAGGTCCATTGTGGGACTGGTAAATAACACATTTTAAAAAATAAGGAACATGTCAACTCTGAAAAGAAGTCATGATGATGTATGAGGCCATGTGAAGGTTGTCTTTAGGAGATTGCTGGACTGGATTGGACTCAGTTAAGCAAAGAGACTTTTAGTTTTTATTTGTATAATACGTTATTATCAACATTATCCACAAAGCAACTGCCCTGTTTAAGCCAAAGTACTCTGTGGACCGACTATTACCTTTGTTATTCCTTTGAAATGTTCCAAGACGGGGAATGTTGGCGCACGGAAAAGTTTCACTCCCAGCTATATATATATTCTAATGAAGTTCTATAAAAGTTATGCTGAGATAATTTTAATGACAAACTTGAATATCCAATATAGTTGTTAAAACTTCAGTTTGAAAGTTTTAAACTAAAATTATGTCACGAAAACGTCCTCTATCTTCGTAAGATGACACTTTGAGAGGTTTTCAACTCAACTAGGGTTCAATAATTGCTTTAGTTGTGTCGGTAATTTGTTTCAACAACGGAATAATAAAGTAAGTTTGGCGCAACCAAGCATTCGTGATCAGAACGAATGGTACTATGAACTTAGCAACTGTGCGCCAAAACCTGCCCTTATTACGACCGAAGAAAAATTGATTTATTCACTATCTAATCTGAGACGGTTGTGCTGCTTACTTTACAGGAAATTATCTATTAATGTTTCAAGACATGAAGTTTTTAATTCAGTATTTTACCGTCTATATATTAGGTCACATAAACATATTATAATATGAATTATATTGAGACGAAGTTTTTTTGTCTTTTCATTGCAAAAAAATGTTGAAATCTACCAAAAATCTACGACTTTGTTTTTGCGGCGCTTAAATGTATGTAGAGAATATGACAATTTCATCTGATATCTACTAAAATAGGTCACAAATAGAATGTCAATAAGTAAGATGTCATTGATCTAAGATCTATTATTTGATAGGGGAGAACTACCCTTAGAACGCGCGACCAGTCGTGACAAAGGTCAGCCGCTGTGCATGGAGCAGTTCTATCGTCTGCTGGGCGTGTGTCGCATCCCGGAGGTTGGACGGGACCGTCTGGAGCTGCCTCCTGTTAAGAGCGACTCACCAGAACCCGAGGAACTTGTGATCGTGGCTTGCAGGAATTATGTAAGTACGAAAGAAAAATTAAATAGAAGCGTATACTTAGCATTTCAGATACAGTACTGTACAAAGGTTTTGCAAAAGCTATCAGACTGTATTGTAATTTTACCATTTATTTAAATTAGTTTTCCGCGGTTTTCCGTAGTGCCTACATTGCCAACTTCCCTTTGTTTCTTGTTCATTCTATGGGGTTTCCTGGAAGAGATCGCTGTTGGCGATAAGGTCGACTATTGTGCAAATATTGTTTAATATTAGTTATTGCTATTTTTGTTTCTTTATTTGTGTGTGTTTGATGTTACGAAGATGCCACATTGAGTATCGGTACTTCCAAGAGGTTCAGTCTCTGTATGAAAACGCCACTATATTGGTCCGCCTTCAGAATCAAAACTCAAAACCAATACGACTTCAGCGAGGTGTGAGACAGGGCAATGTTATTTCGTTGAAACTGCTCTCAGCCACGTTGGAGGATATCTATAAGCTTTTGAACTAGAGAACGGAGAGTACATGACTCTACTTCGTTTTGCTGATGATATCGTAGTCAAGGCAAAGACCATTGAAGATTTGGACACAATGCTCCACGACCTCTGTAGAGTCTCCCAACAAGTGAGTCTTAAAATGAACAAGGATAAGACGGAAATTATGTTGAATTCCCATAATGTAAATTCAGTAAAGGTTGAGAGATTTGCACTGGAAGTTGTTGACGAATATATTTACCTGGCATAAATAGTCCAACTTTCAGAATGAGGTCAATCGATGAATCCAACTCCGAGAATATGCTGCGAAGCTTCTACTATACTCTCGCGGCCCAACTACCACAGTGTCTCAAGAAAAGTCTTCAATTTGTGTGAGTTGCCAGTGATGACTCACGGAACCCATATGTCTTCGTTCAAATTTAGTACCTAATTCCATTTCCATTTCTTTGCATTTAAAATGTATTAAGTTAATGTTTCTCTATAGATTTCAAACTAATACCTACTAGCTACATATTCATGAGAACATGTGCCCCAAATACGTTCACACCAGAAGTAAGTCCCCCAAGAGTTAGACAAAGTAAATTATTTTCCCTGTGCGCCGTAACTAAGTTATCACCGAGGGTCTGCGGCGCACTTAATCACTTAACTTGGCAACACGATGTTAGTGCTGTACCGCCAAATGGGTATTTGATATCTTTATGTATCAACGCCGTAGTAACTTACATCAAGATCGGTAATACCTCAGACCAAAGACCCCAGAATCGGTAATACAGATCAAAATATAAGTTTTGTTTATACAACTAGATAACAAACTGACGACCCACCTGGTGGTAAGTGGTTACCGTCGCCCATAGATAGACACGTGCTATTGCACAAGAAAAAAATCACTTTCATTTGAAGGAGGTGTTTCATTTTCGGCTATGAACATGCACAATACATTAAAAAAGGACAAAAAATTATTAAAACCACTAAATATTATTTTGCGTGATATTTTCGGCCGTGAAATCACGTACAAAAATATTTTAAATCATCCCATAAAAACCAAAAATGACAATATAGAAGGCCATATTAAGACATAATCTCTACAATATGTGGCCATATTTTTAAAACGTTCGGAAAATTGGCATTGGAATTTGTTTATGAGTAATTTGTGTTGACTTTTCAGGAAACCAATCCATCAGGATGCTTTAAAATATATAACATATTCCTTGGTCCATCAGTTTTACCCCATACCTGTAAAGGCCGCTGACCGCGGCCGGCTGACCCCTGGCGAAATGCAGGCTCAGCTGCTTCACTGCCTGGTGGATGCAGCTGGTGCCCCTGCAGCGCCTAGGGTTGGGCTGCTGTCCTCCATGAACAGGGACCACTGGGCCAGAGCGAGGGAACAGCTGCTCAAAGGTATTATGAACTGAACTGCCTCGTAGCCAGAATAAGTTACTTTAAAACGTTTAAAAGCACTCTTAATTTAACTCTATTATCTGATTGTCTTTCGTTTTGTCTTTCCGACGTCTCCTTAGCAAAACTTCAAACAAGATTGGATTAGAAGTAAAATATTACTTTTCGATTGTAGTCAGCAACTATTTCAATGTATAATAATTTGTGGTCGTCATAACTTTCATAGAGACGTCTGAAAAGTTGTGAGATGTTAAATAGAAATTATATTAACACCGACACTATTAAAAAAACTTTAAAATAAGATTTCAAAGTAATAATAAAGTATGAATAAAGAAAACAAACACCCAAAGTGATGCCGAAAAAGAAAATGTTCATCAGCCTGTATAAGTCTAACTTCTGTACCATATAGGTATATTATTTGACGTAGACCCAAATGCGGATTGTGAAAAATTTTACATTAATCTGTCGTGACGTATCATGATGCATTCTGTTGTGTCGCGATCAGAAGCGATCCCGATCGCATCAGAACGCCGGGTATGGGGGAGGTACGGGAGGCGGGCGAGCTGTCGCGTCAGACAAGTATGCACGTTAGGCTTAACCTGCCTTACAAAGCACTAAGGAGCTCTAGATGGTTGAACCACCCGGGATCGACCGAGGAGAAAGTTGCTTTGTTTTCGTAATCAAAGCCAAAGCGCTCTCATCACTAAGCCATAAGCACAAAACGATAAAGTTAAAATAATGTTTATCACCAGACGAGAACAACCGTCACAACCTAGAGCTGATCTCCCGCGCGCTGTGTATCCTCTGCCTGGACGAGGGCGGCGGCGACCGCGCAGACCTGGACCCCGACACCAACGCTATGCTACGCGCCATGCACGGCGCTGGCACCCGCTGCCACTCCGCCAACCGCTGGTTCGACAAGACGGTGCAGGTTGGTTGTAAATAAAGTACCTCCACCAGGTGGGACGTCAGCTTGTTTGTCTTGTTCTGTCTTCATCAAAATCTTTTTTTGTCCAGAACTAGATGATTAGCAAGCTAACGGGCCGACTTACAATGCAAAAGCAGACAGACAATACACAACACACAGACAGACTACAGACACACAACAGTCTAGACAATAACATAAAAACACAGGGTATTGAAATTGCTTTGTCATCCTCAGGTCTAAGATGAAATGGCTTTAATTAAGTAATGTAGATAATAACGCTGGCTACCTTTGCCTTTCATCTTAAACTATTTTACGGCGGAAATAGGAAAGGAAGTGGTATAGTACCCAGACGAGTCTACATACTGACTTGCACCACCTATCTTCAGTACAGTATTAAAAATTCCGGACCACCATATTACTCAGGTCAGGATCATATCTGGTGACTTCCGGATGCAATTGCAGCATTTTCACTTTTTCATACATAGTCAAGTGTAATTTTTCCGGTCATACGAAGACATAAATAAAATAAATAAAATAAAATAAAAAGTATTTATTTCGGACCGAAATCCATAGTGTTAGTAACAAAATAACCTTATAAACTATGTTAGTAATAACAAATTCTTTTTTAAAAATTAAAATTGAAATTGGGACAGTAAACAAATAAATAAAATAAGACACCACTATCACGCATATCGATTATACGTGATAGTCGCGTCCTTATTTAGGTGGACGCGAGTCCAGTGCTGCATTATAGCACTGTCCACATCCAACCTCCCCGCTACTGTCCTCAGGAGGCTGTTGGAGCTGCCCCGCACTCGCTGTAACAGGGAAGCGATACGTTTTCTGATGATAGCAGGAAGGCTATCAACCTCAGCTGTGGCGAACATCCCTGAAGCACTGCAGTAGCGTGGCAGTCCCAACAGCGCCCTGAAGGCGTTATTATATTGAGTACGCAGGGCCCTGTATGCTCCATAGACATAGCTATTTTTATTTCGATTTCATCATTGTTATATTTTTGTTCAAATTAGGATCGAACCATTGATTTATAAACCAGTTGACCAGCCGGCTGTCAGTTTTTCAAAACAATGCTTTATGATGAAAACCATTATATTCATCAATCTTTCTTCCTCAGCTGATAATATCATCAGATGGCACAGTGGGCATGTGTTACGAACACAGCGCAGCAGAGGGAGTAGCGGTAGTTCGACTGGCCGAGCGGGCTCTGGCTCGGGCAGAAGTAGCCGCCAGGCCCGCTCCCCCGCCAGCCCTGCTGCCCGCCCCACAAAGCATGAAGTGGAACCTTACTACCGAACTTCTGAGGACAGTGGAGCAGGCCGCTAGGGACCTTGATCGGTAAGCGCTTAGATTATATTTTTTTTATAACACTAAGTTGGCAATCGAGCATACAGCCCACCTGATTGTAAGCGCTTGCAACACCAGGGGTATCACTTGCGCGTTGCCGAACCTGTAAAAACCTTTTTACGCCTTTTTTTTAAGAACCCCATGCTGTATCACTCGTTCCAGAAAACCTCTGCAGGGAGCTCATTCCACAACCTGAGCGCTAATATTTTAGAGCAGTCATAGTAATAGTTTTCACCAAAAATTGGCCAGCAAAGGGGCGTGAAATATATCCAGCTGTTGCATCTTCTCTCTAGAAGTTATATTCTTCGTAAAATACTAACCAGCAGCGGCTCCGCCTCCGTGGAAATCAGTTATGGCGCCAAAAAGTAGCGTACCTCCTTTTTCAGCCTGTAAGTAATGTACCTTCATGCCGAATTTCATTTAAGGCGGTTCAGCGGCTAAGGAGGGAAGACGTAACAGACAGACAATGTTATTTTCACAATCATAATATTAGGATGGATCTGTGGATGTGACTAAAATATGCATAAGGATTGTTAAATCCTGCTTATAAACTTTTTGTTATTCTCTTTGCTCTCTGTGAAATCAATAGCATATTCTGGCTACAGTATCCTGTTTATCTTCTAAGTTTGTTTATCCATAGCATTTGCATCCTAGGGACCTGTATAGTCTTGAAACTATAGAGCACTATGATTGCAGCGCGATATCTGACCTGGACCACAAGGTGTACACGTACCGTGGCTACGGCCGGGAGTTCATGAAGGCCTGCCGCACCAGCCCCGACGTCTACATCCAGCTCGCGCTCCAGTATGCCTACTACAAGTACGTAGTCAATACTTCCATTTAATTACTCTTGGTTTTAGTTTTTATGACATATATAATAAGGGTATATTAACTTTACTAAAAGAAGAATGGATCGCAGATTTTTTATTTTTTGAAGATATGAACTTCGCACTAAAGTCAAAGAAACGGCACACTAAATCGATCGTCACATAGATCGTCATACAAAGGACAATTTTTTCATAAAAAGCACGGCAAATGACTCTACATCATCTGATGGTAAATGGTGAGAGGATGTGAGATAGGGTCGAGAAACTCTTCAGAGAGAGCGTGACCAACCTATCCAGCGCTGATTAATCATCAGCGGTGGATAGGTTGGTCACTCTCTCTGAATGACGCTCGCGTTTTGACCAACTGGACTCATCGTGGAAGCACTTAGCGAAGCCATCTCACAATGGCGAGCAATAATCCACGCCAATACCGAACCATAGTGGAACTTCCAGCAAGAATGCTGTTATTTCTGTAAGGACCATAATGCAGTCAATAGCACCTATTGTTACATTATCGAAATCATGACATTAAATTTGTATAATTATTAGCTTCGCTGAATTATTTATTATGCTTCGGTCGTATAAATTAGTTGGTCGGTTGTTACTGCAACCGCTTTAGTCCACTAATCCGCATTGGGCAAGCGTGGTGGTGTTATGGCCCAAACTCCTTAAGTGTTTCTCTCATGTAGAAAGGCCGATATAGAAAATGTGCATCATTAATCTGTATACAGGCTGGTGATAATGATAATATGGTCCATCCAGGATGTACGGGTACCTGGTGACAACATACGAATCGGCGTCCTTGCGTCGCTTCAGGCAGGGCCGCGTGGACAACATCAGGTCGGCCCACAGCGCAGCCCTGACGTGGGCCGCCGCTATGTGCACAGCGGAGACTCCGCCCCTGGCTGACTCCAGCGACGAGGGTCAGAAGAAGGTGTCGTTCAACTTGTATGGGGTGAGAAATGTTCTTCGAATTCTTGATAATTGAAAACTAAAGGAGGTAGTAAGTTTTGGACCAGCTCATGAGAAACATTTAAGATTGTATACAAAAAGGCGCTGAATAACATAGTTTCCAATTATTAACACAGAATTCTATTATTTTATTGTTTTTGTGAGCTATGAAGATATAAAACGACAGTGTAAAGTCGTAAAAAACAAATAGTTATTTGTTATACAAGAGTGCAAAGTTGCTTTTTAACCGCGTGCTCAATTTTGATGACCGAGCAAGCGAAGGATTCTAAAATTGAATCACGAGCGCAGTGATTGATTCAAAAATTAGAATCCTGAGCGTGAGCGGGGGAACAAAAGAGCACGAGGTGAAAAATCTTTACACTCGAGTGCAACACGTAACTTTTCATCCCACCTCAACGAGGAAATAACTAATGCAAAAAAAAAATCGCATTATTAACAGTTACAGTCAATTCTGTTGTCGTCAAATAAACTATCTCGTCGCTTCACTCATTTTAGGTTTTTTACTTGTTTTCAAATTTATTGTTTTAAGCCTATGGTTATAATAAATATGTCGCGAAAAAAAATGGCGCGCGCAAAGCAAATTAAACAAAAAGTACACCAAGAAGGTGCCGTTGTCTGAGTTTTTAACAAGTTCAAAAGGGATGTTGATAAATTCGGCACCATAGAGGTAGAAGTAAAGAGGTTTAATGATGTTTTGAATTCACAAACATATTGCACACGATGTTCTAAATTCAATTTTACTTTATCCTCTAGCGGATAAAAACGGCTTTTGCACTCAGATATCGAAGAGCAAAAATACTCTTTCCGAGATGGGGGGATGAAAATTGTATTTAACATTGACATTTTGTTTTATTCAAAATGCCTACCTCTGTGATGTTTTCCGGGAAATTAAAATATATTTTTTTTCCTGCAATCAGTAAAGACGGTTTTATACAGAAATAACTGTACAAACATTTTTGTACAGTTATGCTCATGAACTGGCCTAAATCCCATATAAAATTCTACTATCTCCTTTCACTTATCACTTATCTCTGTTTTAGACGGTCATTATTAGAGATTGGAAATTCTGGTGCAATTATAGGTATACTTACGTAAAGTTGGTGAGCGAGCCTTATATCTATGAGTGAAATGAACGTTATTTCTAAAGATCTGCTTACACAAATATTAGCTTCCTTCCTATTTTTACTATTTCATAAGTTACTATTATTTTATGCGCATACACATTGTTTCACTCAATAAGTTAAAATAAAGTAAAATTACGTTTAAGAAACGCTTTCGACGATCCCGGAATTCCGGGAAATTTAATTTGAAAACTCAATACGGAATATCCATATTATTCTACGGTAAAATGAAGCTTATGTATAATAAAGAATATGTGTGAAAAACAATATACTGGATTAGTACAGTCGACCACAGAAGTAACTGAACAATTTAGTGCCATTGTCACACCGATCTTGTGCACGTACTTTATAATAGTTCTTCTTCTTCTTCTTTAACCCACTAACGCGCAATATGAAACCCCATATAAAATATGTATTTATAATGTGATTTATTTATTATTAGGGACTAAATATTATGTACAAAAGCAAAAATTGGAAAAAATATTTTAGACATGCAAATTATAAGGGTGCAATGGGCGCATTAGTAGCGGATTTCACCAAAACAGGATTGCTCAACACATAGAGTTTTCAAGCAAAGTTCACAATGCCAATGAACACGATTGTGATAAAATAGGACATCATAAGCTCAGTAGTTCCTCCAATGTCAATTTTTCATGAAAAACTCCCCACTGGCATGAGTTTCTTTTGATAAGTTCACGTTATGATCTCATCTTGAACATTTTACCGTGTGACCTTCAGCCAAGGAATTATCTACAACGTGCAGATTCTTTTCTATTTCCCAAAATAGATTGCGTGACATACAGTTTGTGACCAATGGAACATCCAGATCAACTTCAAAACTGCAGTATGCAGGCTCTATAAGTAACTCATAATAACCAGCGAGGCTCAATAATATAATGGCTTCTCGTTTTATCGAATTCTGCCAATGTCAAGTCAGTCATGGGAGTGACACTTTTATTTGCTGCGGTACGGTGTAATTTTTGAGTATACGGCGCTGTTGAAGTACCTAAATCAAAGCAATAGTTGCTACCGTACTATATAGACGCTAGAGTCGTTGTGACATGGTACTAAAGTGTTCAGCTACTTCTGTGGTCAACCGTACAGTTTTTAAAAAATGCTTATGTCATTCAGCTAATTGTGGAAACAAAATTGATTTTGGACAAAAAATACATTAGTAGGTATTTGCAGTATTCGTGTCTCTTTCTAATATATTTTTTTATGTGAAATATGTATGGAGGGTGTGTAATGTGACGTCAAAGTTTATATTGGATCTCCTTGTCTAGCACGCAACTATTTTTCTCAAATTCTTTCAGTTTTGTAAATTGTTACTGTGCAGAAATAATTTTGAAACCTAAAATAATTTATGGGTATGCCCCACTGCACCTGAATATCCAATCACTGCAGTAATCAGAACATTAAATTCAATATACGACACGAAAGGAGCAGAGGAAGCTCGAGCTGTTCGAGGAAGCGGCGCGCAAGCAGACAGCCATCATGGAGGACAACATCCTGGGGCGCGGCATCGACAACCACCTGCTGGGACTGCGGGAGGCGGCGCGCGAGCACCTGGGCGAGCTGCCGCAGGTGTTCACCGACCCCACGTACAAGCAGATGATAGAGTACAAGCTCAGCACTAGCCAGGTCTGTGGCCTTTGTAAAGAACCATTGTTCAGTATACAGGTGGTGCTGTCAATGCGACAATAAATTAAAACATGGGCTATATTAGTTCATGGAAATGGTTTGCCACTTTCAAAAACATTTTATTCATTTGATAATTTCATGACATTGGTAGAGTCTGGCCAATGAATCGTGTCACTCGTATTTTTAATGAAGTTTTTATAAGGCAACACTCAAAATGTCATATTGACCATATTGACGTTTCATTTCTCATTCTTGTATTCCGTTTATTTTGTAGTTTTACTCTAAAATAATGTCGAAATCAATCAAAAGTACTACTCGAAAGCTTGTATACACTATGATACATAAATACAAAGATGTATATAGTGAATTTAATCGGAAATATGTAGAGAAAATTCTACATTTGGAGGAAATACGTCCGCTACAGGTTAGTTTATTGTTTTCAGGGCGTTATGGCTTGATACTTTTCTGTTTTCTGCCCACATCACCTACCTCTGGTTTCGATTACGGAAACAATGCAACTGTCGCCATGGCCTATCCCAGGATGGGTCAATCAAAACAAAACTATACTAATTAGAATATTATGTATTTGATAAGGTAGGCATCCATTTAAATAAATTATTACATAGTTAAAAAACGAAGTATCAAGACTATTTATTCCTTGCAAAATAAGTGTTTACAGCTGAAGATTTTTAAAAATTGTCGCTCTTTCTCAGTGACACGATTCACTGGCCAGAGTCTATGGAGTAATATAGGTAACATTGGCTGCATTTTTTCATAGAAATGTCCAGAAATTATCAAATGAATAAGATGTTTTTGGAAGTGGCAAATCATTTCTGTGAACTAATATTAATTATCACGGAATAAAGAATTAATGTTACCTTACCACATTAATCAGACGTAAGGAATATTTTAAGAATGGACAACATTCAAACAAAAATGGTTTTTCTGTTCTCATAAATCTATCACAAAAATAACATTAAGTACCTAACAACATCTGGCTTGGTTTGATTCAGCTAGAATTATTATTTTTTAGTTATATATTAAGTTGACGTTGTAAAAGTACTGTAAGATGTTTTTTATGAACATAATTGCCTTATTAGAAAGTGCACATATTTTTGTATCTTACCTATTGAAACATAGAAAGTTCGTTTTCATAGTAGTCTTTCTTGTCCCTTTTTATTTATCCAACAATCCATGGGTTCAAAATACCTAAATCAAAAATGTTTTGATGAAGCATTATTAACTAGCTTTACATAATTTGTCGTTGAGTCTTCAAGTACCATTTTGAAGCTAAGAGTTCATGTAATAGCCCCAAAAAAGTCAATAATTTTGATGGTTACAAATAAAGAAAGAAAACGATGACAAATGTCCCGCCCGGAGCATATATTTTTTCATCGCTTTCTTTCTTTATTTGTAATTGTTACAATAAAGTAGGCGTTTAAATTAACGCATCAAAAACGCATTAAAATGTAAATTTTGATGGTTTTGACCCCAGGTAGCCACAACGACAGATGGTACTTTCATGGGCTACGGCGCCGTGGTCCACGACGGGTACGGCTGCAGCTACAACCCCAAGAAGGACTGCGTCATATTCTGCATCTCCTCGTTCACTTCCTCCAGCGTCACCAACACCGAGGCCTTCAGGCTGTCCTTGGAGGAAGCCCTGGACTCCATGAAGCTCATGTTCCAAAATAAAAAGCCAGATATATAAACGTTTAGTAATAAAACCCCTAAAGTAATTCGCAGTTCAATAATTATAGAGGTGTCCACAAATTGTGAATATTGGGGACAAAAACCTTTGACAAGAAACGTATATAAATGTTTTACATGTGATTTGAATGTTATATTATACCTACTGTAAGTTAGAAGCTTATTGTTAGTGGTTAAGAGCAACTGAGGCTTTTGTCCAAAATTTTGTGTAAATGAAGAGAGGAAACTTGGCATGGTATATGAATAACCGATAAGTAATTATGTCTTAGTTCAAATTTTATTAAAAAATCGTCGAAAGATTTAAAAAATATTACTTACATTTTATTGATGTTACTTATATTTATATACGCACAGTTTACTAGTCATAAGGTAATCAATACATATCATGAATTGACTTAAAATAATCTAATATACTATATTTAAAAAAATTAGACGCATAGAGATTTTATGAGCCATATTGAAAACGCTTAGCAGAAAAATAATTTTATTAGTAAGTTGTAGTTTATCGATGTTGTAAACTAATTGATTTAATTTGTTATAACAAATTTTATAGTTATAGAACGATGGAATCGTCACTTCATATTTTATTATATACTTACTTAATTTAAATCGCTTAAAGCACAAATAATATTTACAGTTATTACATAGGATGAAGAAAGATTTCTCTAAGTTGATTATTGACTTTAAGTAATTAATGGTAAACCTTTATTATACAAAGTAAAATATCATAGCTTAAAATGCTTTTCACGAATATTCTTTTATCTCTGAAAACTTGAATCAAAAAAACAATTTTAACAATATAATTATCATCGTGATTTGATATGGGTACAAAAGTTTACAAGCAAAATAGTCGATGAGACACGATTTTAAGCTATGAAATATCTTTTTCTAAAAAAAAATAAGGAAGAATTACAATGAAATATGACGAGGGATAAACTCTATATTTTTGTATAGGTACGTTTTTAATCTTTTGCTTTAATGTTTTCACATTACACTTGCAACAACCTAAGTAGCCAATTAGAAGCTTTAGTAAGTATTTTGACCCTTTTATATATTTACATATTTATTATACATCAGTTGGAGTTATGAAACCGATATATTTACTTAAATTTAGGCTCTCTAAAATGAATATTAAACTGAATAGATTTATTAATTTAAAATGATTGAGTCGTATTTATAAAATATTACTTACGCTCGTTATAAAATATTCAAAGATGTTGTTAGCTGTATTTATATTTATATCTCTATGATCTCAATACACATTATATTTTAGAATAGCTTTAATTAGACGGTTTTACTGATATTAAAAATATCATAAAACTATTTAAATAACAATGTGTCAGTATTAAGTAATCACATTAATTATTCTTAGGCACCTCAATTCTATTGATATTCCAACACTAACAGTCGCGATGAATATTATATATATTTATATACTTAATGTATCTGATAGTCAACGCCAAAGCTTAAAATATCATTCGAGATATGTTTCTACATATAAAATATGTTGCTTTGTTTTACATTAGATGTAAATTTTATAAGATTTTAAAAAATCTGCTAAGTTGGATACTGGGAAAGAATATATTGCATAATAGGCGTATCAAAAATAATTGAAGAACTCATATTATTATTATTATTTTTTGTTATAAAATTAATAAGTATGTTTGCTGGTGTTATTTAGAGAGTAATATGGTATATTTTAGTGGGTTTAAAAAAACTAGTGAATGCTGTGGTGATATCATAATTGTAGCTGAACGCGCACGTCCTAAAATTATTTATAATAAATAAGGACGTTTAAAGAAAAGCTTTTTACTAAGCTTATAAAAACTGTTGATTATAATAAATTTGTGTTCAAGTAATTTAATTTATTGTAATTGTTATATATGTTGTAGTTATAAGAAGTAACATATAAATTAATGCGTAAAGAATATATCAAAATACGCAGTTTTAGCTGTAAGGTAACTCATACATATCGAAAATGTAAGAAATCATGTAAAGACATGACCAAGAATATCGAAGACATATCAAAGATTTTAGAAGTGCTAAGTCAATTGTTGTAAAATTCTTTAATATTAATATATTCAAGTAGATTATGAATTACTTGTACTATCTAGTTTAAGACTAAGTGTTGGTTCGAAGTAGGTGCTTAGTGCACAAGTTGAAACATATCAAATTGACTTATCAATTTCATTAGTAGGTAATAAACGACATATTTTATACCAATGAAACTCCCTTAACAAAATGCTACATTGTATTGTACTAAATAAATTTATTATTATTGTTATTATGAAAGTTTTGCCAACATTTCGATAGCATTTTTTTACAAAAACTCTTTACCTAGGTTACTCATAAAAGTTAATGAAGTCAAAAACATTTATTTGTATTCAAAAGTGTCTTGCCTTCACTTTTACATTGAGATATTTTTTTAGAGGTAGGTCATGCCATGAAAAAAGAGGAACAATATTTAATGGCACAGGCTGCCCGAATTATAGCGCAAAAATTTAGGGCCACGAAAGTCTACTATCCTGCCCCATGATCGTGACTGAAATACTATTGAGATACTCTGTTTAAATATTATAATGTAAGCTTCACAATGGTCTCATTATAACGCTAATTTTAATAATGACTCTCCTAAGTCAAGACTAATTTAAATCCTGCCTACCTAATAATAATTTCTTTTGTTTCGTTGGTTGATTGTGATTATCAAACATATCAGACATTCAGTGTCAATTAAACCCTTTGTCCTATTTACGCCAAAATTTAACTTTACATCATTTTACACTTATATTAATAAGTATGTAGTTATAAATTAGAATTTCGGATCCTGTTTTTGTATTTAATACACTAACTTTAAATGTCGTATTGGGGTTCAATGACGAATTAACTTTTATAGTTAGTGATATGGCTCGTTTTCATGCGGTGAACAAGAAAACGAGTTATCAAGCTTTCCGTCTCACCTTTGTAGGAAGATACTTACCTTCCAGTAAGCCTGATCATGGTTTAATTAATTTATAGGGTAAGTAGGTATCTCGATTATGTTACTGTATCTCTAGGTACTCATACGCTTTTACATTAACAATTCAATGCAAATCAAGTTTAACCCTTTTACATATTAAGCCGTTCTATTAAGAACCCTACCACGAATATTTTAGCCGCGCAGAAATCCCTTCGGAGTTTAAATATTTACTATGATATTTATAAATTATTTATGTCATTACGTGTCAATAATTAGGGACAGGTATTAGGTACACTTATTATTTTTAATGTATTGCTATCGTCATTAAGCGATTCCCTTACTGCCATTGAATTTAAGCAGGGAAAGGAATGTTTATCCAAAGAAAAAGCACCAAATTCCCCTCCATGTTTGAACTGAACTTTGATGCCAAAATTTAACCAAACTGCACATCGATGACGGATAGGTGTTGTTAGCAGGTACCTATATTAGAACACTAGTCGTCTACAAAACTAAATAATTGATTGGAAATAGAGGCAGTTTTCTTAAGCACGAAAAAATGAAAAATATTACCTATGTGTATATTAATTAGGAATTACGCAATAAAGTTATTTTTCATTCAGTGCAGTATCTGTGTAATAAACTAATAATATACTATACAGGTTGAGTCATACCAGTGACCAAAGTCCAAAAAAAAAAAGCAGCAAAGTAAAATCAGCAAATTTTTGGAGGGTCTTACATGGCGTGATGGTTCGAGCGCTCTCGTTTCGATAATGAAAACAAAGTAACCTTTAGCATAGTTGATCCCAGAGAGGTCAGTTAAAAATTGTATCCTCCAGCTCCACCGTGCTTCATCGATCACGTTGAGCCAATGGTCTCGGATATTAACTGTAACCGGCGCTGTTAGGCACTAAGCCGCATTGTACAAACGTAATGGTGCGATGGCCCTTAACTCCTCAATCTGATTCCACCATAAAGGAAGGCCTGTGCCAAGCAGGAGGACCTAGGTATATAATCAGTTGATGTCGATATTATTTTTATTAAATTTCTATTTTTATTAAATTTCTATTTTTATTAAATTTCGTTATGTTAGTCCTGTACGGTTTCAAATGTCTTTTTTTTGAATAGCATAAGTCTTCTAGGCTAATTATTAAAAAAAATGTTAATTATTATTGTTACCATGATTTTTAGTTATTGGGAGTGTACCTACTTATAATACGAAATATGTATTGCAGTCAGAGACGCAACATAAGAATAGATGTGCTCAGTCCATAAAGTTAGAATGGACATAGTTGTGTATTAGGTAAGTTAGCTGAGGCTAATGTTACTAAGTACGGCTAAGGTCAGTAGTCGCTAAATTTAAGTAGAATGTTCAGTAGAAGTAAATATAATCAGATGTTCAGAACATATTCGCACAATATTTAATTATTATTAGTTGTTTTCTTACATTTCGGTTCATATTTGCGTAATTTTTTGTTATTGAACAATATTGCTATTTATGTTTTAATACAATTCAATATTAGAAGTATGGTCACCCTACTTACACTATATTCGACTAAAGTAAACAATTTTTCGTATTATTATTTTGAATATAATTCTTATGATATTCAAGTGCGTGATTATTTTATTGTGCGAAATCGTGCTGAGCCTACATAGAATATTTGATGTGAAGGTTCACAATGCACAAAGTAAATCGAAGGTAGGATTTTAAAGAGTGAACGCATCACTGGGACTAATTCTCAAGACACACTCTAAATCTAAATTTAAGTGTACAGTATATCTCTTTCTCGCAATATGTAATGAAAAAGATAGCAAGAATTTGTTTAGAGCTGTCAACTTTGAAGAAACCCTAGACAATTTCAGCCGGCATGTACGGCGGTGCGTCTTGCATTTTATCACTTTCATTATGGTCGAAAATTGAATACACGTCTGGAAATGTCAAGTTAAATTAAAGCCATCCTTAAGTATAAAACTCTAATATGAGAGAGATACACTAAACTTAAATTTAGATAGAACGTGTGTTACGGCCAGTGTTGGCTATAGCTTAATGTTCAAACCAGTGGGCTTATTACGTTAGCTTAGAGTTAACTATCTATCGCTGGCTAAATATAGAGTTGTCACATTGAAATTGATTTAATTTAAAAACAATTTGAAATTGAAAGTTTTTGCTTTTTCTATCAGTATTTGTTAGATATTATCATTTCCAAAAAAAAACAATGCGTAGGTACTCAATTCAGGTTCTTACGGCAACTTAGGTACATAATGATCAGTTTACATAATCTGAACTATACAGGGGCCTATTCACTATGCTAAAAGTCTCGATGGCTGAGGGATAGACACCCAGAGTTAAACTCACACTTTTATTAATCATTTTTCATGTCCTAAATTCAACGAAATCTATTGAGTTTAGTTTTTTTTTTAAATTATTATATCGTTTTTTAATGGTTAGGTGGTGGTTTAAACCATCAAAAGTGAGCAGTTTTACACTGGACGAGTTTCCCATGCCGTTTTGAATGAATTGAAAAACATAAAAGATCAATAGTAGGTATTAAAATCAAAGGTGCACAGCCTCCAAAAGTCCGAATTAACCAAATTAAATAACTAAATGCATTAATTTAATTTTTGGATGATTCAACCGAATTGTGTGTCCTATGAATTTAAAAATACAAGTTTCAAACATAGCAGCAATAAACTTGAAATTGTAATGGCATGCGCAGACGACGGACTTTTCTCCGCGGCGGAGAAAAAAGTACGCTCCGCTAATAAAAAGTCCGCCGCGGTTTTACCGCGAACTCAACGCACACGGTGTGCGGTTTATCGTCCTGCATACGTACGTCACTAGCGCACAACGCGGACTAAAGTCCGCCATCCGCCATGTGCGTTTCTTCGCCTGGTCACACTAGTTCTATTTTTTTCGGGGACTCCCCCGTACTTTTATCCGGTCCGCTCTCTGTATGTCCTCGGTTATTCGGGGGACTTTTTGTACGCGGTACTTTTAATCCCCCGTACAGATACAGTTGTTAAGCGATCTATTTTAGCGGACAAAAAAGTCCGCGGATATAAATCCCTCGTCTGCGCAGGTCATAACTGAGAGGCTTATATAGTATTCTTAAAATCATCATACTTAGGTATGTACTTCATAATATTACTATGGGAAAACTGACGTAAATGTCATTCATATAAAGACGGTTTTTCAATTTAGTAGAAATTTTCGGTAATATTATTTTCAGAAACAGCTCGTAGAAACTCGCTAAAGGACAAAGACATATCAGTAGTGACTGTATAGATTGTATAGATATATCGATGTCAATTCAATGTTGCTCTCAATAAAGTTATGTGGGAACGAGTAAGACTTTTATTAATTACCTACTTTTTATGGCAAAAAGGTTTGCGGGGTCAGCTGCTGACCTCGCAAACGTTGTTTTGCCATAAAAAAATCAAAAAAATTATCCAAAATAATAAAAAATCGGTGAAGCCGTTTCGGAGGAGCATGGTAACTAAATTTGTGAGTCGAGAATTTTATAACTATATAAGATTATTATTGTCTTATGTTTGGCGAGGGTTTAGAATCAATATAATACTGCCATGACGAGATATCGGTATTTAGATCTAACCCACGTTGTTGAAAAAGTTCCCTCCATTCATTTTAAAATGCTTCACAGATCCCCCTGGCGGAATCATTTCATTCCTTATCCACACGGTTTTTTTATATTAAAACCAGATTCATCTATGGGTATAATTATTTGATTTTTTTTAATGCAGCACCTACTTAATTCTTTAACACATTTCAGTACAGACCCATTTTTTGTTATTTTTACAGTTTTTTCCAACTGAAGTCACCAGGGGATCATTACAGACTACCTACTCGGTCGGAGGTCCTGGGTTTGAATGCCGGTTGGGGCAGATGTTTGTATGATGTGTAGCAACATTGTTCACGATCACGAGTCAGTTATTATGACGACCGGCTGGCCGAGTGGTCTGTGCCCCTTGCTATACAGGCTACTTGGTCGGGAGGTCCCGGGTTCAAATCCCGGTAGGGGCAAATGTTTGTATGATGAGTACGAGCATTTGTTCACGAGTCATGGATGTTTATATGTTTATTTAGTATATTTCTAATATTTATATACATATTATTATTAATATTTATCCGTTATCTAGTATCCATAACACAAGCTCTTAATGATGCTTACTTTGGGCTAGATAATAGGTGTGAGTGTATGAATATTATAATATAGATTGTAAAATTTTTATAATTTTTTATTATTATGTTTTTATATATCAGGATCTTTCCTGCCCCCCTTATTCTTAATTGTCGGGCCACGGATTCGATTCGAAAAGTCACATGCTCTTGTTTTGACGCACCGCGATAAAAAGTGACAGGTATAGAGTTTCCGAAATTCGAATATTTTCCGACGGTTAAGAATAAGGGGGTACGTCCGGGCACGTAAGTGTAAAAACACATGGGCAACTATGTGCGATTTTATGTTTTTTCTTATTATTAATCTGTCAAGCGGCGTTACATCACCGAGGGGTTATGACAATTGAAAAATCAATTGTGTCTGGAGTCTCATGCTTGACGGGTTAATATATGGAAATTAACAAAATTTCTAAATCCCCTAGCTAGGGGATTCTAATGGATGAAGAAAAATAATAGGAAGGATGACTAATCGTTTTTAATTAACTCACCATTTTTTTTAGGGTTTTAAAGCAGTAATCTTTCAAGCGGCGTTATACCTGTGGAGGTCGATGACAATTGAAAAATCTACTTTATCTGGAATCTGATGCTTAGGTTAAGGCTTCATGAGTTCAAAATAGTAAAACACTCCATTTTCATAAAACAAAATATGTTTATTTCATGTTCTGCATTCATAACTGGTAAAATATATCTCCAAATTTGCTATAAAAATAAAATCAAGTGTACACATTACAATTTGTTTCATTTGTTTGTTTCTACAGCTACTACATTTTACATATCAAGTTTAAGACTTTGACGTGTGTGAGCACCTCACTCCGGTGTAATAAGAGTCATTTTCTAACAAACTAATTACATTTGATGCGCAGACAGCTGTGCAATAATCATTATTAAATAAACTTCAAGTTGTTCTGCAAGACCCACCCTTATTACGACCGGACAAGACCAGCTAATCTAAAGTGTTACACTTAATGTGCTCTTGTCTGTACCACATTTATCATTATTTTATTATTTAACAAATTTATGACTATTAAAATATTCCAAGTTAACTTTAAACAATTTCCTTTAACATATTTACACGATGTTAAAAAAATATTTAAGTATATATCAATCAATATAATCATGTGAGGATCCTGATTTGACTATCTCACACAACAAATTCTCCATTTATCACTAAATAAAACTAAGAATAAAGGTACTTACAGACAGAAATGTCACTAATAAGCATGCTTGAAATGAGCATGCTCTTTCGCTGTAATAATAAGCATGCTAATTTCTAGCAAAGCACATACACACGCTACTAAGTAGCAATCGCTCAATAGTGGCCATTATGCTTTCCTGGTTGTAATAAACATATTATTATTTATCTGTACCTTAATATAAGTAGAAATCGCCACAGTCAATGTGTTCGCACAGATTAAAAACAGGTATTTTTGCAATCACTAATTCCTATAGTATTATGCATTTTAATCACAATTTTGAACAGAGATAAGGAAGTAGCAGAGGCATAATTTCGTGGATTAATTCAATAATCTGTGCATAATTCGATGAAACATACTAAACATCAGTAAATATCACACAAATAATATTGACGCTTATGAAACTAGCCTATTGTTTTAGGCAGTTATTTGGTCATGATCACGTTTGCATTGGAAAATTCCAGAAAGTATGGAACCCATTTTATATCAATAAATTTTCATTTTAAAGAAACTACAGTAAGAAAAGCTGTAGGAAAGAAAACGAAAAATTATACAATTACATAAAGAGGAACCGATAGATAATATAAAATCTGTACTAACCTAACCTAACGTACAGTCGACAGCACATCAAGCGCAACAGTTTGACCTTGAGACCGCCCTTACTACGTTCGTAATAGAGGCGGCTTTCGTAGTGTAACTTTTACACTTGATGTGCTGTCGTCTGTACAAACTATGGATTATTATTATTTCCGAAAGCCATTTGTAATTATTGAACAACGTTAAGAGAAATATAACAATTATTATGTATATCAACAGCTAGATAAGTACAAAGTAGTTTACAAGTTATTATAGGAAACAGATTTTTATTTCTTATATTAACATACTAATCAATACTTGAGTGTAATTTGTTTCATTAATTGCTGGGCCATAATATAAAAGTCACACGATCAGTGTTGGAAAAATAAAGACATAATTTGACATATCGCTTATTTCTACATAGACTTTCGCTATAAAATCGAAATAAAATATATCTTAAAAATAATATATTTCATTAAAATGTATAATCGGAGTTTGCTTTCCAAAATTGAGTAATAATAGATCAAGATACGCCGGTGATAACTGGCAACATGTGACTGGCAATAATAGCCCTTATGCAGTTATGTTTAGGATGAAATAAGAATGTGCGAAATGCACACGATATCTGTACGATGCAGGACAATATAATGCAACCTGATGATTAGACATAAAACAAACAACTAACCTCTGCCAATCCTAACTAATATTATAAATGCGTTTAAACCACAGAATCGGTTTAGATGAAATTTGGTAAGGAGACAGTTTGAGGCACTGGGAAGAACATAGGATACTTTTTGGAATGATATCTGACAACCGTGGGCGGAGCCGCGGGCAGAAGCTATTCATAAATAATAATTATTATGTTTCTGTTATTTTTTTGCTTTTCTTTCTTTACTCGCCCAGCTAACGCTTGCTTCCTTAATTACTCCTGCGCATGTGCCCCGACGTAACTTACATATTTTCTGGTATTTTTGCCTGTACCTGTCCCCCGTATATAAAAATATTTTTAATCTATTTGCTATAAAATGTAAAACATAAATCACATATAAAAGTGTAGAAAATACGTTACGAACCTATGAGATGCAATGTTTGCTGCTAGGTAGCTACCGAACTACCATTAAACTTGTATACAAAGACGTAGTCACTTTAAGTTGACCTCTGCGGGGCCTTTAAACAACATAGAAACACGTAAACGTAGTGGTAATCGCGTCTGGCCGGACACCAGGAGACGCGGGTTCGATTCCCGCCTGCGGCATAGATTTTTTATTTGTAATAGTTACAATAAAGTAGCCGTTCAAACGCATCAAAAACATTAAAATGGGAACATAGAAACAATTTATTTACAGGCTTTCTTTTTCAGATTAAAAAGGTGTCAAATAACTTGACATTTGAGTTAAGGTATGTACAGTTTTCAACCATTGAAAGTGAAAGGTATAGTAACTCATTACACGCTGAAATGCATTTGAAAGTGTACTTAGAAAAATATAAAACTAGAAAATCCATGTCCTGGGTCGGGGATCGAACCCACGATGTTTCACTCTGCTGGTGACTACTCTTACCACCTGAGCTAGGACTAGGGATGACCCTAAGACTATACCTATGTACATTAAAAGTTAACGCATACCCTCACAATGTCGAATTCTTTTTCAACAGCCGTGAGCTACATTTATTGATTATAATTAATAAGTATTGCTGCCGCTAAATAAACATATTGTGTACAGTCAGCGTCATAATTATTTAAGCTTTCAGAGTAGACAAAAAAGCATGATATTTATAAAAGCATTACTACATCACTAGATTCGCCTTTAACTTGTAAAAGATTAAAGTGATACTATATACAGAATGGTGGCGTCAATACGTCACTAAATTAAAACATGGACTATATTAGTTCATTAAAGTGCAGATATTTTCATCACTCTGAGAGGTCAGATGATTTTGAGGCTAACTGTACTTTATTTATCTAGATCAAAGGCTGACTGAAATAGAGACAGCGCTACTTACGTCTGGATTATGTTTGCTAATATCCCTATTATATTTCATTATTCATAAAAATCAATATACTAGTTTGATATACATTTATAATAATATACCCGAGATATTTGTATTAAAAATTACAGTATACATGTCTCTTTCTATCTAACTTGTTGTCTATACAACTATTTATAAGAAAAATGTACCGCAGGTGTCTACAGCAGGTCCTTGTCTAGTACGCGACTGTTTGTAAATCAGGTATGAATCAATATTTCAAAATTTTTTTTTAATAAATTAAAATTAATAAAACATATATTGCTAAATGCAAATACAGTCGAATCCTTAGATCGCTGTCGATAAGCCGCAGACGTAGCCGTTGATAAATATAATTATATTTGTACTGAAAATTAGAGTTTTCAATATAACATTGCTTTATAATAAGGCCCTAAACGGTTTCCTATATTATTTAGAATTTCATTTGAATTTTAAAGACACAACATTACTTTAGTTAAAGAGTTATATTTATATTTACTCTGTTATCAAAATACTCTTTATTTATGAATACACATCATACAATTTGCTATAAACTTGACTATTAAAACTATTTTAAACCAATGGTACATATAAAAATATGATAATGAATAATACATAATTATCGATCGAATTTTCTGTCATCCATTTGGTTTTGGTTATACTAATTAATAAATATCTTTAACTTTCGGCGTGTACAGGAAGCCTGGTTCACATTTACATTCCTCTTTTACCTGAAAATAAAATATTGTAACTATAAAACAGATTTATTAACAATAAAGATGTTGCCTGCGCTTAAATGTTCTGCTATTTTTTACAAAATTATTAAGAAAATATACGATTTTATACCAGCAAAAACTTAAAATAAAAATATATCGAATATTAACGAAGTTTTGCGGTTTCGAAATATACAAATTAATAGTAAAATACCAATTTTCTTACAAAATGACATGAAAATATTACTGTTATTACCTATTAAAACAACTATAAATAAAAACATACATATATTACATAGTTATAATTAATTTTATTACTAATATAGAAACGTGTGACGTCATTTGTTGCGTAGATTTGCCGCAACAAAATAAACATATGAAACTAATAATCCGTTTCTTTTGAAATGTTTCTTTAGAAATGATATTGTTCTTATTTATAAAATATAAAAAAGATTGTCGCTGTTACTATTAATGCCCTATTGATGAATCGATTCTATACAGGTGGTGCCGTCAATAATAATCATAACAATAAATTAAAATATGGGTTATATTAGTTCATAGAAATGGTTTGCCACTTTCAAAAACATCTTTTTCATTTCATGACATTTGTATGAAATAAGATAATGGCCGCATTCCAGGTAGAAGCATTGATGTTTTTGAAAGTGGCAAACCATTTCTATGAACTAATATAACCCGTATTTCATTTTATTGTCGTATTGATGGCATCACCCTGTATAAGGCTTCCTTATACCACGGCACATGATTGTCATTACGAAGAAAAATAATATAGTAATTCTTGATTGCCACAACAAAAGACTGAAAAAATATATAATCATAAAGATTTTTTACGCGCAAATTACGCCACTGAGCCATGGCCTAATTATTAATAAGTACTGGTCACACACAATATGTAGCATGATTGTGCATACCTGAGTTCGCAATATAGGTAATTTTAAGCATATCAACGGCGAACTGAATGCCGTCTTACTAATCAGGGTAAAATTATTACTTTTTTATACTACTACATGACAAACAAGCTGACACCTGCAACAACAAGGAAAATCTCTTGATATTGCAGGTGCGTTGTCATCCCGAGGCCTAAGATGAAATGTCGTCCATGCCTAGTAATTACACTGGCTACCTTTCCCTTCAATCCGAAACACAGCGAACTGTTTCACGGCTGAAATAAGAAAGGCGGTGGTACCTACCCAGGCGACCCTACACGCGGGCCTACCACCTAGTAAACCTACCTACTTAGCGCAACTATGTACGTACATCACACTGGGCCTGATTCTGAAGACACGCTCTAATTCTAAATTTAAGTACAGTATATCTCTTTCTCGCAATATATAATAGGAAAAAGACAGCAAGAATTTGTTTAGAGCTATCATTTAAATTTAGATACATTTCAATGAAACCATAGACAATTTTAGACGGCATGTACGGAGGTGCCTCCTAAACACTGCATTTCATCACGTTCAATAAGGTCGAAAGTTGAATGCACGTTTCTTAATGTCAAACTAAATGACAGCCATCCTTTTCGTATTTATATCGAGAGAAAAAAATGCAACATCATCATCATATCAGCCGAGAGACGCCCACTGCTGGGCATAGCCCAAGGATCTCCAAACCGGGTCCTGCGCTGTCCGCATCCATTGACTTCCCGCGCCCCTCACCAGATGGTCGGTCCACCTCGTGGACGGCCTACCAACGCTGCGTCTGCCGGTACGCGGCCGCCACTCGAGGACATTTCCGCCCCAACCAACGTCAGTCCTCCTTGCAATGTGGCCTGCCCACTGCCACTTGAGGCTCGCAATTCTTTGGGCTACGTCAGCGACCTTAGTTCTCGAGCGGATCTCATCATTTCTGATTCGATCACGCAGAGAAACACCAAGCATAGCCCTCTCCATTGCCCTTTGAGTGACTTTGAGCCTTGAAAGAAATGCATTGAACTTAAATTTAGACTTAGCAGGTGTTCTTCAGAATTGGGATGTTGCCTAAGTTTGAATTTGCGCTATTTTTTGCACAAATTCGGATAATATACGCTACTGTTACCTATTAAAACAATTCAAACTTAAAAGATATGGAATATTATTGAAGTTTTACTGTGTTGAAAATTTTTAAAAAAGGGCTAATTTAAAAAAAAATATCAAAAATAGTAATGATTTTAGATTGCTGACATCAATTAAAACAACTATTATAATGACAACTATTAATAAAAACATACTTAATACATAGCTATTATCAATTTTGTCAGTATGCCCATACATTTCTCAGTAATATGGGAACATGTGACGTCACCTGTTCCGTAGATTTTCTATGGAGCGTTCTTGGACGTTGCGCCGCAACACATCAAACATACCACTATATCTGTGAAACTATTGATCTTAGACCTACTATTTCTTTTGCAATATTTGTTTATGAGTCATAAACTTCTTATTTATGAAATATTAGGGCCAGTATGTATGTAAATGCTTTAGAGTATGGCTAGAGGCAGTAATGTTAGAGATGTACCATGCGGAAGGAGGTGTCAGTGTGGTACCATGAGGAAGTGGTGCAGCGCGAGGTCGTGGGCGCTGGGCCGCTGCGTGGGGTCGTGCGTGAGGCAGCGGCGGCAGAAGTCGTGACCCTCGGCAGACAGCCCGCCCGGCGCCGACGGCCGCCCGCCCATGCCCACCACGAACATTATCTGGTAGTTGCTGTCGTACTCAGAGAACGGCCGCTGCAACAACCACCGCTCACAATCAAACGAATGGAAATCAACAAGCTTTACATTGGAAAATAAATATATCAGAAAATATGTCTTTAGGGAAAGAAGGTGTTCGGAAATTTGTCGATTGGGAAAGAAGGCGATCGGAAATTTTTATACAAGAAAATAAAAATATCAGAAAATACATCTAACAAATCAGGGTCGACAGTGATACTAGGTACAAAAATAAATTAGGGTTTCCAAAGCTCAGACTTGCTAAAACTAATTTTTTTTTTTAATACTACTAGATGACAAACAAGCTGACGGCCCACCTGATGGTAAGCGGTTACCGCCGCCTATAGACACCTGCAATAACAAGGAAAAATCACTTGATATTGCAGGTGCGTTGTCATCCTGGGGCCTAAGATGAAATGCCGTCCATGCCCAGTAATTACACACAAATTACAAATTATCTGGTAGTTGCTGTCGTACTCAGAGAACGGCCGCTGCAACAACCATCACTCACAATCAAACAATCGTAATCAAGCTGTAACTGTGCCTAGGTACGCAGGGCGAAATTAAGGCGACAAGTCAAAGTAAAAACTATTTTATTGCGAAATTCACAAAAACACGTATGAACTGGCTTGATACAGAGAGACGTGAGGCGTCGCTGAGATATGGTCGCGGACTGGCCCAGACTGGCCTACGTGACTCGTGCAACGCAGGCGCGCCTTGACATTTTTTGGAGGAAACATTTGAGGGTAAAATTAAAATATTCTTACAAAAAACTTCAAACAACTTTAATAAAATAAAACTAAATAGAACGAGCGCGTCGATAACAAAGCTTTATATTAATGGTCGACAGTAATACTAGGTACAAAATAAATCAGTGGTTCCAAATCTCAGACTTGCTCAGACTAATCAATAATTTGTAGGGAATAGCATAAGGTTCCTTAATAGAATACCTGACGAACTGTTAACTTTGATACACAATTCAAGGAGAGAATTAAAAGTCAACTGATTGGTCAAGCATACTGTAAAGACTTCACCGAAGGTATACATGTGACGCGCTGTAAGGGCATAGCAACAAGAGGGCTTATTTTTCCTATTAATTATAAAAACACTACATACAACATGTTAATTTTTTTAGTAACTAACAAATAAATTAAGAAAAAATTCATACGAATTATTAATTCTAAATAAATGGATATATTTTATAGAACCCATAGACAATTTTAGACAGAGGTGCTTCCTAAGCAATGCACTTAATTACATTCAATAAGATCCAAAACTGAACACACGTTTCTGAATGCCATAATCATCATTACTAGCCTACGTCCTACAGCTGGGCACATGAAGAGTTTGGGCCATAACGGCACACGGGACCAACGACTTTTCAATACTCAATCATTTATTGCAACCATAATATAGTACATAGGTGTTACACATAATTATATAGATCAGATTATGGACCCTGTCGGGCATCGCAATGGGTAGAGGAGAGGACGACGTCTTACTCATTTAACAAAAAATTTCCAATTATTTAAATTTATTTATGTGTACATGCATTTGTGTATAACAGTTAACAGATAAATAATAACTAGACACTCTTATAATTTAATTTATTTTGTCATTTAGGTACTCTTGGAGACTGTAATAGCATTTACGTGATAAAATTTCTTTTAAGCATTTTATAAATATTTTATCGTGTTTTTCTTGACGTAGTTTATCTGGTAGTCTGTTATAGATCTTGATGGACATATTATAGGTACAAGATGAACATAGATTTAGCCGAGCAGATGGAACAATCAGCTTATTTTTATGCCTTATAGAATATTTTGTAGGTAGATCCTCACGCCTTAAATAAAACTCACTATATTTCCGAACAAATTTGCAAATCTCAAAAATGTATATGCAAGGCAGTGAAAGTATTTTATATTTTTGAAAAAATGGTTTACAGCTTTCTGTAGGTTTAATGTTTACTATAATGCGAACAAGTTTCTTTTGACAAGTGAACAGAGAGGGTGCGCCCGAGCTGTTCCCCCAAAGTATGACTCCATAATTAAGCCAAGAATACGCATACGCATAATAAGTGACCAATGAGGTATTTAGGTCAGTTGTTTTTTTTATTTCTCGAAGTGCATATGCAAAACTGGATAATTTAGTTTTTAGTTTCTGAACGTGGGTTTTCCAATTTAAGTTTATATCAATGTTTAAGCCAAGTAGAGTAAAATCTTTAACGCATTCAATTTTTTTATTGTTGGGTGTCATTGTGTAGTCAAGTTCTAATGGGGTTTTTTGACGCGGGTGGAAAGTCATTAATTTGGTTTTGTCGAAATTTATCTCAAGGTTATGTTCATTTAGCCAGTTAAAAGTTTTGTATAGTATAGAATTTAATTTACTTTGTATATTTGTATTATTTTGACATGACGTGAGGAGTGAAATATCGTCCGCAAATAAGACACATGGCTCCTCCATAATTTTAGGGAGGTCGTTGATATAAATTAAAAATAGTAGACATCCAACAACACTCCCTTGGGGTATGGAGGCATTTATATTTCTACTATCAGATCGAATATTTACTATTTCTCGGTTGCTATGATCAAAATATTCAATTTCCACGTATTGTTGCCTATCTTTTAAATATGATGCAAACCAATTATGAGCTGTACCGCGGATACCTATTCCATATAATTTATTTAATAATATTTTATGTTGTACCCTATCATATGCCTTGGTCATGTCCAGTAAAATCCCAATTGCATATTTTTTACTGTCCAAAACCTTTACTATGTCCTGAATATATTTGTATACAGCTAGAATAGTAGACCGTTTTTTCCTAAACCCGTTTTGGCACTCATCAAAAATCTTATATTTTTCGCAGAACTTATAGACGCGGTCGCACATTGCTCTCTCAAAAACCTTTGAAGATGTAGGCAAAAGGGCAATGGGCCGGTAATTATTGGGGTCAGATCTTTCTTTTTTCTTGTGTATTGGCTTAATTATGGTTTTCTTCAGTAAAGTGGGAAAAATGCCTTCTCGAAAAGATTGATTAATTAATTTAGTAAATGGCAATGTGAGCTGATCTGCACACTCCCTGATCAAAGCAGGTGATAGCTCATCAAAACCATGGCTGTTTTTATTTTTTAGTTTTTTTATAATTTTACTAACTTCCTGTGCTTCCACTGGGCCAAGGAACATAGTATTTTGTGTGGGACACAACACAGAAGGACCGGGGCCACCACCTGCCGGGGAAATTGTTTCACCAATTGACGCAAAGAAATTATTAAATATGTTGACAACCTTCTTTGGATCTGAACAAATCAAGTTATTTACTTTTAATTGTATGTTGCTCTTTTCTTTTACTATTTTTTTGTTTGTTCTTTCATTCACTATGCTCCACATTGTTTTTACTTTATTATTAGCCCGTATCATTTTATTGATATATTGTAGCTTTTTTGCACACGTAACAGTTTTTTTTAGCACTTTAGCATAGTTTTTGTAATGTAATTTAAGAATAGAGTTATTAGATTTATTACTTAATATTTTTAACATTCTTTTAGTTTGGCAGGACTTTTTAATACCTATCGTTAACCAGATTTTTTTATGTTTTTTTAATTTAAATTTTCTTTTAGGTATACATTTATTTAGTGTTTCAATCAAGATATTATGGAACGCATTGTAATTTTCATCTACATTCCTATCTTCACCCAATAATGTATTCCAATCTATTAATTGTAATTCTGTTTGAAACTGGTAAATTGATTTTTTACTGTATAAACGCTTCATTATGTACCAATTGTTTTGTTTTATTTGTTGAGCTATTTTTATCTGTATAATAGTCCCTGAATGGTCAGAAAATCCTAATTCTTTTACTGAAGTGAATAAATTTTTATTTTCAAAATTAGTGAAAATATGATCTAAACAGGAAGTGGATGTTTGTGTGACGTGTGTCGGCTCTGTAATGTGTTGAGTTAGTTTATATTCCAACATGAAATCTAAAAAATCAGATGTTTTTTTATTATTGTCTAATATATTTATATTAAAATCTCCTCCCAGTATCACATTATATTTATAATATTTTTTACTTATATATTTTAAAATTAAATTCATTTGGTTATAAAATTCGCCTTCCTCTCGCCTATTCCAATACATAACAACTAGTAATATTTTTTCTTTAACTAATTCGACTGCGCAGACTTCCAGTAAATACTCTATAGACATCACAGCTATATCATTCTTTTCGATAAACTCTATGTGTTGTTGTAATGACTTCATGCGCTAACCGAAGCACTGAGGACCTCAAGATTACAAATACATAGATATGTCCATATTATATTTATATTCGTAGGCACTAATGCCATGTAACGTCAATATGCCGCATATAATTTACTATTCAGCGTTTTTTTTATTATTATTATTCTTTCCAATCCATACTAATATGAAAAATAAGTTCTCACCTTCCCGGAAGCCATTTCGGTGACAACACAGCCTAGCGACCAAATGTCGGCGGCTCGGCCGTGACCCGACGATTTCATGAACACTTCCGGCGCCATGTACGCTGAAACATGTGGAACAGTTTAGGAAAACTTATACCTGATACTTTGTAATCACTGGGCATGGAAGGCATTTCTTAGGCCTCAGGATGACAACGCACCTGCAATACCAAGTGATGTTTTCCTTGTTATTGCATGTGTCTATAGGCGGCGGTTAACACTTACCACCAGGTGGGCCGTCTGTTTGTTTGACATCTAGTTCTAAAAAAAAACCTATAACTCTAAACCAATAACCATAATAACTCTGGGTTTGCAAGAAGAGGAATTTAAGTTATACAGTATAAGTTATACTGTATAACTTAAATTTTTACCAAAAATGTGCTTTTGTAGGTTTGCATTAAGAAATTATTATTATTATTATTATTATTATAAAATGAAGGAGACACCGAACTTCAAGTTAGTTTTAGTCACGAACAGCAAGAAGTGGTATTGACCGTGACTGAGTGACATGAGCTGACATGAGCCATTAGCATTCGTCACTCTTGAAAATATGGTTTATCCAAAAAAAGACCTGATTATCATAAATTAGAATAATTCTATAACTTTTAAACAGCTCCGTGGAATTGAATGTGTTCTACCTACACTAAAGCTAATAAATTTAAAAGGCGCGTAAATCTATTACAGTTGCGTTTATAAAAGTGCTTTTTTTTATATACAACTGGATGACAAACAAGCTGACGGCCCACCTGATGGAAAGCCTAAAGTCTTTGTGGCCTATTTAAATAAAATATTTTTTCTTTCTTTCTTTCTTTCATGGACCGAATCATTAAAGTTACGTTAAGTCTGTCCATCCGTTGTGGGTCTGTATGTCAAAGGTGATTCAACCCGCCATCTTTGCACCTTGGTCTTAAGATGGTTTTATCAGAAATTGTTAATACAGTGGATTAATGATTTTGAACTTATTGTAATTTTTAAAGTGGTATTTACCTTGCGTGCCCACAAAGCCTTGGAGTTCGCCAGGCGCGGTGGTGTTTGCTCTGATTTTCACTGCGCAGCCAAAGTCACCCAGCTTCAGGCAGTGACCTTCGTTTGTGAGAAATATGTTGCCACCTGGGTAACACCAGAATATTATTGTTAATTTTATTAACGTGTCAAGCAATAGATTCCAGACACAATTGATATTTAATTGTCAATATACCAGGGGCCTTACGCGGCCTAACAACTTAATGACAAAAATGTAAACTTTTACGTGCTTGTCGCCGAATTAGATAGTATTTGGAAAACATCATATCGATTATTAAAATCTAAATAATTATTTATTATTTAGTAATTAAAATAATATAAAACTAGAAAAATTTCACGTCCTGAGGCGGGAATCGAACCCACGACCTTTCGCAATCCGGGCGACTGCTCTGACCACTGAGCCACCCAGGACTTGGGATATCCCTGTGAAATTCTTCTAGTCTATCTGTATTTGCGTTTATGAGCTAACGTCCACCCTACAATGTCGAAATATTCTATTTCAACACACCACCGTTTTTTCTATTTATTATTTCAAATGTGTTATTAAAATTGCAATGAGTGGAAACGGAATTTATTATTACTAGGGATACAAACGACATAATTCAGTGTTGTTCCGATGCCACCAATTCCATTTTTCGATTGTGTTTTATTTGTTGACATCATTACCATCAAATCTGCACTGTCATTGGAATCTAAGAGTAGTTAGGTTAGGACGTATTGACCAGCATCTGCATATATACAGGATGGTGTCGACAATCCGTAAATAAATTAAATTAATTCCGACAGTAAATTAAAACATGGGTTATATTCATAGAAATATTTTGCAACTTTCAAATAACCTTATCAATTGATAAGTTCATGACATTTGTATGAAATAATGTAACATTGGCTGCATTATTACAAAGAAATCTCATGAAATTGACAAGAGAATAAGATGTTTCTGAAAGTGGCAAACCATTTTTAGCCCCCGACGAAAAAAGAGGGGTGTTATAAGTTTAACGTGTCTGTCTGTGTATCTGTGTGTCTGTCTGTGGCATCGTAGCGCCTAAACGAATGGACCGATTTTGATTCGGTTTTTTTTGTTTAAAAGCTGATGTGCCTACGATGGTTCTTAGCTATAATTTATGAAGATCAGTTCAGGCGTTTGATGACTATCAGCTCATTTTGTACATGATAATAGGGTTTTACTAACTTTTACACATCCGATTGATTTGAAATCTCGTGTACTGTCACTTCGGTGACATTTCCATGACATACTATCCTTGAGCTGATCCTATACCATCAAAAAGTCTGCGGAATGGTTAATTCTTCAAAAACTTACAGCAGATATAGCGTGTTTGGGCTCTTATGAATAGTCTCAATGAGATGGTGTTAGATAGATGATTAATGACGCCAGGGGTTACTTAAAATTTTTAATTTTGCAATTATTATGAACTAATATAGCCCATGTTCCAATTTATTGTCGTATTGACGGCACCACGCTGTATAGTTAGGGGCGGCGTACTTTTGATGACCGGCTGGTCGAGCGGTCTGTACCCCTTGCTATGCAAGCTACTCGGTCAAGAGGTCCCGGGTTCGAACCCCGGTAGGAGCAAATGTTTGTATGATGAGTACGAGCATTTGTTTACTAGTCATGGATGTTTATATGTTTATTTAGTATATTTCTTGTATTTATATACATATTATTATAATTATTTCTCCGTTGTCTAGTATCCATAACACAAGCTCTTAATGATGCTTACTATGGGCTAGATAATAGGTGTGAGTGTATGAATATTGTTATTATTATTATGAGTACTCTTGATGTCTCGGTGCACGATGGCCCGCGCGTGGAGCTCGGCGGCGGCGCTGAGCAGCTGCTTGGGTATATGTATAGGTAGTATATATATAGTTAGGTGCGGCGTACTCTTGATGTCTCGGTGCACGATGGCCCGCGCGTGGAGCTGCTTGGGTATATGTATAGGTAGTATATATATAGTTAGGTGCGGCGTACTCTTGATGTCTCGGTGCACGATGGCCCGCGCGTGGAGCTGCTTGGGTATATGTATAGGTAGTATATATATAGTTAGGTGCGGCGTACTCTTGATGTCTCGGTGCACGATGGCCCGCGCGTGGAGCTGCTTGGGTATATGTATAGGTAGTATATATATAGTTAGGTGCGGCGTACTCTTGATGTCTCGGTGCACGATGGCCCGCGCGTGGAGCTGCTTGGGTATATGTATAGGTAGTATATATATAGTTAGGTGCGGCGTACTCTTGATGTCTCGGTGCACGATGGCCCGCGCGTGGAGCTGCTTGGGTATATGTATAGGTAGTATATATATAGTTAGGTGCGGCGTACTCTTGATGTCTCGGTGCACGATGGCCCGCGCGTGGAGCTGCTTGGGTATATGTATAGGTAGTATATATATAGTTAGGTGCGGCGTACTCTTGATGTCTCGGTGCACGATGGCCCGCGCGTGGAGCTCGGCGGCGGCGCTGAGCAGCTGCTTGGGTATATGTATAGGTAGTATATATATAGTTAGGTGCGGCGTACTCTTGATGTCTCGGTGCACGATGGCCCGCGCGTGGAGCTCGGCGGCGGCGCTGACCAGCTGCTTGGGTATATGTATAGGTAGTATATATATAGTTAGGTGCGGCGTACTCTTGATGTCTCGGTGCACGATGGCCCGCGCGTGGAGCTGCTTGGGTATATGTATAGGTAGTATATATATAGTTAGGTGCGGCGTACTCTTGATGTCTCGGTGCACGATGGCCCGCGCGTGGAGCTGCTTGGGTATATGTATAGGTAGTATATATATAGTTAGGTGCGGCGTACTCTTGATGTCTCGGTGCACGATGGCCCGCGCGTGGAGCTGCTTGGGTATATGTATAGGTAGTATATATATAGTTAGGTGCGGCGTACTCTTGATGTCTCGGTGCACGATGGCCCGCGCGTGGAGCTCGGCGGCGGCGCTGACCAGCTGCTTGGCGTAGCGTCGCACGGCGCGCTCGGGCAGCGGCCCCGACGTCGCCACCAGCGCCTCCAGCGAGCCCTCCACGCACAGCTCCATGAAGATCAGCATCTCCTCCTGCACACAACAAGCAACACGTTACTCGTCGGTTCCAAGTGACGGCTGCTTGAAAGAAATACAATCAAGTCCGTACTCGCATAGAACATTAGCTTCAGATATGACAGTCAAACAAAGACTATGACGTTGTTCCTTAATATATTTTTTGTGATAGTTATAAAAATGTGTTTTTTTACGATTTGAAAGTGCTTTTTTGTGGTCTATTTAAATAAAATATTTTGTCTTCTTCTTTTTTATTGGTTTCAAATCATATTGGAAAGCTTTGCCAAACCAAAATGAAATTATTTCAGCAAGTTATAACATAAGCCTACAAGCTAGCACTCATCCGGTGCCGCCCGTAACCATAGTAAGCTACAGACTAGTACCACAACACTCACGCGGCGTAGCTCAGCCGTAGTACTCACTCGGTGTAGCTCGCAGCCGTAGTACTCACTCGGTGTAGCTCGCAGCCGTAGTACTCACTCGGTGTAGCTCGCAGCCGTAGTACTCACTCGGTGTAGCTCGCAGCCGTAGTACTCACTCGGTGTAGCTCAGCCGTAGTACTCACTCGGTGTAGCTCGCAGCCGTAGTACTCACTCGGTGTAGCTCGCAGCCGTAGTACTCACTCGGTGTAGCTCGCAGCCGTAGTACTCACTCGGTGTAGCTCGCAGCCGTAGTACTCACTCGGTGTAGCTCGCAGCCGTAGTACTCACTCGGTGTAGCTCGCAGCCGTAGTACTCACTCGGTGTAGCTCGCAGCCGTAGTACTCAGTCGGTGTAGCTCGCAGCCGTAGTACTCACGCGGTGTAGCTCGCAGCCGTAGTACTCACTCGGTGTAGCTCAGCCGTAGTACTCACTCGGTGTAGCTCGCAGCCGTAGTACTCACTCGGTGTAGCTCGCAGCCGTAGTACTCACTCGGTGTAGCTCAGCCGTAGTACTCACTCGGTGTAGCTCGCAGCCGTAGTACTCACTCGGTGTAGCTCGCAGCCGTAGTACTCACTCGGTGTAGCTCGCAGCCGTAGTACTCACTCGGTGTAGCTCGCAGCCGTAGTACTCACTCGGTGTAGCTCGCAGCCGTAGTACTCACTCGGTGTAGCTCGCAGCCGTAGTACTCACTCGGTGTAGCTCGCAGCCGTAGTACTCACTCGGTGTAGCTCGCAGCCGTAGTACTCAGTCGGTGTAGCTCGCAGCCGTAGTACTCACGCGGTGTAGCTCGCAGCCGTAGTACTCACTCGGTGTAGCTCAGCCGTAGTACTCACTCGGTGTAGCTCGCAGCCGTAGTACTCACTCGGTGTAGCTCGCAGCCGTAGTACTCACTCGGTGTAGCTCGCAGCCGTAGTACTCACTCGGTGTAGCTCGCAGCCGTAGTACTCAGTCGGTGTAGCTCGCAGCCGTAGTACTCACGCGGTGTAGCTCGCAGCCGTAGTACTCACTCGGTGTAGCTCAGCCGTAGTACTCACTCGGTGTAGCTCGCAGCCGTAGTACTCACTCGGTGTAGCTCGCAGCCGTAGTACTCACTCGGTGTAGCTCGCAGCCGTAGTACTCACTCGGTGTAGCTCGCAGCCGTAGTACTCACTCGGTGTAGCTCGCAGCCGTAGTACTCACTCGGTGTAGCTCGCAGCCGTAGTACTCACGCGGTGTAGCTCGCAGCCGTAGTACTCACTCGGTGTAGCTCGCAGCCGTAGTACTCACTCGGTGTAGCTCGCAGCCGTAGTACTCACTCGGTGTAGCTCGCAGCCGTAGTACTCACGCGGTGTAGCTCGCAGCCGTAGTACTCACTCGGTGTAGCTCGCAGCCGTAGTACTCACGCGGTGTAGCTCGCAGCCGTAGTACTCACTCGGTGTAGCTCGCAGCCGTAGTATCGCACCAGGTGCGGGTGTATGACGCCCTCGAGCACGCGTAGTTCGTTGGCGGCCCGCTGGAGGGCGCGGCGGTCGCCGACGCCGATGGCCAGCTCCTTCATGGCCAGCAACTGACCGCTCTCTGTGTTCACCACCGTGTACACCTAACCAGTTACACGCACGTCTATTAATCTATGATGGAACAAAGACGCTCTTATCTTTTTGCTATCGTTAGCGAGGCCAGCGAGGAATGAAAGAAATTTTAAAACACCTAATAAATGAATGAAAATACGTCTACTCATAAAATAATAATAATCAAGTACGCTAGTAGCAGAATTTTTTAGTGATAAAACATTAATATAATTAGACATGTTTTTTTCTTCTTTTATTTTGATTAATTAATTATACAAGACATTATTTTCTGATTTTATTATAATTACTCTGACTAGATCTATTGACATTTTAACTAATATTGTATAAATTGTAGGTAATATTCTTGACATTTGATTTTATTTTAATTAAGTCTCTGATTACATTTATTGACATCATATTTTATAATTTTTTGACATTGACATGAAATTGTACCTTTATTAAATTTGATATTTGTATGCCTTGACAAAGGTGGAAATGTAGTGAGACTAGAAATAAGACTAACATCAATGACTGTAATACTAACCTACATTTCACAAATAAATTTATTCTATTCTATTCTAAAAAAAAAAAAAGTTTAATTTACATATTAACAAATCAACGGACGCTATAAATCTGCAAGTAGAGCGTATACTAAGCCAAAACGCACCCTCGCTAAAACTTATTTATTGTATTGAATAGCAGAGTTCTTTTATTAAATAGATATGTGCGCTAATGGACGGTGACTACTAAAGTCCGGTCGCGGAGCAGGAAGAATTTCGTACAATGACCTCTTGGCCTACTGACAGAAATTACAAACCTTTTTCTATTAGGTATTGTTTTAAAAATTATTTGCGAGTGAAAAAAAAACTAATGACGTAATTAATTAAATTATAACTTGTTTGTAACTCTAATGCCTATTTAAATTAATCATTTAAAAATAGATTATTTACTGAAAATGTTTGAAAAAGTCATGAAAATTAGAAAGATTTTATGTTAATGATTATGGATTATTTAAAAAGTTATTTAAAAAGATAATGTTAATTTCAAGCAACACATGGTATTATTTTAGAGACATAAATGCCTGGATAACAAAACTACCCATAAAATGCAAGAAAAAGGATTGCAATCACTTCAGACGGCCGTGAACGTCACTGTGCGACCGAGGCGCATTATATTTCAACGGGAGCGATAAGGGTAGGTAGTGACAGGTCAATGTACGAAATTCTTTCTGTTTCGCGACCGGCCTTTAGTAGAATTATCTCAATCGAACATTTGACCGGCTGATTTATTTTTGTGCCTTTACGATGAATAATTGTTAATTATTTGCTTACATAAGTTGGATACTTGAATTTATTAAATAGATTATGTGATATTGATATTGGGGATGTTGACAACAAGTAAAAAAGTAAGTTTTCACATATTATTTTGGAGATATGAGTTTTTTCACATATAAAAAACTCTGAAAATTATTTTTTTTGTATTATAAAAATCTTATGTGGTAAAGAACTTTAAAAACATGGATAATTAAAATACCTATTACGGTGATGTTTCATCACAATTCAAATACCATTTCATTTATATTACAAAACTTGAGAAGAGAAATATCAATCGGAAAGCTATACTACATTTTATTTTTTAAATAATTTTGCTTGTCTCACCTTGCCGAAGGTACCAGCGCCAATCTTAAGTCCCCTCTGCCATTTGAACGTGACATGTTTAAGTTTCGGCTCATAAGTAGGCACGGCGCCGACTATTCTGCCTACAGCCTTTAGCTCTTGAAGCTTCTCGTCTCTTTCTTCTTCCAGTTTTTGGACGGCAGCGCACACGCGGTTTATGTAGGCTGGAAGAGAGACAAGACGGTGAGGAATCTCCACAGTCATTTAGATTTAAAGGACGCCTTTCCACGCACATAGAAGCACTGGCCAAGCTGTGCTTTAGGTTGGTAGTGTTATTTTTAATTTTTGATTTTAACATTATTATAAATGTTTGAAAAATTACTTAGTAATTAAAATAGAATAAAACTAGTTAACTAGTTTCTAGTTTTATTCTATTTTAATTACTACGTTGGTAATGTTGTTAAAAATGTTTTACTATGACAAACCAGACGAATTGTTAAGTTTTTTTGTTAGTCTTCCGGCAGTCAAAGTAGCTCCTCCATCCTCAGAACAACGACAACTGCTACGCATCTCGGAGCATGGTCATAACACTTCAAATTATTTTAAGTTATTTACATCCATTTATATTTACAAATACATCAAACAACCAAAAGACATCACCAGCTGTAACTGTCAATGTCATGCCAATAAATATTTGGGTGAATATGTTATATTGTCATTTTCAAACTTTTTTTGGTACAATGTCGCCTAAAAGGCGTCTTGCAAAATGTTCAGTGCTGTACTCTTTATATAGTTTGCTATGAAAGCCCGATCATTTTCTATCTGACTCTATCAGTTTCATTGCATAATACATAAAATCCTTTATTATGTAAAAAATTTTGAGTAACATATTATATTAATTTAAAGTTATTATGGCTTCATCGTGTTTTCTTTCCCTAGTTCATATTTAAAACCAAAAGACAAGACACATTATCATAATGGAGGTTTGGACTTTTTAATGGCAAACGTTTTTTTACCACTAAGGTGGCAATCAAGCATACGGCCCACCTGATGGTAAGCGGTTACCGTAGCCTATGGACGCTTGCAACAACCAGGGGTAGCACTTGTGCGTTGCCGACACTGTAAAAACCTAAACGAAAATATTGAACAAATGCCTAATAATTAGTATTGGTATATTATTATTTGGTGTATTTACCAGCCTGGTCTTGTGTTTGGTAGCTGTGCATCGGGTCCGGCTCGCTGGGCGGCGTGGGCGGAGCCCCCTCCCCGGCCCCACTGATGGGACTAGTTGGCGATGGGCTCTGCAGGAAACAATGTACTTTGCAATAGCTGCTGAAATAGTAGATTGTTAACCAAAGGTTGAAAGCCACCCATTGCTCCGGAGATATGGCCAATGGTTCGAGGCTGAATGGTGCCTTTCACCCGAGGTAAGCACTGTACTTTTCGAATACGAGAAATTAAAGAAAGATAGATATAGAATAAAATTACTGAAAATAATTTCAAACTAATCTTTCATCATTTTTTCTTTCAATTTTACAAGATTTTATTTAACTTGCAATGTATGTATGCATGTAACTATGTTTGTTCGAGTGGAATTTTGCAACTCAATTTTGAAGTAGATATATTCAACCGACTGGAGCTTCAATTTTGTCTACAAGTTTAGTTTGAATGGAAATGCATGGTTAACTGTATGACGTCGCTCTACTCTAGATGCATAGTTATTTGTACACAAAATATGCGTATTAAATAATACCTCAAATTTTATAGGCATGTATGACCTGTTTTACTTTTTTCCAAAGATATTCAAGTATTTGCTACTACGTTAAGCTGTTACCAGAAACAATAGAAAATGAAACACCAACTCTAAAAAATATTTTTTAGGAGATAAGTACCTAGGTACTTAAATTTAATTATTTTTTCTTTTTTAGTGTTTTGAAGTCGATTTTATTTAATTTTTTGTTGAATTTTCCCAAAAAAATTGGAGTGTGGGTGACCTGCAGCTTCGAGCGCGAGCGTGGCAACCTTTTATTTTATTAAAACACTCGTCTCTTTACTTTTATTTTCTTTGTTGGGTTTTCCCAAAAAAAAAGCAGTAACAACAGTACACTCACGCACACACACACACACATACTAACATCACCTATTAATGTGTGTGCAGGCTTCACACACATAAATAGGCATATAAATGTTTCAATATGATATTTTTAATGTTTATGTTATTTTATTTTCAAAATTTCTTGTATCTAAATGCAGTGTCAACAGACATGTTTAGCCGCAAATTAACAGTAAAGTTTTAAATAATAAAAATCCGATATTGGCATTATGATCAATACTAGGTGTAAATTTTTTGAAATTAGAGTTTGACGACCGCTTGGCCGAGTGGTCTGTACCCCAGGCTACTCGGTCAAAAGGTCCCGGGTTCGAATCCCGGTAGGAACAAATGTTTGTATGATGAGTACGAACATTTGTTTACGAGTCATGGATGTTTATATGTTTATTTAGTATATTTCTAATATTTATATACATATTATTATCATTATTTCTCCGTTATCTAGTATCCATAACACAAGCTCTTAATGATGCTTACTTTGGGCTAGATAATAGGTGTGAGTATATAAATATTATTATATTATTATATTAATTGTAAGTGCTGTGGAGTTTTGTAAGGAAAAAAAAGTGTGACCTGTAGCCGTGGCCTCGGTCGCGGCGCGTGCGCGGCGTCGGCGCACGGCCGCGAGCCCACCACGTGCGAGATGCACCCGTCCATCAGATGCTTCAGCTCCTGCAAATTATTTGATAATCAACCACCAACGAAAAAAGAGGGGACCGATTTTGATTCGTTTTTTTTTCGAAAGCTGATGTGACTACGATGGTTCTTATCTAGAATTTATGAAGATCAGTTCAGCCGTTTGATGACTATCAGCTCATTTTCTACATGATAATAGGGTTTAACTAACTTTTACAGGTCCGATTTATTTCAAATTTGGTGTACTTTCACTTCGGTGACATTCCTATGACATACTAACCTTGAGCTGATTCTATACCATCAAAAAGTCTGCGAATTTGTTAATTTTTCAGAAACTTACAGCAGATATAGCGTATTTGGGCTCTTATGAATAGTCTTAATGAGATGGTGTTAGATAAATGATTAATGTGACTGGAGGTTACTTAAAAATTTTAATTTTGTAATTATTTTAAGCATTTTATTTCTTCTGCAATATTTCTTTATATGAAATAAAATAAAAAAAATATATCTACTAACCTATCATATTAAAAGTAAACAAACCAGTGTCGATTTTGTATGAGTTATGAGCAAGAAATATAACGCGTGAAAGGGACATACCTATACAAATTGACATTTGGTTTGTTAGTTTATTATTTGTCTAATTTGGCTCAAGTATAAGTAAATAAGTTGTAGCATTTAGTCTCCATGCTGCTACTTTGATAAAGAGCACAATCACGATGAGATTCTTAAAACCTCAATTTCATAACACATTACACTCAGACACAATTCTAATCATTGTAATTAAATCTTGACCGACGCTATTCAATTGCGGCAAAACTTCTTAAATCTGGACAAATGTTACCTATGAGACTAAAGTTATCCATATGGGTAATTAACTTCATTTATGAACTAATTTTTTTTTTATATATATTTATAAATTATTATATTTATTATAAAACTAGAAAACAAACGAACAAAACAAAACATCAATCAACATCAGTCATCAATTTCAAACATTTATAATAAAATCAAAAATTAAGAATAATTATTATTTTTTATAAAGATACTTTGATATCATAACTACGATATATGAAATCATATTAAATGAAAATATTTTTATTCAAATAAGCCACCAAGGAGCACTCGAATCTTAAATAATCACATTTTTATGACTATTACAAAAAATATATTAAATAACCAATCTGTATCTGTCATATATGTGTAGATTACCTCGAATTCTTCTTCGCTAAGATGTTTTGTGTTACAGGGATCGCAGGCTAACATTAGAAATTCTAATCCTTGACTCGCCCACCTGAAAAACAGAAATTAGGATTCAATGGATTTTATTATTTTATGAATTGCATCCGAGGAGCTCGGTGGCGACAAAAAAAGTGGTAATATCGAGTTCCTCCGTGCTTCGGATGGCACGTCAGGCCGTTGGTCCCCGTTGTTACTGCAACCGCTTTATAGGTGGTTTTCCACCAGAGGGGCGAGACGAGGCAAGGCGAGACCAGAATTGAAATCGCACTGACCCTTTTCCACAAAAAATTGCCAGCGCGAGCTCGCGCGAGGTGATTTTCCACCAGAGTGGCGAGATGAGGATTGAAATCGCACAATAATAAACCTATCGCGAGAAGCGTGTCAGTAAACGTTACTACGAAACATGATGTCTAAAATGAATGAAATGCATTATTTTTATATCTTTTAATTTATTTTAGTAAGTGTTCGAAATTACCACTTTACTGATTAAAACCTACACAATCGATATCTAAATAGAAATAGTGTTAGTTTTATTTTTGAAAACGTCCGGGTTCGATTCCCGAGCTGAGTACACGTTTTTTAAATGTATAAATGCAGTTTTTCTAATCACTAAAATCGATGACATGGTTCCTAAGAAGAGATTTTCGCAAGTCTTATAGTTTCAGACTTTGCCATACTGACTGATCTAAATGTGCCACCCTGTATAGGCTGATGATGATGAACTGGATACCTCTTGAAGGACCACTTTGGAACGTCTTTAATGCTGAGTTAGTAAAAGTTCTCGTGAAATTTTAAATTACTGGTGTTGCAAGCGTCCATAGGCTACGGTAACCGCTTACACCGTATGTAGGCCGTATGCTTGATTGCCACATTAGTGGTATAAAAAAAGTTATTATTAATTTTGTCAGTATCTCCATACATTTCTTAGTAATATAGGAACGTGTGCCGTCACCTGTTCCGTAGATATTCTATGCAGCGATTTCAGACGATACGCCGCAACGTATCAAATCAAACATAACTAGGCATACTGTTTCTTTTGGAATATTTCTTATCTAAACTAATAATATAAAGCTGAAGTGTTTGTTTGAGCGCGCTAATCTCAGGAACTACTGATTTGAATTAAGAAATTATTTTTGTGTTGGATAGTCCATTTTTCGATGTATTATGTAGGTTATATAACATCATCATCATCATCACCACCAGCCTATATACGTCCCACTGCTGGGCACAGGCCTTCCTACATGGGAGAAACACATGAGGAGTTTGGGCCATGACACCACCGCTCTGGCCCAATGCGGGTTGGTGGGTTAAAGCGGTTGTGGTAACAACCGGGACCAACGGCTTAACGTGCCTTCCGAAGCACGGAAGAGCTCGAAATTTTAAATTTGGTTGACCCATCCCAGGGTCGACCATGGTGAAAGTTGCTTTGTTTTCGTATTCGAAACCAGAGCGCTCAAACCAATACGCCACCGAGCTCCTCCGCCACCGAGCTCCTCATCACGCTATGACTAATAGCAGATGAGCATCAATGAAAAATGTTGCAAAAACGGGAAAAAATACTCCCTTCAGTTTCAAGTAAAATCATGTAACCTACCCTACTGTTGTTATTTTCCGACATCCACACAGCTTGTTGAGTTATATAATACTTCTTATTTATGAAATAAAACAAAAGTTGTCAACTACACTATCATAGGCTAGGTTAGTTACATGTGGGGCGGATGAGCCGCGGCTTACCTAGGCCTGAGTCCCCGGCCGCGGTCGCAGCGCTCCACCACGAACCGCATCCAGCACGTGGCGAACTGTATGACGGCGCGCGCCACCAGCGCCGCCCAGCGCTGGTCTCCCGCCTCCTGGACACCGCTCGCGCTGCGGAGCTCAACCGGCTCGGGCGGGGCCTCCTCCCCGGACAGCAGGCGCTCTATGCCTTCGTTCTGGCAGGAAAAGGACCAAATTCACAATGGTTCTCACTGGTTCCATTGCAATGGAACAGGAAATGCCTGTGGGGATTATTGCCTGTAGGTGGGACCGTAGTGTCCCGCCATAATGATCATCGCTTGAGAGATGGTAGTTCCATTGCACTTGGCAATGGAACTAGTGAGAATAAAAAGTTTCAGTAGTTCCATGGAACAATATCCAATGGAACTAGTGAGAACCATTCCAAATTCAGACAGACACTATGACGTTGTTAGTTAATATTTTTTTTGTGATAGTCCTAAAAAATGTGTTTTAAACGATTAGAAAGCGCTTCTTTGTGGCCTATTTAAATAAAATATTTTTTCTTTCTTTCTTTCTTTCAACAAGAAAATTGTGACCTTGTGACAGCGGTAATAGAAGTAGTCTAATCCTGCTTAGGCGCTCTAAGTCTTCGTTCTGGACGGAACAAAAAAATAGTGACCTTGAGACAGCGGTCATAGAAGTGATCTAATACTTCTATCTACTATCTGCTTTGATGCTACAGTTCTTACTGGTAAGTAGCCAAGGCTATGTTGGGCTTAACTTTAAACTTTTATCGGTATTCACATTTAAATGTTGGATTTTGTGTGTTACAATAACAAATAAAGCAAGAAAAAGATTAAAAAATTATATGCTCCAGGCAGGAATAGAACCCGCGTCTCCTGACAACTGCTTAAACGTTGCTATAAAAGCATACAATTTTTTCGTCGTTTTCTTATCTTCATTTGTAGTTCTTACTATCGGTAAGATATTGAGAAATTTTGAAATGTACTTTTATTTGTGACGGAATTTTAATATAAATTACACGACATAGACAATATACGTAAAAATCTTTGAAAATTGCCCTTAGAAACGTTATATGCGAGCCGCCTGTAAACATTTCATGTAGGAGCGGACGGATTAATATAAATTAATAATTTATACTAGGATAATTTAACTGTTGCGAAACGTAATTTTAACAGTTGTATTAATATTTAAATCGCATAGATCATTTACTTACATGACTCTCACTGTTGAGGTTCTCGAAGAGCTTGTCATCAAAGACGCTGTCCTCCCCTATGCTCTCAGACCTCGTGAATTTAGGTCGTAATGCCTTAGGCGGAGAGTTGACTATGGAACGGCGAGGCTGCGACGGCAAACGGCCCGGGACCTCGTTCACCACGCGATGTAGCTCTTTGTGGATCTGGAAATAAGATTCATTTTCCCATGTCTGCAAAAATCAACAGACAGCAGGTACGATCCATTGTTTTGGGAAAGCTCAGCCGATTTTTTTAAAATTATAAATGGGTTCAGTCTTGATCCAAGAGAAGTTAAGAGGGGGATCGAAGACGTAGCGAACTTACCCAGAAGGTACCTATGGAATTCAGGTTATATGCGGTAGGAAACACCTAACCGATTCTTTTAATAACTAAATTATTTAGTTCTATTGTACAGCGCTAGTGATTTTGTTTATTTTATATTCATATGTTATTATTTATGGTCAGTATTATCATGTTTATCGACTATCTAACTCCTGATCTAATAAATAATAGGTCACCAATGATAAGTATCTATAAAATTCTATTAAAAATATTTTGCAAGACTTGTGATAGTAAGATATAATTACAAAATTTAACATTAATCATCTATCTAACACCGTTTCATTAAGACTATTCATAAGAGCCCAAACACGCTATATCTGCTGTAAGTTTCTGAAGAATTAACTATTTCGCAGACTTTTTGATGGTATAGGATCAGCTCAAAGTTAGTATGTCATGGTAATGGCGCCGAAGTGACAGTACACCAAATTTGAAATCAATCGGATGTGTAAAAGTTAGTAAAATCCTATTATCATGTAGAAAATGACCTGATAGTCTGCAAACGGCTGAACTGATCTTAATAAATTATAGCTAAGAATCATCGTAGTCACATCAGCTTTCAAACTAAAAAAAAAACGAATCAAAATGGGGCCATTCGTTTGATGCCACAGACAGACACACAGATACACAGACAGACACGTCAAACTTATAACACCCCTCTTTTTTCTTCGGGGGTGAAAAATAAGTTTTAGTATTATTGTTTTGATAACATGTGTAACCGTATGTATTTTATTGATGACAGACTAAAAACAATTATATAAGCTAATAAGCAGATGTTTGTGGTTCGATTCATAGCCCAATCTGTATCAACTGTACAACGAACATCAGGCATATAGTTGTTTTATTGGGTGGTGGGTTCGCTATTATGATTCATCTGGGTAGCTGTATTGCGGTGTGAAGGGGCAGTGTTATTACAGGACCCGGGAGGCTTTAGACTCCGGTATGTCAACGCACCTGAAATATCCCAGCGAGCTCCAATATTGCCCACTTACCAACAGAACCATTGGTCTGTATGAAATTCTTTGGCATTCTTTTGTTACTAAAAATAATCCAAAAACCAAACAAATACATTAGAAATAGAACAAAGTGATATTTGTGAACACAAAAACAAGTAACACCACACTCACAACAAAACAACAAAAGCCTAGTCTTAGGAACGATTCCTTTGACTTGATTTTACGCAGGCGTCTGTATGCGCACGCGCATGTTTTCGCTCCTTATATGGAGTCGCCATTCTGCACCTTTTATTTTGTGGTTGTACTTCGCAGAAGCATATTTCAGACAACATCCGATTAATAAACATTTGAAACTGACACAAAACACAATAAAGCAACATCAGTCTCCCAAAGCTCTATCCACACAAAAACCCCGCCTCCACCATACCAAGGGGCTAGTAGATTCGTTGACTATCATCGTATCTGGTCTTCTCCTCCTCATTACGCCGAGGTCGGCGTCGTGCTGCCTCAGCGGCTGAAGTGAGGCCGGTCGGGATCTTCTCTGCTCTTCTGGCTTCCTAGGTTGGTGGACTAGCTTGTACATCTCTTTGTGAAGCTGTGGAAGTGGGGGGCCACCGCATAACGTAACGCGTATGCACAACTGTACTCAGTAGTGCACAATTGGTGATGAATGTGAAATGAAAAATTAACCCCTTACCGCATCGCGGTACAAAGCAAAAGAGTCACTTTTTTTTCACACAAGAGGATATTTTGTGTGCGAGTGATTGTATTTTATGGAATTCATTTTAATGTGTAACTAACTGATTGATTTAATCTTAGGAGGAAAACATAATACCTATTTTTTTAAAAAAAACATCAAGTACGTTTTAGGGTCATGTTATTTTATGTTAAAATAAAAAATAATCATGCGGTAAGGAGTTAAGATAGGTGTGATATGATGAGATAAATAGAATTGTGCAGTAATAATATTTGAGTGCGAAATAAATAGTTATGTAAAATTTAAAGTATAAGACATGCGATTCATGACTAAAATGTTACGTTTAAATACAACACGTGTAGCCATTCTTTAGGTTGCATCATTGTTATTATTAAATAGCGATTTTCTTGGGACACTTTAGAACCGCATTCAGAATCAGAATAGAATTGTTAGTCTAAGGTTGGGCCCAAAAAATTAAACGCCACAAAAATAAAGCACTGTACTAAACATACAAATAATATTCCAATGCTTCACTACTTCAATGAGAAACATATACTATAACCCAGCAGCTGTGCGAGACCACGTGCGTATTCTTATTTTCTAATATTTCTCATAACAATGCAGGCCAAATATTAAAGTCAAATCTAAATGCGGTCCTGAACAAAAAAAAAGTCGTGTAATAATTATTGTCTATTATTGCATTTGATCATTCCTCGTGCTGTCAGTGAGCTATAAGCCTTAAAACATTACTTTTGCACACCCATTCAAGTTTATTTGTTGCTGCAGCACACCCTTCCACCGAGCACATACCTTCCTTCATAAAAGAAACACATGAGGGGTTTGAAACACCACGGCTCAATGCAAGTTGTTCAAGTGGTTGCAGTACAACCTGGACCAACGGCTTAAATTTCCCTTCCGAAGCAGAGGAGCGGAGGAGTGGAGGAGCTCGAGATTACAACTCTTGATCGACCAATCCAGGATTATCCAGAACTAAAGTTGCTTTGTTTTCGTAATCAAAATCTAAACAATCACGCTACTAGATTATAGCTTTCTATTTATATCTACAGTAAGAAAATTAAGACTAATTTTTGAACGTGGACTGACCTCAAAGCCGAGCTTAAATATCTGCAGCAGAAGTTCCCTAACTCGCGCCAGCAGACCTTCAGTCAGCTCCAACTCCTCATCAGGCACCCTCGTCCTCTCCAGCACCATCTTGGTGTGCAGCATTGTGAACTCTCGCATTGACATTAGCTTGTCCTGATAAATGCATTAATTTATGTAAGTAAATTGCACAGGAAATTATTATAATTGTAACTGTGGATATAGGAAATTTGAGACTGGGAGTTCGAGTGAATAACAAAAAAAGAATGCTCAGGCCTGAAATATGCGTTTTCCTAAAATGTACAATTGTCAAAACGTCTGCCTTCTCACAATGTTAGTACTTCTATTTTGTCAGTTTTCTCAAAATGACTGGCATTTAAAATGTGTACAGTCTCAGAAAGTCATCTATTCTTAATGTTTACATAAGTTTTGCTTTTCCGTTATGTTCACTTTTGTATATAGACTATCGTCTTATTATGTTTGATTTCCTATAATGTCTGCTTTATTACAAATCAATGTTCTAAATGGAAAGGGTTAATTTCTTGGCATACTTACTCTTTGATAAAAATATCTATAATTTATAAAGTAAATGTTAAAGATATTTTATGAAAATGTGGTGTTCATTATTGCAGACATTTTGGGAATAAGACTTTTCTGGAATGCAAAAGTTGTAAGAAGGCAGATATTTTGAGGTTGCAGACATTTTGAGAATAAGCACTTTCTGAAAAGCAAACATTATATGAAAACTGATATTCTTGGAGACAGACATTATAAGAAGCTGACATTATGGAAAACAGACATTTTGGGAAAAAGACATTTCAGGAAAACGCATATTTTAGGCCTGAGCCAAAAGGAATTGGAAATATAAGCCCGGGTGGGCGCCGGCTAGGCGGGCGGCGAGGTCGGGTCACACTAGTACCATAGTGTAACTACAACCAGTGGGCCAACGCCTTTGAATTTGCTATCCATGCCGCTTATTCCTTATTGTCACTTTTATTTTATTTTTGGAGTTTACTCATTATAAATTAATTTTCATAGCAGAGTGTAATTTTCGCGGCATTCGGGGATCCCGATTCCGAATACGACTATTTCGGGATCCAAAATGGCGGAAGCGAATTTCAAATAAAAAATCGATATGGGTATCATTTTCGTTGTTTTCGGGGATCCCGATTCTGAATACAACACCTATTTCGAGATCCAAGGTGGCGGGTAATAATAAATGAATAGTTAAAAGTTTATTTAAAAAATGGGTTTTCGGGGGTCCAGATTCTGATTACAACATCTATTTTGAAATCCAAGATGGCGGACGTGACTTTATAGTATCATATCAATATGAGTATCATTGCCGTGGTTTTTGGGGGTTCCGATTCCAAATCAAACATCTGTTTCAGGATCCAAGATGGCGTAATATTTATTTTTATAATAGTTGCGTCCGCCATCTTGCATCCGGAAATTGATGTTGTAATCAAAATCGGGACCCCGGAAACCAATAAAATGATACCATATTATTTATAAAAAAAAAATCGCATCCGCCATCTTGGATATCAAAATTGACGTTGTATTCAGAATCGGGACCCCCGAAAACCACGAAAAAGATACTCATATTGATTTTGTACTAAAAAATTCACGTCCGCCATCTTGGATTTCAAAATTTATGTTGTATTCAGAATCGGAACCCCCGAAAGTCACGAAAATGATATCCATATTGATTTTTTATAAATAAAAAAGCGTCCGCCATCTTGGATTTCAAAATTGATGTTGTATTCAGAATCGGAACCCCCGAATACCACGAAAATGATAACCATATTGATTTTTTATGAAATAGATGCGTCCGCCTTCTTGGATCTGGAAATTTATGTTGTATTTAAAATCGGGCTCGCTACCGCCCCGCTCTCGCCCCGCGTACCCCTCACGATTGCTCTGTGTAGACGTGCCCGTTGGCTGAATGTATGAAATTTATATAGACTGTGCTAGTACGTACACAGAGGGCGGCCCGCTGGGGGCGGTAGGCGGGCGGGTGGGCGCGGGCTAGGCGGGCGGCGAGGGCTCGCGCCCACTGCGCGGCGTGCAGCATCGGCTCGCGGTAGCGCGCGTACATGTCCTGCACGGCGCGGCACATCATGTACGCCGTGTACCTGCCGACAAAGGTTTTGACGTTGTTTTGAAATTGTCTCTGTAACAGAGAAGACAAGGGGAACTGATAACCATAAAGTATTTTCTTTAATGTTGCAATGAATGCATTGAAATGCTGGTGTAAAACATCTCAATGCATCCTGAGAGAGTTTGGCGCTAAATATATAATGTCAAATTTTCATGATGCTACTTCGCTGAGGTGGACCACGATAAAATTCTCAGTCTTTCAGACCAAATTCAGTTTTATTATAATGATTTTCCAATTGTACGTCAACACAAATACTTCCTCCACCAAACTACACCAATTTTCACAATGGATAATGATCGAGTGTAAAAAGGACAAAAAAAAATCCAAAAGCATTAAAAAAAAATCATTCTTAATAGGTTGGAGAAAAAGTTTCTTCGCATTTTTTAAGCCATTCAAAACATTTTTTAATATAGTTTATTTACATTTAACTAAAGTATGTAGGTACCATTTTGTTCGATAAATTTTTGCCATCTTATAGGTAGGGATATGATCCCATTGCTATAGAAATTTTGGATCTTCTGATCAAAATACCGCGACAAGTGGTTTTGGCAGTCCTCTCGTGATGTTAACCTGACACTGCCTAGAGAATTCTGAAGAGAGCGAAACAGGTGGAAATCTGAAGGTCAGGACTATACAGCGGATGCATTAACACCTCCCAGCCAAACTCTCTTCATTTTTGCTGAGTGGCTAAAGATGTGTGAGGTCTAGCGTTATCATGATGAAAAATCACACCCCTTCTGTTGATAAATTCCGGCCGCTTTCTCTCAACTTCTTGCTTTAATCTCATCAGTTGTTCGCAGTAGAGTTCAGAATCGATGGTCCTGCCTAGTGGTAACAGCTCATAATGAATAATGCCCTTCCAATCCCACCACACACACAGCATCACCTTGTTACGAGTTAACCCGGGTTTCACCACAGTCTGTGAAGCCTGACCGGCCTTTGACCACGGCCACGTTAGCAGCTTCTTCAAACATGGTTCGGTTTCATTACGTCGTAATAAAGAATCACAAATAAGTACACGATTCATTAGGTTTCTTTCAGTGAGCTCGTGGGGTACCCAAATATCGAGCTCTTTTGTGTACCCATTTTTTTTAAATGCTCCAAAACTGTTTTGTGGTCAATTCCCAGTTCTTTAGCTACGTCGTAACTACTGATATGCCGATCATGCTCCAGTTTTTAAAAAATGGCATCAATTTTATTCATAATAGGGTGACCAGAGCGACGTGCATCTTTGACATCAAAATTTCCTGATTGAAAACGCTTAAACTAAATTTGTGCTACTGTCACAGACACTGCACTATGTCCATAAACATCGCAATTTTTTTTCGCGGCTTGCGTTGCATTTTTATCTTTTTTTTGTAGTAAATTTTTAAAATGTATCGAATTTCTTCATTAGATTCACTCATCTTGACAGTACGAAAAACAAATGAAAAACACACATTTTCCTAATTTGAATTTGGAATCATCTTTTTTAAAATATAAACTTTTAATGATACCAAAACCAGCCAGATACAAATAGTACAGCCAAAGAGATTTTATTACAAGTTCATACGTTCATACAATAAGCCTCGCAATTCAGCGAGGTAATGCGACCAGTCTTATTGGTACACTTCCATTTTCAGTAGATTTAGGTGGTGTTTTTTATTTATAAGTTCGGTTAATTTTAGTTTATTTATAGGCCTAAGTTGATTTTAATTTTTATTTCCATTATGTATTTGTTTATTAGGAATAAATTTTAAAAGTTCATAGATACTATAATGCGAAAAGACTTTTTCCCCAACCTAATATATCGCTAATGCAAAAGAAACTAACAAAATAACAGGTTCTTTGTTGATCCTATCTCAACGATAGAACCGACTTAGCACAAAAAAATATATTTTGTGGAATTAATTAGCTACAAATAGCTATGTGTTATACCTTATTGGAATCGTAATTTAACAGGCTTTCTTTTTCAATAAATGGTGGTTATTCAGTAGTACATATTTTTTCCACAGTACAGTCTTAATGTTGTAAAACTTTTTCGTGTGACTTGAACTGTTCTTACAAAAATACAAAATTAAAAATTTTAAGTAAGCCCCGGCGTCATTAATCATTTATCTAACACCATCTCATTGAGACTATTCATAAGAACCCAAACACGCTATATCTGCTGTAAGTTTCTGAAGAAATAACCATTTCGCAGACTCTTTGATGGTATAGGATCAGCTCAAGGATAGTATGTCATGGGAATGTCACCGAAGTGACAGTACACCAAATTTGAAATCAATCGGATGTGTAAAAGTTAGTAAAACCCTATTATCATGTAGAAAATGAGCTGATAGTCATCAAACGCCTGAACTGATCTTCATAAATTATAGCTAAGAACCATCGTAGGCACATTACCTTTCAAACAAAAAAAAAACACTAGTTTAGGCGCTACGATGCCACAGACCGACACACAGATACACAGACAGACACGTCAAACTTATAACACCCCTTTTTGTCGGGGGTTAAAATCTGCCTTTTCTTACTCACTAGTTATTGTACCCACTGTTGTAAAATTACTTTTATTATGAAGAGAAATACTATGGCAATAAAAAAACACAAAAAAGATCAGGTTTAACAATCCGCTTTGATTATTGTGCCAATTAATGACTACAAACGGTATTTTTTATGAAAATAACAAAAACTGACATAACATTTTTTTCAGTCGATTTACGGGCATACTGTAGACTTGTAGAGGGATTAATTGTTGGGAATGACCCTCTCTATCACATTGTTACGTTTGATCCACGATATACAGGGCCAGCCTGTATATGCAGTAACTACATTAACCATTATTCCTTCACGAAAAATTTGCATATCTTGTTAAAAATAACGTTTTAAATGTCCAGCAAAATTTATACAATAATTATTTCGAAAACCAACGTCACACAATGTCGGTGTAACTTCTCGTCAACACAAACACTTGTTTCACAATACTAGAACGATTTCACAAAACAATATTTAATCCGACAAAATTTGTCTTGTGTCCGAACTCTCTCCATAAAAGAGAAAGCAAAGACAAAAAACCATACAACCCTAGCTGATATATTTTATTATGTTTGCAAATATTTCATTGAAATTAGATGACAAACAGGTTGACGGCCTACATAATGGTAAACGGTTACCGCCGCCTATAGACACCTGCAATAACAAGTAAAAGTCACTTGATATTGCAGGTGCGTTGTCATTCTGAGGCCTAAGATGAAATGCCGTCCATACCTAGTAATTTCACTGCACTACATTATTAAAATGCGGACAAACGTGGACGTGAAATAATGGCGATAAATATAAGATACCGCTTATTAAAGATACCATAAAACTTGATAATTTTTTTAGTTACAGTTTTAGTTTTCGGCTGTAAAATCTAAGAAGCATCTATATTCGGCCGTAGGGATAAAAATAAATACTTCCCTAAAATGGCTTATTATTTATATGTCACGTACCTATTTGGTGGGAATTCTAGAGTAGTTTCCAGTTGCAACAAGGAATCAAACTTGTCCTTGAACTCCGTAAGCAGCCTCGTTATTTGGTTACATGAGATGTCTCTGGGGAAAATAAACATGAATTAGTTTATGTTTGTATGGGACTCTGCGTGCGCGTGCATGTGTAATGTTATGTATGTGTGGTAATACAATTACCGTCATCAATTTGAGATAATCATTTAAAATATTGCAACTGAAAGTCACACAATGAAGGTACCAGACGAGACATAAATGTATAATTATAGTCAACACTTAGATCGATATAATACATTGAAAAAGTTACTAATCTAATTCCAGCCGATCACACTTAATAAAACCATCAATTGTGTTGGGATGTTGCCTAAGTTTGAATATGGTGCTATTTTTCACAAATCCGAAAAATATACGCTACCTTTTACCCATAAAAACAATTCTTAAAACTTAAAAGATATAGAATATTTTTGAAGTTGTATTGTTTTGAAAATTAAAAAAATGGACATATTTTTTTCCATAATTTATCAAAAATGTTAATGACATTAGATTGCTAACATCAAATAAAACAACTATTATTATGGCAACTATTAATAAAGACGTACTTAATACATAGTTATTTGAAATAAAACCAATTTACCGGAATTATCTCGCGTTTAATTAGATGTTACATTATTATTATTCACCCGACGTTTCGATTACTTTACAGCGATCGTGGTCACGGGAAGACTGAAGATGTCAGTTGTCTTTGATAAGTTTTAAGTTAACTACCGTCACTATGTGTTATATTTTGAGCGGTCCGAATTACGCATACGGAGCTCACGGTGTCAGTTTTTTGGGCAGTGTGAGGACGGGCTTGGGACTTTATTATTCGAATGAATAATAAAGTCCTTACTCCACACTCAGAACTTTTGAATCTGGACGTAAATTATCTTATACCTGCTTGTGCCAAACCGCCAAAACTGTATGGGCTGCCGAAAATACACAAAAACAACGCTCCGTTACGTCCTATAGTTAGCCAAATTGATTCACCAACTTACCGTTTGGCTCAACACGTAGCTAAAATACTCTCGCCACTAAGAGGTAACACAAGAGCACATGTGAAGGATTCTTACCAATTTGTGAGCGATATTAAACACCTACATATTGCTGACAATGAAACTATGGTCAGTTTTGATGTACAGTCCCTGTTTACATGCTTACCTGTTAAGGACTGCATTGAAATTGCTAAAAGGAAGCTATGTGATAGTGATATGCCTAATGAGTATGCAGACCTGCTTGAACATTGCCTCACATCGGGCTACCTATTGTGGAATGAGGAATTCTATGTACAAGTGGATGGTGTGACAATGGGCTCTCCTGTATCACCCGTAGTCGCCGATATTTTCATGGAGGACTTTGAGGAGAGGGCCCTTAGCACAGCACCGGTAACACCAAGGTTTTATAAACGGTATGTAGACGACACTTTCACAATTTTACCAACTGATAAAGTCACTGCATTTCTATCACACCTTACCTCCATCAATCCTAAAATTCAATTCACCATGGAGTTAGAGGCAAACAATAGACTAGCTTTTTTAGATATTTTAATTATCCGAAATCCAGATCACAGCTTGAGCCACACTGTGTATCGTAAAGCAACCCATACTGATAGGTACCTCAATGGTGACTCTCATCACCACCCCAGTCAGTTGTCTACCGTAGGGAAATCTTTGTTTCAGAGAGCGCGCGGCATCTGTGACAACCAACACCTGACAGCTGAGCTACAGCATGTCAAGCATGTATTGCGGGACAACAAACTGCAAATACCACGCCAAAGTCATAGAAGCCGAGCGAAACTTGTCACAGTCGAACGTCAACCTGCTGTACTACCATATATGAAAGGTGTCACTGACAAGATTGGCAACATCTTGAAGCGTGCTTCAATTAAAACTTATTTCAAGCCGCCGAAGAAGATTAACCAATTCCTACCACCTGTCAAGTGCAATATCCCCTTACAAGATGCAGGCATATACAAGTTAGATTGTGACTGCGGCCTCTCATACATAGGTCAAACAAAGAGAAGCATAGGCACCCGGGTAAAAGAACATATAGCTGACGTAAAACACAGGCGCGAAACGAAGTCGGCAGTGTGTGAACACGCTCTTGACGGACCCAATCACTATATCAGATTTGATAAGCCCCAGATCCTCGCCAAAGAACACCGTTTCATTCCTAGAATGTTACGTGAGGCTATTGAAATCAAAAAACATCCTAATTTCAATAGAGAAGATGGTTGGAGTGTACCACCAGCTTGGGATCCCATCATTCGAATAATAAAGTCCCAAGCCCGTCCTCACACTGCCCAAAAAACTGACACCGTGAGCTCCGTATGCGTAATTCGGACCGCTCAAAATATAACACATAGTGACGGTAGTTAACTTAAAACTTATCAAAGACAACTGACATCTTCAGTCTTCCCGTGACCACGATCGCTGTAAAGTAATCGAAACGTCGGGTGAATAATAATAATGTAACATCTAATTAAACGCGAATTAAATCCGGTAAATTGGTTTTATTTCAAATGTGTAGTGCTCGCGAAAATGTAAGACAATACTACATAGTTATTATTAATTTTGTCAGTATGCCCATACATTTCTTAGTAATGTGGGAACATGTGACGTCACCCATTCCATAGATTTTCTATGGAGCGTTTTTGGACGATGCGCCGCAACACATCAAACATACCACTATATCAGTGAAACTATTGATCTTAGACATACCATTTCTTTTGCAATATTGCTTTATGAGTTACAAACTTCTTATTTATGAAATAAAAAAAAGTTGCCAACTAGCCTATTGTCACCGCTCGTTCAAACATTTGTGGCAGTCTTGCGAACAGATCACTGAGCGCATTTTGAAAGTAGTGTTCTTGTACATGTTATTTTACTATTGTATGTATGTATGTATGTATGTATGTGTGGGTGCGCGTGCGTACGCGTGCGTTGTGTACTCACGAGAAGGTGAGTGGTGCGAGCATGGCGGCGCACTTGACGCGCTTGTATGTATGTATGTATGTATGTGTCGTGTACTCACGAGAAGGTGAGTGGTGCGAGCATGGCGGCGCACTTGACGCGCTTGTATGTATGTATGTATGTATGTGTCGTGTACTCACGAGAAGGTGAGTGGGGCGAGCATGGCGGCGCACTTGACGCGCTTGTATGTATGTATGTATGTATGTGTCGTGTACTCACGAGAAGGTGAGTGGTGCGAGCATGGCGGCGCACTTGACGCGCTTGTATGTATGTGTGTATGTGTGTATGTATGTATGTGTCGTGTACTCACGAGAAGGTGAGTGGTGCGAGCATGGCGGCGCACTTGACGCGCTTGTATGTATGTGTGTGTGTATGTATGTATGTATGTATGTGTCGTGTACTCACGAGAAGGTGAGTGGTGCGAGCATGGCGGCGCACTTGACGCGCTTGTATGTATGTATGTATGTATGTGTCGTGTACTCACGAGAAGGTGAGTGGGGCGAGCATGGCGGCGCACTTGACGCGCTTGTATGTATGTATGTATGTATGTGTCGTGTACTCACGAGAAGGTGAGTGGTGCGAGCATGGCGGCGCACTTGACGCGCTTGTATGTATGTGTGTATGTGTGTATGTATGTATGTGTCGTGTACTCACGAGAAGGTGAGTGGGGCGAGCATGGCGGCGCACTTGACGCGCTTGTATGTATGTGTGTGTGTATGTATGTATGTATGTGTCGTGTACTCACGAGAAGGTGAGTGGTGCGAGCATGGCGGCGCACTTGACGCGCTTGTATGTATGTGTGAATGTGTGTATGTATGTATGTATGTATGTGTCGTGTACTCACGAGAAGGTGAGTGGTGCGAGCATGGCGGCGCACTTGACGCGCTTGTATGTATGTATGTATGTATGTGTCGTGTACTCACGAGAAGGTGAGTGGTGCGAGCATGGCGGCGCACTTGACGCGCTTGTATGTATGTGTGTATGTGTGTATGTATGTATGTGTCGTGTACTCACGAGAAGGTGAGTGGTGCGAGCATGGCGGCGCACTTGACGCGCTTGTATGTATGTGTGTATGTGTGTATGTATGTATGTGTCGTGTACTCACGAGAAGGTGAGTGGGGCGAGCATGGCGGCGCACTTGACGCGCTTGTATGTATGTGTGTATGTGTGTATGTATGTATGTGTCGTGTACTCACGAGAAGGTGAGTGGTGCGAGCATGGCGGCGCACTTGACGCGCTTGTATGTATGTGTGTATGTGTGTATGTATGTATGTGTCGTGTACTCACGAGAAGGTGAGTGGTGCGAGCATGGCGGCGCACTTGACGCGCTTGTATGTATGTATGTATGTATGTGTCGTGTACTCACGAGAAGGTGAGTGGGGCGAGCATGGCGGCGCACTTGACGCGCTTGTATGTATGTATGTATGTATGTGTCGTGTACTCACGAGAAGGTGAGTGGTGCGAGCATGGCGGCGCACTTGACGCGCTTGTATGTATGTGTGTATGTGTGTATGTATGTATGTGTCGTGTACTCACGAGAAGGTGAGTGGTGCGAGCATGGCGGCGCACTTGACGCGCTTGTATGTATGTGTGTATGTGTGTATGTATGTATGTGTCGTGTACTCACGAGAAGGTGAGTGGTGCGAGCATGGCGGCGCACTTGACGCGCTTGTATGTATGTGTGTATGTGTGTATGTATGTATGTGTCGTGTACTCACGAGAAGGTGAGTGGTGCGAGCATGGCGGCGCACTTGACGCGCTTGTATGTATGTGTGTATGTGTGTATGTATGTATGTGTCGTGTACTCACGAGAAGGTGAGTGGTGCGAGCATGGCGGCGCACTTGACGCGCTTGTATGTATGTGTGTATGTGTGTATGTATGTATGTGTCGTGTACTCACGAGAAGGTGAGTGGTGCGAGCATGGCGGCGCACTTGACGCGCTTGTATGTATGTGTGTATGTGTGTATGTATGTATGTGTCGTGTACTCACGAGAAGGTGAGTGGTGCGAGCATGGCGGCGCACTTGACGCGCTTGTATGTATGTGTGTATGTATGTATGTGTCGTGTACTCACGAGAAGGTGAGTGGAGCGAGCATGGCGGCGCACTTGACGCGCTTGTATGTATGTGTGTATGTATGTATGTGTCGTGTACTCACGAGAAGGTGAGTGGAGCGAGCATGGCGGCGCACTTGACGCGCTTGTATGTATGTGTGTATGTATGTATGTGTCGTGTACTCACGAGAAGGTGAGTGGAGCGAGCATGGCGGCGCACTTGACGCGCTTGTATGTATGTGTGTATGTATGTATGTGTCGTGTACTCACGAGAAGGTGAGTGGTGCGAGCATGGCGGCGCACTTGACGCGCTTGTATGTATGTGTGTATGTATGTATGTGTCGTGTACTCACGAGAAGGTGAGTGGAGCGAGCATGGCGGCGCACTTGACGCGCTTGTATGTATGTGTGTATGTATGTATGTGTCGTGTACTCACGAGAAGGTGAGTGGAGCGAGCATGGCGGCGCACTTGACGCGCTTGTATGTATGTGTGTATGTATGTATGTGTCGTGTACTCACGAGAAGGTGAGTGGAGCGAGCATGGCGGCGCACTTGACGCGCTTGTATGTATGTGTGTATGTATGTATGTGTCGTGTACTCACGAGAAGGTGAGTGGAGCGAGCATGGCGGCGCACTTGACGCGCTTGGCGAGGCGCGCGGTGAAGGCCCACTCGGCCTGCAGCCACGCGCGGCTCATGTGCTCCGTCTCCGACATCGTCGACAGGTACGACAGGTATTGCTGGAACACAAGCAACCCATACCTCACTGCCTCACCGTAATGGACAATTACGGTGAGCAAATCCAATATTGGCATCGTCTTATCATCACCAGCCTATACCGGGTTTACAAAAGAATTGGCACTTTTATAATTTGTAACGCGACGACATTATCGTGGCCGACCACAGTACAACGATAACACTGGGAAGTAAATTGTATGGAAATATATGATGACGCTTTTAAATTTCCGTGACGTGGGCGTGCACGTTAAACCGTTACTTTAAAAGCGGAACCGGAAATTTAAAAGCGTCATCATATATTTCCATACAATTTACTTCCCTGTGTTATCGTTGTACCGTGGTCGTCCACGATAATGTCGTCGCGTTACAAATCATAAAAGCGCCCAATAGAACAGCTGATTTAGAGGGGTATTCCGACAGTATCGCGAAAAACAATCAGCTGTTTCATACAAAAGCGCAATTAGGTATCGCACTGTGGGGTAGGGTGCGCGATTTCGATGTTGGTCCCATAGCAAAAGTTGTTTGTGTGTGAAGGATTTAGCAATGGTTTTACTATTATAGAAATAAATATTATACAGAGATGAAAAATATGAGAGCGTTTTATTTCCACCATTGACACATGACATTAGGAAAAGACAAAGTACAGAGCAGTGTTGCTAGAATTAATATAAATAAAAGTTATACCAGTATTATGAAAACAATGGTTGCGTTCAACTTCTAACAGTGTGCAACTGTGCACTGTCGGAATAACGCACTAAATCAGCTATCCCATTCTTTTGTACTCCCGGTATACGTCCCAATGCTGGGCTCAGGCCTACGTGGGAGAATCACATGTAGAGTTTGGGTCATAACACCAACAAGCTGGCCCAATGCGGGTTAATGGGTTGTGTTGTCTTTTAAAAAATAGAGACAACTCTATTTATGTTAAAATATAATTTTGACGCACAGTTATAGTTTTTATAATAGAAAACCTAAAAAAACACATTATAATATTGTATTATTATATTACGCAATTTAAATAATATTTAGTTAAAGAAATCAATTAAATCACTCTCAGGTCACGTGACATTGAAAACCAATTGAGTGTATGATGTCATTTGTCCTTATCATCAGACGCTATCAAAGGGAAAACCATTTAAATCGTATTGCATAAATGGCAATATAGAAGTCATAAAAGTGATTAAAAGTACACAGTCCATAGCTACAATAACATTTCTCAAGTTGACTTAATGTCATATTGACATTTATTATAATTGTCGGTCCGTATTTTTAACCGTGCAAGTTTTGGATGCGCTCGAAGTGTTTTTTCGAAATCGTTTGTCTCTGACTGACAAGAATTAACACGACAATATTCAACGTAAAACGGTTGCTTATAAAACTAAATTTTATTATGGCATTGACATTTTGTTGTCTTCAAAATGGCTACCTCTGTGAGGTTTTTCAGCAAATTAGAATATTATGTTGCCGCTTCTATCAGTCATGATTTAAGTAAATGATAAAGTAGGACGGATTCTTACAAAAATACACGTACGAAAAAGTGGCAAGAAACTTATACTATCTTCTGTAGATTTAACTTGTGTTCTACAGAATTCGGTTCAATGTCAGTAAAAAAAAGTTACCCAGCATTTTATGGCGAATTTTAAATTTAAACCAACCTTCAAGACAGACTCAACAGTGGCGTCGTAGGTTCGCAACACCAGCAGCAAGTCCGTCCTCGCTTCGGCCGACACGGTCACGCCTTCCAGGGCCACTTCCACGTTACGGACGAAGTCGTGTCGCATCTCCGTAGAGATGTCCAGGCCTTCTTTCAGCTCGTGGATTAACTGCAGAAAAATATATACGTACATACATATCTGCAAGTGGGTCTCCCCATAGCTGCGCCAAAACATGTGGTCACCTGCTTTCCCCATCCCACCACTATCTTACACCTTCTTTCACACTGCAGATGGACAACACTGCGTTTGACGAGACAGTCTTTATTCGAAAGCTTTCTCACTCGGTGTGAGAACGTTCTCGATAGTTCTATAATGTTTTTAGTAAGATTTTTACGTCCTCTCTTCTAAATTGTTTTTTTTTATTTTTTATTGTTAAGAAACCAACAGCTATTTACAAATTATATTGGTTTCCTGAGAAAATATTCCATTAAACAATTACTAAGAACGGACTTTGTGTGTGTGCGCGTTAAAGTGTGTGTGATGTGTGTTGTGCCTGTGCCTGTGACTCCATGATGTACAAAATAGTATGTTTTATTTAAAACCTTAATAGCTCATTGTCGAAATGCAATAAATGAATATGTTCTCGAATGCATGGAGACCAAGTCTCTGATGAGCGGTGACTTTTCGGTTCTGCGACAGATGTGACCGGCCCACTGAGCTTGCTACACTTTTGGATGATGTTAATCATTTTGGTCTTCCGTCGAATAACTTAGTTCTAGATTTTATCACTTGACGCATCTCCGACCAGCGCAAGATATATGGAGATGTTGAATAAGTAATAAAAATTATCAAGCGTTCTTATTTCAGTACATTTTTACCTGTTTAACGGTGAGGCAGGAGGGTCTCTCGGGGCGAGATTCCAGTCGTAGAGATAGATAGTCGTACACGGTTTCCATGCAGATGGTGCTAAGCATCAGGAAGTGGTTCCGGTATGACGGAAGCCGCATGGCTTGGCTCTCCTCAGACCAGCATCCGAACCTAAACGAATACAATAGAAGTATTTACACACCTTAAGTCTTCTTGATATAACAATGTAATAAAATTATTTTTCCAGGAGTCCCTACTTTGTCGTATTCTACCTACTAAATATGGACGATAGGAAATTCATCATCACAAGCCTATATACGTCTGGGCACAGGCCTTCCTTTCCTACATGGGAGAAACACATGAGGAGTTTGGGCCATAACACCATCACGCTGGCCCAATGCGGGTTAGTGGGTTAAAGCTGTTGCGGTAACAACCGGGACCAAAGGCTTAAAGTGTCTTCCAAAGCATGGAGGAGCTCGAGATTATAAAGATTAACCACCCTGAGATCGACCATGGCGAAAGATGCTTTGTTTTCGTAATCGAAACCAGAGCGCTCAAACCACTACACTACCGAGCTCCTCACTAAAAGCCAGAACGCTACTACAATACAATACAGTACAATACAATACAAATATACTTAGCTACTACTCAGTTATGAAAGCAAAATCAAACACTTTTTATATCTAATATATTATATGTACAGACGACAGCACATCAAGTGTAACAGTCGCACTACGAAAGCTACCTCTATTAAGAACGCAGTAAGGTCGTCTCTAGGTCAAACTGTTACGCTTGATGTGCTGTCGACTGTACATAACTATATTGCCAAAGTTACAGTAGTTACCTCTTCAGCTCATAGGTCTTCTCCAGCTTATCATCTCGCGGTAGTTCAGTCTTTTGTTCGTCCTCTGTGGTGTCGTCGAACACTCGTACAGTCTCTTCTTCTTGAACAACCTCTGATTGAGGACTCTAGGAAAGAAATATATTATGTTATGTTCTAGTATCCATAACACAAGCTATTAATGACGCTTACTTTGGGCTAGATAATAGGTGTGAGTGTACGAAGATTATTATTATTATGTTGAATATATCAAAGGAGGATCCTCGGAGGTTATCTATAAATTGTTTTACTATTGTAAAAAATAATAATGCTAATCGACTGGAGAGCATTGAAATTAGGTTACCAAAGGCCTAGGTGTCCGGATTTTTTTTGTCCCAACGCACATTTAAATAAACCTCTGGCATCGGTATTTAGTTTATTAGTGTTTTTTACGATGGTCCAGTATAATATATTGACATTATTACAATTATTTAAACAGAGAGGGTGAGAATGAATCTTACCATTGAGCTTAACAGGTATTGAATCTTATATGTGAATGGGGATCTAAAAACTTGTCCTATCTGCAACTCGCTTTTGGCTGCATATAAACGACTTGCTTTACTCAGAACCAAAGGTATGCAGACGGCAGCACAGTATTAACTAGATATTTCTCCAATGCAAAGGCCGACAGAGTGGAAATACAGTCGAGAGGCCATGATTGATCGCATGGATGTGGACCTTCAGGCGGTCTCCGAAAGGGGTGATGCCAACCACGTTATTTTTAATGCGGCCAAATCACAGGCGTATTAATTTCCCACCACACAAAGTCCCCTTTATCAGGCCCTTAATTTCCGGAGTGTGACCTTGCCGTTGACAGAACACCTGCACCTCCTCGCAAAATTTCAACTTCGGCGAGTATATCGAGTCGGAGCAAAAAAACCGTAGTATTCTCTCTAAGGTTAGACGGTACTTCACACCAGGATAGCTGCTATTACTGTATAAAGCGCAAGTCCGGCCTTGTATGAAGTACTCTTGTCACCTTTGAGATGGTTCTGCCAAATACTAGCTAGCTGCTTTAGACGCGATAGAAAATCGTGCCAGGAGACTCATTGGCGATCCAAAACTTGTCCAGGACCAGTGCAAGACCTGGAACATCGCGAACAAGTTGCTCGTTTTTTGCAATTCGGTGACTGTGCAAACGTGCTACACGATTTGATTCCACCGGACCCTTTCCAACATCGCTTCGCCTGTACTTTTATAATGCGTATAGCAAAGGAGTGGAATTCCCTGTCGCCTGATGTATTCCCCGAACACAACTTGGAGCTCTTCAGGCTAGAGTGAATTTCATTTGCCGAAGCCTTTTTTTTACAACTAGATGACAAACAAGCTGACAGCCCACCTGATGGTTTGCGGTTACCGCGGCCTATAGATACCTACAATAACAAGGAAAAATCACATTATATTGCAGGTGCGTTGTCATCCTGAGCCCTAAGATGAAATGCCGTCCATGCCCAGTAATTACACTGGCTAACTTTCCCTTCAATCCAAAACACAGCGAACTGTTTCACGGCTGAAATTAGAAAGGCAGTGGTGCCTACCCAGACGACCCTACATATGGGCCTGCCACCTAGTAAACTAAACACTTTTCTAAATTTCAAATTTTATGACAGCCGTCCTTTTTGCGTTCATATTAAGAGATCGAGTCGAGACAGACAGAACTTAAATTTACTTTTAGAGTGTTTGCTACTGAATCAGGCCCGTTATATGGGTCTATATGTTTTCAACGTAAAAGTTGCCTGAAATAAAGTACTAAATAAATAAAGCGGATGCTCACGTGCGGCCTCTCTAGCGTGACGTGCACCTTGTGTAGAACATGTTCGCGCATCTTGTTGGTGAACATCATGCAGCGCCGCACGCCCTGCGTCTTCAGCATCTCGTGGTGGTACTCCCTAAGGACACAGTTCACTCACGTCACATACAGGGAGTCAGGGGAATGCCCTCATAAAAGAAGGCAGGTGGAAGTGCTGGCAATCTTAGACACGACTCGTTAAAATAAATCGCGAAGAAATCCACTGTCTTTGTTAGGAAGTTACAAAATTTAGTATGGACGGTTCTCAACTCTAATCATAGATGGCGCTGCACGCTCCTGAATCGCGCAAGCGTCTAGAAATTGTGTCCGTATATATACCCCTGAGAAATTTTAATAAAGGAAGTTTGAAATTACAGTGTAGTGGTATTATATTTCGTTGCTTCATTCGAAGATATAGACATAACCAGGTAGTCCTCTTATCCTACAAGGCAACGTCGCTTATTAAGAGTATTTAAACTGATTTCCGGTCCGTGCCGGAACTAAGAGTATTTAAAAATTTCTTATTTTTACACACAGGAAATAAGGAAATTTACAATTTTAAAAGTACATTTTTGACTAGCCGTTACTCGTTACCCGCGCTCCGATGTCACCTCATTCTTTTGTCAAGCGAGGCAACGTTCGTACCCTCTCTCTTGCGTATCAAATATTAGTTTTTTAGTGAGTTATTTTTAAATTTTTAATTCCTTGTACTCAAACGTATCAAGTTGTGATAATATCTAATAGAAAAAAGAAGAGAGGCTAGTAATACTACGAGGAACAATCGGAAGATTGAAGAATAAGCTGCCGCCAAAGCGTCGCCGAGTCATAGTGTATTCAGATACCCCCGACTTAGGAAAAACGAGTGAGTATATCAACTTAATGTGGCCTTTTTTCCTACGACTAAACTTCGGTTTATTCGAAACAATAAGACCTCGAAAGTTGGCCGTGAGTCAAATTCGAGGCTCGACCGTGAGTCGAATCTTATCAACTGAATGTGGCATTTTCCTGCGGTTTAACCAAGTGTTAAACAAAACAGTAAGACCTCGAAAGTTGGCCGTGAGTCAAATTCGAGGCTCGACCGTGAGTCGATCATTTGATGGCCCAGACCATCCGTGCCCACCCGCCGTGGATGCCCACCTGCCGTGGATGCCCACCAGCCGTGGATGCCCACCAGCCGTGGATGCCCACCCGCCGTGGATGCCCACACGCCGTGGATGCCGAGCCTCGTGGGGCCGACGAGACCGCCGACCTCACCTCGGCCACGCGGCCGGTCGCCCGAGCCAGCCACGCCGCCCGCCGGTTGCTCGAGCCAGCCACGCGGTCGAGGTCGCCCGAGCCATCCACGCGGCCGGTCGCCCGAGCCAGCCACGCGGCCGCAGCCGCCCGAGCCAGAGTCACGGCCGTCGGTGTGGAGGACCACGTGCCTTACCTAAGCCCGGCCAACCTGGCAGGCTCTCCGCGGCCGTGATCCTACAGTCATCACCAGCCTACATACGCCCCCCTGCTGGACACGGGCCTTCCCACACATGAGGAGTTTGTCACACTGCCCCATGGCGGGTTGGTGGTTTCAAGCGGTTGCAGGAACCACCGGGACCAACAGCTTAACGTGCCTCCGAAGCACGGAGGTACTCGAGATTACAAACTTTTGATTGGCCCCTCCCAGCATCGACTTTGGCGAAAGTTGCTTTGTTTTCATAATCGAAACCAAAGCTCTCCTCAAAATTTCGCAGTATTGACCCAATACTTATTAAACCAGATTTTATGTCAAGATGGCTGCCACTGCTTTTGGTTAATACCATAGTATATCCTATGGTATAAAGAAAAACGAAACCCAACAATAGCTCTAAGGTCATAGGAACCAAGCCATAATAATTGAAAATAAAAAACTCTTCAATAACTGCCATATCCGCCCCCAGGTTTCAATAAACTTCTGCCCTAACCGGTCCGAAGCGACCAGGGGGGGGGGCAACACCAGGGCCGGGCGCCGCCGCCGACACAGCCGCCGCGGCCGCCGCCCGCCGCCGCACGCGCCGGCTCGCTGCCCGCCAGCCACGTGCCCAGCAGCGACGCTAGCGCAGGTACACGCCGCCAGATTGATAATATGTATTTTACTATTGCTGGGCAACATTCACTCAATACACAAGTACTAGAGTGAATTCGCGACGAGTCCCTATACCTTTATCGACACGAGTCGAACAATTTTCGACACCAAAATGTAGTCCGTTAGAAACGGAGCTGATGCAGGTAGCTTATGAACTGTAACATTGTGGACGATATCGCTATGCGAGTCCCGTGATAATCAGTACATTTCGAACATATTCTTGGCACCGTTCCCGAACAAAAAATTGTTAAATTTGTCCTAAACAAAGAATTTTATCAAATTTGTAAAGTTGACACATTTTAAAATTGAGAACCACAGACCGGAACAAAAACCAAACCGGTTTTCAAGCTGTGATTGACTAGAAAAATTATATCTTTTATGTATTGATAGCAAAACACCATCGCAAAATATTTAATATTTGCCATAAGAAAAGGAATATCCCGAATTCTCACGTATGATTTTAACGGAATACATCACGGATTATCGATAGGTCCAAGAATATTTCGAAAAGTAAGGACAGAATTGATTATTCTTTTACGGATTTACCTCTGTCATCTATCTAGATGTTATTTTGTGTATAGGGACCGATTTCGAAGAATGCGTAAAAAATGTACGCTGCACTGTACCAAGTCCTAGAATGTCTAGTTTCATAATAACTAACGATAAAAGGGACATACAACCGCAACACATTTGTAATTTGTAAGGTTTTGTCATTGACTTTTGTAGACATGACATCGTCACTATCCGGAAAGAAACGCAATACTATACGTAACACAGTTGGTCAATAAAAAATTGCCCGTGTGTGCTATTCGTATATTCGCGCACTTGGCGCAGCCTGCTCTGCCATACGATAACGGATGGTTTTATTTAGAAAGTTTCGAGAGACTAAAATATTAAGCTCTTAAAAATATTCATATTCTCTGTCGCCTCATGTTGTATTATATTATAAATGTCTTAAAGCTAGGTCATAAATATTAGTCAAATTATGATACAAAAACTTATTAAGAATTACAGGTTTTTTACTGACACATCACGCTCAGGCTGAGGAATGGTGTCACAAGCTAATTGCGAATAGACTTTGGAAAGATAGGTACTGAATAAGTAAGCGTTTCACGTAAATCATTTAGAGCTGTTAGCAGTGTCTTTCGGTACTAAATTTAAACGTAAAATAACTATTCTTAATTTTTTAAACATAATTATAAATGTGTGAAAAACAGATATTGATATCTATGTTCCCGCCCCAGGACGTGAAATTTTTCTAATTTTGATATTTTTCTATGTAAATAAAAATCACTGCTATACTATTACGTATTGATAATACCGCCACAGCTATTTCACGCAATTTAAATAGTTAATGTTTATTTAACAATTTTTATGTTTATTTATATAATAAATACTATTTATTGCACTTTAGATGTACTTACACAGTAAGTTACATGTAATAGGAAGTTTACATGGATGGACTTATCTCTAAAAGAGATCTCTTCCAGCCAACCCATTTAGTATATTTCTAATATTTAATATTTATTTACATATTATTATTTCTCCGTTATCTAGTATCCTTAACACAAACTCTTAATGATGCTTACTTTGGGCTAGATAATAGGTGTGAGGGTACCAATATTTATAAATAATTATTTGGCAATGGTAAAGAGCATAACATCTAGTTGTTCGCATCTTACTTTATCACTTAGGATAACACTGAAGCAGTCTTTGAATGTGGAAGACATAATCCAGAACTGGAATTGTCTCGAGAGGATTTTCAAAAGGATTTTCAGAGTACCCGAAGGAGGCCTGCCCCTACACGGGTCAAAGTATAGAGAAAATCATAGCTGATAAATCATCGGGAATTTCAATATTCCCTTACTGACCCTCACATCCTTGGATTACATTGCCGAATAAAATGCTTCTGACTGTAAAAATAATGAGTGTTTGTTGACTCAGGCCTGTAGAGAAAGTACCGGGCCTGCTTACAGTTGTCCCGGCAGGCCGCACACACAGACAGTATCATGTCTCTTTTAAGTTGTAATGATAATTTTGTAGACCAGTCCTGGATCCATAGTGCCCCTTTAGCTCCATACTCATTCTGACCATGCGGTTCCAATATTTTTAACCGACCGTACACATGCTGTTGCTAACTGAAAGATAGGTGCCACACCTGAGACACATACTGTTTCTTTAATAGATCACAAACTATTCTAACAAAATATCTATATACATATATACTATCACTAAAATATAATTAAGGATATTGTAAAAGAAGTAACACAGGTACCCAAATATAAAATTTTGTGCACGGCACATAAATTACAAACTTTTCATATATTATATTGAACATCAACTTCTTTAAAACCAATAGGGGTTTAATTTATGTGTAAAGAAAAGCCCGGTATATGCTCGGCTAAAACTTTAAAGGATCAGGTCCCTTTAAGAATTCTTTCAAGGAAAAGATAAACTCAAAGTTGAGGTCAAATGTTATTAAAAAATTTGTTTATTCCAGACAATCACACAAAGCTGCCACTTGCCGTTGCATTGGCCGTTGGATCAAACACGCCCTGGCGAGTGCGGCGTTGACGCGCCGATGTTCACGGCGAGGCTCATAGCAGCCGCCATGTCTGCCGCCACCGAGGCAGGGCGTCTCAGTGACGTCACTGCCACCGAGGCGTGCCTTTACCAGCGACGTCAACTGCCACCGCCGAGGCGGGCGTCTTACTGACGTCAGCCGCAGACGAGGCGGGCCTTTACCAGTGTCCTAAACGGCCACCGACGAGACCGGTGTCTTAGTGAAGTCTTCCGCCGCCGAGGCGGTCCTTTACCAGTAACGTCATCCGTCAACGCCATGGCGGTCGTCCCAGTGAATGTATCGCGGTAGCCAATATAAGTAATGGAACATTGATTTGATTAAATGTAGTTTAATTAAATATACATATTAACTTTATTTAACAAATTCCTTATCTTGATAATAAGAATATAGCAAAACTCTTTCATTGACGTCTCTGAACATCTACCTGGTTATGTCTATATCTTCGAATGAAGCAACGAAATATAATATATGATCAAACGAACTTACCAAGTGAAGTTCGATCCATATTATGAGTTGCTTCATTCGAAGATATAGACACCCGCCCCACCCTAAATTACCCAGAGAGTTTTGCTTAGGCTCTCTGAAAAAATGAGGTGACATCGGAGCGCGAGTAACGGCTAGTCAAAAATGTACTTTTAAAATTGTAAATTTCCTTATTTCCTGTGTGTAAAAATAAGAAATTTTTAAATACTCTTAGTTCCGGCACGGACCGGAAATCAGTTTAAATACTCTTAATAAGCGACGTTGCCTTGTAGGATAAGAGGACTACCTGGTTATGTCTATATCTTCGAATGAAGCAACTCATATAATATGGATCGAACTTCACTTGGTAAGTTCGTTTGATCATATATTATTAAGCGTAGTGCGTGAACAGTCTTACAAACAGATCGGGTAGGTAGGTAGATATTACAATTAATTTAATTTATGTCCGATCAAGTCCGATGGCAGCGAGTTCTATAACCTGACTGAGCATGCCCTTCATGCTTAAAGATTGCGAGGGAGTATGGGAACTGTGGGAGGGTGCTTTGAGGAGAGTAACTAATTCGCCCACTTTTATTTTAATTGCTCGTTCATTTAAAACCTTGTTTTGTTGTCGTTCCCACAAAGTTTATCAAGTGGGTGAGCAATTGAATATAAAACAGCTGTTGTCTTTTCACCATTTTTTTATAAGTCGTGTTTAGGATCACTAGTATGTATTTAATTTATAATAAAAATACGATTATGACAAGAGCAGGAATATTATATTTCCATGCTAATATTAGGGGCCGAATAAGTAGAATTTAATTTTAAAATGACCATCTCCTGTGTACGTTAATCAATTGCAAATCAATAATTTTCTTTTCTTTGCACCCCCCGTGTACCGGGTTACTTTTTAATCATGCCTGAATTTTTCACAATGTGTTTTACCCGTGAATATGAACCACTTTCACCTATGAGACTAACTGTAGAATCACGAAATAGAATCAGCTGTTTCATAGAAAGGTTCAATACCTCCTCGACATCATATTCACGGGTAGATCCCATTGTGAAAGTTTCGGGCATTTACCGTTACCAATCGTGCATTTCGGACCGAGGGCAAAGTGCCTCTGTTCCAGCACTGACCTGAACGGCGACTCGGCGCAGCGGCCCAGCAGCCTCAGCTGCGTGAGGTCGGCCACGTCGCCAAGGTCACAGGCACTGGAAGCAGGCTCGTCGGATACCGACGCGGCTGATGCATACCCGCTCTCAGACGACGCGCTAGTGTCCGCCGTGCCGTAGCAACTGTCTGAGATTATTATCTCTGGAGTCGGGGGGCCCGCGCGTTCTGGGAAGTGGTTAGTTAAGTTAGAAGCTAAACCACCGAATTTATTTAAGGTCGTCACCAGACTCATAAAATGTGAAATAGCATACTCATTAATGAGTACAATCTGATACTTTTTTTTCACACCTATTATCTAGCCCAAAATAAGCATCATTAAGAGCTTGTGTTATGGATACTAGATAACGGAGAAATATTGATAATAATATGTATATACATTTTAGAAATATACTAAATAAACATCCATGACTCGTAAACAAATGCTTGTACTCATCATACAAAGATTTGCTCCTACCGGGATTCGAACCCGGAACGTCTTGACCGAGTAGCCTGCATAGCAAGGGGTACAGACCGCTCGACCAGCCGGTCGTCAACAATAGTGAACAAAGTTAACTCACACTAAATATAGTTCTAATCTAATATTAACATGTCAATATTTGACTTGTCGGACAGATAATATATTTTAAGATTTGAAAATAAAATTATTTCAGGTCAATCACTTGTAATCACGAGCTCGTCCGTGCTTCGGAAGGCACGTCAAGCCGTTGGTCCCAGTTGATACTGCAACCGCTTTAACCCACCAAGCGACGTTGACGCTTGCTACGTTCGACTCATCCATGAGACTGAGTCTAATGAACGATCGTAGCAAGCGTCAACGAAAGAGGGTAGATCGATATATCTGCCCGCAATGAAGTCGACTTCTACCCGCATCTTTAGCAGTCTACCCGTGATCATAGTGCATGCAACTGCGCCGTTATATCGGGAACTCCTAACAAAGAAATTACATGAAAAATATCCCGAATATAACCCTAATTCAGAATTATATTAATCGTTGCAAAAACAATAAATCCATACTAAAATAACGTACCTACAGTAGCACTAGGCGAAATATTATCCATTTCATCTTCGTTGCCTGTCTCCTCATTTTGGTTAGGCTCCTTAACATCACCGGACCACTTGGCATCGTCTGGGCTATCTTTACTGCCATCTGGGCAATCTTTAATGCCGTTTTGGACTTCTTTACTGCTGTCCGAATTGCTGGAATCACTGTTGTTTGAGTCACTGGGGTTGTTCACGTCGAACCGAACTTGGCAGGGCTTTTGGGTGTCCACTGTTGAGGATTGTCTGCAAACAATACGACAATGTTTCTCGTAGCTGATAAAACGAGTCTAAAAACAGGCAAGTCGTAGCTTATATTCTATAATAGACTACTGAGTACTGCAAGAAACATAAAATCACCTCTCTCAGCGAGGAAAATGTAAAATCAGTTAACGTAATATATTATATAAATAGAAATTAAAGCATAAATAAACTTAACAACGCCTCTAAACTATTTTATATAATTAAAAGTCAAAGCAATTTTGCGATTTTTATTATCATTTCATTATGTACGTCTCAAAATTATATTTGTATTGTTTACTATATCTACTAGTGGCCGTCCTCGTGGATGTCGGTTGTCGCGCTTTAAATAGATTGTTGATTCCCCATACAAACTTTCACCCCCCTTTTCAAGCTCTTTCTGTGATAAAAACTATTCCTATGTATTGTAACAATAGGGTTACACTTTTTTTATTATTTCATAAATAAGAAGTTTATAACTCAAAGAAATATTGCAAAAGAAATAGTATGTCTAAGATCAATAGTTTCACAGATATAGTGGTATGTTTGATGTGTTGCGGCGCATCGTCCAAAAACGCTCCATAGAAAATCTACGGAACAAATGACGTCACATGTTCCCATATTACTAAGTATGTTCCCATTTACTAATACGGGAACATGTGACAAAATTTATAATAACTATGTTTTAAGTATGTTTTTATGAATAGTTGTCGTAATAATAGTTGTTTTAATTGATGTAAGCAATCTAATATCATTAAAATTTTTGAAAAAAAATATGACAATTTTTTTCTTTTTTAAATCAGTACAACTTCAACAATATTCCATGTCTTTTAAGTTTGAATTGTTTTTATGGGTAACAGTAGCGTATATTTTCCGAATTTGTGAAAAATAGCGCCAAATTCTAACTTGGGCAACATCCCGATTACAAATAAAGAAAAAAAAAGATGAAAAAATATTTGCTCCAGGCGGGATTCGAACCCGCGTCTCCTGATTACTTACTATTTCTATGTAATTTGCCGGTACTCAAATCATCTCTATACCAAATTTCATCTAAATCGGTTCAGCGGTTTAAGCGTGCAGAGGTAACAGACAGATAAATATAAGATAAATTTCCGTGTTCGAAGTTTAAATTTAATTATGTCAGCGAATCGCAACTTTGCGGCATGTTTTTAGATAGCAAATGCACCTTTTCGTGCTAAAAAGGTGAAAAATATTTTAACGCAACCTAGTGGCGGTTATTGCCTGACAGCTGAGAAGCTGATTATTAGATAAATTAGACGTGTGACATGTGAATATATAATTTTAGTTAACTTAATAATCATAGGAGTTAATTCTCCCATCTTCCATTCAACCGCTTTCTACAAGCTAGTGTTTTTGGCATCGATTTTCTGTAAGATAGTGAAAACGTTAAGAGTATACCATTACATCGTACTTATACGCGTTAGTAGCATACACTGTCTGTGTCAGGCCTCACCTGCTGGAGTCAGAGAAGCGCGCGCGCTGCTTGAGTCTGAGCGAGCGCACCATGCGGCGCACCGACAGCATTTTCAGTCGCATATGCAACGCCGTGTTGTACCACAGACACATCGCCTGCAAGTTGAGTCGGCATCATAAATATACAGGGTGTTACGCTCTAGAATACGGAGGCAGGTGGCAGCGCTGGTCACTCTAAACACGACTTGCTAAAAAATAAATTTGATTTAGCAAAAAAAAATCAGCTGGTACATACAAATAACATGCTATGAGAATTGTCGACGATCCCGAACTCACAAGCGGTATTGGACCCTTAAGCCTAAGGAGCGATTTTGCTTCCTTATGTGTGTTCTACCGGTTGTATAACGGAGTGTGTTCTGAGGAATTATTTGACATGATGCCCACGGCCTCTTTCTACCATCGCACCGCTCGCCATCGGCAGGGATTCATCCTCACACGTTGGAACTAAATGGTCTCGTACTGTGCGCTTTCAGAGAAACTTTCTCCCGCGTACGCTCAGGTTATGGAACGACCTCCCTGCAGAGGTTTTCTCGAACAAGTACAGCATGGGGTTCTTCAAAAAGGGTTTGAAAAAGTTTTTACAGGGTCGTCAACGCGCAAGTGATACCCCTGGTGTTGCAAGCGTCCATAGGCCACGGTATCCGCTTTCCATCAGGTGGGCCGTATGCTTGATTGCCACCTTAGTGGTATATAAAAAAAACGAATTGTAATATCCACACGGCCTGTTTGTATGGAACAGCTGATTTTTTTTCGTGATTTCAAATTTAGTTTTCAACAAATTTTAAGGTGACAAACACTGCCAGCTGCCTTCGTTTCCGAGAGCGTCCCCCTAGCAACCAGTATAAGCGATTTAGAGTATTTATTAGATACATAACATATTACAGTTATGAAAACACAATGAGCTATTACAAATATACAAGTTATACTGTACTCCAAAAACATGCACCCTAATTACACAGCATTTTGTATGAGTAAGAAAGAAAGATTTTTATTATTATTTAGACCCGATTCCAGAACAATCCAAAGGAATCTAATCTATATTTCTAATTATTATCCTATTGTAAAAGATAATGTATAAACAGTAACTAATTAATATTTAAATACACAAATAATAACATAAAGACAATGTTAACACCATTTTGCATACCATTCCCAATGGACTAATTTCGAAAACTAATATACTTACTATCCAAAAAGACAGAAAGCTACCACAGTTTAGTTACCAAGCAACCTCTGTTATTTTAAGTAAAATAATAATAATTGCTAGGCAACAAGTCTTTAGTAAGCATATCTCTCTCTGTGGTTAAATGGCACTGGCACGATCATAATTGCTAAACCAAAAAAAATCACAAACGTAACATAATAATACACTCTATTCCCACTAACCTTAAGCCTATTCTTGAATAGCTGTGTCGCGATCAACGGGTGTTCAACAGTCATCGCCTTGCTGGAGGGGTAGAGCGCCACGGCGTTGTAGAACGAGTCCAGCAAGGCGCCGATCTCTTTCATCGCTTTTCCAATGGCGTCCGTGCATTGGCGGCAGTTGAATGACAGGCAGCCTATTTGGTCGTCTGCGGAATTTGGACTTTGTAAGCAAGGTTATTTGGTATATAGTCGACTGTGTATGTTATAACTATTGTAATAGACATCTGTTGGGTTTAGGATGCGTAAATTGTTTGTTTTAACGCACCTTTATCCATATTGTTCTCCCTGCCGTCCTTTCCTATCCTAAAAACACTACTTTACCGACGGTATGAGTACACCTGTCAACTGCCTATTGCGACTGCGCCGCGAACGCGAACGACTCTCTCTAAGGTCCCGCTCCAAGTGATAGTAATAGTGGCAGTTAGTTGAACAGCGCTTATAATCATACGAAAAATCATCTGAAAGGCGAACCACTGCACTAAGACCTTGCTGATAACAATCGACTACAGAACCAGCAAACCGTGAGTTGTTTCCATCACCCCTTTTTGTCCCGCACATGAATTCCTGCGTTCCTTCGAGCCGGATCACCCTTATTCCTATTCCTGGAGATAGGAATGGACGGCAGGGAGAAAAATTTGGATAAAATTGCGCTCAAACAAACAAATTACGCATCTTAAGCCCAACAATATCGAATGTCCTGTCACGAACAATAACGTGTAACCACTTGTCACTGTTCGTGCACCTTATTGTAAGTGGAATAAGGATGTACAAATTACCTAAGTCTGGCGCCATTTACAATAATGTAAACAGTATTTTGTGTTCCGTCAATTGGAGATAAGACAGCCAGCTCCTCTGTGGTTGAGGAATCCGGGTGTATCTTTGGCCTCATCACTTACCCTCAGGTGAGATGAAGGCCAAGTGTTACCCCGTTAAGAATTTTAAAAATATGCTCAAATGTCAAAGTGGACACAAATTATTGCTTGTGGCTTACTGCCTGTTTGTTGCTACGGAAATTTGGACTTTAAAACAATCTAACTTGGTATTATTTGAAATATGTTGACTTATGGATCGCCAATCTATGGCTAGAACAGTGTGTTTTAAGCTCCTCTAGCTATCTTCGCTCTCTCCTCATACCGCTACCGAGTGCTTTGTATATAAAGAAGCCTCGGTGAGCTCCTAATCACATACCGAAATAGTCTAGCTCTTAATCGTGCTACGCCCCATGTCTGAGCATGAAAGATAAAGAAACTACTAACTATTGTAACAATTACAAATAAATAAAGAAAACGTTAAAAAAATTATGCTCCAGGCGGGACTCAAACCCGCGTCTCCTGATTTCCGGCCAGACGCTGCGATTACCACTACGCCATCGGAGCACTAGGTATAACCTACTAATTTGTTTGTTCACCGCTTTCTTTCCTTTCGTTTTTATAGCAACGTTTATCTCACCACTCATTGAAGTTAACACCTCTAATGATCCGAAAGAATACTTTTACAAATATTTTTAAACTTCCAATTAAGGTGAGAAAAGCTTTTTTAATCACATTTTAATGTTTTTGATGCGTAAAAATTACAAATAAAGAAAGAAAAATATACGCAGGCATATATTTTTTCATCGTTTTCTTTCTTTATTTGTAATTGTTAAAATAAAGTAGGCGTTTAAACGCATCAAAAACATTAAATGTAACTACTAACTACTTGATACTTTTATCCGTTGAAATCAAAAAGTTCACCGTCACCATAACATGGCGGCAAACAATGCAATAAAAAAAGAATCATCCGGTGTATTACATTGACTTACTGTCATCACTGTCGCTCTCCTTGGCGGAGCCATCCTTGCCCTCGTAATCAGACGTCAGATCCTCCCGCGAGCCGTCCACAGCACTGAGCCGCTTGGGCCGGAATCTACAGGGATTGGAGCTCACGAACCTGGAAGGACAAAATTTCATCATCATCGTCACCAGCCTATATCATCCCACTGCTGGGCTTCTTCACCCCGGGCTGGTCTTCCTACATTGGAGAAACACGAGAAGTTTGGGCCATAACATCACTACGCTGGCCCTATGCGGGTTGGTGAGTTAAAGCGGTTGCAGAAACAACCGGGACCAACGGCTTAACGTGTCTTCCGGAGCACGGAGGAGCTCGTGTGACTCGTCGAAGCCGCCAACGCCGATTTTTATTCTAACTATACCAAAAAATGTCGCCATCATCATCACGGAAGACAGATGGCGCCGCTGTCTAGTAAAGATAAAGTTCGAAGTTATTTTAATTTTAAAAATATAAAACTTCTAAGTTGTGACACGATAAATGTATCGTTAAGTTGTGCTTTGTGTAAATTAGTAGTGCAAATGTTATCTCCGCCTTAAACTCTAAAATACGGAAAATACAAATTAATTGCTTCATTTTTGAGTGATTAGACGAAGGCAGTTTATAGCACAATATAACTGTTTTTGTGGACACGCATCAAACTAAAGTGACATGTAACAACAATGAACGCTAAAATAATATAATTATAAACCATATAAATAACATTGATTTGTAATAAGTGAAATGTATTAAAGTGTTACAAGCGGGTAGAAGTAAGATAACTCAAAATTACATTATAACGAACTTTGGAACAAATCCGCTCAATACAGTACAACTTTTTCGACATGATCATTAGATCTTCACTGGCTGGAGCGACTGATGGTCGGACATAAATTACTATTAAATCTGAAGTCCCACGGTTCGATCCTGACCGGCGCAAGAAACATTTGAACGTTTTTTTGTATTACAATATTATTAATATTTTTCCGGTATTACTATAAACACACAACATGAATTTCTTAGAAAATATAACGTTCCGGCGTAATCGTTCTAAGTCAAATTCGAACTATGAGGAAACGTGTGTACTAGAAGAAACGCTAGATGGCTCCACTAGCAGTTTGCCAGATATATCGGAAGATGGCGACACTGATCGCATATTAAAATTACAAGAACAAATTGACAAACTCACGACTGAATTAAGCAGTGCCCATATAGAAATAGAATCCTTATCGTTGGAAAATAACAATCTCAAACGAATAAATGACGACCTAATCAAAAAAACAGAATTATATAAAAAAGTTACTCAAAGCCCAATTACAAAGAATGTGACCCCAAAAATCAAAAGATCCAAACAAATTAAACAAAGAAGTAGTCTATCAAGGGAAGGAACCAACAAAAATGTTGATATTCAAAATTTAACTACTAATGCAGTTGTAACGCTACCATTGGAACATACATCTCCAGTGATCCAAGATGTATCTCAACCAATGATTAACAACAAAAAAGATCAAATTCATATTCTGAGTGCTAACAAAAATAATAAAATACTAACGACAGCAGTAAATATATTTGAAAATGATAATCTACAGGTATACCACTACCTTAAGCCATACTGTACATTAAATAATTTATTAAATGACGTGGAAACTACTGCAAAAAATCTTACAAAAAATGACTATTTCATACTTATGATAGGAGAGGATGACTTTAATACGACGCAACAATACTTCAACCTCATTTATAATATTAGACAAAAAATGAAAAGAATAAACCACACGAATTCTATAATATGTTTGCCCACATACAAATATGGCCCTTATAATAACATGTTTAATTGGAGAGTAGAGTTATTTAATCATTTATTGCACCTTGATATTTGCACACATGAATACGCATATCTTCTGGACTCCAATTTGAACCTAACTTATGACAAAAAGATGTTCAATCCCCATACAGGACGAGTAAAGAACAGTGGAATCTATGTGATAATTAATGATATACGACAACTGGTGCTTGAAATAAAGCTACACAATTTTATCCTTACAACAGACGACAAAGAGTATAAGATAAATGAAAACGTAGAATTATTACCATCGCAGTTATTTCGTTAATAACTATATTTACGTTTTACATCAAAATATTGCTGGCCTTATTGGTAAATCTGAGTTGCTGTCTGTTTGTTTAAATGATCTTTTAACAGAGAGAAAAATTGATGTTGAGGTGATATGTATTACGGAGCACTTCATGATGTCTTTTTTTTTTTTTTTTTTTTTTTTTTTTTTATACAAAGCACGGCAATTGACCCAACACCACCTGATGTGAAGCGGTAAGGAGAGTCCATATGCGAAGACAGCTAGTGCAGAAACGGACAATGCACTAGCTGCCTCCACCTTGCCGGCCCAAAAGGTGCTTTTTCACGCCTCTCTTGAAGGACCCCATGTTATAGGAAGGAGGAAACACATGCGCTGGCAAAGAATTCCAAGTTCTGGAAGTACGACAAAGAAACGAAGAACTAAATTTCTTTGTGCGTGATGTTGAGGTGGAGACAGTAAATGGATGACTCCGAAGACCAGCACGCGTGCTCCTGAGCAGAAAGGGGGAAGGTGGGATAAGGTCGAAAAGCTCTTCAGAGCACTCTCCGTGATAAAGCCGATAAAAGGCGCTAAGCGACGCAATGTCTCGACGCAATTGTAGAGGCTCAAGTTTGTTCGTGACCTCTACATCGCCAATGATACGGACAGCACGACGCTGCAATCTGTCCAGTGCATCGAGGAGGTACTTGGCGGAGCCATCCCATAAGTGCGAGCAATATTCCACGCAAGACCGGACCTGAGTTTTGTACAGCAGGCATAGCTGGTCAGGCGTGAAAAATCGACGCACCTTGTTCAGGACACCGAGCTTCCGTGAGGCTGTTTTTATCACGGTTTCGATGTAGTTTCTAGAATTGAGATCGCAGCATATCTCCATACCGAGCAAGTTCAAGGAGGCCTGTGCCGAAAGAGTAGTGCCCTGAAGAGAGGGAAGGGGAAGGAACGGCGACATTTTGGCTGTAAACGCACACACCTGTGTTTTCTTAGCATTGAACTCAACAAGATTGTTAGATCCCCATTCAGATACGAGGTTCAACACCCTGTTGAGCTCAATAGTAAGATTCTCCCTCTCTTTCTCGGTTTCAGCGCGCCCAGCCCCTGGGCGACCGTAATATCCCCCATGCACTGTACTGTCATCCGCATAACAATGAATGCTTCCTAATGGAAGCATATCATTGATATGAAGAAGAAAGAGTGTGGGGGATAAAACAGAGCCTTGTGGTACACCAGCATTCACAGACATGAACCGCGAAGCGCATCCATCTGCGAGGACGCGTATTCTCCGCTCATGTAGGAAGCCGGCGATCCAGTTGCAGAGCTGATCGGGCAGACCGTATGCCGGGAGCTTGGAGAGAAGAGCCTTGTGCCAGACCCGATCAAAAGCTTTGGCAATGTCAAGGCTAACAGCCAGTGACTCACCACGTTTATCAATAGCTTCACCCCAGACATGCATCAAGTACGCTAGAAGATCACCCGTTGACCGGTTCGGCCGAAACCCGTACTGTCGATCATTAATTAATGAGTGACCTTCTAGGTATCGGATCAGCTGGTTATTTATGATCCGCTCCATGACCTTGCAAAGAACTGAGGTGACAGCTATTGGGCGGTAGTTTGCTGGGTCTGATCGGTCTCCCTTTTTGGGGACCGGTTGCACATTGGCCTCTCTCCAAGATTCAGGCACACACCCAGAAGAGAGAGAAAGGCGGTATAGCCGGGTTAAGATAGGAGACAACTCCGCTGCGCATTTATTTAGTACTATCGCTGGGATGCCATCAGGTCCACTAGCTTTCCGGACGTCGATTGACTGCAGCTCCGCACGTACATCACATTGCCTGATACGGATATCAGGCATTGTGTGGCCACAGTGGGAGAGTGTTGGTGGCTGTGAGTTGCAGTCATCGATTCGGGAATGAGCAGCAAAGAGTTTTACCAAAAGATCGGCTTTCTCTTGCGGCTTGTGAGCTAGCGAGCCGTCAGAACATCTCAACGGGGGCAGCGAGGGTTGACAGAAGTTGGACTGCACGGCTTTGGCCAGACGCCAATAGCTACGGCTTCCCGTAGGATGCGTGAGTAGTTCTTGGCCAACTCGTGCAACGCGCTGTGCATCCGCTCTGATGAATGCCCTCTTGCAGGACTTGGTGGCGTTGTTATAAGCTGCTTTCAGCGAGTCAATGTTAGGATCTCCGCAAGCTCGACCCCTGATCCAAGCGCGGTATGCCGACTGTCTGTTCTCAACAGCTATGGCACACTCCCGGTTGAACCAGAGGTTACGCCTACCCCTACTGATGAGATCGGAGTGAGGGATATAGTACTCCATCCCTAACATGATCTCATCAGCAACAGCAGTAGCGCTAGCGCTCGGGTCCAGCTCACTGAAGCAGCGCTGCCTCCAAGGGACAGATGCGAAGTAATCCCGCATACCATCCCAATCTGCCGACGCATAGTGCCAGATGCGGCGTTTGGCAACCATAGGTACCGGTGGCGACGCCCGTGGCACCCCAGCGGATATCAGGCAGTGATCCGATGTTCCTAAAGGAGCACGAACCTCTAGCCGATATCCGTCCGGACGAGACGTCAGCAGAAGGTCCAACAATGAGGGCGCGTGACCGACAATGTCTGGAATCCTGGTGGGCTGGTTTACCAGTTGTGTCAGGTCGTGCGTGAGAGCGAAAGCGTGGGCAGTTCTACCAGCATGGTCAGTTTTAGAGGAACTTAACCACGACTCGTGGTGAGCATTGAAGTCCCCTAAAAACACCAATTCCGCGGTTGGATACTGCTCCAGCGCAACATCTGCCACCCGACTAAGATGTTCGAAAAGTCGAGTTGTCTCCATGTCACCGCTGTGAGATCTATAGAGGCACACGTAGACACGGCTATGTGTGCCCAGGTCCACATGCACCCCAAGAATCGAGTAGGAAGGGTCCTCCAAGCAGCGCAGACGGCGACAGCAAACATCCGCCCGGACAAACAAGCATACCCCGGCCTTCGCTTTGAAGGACTCCTCAAGAGCGTAGCCGGGGTAATCCAAGTAGCTAGTGTCAGCCGGGCGAATAATTTGCGTCTCCGTCAAAAACAGCATAGCCGGTCGGGCCGTCTCGAGATGTTGGTGGACGGCATTGAGGTTAGCATGGAGCCCACGGATGTTAGTGAGCCCGACCTCAAACAGCGTGGTTGTGGTGGGGGTGTGCACCGCTGATCGACCATTCATGTTCTTGAGCGCTGCCATAGAAGGTGATGTAAGGAGGAGAGGCGTGAATTGAGGGAACGTTGCCGCGATATAGACGGTCAAAGCGTGAGGCCTGTTTCCCCAGTTAACAGCCGACAGAAGAGAAGCGCTGACCCGCCGAACGGAAGGGCCCCCGAACCCCCCCGGGAATGGCCGCCGGGACCCCACCACCCGGTCACCAACCGGCACGACGGACCACCCCAAGATTATGCGTGGCATGATAGGGCAGCCTCACGAACTGGTTAGGTTCGCTTGGGCCCCTGTACTGTACCACGGGCGGCCAGCGGAACAGCCGTTTCTTCGGGTCTCCCTGGTCGGCGGGTCAACGCAGTCCACCTGGCTCTGGTTAGACGGAAGCCGTCACTGACCGAATCCATCGCCGCAACGTCTCCCCAAGCTCTGGTTGTACGCTGACTGATCCCGGAACGCGACCACAAGTGGTCACTTGGCGGGTTTTACGCCATGCGCACGGTGGTCACTAACCAGACGGGTGTTCAGACCCTACCACCAGTCGAGCGGTTGGTAGCTCGGTAATCCCTTAGTCGCCTCTTACGACACCCACGGGAAGAAATGGGGCGGTGAATTGTATTCTTAATCCGTCACCGCACGGACAATGTCTGGCTATGAACAGTATCTAGCACTGCCAAATTACTACCTAGCTTCCTGCTTTAGTCGGAAAACGAGCAAGAGAGGTGGCGCGTGTATATTGGTGCGAAGTGGACTTCGAAGTAAAGAACTTGGCGAAATCGTGGAACTCTCGGTGGAGGGTATGTTTGAGTGTTGTGGTATAGAGTTGATTAGTTGTAAATTAATTATAATATGTGTATACAGAATCCCAAATGTAAAAAATTTAAATATGTTTTTCGATAAGTTGACAGTACTCCTTAATAAAATAAACAAACACTGTAAAAGTCATATAATTATAGCAGGAGATTTCAATATAGACATATTAAAGAAAAATAATATTTCCTTAGAATTTGAATGTACATTGCTAAATTTTGACCTCAAATTGCAAATAAAAGAACCTACCAGAAAAGTAAGTCAGTCTTGCTTAGATAATTTTGCTCATAATTATAAAAGATATTGTAAGTCTGAGGTTATAGAATTAACCCTATCAGATCATTCAGCTCAATTGTTAAAATGTCCAGTTAAAAGGGATTTTGTGATAAAATTTTGGCGAGTAAAATGTAGAGATTACTGTAAAGAAAATGTAGTTAAATTTATAAGTTGTCTGAAAGATTTTTCTTTCTCTTATATATATAACACAAATGATGCCAATGAAGCATATAACTTATTTTTTGACGACTTCAAACTCTTCTATGACCTTTGTTTCCCACATAAAGTAAAGACTATTAGTGTTAATAAAAAACCACAGTGGCTGTCTAAAGGCATAAAAACATGCAGTAGAAAAAAAAGGGAACTCTTGTGGCGTAGCCGATTTAACCCTACAAACGAAAATAAGCTACAATTGAAGAAATATTCAAGTTTATTGAAACGTATTATTAAACTAACCCAACGAGCTCAAAATAATTATCAAATTAAGACCTCTACAAACAAGTCTAAAACTATTTGGAAAATAATAAATAAAACAAAGGAATTTTTGGCGAAAGAAAACATCTCTGAAATAAAACTTGGTGATAAAATTATTAATGACTCTTATGACATATCCAACGCATTTAACAATTATTTTATAGATAAAGTACAGCCCGCAAATATTAGGCATGATCAGAATAATATAAACATTACAAAAAAAAATATAGGATCCATGTTTATGGTACCAGCCCATAAAACAGACTTGATTAAAATTATTCGTAGATTAAAAAATACAAAAAGTGTAGGATATGATGATATATCTACAAATGTTATAAAACACGTAGCGAAATACATTGTTGAACATTTGACACATATTCTTAATTTGGTTATAAGTACTGGTATTTATCCTGATAAATTAAAAATAACATTAGTGAAGCCATTATTTAAAAAGGATAATAGGCAATTGATGTCATGTTATAGACCTATTGCTCTATTATCTGTATTCTCAAAAATATTTGAAAAGTACATTCATGGAGAAATATACAAATTTGTAGATAAATTTAGTATATTGGTTGAGGAACAAAAAGGATTCCGGAAAGGTAAAACTATAAACATGGCCATATACGATTTTTTGAATACAGTTATGCATGAAGTAGATAAAAGAACACCTGTCTGTGCAATTTACTGTGACATGACTCAAGCGTTTGACTACGTAGATCACAGGACGCTGCTAAATAAGCTTGATTCCTGTGGTTTACGAGGGAATGTACTGGAACTAATTCATTCATATTTAAAAAATAGAAAACAATACGTAGAAATATCCAAAATTTGTACTAAGTTTAAATGGGAAAAGAAATACCGATCTCATGAACGTATCGTAGCATATGGTGTACCTCAAGGCAGTGTACTGGGTCCATTATTGTTTATTTTGTATATAAATGACATAATAAATTCAGTTAACCAACCCATGACATTATTCGCTGACGATAGCACTGTGATCATTAAATATGAAAATAATGATAGTTATGAAGAGGACATAAATAAGACAATACATGCTATAATAAATTGGTTAAATAGGAATAACTTAAAAATAAATTTGGACAAAACAAAGTTAATGAATTTTTGTCAAAGACTACCAAAGTTCAACAACATGAATATTCATTATAATAATAAAATTATAACCGAAACTGACACAAATATTTTTTTGGGTTTAACTATTGACAAAAAATTAAATTGGAAATCCCATATTGAAAATATGACAAAGAAAGTTAGCTCGGCCGCATATGCCCTTTACAAATTAGCTTCAGTACTAAATACTGATGCTCTTATTACCGCATATCACGGTATGGCAGTTTCGATACTCAGATACGGAATAATTTTTTGGGGAAACTCTGTCGATAAGGAGATAGCTTTCAAAAGCCAAAAACGATGTATTAGAGCAATGTTTGGACTAAAACCTATAGAGAGCTGCCAACCGTACTTTAAGACATACGCATTATTGACCCTCCCTTCGCTATATATTTTTGAGGTAGCTGTTTTCTTTAAATCTAACCCAAACTTATTTCAACATGTTTCATCAGTCAGTAATCGTAACAGACGAGATAATACAAAAGTAGTCGTACCGAAAGTTAACACTACTTTATTGCGAAAGAGTGTATTTGTGATGGGCCCAGTAATATACAATCGGATACCAAAGGCTATAAAAGAACTCAATCTCACTGTTTTTAAAAAGAGACTGAAAGATTTTTTAACTACTAAGTGTTATTATCATGTGAATGACTTTTTAAATGATAGAACAATTTTTTGATTATAGAGAGATATGGTATACAATTTGACTGTTTTAAATTGACATTTTATTATAACTTACTATCGTTATTATCATCATTATTGTTTTTATTGAATACTGAACAATTTGTACGCCGTATTATGGCAAAAACATGTAGGACGAAAACTTTTAATATTGTGACCTCTGCATTTTAATGTATACTCATGTTTTGACAAATAAATGCATTATGATTATGATTATGATTATGATTATTATGATCATCTCGAAATTGTCGCCCAAACATCTGATTTTGTCGGAGCATGGTAAAAAGCTTATGAGGGTCATGTTGGTGGCCTATTCAGGATGCATTCGTTCTGGTCGAGCACCTCGATATCCCGAAAACTACTAATATTTTTTAAGATAAAACAGTTCCTCGCTAGGTGCTACGGTTTTCGAGATATTAAGGTGGCCCTGAATGTGCCCTGGCTGGGCCATCAACATGAACCTCATAACTTTTAAACTAATCTGACATATGGCGAATCATCGCGACATATTTCGGGAATAAACAGATCATCGCTATAAGGTTTCGAGATATTGAGGTGGCCGATCCAGAAGGAATGCGTCCTGGCTGAGCGACCAATGCACCCTTATAACTTTTAAACCATGGTTGGACAATATCAGATATTTGGGCGACATATATCGATATAATCGCTACTTGTTTGGTGTACTCAGAATCCTAATCGGTGTTGGTGGCAGATCAGCCCCCTTATTCTCAACTGTCGGAAAGAATCCGAATTTCGGAAACTCTATGCCTGTCACTTTTTATCGCGCTGCGTCGAAGCGAGACGGCATGTGACTTGTCGAATCGAATCCGTGATCCGACAGTTGAGAATAAGGGGGCAGGGCGATTCACACAAGAAACTTGAGACTGGAAGTTTCGATTGAACCATCATGGGATCGACCATAGCGAAAGACGCTTTGTTTTTGTAATTGAAATCAAAACGCTAAAAACATTACGCCGCCGAGCTCCTCTTAAAATGATCAAAATTTACTAGCCATACTAACAGCAGATATAGCGTTTTAGACGCAAACACGTTATATCTGATGTAAAGTCTCAATGAATGCTTCTGTTAAGCGGCGTTGTACCTCTGGAGGTCTATCACAATTGAAAAATCAATTGTGTCTGGTAATCCACCTCATCAAAGTAGCATCATGGAGACTGTCATCATATATTTCGCGCCAAATTCTCCCAAGATCCATTGAAATGTTACACCAGCATTTCCAAGCAGTATTTGCAGAATTAAAGAAAATACTTAAGACTAGACTGAATGGGCTTGATCCTTTTGCCTTCCCTACACCGGAGGAATCCCAAAAAAAAGAGGCATATAAAAAACAACTTCACTAACCTGTAGTCAATAATGTTCTGAACAATAGTAGGCACAATGTTTCGCTGCGCGCACAAGAAGGCGTCCTGCTGTGCCAGGGTCCGCCCGGCGATCTTGGCCTGCAGCTCCAGCCAGATCAGGTCCTTCAGCTCGTTCTGCCACACCTGCTCCTCACGACTTATCTGCGGAGAATCAATGGGAACTTCATAAAACTGATAAGTCTATTTTCAAAATCATTATCACTACCATGACGACCTCTGGCCGAGTGGTCTGTGCCTCTTGCTATACAGGCTACTTGATCGGGAGGTCCAGGGTTCGAATATCGGTAGGAGCGAATGTTTGATGATGAGTACGAGCATTTGTTCACGATTCATGGATGTTTATATGTTTATTTAGTATATTTCTTATATTTATATACATATCATTATCATTATTTCTCCGTTATCTAGTATCCATAACACAAGCTCTTAATGATGCTTACTTTAAGCTAGATAAAAGGTGCGAGTGTATGAATATTATTATTATTATTATGTTGTTACTATATACCTACGTCCCACTGCTGGGCACAGGCCTTCCTACATAGGAAAAACACATGAGGAGCTTGGACCATAACACCACCACGCTGGCCCAGGGCGGGTTGGTGGGTTACAGCGGTTGCAGTAACAACCGGGCCCCACGGTTTAACGTGCCTTCCGAAGCACGGAGGAGCTCGAGATTGATTTTTCATTGACCCATCCCGGGACCGACCATGGCGAAAGTTGCTTTGTTTTCGTAATCGAAACCACCGAGGTCCTCATCACTTAAAACGCTGTAATAAACAAAGTTACAACAGCCACTCTCCGCCCCGCACCACATATTGGCATTACTAGTGAGTTAATGGTTAGTTTTTTTTCATCAAGCAGATTTGGATTTTTTGTCTGGTATTCAAGGGCTTTGGATTTGTCAATGAAACATTCGTCGACGACAAATTCATCGCCTTATATTTTCACACCCGTTGCTACTGTATGAAGATTTTATGAGTGTCCAAGCTGTTAAAATTAAATAAATGTGTCTGTAAAGTGTAGCTTGACAGGTTGAAAGCAAGATTCATTGACTACAAAAATAAGATAAACGTTTATCAGATAAATAGCTGGCACACTTTCACAAGAATTCGCAATGCGCCAAGGTTGAATAAGAATTTAAATTTTGCTGATATTATTCTAGATAATGTTACCAACTCATATCGCCATCTGTCCCATTTGTATTTAGTTGACAATGCAGCACACTTCACTTCGCTTCCGAAAGGTCAAGAGCTATTAATCTGCATATAATCAGGACTTAGATAAAGCTATTATTAAGTGGACGGAACGAGTGGTTACAGATTATGGCCGCCATTTATGGGTTATCGTATACTATGGTTATTGCTATTACTATCGTGGCAACACCCACAATTAGCAGATAATCTCAGATATTACTATAGAGATAGCTTTATAGCTGATAAATAGCTGAATTGAACTAAAATCACTGTTGGGAAGCAAAAATTAAAGTGTCATTATTACGGGAACCCTTGCAATATGGTATCCTTTGAATGATGGATTAGTTGATAACTAATTTTTCGGGTAAACGTTCATAACTGTTTCATCGGGTACCCTTTTCTTAATCTGTCAAACCATACATCCCAGATCCAATCGCACCTATTATAAACCGCGGACTAAAGTTAGTCCTGGTCTAAAGTTGACGCTGTCACTTATATTTGTTAAAAGAAAGACAGTGACAGCATCAGTTTTAGACCAGTACTAACTTTAGTCTGCGCTTTATAATAAGAGGGTATGGGTTTTTATTGTTAGTTAGCATAACTTACTTTTTAACGTAACTAATAACTAAATATTCAAAGCGTATTTTACCATACCCACCGTGCGTCTACACCCCTTCTCCATGTTCCCCATGTTGATGAGCATGCTGAAGGTCTTGTGGAAGTTCACTCGGCTGGCGGGCAGTTCCTCCTCTGGCTGGCACGAGCGGTCAGGCTGGCCCACCGCGGGAGGATCCTCCGCGTCGTTGCTCTCACGGCTTTTGAGGCGGGAAGTGAGGCACATAAAGCGGTTGCATGACTCCACCTGATTGAAGAAGATAGGGAATCACAAGTTTATTGTTAATGTAGAATTGAACTGGTTTCATCATTATCATTCCGACATTTTCAAGACATCCGATTTTGCACAAGAAAAGCCGACATGGAAATGTCGTTTCGTTAAGTCTCAGATGTCCTTTATATTTATACGCAATGAGCTCCCATTTTGCACAGAGACGTACTGGTGGCCCAGAACAAGATTCGACAGTATAAAACTTGGTATACCTTGATATTGGACACGACTAAAAGAGGAGATATGGGCGTGAATGCTAGTGACGGGAAGACTTGTCCTCGTTGCTGCCTACGCAACGTATATTACGTACCCTACGATTCCCACAAACTTTTGAGAGAGGTAGGACAAAAACATGGCAAAATCATGACAATGCTCACCAGAGTAGGTATAACAGGTGCAGCCCATTTCTCCATGGCCGGGGTCGGCAGGGAGTCCGTCCGCTGATCGTTCATGTACTGCTTCCAGTCCCTCTCCAGGGATCTGTACAGCTTGATGCACCCCCGCTTCTTGAGACGATCTGCAACTAATTTAATACTTTTTTTAAAACATTGTCCTAATTTTGTTTTGAAAGGATTCATCATCATCATCATCATACCAGCCTATGATGCCCACTACTGAACAAAGGCTTCCCCCATCGATCTCCAAATCAAACGGTTCTGCTGCGCCTGCATCCAACGGCTCCCCGCGACCCTGACCAGGTCGTCTGTCCATCTAGTGGGAGGCCGTCGTACTTTGCGCTTTCCGGTACGTGGTCGCCATTCTAGGACTTTAACCATGCAAACTTGCACAAAAGGCCTTTAGTGAGCGACCACGTTTCACAGTCGTATGTCATCACTGGCAACACACACTGGTCGAAGACTTTCGACTTCAAGCACTGCGGAATTACGGACGAGAAGATCTTACGCAATTTCCCGAACGCTGCCCATCCGAGTTGGATTCGTCGATTTACCTCTTTCTCGAAGTTTACCTCTTTCTCGGAGTTGCAAGGATTAATAATAATTAAACTTCAGTGCTACTCTTTCATTACAATCCAACCAGAAATGGACATTCATTTGACGCTTTAAAATTGCGATTATAAAGCACATCTAAAAATTAGCATTAAAAATAGGTCCAATGTGTATTAATCGGTTAGATGTCAACTAACTTGACGTTTCAAAAAGTTATTTCAACTCTTTCTAATTGAAGTAAGGTAAAAGATACACTTAATTTTATTATATTAATAATTTTATTTTTATTGATAATTTGAAAACACAATTGACACCACTATGTCCGCTCTTATTTTCGCATGTCTGCTGGGGCGGGGAAATAAAGAAAGTTGTCTTGTTAGAAGTCAGTAGTAGTACTAATTCTTTGTATCAACCATAAGTCATATCATAAATAAATAAAAATAAAATACTGATCAAAGCAATGTTGGGTTTGTTTTGTCTTAACCTACTGTACTTTTATTTTTTTTGTAAAATATGTGTTTAAGAAACACAAATCGTACCCTTTTTTTTATACTCAATACACTCACACCTATTATCTAGCCCAAAGTAAGCATCATTGAGTTTGTGTTATGGATTCTAGATAACGGATTAATATTAATAATAATATGTAAATAATAAATATTATAAATAAACATATAAACATATCCATGACTCGTGAACAAATGCTCGTATTCATCATACAAACATTTGCCCCTACCGGGATTCGAACCCGGCACCTCTTGATCGAGCAGTCCGTATAGCAAGGGGTACAGACCACTCGACCAGCCGGTCGTCAAAATTGCTCTTCGGTCCGGTATTCTCCGGTATTTTGCTCTTTTGTTTGGACACAAACACAACCGGAGATTACTAATGTCTGTGTCCAGAAATAACAAACAAGCATCACAAGAACTGTTTGAATTACTACGCGAAATGAATATTAATTATGAAGTTCATAAAACGTGAACGACCGTTCATAGAAAACTGTTAGATCGTGTGGCATCAAATAAACGGCATTGTCAAATATGGACATTACACTGTATGCTATGTTCACTTGACAAAATGGATAATAATAGTTGCGCTGGTTGCGAGGCAATTTACACGCGTGACTTCAGTCAAATTGGAGGCTAAGCGTTTAGATCCGTACATGACTTCCTATAGACTGATTTTTTATAACAAAGATTCGTGGATCATCACAAATAACTGGGTGGTAGGCCCGTAATGTAAGATCATTGGGTAGATCAGAAATAACTATATTTTGGAAAAGCAAGCGATTACGCCGAGATTACTGATCCGATTTACGTGATTCTTTTTTTATTCGATGCGGAATAGCTGCCATTTGGTCCCATAAAATTTTTTTCAAAAACAGTTGGGTACTTTGGTTTTAAATTAAACAAAACTGAAATTATGAAATCGTCTACATAAGCGAAATTGCGAATTTTTGCTTTTCCAATGACTTTTTAGTGAAACGATACGATAGCAGGAAACAATATAAGTTGACGGTCACCCATCTAGCTTCGACCGTTGAAAGTTATCACTAAAAATTGTGAAAAAAAAATTTTAAACAAAAATTAAAACCGACTTCAAAAAACTGAAAAGGATGAAATAATTAAATTTAAGTAGGTATTCATCCCCTAGAAACATATTTTTAAACATTAGAATCGTCTTTCACTTGTTGAATATTTATGTAATGCTACAAACAACACACGACTCTATCGTTGTAGTGTTAGAATTGGTTTTCTGATACAGTGCAGATATTCTTGATCACTCCGAGAGCTCAGATGATTCTCATGCTGACTGTACCACCGCCTTTTGCTATTTCGGCCGTTCGCTGTGCTCCAGAATGAAGGTAGCCAGAGTAATTACTGGATAAAAAGGCCATTTCATCTTAGGCCTCAGGATGACAACGCACCTGCAATACCAAGTGATTTTTCCTTGTTATTGCAGGTGTCTAAAGGCAACGGTAGCCATTTTGCCATTGCCAGTAGGCAGGCGGTCAGCTTGTCGTCTAGTTGTATGTAAAAAAAAGTCAGATTACGTCAAGCGTTCCCGAATCATGCCACAATTTTTTTTAAAATATTTAAAATTAAAAATTTTATGTAACACCCGGCCTCATTATCTAACTAATACTATCTCATTGAGACTATTCATAAGAGACCAAACATGCACGCTTTATCTGCTGTATATGAAGAATTAAGCATCCCGCAGACTTTTTGATGGCATAGGATCAACTCAAGGTTAGTATGTCATGGGAATGTCTCTGAAATGACAGTACATCAAATTTAAATCAATAGGATCTGTCAAAGTTAGTAAAACCCTTTTATCATGTAGAAAACGAGCTGATATTCATTAAACGCCTGAACTGATTACATAAATGATAGCTAAAAACCATCCTAGTCACGTCAGCTTTCAAACAAAAAAAAACAAATCAAAATCGGTCCATTCTTTTAGGAGCTGCGATGGAACACACAGATACACAGACAGACACAAACTTATAACACCTCTCTTTTTTCGTCGAGGGTGAAAAACAATAGTCTGTATGACTATGTTCAAATATGTTTTAAAGATATAGGTCTGATATCTGTTATTGAAAGAATAAAATGGTGTTGTGCTGTGAAAACTTTTACAGAATTCCTATGAATCTGGTAATATCTGTCAAGCCGCGATATACCACCGGGGGGCTATGACAATGGAAAAATCAATTGTGTCTGGAATCTCATGCTTAAAGGGTTAAGGAATCATTGTTCAAAAATGTGGTAGATATGGAAGTGATAAATAAAGTCTGGCTATCAATTAAGAAGGACTCGATAATTTTCAACCGCATATGTAATGCAAAATATTTCGCGTGACGTCAGTCATGCAACATCTCATTAGCTATCACCATTTCAACAATTAGGCAAAAATTTAAAGCGATTTAGGTATTAGCTGGACATCAGACAACAAATCAGCTGCCGTTGCCCATATTACGTGATCACTTAATACCGTAGCCTGATAAATATTTATCAGCATACGATAGTTTTATACAACTTTCGAGTGATTGCCTGCGCTGCCTGTGTAGATCCGGTACTAGTTGACATGGAAACGAATACACACGATCAATTTAATCTACTTAGTAAATAAATAAAGTTTTTGATAATAAAGTTCGTGTAGCAGGTGTCAGATACACAAGCACATCATCCAAAATCATATTCTATATCTAGATAAATGTAAATAGCGCCATGCCTTTTATCATTATTTAATTCCTAGATTATATTTTATATCGCTGTAGTTGATAACTTCTTGTATGTCTATAAAAAGAGATAAGCATATATAGGTATACATTTAACAAAAAAAAGTATGTCGCTAACGGAAACAGATCACACAGTAAGAAAGCTTATTGTTCAGGACACTGCACTGTTTCCTCTGTTAATAACTTTAGCTATTGATAATTTTTCCTTGACGATAAGTATGTTATTATTCAAATTCATTCTGTTTCCAAGGCATCTGCTTCTCTGTGTAAGATAAGTGTGTTTCACGGATAATATATGCCATGCTCCGTTCCAAAGAACTATTTAACATCAACCCATTATCATTATATTAAATTCCTAATAGTAGTTTTTTTCTGTGCAATTATTGTTTGACTTAAATCTATGTGATTTTTTGAGATATTGCAGTAGGAAGTAAATAATTTAAAGGTATGTTCAAAATTCAGATAGATAAACGGAACCCTTAAAATTATTCTAGGATTCGCTTTTCATGTGCGATAGAATCCTAGAGAAGAAAACAGAGAACAGAACAGAGCGAGCTGATTGAAACAATCAATCGCGATTGTCATGAGATAAACCATTTAAGTTATTGCAAATTGAATCTTATAGTAGGTAACATTTTAGTAAATATATGATGTCAGCCACATCTTCATAATTTTTATAAGGTGAACAAATGTCGAGGTGAGGTGACCTTGTAATACTAACCAGGACTTAAAGTGTCGACCTTGGGCACGTACTCCCCAATCCTGCGCGCGCGCACCGCCCTCTGCACAAACCGCTCCGAGTCGATGTTATTTCTGTAGACAAACAGATATAAAAAAATTTTAAAGGTTGTTTTCATCAAGTTTTCTTATTGTGGATACAATAAAGGCTTGTATTTAACTGATCACCATACAAACGTAACCTAACCAACCTTAAAAATATAATTGATCATCAAAATACCGACAAATTAACAATTTGTAGACCAATTATTATTTTTGATGACTACGCTAATATTTTTTGTAGACCCTTTAAATATTTCCCTGTTATAAATAAGTTATACATAAATAGGAAACCAAATATTTTAAAATATAGGACATAATCACTTGATATCATGCTCTTGGTCATTGTTTCATCGTTTTCGTCGGTTTTGTAAGAAAGTTTGTTTGGATGTATGTTTGTTAGTCTTTCACGCAAAAACTACTGAATGGATTTAAATGAAACTCTACATTAATATAGCTCATACGTCAGAATAACAGATAGGCTACTCGAAGTAAAAACAGAAGCCACTCAGTCTTCAGTATTTATTTCAGTAAGTTGGTACTGAATGAGAAGGAAACATGAAGAACTTTTCTATTTCATTTTATCAACAAATTGTTTAAAGGAGACGTTTTATATTCGGCCAGATACAATACACTATCTAGGTACAGTACAAAAAAAACAGAAAAATATCCATTATCCGGGAAAACTTGTATTTTTCCCGGATTCGGGATATTATTGATTCGTTTTCATGGACGTTACTTTACTGGTCATCATCATCATTCTCTTCAGGTATACGTCGCACGCACAGGCCTTTCTACATGGGAGAAACCACAGAACATAGAGAGTAGTTAGAAGGCGTAAGTGGGCGGGACGCGCGCGCCGCGCATAAGAGTAAACACTCTTATTCAGTCCTTCTGACGATTCGACGCGCTCAGTAGTTCGCTAACTTAGGCAGAGCAATATTATGGCAAAAATAGTGGAAAAATGCCTCTTTGTGCTACTTTAACACGCTGGAAGCAAAGTTAAACTTATAATCTTACTCATTGAGACCTTTCTTAACATCGCCTAGTACATTTTTATTGTAAAATAGTGAAAAACATTAAATTAAAACGACGCCATGCCAAAAATATACATTGCTGGCTGTGTACGTCGTCAATAAAAGTGGCTTTGTATTTAGCCCGCAATGTATGCTTTTTGGGGTAAATTAAGAGTTGCCAGCACGTCACACTTATTTTGCTAAAATGAGTCAAAAATATATCAATGTTTAATTTAATTAGAAAATATTACAACAAAGTATTATGATGTCAAATTATTGCCTAGTAACTATTTCCATATAACAAAACTCTTTGATGTTACTCGTTTTTTTCACTTCTGCCAAGTATGTAAATAAAACAAACTGACAACAATTTCGTAAATGTTGAAGAATCCGCTAGTTCAACGTAAGACACCTTACACTTTATTATGACGCCTTTTTTTGCTACGTTTTATGAGTCGCTTAAGAAATTGAATTAAATAAGTAGCTACTTACTTACATATCTTACATAAAATGTATTCACTCATTAATGATATTATTTTTTTGTAGAATATTTTTCTTATAATTTTAAAGATTCATTTGAAAGACAGAGCATTAAGTGAAAACCTTCACGAGAGCTTGTTATATTATGTTTAAATTGAAAAATTAAATATTTATTTATCTTATTGCAAGACCAAGCGTAAAATACATAGAAGGAAAAAGTTGATAAAAACAGAGAGCCAGTAAAAGGTATCCATTAATTAAACACAACACAGTACAAGCAATTTTAAACACAATGAGTAGGCGAGGGCTACAAGAAAGCAGAGGCTGTAATTAGTAAAATATATGACATATTTTAATGATCCTAATCGCAGCCAAATATGTGCCCAAAAGATAACAACTCAATCCTTACAAAAATCTAACTGAATATGAACTGCAATGGATTCTTAGGGAACCTATCTCCCTCACAATTATAGATCTTAGTTTGCATCAATTACCAAAAACGATTTTAATAAGAACACCTATTGTAAAGAAAAATAATTTTTTATTCCTATTACTATTATTACAACATAAAATTTAAAGAGTTCTTTCAATTGTTTAAGTCACTATTAAATACATCAACGAACTCAAAATTTCCCATCAAATTGCATTTTATTTTTATTCTGGTAACACTGCAATATATGTGCCACATACGAATTCAATCTTTATGCTGTGGAAATATGGCCTGTATTTAAATGGTCTGTTTTTCACTTGGTACATTTTTGTACCGATTTTCAGGAACCAATCGCGTAATGGTGTTTTATGTAGTAAAATACGAACATAACATTAACATGTGTGCGAGAGGCGACACTGGTTCTGGTACTAACGTCGCTTGATACTACTTCTAACCTCTCTCTTATGTTCTGTGGCAGAAACACATAAGGAGTTTGGGCTATAAAAACACCACGCAGGCCCAATGCGGGTTGGTGGGTTAAAGCAGTTGCAGTTGCAACCAGGATCAACGTGCCTTCCGAAGCACAGAGGGGGTCAAGATTATAAATTTTACTGACCCATCCCGGGATTGAACATGGCGAAAGTTGTTTTGTTTTCATAATCGAAACCAGATTCGTCATTATGACTATAAATCAATAAAGCGGGCGACATAGAAGTCAACTAAACGTCATCAAAGTGAAATATGTGCCACGATGAATGGTTCGGTGTTGCAGTTTCTTCTACAAAAAATCTTGTTTCGTACCACGAAGTAAATGAGCGAATAAGAAAATGGACAATTGAAAACCGTTCTACATATTTTTGTCTATTTTGTAGTAGTATGTACATATCTGGATCTCTACACATTTTTGAGACATCTCCTTTAGGTTCCGATCGACGTAATTTTTTTTTTCATAAAAAAAACTCATAATTTTGATAAATTTGTGCAAGTATAGTCAAGCAAGAATAATATTTTTTTACTGCTGCGAAAGACCAGAAACTGTATCTAAAAAATCTCAAATAGGGATTGGGAACTTCCTTAGTAAATTCATTGAAATTATGTAACGTGATTTCCTTGTCGACAAAATGTTAATGTGGTTCTAATGAATAGTTCAGTTGACCTTTTGATTGCGAAGATTTTCAAACAATTAAATATGTTAAAAGAGGAAGAAACATTGTTGAGTATATTGCCAATTCTTCTCATCTCAATAGATGGCTTTCTGTTCACTTTCCAACGGCCGGCCCTATAACGCATGCCAGACAACTTTAGGTTATTAAAAAAGGCATAACAGTGCACTAGTGATGTACGCGAATCTCATTGGTTAAGAGTAGGTACCTGCCCTCACAAAAAAGGTGTACTGTAGCCTAGGGTACTGTATAGGGAACGGAATAGGAAACGTAACCGTTCAAAACCGTTACGGTGTTTATTTCGGTACCAAACCTTTTCTGTGCTTTTAAATACAGATAATAACGGTACCCGAAAATTAATCCATCATTAAAAGGATACCATAATTCAACGGGTACCTGTAATAATGGTATCTTAATGTTTAGGTCGGATACCCGTATTTTAAAACAGTTTTACACGTAATGTTGCCAGCATGTGCGATCGGTATCCGATAAAATACAGATACCCTATTTGTTACATAATATTATTACTCGTTATGAGTTTTGATATATCGGTCGCGTGTAACCGCTACCTTATAATTAAGTTAAGTTATAGAATCTTCACGAGTCACTCAATTTGAATTCCGTTTATAATGATACCCAAATTTCGTGTTACTGGTTAAGGCAATACCTCGTCGACACTAGCGACACCACTTGATTTATATTAATTGTGATGAATATAGAAATTAGTAAACAAAAACGCTTTAGAAAATGACTAAAGAATGGTATTTGTAATTTTTTTGAGATGTACTCGGTATAAGATATTCTTCTTTCATTATTGCCTAAAGTGGCCACTTTTAACAATAATAAAAAAAATAGTTTCTTATAGGTAGACAATTTATACAAGATACATCTTTAAAAATTACAAATACCTACCGTTCTTTAGCAATGTTTATTATGTTCTAAATTCACTATAATTAATAACAATCAATTAATGTCGCTTGTGTGCACGAGGTATCTCCTTATAGCGGTTTTTCAATCTCTGAAACCCCATTTATTTCAATATAATATTTAAAGATTCATTACAAATATAAGTAAGTACATAATGGGAGTTAGCCACTAAGCCAATCGTAATGTTCATTCAGAAAGGCGTTATCTTTCCGTGCGGCGCGGGCGCGACAAGTGTACTAACAGCATACTAAGATAAAAAATTATAAATAATACAGCTTTCGTCACAGAGAGAGATAAACAGAAAATATCACTTTATACAAAGCAACAGATGACAATAGCTAGTATAAATATTTTTACGGATATTCAGAGGGCCCGTAATCAATAAATCGTGGGTGGTAATATTAAATAAAGTGGTAAGGGTCAAATAAAACATCCTTACCGTAGTTGTGTCACTGTACATCATTTAAAAATTCTAGCATTCAATAAATGCCAGTTAAACTGTAAGGTGCTAGTGAAAAAATATACTTAAAGATTTAAATACATTTAAAATACGTCAAATAATACTTGAAAGATTTTGCGTATTATTGATCCTTTTCCGGTACTTTCTTGACAGAGTAGTACGTTTTTAGAATGCGTGTAGGGTTTATTTCACGCGCCTTCTAAAATTGTCTATAGTTCTTTTAAAAGCTATGTTCAAGTTATTTGACAGTTTTCCTATACCTATTAGGAGATAAAAATATAATTAGAAGTAGATTTTGAAGTGTTTAGAATAGAATTAGAAAAAGGCCAGAGCCTATTGTAACTAAAAAAAAATGAAACAGTACGTAAATAAATTTTATTACACTTAATAAGACAATAAAATACACATATTGAGAAAGTTAAAAAAAACTGTACGGTCGGCAGCACCTCAAGCGTAATAGTTTTTCTTTCCTACCGCTCTTACTATGTTCCTAATAGAGGCAGATTCAATTGTTAAACTGTTAAACTTGATGTGCTGTCTTCTGTACTAGAAAAGAGTAAGAAGAAGAATAAAAATATAAAAAAATATTTCTAATAAGTATTTCTAAATAGTAAAGTAAGAACAAACGCCTGCAGGCCAAGCTAATAACTTTCACATTAAAATTTGCATTTCTGTAATCTGTTGTAAGAATTATCTAACAACCTGTGGTTCGCTTGATGTGCAGCCGTCTGTACATACACACCAAAAAAAATTTTAAATAACTAAATACAATACAACAAAAAATACCATTTCATTGTAACAACAGAACATACTAACAACAAAAAATGCTTTTGGAATATCATGCGTGCAAGTAATAAAGTTAATAACGAAATACAAAACAACATAAAATACGATATCATTGTAACAACAGAAAATATACAAACAACAAAAAATGCTTCAGAAATATCATGCGTGCACTATATAAAGTTTATGAGCAGGTGCATTTTTACTTGAATAAAAATGTTAAATTGGAAGGATGTTTATGAAAATTTAAGACTACGAAAGACAACACTTATATATCTGGTCTCAATATTTTAAGTGAGGTAGGTTTAACATAAAGTGCAGTTAGATTCGACAAAAATAATACAATGTTAGAAAAACAAGTACAACATGCAGCCACATCCAGTTTCCTGTGAACCTACTTGCGTATTTCCTTGTTCCTTATCCTGGAGCGTGGAGGAGTAGTCCCGAGGAGGTCGGCTTCTGATCCGTCTCCTCCGTCTTCTAGCAGGAACCGGGAGGATTGCCGAGGATGCCTGACCACGACGTCGGAGTCATCGCTGGAACAACACTGTCAGGTTGGAAAACTGGAGCTACTATTGCTAATATTTTTTCCGAAGTAACGTGAAGTCGACTTGACCCTGTTTTACGCACGTAGATGCCTCGAGTAAGCAGAAAAAGTTCGTTGTATACCTGTCTTTGTGGGTACGCCATATATTCGTCTGGTTTGTCATTGTGCCCACCAGGAGCTCTAAAAGGATTTTTTAAAAGGATGTGTGCTATTACCAAAATAAAGGCGTTTTCAGCTGATGGTAAGTGAAGGGTAAAACCTCTTTTTATCAAGACTAAAACCTGGAGTTAGTTTTTTCCAAACAGCCCGGCCAGAAGGCTCGTTCCCTGTCAGTCTGGGGTGTTACTCCATTTGCTCGAAGTCTCGAAGAAAATTGTTTTTTTTTTCTCAATAGAGCTCTACCTGAAGGAAGGGCTATTGAAACCGCCGATATTCATATTCTCTTGGGAAAAATTCTAATATCGGAAAATGCAATACTTTCCTGTCACTTTTTATAGCAGGGCGTGAAAACAAGCCGGGATGTGAGATTTCGAATCTTTTGCGACGGTTATAAATTGTAAATAAAGACGCAAGTCTGTTACGCACGCTGATTTTGGACATGCTCGTCCGAAAAATGAAGGGTATTAATTATTATTTGACAGCTGCAGGCTTATCCCGAATTCTACGTTATACGGAAAATTGAAAGAAGCTGTTAAGTACACTAGGAAGAAAATTATATGAATTTAAAGTTTTCCGACGACTACTTTTAGGTGTATGTAATGTAGTTCCCTGGGTAGGGTAAGGAAGTTTCAATCAAGTGGAAAGTTTCGATCATGTTTGCGTTCAGCTGTCAAAAACTTACTTTTAGCTCAACGCAAACGACGTTTCTACACATACATAACAAGTTGGTTCACAACCTTGAACTCAATGTATCTTTAAATTCTCAGATTAATGAATTATCATAAATCTGAAAGTTGAATGATACTTTAAGTTTGAATGACATTAGTCACTAATGGAATTTAGATCATACTTGGATAATTGGACTTTAACTGCGGTTTAAACATATGAAACTATTAGACTGTTACAGAATATTCAAACTTCTCGGAACTAACTAACATAGATACAAATATAAACTGGAAAAAACACATATGATCACATTTAACACACGTTAAAGCAAATATAGCAAAATGTATGCCTTGTTCTAGCTAGATCAAAATCACTACAAATACAGAAACTGCAATATCAATTCTAACTATTAATATGTAATGTATGTATATATTGTACTTACTTTAATATGAATTGTTATAATTTGGACAAAAATCATGTCTTTTACTTGGAACATAGAATACATCATACCTAGGTCTTGGGATTAGAAATCAGCTTTGGGTAAACCATTCAATCAGGCCTATAAAAAGATAAAAAAGCCTATAAAAACGCACGTGGCCAGGACCAGGTTCACTTTCCGTCGTTACAACGAAGGTGTTTAGTATTCAGGTCTCTGATTTTTTGTCCGCATTTGACCCACGTGTTTGATCTAAATTCTTCATACTTAAAGTACCCGACTATCCAATCTCAACAGTTGCTTATAAATCAAATTTAAGCAATTTTGAAAACAAAACTACTTAAACGATTTTGAACAAGTTTTTTGGGATCAAATATTTCGTATCGAACATGAAAAGAATCACGTAAATCGGATCAGAGGTCTCGGCGTAATGGGTGTATTGTACATAGAAAAAAAACACAACGGTTAAAAAGATGAGTTTGAGTCTATTTTCAATTTTAAGCCCAGAATATTCTTGACGTAAGTAGTTGGCGCTGACCGCTGACGTTGACGAATCGAACGTGCTCCAGGCAACGTAGCGTTTAAAAACGAAATCCGCAGTATTTTTGCAAATTCGTTTGCAAAAAATATAGCTATGAGATTACAATTTCAACATTAAAATGGAAATTTGTGATTATGAATCAACATTAAATTTCTCTATTCCATACAAATTACAGATAAGACAGATAAGAAATCATAGATAAAACATTTTAGGAACAACGCAAATTTTTGTATATCTACGTAGAAATTTGCATTTTTTACTAGTTCGATAATGTCCAAAATTGAACATACCCCTTTGTATATATATTTTGACAGGAAAATACTTATACTGTACTTACTTAAATTTAATTTACGTGACTGCAATTAAAATTCCAGAATCAAGCCCATAGTATTTTTTATGAAAGCGATGGGCTGCATCAGAAAACTTAAAGGTCATTTTTATGTGACTAGTTTCTCATAAATTATGTCCAAATATAGACCTTTGATAACTTCGATTGATACTAAGCTATTTTTATCCCAAGTAGGTAATATAACTACCTAGTATATCAAGAAAGAAAAGTGGTAGCTGGTCGCTCAGGAAGCCTTACGTGGCCTGCCCAAGTAATTATACATAAACGTCCGTTGACAGTAAGTTTTTAGCCCCCGATGAAAAAAGAGGAGTGTTATAAGTTTGACGTGTCTGTCTGTGTATCTGTGTGTCTGTCTGTGGCATCGTAGCGCCTAAACGAATGGACCGATTTTAATTCGTTTTTTTTTTGTTTGAAAGCTGATGTCACTACGATGGTTCTTAGCTATAATTTATGTAGATCAGTTCAGGCGTTTGATGACTATCAGCTCATTTTCTACATGATATTCGGATTTTACTAACTTTTACAGATCCGATTGATTTCAAATTTCGTGTACTGTCACTTCGATGACATTTCCATGACATACTAACTTTGAAATGATCCTATACCATCAAAAAGTCTGCGAAATGCTTAATTCTTCAGAAACTTACAGCAGATATAGCGTGTTTGGGCTCTTATGAATAGACTTAATGAGATGGTATTAGATAGATGATTAATGACGCCGGGGGTTACTTAAAATTTTTAATTTTGCAATTATGTAGAAAGAAAACAAAGCAACTGTCGAGTGTATACAATCAGATGTGTTAATAAAAGAATAATAAATAGCCATATTAATATCCGTGACTACAGGAGTCATGAGGTTTTCACATGACGCTTGGGATTATGTTAGTCTAATATAGAACTATTGTAAATAGATCCTATGGTTATTTTTAACCGACTTCAAAAACGAGGAGGTTCTCAATTCGGCCGGTATGTGTTTTTTTTTTTTTTTCTATGTATGTACACCGATTACGCCGAGATTACTGATCCGATTTACGTGATTCTTTTTTTTTGTTCGATGCGGAATAGCTGCCATTTGGTCCCATAAAATTTTTTTCAAAAACAGTTGGGTACTTTGGTTTTAAATTTAAAAAAACTTAAATTATGAAGTCGTCTACATATGCGAAATTGCGAAGTTTTGCTTTTCAAATGACTTTTTAGTGAAACGATACGATAGTAGGAAACAATATAAGTTTACGGTCACCCATCTAGCTTCGACCGTAGAAAGTTACCACTAAAAATTGTGAAAAAAAAAATTTAAACAAAAATTAAAACCGACTTCAAAAAACTGAAAAGGATAAAATAATTAAATTTAAGTAGGTATTCATCCCCTAGAAACATATTTTTGGAGTTGGTGCTAAGTGGTTTCCAAACACAATAGAAAGTGAAGCACCGACTCCAAAAATATGTTTCTAGGGGATGAATACCTACTTAAATTTAATTATTTTATCCTTTTCAGTTTTTTGAAGTCGGTTTTAATTTTTGTTTAAAATTTTTTTTAATATATATTTTTAAGTATTGTAATGGCAAACTTCAAATTGAGCATTCCTTGTAAGCGGCATTAAGTATCAAAAAGCCGTTTGAGTTATTCGATCGTACGGCAAAACCATAAGGAAGAGCTATATCTGATTTTAGTCAGTTTGTTCATAATTTCATATAAGATCCGATGAGCACAATGATTTCCGTAGTGTAAACTGTTACATTCACGGATTTTTTCGCTTCGTTACTACCGATTACTATAAGGCATGCGACAAAATAAATCAAGACCTACTATGAGTATTCGATCGCTATCGCTAAGCTTATTGAGATAAGCTTTCGGGGCTGGTGTGCATAGTTGTCTTTACAGATGGATTAAATCATATGTCAACAACAACAGAAGCCAAGCGGTTTATCAGAAATGTATTATTAACGATCCTCACCTGTTCTATCAGGAGTCCCGCAGGGATCACATATCGGCCTTCACTCTTTTCCTTTACATAGGACTTAATGAAAGAACAATCATTTCTTGCAATATGCTAACGATACAAAGATATTCACCGAAGTTGTTTGGTTGGGTGAACGTGCTTATCTCAGGAACTAATGATTCAAATGTAAAAATAATTTATCTAGGAATTATATATAGGCTACATAGCATTACGCTACGACCAATAGGATCTGAGCATCAATGAAAAATGTTACAAAAACCGGCATCCGGCTGAACTGCTCTCGCCCTTTCTAAGCCCCGATATGCTGCAAATATTATGTGTAAGTAGGTATATTTTAAAATGATTCAATTTTATCAGATACTAGCGAACCGCCCCGGCTTTGCACGTGTGCAATGCTTATGTAACTATTATGCATGTATTATACATATAAACCTTCCTTAAGAATCACTCTATCTATTAAAAAAACCGCATCAAAAGCCGTTGCGTAGTTTTAAAGATCTAAGCATACATAGGGACAGACAGACGGCGGATAGCGACTTTGTTTTATACTATGTAGTGATAGTTATATTATATTTATTCAAATTGTCCTACTTGATTATAAATGGCACTGAACAATTAATTGCATTGATAGCAGACTGATTATCTATCACTTTATACAAAATCCCGTAAATAAAAACTTTCGACTGATATTTATGTAATTTGTCTGTATACCTGAGTCATACCTAAACGAATACGACCTTCATAAAACGGCTAGTTTCATCATCAGCAGATATGACACATGGAATTTCTCAATCTGAATGTGTATCTTCATTTGAGTTGGGTAATTTTATCGGTATCTTAAACTAAAGCAAACATTTTTTTAAATTGTTTTTGGATAGCTGAACTTAGCAGTACCTAAATATTTTATGACGAGTTGGCTTGGCTCAGTGGTTAAGAAGCTAAGAACTGGAAATAACAATATTTTTTTGTTTCTTATTTATAGTTTTTATCAATCTAGTATTTTACCCAATATTGTGAAACATGAGGAACCAGAAGTCACTTGAGTTGCCATAGTTCGGAATACAAATTGTCATAATATAATTCACAAACATTTACGATGTTCTCAGAACCTAATAACAAGTTCAATGACATAAAAAGATTTGTTAGTGTAAAAAATTAAAAAATTCAGCATTTTCCTACAATAATTCTGGAAAAAAGAGACCACTTTGAGGATTTTAGTTTCCCAGTTATATGCATTTTTAAAAATTAGTCGATAGTTACGTAGAATGGGTTTTTGTTACTAATCTGTTATTAATATATCTTAAATATTATTTTGTGTAAAATAATACCTATACAATTATAATATCTCAGTATCCTAATAGGTCACGAAGTTTAGTACCCAGGGTACCACTTCGAGGTGATATTTTACAAGCAAAGTATTTTTTCATTTAGCTCGATCGCTGTCACGCGAGGAAGTAGGTACCTAGGTACCTACCTAGGCTCCTACAAGGCTATCTCTAAGCTACCTATGTATATTGTTCTAAAAAATACGTCAGTATGTTTCCCCTGAACCTCAAAATGGGTTATGTCCAGAACTTATAAAAATCGTTGCACCAAGTGCTACGGCTGGTCCGTTACATGACGTGGAAATGCCGCTTATAAGTAATGACTCAGCAACCCCGTCGACGTCGGCGCTCACAGTGGAAAGCAAAAAATGGAAAACACCCAAATGCGGCTACTGTGGTCAAATGGGCCACATAAATAAAAAAAATAAAAAAAAACATACCGGCCGAATTGAGAACCTCCTCGTTTTTGAAGTCGGTTAAAAAGAAATAATGTTTATCATCGTAAAAAAAAGCGAACTTGAAGAATCTAGATAACTAGATTTACCAAATAAGGCTGCGTTCGAAAAACCCTCAGATCATTATAGATAAACATCTGTCCGCGTCTAAGCCAATCGGATGCTCTGAAATTGTGAGGTGAGAGCATCCGATTGGCTTAGCCGCCGTCAGATTTTCATCCGTAATAATTAAGGTGTGAGGGGTTTTCGAACCTAACCTAAAAATGTGATTTCTTTGTATTTAAAATTACTTTAATGTAGGGTCGTCTGGGTAGGTACCACCGCCTTTCTTATTTCAGCCGTGAAACAGTTCGCTGTGTTTCGGATTGAAGGGAAAGGTAGCCAGTGTAATTACTGGGCATGGACGGCATTTCATCTTAGGCCCCAGGATGACAACGCACCTGCAATATCAAGTGATTTTTCCTTGTTATTGCAGGTGTCTATAGGCGTCGGTAACCACTTACCATCAGGTGGGCCGTCAGCTTGTTTGTTATCTAGTTGTATAAAAAAAAAAGTTGTATTTTTTTTATTTTTGTAAACAAGTTTAAAGTTTAGTGACAAAGTGGTACCTGACTAAGAATATATTTATTATTTTTTCCTTAAAAATGAATATTATGTAGAAAAAACTTACTTTAATGTTAAATAGTAGTAATTTTACTTGTGACACTAAACTTTACTAAGCCCTATTTATACTTCCATGGGAAAATGATCGTCAAACCACTAAAATTTTAAAACACGATAATTACTTTAAATATAGCAATTAGTATCGATAATATGTTGTAATCTTTGTGCTCAATTATATTTTAAATGATTATGTGACATAACCTAAAAAAAAAATATTTAAGTACTTGATGATTAGAATTGATTTATAAGAAAGTTAGTATTTTCGATTAAAAACAGAAAATACAGTCTTTTTTCTCTTCTATTATAGTTTAAAATGTACTATAACCTTAATTAATATTTCATTGTTTAAAAGGTATTTTCTTAAAATTATGAGTAATTAAGATAGGTAATTGCTTTTTTCCCACTCTTGCAAGTTTTTCTTTGAAAACCTTCCAAATCCGTTATAGATATTGAGACCATTAATGACTGTATTTTAATCTTTGATGATAGTAGATTAACTTGGTACCAATCATTCCATAACTTCCTAGCAGAGCTGTATTTTTCACGAGCCTAAACTTTAAAATCAATTTTCGCAAGTTATACATTTTGCCTACTGCATGTTTAAAAATTTATAAATTAAAAATACCTAACAAAATGGTTCTTTTTTCACTGAATAATATTACCTAGTTTTGGGTGATATTAATAACTCCATTCCTTAAAAGTGGTTCCTTTTCCCAGACACAGTCACATAATATGGTGCCTACCTGTTTCTACAACAAAGAAGCCAAGTACAACAGCATGACTATTAAAGAAAACCATGCCACGGAACTTCTTGCACGGAACTAAGGGCTATCATAACGAAAGATTAGATTATTATCTATTGTTCTTAAACAGCATAACTTACAAAAAACCCTCTGAGACCCCTATACGTAGGCGTCAAGTTCCAGTAGACCGAAGTCTACACAGGTTCTCAACTAAATTTTCGCAGAGGTACTTCTGTTTTCTTGGTGGTTTTCTTTATAATAAAGTAAATAGGCTACTAACAATATACCCCTTAACTAAAAAGAAATGTAAAATGAAAACTTCCGAATGGCTCCAAACACTTAATTATACTGAGACTGAAAAGTTATTAACTGTACGTTCTTAATATTGTAATCGATATTGATGTGGTTACTATTAGTAAGTTATTTTATTTTATCAAACATCAATGTTTGGTTCTTGTTAACTTTACTTATGAGTGCTTGGCGCAATTAATAATAATAATAATAAATGATGCGGACAGCTCGCATTATAATAGTATGTAAGTATTGGATATTTTGTTGGTACCACCAAGGTATCGCCTATGAACTATGTCAGTGGCTCCTACTTCTGATGCGGAAAATGTTATACCTGCTATATACGTAGCGTCGGTGGTGAAAGTACCATGCCGTAATGAAATGTTTGTTTCCGTCCAAAATCTACTACCAAAAATGTATTCTTTGGGGGGTGGCCTGATGACCTGAAATACAAGCTTTTATAAGCTTAGATTAGGCATCAGTCTCCCACAATAACAAATTGTATGCCATAATGTAGTGTAAGCTGTGAATATGTAACTGTATATTGTGGTGAGAAAATAAACGATTTATTTATTTATTTATTCAGGATAATTACAAACTGGTACTTAAATATAAATTCCAATAATTAGGTCAATTACAGTTATTCACTGAGGAAGCGAGCTTAAAAGAGAACACACATACCTAATTTGTTGTGCTTTTTCAAAATAAATATATGTAGGATGTGGATGGATTAGGAGACAGCAGATATATTTGACGATGTGGATGGATTCGGAGACGGCAGATATGTTTGATGATGTGGTGAATCCAATCCATGATTAACACGAATCAGAAGATGCAACACGTTCAAACCACTCGGCGACTCTCAGTCAACTAAGTGCGCGAAATGTAGCCAACCAAACGAACTTTGTCGCGATAAAACCCTTTAATGTGCGATAATTTACCGACAGCCGCGCGAAGTGCTTTCGTATTCGCGATAGGACAAATCGTCTGGCCCGACATGTCGCAACAACGCAAATCTTCGCGTTATATCGATAGTGTGACCGTAGCAATACTAGCAATAGTGTTATACTAATAATCATAGTTGTTTTTGTTTCCGTGGTAATGGGTGATGTCGCTCATTAGAAGAAACAACGACGAATTTGCGATTTTATAGAAGCGATTAAAGTTTTAGATGTAAGTAATAGCTATATTAAGCAAGTAACTAAAAATATTTTTGTTACAAAATTAGGTTCTATGATTAAGTTCTGTGATCATTTTGACAGTCGATTATATTCCGGACTAAAGTAGTCATGCTTTCATTTCATATGAACTACACATACGAAAGCCAAAACCACCTTCAAAATGGATGTAATACAGACCGCTTAAAGACATACTTTTTATCAATTTAACTTTGTCGATGACATCGCTTGAGAGCACTTGCTTTGTGATGACGTTAATGACTCTTTACAGTTGTTTAACACTAATATGCTACCTAAATATTTTTGACAACTACGCCCCTTTTAAAAAATAATAATAAATTAGTCATAGATATCCCTGGATAACTCCTACTGTCAAGGAGATGATGAGGTTAAGAGATAAAGGTCATAAGAAAAGCTATCTCACGAAACTTGACTCTGACATAAAATACTATAAAGATTTGAAGGGTATTGTAAATAAAGCCCTATCGCATGCACCATTTTATTTGTATGACAAGCTACAGTTTTCTCAGCGCAGCGTTAGGTTGGCCACCCGCCTATCTTACTGCAGTCTTTCTTGGCAGTTTCCGTTATTCGGCTACGAAATGCTGGAATAATACACCACCACCACTAAGAAATTCGCGCAGTATTACATATTCTAAGGATAATTGTAAAAAATATCTAATTGCACAACAAAAGTTGATAAATTGCTGTGTAAGATGCTGCTTTATTGTTTTATTCTGTAAGCATTCCAATGCTATATGTATATGTATAGATATGTAAGTGACCTCATGTGATGGCTGAGGCTAGGTTTGTTTTTTTATTATTTTGCTGCCATATTATTGTTTACCTTTCAATTGAATAGATAAGTCAATAAGGCTACTCTCTGTAAAGCTGCTCTCACCTGTTCAAGATGTTCACGGAAGTCCTGCGTCATGTTACCTACGGGTGCCCTGACATTATGCTACACTTATTTAGTGCCACTAATTTTCATGTATTTTAAGGTCAGAAATATGTATTAATTCTGTTCATGACACTAAATAAACTATTTCTATTATATTCTATTCTATTCTATTATGTTGCCCTGATAGTTATTATCTTCACACTGAACATTACCTATACTTAGGTATGCACTTAAATGCACTATCGCGATAACGCGTAGATTTGCGTTGTCGCGACATGTCTGGCCAAAAGATTCGTATTATCGCGAATACGAAAGCATTTCTGTTGAAATACTGGCATATTACTGTGATGACATGTACTCATTCGTAATCTGAATAGTTATAAAATAAATGATTTAGACGTCTGTCTAAATGTAGAACCCAAACAGTATATTATTTTAACACGTTATCAGCACGAGAAATAAAGGGAAATGTCGTAAAAGCTCAGAAAAATACTTAAAAGAACCTGATAAAACTCATTATTGAAAAGGAAATATAAAAAGTCTGGAAATTTTAATTTTTAATATTTTTGAGTTAGAAATAATCTCCGAGATTGTTGTTTATTGTGGTGAACAAAGAAACGGTTCGTGATCACGATGTCTTCTGGAGATGATTATTCAGGTAAAACTTTGACTAAGAATATGAGTATAAATGGACTTAAACCTTTGAGCTGTAGAGAAGGTTATTCAACTTGGAAGTTTAAAATCCGTATGCACCTAATGTTCCATGATTTATTAGAGTGTATAGATGGATATCCAGTTGGTGATGCTACCCCTGAAGTGGTCAAAGTTAAGCGTGACCGGTTGGCACTGTCAACAATTTGCCTAACTCTTGATGGAGCTGCTATTACACATGTAAGAAGGGCTTCCAATGCAAAAGAAGCTTGGGATGCTTTAGCAGCAGCATATGAGGATAAAGGCATGGGGAGAAGATTGGCTCTAGAACGTAGGCTGTACAGGTTTTCACTAAGTGATTTTGATGATATAGAAGGATACATCAATGCAGTATTAGGCACTGCTCAAGACTTAGCGGATATTGGAAAAGTCATAGAGGATGCTTCGCTTGCAGCGATTTTATTAGGTGGTCTTACACGTCACTATGATCCTCTTGTGATGGCATTAGAAAATTCCAATATTGAGATAACAACTGAAATTGTGAAGAGCAAATTACTCAATGAGTTTGCCAAAGGTGCTACTGATTCTGAAACTGCTTTACGTACTCGGTACAATCAGAAACAAAAGGTTTCAACCGCAAATAAAAGAAAGGTTGTATGTTATGGTTGCAAACAACCAGGGCACAAGCGCCCAGATTGTCCACATATCAGGGACAAGAAGGCTCAGTGTTCAACCAGTCGAGATACAACTCTTTTCTCTGCTTTGAATTTAAATTCTACTGATTTAACTGGTAATAGATGGATAATAGACTCGGGAGCTACAACACATATGACGTCGAGGCTAGACTGGCTTGTTGATGTTCGACCGTTTGAAAATGGTAAGGTGACTTTTGCAAATGGTGAAAAGGCGAACAGCAAATTTATTGGTGAAATTCCATTATGCACAAGTAGTGTTAAGTCTATTAAGGACGTTATTTTTGTACCGAACCTAAAAGCTAATTTGATATCTGTTAGGAAAGCAGTTGGTAAGAATTTTACTGTTGTTTTTGATAAAAGTGGATGTAATTTTTATAATAATATTGATTTTTCTTGTTCAGGAGTTCCAGTTTTACATGCTTCGGAATGTGGTGGTTTGTACGCATTAGACGGTACGTTTACAAATTCACAAAATCCAATAACAGCTTGTAATGTGCACCTTGACAAGTCTAAGTATAAACTATGGCATAGTAGGATGGGTCATCTATGTCGTATAGGTATGCAGAAATTGAAAACTCAAGCGTTGGGTATGGATTTTGATGAAGTTGAAAAGGAGCCATGCATAGCATGTATTGAAGGTAAGCAAAGTAAAAAGCCTTTTAAATCTCTACTGTATAGGAAGGCGACAGAGCCATTAGAACTGATTCATTCTGATGTTGCTGGTCCAATGTCGACTTCTTCTTTTCAAGGAAACAAATACGTTCTTTATTTTATAGATGATTATACCAGGATGGTTTTTGCTTATTTTATTGATTCGAAGAATAAAGTTAAAGCTAAATTTTGCGACTTTATGAACTTTGTTGAAAGACAGACAGGCAGGCAAATAAAATCTTTTAGGACAGATAACGGGACAGAATTTGTAAATAAAGAGTTATCTGACATTATTGTTTCTAAAGGTATTTTACACCAAACGACTGTGCCATATAATCCGCAACAAAATGGCGTACCGGAACGCACGGGGCGTTCTGTTATGGAAAAAGTCAGGTCAATGTTGTCTGAAAGTTCGCTACCGAAAGCCTATTGGGAAGATGCTGTAAAGTGCGTTGTTTATCTAAAAAATCGATCTCCGCATTGTACACTGGACGGAGTGACGCCGTATGAGAAATGGTTTCAGAGTAAACCTGATTTATCACACATACGAGTTTTTGGATGCAGAGCGCTTCAACATCATTCATCATTCTTGAATAAGTACAAAACTTACTAATAAGTACAAAAGTACAGTACTTGAATAAGTACAAAATTAGAAGAATGATTTTTCTATGATTTTTGAGATAGCCGTAAGGACAGAAATCTGTCTGTAATTGTTTAAATCATTCTTGAACCCATTTTTGTAGACCGGGTGAATAATTGAGCGTTTAAGTATGCTGGGAAATACACCTTTTGTGAAACACAGTGAACTTAAGTGACTTAAGATTGGAGCTATTTCTTGCTTAGCCAGTTTCAAGAACCTAGTGGGTACAACATCTCATCCCGATGCGGAATCAGATTTTAAAATAGTTATAATAGTTTCTATTTCAGTAGGATCTGGTTCTATAATACCAATTGTATTAATCTGTGATTTGTGTTTCTCAATCTCAGAAAGATGACAGGAATTAATTTTTTGAGCTAAGACTTGCCCAGCATTTATAAAGTGTTTATTGATTAAGTTAGCAGATTTATTTGGGGAGCTATCAATACAGTATAATTCCGTATTTTTAGATGTTTGTTTGTTTAAATTTGTAATAGTTTTTATAGAATTCCATAGCAATTTGTTGTTTTGTTTTGATTTATTTAAGAGGTCACGTTCATATTGTAGCTTTAGTTTTTTTATTAGGTTGTTACAGTAGTTACGATATCGCCTGTATGTTATTTTAAGTATTTCGTTATGTTCATCGGCTTTCAATTGTCGTTGTAGTTTGTTCCTGTTATTAATACATTTTAAAATACCTGGAGTAATCCAGGGTTTAATTAAGCGTTGACTATTTGGAATTTTTATAACTTTAGTGTTTGATGTTAATGATAAAGATAAGTAACTTGTTACTTTTTCGGCCACTAAATTGGGGTCCTTTATTTCCAATAGTTCATCTAGTTTCATCTCCCTAAAGGCCTTGAGCGCTCCTACATAATTAGTAATAGTTTTAGTATCTTTCGATGTAATTGAATTTTTTTTTATCAAATAAATATTCATAAGCGTCATCAAGTGATCGGTAACCGTAGTGTCCAAAATACCTACCGATGCTTCAAACTTTGTTGGGTCAAGGTTAGCTATAGTATGGTCTATGCAGCTATTTATTCTAGTGTTGGCCCTATGTGCTGGTAGTAAACCATGACCAGATAACATTTCAAGGTAATTATTACAACGATTGTCTGCGTTGCCCTCCTTAATGTTTATATTGATATCACCAGAAATTATGACATTTTTATCTAAATTTCTTGAATTAAGGTGATTATCTAAAGATGTTATAAAATTTGTTATGTTTCCATTTGATGGAGATCTGTATATACCAAGAATTGTGCAATCTTTTGAACAAATTTCTAGACAAGTAGCTTCCAACAGAAAAACTTCTTTGACTATATGGTCTATAGAATTGTGAATATATATAACAACTCCATCGTTTTGAGTTACTTTGTTTGTGGAGTAGTAAGAATAGTAGTCTTGCATTATAGGTATAGGAACATCAGGATTTAACCTACATTCGGTAAAAATAATTATATCTATGTGTTGTTGTATCGCAGCAAGGTTGACATCCATATCGTCATAGTTTTTATTTATGCTTCTGATATTTTGCGATATTATTGAGTAATGAGGTTTGAATTTGGGTAAATATCTATGTAAATTTTCTATGGAGCTATTAAAACTGTTTACATTATTTATACTGTCTAATTCACGCATAAACAAGTTTTTATCATTCATTATGGAAATATCGTGAGAGTATTAGTTGAAATCTACAGTGATCCTTGTAATTAGTGTAGCTATGGTAAGTATGGCAATACCATTGTACGTAGTTGTTTAGTTTGTAAAATACCGTCGTAAAAGTAGTTGTTTTCTGAGTACCGTTTGAGATAGTATGGTTGTAGTATATTTGAATATGTTTTGTTAAGCAAAGTGAATACAGATTACTTTCTATGTGTTTATTGCGTCCCTTGTCAAATGTATGATTTTTTTTACATGCTCTAATATGATAGAATAAGAATATATAATGTACAGTAACATTATGATATATAAATAATTGATGTGATAGATATTCAACTAAATATAAAGAAAAAACAAAACAAAAACTGCATACCCTAAAATAGATTAGATACCAGATAAGGTTTGAATTAACTAGTCATTGACTTTGGTTCATCATTTTCTGGATTTGAGCTTCATTTTTCAGCATTATAATAGGAGAGGTGTCATCCTTTCTTACGTAGACTCTGCCGTATGATGTCCAACAGTATTTATATTCTTTTGCCCGCTTCAGATCTCTTGCCAAAAAATAAAACCTAGAGGCCATGGGAGTCAGGTTTTCCGTAATGAAAATAGGTACATCAGGATTCTTCTTTATACCAAGATGTTTTGTACAAAGTTTGTCTGTTTTATTTCTTATGTTGTGGAACTTGGCGGCTTTTAGTATGGAGTCCTTATATAGAGTGGAACTAAATTCTACAACAACGGTTTTTTTATCGATAGATCCTTTTGTTTTAAATATATCCCTGATATCGTTTTTTTGCAGGTCTACTTTCAGTGTTTCGGATAGATGTTGTACCATGTTTATAAGCCCTTCCTTTGATTCCTTGGGGTCAATAGGTACATTTTTAATTTCTATTGTGGTTTTTCTGTTTGTCCTCATTGTATCCTCCAAGCGCTCCTCAATAACGGAGATGTGTTCATTTTTCTTTTTAATTTCAGTTTGTAATTGTTCTATTTGCTTTTTAAATTCGATGTTCTGTTCCGCTAAAAAAGTTATAGAGTTCTCTATAGCGGAGTTGGCAGCTTGTATTCCTGTAAGTATAGGAAAAAGTTTTTGCATTTGGCTGTCCTGTTTAGTAGACCAGGATTCAAACATTTCTTTAATCTCTTCGCGTAATTTGATAAATTCAGAACCACACTAATTTTGTCGCGATAAAATCCTTTGATGTGCGGCAATATACCGACAGCCGCGCGAAATTGTTAAAATAATATACTGTTTGGGTTCTACATTTAGACAGACGTCTAAATCATTTATTTTATAACTATTCAGATTACGAATGAGTACATGTCATCACAGTAATATGCCAGTATTTCAACATGCCCCCTTAATCTAATAGTTGAAAAATAATAGCTAAACAATAATAAACATAAAGGTACATAAAAAACCAAACAAGAAAAGTTACCAACCCTACGTTGACAACCCTAAATTCGTTACACATCTATTATGTGCAACTCGCCTTAACGATTTAGTTAGTATATCTGCTGATAAATTAGTAGTAGGAACAAAAACTAATTTAATTACATTATCAGCAACCTTTTCTCTAATGAAATGATATTTTGTATCTATATGTTTTGTTCGGCCGTGGTGGATTGGATTTGCAGCTATTTTATGTGCACTTTGACTGTCACCTGACAAACATACAAGCAAGAAAATAAGGCTAAGGCTAAGGCTAAGCAAGAAATAGCTCCAATCTTAAGTCACTTAAGTTCACTGTGTTTCACAAAAGGTGTATTTCCCAGCATACTTAAACGCTCAATTATTCACCCGGTCTACAAAAATGGGTTCAAGAATGATTTAAACAATTACAGACCGATTTCTGTCCTTACGGCTATCTCAAAAATCATAGAAAAATCATTCTTCTAATTTTGTACTTATTCAAGAAAACATCATTCTTGAATAAGTACAAAATTATTTCTGACTCCCAATTCGGATTTCGTGAAGGAAAAAGTACAGAAGATGCAGTAATAGAATTAACTAGTAAAATTGTTGAAAATCTGGACCAAAAGAAGAAAACTCTTTGCATCTTTCTAGACCTACAAAAGGCGTTTGATACTGTTTCCATTCCCATTCTCATAAATAAATTAGAAAAAGTTGGGGTGAGAGGAAATTTTCTCTACCTTCTTTCCGATTATTTGACAAATCGGACTCAACAAGTAAAATTAGGACCTAAAATCGTAAGTGATGAAAGCTTTACTACTCTTTACGGTGTACCGCAGGGGAGTGTACTCGGACCAACCCTGTTTTTACTCTATATAAATGACCTTACTGAATTGGAGATTTCAAATGGAAAAATACTATCTTATGCTGATGACACTGCACTTCTTTTTCATGGAGACAGCTGGGAGCAAGTACACGCCAGGGCTGAATTGGGACTCAATACAGTAATGAAGTGGCTCAGACTTAACTCGTTAACGCTAAATGTTAAGAAAACAAATTATATTTCCTTCTCTCTTGTAAAACAGTCCCAGCCAAATGATAGGTTTAAACTTACAGCACACTCATGCCGAAATACTACTTTAGATAACAACTGTAATTGCCTTAGTATAAAAAAGGTGTTCTCCACTAAATACTTAGGCATACACATTGATCAACATCTATCTTGGCACAAACAAGTTGATTCTGTAACATCGCGAATCAGAAAATTGATTTGGCTATTTAAGAATCTTAGATACATAACTGATACAAACTTAATTATTTATATTTATAAAACACTTGCACAATCAATATTAAGCTACTGCTTACCCGTTTGGGGTGGTACCCATAAGACTAAAATGCTAGAGTTGGAGCGTGCACAGCGCGCTCTTCTTAAAGTAGCACTCTTTAAAAAACGAATGTTTAGTACGAAAGAACTTTATAGGGAATCTGACGTACTGACTGTACGGCAACTGTATATTCTTACAAGTATTTTAAGAAAGTATAAGACTATAACAACAGACAAAAACATTCACACAAAACGCAATCCTTACTTAGTAGTACCACTTTCAAAAAGTAGAACGAAATTTGCTACTAAACAGTTCCAAACTCACTCTACTTTACTATATAATAAAATAAATAGGGAATTAAGTATACACGGACTACCGCTATCTAAATTTAAAAAAAAAAAAAAAACTGTAAATGTATGGTTGAAACAGCTTGACTATGATATGACAGAAGACCTGGTTTGTTTCACTGACTGTTGAACCAGTATAATGTATTATTATTATTTTAATACATGTAAAGGATAATTTATATATGTGTATATGTGTGTACATACATACATGCATATGGCATGGGTGTGTGTGTACGCATATGCTTATGTATGCGTATATATAATATTTGTATTTGCTACCATAACTATATTAAAGGAAAATGTAGATTAAGATTAGGAAAATGGTATACGGCAATGTAGCAGAGAAAATTAATGTACCTACAGGACATATTTGATTGAAGAGCGGATTCCTCCCAACACAGGCTTATTCTTGCTTAAAGGGAGAATGTTTTGAATTATAACCTTAAACCTGTATGTATAATAAATGAATTTTGAATTTTTTTTGAATTTTGAATTTTTTTGTGGTTGGCTACACTTTGAACGTGTTTCCTATTTTGATTCGTGTTAAACATGGATTGGAGTAATAATCGGATTTTTTGGAGTTCTTCCCTTTTCTCTATTTTATTCAAATAATAAACATGCAGTTATTAATTATTTGCTGACATGTTTGCCGCATTAGTATTATTCTTAATTATAAACATATAATACTTATATTTATTACATAAGTAAGTTTATATTAATTATATACATGTATGTATACATGCATTTGAGTATATATTATGTATTGAATATATTTGGTATTATTATGTAGGTATAATTATAGTACTTATTTAAATATTGAAGGATAAATGAATATTAATAATTAAATGCACTGGTGTTACATCTGATTGGACATTATAACTCACACACCCATGACAGGTTGACTGGAAGAGATCTCTAATAGAGATAAGTCCTCCCTTGCATACTGCTGTCAATTACTATGCTTTGTATAAAAAATAAAACTTGGACCAGTCAAACCACAAATTCCAGGACCAGACATAATGGAGATTTTTAATTGTGTTGCTCCCTCTAGTCTTACGCAGCTTAACAAATTACTTATTTCAAACCAAATGCATGCAGATTTTACTTAGAACAGGCATAAACCATAACAACTACACAATTATAATTTTTATCTAAGTATGTAGCATATAACAGCCAGATAACAATGATTGGAACGGCTGATAAATGATTACATTACATACTCATTACAATTTTATGGTGCTTTTGAAGTCACTGATACATGTTAGTGAAGGAATAGGTTTCACAAGGCCACACAATGTCCTTATGATAATATGCACTGTTAGTTTAATGATGAAATGTTTACATTGTGTTTTTGAAAGTTTATTATTATACCGACTAGTAGACCGGACGACCGGCTGGTCGAGCGGTGTGTACCCCTTGCTATGCAGGCTACTCGGTCAAGAGATCCCGGGTTCGAATCCCGGTAGGAGCAAATGTTTGTATGATGAGAATGAGCATTTGTTTACGAGTCATGGATGTTTATATGTTTATTTAGTATATTTCTAATATTTATTTACATATTATTATAAATATTAATCTGTTATCTAGAATCCATAACACGAGCTCTTAATGATGCTTACTTTGGGCTAGATAATAGGTGTGAGTGTAGGATTATTATTATTATTATTATTATTACCAAAACAAAATTAAGATCAAAATATTTTAATTCTTGAAAGCACTTTTGAAAAATAACTAAATTTAAAAATCTACTCCTTGGGTGGGATAACAGTATGAGCTTCTATCCTTTCTTTTTTGGGCTATAAGCAAACATTTTACTTTGCAATGTTAAAATTATTCTATTTGAACCAAGAAGAAGAGGCAAATCCCCTGAAGTAGGTAACATTGAGAATATAATACCAATTGCTACCACAATAAGGAAACTTAAGTGGAGATAGACAGGTCAGATAACTTGAGTGCTGAATCAATGATCACAAAAGGTAATGCATTATTATCTTAGAGGACAAAAGTGCAAGAAGGATGACCTGTAGATGGGACGATGACAGAGAAAGTGGCTGGAACAACATGGACTAAAAGAGCATAGGAAAGAACCTAGCCTATGTCAAGCTAGGGAAAAAAACAATAAAAATAAAGAAGAGCAATGACTACAACATATAAATGCGATTGGTAAAGTTTGGTGCAATTTAACGAAATTCACCTATATCATAATAAATAAGGCTAGTGACAGAAATCAATGAAAACTTAGAATGCAACCGATCAGTATAGCTTTATTTTATCGGTCCAATAACCTTTCCGTACATAAGCGATATTATAAAGACGTAGTTAACAACATCATTACGAAAGTACTAATTATTATTAATTAGAAACTTACAAATCATCTTCAGAATTGGGGGCCGAAGCGTAGTCCTGTTCGGCGCCAAGGTTTAGATAGTTTTCATCCTTAATTGACTCCATTATCGCTGTTATCCTCTTAGAGAAAATCCCGCTCAGGTTATCACATGACACAAAAATGTTTACACACCCACTGTATTTAGGTACACCATACTTTTACGGAAATATTAATCGTGCTACCATTTCATAATCACTAAATTCAGAACACAAATCCCGAGACAAGGTCTTATTTTACCGCTAAATAGTTATGTATTAGGTAGACTTTGCTAATAAAAATAGTACTCTGTCAGCGTATGTGCACTCTGTGAGGAGTGATCGAATGATCGAACATTCTGACACTATATAATCAGCGTTGCCAACTTCCACGGTCTCAATTACCCAAAAACCTAACTGAAAATCCCCAATTTTGGGGGAAAAAAAATCAATATTCCCCACATTTTCCCCACATATTTTCAGGAAAGAAATAAAAGTAGTTTCTATAACTCAAATATATTTATTACATATACTTATTAAGTATTTAATGATTTTCATCAAGGTATTTATTACAGCTCTTTATTATGCCTTTGTTTTGTCAACATATCATTCGAAGGATCAAATTTTAATCCTTTCTTCTTTCTCCTTTCTTCATTGTGCAGGCGATTGTGTTTTATGGCAAATAAAAAAATTTGAATTTGAATTTTTTGAATTTGAAAACGCAAAATTTTCTTACGAGAGATGCGTTTGAGAAAGTTCTCTGCGATACTCTGTCTAAGTTTGATGGGCATAAATGTTGCCATAAAATAAACTGTAAAACCTTCCTGCCGGTGAAATTGCTTTAAACTTGATTTTTTTTTATACAAAGCACGGCAATTTACCCATTGCACTATCCGCCTCCACCTTGCCGGCCCAAAAGGTGCTTAAATAATCAAGGTAATTAAATATTCTTACATAATTTATAAATTATACTTACTTCTTATACTACTTTAGTACTTCTAAGTTCAGTTCTAGCGTAAATGTCTTAATTCCCCGCATTTTCCCCACATAAACGCTCTCCCCTCAAATTACCCAATCGAACTGAAAATCCCCGCAGTTTGGGGAATTCCCCACAGATTGGCAACGCTGTATATAATATAAGTGATCTGTGATTCTGACCTGACATTGAGGCTGCAGTCCGAAACAGATGACAGCACTCACAGCGCTAACGAATAATTTAATAAAATGCGCGATAAAAGTGCTCACAGTGCTTTTAGCGTACTCACGATTTCGGACCAAAATTTTTAACGTGTCATTGAGCGTGTCAACCAAAGAGTACATTTTTTATACGGGTATAGAGGTATCACTCCATACTACAAAATATATGGCGCTTAGCGATATCTGGTGATCTGAACCGGTAGACAACCAAAAAATTATTCTCTTAATAAAACCTTCTTTTTCTTAAAAACTCAATTTAAATAATCAAAAGTTACATAAAAAATGTTTATTTATGTATTTTTAGTATCTAAATAAAATTTTAAAGAAAAATAAAATTTCCACATCGGGATTCGAACATGGTTTTCTTGGTTTAGAACGCAGGATATCTCGCAAATCTACCATCTAATCATTATTAACATTGATGAATTAGCACTACTATTTCTACTTCAGTAATGAACTTAACTAAAATATTTATAATGGTCATTTATTGAAAAATACTGTATAAAATTATATCGTTAAAATAATGAACACCAAAATCTCATCAAAAAATTAAAATGTCATGAAAAATTCAAAACTAACAGGAACTGCTATGACGGCCTAGGTTTAAATCCCAATACATAGGGTAACTAAGTAATTAATAATTTGGGCAAGATATTATAATATAAGTTATAGTAAGAATATTACTAACGACATAGTGAAAACATATCAAAGTTACCTAATAAGTATTGATTAAAAATTGAAGTAATTATTTTTCTCAGTTTAATGATTATCATCTTAAATGTCATTTAAGTTTTAAATATTTTTTGTTAATATTTTTCGAAGTCACTATTTTTTTATGGTTACAGAGTCATCTATCGACTTGGGCCTGAATTTCTAACCCATTATAAGCCGACCAAATTAAATGTCAGTTAAACGTATGGTCCTAGTCGATACTTCAATGTTAACTGCATTTGGTCGTATATGATATGGTTATTTTAGTATGAAGTTATAATACCGTGGTGTCAACCTGGCAAATGTCAATTAACATAACAATACAATATGAGGAAGGCAATACTATTGCATCTGAGTATTCGATTCTAAAACAATAGTGATCTGAGTACTAACTTTTGTTTTTGTGAATTCATAATTACAATAAATCTTTTCTTTACACCAACAATTCCGCTTACCTATAAGGCTGCCCTCAGACAGACTGCATCGCAGCAACCGCACGCAGTCGCTATATTCAACTGCGTGCAGTTATCTGCAGTCGGATCTGACTGACTATTCACAGATGACAGCACGCATCTAGACAAGGAGCTGAGTGTAAAAGATAACGTCGAAATGTAACCACAGACGTTACTTCTATTATTATTACAGCGCCGCAACCGGCAGCAGTGGTGTAATCGAATTGAAAAAATGTAACGTACGGCCCGAGAGTGGATTGATCCTTTGCTATTATTTTACCATACATGTAGAAGGTGATTTTTTCATATTATAGACAACATTAAAAAAAGATGAGTTCTAATTTTACAAGTACTTTAGAATGTCAATAGCTGTGTTTGATCCGGCGAACAATGATATTATCGGTCGCCGGTTTGATCAATTAAAAGATATACTAAATGAATAAATGTCGCATCAAGATGGATATGGGCGGCGCAGAACTAGTTGCTGAGGCGTTCATTGGGGGAGGTTTTGGTATCATTGATTCGTATTTACAGGGTGGAAAAAATCTATGGGCCCTGGAGGGGAACTACTTTAAATCCTTTATTTAGCTCATTTTACTAAAAGGAAACATTCCTTTATTTTTGAAAAGAAACAAAACTGCATCCAAAGATCTTCTAAAATTGGCTTGTCTCACCCGGGAATCAAACCAACTAAAAATTAAAAAATAAACCCGCGCTGTTTTATTTCACGTATCGGTAGGATTATTGTTCAGGTTAAAAAAAAATTAATAAACATTTGGTCTTTGAAATAAAAATAAAGTGAAAACTAATTCTAATTTTATTTTATTATCAATATGAAGATTTTATTTTATTATCAATATGTTTATATGAAACATGAAAAATTTCAACATTTTTATCGGTTTTAAAAATTTTAATTTGTTGTTTTCTAATTTCAAATTGTTGCCCCGCGTTTCAATAAAAAAGTACGTGCCATTTTCAACTTTTCGGCGTAACGCCTCGTGTATGTGCATAAATTTATTATTGTCATTTATTGATTTTCTTAATGAAGTCTTCAGCTAGAACTACTCTTAGTACTTCTCTACTTATAGATAAATAACATTAGCAAGCCTGTTTGTACTTCATACGATATCTTTGGATGTTAGAGCGACAAGAAAATTAACGTGTGATAGACTTGTTACAAATGAACATTACAGTACTAGGTATTGTTTATAAAAAACTTGTAATAAATATTCAATTTCATAGGTATCTTGTACAGTCGGCAGCACATCAAGCGTAACAGTATATATAACCCTAGTAAACGCTATGTATAGCTATTAGAAAGAAAGAACACCCTCTTCGCTATTGGTTCAACTTGAACCATCTTTTAGAATTTGACCAATAGCAGAGCTTGTCAGAATGCTTCGAGCGTTTATTGGTTAAAATTGGTCGAATTGTTTGAGCTAACGCTATTTGTACGCAGAGTTTAGTCTAATTTCTATGACATCGCATTTTTTAAGTATGAAGTTGGGGCTCAAGTTTAAAAGTTTTTTTTTTGTATCTGTGGTATTTAAAAGTTGAGTATAGAAAAATCTCGTCCATTTTGTATTGAGACCTAAATTGTATGGGTCGACCTAATATTAAGGGTTCAAAGTATTGAATACGAAATCACAAAATCAACTTTGACTGCTTGTTTACTTTATTTGTAGATAAATGTTAGTTTCTTTGAAAAAAATATCCAAGTAAAGTAATATACGAAATGGCCACGCACTTGAATGGAATAAAAATAAAATAGTAGCACTACACAAATAGGTAGATAATATGAAAATCCGACCGAATATCGGTAAGTTAAAACGCCTACTTTTGTTCTACTGTTTTTAAGAGAACAGGGACATACCAACCTATATTTTAAATAAACTGCGCTTTTCTTCGTGTTTTTGAATGTAAACATTCAAATGAACGCCATTTAAGTGTATGAAAGTATTTTGCTTCATTTATTTTTTCTATATGTATACGAAACAGGTTTTGGTCAATGTCATTTGTTTTTCTTCAACTTCTAAGTTTCTAACAAAATAAAAAGTATTTGGTTAGGTTAGGAGACTTCCTTGCTAAACAAATTAACCTAGCAAGGTTACATAAGTTACTTAGTTTGATTATTTGGTATACCTAAACGAACTAATCATATTTGTAAAATGATTCCAGCTACTATTGTTTTGTAATTAAAAACATCTTTATATTAAGTAGCTGAAAGACTCAATCCAGTTCATTTATGAACAGGTTAATAAAACAAATATTACTTTGCAGGTGGCGGGCAGACCATATATTTTTGGTTTTTAAATATGTGATGAAGATCCAGGCTGTTTAAGAGGCTACAAGATAGTGTGTTGATGTGTGGTGTATTTGTTCACATAATTCTTGTTATTAGTGAATTCTATACCTATGTCTGTGAAATAACTAAGTAGGTAACCACAAACCAGACAAGAGATATTCTATTGTTGAGTGGATGCCAGTTTGTCAATATTTATGGAATTTTATTAGATATTAACCTGTCAAGCATGAGATTCCAGACACAATTGATTCTTCCATTGTCATCGCCCCCGGTGGTATATCGCCGCTTGACAGATATTAAAAGCTACAGACATAAATATTTTTTTACAAAAAGTATATAAATGACCACCACATAGAGGTTAGGGTAAGTTTCAGTTTATAATTTTATGACTGACTTCGAAAAAACAGCTTTCAGTTTTGTTATTACTACTTTTAGTTATTTATCTTAACACAATAATTTGACACCAGTGGCACAGATGAACTAGTAGCGACCAGTGTCTAGGAATTGTCAACAAAGCTGTTAGCTTCTTAAACTAGTCATATTAACAACCTCGCCAGAGCCTCGCCTCGTGAGGTCGCCAGAGCTCTTGGAGATATACTTATGGTAGCCTGGTACTTCAGACTGGAAATATACATTTATTAGGTGTCAATAGATGAAATGAATTAACGGACTGAAAAACTTTCTCCAGTGCTCATGGGGTGTAGCATCAGTCCGATCAGTCTACCTGTCTGTCTGTGTGTGTCGACTTAATATCTTGTTTGCACTCTTAGCTTAAAAAACTTGTATTAAAATTTGAATCCAACTTCTATTAATTCCCTACTATTATTTTATTTCAATTAATTTTAAAATCCCTACACATAATCATCATGTCAGATAAGAGATACCCACCGCTGAACTTAAGCAATTGGGCAAGGACCTCCAAACCGATCGGTCTTGCACTGCCTACACATGAGAATAATTTTGAATCTCAAAATTACAAATCGATCCTAAGTAGGTAAGTATGATGATCTTGAAAAAGACTGAACATTTTTTGTTAGAAAAGTACCTAGGTATAATGGTGTGAAAAATGTTTCAACTAGAAAAAAATGTTCTCAGCGCTCATAGCATGGCGAAATCCCGGGAGGAGTGAATAAAAGATCTCTCTTCGTCAGAGAGAATTATATAATTATAACACATTTTGTCTCATAATATGTGGACAGGTGGTGGTGGAGAGAGATTTTGTCCACGGTCTGTTCTACCTTCTACGAGTGCTCGTGGGTCCGAACCCGCGACCTTACCACTGAGCTATAGAGGATTTAACTGAATCCTATAAAGTTATTAAAGATATTCCTTAGATTTATACACAATTAATCTAAGTGATAATCTTTTGAGTTTTTTAGAAGCGTTTACTTAGATGGCCATAACTTAGACTAGTATATAACTATAATTTTTGAAATGTATTTAAACTATAATCCCCGACTTTACACAATCCTTTCACAAATCCTAACCTAACCTGAGACCATCCATAAACTCTACTAACACAAATCAAAAAGTAATGGCGAATTTGATGCCTACCTATTGATAAAAATATCATGACCCATACCTTGGTAATTAATAATCGACCTAAAGTATCAGATATAAAGTCGAAATTCCATTGAAAACGTAACCGCATTGCATCATATAATATTATGTCGTATGGTAATTTACCTAGATAGAAAAGGGTAGCTGAAATTAAAATTGGTCTTTTTACTGTATTTAGAATCTACCCAAGTAAGTATATTAGTAAAAAACAAAGCACAAAGACCTATCTACCACATTGATCTAACATACCTATGATACCTACTTCACATAATTGAAAATTATCCAATTAAGTAAGTATTAGTTTTTTGATAGTTAGTGATTTACACCAACAAATCATTACAATTTTATACATTTACTAGTATACACAGCCATCATAGCTCACAGCCGAAATATAAAATGAAGCTACAATCATTATAATTTCAACTTTAAAGTGATGTAATAAGCTTCAAAATTGCTTGCGTCACACATCACTGGGTCTAGTAAAATACAATGAATAAATTCGAAAAGAAATTATCAACATCCGTGGTCGATAGCGTTACATGCTCGTCTTCACTCTTGGGGAACCTGGTTCAAATCTCAGAAATTACATTTTTATGTCAATTTATTTTAACACTAAAATTCACGAAGATTTTGTGTGATGTCTATTTTCTTCAAAATTTTTATTTCGTATTCTATTCACATTTGTAGAGTAGAATGTTAGGTCTATAAAATATTTTGTGAATGAGTAGTAGTTACAGGTATGATAGGAGGTGGTGAACTTTATAAATGTAGTAATTATAATATAAAATTAGAAAAATTTCAGGTCCTGAGGCACGAGTCGAACCGGCGACCTTTCGCAATCCGGGCGACTGCTCTGCTGACCACTGAGCCACCCAGGACTTGTGATATCCCTGTGAAATTCTTCTAGTCCATCTGTATTTGCGTTCATGAGCTAACGTCCACCCTACAATGTCGAAATATTCTATTTTTATTTTCTATTCTGTTTTTAATTACTTACTAAGTAATTTTTCAAACATTTATAATAATGTCAAAATCAAAAATTAAGGTTATAAATGTTTTTATTTGTTTTATTAACATTAAATAAATGTAGAAAAACAAACCTAAGTGTTTACTTAGGTTTATTTTAATTTCTCTCCATAACAATGGACCATAATAATGACCTGACAATAGAAATATATTTTTAAGTTAATAACAATGAATAAATAAGGAAGCCTGTATTTTAATAGGTATAATAATAGTTGATTGAAATAATTAAGTACGCTGAGCATTATTGATAAATAGGTAGCGTAAATAAAATATCATAACTAGCCATTATAATATGTAGAAAACTTTTTGTTTTAAATTAATGCAATGGTCTTAGCCGTACTTTAACTTTAAATCAAGTTGAAACAACGAAGCGAAGAGAGTAGGCCGCGTACATAGCTAGCTGTAGCTATAGCTACCTATAAACCTACACATATTTAGTCGGAGGCTATAACGAAGAAATACTTTTAATAGTCGTCGCGATCACGTTCAAGGCCATCTGCGAGTATTGTAGGTACAGAGTACTTGAGAGAGAGACGTTAGATAGAGGCGCTGAGAGACATATATTTATCCTTTGCGCACAAATTTTCTGTGCGTTGCGCTCTAGGTTCAAGGACAAACTGTTACGCTTGACGTGCTGCCGACTGTACAACAGATGAGTGTAAGAGCAAACATTTATAAGACAAATTTTATCCTGAACGATAATCCTACCGATCCGTATTATAAAATAGCGAGGGCTTACTTTTTAATTTTTAGTTGGTTCGATTACCGGGTGAGACAAGCGAATGTTAGAAGACCTTTGAATGCAGCTTTGTTTCTTTTCAAAAATAAAGGAATGTTTCCTTTCAGTAAAATGAGCTAACTAAAGGATTAAACGTAGTTCCTCTCCAGGACGGCCCATAGATTTTTTCCACCCTGTAGAAGTCCAATCATTACTGCGCTTTATTTTGTCACTATATTCTTGACTTTTATAATTCCAAATGCTGACTTTACTTTTTGTTAAATAAATAAACAAGTCGGTATCGATATCCATTTTATTTAAACTTTAAACGTTCGACGCGCATTCTGCTCCAGGACTAACTGCACTCTACTGTATGCGGTTAGCGATGGACAGCGTGCGTCGATAATGCACGACCCTGGCCGACCGTGTAAAGTTGAAGTCACGCCTGTGTGCAGTTAATATCGACTTCACACGACTGCAGCCGACCGCGTAAAGTTGATATCATGACTGAACGAAGTTAAACGTACAACTGCATGCAGTTTTGCAGTTGAATATAGCGACTGCGTGCGGTTGCTGCGATGCAGTCCGTCTGAGGGCAGCCTAACCTAAAATAAATAAATAAACAAACCACAGTTTGATAGTCGCTCACTCTGATTTTCCTCGAAAGCATAAGTGGAAGTGTGCTATGATGTCATCGATGACGTCACGCTGTTCCCCACCCCCGGCTTATGGCCCTAATTCTGGTAAACACATGCTAAGTCTAAAGGAGATGTTCGATATTGGTACTCGAAAGCCCCCCACGATAAATTATATATTATGCGAAAGCTTATGCTCAGAGGATCTTGAATACACCCTTTTTTCATTTTAATACCCCTGCATTTTTGAGTAATTTTGAAAAGTGTATGCAAGAATTCTAAGCTTCTTATCCAAGTTTCTCTGACAAAATACAGTAAAAAATAAATTGAAATCATTATTATTAGTCAGAAACAAGTGCAGAAACTAATTTGCCATGTTCTTCTAGCATTTACAATAAAATATAATTGCAAAATAGTCGTAGGCTGAACCAAATCAACTCCATGCCTAGTTATTAAAAAAATATTTGACCAGACAATAGACGACATTGACGTTTTAAACTATGTCTGGGATTGGTCTGGGATGAGTCACATTTTTTAAAATGGAATTTTACATCTCTGGATAACAGTTTTTTGACCAGAATATAATGTTATTTTTTATTTATATGCAGGCATTTAAAATTATAGTTTTTATATCATAATATTCTTTTATTTATACTCTTTCTTCCCATATAACTTTTGTCTTGGGGGGTAGCTGAGTACCAGCCCCCATACATTTTCAGAACATGTCCTTTAAGTTCAGTGAATTTCTTTCTATCAAAAGGAATACGAAAAGGATGGCTGTCATATAATTTGACATTAAGAAACGTGCGTTCAATTTTCGACCTTATTGAACGTGATAAAATGCAGTGTTTAGGAGGCACCTCCGTATATGCCGTCTAAAATTGTCTATGGTTTCTGTATGGTTTTGTATGGTTTTTTGTGTATGGTTTTTTGCTATCTTTTTCCTATTACTTATTGCGAAAAAGAGATATACTGTACTTAAATTTAGAATTAAAGTGAGTTCCCAGAATTAGGCCCAATGTTAGCGGGGTTACAGCATTTAACGTATTTGACGCATTTGAGCCCGCTAATATAGCGCTGATAATTACTTTTAGCGGTTTTCGGACCGCAGCCAATGAACTGACAGATGGTGACTGACTGACAAACAGCTGACGGCTGTCATGATGACATTTAATGACAGAATTTTCTTACAACCACTTTCCGTTTCCGCCAATGAGCCACATTGGGCCAATGCGTTGGCCCAATGTGGCCCCTGTACACATTGGGCCAACGCATTGGGCCAAAGCGTTTGCGTTCGCGGTTGGCGTACTGCTCATTGTGGATTGGCGTTTTGACAATGGAGGTAAACACTCTCGCAAATTATTTATACTGCACGTTTAATCATTATGTAAAAGTGTATCAGAATAGAGTGACTAAAAAGAAATGGCGAAAAAGAAGATGGTGGATGTTAACTATACCCAGGAATAGAATGAGGTGAGCATCTTAAAATACCTATAATTATTTTTCATTAAAGCTACCAGGGGCGAACCCAGAATTTTGATTTGGGCAGAGGGAGCGGTGGGGACGTTTTTTGTCCCCGCTTATGTTAAGGTAGATTATATTACAACTTATTTACTTAAATCCTATAATCGATATCAAAGATTCTCTATATGCAAAGGGCTAACCCATGGGGGGCTTTTGATAATTTATTACTTAAGCTAAGTAAATGTTCATTTCACTATAGTATTTCTTTCTTTGTTTTAGGGAGACCATGAACCAACAACTTGCCGAACAACAGTTTGACCTTGAGACCGCCCTTACTGCGTTTGTAATAGAGGCGGCTTTCGTAGTGCACCTGTTACACTTGACGTGCTGTCATGTGTACATTGTAGTAATGTCATTGGGCCTAATTCTGGGAACACACTTTAATTCTAAATTTAAGTACAGTATGGCCCTAATTCTGGCAAACACATTTCAAGAGAGGTAGGGCATAGCGTTAATTCGCTCGAACTGGAGCAGCCCGACTGGTGAAATACCTCCACCTTACAGAAGTTCGCAGCCAAATGACGCTGCTTTTGTAGTGTTGTGTTCCTGCGGTGAGTAAGGTTGCCAGAGTTCCTCAAGGAGTCCCCGTATTGGCAGCTGGTGGACCCATGGTGCCTTAAGCACTGCCACTTACTCGTGTGGGTGCATCCTGTTGGCGCGGCGGTCAGGGAGACCCAGTGAAACGGCTGTCCGCTGGCCGCCCGCAGGCTGAACGGGTTCCCGAACCCAGGGATTACCTAATCTCCGCCCTGGGAGGCTGAACCGCCAGTCTGTGTAAAATCCCTGTGGTAGTTGCCGTGCCGGAGAAGGAGACCGTAGTGGACCCGGCTTCTGCCACAGGGGGGGACTGGGGGGCCTTCCGCCCGCCGCGCCAGCACGCTGCAATCCCTGCGCAGTACCTTGGCGGGATATGACCGCATTTTGCCTATGATGCTGCCGATACGGAGACTCCTTTTCAAAAAACCCTTTTCATCCTTATAATATGGCAATTATAAAAAAAAGTAGGAACGTTTTGTCAGCGGCTTCCCTATCCACAGTGTCCCTATACAAAGTGGATTTTTGCAACATCAGGGGACTTCACAGCAACATCAACGCAGTCCACCAACACCTTGAGACTGCGCAGCCGACCCTACTTTTCCTAACGGAGACCCAAATCTCCTGCCCGGTGTCGCGTTACACCTACTCCCAGGAGGAGAATAGGGGTAACGGATCAGTAGAGAAAACTGGAGAGATAAGAGGAAGGGAGGAAATAGGGAAAGCTCTATACTACGAAGATAAGAGAGAGGTTAGGTTAGCAACAATATGTACATTTATTTTAAAAAACACAAAACTGTATACCTAGTGTCCCTAGGGGGTAGCATTCGCGACGGAGGGACAGAGCGGGGATATGGGGGAAAAGGGTCCGACACTCACGTATTATTAATTCGGCACTCGCGATGGACCACCGGTGGTAGTACGAAAGGAATGTATATATAGGTCAGGGAGAGGGGTACGGAGGGTAGAGTACGAAGTCCAGATCCTAGCCCAGCAGCAGTGGCTAGGCGGAGCAGTCAGGCCGATCAGCTCAGCGGTATCGACGCCTTGGCGCCGCGGCCCAGTAGTGGTGGTGCTCACAGCACCCGGAGCTCAGGCGACGGGGTCCAGCAGCAGCATCCGGAGCCTCGTAGTCAGATCAGATGTATCTTCAGCCACAGGCGTTTATTCAAAGACGAAAGGTTACGCGGAGCCTTCTTGAGTCCCGGGCCAATGCCAAATGGCCCGGGAACGGCCAGCACCACAGTGCGTAGTGTGCGAGAGAAACTCGACGACTGAACTCTAGTATCAGACGACCGACCTCATTTATACGGCCGTCGTTGACACATAATTTTGAAAAAGACAAAGAGAAAAGCAGCCAAAATAAATGAATTACGAATTTAGAATTTCGAATAAAGAAATATGCTGTTCTCTCGGTAGCCATACTAAAGAAAGAGATGGAAATATAATTACTAAAGGTGGGGACAGCCGGCTGAGATTCAAAAACAAAAGATTAAAATTACCTGGTTGAAATGGCATAGTCTGAGATTGAAATAAAATAATGAATTATTTTGTATGAAAATATTTACAAAATTAAAAGTATGATAAAGATAAAAATAAACTACACAGAACGAAGCAAAATAAACATATAAAGAGAATGCTACCGAGAAAAAGCTTATTTTCTTTAAATTTATGAAGTTATTGCCAAAAACACTTACTATCCTACAAACTTAAAAACTAACTTAAAGGTAAGCGACAGCAGGACGCTACACCGGCTGACTCATCGTACTTACTCTACCCTGGGTACAAGTTCGAGCACAAATTTGTGCGTCGTGCCGGGGTATGCATGTACGTCCGGGAGGATGTTTGCTGTCGCCGTCTTCATGGCCTAGAAGACAGGGACCTGTCGATTTTGTGGGTCCGCATCGATCACGGCGGCCACACCCGCATCTACGCGTGCCTTTACAGGTCCCATAGCGGTGACTCAGACACGACTCGACTCTTTGAGCACCTGCAATCGACGACTGACAAAGTTATTGAGCAGTACCCTACCGCGGAGTTAGTGATATTAGGAGACTTTAATGCCCATCATGTCGAGTGGCTCAGTTCTCGGTCCACTGACTACGCGGGAAGGTCTGCTCACGAATTCGCCCTGACCTATGGATTCTCGCAACTGGTTAATTCTCCTACGAGAATACCAGATATCGATATCGCTATGAGAATTGTCGACGATCCTGAGCTCACAAGCGGTATTGAACCTTTAAGCATAAGGAGAGATTTTGCCTCCTTGTGTGTGTTCTACCGTTTGTATAACGGGGCGTGTTCTGAGGAATTATTTGACATGATGCCCACGGCTTCTTTCTATCATCGCACCGCTCGCCATCGGCAGGGAGTTCATCCTCACAAATTGGAACCAAAGTGGTCGCGTACTGTACGGTTTCAGAGAAACTTTCTCCCGCGTACGCTCAAGTTGTGGAATGAGCTCCCTGCAGAGGTTTTCTTGAATGAGTACAGCATGGGGTTCTTCAAAAAAGGCGTGAAAAGGTTTTTACAGGGTCGGCAACGCGCAAGTGATACCCCTGGTGTTGCAAGCGTCCATAGGCTACGGTAACCGCTTACCATCAGGTGGGCCGTATGCTTGATTGCCACCTTAGTGGTATAAAAAAAAAAAAAAAAAAACTATTAAATTTAAGTTCAGTCTACCTCTTTCTCTCAATATGAATACGAAAAGGATCGCTGTCATAAAATTTGACGTTTAGAAACATGCATTCAATTTTCGACCTTATTGAACGTGATAAAATGCAGTGTTTAGGAGGCACCTCCGTACATGCCGTCTAAAATTGTCTATGGTTCGTATGAAATCTGTCTAAATTTAGATGACAGCTCTAAACAAATTCTTGCTATCTCATTCTTATTACATATTGTGAGAAAGAGATATACTGTACTTAAATTTAAACTTAGAGTGTTCTTCCAGAATGAGGCCCTATATCTCTTTCTCGCAATAAGTCACAGGAAAAAGATAGCAAGAATCTGTTTAGAGCTGTCAATTAAATTTATACAGATTTTATAGAAACCATAGACAATTTTAGACGGCATGTACGGAGGTGCCTCCTAAACACAGCATTTTAGCACGTTCAATAAGGTCGAAAATTGAACGCAACTTTCTAAATGTCAATTTATATGACAGCTATCCTTTTCGTATTCGTTTTGAAAGAAAGAAACAGACTGAACTTAAATTTAAACTTAGCATGTGTTCTCCAGAATTAGGGCCATTGTTTATTCATATTTTCGAAGTATAGTTTTACTGGCCCTCATCATCATCATCATCATTTCGGCCGAGAGACGCCCACTGCGCTGCCCGCATCCATCGGCTTCCCGCGACCCTCACCAGATCGTCAGTCCACCACGTACTGCGACACAAATAAGATTTGATTTTATGAATTACTTTTCTAGTAATTGACAAAGCCGGGACATGAGGAGCTCGGTGGCGTATTAGTTTGAGCGCTCTGGTTTCGATACGAAAAACAAAGCAACTTTCGCCATGGTCGATCCTGGGATGGGTCAATCAAAGTTTGTTATTTCGAGCTCCTCCGTGCTTCGGAAGGCACGTTAAGCCGTTGGTCCCGGTTGTTCCTGCAACCGCTTTAACCCACCAACCCGCATTGGGCCAGCGTGGTGGTGCTATGGCCCAAACTCCTCATGTGTTTCTCCCATGTAGAAGGCCTGTGCCTAGCAGTGGGACGTATATAGGGTGGTGATGATGAATATACAAAGCCAAGATTTTCCTTAATTAGGGTCAATTTATAGGGGGGGCTAATTCGCGCGCATTTTAAAACTTAACATAACTTTCAACCTTATCTTCACAGCATAATGCACAAATTACTTCTGATATTGATATGCCCTGTATAATTGAATGTTATTTTTTTACCATTATTTCGTTTTCCTCCGAGTTACCAACACTCTTGCAATCAAACATCTTTTAGATAGGATGCAAGTGGCTCGTAATACGGCCAAATTGGGTTGTAAGCCTCGTCTTCGCCAATTCCAGATGGTATCGCCGTATTTTTCTTTTCATGATGTAAGCGAAAAGTTGCCATTAAGGACTCTTCTTTTTCATTAGTTTTGTAACTGGAATATTCATTACATCCGCTATGTGATTCCAAGCATTGGTGGTCTAAAATAAAAAATAACTATTAGAACATTATTTTTTTTAGCATACTTAATCTCCCGCTACACTTAAAATTCTGGATCCATACCGTTTACGCAGTTCATTTGGATAGGTAAAATAGAAGAAATACAAAACATTCGAAAATACTATATCATGAGGTCTGTATTATTATTACTCTTTTATACTACTACACTTTTATTATATTAGACGAGGTCTTAAAGATCCCATACTGTATAGGTATTAAACAACAGCTCATCAATATTTAAAGCTTGCTCTTGAGATCGCTCTTATCTTATAATCATATACATGGTCAATTAATTCATACTAGTGCTGTCAAAACGATTTAAAATGAAGCGATGTGAAAAGAGCAAAATACGTATTGTGTTGTTTTACTTGTTTTTTGTGACATTGCACTATTTTCGCGCGCGCGATTTAGTTAAAATATGCGCATTATTTAATTATCCCAAAAATATGAGCGTTATGTTTGTCTAAGGTTGAATTTGCTATATCAACTTTGACATGAAATCTGTGATTCGTTTTGACTATGCGCTAGTATAAATTGACCCATATGGTGTATAATTATATTGTCATTACTTACTTTGTTTTCATTCTTGTGTTGTGGGTGTTTCGGATCCCATATTATTCGTTCATTTTTATAATTCAATAAATTCCATGACCTCGCTACTTGTCCAGGCTGCCGACATTTTCACTCAAGCGCGGCACTACTTTCCCGGTTAACGAATAGGAACGAACTGATTAGGACATCAACGTGTGGACGCTCACCGAGATGACGCTCGGGCAAAGAGCTTTCGCTCGAGGCCCGCAGCCACGTCGAAGCGCGAAGAAATCCAGACGACGACGACGTGTGGACGCTGTTTGAGGAACGCGCCAAGATCCTTTGATGTGTGCTCAAAAAACCGACACAATTCGGCTTGCCGGTCAACGTTCGCGCCGACTAACGACCGTCTGGTCGAGCGGTCTGTACCCCTTGCTATGCAGGCTACTCGGTCAAGACGTCCCGGGTTCGAATACCGGTAGGATCAAATGTTTGTATGATGAGTATGAGCATTTGTTTACGAGTCATGGATGTTTATATGTTTATTTAGTATATTTCTAATATAATACATATTATTATCAATATTTATCCGTTATCTAGTATCCATAACACAAGCTCCTAATGATTCTTACTTTGGGCTAGATAATATGTGTGAGTGTATGAATATTATTATATTATTATTATTATTAACTATGATTTAGCACAAAAGCACAAACATTGGTCCAATGCATTGGCCCCATGTGTACAGGGGCCTTTAGACATACTCTTTCTAATCTGTGGTCACACCATAAATTATATTATCTCTAGTCTATGGTCTTGTTTCTTTTAGACATACTCTTTCTAATCTGTGCAATTGTGCATCTAACATCTTCTGTTCGGCCAAAAGACTTGCATCCAGGCTATGTAATTTTAATAAAAAAAAAAAATCTAACATCTTCTTGTTTTGGTCGCCCAAATTAGGGATGATCGATATTAGATAAACATCGATGTTGACATCGATGTTGACATCGATGTTAACATCGAATCAAAAGTATCGATGTACGATATATATCAATTGAATATCGATACTTCTAAAACATCGATGTTTTTCGGTAACAAATCAAACTGTCTATTATATTTATGAAATGTGTTTATTATTATTATTGCAATCACAAAAGTTAACGAAAAAAATTAAGTAAATTATATTTAGTATATTAATTACAGTTTTTTTAGTCACAGTTTGTAAAAAAAATAACTTTGATAGGTTTTTTCAGTGTCATCTAGTGGAAAATAGTTGAACTTGATAGTCATCTGATAATGACTATCCAACATTTAGTTGAAGCTAGTACCTAGTTGACGTTTTGATATTTTATTCTTAAAACATCGATGTGTCGATAATATCGAAACATCGATGTTTATTCAACATCGATGAATATCGATCATCCCTAGCCCAAATTTTGTTACTTGTTACTTGAATTGAATTGAATGTATATTGTCACATTGTTCAAGTGTGCAGAATTCGTGTTGTCCTGACAATTGTGCTTTGTGTTTGTAAATTTGTATATTCTATTGGTCTTCAGACGTAGACTGTGTTGGCTGCCAGTCTAGCGCAAGTTCGTAAGAAGAAAAAATTGTATGAAACGTGCACGCTCAGTAATGGTGGTATAATCCGCCTCAATCCGAAAGAAGGCATTATCCATACAATCAATATGGTGGTCGACGCTCTTCATAAACAGGTGATTTATATCTGTCATCTGTCTCTGTCGCTGTTGTCTTGTTTTCAAAACGTTTGACATTTCATTTAGTTGTGTTGGAGAATTTTCTAAAATCAGAAATTAATGTAAATTATTATTAAAAACGAGTGTTTTGCCTCAAGAAATAAGCTTGACCCAAAAAGGATTGTGTGTTATGTGAAGTAAACTAAATGAGTAAACGAATAAGTTAAGAAATATGTAATTTAAAGACACGCCGGCGGCCAATGTAAAACGAACATATTATGTCTGATCTTCCTCTCAATGATGATCGGTAAGTACCAATGACTGTTAATTAGTTCTATTCTAAAGCTATTATTGTTTAAATAGTGATTTTAGTACAAATTTCAGTACATAAAAGTAATATTTACCTACCGACCTAAGTAAAAAATAGTGCTGTCTGTACAATTTTATTTCCCTATCGATGTCGTGCCCATTAAATAAACCACTTTATTTTTTTCGCAGATGTAAACAGTGGGCTCAATTGTCAGGGAAGGATTTGGTGTAGGTACCAATCGACAACAAAATTGCGATATATTTTTGGTGTAGTCGGAATCCAAATCGGAGTTGATGGGTGATCCAGGACGATTCACACGCCTACCGTCAACCTAACAACCTACCATGTTGTCATAGTAGTCAAGCTTGATTTATTGTATATTATACTGAATAAAAGTTTTTCAAGTACCATTGTATATTAATTTCAAACACCTATAACTATCGATAAAAATCTAAAGTATATCTCTAATCCCTACTAAGTACATCCCTATTTTATTGCTTATGTTGGCATTATTGTTGCCAGACTGTTGGCTGAATTTTTATTATATTGGTATGAGTCTGGCGTGCACGTTCTATAGAAATTTTTTTTCCCTTGAAGTCCCGTCTCTTCTAGCGTAGCGTTTTATATTCTCTTTGTTGGCTGCTACATGAGACTAGTAGGGATGATCGATATTAGAAAAACATCGATGTTGACATCGATGTTAACATCGAATCAAAAGTATCGATGTACGATAAATATCAATTGAAATGCATCGATACTTCTAAAACATCGATGTTTTTCGGTAACAAATCAAACTGTCTATTATATTTATAAAATGTGTTTATTATTATTATTGCAATCACAAAAGTTAACGAAAAAAATTAAGTAAATTATATCTAGTATATTAATTACAGTTTTTTAGGCACATTTTGTAAAAAAAATAACTTTGATAGGTTTTTTCAGTGTCATCTTGTGGAAAATAGTTGAACTTGATAGTCATCTGATAATGACTACCCAAGTAGCATTTTGTTCTCTTTAATAGTTTACATTTAGTTCACTGGCGGTGTGTAAGCATTAGCATTAGTCATACGTGGTTCATTGGCTGTATTGAAGAAAGAAAATCCACTTATACCTGTTTAAGGCATCTATAGGATTACACACTTAGCCTTTTACGTAACTATTTGTGATATGATAGGATAAGATTACTCTTCTAGTCAGCTTTCATTATAAAGCTGTACAAGATCATTTTAAGAAGGGGCAAATACGCCATTAGTTGATTAAAGGTCCACAAGTACGGAGTTAGATTGCTTGCATTTTAATATAACACATATGAACTGAAATGCAGCCATAGGCTGTTATAAAGCATCTTTTGTGGAGCGTTATTCTACCGTTAGTGTAAGCAGGTCTAGTTTGTGATATATTAATCAGCTTTTATATTATTCTGTTAATGAACGTTTAATGAGTTCACATGTACGGTAAGGTATTTTATATGTTCCACTATTTATATCTAGTAGCACTGACAGCAGTTTACTTCTTCACAAAGACCACACTGTTATCCTCTGAGTTGAATAATGATGTAAACGTGGTTTTCTTTAATTCTTTGGGACACTAGCACGCATTGCACGATAATAACTCAAAATATAAAGAAATGCATAAAAACAATTGGAAACATAAAGTGAGGACCGGCGGAATCAGAAGAAAAATCCAAAAAGAATATTTGAAGATAATAAGACCGAATAATCAATCAAATCAACATATTGAACAACAATTTGTTAGTACTACGACTTCAAGCTGCATTAATGACGGTTCCGTACACAATACAGCAAAAAAAGTGCCTGAATCTGAGACCAACAATACAATTTCAAGATTTTCAAGCGATAGTTCAAACTTAATTTAAGACGGTTCCCTACACAACGTAGAAGCTAATGGTGATTTTAGTTCTAGTGAAAGTGAATGTGAATACAATTATGAAAAATATTTATCTTTTCGTGAAAAATTAAGGATATGGGCTGTAAAAAATAATATAGCACATGTTGCTTTGAATGAATTGTCCGTCATAATTAACGAACTAGTTCGAGAAATACTACCTACAGATTCTAGAACTATTTTAAATACTCCCAAACAAATTACTATTAAAAATATTGAAGGTGGTCAATACTGGCATAATGGAATAGCAAAACCACTTGAAAAAATTTTGCAGTGTTGGAATGATGCTCCAGGTACAATTTCATTAAACATTAATGTGGATGGATTGCCTATATTCAAGAGCTCTTCTAATGAATTTTGGCCCATTCTATGTAACATCTTTGAAAATCCCAGAGCTAAGCCCTTTGTAGTTGGAATATATTTTGGAAAAGGCAAACCAAGAAATATAAATGAGTTTTTTGAAAATTTTATACACGATATGAATACATTATTAGAAGAAGGACTCCATGTTCAGCGTTTAGAAAAAAGTATAAATATAAAAATTAGGTGTTTTATATGTGATTCGCCAGCTAGAGCCTACATAAAAGGTTAGTAAAAAGACACCAAGAGTAACATAAAAACATCTAAAACTTTACATTTGTAAAATTAGTAGGATAATGATAAATTACTCCGTATAAATATCATGCTAGACGAGAATTAACTTTTATTGTACTTATTTACAGGAGTCTGCAATTTTAATGGGAAACATGGATGCCATAAATGTACAACGATCGGAGAATATTCTCATACCACTAACACCATCTCATTCTCTGAATCAAGGTGTCCTGAACGGACAAACGAAGGTTTTAGAAATAAAAGATATGGCTTACATCATAGATATGACTCGCCCTTATTAAGTCTTCCAATTGACATGGTAGAACAATTTGTTGTTGGCGATTCATTGCATTTAATCGATTTAGGCATTATGAAGAGGCTGTTAATTGGTTGGCGTGACGGAAATTTTAAGAAATATACAACTAAATGGCGTGCAGACGATATTGCAACTGTTTCATCGTTCTTGAAGAAGTGTGTGTTGCCTTCAGAAGTGCACCGAGCTGTTCGAGGTCTAGATTCATTATCACATTGGAAAGCGTCGGAATACAGATGTTTCCTTCACTATTTAAGTATCGTTATTTTGCCAGAAGTGATGAATAATGACGCTTTTAATCATTTTTTAACACTCTATTGTGGCATAACAATTTGCTCAACCGGAAGTTACCATCACTTGTTACAGTTATCAAAAAAGCTGCTGGAATATTTTGTGGAACATTACAAAGACTTTTACGGATCAGGCTACATTACAAGCAACGTTCATAACTTACTGCACTTAACTGACGAAGTTGAAAAGTTTGGTCCACTGATGACATTCAACGCATACCCCTTTGAAAATAAATTATTTGTGATTAAAAACATGCTCAGGTCAGGTAAAAGGCCACTGTCACAAGTTGCTAAAAGAATGGAGGAAAATACAAATGAAAACCTTTACCAAAAATATTGCAGTAATAAGTATCCGTTTGTTACCAAAATAAAACAAATAAATATATTAAATTATATAAATTTCAAACTTTCTACTAAGAAAAGAGACAGTTATATATTGACAAAAAATATAGAGATTGTTGAAATTAACTGTATAGCAAACGACCACAATAGAATTTCAATAAGAGGTATTATAATAAATAACACAGAAGATGTTTTTACATATCCAATAAAGTCGTCGCATCTCGCCATATATAAGTCAAGAAGTCAGCGTAATTGTGAACATACTTTGATTGTTTTAGAACCCAAGGATATTAAATGTAAATTAGTGTGCATTGAATATAAAGAATTTCAATACTTCATACCTTTGTTACATACACTATAAAAATAATAAAACTTTACCGAATGTTTGATAATTTTTATTTAAAAATCACATAACGTAAAGAAATCTTTAAATCTTACACCTGTACCTCTTATCTCCTCTACACCTTTATTTTAAATCACAATTTTCTTTAAAATTAAAAATTAAACTTTTCATCGCTATTAAAACTAAAAAGTATCAAAATAAAACTTTTCATCGCTATCGTTTTCAATGAGAACTTATTAGTGAGAAATAAACATAATATATTATCAAATCAGTCTTGTCAGTACCATACAGGTATACTGGCATCATGGCACTTAAAACGTACCTACTAGGTCTTAAATCTAATAAACTTAGTAATTATAAAATAATATGAAAGACTAGGCATCGCACGCTTATTGGAACGCTGACCTATTAGTACATAAGCCAGGGGTTGAGTTGGATACGGACACAGACTTGTCTTGGCGCCGTCCGTCGTCTTCCTTTGAAATCATTTTGCAGTTAGACTCTTGCCGCCCCAGTAATATAAAATTTCAAAGGAAAGCGACGAGACAAACCTGTATCTTCATTTAACTCAAATTTGACTTATGTACTAATGGGTCAGTGTTCCAAGAAGTGTGCGACATTATCTACAGTAGATTTAACACATATTAGAAGATTCTTCATCCCTGTTCCTCAGCTATTTGATCTTTTGGAGAGTCGGTTTTCTGGCCTTTAGGCTTAATTTTTCGATTGCGTTTGCTCGAGGATCTCATGTCTTTCATTGCCTTTCTTTTTATTGCATTTTTTAAAGACATTTTAAAGAACTTTTCGGTCTCTGACATGGTGAATGCAGTATCCCATGAACGGATCATGTCGCAAAAGAATCTAATAAAATTTTTAAAATCTTTTAACGCGATCTTTGAAAGATTTCCACGACTCGCTCCAGACCAGGAACATTTACATAAAAATTCGCGTGAAATCAATGAATCGAGCAATTTGTAAGCGAATGTCAAGCCATTGCCTTCACAGGGTTGAAACAAAAACGATAACTGTTTCCGTAATTTTGATCGTTCAGCTTTATCCATTAGAGTAAGTTCTAGAATTTCGAGGTGTTCTTTATCGTTAATCAATTCTAGCCGGAACGGCTCATTCTCTTCAGGGTTTAAATCTTTTAATAAGACAACGCCCCCCTGTTGATCAATTTTTTCAGATATATTTGCTAATCCTTCACTAATCTGGACCGACAACATCGCCACCTTCTGGGTGAGTTTTTGCATATTTTCTACTATACTATTAAGTATTTTGTCCTGGTCATTAACTTTTTGTATTAATAGGTTTTGATTTGCAATAAGTTGATCACAGTCGAGCGTAGGTATACTATTTAAAGTTTCGTCCGTTATCATTTGTTTGCAAGACGTTTGATCCACAGGATTGTCATTATGCGTCTGAAAAACAAAACAAAAATATTTATAGAAAATAAACCAGCAAAAAAGATAATCGTCGGCCTTCACACCCATGCATTGCAATTAAATAAATTTTTAAAGATAAAATAGAGATTGAACATAACACACGCGCCGCAAGTCCTATTTTTCGTTTTAAAATATCAAGATTATTTTTTCACTTGTTTCGGTGGATTGTAAGTTTCACATTTCAGCCGAGAAACCTTTGTGCCAGAATTTTATAAAAGTAAGGCTCCGTCCTGAGTGTTGGCGCACAGCTTATTTATACGTTCGTAATGCACGGAGTAAAGTTGGTGCGCGCCCGCTTGTAGTCCGGTCCGGACATGTTCTAACGTCTCACATTTGATTAATGCGTCACTCATTCCGCGGATTTCCGCGTGCGCGGTGCGCACCGGCTGCCACTGCCTTAGGCCCGGTCCTGGCCTGAGTGACGCAGGTCAGGACCGGGCCTAACTCATTGCAACTATTCAACGTCGTGATGTGGATCGGTGCGGTAACGTGGCACGGTACGTTGACGTAACGTAAAAATGCACTTCACGATGCATATGCATGCATGCAACGTGCCGCACCGTTCCACGTTGACGACGTCGTGACGTGAGATGTGGACAGAATCTTAGCCGCAGTCATAGAGATTATTTAGCGAGTGAGTGAGTGAAGGTCTGCTGTTTTTATAGATAGCATAAAATAGCAAGATGTTTTTGAAGATATAAATAAATAATGCTAAAATATATAAACGAAAACAGGGTACTTACCAAATTTTGCACAATATCTTCGAAATTGTTTATCTCTGACGCTAACTGGTAACAAGCTGTTGCTGGGGTTTCATTGTCAGTATCCGTATAATTTTCCATCATTTGGATTTCGTGTTCTGCTGCGCTGTAGGTCTGTACATTATTTCTTTTGACTGTGCAGTTAAGGACGTCCCAGTTTGGACTTGGAAATGATGTTTCGTTTCTTACTAGACGCGCTCGGTTTTTAATTTTGTCTGGAGGCCAAAATAACTTCCCTTCGTCTTCCCAAATCGACGGCACTATGCACAGCCTTGGTCGCCCTTTTTCCAATGTTTGTACAACTTTGAACGGCATGGTCTAAAAAACAATTGGCTATGTTAGTTTATTATTAGTTAGTAAATAGCAACAAAGGAAACATAAACTAAATTTGATTATTTGAAAGTATAGTATTACAAACAAAATCCTTCGATATAGATGGCTTAGGCATAAAGAATAAGATTAGTTGCATTCAGCTAACACGATAAAAAATATTTGTATTGTGATAACAGTCCACATTGAATTCGCAAATTATCGGATCGAAACCGTCGTCGTACATCTATTATTCTGCTATTTAAATTGTATCTGGAGTTGATTGTGTACTTCTACCACTTATAATTCACAAGTAAACTGCACATAAATGCCTACACACCTTACCCTGGCACAACAACACAAAGATACTATGATACAATACACACACACTTCGTAATAATAAAAGTGGTAAATATTATAACTTTAAGTTAAAAAGGTAAAACGTATGGAAACAATCACAATGACGAAGACGCGTGCGTATTACTTCTTCTTTATTTTACGACTGAATGACAATAGCGAGTGAAGCGAATAGTGTAGTGTCTCGTTCCCGCCTGTACAAGCGGGAACGAGACACTATACTTGAAACCCTGATGCACACTTTACAAAAAAGTACCCATGCTTATTTCTAACTACATTTATATACTTATAATTTTGTTTGATAATGAAGTGCTAAATACCTACCCTTCTACATATGTGAGAAGCCCTGCTTAGATTTAGCTCTGCTTAGATTATTTTAATTTGAACTTCATAGTAGGCATGTATTTTATGTTGGGCTAATCAGTTTTAATTTTGACCTACTCGTCCATTTAAAATTAATTAAATAATCCTATCTACTGCATTTACTATCAAAGACTGTACACAATAATTATGGATTCATAACAAATTTTGAATGTTAAATACGGATCTCTAAAATGTATTATGCAAAACATATCTAAAAGGACCTTGTGTGAACTTTTACAGAAATCTATACTAGCCCATGGCTGAATATAAGCCTAACTTAGATTATGCTGTACAGAAATTGACATTATAATGGTACACATGTGAAACTTTAAAGAGGTCACAGCATTAATTTCGAGTTACAATAGTTCACTGCAAATGGATACAATGACCACCATTTTGTTCACTAACAAATAATAATATTTCTTAATTAATTACGATTTTGTCACTCAACACCGAGTTAATGTTATTAATTTTGTGATCAATGTTGAAATATAAAACTATACAATGATTTCTATGCCATAAAACACAAATATGAAAATATGATTTGTTCGTCTCTGTTCATTAGTTATATTTATTTTGATAAAAAAGCATTATATCCGAGGCGCGTGAAAATTTTAACTAAAGATATGTATGTACTTCACAATAAATTTACATTACCCCGTCCTAATAACACAACAAAATATATAAACATAGTGTACTTACCAGTAACAATAAAATTTGAAACAAAATGGCTTTTATTAACACATAAATAATGTTTTGCTCGCCTTAATTATTATCACAAATAATATTCATTTCAAAATGTGGTACTTCAATCATTATTTAAGAAAAAAGTGGTCTAATAGTAGGTTTAAGGGTACACTTGTGAGTTTTAATTACTATAGCAGCTGTATAATTGTTCACTCGCTACTTCTTATAACTCTCTTGTCTGTATGAAGAACCACACGGAATCTAATATGAGGCCGTTCATCAGCTTTAAACCCACCGTTCTCTCTTACACTACCATATAAGAACTACTATACAACCAATGTGTACCTTTTATGAACTTAAGGCTGAATAATTTGTGCCCAAATCGGTGTTAAAAGGGCTGTATAGCGTGCTATAGAACTATTGTACAGCTTACTTAGGCAGCTTAAAGAATAAATGTGTATCAATTATCAACCGGTATAGAACCCCAAATGCTACTTGGGTATCCAACATTTAGTTGAAGCTAGTACCTAGTTGACGTTTCGATATTTTATTCTTAAAACATCGATGTGTCGATAATATCGAAGTCAACCTATCGATGTAAAAACATCGATGTTTTCCAGTTAAACATCGATGTTTATTCAACATCGATGAATATCGATCATCCCTAGACTAGATGTAAGTTTTAATCCTTGTAGCGAAAAAAGCGCGGGAAACGTTAAACTTGGCGGTTAATTTTTTTTTGGTTAATAATATTACATCCATATTATTAAATATTATTAATATTTATTAATATAGATGTAATTTGATTTATTTATTGATATAATTGTTTTACATATGAAAGGATCATTAAGTATTGTACTGTACAGTACCTATCTTTAATTTTGTTTTTGACTTAATTACTTAAATATTTCTTCAATTTATTGGTAAGTTCTTTAGTAGTATATATATTCTGGTGTTTGACCCTGACGACCCTGGGGGCTCAGGCCCCCAGGTGTCGAACATTGTTACTATAGAATATAATTACTCGGGAATGGAGACAGAGGGTTCCTTTCTTGATACTACTGATTGCTCAGATTCAAACAAAACAAGCAGTAAACGCAGGAGAACCTCTACAAAGATTTGTGTAAAAGTTGCACCAAAAAAAAGAGGAGGCATCATAATAAGTCTTTTATTAGTAAAAGACTTATAATGTCTCCTCTTTGTGCAATTTGCAATCCAGATCACAATTAGTTGTGCAAATGTGCACTTGTTTCTAATGCTTGTACCATTAATAATGAAAATATTAAAATTTAACCTGAGGTCCCATCAACATCAGCATCCATTAACATACAAAGTGTAACTAACACTAATTCCACCTTACATGCACCAATTGGCAGATTACTTTATCATGCATCAGATGCTACCCCATACACAGTTCATGACAAAGGATACAATTAAACCCTAATGACAACTCCTCCATTCATCCAATTCCATTCGGGTACTTCTTAAAGAAACATAATATCAAAAATATTTTGAATGGCAGTTTGAAATGAATTGGTAGAAACAGAATTATGCTTTCTTTTACCCATTTTGAAGATGCCAATGCTTTTATAAATAATTCTGCATTAAAAACAAATAATGAGAAGGTATTCATACCCGTAAATAATGTTACTCGTATGGATGTAGTGAGAGGTTGAGTCCGTTGAGTTGATTGGTCCGAAGAAGAAATTTTAAGATATATCTCTGTTCATATGGGGTGTGGTTCCATTTTAAAAGTTAGAAGGTTAAATAAAAAACAAGTTGATGATAAATCTAATTTCATTCGTATAGATACAGTGGTATTGACATTTGATGGGCAAGTTTTGCCAAAAAGGGTGTTCATGTGCTACAATCCCTTACCTGTAGATCTTTACATTTTCCCGACAAAACAATGTTTTCAGTGGCAGCACTGAAGATCTACATTGAGATTTTATATGACCATATCTGCAGAGATATGGTCATATAAAATCTCAATGTAGATCTTCCCCTCGTTGTTTTAAATGTGGCAATGGCCATTTGGTGATAGTTGTACTATTGATGATGATGATATTACATGTTGCCTTTGTTCTGGCTCACACTATGCTACCAATCGTAAATGTCCTGAATTTCATAAAGCAGAAATGCATAAAGGAGTCCATGGCAAAAAATTGTATAACTTATTCTAAAGTCCTTAGATAACACCTAAATATGTCCATCCTTCTCAGTTTAGCTTTAATAGTAATGCAAATGATGTCAATTTTATTAAATCTTATAATAAAACTGTTTTTGCTAACCCCAAGTCTCCTGTGAAGCTTAGTGAGGGATATGATAACGTAGCTCATGCTAAGTTGACTAAAGAATATGATATTCCTTTAATATGATATTCCTTCCGTTGGGGGTGGTTATGATTACAACGCTCTTAAAAATTTGACGACTTGCGATCTCATAATATTTCTTATTAATTTTCTTTCTCAATCTCCTCAATTATTGTCTTTACCGTCCAACGCTGCTTTCAAAGGTTATTTATTAAACTCAGTAAGTGGACAGTCAGTCTCTGATAACCCAGTGGAATTATCGAAGCATTAAAATTAATAATAAAATTGTAATTAGCATTATTTTTGGAAAATATTTAAACTTGTAATCAATTAAATTCTACTACCACAGATTACTTTATATTAACCTGTGCTACTTTTTTACAAAGGTATACTTTTTTTTTCCATTTTAAAAATCTAAGTAACTGTTGTGGTACTGATGTAGTGGATGTTTTTTTTCTTATCATTTTGTTTTGATTACAGATTTTTATTGCCTACGTCTACTAAGAATTCATTCGTATTGGACAAAGGGATTAATGGTTGGATATTGCCAAAATGTTTACCCTTGTTTACTCTTCCGAGTCGGATGAAGATTATAAGGTAATTATAACTTGTGCTCTAATAATTATTTTACGTCGATGTTATTAATTTTGTACAAAATTGTATTTTAATTCTATTTTTCTTACAGAGTGAAGAAGAGTTACCTGCTCCGGCGTACTTTCCTTTGACGTCGCCTCACCAGAGCCGGCCAGGGTCGTGTATGTACATTAAAGTTTTTAGAAGTCTAAGTTATCTAATATTTTGTTTAACCTGTCAACCAACCCACACATTCCAGACATAGTGGGTTTATAGTTGTCATAATGCTGCCGGGAGTCTAAGTGGCTTGACAAATTAATATTGTTGCTTCTGTTTCAGGTTGCCATCCGAACCATCCGACTTTCAGCACCAGCAACATTCTCCAACCAGAGACCGGTCGCCGCTTAGGCAAGACCACCCGATCGAGTTGTAAGTAATTTTTAGTATTATACCTTTAATTATGATCATTTTACAGTTTCATTTAGCTTGCTTTATTTGTCTGTGTCTTGTGTGGGTTAAATCTAGTAGATAAATGAAACTTAACTCCATCCCTGTTGACTGATCTAAAACTTGGTTCACACACTTTAGTTCTAATAACAATGAATTACATAAGTTTATCATTATTTAGTATCATTATGAATCCAAAATGACCACAAAATGGTGGGCCCACATATTTTTTCATTAAGATAATGAAACAAAAGGGATTGATTAGACTAGTAGAATACAGAACATGATGAAAACTACGCTACCCTGGACAGTACTACACTGCACTTACTAATGGTCTTGTTTCCATTTCAGCTGCGATGTCGTCATCAGACTATACGACGAAGGTGGTAACCTGCTGCAGCCGCCAGAGGACTCCGACTTATTTGAGACCCCGGATGCCCACGAGTTATATGAAAGAGTGAGGTTTGAGTTTGTGGATGAAGAAAGGATGGGAGGTGCTAGGCGTGCGAGCGAGAGGAGTGTGTGAAGTAGGGTCAGGGGTGTAAGACGAGGTCGTGGGCGTTCGGCTAGAGGTCGCCAGGAGGAACGTCACTGGGCAGTTGGTGATCCGCTTCACCAAATTTATGCTACCGACAATGACGTTCCTCCTGATTTGCTGCAAATGGTGATGGACGTCGTGAAGAGGCGAGAGGACATAATGAGGAGTAGAGAGAGAGAAAGGACTATGAGGTTATATGGAAGGGATGAAAGTCAGAGGATGGAAGATGATGGACAGGACATTGCTGGAAGCGATAATACGCTGCTTGAAGGGGAGAATTCTCGCTTCGAATGGTTTCCCATGGAAACCTTTCGATGCGAGGAAGAGGTGTTTGTACCTCAGCGTACCGGTTCGGTTCGTTGCCATTCATCTGCGTATGACGCATTCCGGTCATACTGGGATAATAAAATCTTGCAGCATATCGTCAACGAAACGAACCTGTATGCGACGAGAATTTCATCGGCCAGCTTTCAGTCCGAGTGGTATCCGACGAATGTTGATGAGATCATGTGCCTCTTCGCGTTCTGGATGATGCTCGGTATAATCAAGATGCCGACGGTAAAAAGTTGCTTTTCTTCGAACCCAATCCTGGAAACCGGAATATTTAGACGGATTTTTACCATGAAGAGGCACGACAATCTAACTAGAGCACTCTATTTTTCGGATGCTGATCCTTCTGAAGATGCGTCCACTTCCAACAGTGACCCTGCTACAGCCTCTGACCGACTATATCGCTTGAGACCTATTCTTGATCATCTTAACGTAAAATTCAAGGAAAATTATATATTATCTAAAGACATTGCCATTGATGAGAGCTTAACTCTATGGAAAGGAAGGTTAAATTTTAAGCAATACATTCGGTCAAAGTCTGCTAAGTTTGGGATTAAAACATTTGATCTCTGCGAAAGCAGCACAGGATACTTGTGGTCATTTATGGTATACACTGGCAAAAACACCAGTTTAGACCCATCAAATTTAATGCTTCTGAAGAGTACCGCAGTGGTACAAAAACTAATGAGTCCATTACTTAACAAGGGTCACCTATTATTTATGGATAACTGGTATAACTCGCCGCTTTAAGCCCGCTACCTTAAGCAAAACGGAACTGATTGTGTCGGTACCTTACGGCCATCACGGCAAGACGTACCTGTTTTGATAAATCGTGCTCCGCTCAAGCAAGGACAGTTCGTGGCGAGGCATTCTAGGGACGTGTGTGTGCTGGCTTGGCAGGACAAAAAACGGGTAACTTTGTTGTCCACTTGCCATGGGGCAGCGACTGGCTTGCCTAGTGTCTTGTCCAAGCTGCCCACACGTCCTCAACAATTCAAGCCTCAAGTAGTGTTGGACTACAATAAATCAATGGGAGGGGTTGATTTAAAAGACCAAATGTTGGAACCTTACTTGCTTGAGCGGAAACGATGTAACAAATGGCACATGAAACTATTTAAACGCCTTTTAAATGCGTCCATTCTGAATTCTCGCATTCTTTTAGAATCATCCAGTAATAAAAACATTGAGCATCTTACCTATCGACTAACATTAGTCGATTCCATCCTCACAAAACATCTATCGCGCTGTTCAACATATCGCCATAGGACTGTCCCACCTAATCCAGGACCTTATTTTCATCCTAGCATTGACCGCGACAAGCATTGGCCTGTTTTAATGACACAAAACAATTATGACAGTCGCACTAATCGCAAACATCGCGAACTTTGCTACGTGTGCCTCCGCGAAGGTAGGAAGACGCAAAAGACTCCCTTCAAGTGCGAGTGGTGCGAAGTTCCATTGTGTGCGGTGAACTGCTTCAAAACGTACCATTTGTCACCATCATGATTTTTTTATTTATTTATAATCATTTTCATTTATTCATAGTCATTTCCATTTATTCATCATTTTCGTTTATTCATAGTCATTTTTAAGTTTGTTTTATTTATCCATAAATAATCTTTTTCAAGGTATGAGCTATATGTTTCGAATCAGAGTGGATGTAAATGTAATATAATTTCTAATATCTTTTCTTAAATAAATTAAGTACCTACTCATGGGCGTAGCGAGGTACGGGCTAGAATGCTCACAAACCGTAACTTGTTCCATAGTTCATGCAGCATTTACCTTAGATATAATACTTGACCTTGTACATACTTATAAACGATTGAATCCTAAATTATGTGGACTGATATATGAGTAATTCTGTTTTATTTTAAAGTACAAATACACAGTGTTTGATTTGATGAGTAAAGAAGGTACATCTAATGTGAAATCATAATGTGTTGTATAAATGTTTTCTATTTGTTCTAATAAACGATTGAATACCTAAATTATGTTGACTGATAACTGACTGATTCCATTTTATTCTAAAGTAAGTACAATTACACGGTTACCTAGGTATAATGTTTAAAGAAAATTAATTTGTAAAGCCGCGTAAGACCCCGCGGGTCTTGACAATTAAAAACCGATTGAGTTGAGTCTGGAATCTGTGGCTTGACAGGAGTAAATTATATGGAACAGTCCTCATGTGTTTCTTTTATGTAGGAACGTCTGTGCCGAACAATGTTGCCAGTGGCCGACAATCAAAAGTAACACGAGACGTTAAAAAGTAACATTAGTTTTTGTCAACACTTTATTATAATCGTAACAATTAATTGAGATCGTGTGACTTACTATTCAATAAAAATAGGTAACTTGAACCTTACGTAACTTGCTTACTGAATGGGCCAGTACCCAAATTAAATAAGTTTTATTTATTTGTGTTCCTTTTTAAGAGTAAACTTTGAAGTATTACGAGACACTACATTTATACCTACTACACACGATTTTGTAGTACGACGCCGACTTGACTTTTCAATCACTTATGTTACGAAACCTTCGTAAATAAGATCGCACTATGCATTGATATAAACAAAAAAGGGAAGATACGGCATCGACGCTCGGCGCGCGTTCCGGCTCAACTATGTCCATGGGCTCACTTGGCAAAAAGTGCGTCCTAGTTGCGCTTGGAATATCAAACGAACACTTTCTCCCGGTAATTTGTTTAAATTGTGGTTGAACATTGGCTAAAATGCCGTCTTGTTCTTTTAATAAGTCTTTAAACCACTCACGGAGATAAAAAAAAGTCACTTAGTTTCACTTTTCACCCGTAAAGTATATAAATTTTGAGTTTTAAATACAAATCTACTTAAAATAAACAAACCAGCCAAAATCGCCATATTGCTGCATAAGTGGGATAGAATTATACGTATAGGCATGCGAGTGACGGAGATAGCGCGTACTCCCGAGCAACCGAGTAGTTCCGAGTCCTACCGAAAGGTAGCATTACCTGGTAGCGTTAGCATAGAAAACACATTAAGAAAATAATAAGTAAAAATATATACACATTTTATGTCATGGTTTTGTTTACGATACTGCTATTTACAGATTTTCCAAAGATGAAAGAGGATACGCCTCGTAATTTGTAAAATACTAACTTCATGCATTTATGAAAGGGATTGAACTTATAAATCAAACTGCTTAGTATACAATAATCAGTATTTATTGTGAATGACGCGATATCAACTTGTGTCATAAAACTCAGCCTGAAATAGACTTCTTAAGTAGATCTTTTTGAATTTGAACATAATAACAATATTTTTATAATAATAATAATCAACGAAGCCAAAATGCTATGAATCAAATAAAATTTTTCAAATAATATTATAGTGATATACTTATAATAAGAGGCTACTTATTTTTTTCTGATTTTGGTAAAGAGACCATTTTATAATGTATATTATTGTGTTTAAAAAAAAATCATATTGGAGACTGTTTGTACGTTATAATAAGTACTCAATTTTGTTTGATTCATAGCATTTTGGCATCGATGATTAAAAGATTGTTATTATGTTCAAATTTTTGGACATTTTATATGAATTTTTTGATTGTTTATAAAAAACCATATTGAAGACTGTTTGTATGTTATAATAAGTATTGATTAATAATTTTGTTTGGTTCATAGCATTTCGGCTTCGTAGATTAGGAATTACTATTATTTAAAAGATTGTTTTTGACCATTTTATATGTATTGTTGATTGTTTATAATCCGCCGTATCAGCCGTATCAATGATACGGGTTACAGGGACCCCCAACGTGTAAGAGCAAAAATCGTAATATATTAGGCAGTACTTTCCAAAAATAATGTGGTCCAAAAGAAAACCATCCATGGAGGGGCTACCCGAAGAACCCCCATGTATGTTTTGAGAAAATTTAGTTTTTTTTGTTAATGTGAACATTGAATAAGTCCGCTAGAATAATTATACAGTTTTTAATTCGGACTAATCTAGACAAAAATATAAACTTTTTTTATTTTGATGATATTTATATTCGTATTTTAGGAGGTTTTTACTTCGTAAACGACATAATTTTTTTCTATCTATTGGGTCAATAACCTGCAAAATATCAAGCGACTTATTCAAAGGATTCAGAAATATTATTATAAAAAGATGGTTTTTTTTTAAATATTTAAATTTCAATTTAGGAATCCAACCCATTTTAAAATAATAAAATTTTCAAATATATACGTGTATATTTTTTAAATGGATTTAGAAAAGATCTACTTATAAGAAGTCTATTTCAGCTTGAGTTTGATGACACAAGTTGGTATCGCGTCATTCACAATAAAAAATGATTATTGTATACTAAGTAGTTTGATTTATAAGTTCAATCCCTTTCATAGATGCTTGTAGTTAGTATTTCACAAATTACGAGGCGTATCCTCTTTTCTCCCCTTACCGGGGACGATGGCACTTGATTTGTGTCATCTGGACCGGTAAATATATCACCGGGCCATTAAAAACTTATTTTTCCCATGTGGCCCAGCGCCGGGCCAAGTCACCGGGCCAGATGGGATACACTCTGGAAGGCGAGCAGAGCTGCGGGTAGTTGCTACTACTTAATATACTCGGTATGGAGATATGTTGCGATCTAAATTCCAGGAACTACATCGAAACCGTGACTAAAACAGCCTCACGGAAGCTCGATGTCCTGAACAAGGTGCGTCGATTGTTCACGCCTGACCAATTATATTTGTTTCACAAAACTCAGGTCTGGTCTTACGTGGAATATTGCTCGCACTTGTGGAATGGCTCCGCCAAGTACCGCCTCGATGCACTGGACAGATTGCAGCTTCGTGCTGCCCGTATCATTGGCGATGTGGAAGTTACGAACAACCTTGAGCCTCTGCAATTACATCGAGACATTGCGTCGCTTAGCGCCTTCTAACGGCTATATCACGAAGAGTGCTATGAAGAGCTTTTTGAGCATAACCCACCTTCCCTCTTCCTACTCAGGAGCACGCGTGCAGGCCTTCGGAGTCATCAATTCACTGTCTCCACCTTAACATCACGCAATAATAAATTTAGTACCTTGTTTCTTTGTCGTACTTCCAAAACTTGGAATTATTTGCCGGCACATGTGTTCCCTCCCTCCTATAACATAGGTTCCTTCAAAACAAACAAGCAACTTTTGGACCGGCAAGGTGGAGTCGGTCAGTGTCTAAACTGCACTAGCTGTAATAATTACAAATAAAGAAAGAAAACGATGAAAAAAATGTATGCTCCAAGCGAGAATCCCACGTCTCCTGGGCCCTGGGGTCCAGCCAGACTAGCACTAGCTGTCTTCTCATAATATTATAGACTCTTCTTTCCGCTTAACATCAGGTGGTGTTGAGTCATTTGCCGTACTTTTTATATAAAAAAACAACGCAAAATATACAGGGTGTTCCTGTCAATACGACAATAAATTAAAACATGGGCTATATTAGTTCAAAGTAATGGTTTACCACTTTCAAAAACATCTTATTTATTTGATAATTTCATGACATTTGTATGAAATATTATAACATTGGCTGCATTATTTCATAAAATGTCCTGAATTTATCAAATTAATAAGATGTTTTTTAAAAGTAGGAAACCATTTCTATGAATTAATATAGTCCATGTTTTAATTTATTGTCGTATTGACAATTTTCAACAATTTTATTAATGCTAAGATTAGTCACTAATGCTCATAAAATATTATTAAAATTCCTAATTAAAATTATAGTATGCTTTCACAGTTTAAATGATTTTAAATAATTTGGGAATGTTTACAGTCTAAAAGCTTTTTGTTCTTACTATAGTAAAATTAATATTTTAAGTAAAAAAAAATAAGTTTCTTATTTCGTAAGATTGTTTGTTGACGGTACCGCAGTACGAAGAAGGGGAGGTGGGAGACGAAGTCGGGAATTCCCTTTTGTAATACTATACACTAACAGTCGTCTCGCTTGCACTAGGCAGTCAAGGGCGTTTATCTATCTCTGTTACCTGATTACCGAGCTTCATGCGTATTTAGAAATAAATGTTGCTGTGTGCGGACTCGTGTGTATGTAGTGCACGCAGCCCGTTTTTCGACGATGAAATGCTTAGGCGTACCGTATCTTCCCTTTTTTGTTTATATCAATGGCACTATGCCTACTTTTTTACTTTTATCGCAGGCATCTTTTTAGAAATCGAGTCTCGTGATAGTGTAATGTACTACGATATGACCCCCGCAACCCTCGATTGCCAAATTTTATTTTGTTATTCTGTAAAACTCGGTATCTATAAGCTGGTGATGACAAGAAGAAAAAAAAAGTTATGCGTTACAGCTTGCTCTTGGTGTAATTCATCCGCTAAATAATAATGGAGATATATAATATGGCCTGTCAATTTTGTACCCCGCTGCCCACGGCCAGTAATTTTTTGGCTGTGCCTGTGATCCATAACTATTCGTAGGAATATTTCTGGTTATACAGCATTGTTTGCGATGTCCACGGCGAGCTTCTATTGTAGAAACAGTGATTATAAGTATTATAACCAACTCGATTATGCACGCCATGTTATTTGCCATCTGAAAACAAAGTCTGCATTAAACCTTGTTTTTATTAAAATAAAAGGAAATACTCTAGTCCCGATACTACGTTTCTCTTTACAGGGTAGGTACAATTATTTTGAAAAGACCAAATGGCCCAAAACCATCTAAAGATCACATTAATTCACGATTCCCGAACTGCTACCTTATTAAAACTTAGTGTGTGTAGGGGATGCTCTCGAAAACAGTAATACGACTTGTTAGAAAATAAAATAAATATCGCGAAATAAAATCTACACAACCTGTTTGTATGGAACAGCTAATTATTTTTTGAGATTTTTAATTTATTTTCTTACAAGTTGTGTGGTCAAAGTTACGCAAAAATCATGTATGCAGGAGTTGTTCTCCTTAAGTTCTAAAAAATAGTCCGCGACACTTCCTATCTTTTGAAATTGACATACCATAAGAATTTTTTGTAGTAAGATAATGTCAAATACCTACCCTATGAGATAGCTTCTAATCTATTATATCACAGTCTTTCATTACGGTAAGTTTTTCTTAAACAATTGTAAACTATAAAAGTAATGGTTAATATTCTGTACCTATGTAAGTTACTACTTTAATGTACCTTATTGCTACTGCCTACCTAGGTACCTGCAACAAATATGCTACGTATGTGTTGAAAATATTAAATGCCTTTATAAATAGACTAATATTCTTAAGTAGCCTAGTACTTTTATGCCATATATTTTTATGACATGTAGGTATTTTTTAAATACCTAATTACTATACCTATAGTGTACCTATATGTTTAAATTTATTCTAAGCACGCTGGATATTATTGTCATTCGAAGTGAATTGTAATAGTATTTAGGTTAATAAGTATTGAAAACTGTGATTTTTAAAGGTTATAAGAAAGTTATGTTATTACTAATTTACCTACAAGAATCTTTGTAACTGTACATTTTTACTCTGCTCTGGAATAAAACTATAGTTGTTATTATTATTATTAGGTATTTCATTATTAAACAATGTTGATTGTTATCCTGGGTGGATTCACATTCCGCTCTTGGAAATGTATTTTTCCTTGTCTAGACATTTTTAAAACAATTATTAGAATGTTAAAATAATTTTAAGAGATAAATTGTTAATTGAAAAAAATTTGAATATTGATGATTTTCACAAATCTAAACAAGTTTTTCTAATAAACCTAGGTACTCTAATTATAAATTGTTTCATTCGATAAAAACATGTCTACTAGTCTACTTGGTGGTAAGCCCGTGTGTAGGTAGTAGGTACCACCGCCTTTCATATTTCAGCCGTTACACATTTCGCTGTGTTTCGAATTGAAAGGAAAAGGTAGTCAGTGTAATTACTGGTGGATGGTGTTAGATAGATGATTAATGAGGCCGGGAGAAACTTAAAATTTTCTATAAGTATGATATTAATTTATCAAATATTTAATTATAATGTTTGTAGATTTTGCAGGATGAACAATAAGTACCTATCTAAGTGTTACAGGCTAGTCCACAAGAGAATGTAGGTATTTGGATTCTCAAGGTACCTATTTCGGTTCTGACGGTAAAGAGCGGGCAAGGTCTTCTTTAGATGACAAACACAACACCAGCTTAGTGGGGGACTTATCCCCTTAGCAATTTGCGCTGCTGTTACAAGTTTATTAGCGCTGGTGCTATTCTGCGAGTAACTAAATCGACGCTTGATTAAGTTCCTCGCCGAATGATTAATAGTACCGTAGTGGCACCAGTTATCGACACTAAGAGTCATGCACTACATTTTGTTACACAATTGTCATATTTGACTTGATATTGACTTACTTTTTGTTATTTGCGGTAGTGTATAATACTAATGAATAATTGCATCTATGACATTAACGTATTTATAAATACATTTTGAGAAAATAATGAAAACATTTTTCACACTGAAAACTCCAGTAATCGACAGTCAAAATCCATTGATCGACACCCTGTTATCGAAATGCAACCCAATTAACGACACTCAGTTATCGAGATGTTAACCCTATTAACGACACTCAGTTATCCACACACATAATTATTGTAATTATTATTAGCAAAGTTTGTGGTCACGTGAAAAATAAGAAATCAGTACCTACTTTAAGTAAACAACCTTTAATAACAAACAGTCTGAATGATAATACCCAAGGTAACCTATCGTTTATCTCTTTCAAAGTCTCTTTGTTTCTTTTTACGTGAAGTTGAGGTGGTGGTACCTAGAACTAAAAATAATGAACACGTTGCTTATTTTACTGTCGTAAAAAATTAAGTGTCGATAACTAGGTATCTGTCGACTACTGGTTCCACCACGGTATTATAGTACTAGTTGAATATTTACGCGCCTAAAGGTGGTTTTCCACCAGAGACGAGATTTAAAATTTGTATGGCAAATTTTTAATCCTCGCCTCGCGCATCTTTGGTGGAAATAGTCAGGATTGACGAGGATGTGCGAGGCGTGAATTGAAATATTTGTTTGTGTAAAAATTAACCGTATTGATTCCGATATAGAGTATAAATTAACTCTGCAACAGAAACACGCTTATCGCGATAGGTTTATTGTTGTGCTCAATCATCTCGCGCGAGCTCGCGCGGGCAATTTTTAGTGGAAAAGGGTCAGTGCGATTTCAATTCTTGTCTCGCCTCGCCTCGTCTCGCCTCTGGTTAAAACTACCTAATTGTAGTTTAAAAAGCTACAAGCACTTACTTTTCAATGACCAGTTTCAGTGACGGTGTTCTTCCTGTTAATATTGGTGGATTTTTATTATAATAGGCAATTGGTTTTTAGATAATATAATTTGCAAGAGTGTTAAATTGGCTCCACGTTAGTTCACGACCACAGAACATAGAAAGAGGTTTCACGACCACCGCCTACAAATAAGGTATATAAAACTGGCGAGTGCGTTTTACGAATGTTACGATACGACTATTGTATTGATACGCCTACTACCTAGCTAGTAGCTACTCAATGTCAAAATAGAAAAAAAACAATTCGTTACAAAACGTTTATTAAAAGTACAAAACGCTACTTTGAGGTTCATTCGTAATCTGTCTTTGAGAACCTAGTATTAATTTGCTTCTTGAAATCTGTCATCGTTACTCTTCGTTTCTTTGACTCTTCTGAACTCTGATGATCGAATTCAGACTTCCTTCCAATCTGCAACCAATCCTTTGCCTTATCTCTTTTGATTTTTTTCTGGTAGACCACGTACCCGTCCTTCGTTACGTACGACACAACTGGTGTTAGGACTTGCCGTCCTTTCTTCCCTCTGGAGGACGTCTTTCGCTTTGAAGCTCTAAAATCAACTTCTGACGAAGATGATGAGCTTCCCCAATCTTCGGAATCGCTTGAAGAAGAAGAATCCCTGTAGTATTTCTTCTTTTTAACATGCCTTTTCCTTTTGTATTTTCTTACTGGGGCCTTATTGTTTCTGGCGTTTTGAGAATAGTAAGGCATGACGACCACTGGAAGCTTCGGTTGTGGTAATGCTATAGGCATGGGAGCAGAGATATCTGAGGGTGGTAGCATACCTGACATCTGTCCAGGAAATCGCATACCTGCAGCCCCTGGGAAAAGCATTGGTGGGCCTCCAGGATAGCTCATTGATGCAGCGCCAGGGAACTGCATTGGAGCCATCATTTGTAAAGATGCGTGATGGAAGATACCCAGTAATGCAACAGTTATTTGAATTACGGTCGACATCTGAAATATTTTCAAAAAAAATGTTGTCAAAACGCTGCACAAGCGTGACCATGAAATTATAACTATTAGAGATAACTATCGCCCTATCGCCTCTGACGGTTGAGACACATGGCGCTTGTAATGATTTTCGCCGTATACATGGTAAAAATTTTAAGGAGCATAGTCATTACAAGAAACTGTAAGAAACGATATGTCCACAAAATCATCAGAGCACCTAAAAGTTTAGGTCCAAAGATTTTCAAAATTTTTTCAGGTGACTAAAGGTAGTGATTTAAAAACGATGATAAAATGTACTATCGAAATGTTGATTATGTTTCTGTTAGATATTACAATACTGTTTACTTACCATGCAACATGGGGGACGAAATTAAAACAAGAATATCCGCACGAAACGACCGATGTATTGAATAGTAAACACGGTTTGTGTTCAATAAATAGCCACTGGAATTGGTTGCAGGTTTCGCACAATAGGTTTTGGAAAATACAAGTTATGTAATTTTCATTGTGAGGTAACTTGAGGGGTTATTTCAAAAATATCTTAACTTAGTAGTTAGGTACTTGAACAACTTAATGGGATAAAATAATCTATTAGTTGGTTTTGCTAACTGCAAATATTAACTGAATACCAATTATTTTTATTTTTATTCGTTTAAGCATTTAGAAGGTATGGGCTTTAAACTTTTAAAGAAAACCTGTTACACAACAAAACACACTAATTTCAACAATCGACTCCATTGTGTGGCAATTACATAAAGGTTAGCATTGTACAGGAACCTCTATTGTTTTTTTTATCTGCACGTGGTTTAAGCCGTTTACAAAAACCTCCGCCGTTACAGATTTGGATGCATTTACAGATTAGAGAGGAACTTGAAAGCACCTAACGGAGATTGTGTTGGTGCCAAAGCACGCTACAGAGAGTTTTAAAAACTCTCATCAGTATCCAATGGATTACACTAAAATTGGTGTCACTGAAAACTTTTTATAATGATGAATATCCTCAGCAAAATAATTTTGATTTCCGTAAGTTTCACGTTGACAAGATCCAATGAACCTGAGCTACCACCGTGTCCAACTAACGTTCAGTTCTTGCCTCAAAATTTGCCAATGCATTGTCGGATGCCACGAGATGCGAAACTCCCTGGACCGGTAGGAGCACAGATGCTGCAGCTTCCACCTTTTTTCCAAACACCTGCACCCCCCGACAAATTGCCCAACCCTTATCCAATGCCGTTTCCACCTGGTCTACCTGGACCGATGCCAATGATGCCAGTGCCAGTGCCTCCTAGCCCATCGCCTAAATTACCAGTCATTGTCATGCCATTCTATTCCCCAGATCCATCTTACAAAAATCCACACGAACATGGAGGCACTGACAGAAAAAGAATAGTTGATATCTACAGGAGACCTAGACCACCATATCCTCGTTATGACACAGACTCTAGTAGTGATACTGATATGTCATCGGATACATCTAGTGGATCATCATCGGATGGCCGAGGATGGTGGAAATCGAGTAGAGGATTTAAAAGGAACGCTAGAAGATTTAATAGAAGACACAAACCCAAGAGAAGAAAACATAGAAGGAAAGAGCTGCTGACACCAGTGTTGCAGTACGTGACAAAAGATGGTTATGTGATTTATGAGAAGAAAATATCAAAAGATGAGGCTAAAGACTGGTTGAACGTGAAGAAAAATACCGCAGATGAGAATGGACCCCAAATACAAGAGGATCCAAACAACGAGGTAGAATTTCATGAACCAGTAGATGAATTTCTGGAGGCTGAATCCGTAACGGAGACAAGAGGAAAAAATAGAGAAGAACTACTTGATATGATAACCCAGCAACCTTCGACCCGTAAGCATCATCCACATAGACTGAAAATAAAACAACACCATCACAATGAACCTAAAAAGGAAAAAGCAGTATCATAAGTGGTTGCATTAGTCGATTTAAGTAGGTATATAATAATACGTAGGTAGTTAAGTAACGGAACTTTTACCCATTTGTATATTATTACATTTTGTACTTATTTTTATTATTAAAAAGCAAATTTATTCATTTTGTTTTTAATTTGTTTATCATTCATGTGCCATATTGTATCACTAATCAACGGAGATAAAAATGAAGCTTTATACACACAAACAAATACATAAATGTAGAGAGGTAAATAGCGGTACTCTTCTTCTTTTAATTTTATGGCGAAGACGAATAGTTGTAAGTTATTACCTATCACTTGAATTTAGAATTGACCGGGATAGCACCCCACCCTACAGAATACCAAAACTAATAATTTTAGTGTAGTGTTCTCGCAGTGAGAAAGGTGGCTGCACTCTTGGAGGAAGTATTATGTTGGGAGCATATCTTACAAGACGAATCCCCCTGGATTCGTCTTGTAAGATACTGTTGATGTTGTTGCTTTCTCTTTTTTTTTATTATATACAACTAGATGACAAACAAGCTGACGGCCCACCTGGTGGTAAGCGGTTACCGCCGCCTATAGACACCTGCAATAACAAGGAAAAGCACTTGATCTTGCAGGTGCGTTGTCATTCTGAGGCCTAAGATGAAATGCCGTCCATGCCCAGTAATTACACTGGCTACCTTTCCCTTGAATCCGAAACACAGCGAACTGTTTCACGGCTGAAATAAGAAAGGCGGTGGTACCTACCCAGGCGATCCTACATATGGGTCTACCACCTAGTAAAATCTCTTGATTTTATAGGTTAGGCAGCGAGTGAGTAACACCTGAAGTGCTGCGAGCGGCTACAGTAGCTAACTGCATACCATCAGTAGGGCCGGTGACGATGATGAGTTTGGTTTTTACAGTAAAAATTAAAAGAAAAATTTTGACAGCTGAGAACGGTCACTTGATCCCACGCTTTCTAGTTAAGTTCTGACGCTGCTGGAACACGACGCTACACAGTATTATTTAGCTGCGATTTGCTGATAAGGGAGGTGCTTTACGACATTCAGAAAAGGGCCAACATTTGGGAGTCAATACATCTATAGGCACAGTCGACCACAGTAGGTAGTAGCTGAACACTTTAGTACCATGTCACACCTACTATTGTGCTCGCACTTTTTAGTCGCTACCTTACTATACGTGCGCCATAGCTATTGTGATATAGTGCTAAAGTGTTCAGCTAGTTGAAGTTTAAGTTTAGCAAAATAAAATTATGCTCGACTTAGACTAACCCCTTATTCTCAACTGTCGGATCACGCATTCGATTTGAAAAGTCATATCCCGTCTCGGTTTGACACACCGCGATAAAAAGTGACAAGTATAGTTTCCGATATTCGAATCCTTTCCGACAGTTGCGAATAAGGCGGCAGGAACTCCAAAAGATAATCCTGCTACCATCACAGTAAGTCCCACAGAATACTTTTGTAAGTCCTCACGTGTTGCCTGCCCTCAAAAATTCAAGATATTAAAGTTCAAAATCAACTTAAACTTTAATATCTTGATAAACCAGACAAGTTAATAATACTACTTGATACAATTGCTTCACCAACATGCCCTCTCAATCTAGAGTCTTGACTGTAAACTAGAATTACATAGTAGGTATATAATACAGTAACAAATAGAACAACAAAAAATAAATAATGTGGTAAAACACATAGGCATTTTGCATTACCTATCATTAGTATTTCATGACACCTAAAGATATGTCATCAATATCACAATTGGTATTATACCTAATTAGGCATTTAGGAGGCATTTTATAGTTCTGAATTTATGTTAAATAGCATGTAACAGCATTAGTTTGTGGCAAATTTAGTACATAATGACGACCGGCTGGCCGAGTGGTCTGTACCCCAGGCTACTCGGTCAAGAGGTCCCGGGTTCGAATCCCGGTAAGAACAAATGTTTGTATGATGAGTACGGGCATTTGTTTACGAGTCATGGATGTTTATATGTTTATTTAGTATATTTCTAATATTTATATACATATTATTATCATTATTTCTCCGTTATCCAGTATCCATAACACAAGCTCTTAATGATGCTTACTTTGGGCTAGGTAATAGGTGTGAGTGTATAAATATTATTATTATTATTATAATGAACATGCTGTGAACACCATTTAAGGGTAGTATCCACATTATCTTGAACAAAACTGTTAACCTCTAACGTTACAAATGTACCGATAACTATCTGTTCGTGTTGCAAATAAATAAATAAATTGAATCTTCAATCGTAGCATCACATAGTTCCATTATAAAATTTTCCAAATAAGAGCATTAAAGCCACATCTTCTGCCTCTGTAAGTCTGTAGTCGATAGTGAAATACAAGTTTGTTTCTTACTTACAAAAGAAATTACATTGTTATCTAACTTAAAAATCTTCAAAATTTGTCCAATAGGTGTCAATAAAACCATACAATTTTAACTGATTTAATTTCTTTTAAATTTCAAGCGTGCTTTTTAAATACCATAACACTATTTTAGCACAAGTAAAGTGCTCCTGTGAATAAGCGTGTTTATAGCCAGAGGTGAAATGTGTTTATAGCCTGTGAATAAGTGTGTTTATAGCCCGTGAATAAGTGTGTTTATAGTCAGAGGTGGAGTGTGTTTGCAGCCTGTGAATAAGTGTGTTTATAGCCAGAGGTAAAGTGTGTTTATAGCCTGTGAATAAGTGTGTTTATATCCATAGGTGGAGTGTGTTTACAGCTTACGAATAACTGTATTTATAGCCACAGGTGGAGTGTGTTCACAGCCTGTGAATAAGTAAATAAGGACAAAATACACACTTTGCTTCAATTTAAATACAAATTACAAAATACAGCCTGGTGTTAGGTCATGTAAAAGGTATAGAACTAATCTAGCCCGGCGTATTAACAGCAAAAGAATTTTCTTTTCTTTTATGAACGCTAGATTTTTTTTGTACTTTTAGACTTACAGCGCTTTATTAGGGCATGAATACTAAAGAAAACAATCTTTCTGAGTCCTGCACCCGTAGCATGTTCTGTGGACAAAATCTCTGTCAACATTGTAACTTCCTCTGTGGTCTAGTGGTTGAGACCAATTACTCTTTGGTTGAGACTACCTACGTCAGATCTAGAGATCCCGGGCTTAATTCCCGTGGGGGCAGAAAATTTCTGCTTGTATTGGTTGATAGGACTTTTCTAAGTAGGTACGCCTGGCTAGCTACCACTGTCATACCTGCCGCCATAACAGTAATATTACCAACATTGTTGTGTTCCGGCAGTTCTGTTGGAGTTAAGATAGCCAGTTCCCCTGTAGTTGAAGAAACCGGGTGTAGCTTGCTTCCATCTTCGGTCTTATCATTACGATCAGGCGTATCATTGCTGATGTAGAGGCCAAGAACAGCCTAGAGCCTCTGCAATTGCGTCGAGACATTGCGTCGCTTAGCGCCTTCTATCGGCTTTATCATGGAGAGGGTTCTGAGGACCTTTTCTACCTCATCCCACCTTTCCCCTTCTTACTCAGGATCACGCGTGGTGGTCCTCGGAGTCATCAATTCACTGTCTCCACCTCAACATCACGTGCAAAGAAGTTAGTAACTCGCTTCATTGTCATACCTCCAAATTCTTTTTCGGCATATGTGTTTCCTCCTTCCTATAACATGGGTTCCCTCAAAAAAGGCGTGAAAAGGCACCTTATGGGTCGGCAAGATGGAGGCGGCTAGAACAGTGTGTTTCAAGCTGCACTAACTGTTTTCGCATATGGACTCTTCTTACCTATTCACATCAGGTGGTATTGAGTTATTTTCAGTGCATTGTATAAATAAAAATCTTTGCGACCGTAATTCGAATTTGAAACCTTGAGTACAGATAAAATATTTCCCATAATTGTGTTCTGATTGTTCAAAGTGTGCGGGTAAATCTTTTTGTTTATGACTACATAATACACAATTGTTTATGTAACACATTCACCTGGAGTATAAAACTGATTTACAAACATGGGAGTTAGGACATTCTCGAACATAATTTATTGATCATTAGCACCATCATGATTTTGGTAATTATAATTTCTGAAAACAATATTTCAAACGTTCAAATCTATATGTACCTTTATCTTCATTATTCATATAGATTTGAAAGGTGTTTCCAATTTGTCTTATTTCAGATGAACAGATTATGGATATTGTCAGCAACATTTCTGTATTCAATTCAGCAGTTGGATTGCCAAATAGCGCTTTCAGCATTACCACTATCGTTTTTAAGTTTGCCAGATTTCTCACCGTTCAAATTATTTTTCCCAGAAGATGAAGGAATATGGTATACAACAACAGAGAGCGTACCCTTAGCTGTTCCAATTCCAGTGTCTTTACCAGTCCAAATAGCGGTACCACCTGCTCCTATTCCCTCCTTCTGTAAGGGTAAACCTTGCCCAGCCTGCCCTCCCTGTCTTTGTGCTCCTGCATGTACTCCAGCCTTCTTCTCTTACTGCTCTGGCTGTCACCAGAAGTGCAGATGCCGCAGCATTAACGATGTCCCTGAACCTTTACCCCCGATCCCACCCAAACCCTTGACTGGATCAGTATTTGCGATGCCAGCACCTTTACCTCCTGCTAACCCAGTGGCGATTATACCGTATAATGCCTTTCAGTGGTCTATCAAAAGTTTATAATAAAGTGCACACTGAAATAGGTTTAAAATAGAAAAATCGTACTGTTTACTGATATTGTAAAATTGTTTATAGTTTTTTTATTACCATTTATTACCATACCATTAAAAAAAGATATCAAATTAAAAAGGACTTTTATCTCATACCGGACCTTAATCCAATTAGTTAAGTTGAAAAGTTACGTCCCACAATTATAATAATATTCGTATGTTATCATAAAAATTTAAATACATAGGGTTTAGTTAGGTTACACCCAAGAACTAAACTAGAAAGGCTATTATTCTCATTACAATGCAAGTAATATGTTAGGTATATGTATAAATATTTTGTGAATGTGCATGTAGGCACTACTTGTATCAAACCCCTTTCAGCGTTAACCTATTAAAATTTTTATGGCTAACAAAATGAATGCGTGTCATAAAATTACGAAATTTTCAACATTGAATTAGTTTTTCTTTTTGCTCTCGCCACAATACACGGGATTATGTAACAAATACGACGGACGTATGAAACTCATTTTCAATCATGATATTTACAAAGAAATTTTATTGACACAGTATGGTTTTTGTAAGTACCTATTCAAGTATCATTTTACACAAAATTTTATCTTGTTTTATTTGATCTGGGTTTCGTTTCAGACCGCAAACAAGAAATGGATGACAGTCGCCGTCGTCTTGCATCTATTAAAACAACTTAATTCACAAATAGCAATGTATCCTCCAATGTTTGCATTACCTCCAGCTATACACATGGCTGTGGCGTTACCGATCTCTGATGAGATCAAGAGGAAATCCACTACAATAACAACTACTACAACGACGGAAAGGACTTTAACTTTTGCTGTACCGGTTCCGGTGCCGATGGCTGTACCTATGGCGGTGGCAGCACCACAATCGGCATCACCATGCTTCAAGCCAGACAAAGTACAATGTGCCCCAATGCCGATGCCGGGACCTTCATATGGTGTCCCCGTCCCCATACCTGCTCCTCAACCCGTAGTTATCGTACCTTTCCCTCCAATGCAACCACGAATACCAAGACCAAGACAAAATAGAGTAAAGCACTACTTTTCTGCCAAAAGACGGCCTATTTCTGAGTCTTGTGAAAGCAGCAGAAGTAGTGTTAGCGACACTTCTTCTGAGTGGTCTTATCCCAGGTTACTTAATAAACAGAAAAGGTTCGGTCGAAAAGGTAAGAAGCACACGTTTATTAGAGGTAACCGTAGACGAAACTTCAAGTTCAACAACAAAGATTTAAGTGAAAATGGGTTTGTGAGACCAGTCCTTACTTACATTTCTAAGGATGGAGATGTAAAGATAAAAAAACGAATAAGTCATTCGGACGCACAAGATTTGCTCGATGAAGAAGAACCTAGTAGGAAAGCGAATGTTCAAAGAGTGCAAATAGTATCGAGAAAAGATTCTAGAGAAAACTCGAGAACTTTGGATATATCTAACAGTGACGATAGTTCATCGGATTTAAAACAAAAACACATTGTTTTAAGAAAAGGCACGTTGAATCGGGTTTTAAGTGAAGGTAAAAAAGAAATTATTTTCAAACCTCCGGCTGATAAGAAAATCACTAATCTGTCAGTATCGTTTCAGGTTGTATAAGCTTTTGATAATATTTCTATTTAACTGATACTTTTTTTATTACATTAAAGCGTTTAAAAAACAAAACACAGTTTCTATTTCTTCATTAGTAACTTATGCAACTTTCACAATAGCGCTACACAAAACAGGTGTTTGTTACATAACAATTAGGCACAACCTTTCATAGTTGGAGATCCACAGTAAAAATGGTCAGTTTATGCGTTTTCTGTAAATTGAACAGTCATGCGAGATTTACGCCTTTTAGGTTGTTGTATACTGGGTGTGATTTATAAAGTTTATACAATACCTATCGATACTGACATATCGTTCCTTCAGAAGATTTCGCCAGTGGATAATATAATTCAGTCTTCGTTGTCAGAGTTATTCAAGTCAGCTAAAGAGGACAAGTCCAAGAATCAGGTATGCTGTGCTACTGGTATGTGTGTGTGTCCGTATCCAGCTATGCCTGTGGCTGTTCCAGCTCCTATTCCTCCCCCTGGAATACAATCTCCTATCATAGTCCAAGCAAGGACAGTATTTGAGCCAGTGATCCATGACCACCCTTCACTTTACGAGATCCAAGATATAATTAGGAAGGATAAAGAGAGGAAGACGAAGCATTGTTACCGAAGTTTAAGTGATAGTGATTACAATGATAGTACGAATTCTGATGACACTTCTATCGAATATTATGATGACTTTTTAACATTAAAAAGAAGCAAATAAGTAACAAACGATTGTGAAAGAAAATAAGAAGACTCGATTACTTTGTAAAAAATATTTATAGTTTAATCACAACCCGTATAAAAACAAGTCTTACCTATATTTTGTACATAATCAATCATTAAACAATTCACCACTAAAATAAATTCTAGCTTTTAATTAAGTACATAATTTTCTATTACCCATTTAACTTTCTTATTACCGCATACTGATTCTGATAGTTTTCTTACAATACAAATAGGTCTTGACAGTGTGACCAAGCCTCATTCACAACAGACTGTCGGAAAAGATTCGAATTTCGCAAACTCGATACCTGTCACTTTTTATCACGATGCGTCAAAGCGAGACGGCATGCGACTTTTCGAATAGGATCCGTGGTCCGTCAGTTTCTGAATAAGAGGGCGAATCCAAAATCAGGTACAGACGACAGCACATCAAGTGTAATAGTTGCACTACGAAAGCCGCCTCTATTACGAACGTAGTAAGGGCAGTCTCAAGGTCAAAGTATTACAGTTGATGTGCTGTCGACTGTACAGTTAAAACTAAATTATACTTATACATGGCAACATTTAAAATTACTATACAGAGTGTTAAGTTTATCACAGTCGATTCTACAATAATATTGATAGGTTTTAAGTATATTTGCAGATTTAAAAAAATATTTTGCCAGTTAGGCTATTTGAAAAATAGTTTAAATGTATTTTTGATAGATTTTAAGTATTCACAATAGAAATTTAGTTGGTAATAAATGCATGTTTACAATTTTTTCCTAATCCAAAGAAGATTCACAAAAAAATCTAAATTTGGTATACCTATTATTTTATGTAAGTCTTGTTCACTGCTATAAATAGAAAGGCGTCTTTATCTCATACTTGATAAGAAACTATAGTTTTCAATTATAATATTATTATCAATATTGTGTCATAATCGCATACGCTCGGAAATCTTTGAAAAATATTGAGGATAAAACCGCGGGCGGGATTCATATGGTTTTCCCAAGTTCACTATAGATCGGTGGATCAGTCACCCGGATTGCGAATTGTGCAATCGTGATATTGAAAAACATGACTTTTTCTGGACCAGATAATTTTTTCGTGAAGCATAAATAAATCGATCAATTCGAATTTGAAAGTAGCGACTTAATGACAGCATTTTGTGGTAAGGAGAAGATATCTTTGAGGTAACAGAGCGTCTAAGTTTTGTATACATAGCTCATCTTTCTGTTATAAATCAACAAACACCTCTTTAATATTTACATCAATGTGCATTTTCTTTAAAACTTAACTATTTAACATTTAAAATATGGTGTCAACTCCATCATAATCCGAGGAGAGGTATTGAAGACTTGATGCCTGACTTGTCCCCTTCGGGCATTTGGAAGACGATGACGTCCCTAGAGTATATCCAGTTAGTGAGGAACATTCGAATGCAGTATACGAAGGTCAGGATACCAGACAACAAGAGGAATGCCAGAAATGACCAATAACAGTGCGGTACTATAACGTAGAGCAGGTACAAGTCAAACTTGACTTGTTCTTTAAGGTCTGGTAGTACCTGAAAAATAAAACGTTTAATAATTAAATATCGGTTAATATTATTATTTTAAATAAAGAATTTCTATCTATCTCTATCTATTTTATTTTGTTGGTTGTCTTAAAATTATGAAAAACTTTTACTTATTTCTTTCATCAAAGTATTTTATTATCAGAAACTTACCATTTTAAAATAGCCCAGGGGTACTACTATATCCGAGAAACGGCCCGCCTCTTCATTAAACTCGATCTTCCTTACAACCACGTTCACTTGCACGGAGAAATAAGTTTTCAGCACAATACCAAGTTTCTGAAAGCAATAGTCTTTTTAAAATGGCCCGTTCTGTCCACCAAAATAAATCATGCCGTAACTTCGACGGCAACTTAAACAATATTGATTTTGAATATGGCTTCCATCATGTTTATGCGATCCGTTTCTTTAAGTTTGATGCCATTTAAAGATGAAAATTAAAAATCTAAAACTAAAAATTTACATCTTTGGACTCACAGGTTCTATAATGAATGAGCTTCCACATTTTTCTTCGTCAGGTTCCAAGCCCTCAATTCGTTCCAATAATGATGGGTCACCATATAAGAAGTGAGCATTAGACAAGGCTAGTGGCAGTCCTATAATTAATAAGAAAAATGAATATTAAAATAACGGGTAAACATTATGGATTACATTTACAAATGCTAGATATAAAGTATTTACTCATTGCCAGGCTTAAAGTGAAAAAAATAATCTCAAATATTAATGCTAACATTCCCAAAACAATACAAAATATCAATCTTAAAATCATCACTAGGAGAAATTTGATGAGAACTATAAAACGTAGACTTACTGTAAAGGCATGAGGAGAGATCAGAAATGCCATTGATGCATATGCCTCTAGTACATAGGCACTCAGTATCATTGTTAATGTTAAAGGCCTCTTTACTCATCTTGTAGACAAGCCCTGGAATGGTATCATTAATGTATTCCATGGCCTGGAACTCAAGCGGCAGGAACCGGCAGAGAACATTCCTGAAGATCCTAATTGGAGCACCAGCTGGAAAGTCCGTGGGATAAGCGATGCCTTCATAAACATCAGTGAAGGTGTTACATTTTGTTCTAGAATAAGGAAAAAAAATAAGTTGAAATAAGTAATAGGCTTTATAGGCAACTAAAGATTTAACGAACGGGAGACTCAATTTCAACTCTAAGGATTGATTACTTACTGATGCAGTTTATGTGAAAGAAAGATCAAAGCATTACCTACATTTAAAAAGTTGTGCAAGTCTCGCAACCCAGTTCTTAAACTACAAAAAAGTTTTGAGATGTGTTAAATAAACGCTAGTACCTATTGCACGTTTATTATTTTAAAAAATACACTTTTTAAAGACTTTGCGAAGTAACTGCAAAATTGTCAAATTTTTCTATCTTCTACTTTTCAACATCAAGGGACAAACGCAGAATGACTTTCAGCCAACCATGAGCAAATTGGTATTTTTTTTGGTCTGGAAATCGATGGGGGAGGTATTTGTTCAGCAGCGGACATCATAGGCTGATATAATGATAATGGATACGAATTACTTAAAGAGTACAGTAATGTGTTCTATAGAAATTTGTTTATAAATCCGTATAGATTTATATTATAAACAAATTTCTATAGAAAACATCTTTTGAATCATGGTAAGACTTGTTGAAAGCAACATTTAGTAGGTAGTATTAAATTGTTTTATTTTTTTATTTATAGTTAGGGACAGTACACAGCTCAAATAAATCATATTTACAATTTGATGTAGGTACATTTTGTAGGCCAATTAAGACTATCCAACATATTACAATAATTATTAAGCTCTACTTATACTACACTATTGTCTTAAGTAATTTCTCTTTTTATTTATACTACCAATAAAGAATATAGGACAGTAAGAACCTCTTATCCAGATCTTCATAATCCCAAGCGTTGAGTCCATGGAATCCGTTCATTGTTTTAATTAGGAACCTGTCTTCGTGGCTACGACCGACTTCTAAACGGTATTCAATAGTGTTATCGTAGAGCTGAAAAAAAAAATTAAAACGTTTTAGTAAGATACAAACATGATTGTAGTACGCGTGTAGCACCTATCATAATATTTATAATCATATGGAATAGTAGTTTGTAGCCAATTGCCACATGAAGTATGACCCTACTGGCGACATAGTGCCTCTTTAGAACATCGCCGCCAAGAAAATAACTCCTTTACGAAGTAAAGCTGATAGTGGAATATTGTAGAATAAATAAAATAAATTGAGCCATTGCTTCAAAGATACTTATTGCTTTTACCTACTGTTCGAATGCTGAGGTAATAGTTTACCGTCATATTATATTATATTACGCTTATTTCTCATTACTTGAATAAGCAGAGACTGGTTTTCACGGTTGTATAACGTATCCTTTTTCCTAGTGTAGACTATGCGTAAGTAAATCCAGGTTTGTTAAATCTACATCAATAGATTTAGTAATTAAAATAGAATAAAACTAGAAAAATTTCACGTCCTGAGTCGGGAATCGAACCCGCGACCTTTCGCAATCCGGGCGACTGCTCTGACCACTGAGCCACCCAGGACTTGGGATATCCCTGTGAAATTCTTCTAATCTATCTGTATTTGCGTTTATGAGCTAACGTCCACCCTACAATGTCGAAATATTCTATTTCAACATCCGAAACGAGTATTTTTACAAATACCGACGATTCGGTTAAGTTGGGGCAGTGCTTTCAAATATTCTTAATTTATAAGAAACGGAAACTAAAACGAACGGGAACGGGAACTTAATACTCGTTTCGGATGTTGAAATAGAATATTTCGACATTGTAGGGTGGACGTTAGCTCATAAACGCAAATACAGATAGACTAGAAGAATTTCACAAGGATATCCCAAGTCCTGGGTGGCTCAGTGGTCAGAGCAGTCGCCCGGATTGCGAAAGGTCGCGGGTTCGATTCCTGCCTCAGGACGTGAAATTTTTCTAGTTTTATTCTATTTTAATTACTAAGTAATTTTTTCAAACATTTATAATAATGTTAAAATCAAAAATTAAGAATATCAATAGATTTGTCTACTAATTATTCAAATGAGTTTTTAAAGTGAGATTCTTGATAGTGTAGTTACAAAACATTCTTATAACAATGGTATACGCAAGTTGAATAATGGCTCACCCGGTCCAAAATTCCCAAGGTCTTGAAATGGATCCAGCCCGGCAGGATAGTGTTGCCCAGTTTGATGAGCGGTTCATCGTAGCCCCAGAGAAACTCCTCCGCAGTTAGCGAGACGATGGCCTTCGATCTTAGGCTTTTGAGCAGTAAGCTAAAGCCTAAACGCGTGAAGTAGGGCTGGGTGGCCATCATGGATGACATGCTCTGGAAGCAATAACGTAATCATTGACTATAGTTTAACTAGATAGGTCTTCTACGATTTCCAGTCCTGCTGGTTTCAGTAATAATTTGCGCTACTAAAAATAGATTTACTGGACATCCTGTTTCATTTTGATTTGTATTCTACAATGTTACCCCTGTGTGCTGTCTGAATAGTACCCAAAAGATTTTTTGAAATGTCCAGAAGACATGCATATTATTATGATCTACCTATCATGATCTATGATGACCTGTCCATGATAAAAGTGTCTGTGAAGTGTCAAAGTGTGTGTGAGTTTTATCTTTGTCTTATAAAATTCTAAAGAGTACCTAATAGTTTATTATTAAGCGCCTACAGGAGGGCATACGAAACGGTAATTACTTTATTGGTGTTCTGAATTATCAACACACTAGGGTTTGTTACGTCAGCTTTGATTTCTTAGCAAATTCGTGGATTTTTAGACAAAGCTTTATTTGGCTTTGGTGTCTTCAGGTCGCTGTTTATCATGTGATGATAAAAATTTGATATCTCACCAACATGGCGATGTTGGGCATGGTGACGTTGATGTCTTTAGGGTCAGCGATGGATTCCTCTGGCAGGAACTTGGCTGTGGTCTTCGGGGTGTACCTCAACACACCAGCTTCTTCATCGATCTCCAAGTCTTTGTTGGTACGTTGTTCTCTAAGGGACATAAGAGGATAGAAACTATAGAGAGGTATGGTTTAACGCCATTGGCCCTAATTTTGGAGAAACAAGCTAAGTCTAAATTTAAGTTCAGTGCATTTATTTCTCTCAAAATGAATACGAAAAGGATGGCTGTCATATAATTTGACATTTAGAAACGTGCATTCAATTTTCAACTTTATTGAACGTGATAAAATGCAGTGCTTAGGAGGCCCCTCCATACATGCCGTCTAAAATTGTCCATGGTTTCTTGCTATCTCTTTCCTACTACACATTGCGAGAAAGAGATATACTGTACTTAAATTTAAAATAAGAGTGTGTCTTCAGAATCAGGCCCATTATCACTATTTTGTAGTGTGGTTCCTACTACGCGGAGTAAGGTTACTAGAGCTTATCGTAGGCATGTTGTCCTGCGAGACTGAGCTTTTCTCCTATGTTGTCAACGTAACACGTAACGCTGTCTCTTGATTTTCACAGGGTTGGGAGTGGGGAACGCGTGAAGCGTTTATAAGCTACGGTAACCGCTTACCGTCAGGTGGGATGTGTGGATTCTAAAAGGGTTGGTTCTAAAAGAAAACTATAAGTTATAACATCAAAAAAGAAACCTATTTTGCATTTACGTGACATAAATCTACTCGTACATACCTACATGCATAATATATTTCTAAATTCATATAGTTAACCGTAGAAGAAGCATAACATTACGTAAATAACAGGTTCTGCAAAGACGTGTCGTTTACTTCGATGACGTTGCGATCACACCACCTCGACGCATTAATTATTTATAAAAAAAAAAAAAATGTCGCTATAGGTGTCTCTACCTGACTGGTTTGTTTGCAACTAATTTACGGACTATTTTTGCTTTATTTGATTCATCAAAACAGTTTATACAGCAATATTATTGATATTGCTGTTTTCTGTTGTTGCACTAAGGTCAATAGTTTACTGTCAACCAATTAAGCAGTTAACAAGTAATTATTTGTTTTAAAAATTTTAAACAAAAATTAAAACCGACTTCAAAAAACTGAAAAGGATGAAATAATTAAATTTAAGTAGGTATTCATCCCCTAGAAACATATTTTTGGAGTCGGTGCTTTACTTTCTATTGTTTTTGGAAACCACTTAGCACCAACTCCAAAAATATGGTTCTAGGGGATGAATACCTACTTAAATTTAATTATTTCATCCTTTTCAGTTTTTTGAAGTCGGTTTTAATTTTTGTTTAAAATTTTTTTTTCACAATTTTTAGTGATAACTTTCTACGGTCGAAGCTAGATGGGTGACCGTCAACTCATATTGTTTCCTACTATCGTATCGTTTCACTAAAAAGTCATTGGAAAAGCAAAATTTCGCAATTACGCTTATGTAGACGATTTCATAATTTCAGTTTTTTTTAATTTAAAACCAAAGTACCCAACTGTTTTTGAAAAAATTTTTATGGGACCAAATGGCAGCTATTCCGCATCGAACAAAAAAAGAATCACGTAAATCGGATCCGTAATCTGGGCGTAATCGGTGTACATACATAGAGAAAAAAAAAAAAAAAAACATACCGGCCGAATTGCGAACCTCCTCGTTTTTGAAGTCGGTTAAAAAGTATATTTTGGTCTATCATCAGCAATTAAATTAGAATGTCGAACTATGGCATTGCTATAACTACTTTTTAAACTGCCAAATTCGTGCTATTTCTTCTCGAAGTTCTGTGTATTTGGATATCTCCTCAACTGCAGTATTTCGGGCTTCTCGGGCCTATTGTAATGAATTATCTTGTCTGTTAAAATTGCTCTATCAAAGCATATTTCGTGGGTGGTGTTTTCTAAAACTGACTTGGGGTTATATTCATAATACTGTATGAATGGCACAGAAGATAACTTATATTTTTGAATTAGTAAATGATGGAGAAAGTCGTGCGTGTCTGAAATTAGTAGTCAGTCTGTACTATTGCTTTACAGGCTCCTGTGACATGTTGAATTGTTTGAGAGGCAGTGTTGCATCTCCGGCACATGTCTCTTTGTATTGAGGGCAGCTTAAGTAAGTAGGTATATATTTCTGGTAGTTTCGGGTCTCCATCATTGGGCCTTCTATGCCTATTAGAAATCCTTCCGTTTCAGGTAATAACTCACGTCGTTTCAGCCGTTCGTTCGACGCCGTTCAATGGAGCAATTTATAAGACCATTCGTCTGTTTTAGTTTGTATATCTATCTGTTTTTTTTTTGTGAATTAATATCCCTAAGCTTCATTGAAGTCAATTTTTGGTCGTTCTCCACTATGACATTGTGGAGTATCGATGTCTGTAATTTTTTGTGAAAATATTTTCTTTGAGTAGTTATCTGTTTTGATTGCACGTTCAGAATATCTATAATATCTCTGCTTCTACTCGGCAACTCCTTTGCTCTACTCGGGGTAATATCATTCGTTGATCACATGCTTGCACTTGCACCCACCAACCCGCATTGGGCCAGCGTGGTAGTGCTATGGCCCAAACTCCTCATGTGTTTCTCCCATGTAGGAAGGCCTGTGCCCAGCAGTGGGACGTATATAGGCTGGTGATGATGATCACATGCTTTATGGTGATGTTTTCTGTGTATCATATGTGTGTAATACGCTGTAATAATTTGATTTTTACCAACGGATAATTCCAAATGAGTATGTTAGTACTAGGATCGCATATCGTCGGTAGGCGTGCAACACCGCGTAAGAGCAGTTTGCAATACCGCGTATTTACAAAAGTCACAAAATTTAAATATTGCGCCAGCGGGTTCTTGGCCCTGATTCGCTTATACTAGATTCTCATTAAACAACAAAAAAAAAATGCTATAACTTCTTGTACGGAATGACTATTTTCCAATAACACAAAGTTTTCAACTTAGAGAACTCACATGTAAGTGAAAGGGCCGACCTCCTGGACCTTTAGCTTGTAGTCCTCTCCCGAGAGAAATCTCTCAGGGTTGGTTACATTGAACAGATAAGCTGAGACCCGGATCCCAGGTGCATCCTTTTCTCCCAGAAGTTGCATGATCTCCGAGCCTTTTGCCAATCTTGTCCTCTGCAAAAAGTTTCAAGAAGAGAAAATTTCGTCACAAAAGATAAAGTGCAAATTCATATGTAGTTACACCACCGTTACAAGTTTCGGAATCAACATTAGCAATATTTAAAAACGGTTACCTACTTCTTGATAGAATGAAGATGAAATGCGGTCTACATCTTACCAAGGAATGATTGCCTTTACAAGGGATATCATCAGCAAAATGGAATAAAAATTCTTCTGCAGCTTCTTTTATAAGTTGGTTGCAGATTGCGTAGGAAGCTTAGAGATACATAATGATAGTGCTTAGGAGTCACCCAAGAATAAAGTAGGTTTGAGTGCGTTACCCCAGCAAGAAAATATCTATGCTCGTTTTCACTAATATTTGCTTAGAGTTAAGAGTCTCTTAGCGATTTTTAGCTCAGTCTATCTAAAGAAGATAGGAAGAGACAAATATCGTTAAGAGTCGCCTAAGCCAAGGGAATGGTTAGTGGAAACGGACATTAGGTTGATTTGTAATTGTTACAATAAATTATGTATTATTTCTGAAAGTACATCACTTAAAGTACACAGCGTGCAAAACGATCAATTATTTTGGCAAATAACTTCAAAAAAAGAAGGAGGTTAAGATGTTACTCACATATCTAACGATCTGGTTGATAGGGTCAATGATCGCCAAAATTGCAGCTAGCAGCATGAGCGATATACTAAGGATTATTAGCGTTAGCACTCTTCCTGCAAAAAAATATTCTGTGTGGAAATCGATCTTGAAAATATATTCTGCAAAAAAAATACGTTAGAATCTGGGATGAGATAAAGGTGGTCTAAGGTTAATTATATAATATTCTGACTTGTGCGAATATTTTCAAATAGATCTCTATAATTTTCGTGAATATTCTAGAATGGGATGCGAAGCCGCGATCTTTTACGTTTCTGGTGACTGCTCTAGCCACTAAGATATCGAGTTCTTGGGAAAACCATATGAATTTCTTCTGGTCTTTCTATATTAACGTTGAGAACACATTTACCGTCATAGTGTCAAAATGATTATATTTCCACTTTTAATTATTTTATAGTTCAACTATTTATCGAATTATGAAAATGAAAATCTTTATAGAGTATCTATTACATATAGAACATCACAAATGGCTGGAGTCTCCTTTTAAATTATAAGACCCCGCTGTTTCCTAAAATTACAAAAGATATAATTGTATTACAGTAAGTATTTCCTACAGTAAGGCCTTAACAAAAGTTATGAGTTAAGCGGTAACTATTATATTATTAGTGGTAATTAATATGGTTAACTAGCAGCTAATAATCTGTTGTGTATGGTTGCTGTTGTGTTGCATTGTGTGTGTGAAAATCGTTATTATTATTTGTATTAGTGTGGATCTGTAACTGGTTTACTATTTTCTACTTCTTGGGCTTAGTTTTGTTATAGAACTGTTGATCTACCAGAAAAATAAAATAGAACATAAATTCTTTTGTGAGTTATTATAATTTGTGGCCTCGTGTGTGTGTGTTTGCGTTTGTGTGAGTGTGTATGCATAGTGAGCGAAAATTATTCGTAATTATCTTTTTTAAAAAATGTGAGTACATAAACTTACTTTTATTATCTTTCGACGAAACTCTTCTATTATTCATCTTCATTTAGCTGCACCTGAAAAAATAAAGGCATCTTATAGTGCTTGTTCCCAATTTTATTATGGGTCGCCTCGCCATCATGTGTATTGCTCTACCATTATCTACTTCATTTTCAGGGTTATCGTCACTCACACTTTAGTGTTCGTTCTTCTTCTCACAAACATCCACATTCATTCTCAAAACCATCCTTGTCACAAGAATACTCTCAGCGGCGTACAACGTGTATTAAACGTTATAATGATAAAACATCTTTTGCCTCTGAAACATGGTAGGTGAATCAAAAACTTACCGCATGAATTTGAGCATCTTATGATTCACATAATTATCTGTGGCCTGAAACTTATTGCGGGGACAATACATTTTTGGTACATTTCAGTAGAGTCGCTTCTCATCTCACCTAAGCCGAGTAAGCTTAATACTTTTAAGTCAATCGTAAGTTTATCTAGAACAGAATTAGCGTAAAGCATAGAATGGATCGTCCCTATGTTTCTGAATATGAAAACTTTTGTCTCATGACCTTGACTCACGTAAACTGACCAATGATATGAAAAAGCAGCGCCTTCGTTGAAAACTATCAAAACCAATAAATATCCTATCTTGGCACAACTTAATTTTCAACATAGTTTCGTTACAGATTAAATAATACTATAAGCTATGTGGAACAAAGAAACTCGAGTCACGGGGCACTGAACAAAAATTTTATATGAACCGGCGGATAATGGTTTAGCTATCGTACTGAAATACAGCCTTGCCAATTGGCGTCCCGTGCATTCGCAGTGGAAGGACAGTCTATTTGACCGTCTGGAGAAAGTAAACTTTGAGAACAACGCAGCTGAGTGTACAATTGACTGAAGATAATCAGCCGTAAGCTGGACTGTATAGTCTCGGGAATTTGATTTTTGTGATCAAGATAACTGGTTACATAATTGACTGAGTGCGTATTAAACAACGACTTGCATACCTATACGTATTCCTTTTCTTGAGGGTTGCAAAAATTAAACCGCTGATCTAGTATCGAAATATTTGTGGTTCAATTTCTAACTTTATCTACAATTCGACATCGGATCAAAACCTTCAACTTTAACAATTTTATTAAAATGGGCAAAGAAACCTGGCTATTGAGGTGCCAACAATACTCCAGTAAGTAAATATTTTATTTTTATCTCACAAGCTCGGAAATATTCTGTTTTTTATCATTGCAAACCTGAGTGCAAAAGTGCATTTTATCGGATCTGGTATACTTGCGCGAAGCCATTTGCGCGAAAGGACATATGCGCGAAAAGCCATTTGCGCGAAAGGACATTTGCGCGAAAAGCCATCGCGAATGGACAGATGCGCGAATGGACACTTGCGCGAAAAGACGTTTGCGCGAGAAAATGGACTAATAGTTATGGGTGAACTCAGATTACGCACAGAAATTATTAATTATCAGTGCAATCCTCTTATAGTGTTTGTAAATTTGCCTAAAACACACAAGACTTCTGTCACGGCTCCGACACTGCGGAGCTCTGGCGGTCCCTCGCGTGCTAATCGTCGCAGATGGCTTTCGCTCACCACCTGCTCCTAAGCCCGCGGGCCGCCTCGCCCCTCCGTGCCTGCGCGCTTTTAAATAGTACTCTAGGGGTAGGGCAGACAAGACTACGTGGAGTCGGTTTTACGGCGATTCGTTACTGTCACTAGTCATTTCAAAACGTCTATTGGTACGGATTACACTCTTACAAGCGTACAAAGTTAGCAATTCGCCAAAACTTTTTTTTTCAATTGATACAAAGCGTCACTATCCATATAATAAAATAATATACTATAGTGACATGAAATGTTATTTAAATTAAATAAAATTATACATGTGGTGCAGTCAATTTTTTCGCACCAACGTCTTTTCGCGCAAGTGTCCATTCGCGCATATGTCCAGTCGCGCAAATGGCTTTTCGCGCAAATGGCTTCGCGCAAGTGTCTTTCGCGGAAATGTCTTTCGCGGAAATGTCTTTCGCGCAAGTGTCCCTGATATAGATTTTATCCGCTAGTGTGAAAGGAGTTTTTAAAATTCGAACCTTTCTATTCAATAAGTTTCTATTCCGTCTGTCCACTGAAAATGCATTAATACTTATTTCATGTTAGTGCGCCAACCTCATTTTTAACCTCCGACAAAAAAACACCCCTCGTTTTATAAGTTTGTCGTGTCTGTCGTTGTATCTGTGTGTCTGTCTCTGGCGTCGTAGCTCTTATGAATGGACCGATTTTTAAAAGCTGACTTGCTCCAGATGGTTCTTAGCTCTAAGATGATCTGTTCAGGCGTTTGATGACCAGCAATTGTCAAAAGGGTCTCACTAACTTTCACAGATTCGATTGATTTGAAATTTGGTTAACTGTTGTATGTTTTTTTCAGGACATGCTTACCTTGAGCTGAATAGCTGATCCTGTACCATCAAATAGTCTGCGGGATGCGAAATTCTTTCAAAACTTACAGCAGATATAGCGTGTTCGGGCTCATAAGAATAGGCTCAATGAGATGGTCTTTAAAATTTTTAATTTTATATTATGAGAATAATCGCACCGGCCAGCATTAAAAATGCATTAAAAAAATCTTTTAAAAAAATCTGTCTCTGCATTCTATTCACCAGAAAGGAATATCATGAGTCAATAGCTTGCTGTTCCACCGAGAGGAATGCTGCCAGCTGATATTCGGCAATATATTCCATTCATGGCCGAACTTGCGCTATAGGTATATGGTAACAGCAGCTGTTACTGAAATATCTTATGAGATAATGCTAAGTTGTTACAGTAGTAGGTATGAGTATTGCCGAAAAAACTCAGCATAGACTCAATGTTCAACGCGAACTTAATGTTCACTGAAATTATGTTGGATGACATTTCCATGCCAAGCATTTTGTTAATGGTCAGTCAGTATGGATATACCCCCGAAAATCGGAGTCAGATAGAAATAAACGTATAACTATTACCTATATCTGTCAAGCCGCGATATACCACCGGAGGGCTATGTCAATTGAAAAATCAATTGTGTCTGGAATCTCATGCTGAAACGGGTTAAGACTTTTATCGGGTTTCAAGTATCCATAGGTAACAAAAGCTCTTATTGTCGCTTAATTCGGGCTACATAATTGTGGATTTAGAGATATTACTAACTGCCGGCTGGCCGAGGCTACTCGATCAGGGGTCCCGGGTTCGAATCCCGTTAGGGGGTCCCGTTAGAACTAATGTTTGTACTCACCATACAAACATCTGTTTGTATGGTAAGTACGCACATTTGTTCTCGAGACATGGGTGTTTGTTTGTATGTGGGTGTATGTATTGTATGGTTGTAAGAAGCTGCAAAAATTTAATTGATATATTTTTGCACCATTGACTCTTCCCGTTCCCGCTGTGCGGCAATATGCTACCAAATAGGTCATAGGTTACGATGAGGCTGACATGCCTAATACTGGATAAAAGCCCCTAAATAAAATTTAGATACCTAATAAAGAAAATGTTTATTTAGTACCTACCTACCTACCTAAGTATATTATCTAAAACTTTATAATATTACTATCAAACCCATATATATTGATAAGGAACTATGATTGAATGAGAAGCCCGGTGGTGTATTGGTTTCAGCGCTCTGTTTTCGTTACGAAAAACAAAGCAACTTTCGCCATGGTCGATCCTGGGATGGGTCAATCAAAGTTTGTTATCTCGAGCTCCTCCGTGCTTCGGAAGGCACGCTAAGCCGTTGGTCCCGGTTGTTCCTGCAACCGCTTTAACCCACCAACCCGCATTGGGCCAGCGTGGTGGTGTTATGGCCCAAACTCTTCATGTGTTTCTCCCATGTAGGAAGGCCTGCGCCCAGCAGTGGGACGTATATAGGCTGGTGATGATGACTATCAAAATTTCTCAGTTAACTAATATCACAAGCTCTCAATATTGATAAGCATCATTGGGTTATACAAAATAGATGTGAGTGCAATCAGCTTAAAAAACGACTACTGTAAGTCTACCTTAGGACATGATACATGTTATGCATGCATGCAGATTTTTGGGCCTTTTTAAGACCTAAAATAGCCAGCGACCCAGCGTAAGCCAGCCAGTTTAAGTGAACGAATACAGTACTGGCGAAATTGTGACGTGCTTTACTAAGCCTCTCATTGCACCGCTTTCTGTAGTCATAACATGATGATGTATAGTTTAAAATCTTTCCGAAGAAAACCTCTAGCATATTTTATTCAAAATCCATTGGGTAATAATAATAATAACTTTATTTCTTATAACTTATGCTAAAATTAACAAATAGTGGCTGGGACACACCTTTTAAGTATTTCATATACCTGTGCCAGGCGGCCCCGCTCTTCAATAACAAGATATATATTTAAACATAAGTAAAGATTATAGTAGTAAAGTAAGCAAAATATAATTATTATTCTATAGTTACATTATTACTCTCTCTCTCTAATGTCTCTTTTTATGCATGTGTATCCATGTGGTGTGTGTGTGTGTGTGTGTGTGTATGTGTGTGTGTGTGTGTGTGTGCGTGTGTGTATGAGTGTGTGTGCGTGTGTGTATGAGTGAGCGAGTGTGTGTGTATGTGTGTGTGCGTGCGTGTGTGTTTGCTGTACTTAACCTTTTGTATGATAAAGCAATAAAGATTCCGTATCTTTGTAATCGAGTGTTTAAAGCCAATTATTTATTAAAACTTTACATTTATAGTAATTCATAGAATATATTGTTAATCTTTTATTAATTGAATTGTACAAGTGAGCTGATTGAATTACGTGTTGTCTTTGAGCAAAAGCTGATTTTGTAGGGTTAATGCGAGCAACATTGTGCTTTCTTCTTTTATTTAATATGATTGGGTCATATTTTAAAGATTTGTGCAAGTTAAGAACTGACTGCTGAACATATAGTTTCCTTACAGTAAGTAGATGGCTTATTTTGTATAGTTCATCGGTTGAAAATCTATATGGTTTACAGTACATTACCTTTATCATGGACCTTTGAGCTCTCTCAACCTCGAGAAACCTAACTTTTGTAGCTCCACCCCAGACAGGAATACAGTACGCCAAAACTGACTGAACCAGAGCAATATAGATCTGATTAAGAAGTTTTTTAGAACAAACATGTCTCAGTTTTTTAAATATCCAAATCATTTTTCTAGTTCTTTTAACCATCAAATCTAAATGTGGATGCCAAGATAATCTTTGATCAACTAGTACCCCCAGATATTTAACAGAATCGATCCGTTGTAGAGCCGGACAATGACAAGCCGAAGATCCAGCATTACATTTATGAATCCTAAGAGTGAAGTTCGCTTCGGGTTGGGCTCTAGCGCATTTAGTGAAACAAATGTAACTTGTTTTTAATATGTTCAATGTTAGTAAGTTAGAACTTAACCACTCCGCTACTTTAGATAGACCTCGCTCCGCAGCCATGTGAGTACTATTCCAGGAATCACCAGTAAAGACTATGGCAGTGTCATCAGCATATGAAAAAACTTCTCCGTTTATAATTTTTAAGTTACACAGCTGATTTATATATACAAGGAACAAAGTTGGGCCAAGCACACTTCCCTGTGGAACTCCGTATGTTACTGTGACCTCATTACTGATATATTCATTAATTTTCACGCATTGCGTTCTATTAGATAAATAGTCTCTAAATAATTCTAATTCCGTTCCTCTAATACCAATATTTTCCAGTCTGTGCATAAGGATAGGAACAGAGACGGTGTCAAATGCTTTTTTAAGGTCCAAAAATACTGTCAAACATTTTTGGTTACAGTCTACCTTCTTTGTAATTAGGGATGTTAACGCTAATATCGCATCTTCAGTAGAAAGACCTTTTCTGAATCCGTATTGTCGGTCTGACAGTATTTTGTATTTATGCAGGAACTTAATTAATCTGCTGTTTATCAGTTTTTCTAGAATTTTTGAAATTGAAGGAAGCACGGAGATGGGTCTATAGTTGTTAACATCGTCTCTCTCTCCGCCCTTATGCACGGGTGTTATATAAGCTTTTTTCAAAGCCCTGGGAAATATACCGCTACGGAAACAAACATTAGCCAAGTGACGTATAATAGGAACAATTAAATGATTTATAAGTTTCAGGAATTTTATAGAAATGCCATCACAACCGGTGGCACTATTAGAGTCCAAACCCATCAACAAACCTAGAACTTCGGTGTTATCAGTATCCAATAGTACTAAAGAAGATACTTGAGAGCTCAGGGAATCGTGTTCCATATAAGATGACTGTGTCTGAGTTTTAGAAATAATGTCCTCAGCCAAAGACTTGCCTATATTCATGAAATAGTTATTTATATAGTTACCTGATTCTAGAGGAGAATCCTTAATAGTAAGTAGTTCCGAATTTGGTGTTTTTTGTTTTTTAAATTGTGTAATATTATTTATTGATTTCCATAAACATTTGGTGTTGTTAGTAGATTTAGCTAGTTGTTCTTTTTCATATTTGTGTTTTAACTTTTTTATTAAATTGTTGCAATAGTTCCTATATCTTACATAAGTTATTTTGATTACTTCATTACATGGATCTAAGCACAGTTTTCGTTGCATATTATTTCTATTTTTTATACAGCGTAGTATTCCTAAAGTTATCCATGGTTTTATAATTCGCTGAGATTTGGGTATTTTTATTTTTTCTGTATTATTTCTCAATGTAGTTTGTATCCTATCTATAAGATGTTCTGCTATAAGGTCAGGATTGTCATATGTTAACAGTTCATAGATATTACCCTGCTCCAGTTCTTTCACAGCATTTTCATATTCAACTGTAAGTTTTACATGGGAGAGAGTATTTTTGTTTTTAATTTTTGTTAGTACTAATAACGTCATATAATGATCCGTAATTGTAGTATCAAGTACGGCGATATAGGCTTCATTCTTAATTACATCAAGTTTCATCATAAAGTGATCCAGGCAGTTGCTTTCTCTTGTAGGCAGACAGTGACCAGATATTAAATTATGCACGGATAGCATATCTAGATAATTTGTTCTTTTATTACGCTCATATGAATGTTCTGTTTGCTTTGAAATAATATTTATGTTTATGTCACCAGCTATAATTATATTTTTCCTGTTATCTATTGTTTCTAAGTGTGAATTCAAAGAGGATAGAAAACTGTCAGCGTTTGTGACTGACGGTGATCGATAAATGCCTAGAATAGTGTAATCATAAATTGTAATTTCTAGACATGATGCGTTTACTAATTTTATTTCTTTTAATGAAGATTTATGGGTATTTTTAATGTAAACAATAACACCATCATTATGATTCATGTGATTTGTAGTCAGAAAAGCAGTGTAATGTTGTAAGCTGGGTATAGGTTTATTTGTATTAATGTGACATTCAGTCAGTATTATTAAATCAACTTCAGATTTGAAGGTCGAAAGTGCTATCTGTAAGTTATCGAAATTTTTATAGATACTTCGAATATTTTGCGATATAATAATAAAATCAGATGAATCAATTTTAATATGATTTTCTAATTCATTGATATCACAGAAAATAGATTTCGCTATTTCCGAGTTGTCTAATTTTTGTATTGTTTGAAAATCACTTATCATTTATGATTGTGTCTTAAATCACAAGATCGTTTATATAAGGGTTTATTTTCATGATTTAAACTTGTGTACAAATAGTCTTCGAACGGTAAGTACGAATTTAAACATTGCAATTTAAATAGTGTTTTTATGTAACTAGTGACAATGATTTGGCATGTACAGTATGATTTTATATGACATTTGTTTGTAAAAGTGTTTAGTGTATAAAATATGTGTGTGAAAATTAAATGTAAGCACAAATTGTAGAATTTGAGTTCTACAATACTGCATGTTTGAGAGTGAAGTAATTGATATTTATTTTCGTTATTTTTTTTAGAGTATAAGACAGTCATAGTAATTAATAATGTAAACATTTCAAAACATAAATAATGAAATTCTGTGTCATTGGATACTCGGTGCATATTTCCATGGCGTAGTCATGTTCCTTGTAAAAGTTTATTTACCTGAGATTCGCAGTGAATTATAATGATAGGGGAGTACTCGTCCTTTCTTATATAAACCTTTCCAAATGCTGTCCAGCAGAATTTAAATTTCTTGGTTTTTGCGAGATCCCTTGAATTGGGTATATCTCAATTATAAGCATACAAATTAGGGTTGCTGAGGATTCCTCTTCCGCTTCCTCATAATGCGGAAGTTCCGCAATATTTTGAGTTCCTCATCCGTTTCCGCATCCTAATAAATAAAAATAAAAAATTCCTCTTCCGCTATCGCTTCCTCAAAATTTAAGAGGAATCTAAGAGGAATTTTACTGCGCATGCGTTATCGACGTTATCGTATTCATGACAACGCACACGCCGCGCAGCACGATGCCGCATGCCGGGCCGAACGGTCAGCGAGCGAGCCAACCCGTCCCGCCACCCGCGCTCTTCCTTGCTTGTTTTGACAATCGATATAGTGTTGTTTTGTTTAAAATTAAAATAACATTTTCCAGTAGACCATTTAAATTATACATTCAGTCAAAAAAATATCGGGATTGGATGATTTGTTTATGGTTCAAATTTTTTTTTTGTTTTTTGTTGTTGTTAGATTGGCATAACTGTTTTCCATTTTGGCGCGGAGTTTTAGTTGCATCTGTTATTTATATTAAATACAGTTCTGTTTTTAGTTATATTTCGAATTTCATAATGGACAAAGACATCAAACAAAGAGTTTGTCTTAAATTTTGAATCGCCAATGGAATTTCGTGTTCGGAGTCACTGAAAATGTTACAGAAGGCTTACGGTGAATCGACTTTATCAAAAACACGTGCTTATGAGTGGTACAAAGCGTTCAAAATCGTTCGAGATGTGATGGAAGATTTGCCTCGCTCTGGTAGGCCATCAACGTCTGCAACTGAAGTTAACATCGCAAAAGTGAGGGAAATAGTGACTGAAAATCATCATTCAACTTTGAGAGAGATAGCCGGCGAACTTTCTGTATCTCACGAGTCGATCCGTACCATTTTAAATAATCACTTTGGTATGAAACATGTTTCCACTCGGCTAGTCCCATATGACCGGAATTTTCTCCAAAAACTCAATCGCATGAGAATCGCTGAGGACATGCTAGGAGCCTAGAACGAGTCAACTCCGATCCAACATTCATGAAACGCATTGTCACTTGTAACGAGACGTGGATATACGAGTTTGACATGCAAACTTGTCAACAAGCTTCAGAGTGGCGCCTTCCAACTAGACATGCGCGAAACAGTGCTTCAAAAAGTAATGCTACATCATATCACTTTTACGAAAACGTAATATTACACTGTGATATCACATCACTCGAAACATCACGCGAACAGATGAGATGCTGCGTATCGTGCGATGCGCACGCAACGCGCGCTAGATGAAACATCACGTGGTCACAGCTATTACTTATTACACTGAGATATCACATCACTCGAAACATCACCCGAACACATGAGATGCTGCGTATCGTGCGATGCGCACGCAACGCGCGCTAGATGAAACATCACATCACAGCTTCGGTCGGGCGTCGGTCCCTTTCGCTCGCGCTCGGAGCTAGTGTAATGTTATTTCGCGTGATGTTTAAATAATAATAATATAAATAAATCATTCTTTATTTCAGACAACATAAAGGTCCATGGGTTAGTATACAATTATAATTAAAAAAAGAAAAACTAATGAGTAGGGTTAGTCAAATAGGTAGGGAGTTTATTCATTGGAAAACAGTTCTGTTTACTGGATCATGTACCTTAGGGGCACTCGCTGCGAACTCGACCCGGCGGAGGTGCCTATTGAAACTTCGGTCATCGTTCGCACGTAGTGCTTTACCACAGGTGCATGCGGATCATCTGCCACTACCCTCAGGATACTGTTGCCACTTCCACGCACTCGACTTATCAGTGACGCCACTTTCTTTCTCACAAGAGCTTGAAAACCGTCAATTCCAGCCTCCGCAAACATTCCGGACGCACTGCAAAAGCGAGGAAGTCCCAACATCATCCTAAGGATATTGTTGTATTGAATACGAAGAGCATTAAGCGATCTTTTGGTACAATTCATCCACAGACCGCCCGTGTACAGGTTTTGACAGTACGCTTTAAAGAGCGTTACTTTAACTTGGTCCGTACAACGAGCGAACCTGCGGGCCAGCATGTTGCCACGGACCGCCAATGCTCTCCGCTCCCTTTCTACGTCTATATCGTCTCTAAGGTCGTCGGTGAGTATGTGTCCAAGATACTTAAATTGAAAGACTCTGTTCAGCTCCACTCCACCAAGGTAGAGTGGAGGTATATATTCCGGACACTTACCGGCGGCCTTAAAGACCATATATTCGCTTTTTTTGACATTATATGCCAAACCATGCGACCTAGCATAGTTCTCGCACACATGTAACATCTTTCCGATCGCGCTCGCAGTGGGACCGAGCAGGACCATGTCATCCGCATAGCTGATGTTGTTAACACTAACACCACCCACCCTGCATCCGACCTGCATCCTGCCGAGCTCCACTATGAGGTCATTTACGTAAATGTTGAAGAGCTTTGGAGACGTCAGCCCCCCCTGTCTCACGCCGCACTCCAACACGTACGGTTCGGAAAGTTTGTTACACCACTTGACACAATTTGTCTGCTTGGAATACCAATACCTAAAAATGTTTAGTATCTCCACCGGAATACCCCTGCTTTCCATCTTTCTCCATAGCTTCTCATATGAGACGAGATCAAAAGCCCTTGATAGATCCAGAAAACAGGTGTAGACCGGTGTCTTCCGGTTTGTATAATATTGGACAGTATGCTTGAGACTCAGTATTGCGCTTTCGGTTGATAGTCCGGTTCTAAATCCGAACTGCGCATCGTGTAGATCTAGGTACTTATCCAAGCACATGTCAAGCAAACTGTCCAATACTTTGGCTACCGTGGTGGCAAGAGAGATAGGGCGATAATTTCCCTTGTCTGAAATATCTCCTGTCCTGTTCTTGACTATAGGTACCACAATGGTTTTCATCAAGTCTGGCGGTAAATATGAATGTCTAATACACATGTTAAAGAACAGAGACAGGACCCTGGACAAGTGAGCCCCCGCATATTTCAGGTGCTCGATGCTGAGCCCGTCGTGCCCCGGAGATTTGCCCCTGCGCATCCGTTTAATGACATCCATAACCTGTCTGGCTGTAAACACTTGCAGTGACTTAATCTCGCCGCACAACGTGCCCAGGTGCAGTAAACATAGTAGAGGGACCAAGTGGAGATCGCACCTTGAAGTGTTCCATGAACACGTTTGAGATCTCCCCAGGGTCACTCCGCCCATCAACACTCACCGGCAGGCCAGGCTTAACGTCGAGCTTTCCGGTAGCTTTCCAAAATTTCCCAAAATTTTTATCGGCTCGTAACTTAGCTATATTGTCCATTTTCATTTGGTCTTGGTTGTTTACCATTTCAAGCGGCCTTTAAAGATCCTGCGCGAGTCACACATACGCTCATATATTTCACCAGCTGATGGTCTATTATGTGAGACCCACGCTTGGAATCTGAACCTTTTTTTTTTTTTTTTTTTTTTTTTTTTATTCAAAGCACGACAAATGACTCAACACCACCTGATGTGAAGCGGTAAGAAGAGTCCATATGCGAAGACAGCTAGTGCAGTTCAGACACTGCTCTAGCCGCCTCCACCTTGCCGGCCCGAAAGGTGCTTTTTCACGCCTCTTTTGAAGGAACCCATGTTATACGAAGGAGGGAACACATGTGCTGGCAAAGAATTCCAAGTTCTGGAAGTTCGACAAAGAAAAGAGCTACTAAATTTCTTTGTACGTGATGTTGAGGTGGAGACAGTGAATTGATGACTCCGAAGACCGGCACGCGTGCTCCTGAGTAGGAAGGGGGAAGGTGGGATAAGGTCAAATAGCTCTTCAGAACACTCTCCGTGATATAGCCGATAGAAGGCGCTAAGCGACGCAATGTCTCGACGCAATTGCAGAGGCTCAAGGTTGTTGGTGACCTCTACATCGCCAACGATACGGACAGCACGACGCTGCAATCTGTCCAGGGCATCGAGTAGGTACTTGGCGGAGCCATCCCACAAGTGCGAGCAATATTCCACGCAAGACCGGACCTGAGTTTTATATAGCAGGCATAATTGGTCAGGCGTGAAAAATCGACGCACCTTGTTCAGGACACCGAGCTTCCGTGAGGCTGTTTTTATCACGGTTTCGATGTAGTTCCTGGAATTCAGATCGCAACATATCTCCATACCTAGCAAGTTGAGGGAGCCCTGTGCCGAAAGAGTCATGCCCTGAAGAGACGGAAGGGGAAGGAACGGCGACATTTTAGCTGTAAACGCGCACACCTGTGTTTTCTTAGCATTGAACTCAACAAGATTATTAGATCCCCATTCAGATACGAGGTTCAACACCCTGTCGAGCTCAATGGCAAGATTCTCTCTCTCCCTCTCGGTTTCAGCGCGCCCAGCCCCTGGGCGACCGTAATATCCCCCATGCACTGTACTGTCATCTGCATAGCAATGAATGTTTCCTAACGGAATCATGTCATTGATATGAAGAAGAAAGAGTGTGGGGGATAGAACAGAGCCTTGTGGTACACCAGCATTCACTGACATAAACCGCGAAGCGCATCCATCTGCGAGGACACGGATTCTTCGCTCATGCAGGAAGTCGGCGATCCAGTTACAGAGCTGAGCGGGCAGACCGTATGCCGGGAGCTTGGAGAGAAGAGCCCTGTGCCAGACCCGATCGAACGCTTTGGCAATGTCAAGGCTAACTGCCAGTGACTCACCACGTTTGTCAATAGCTTCACCCCAGACATGCAATAAGTACGCTAGAAGATCACCCGTTGACCGGTTCGGCCGAAACCCGTACTGTCGATCATTAATTAATAAGTGACCTTCTAGGTATCGGATCAGCTGGTGGTTTAAGATCCGTTCCATGACCTTGCAAAGAACTGAGGTGACAGCTATCGGGCGGTAGTTAGCTGGGTCTGATCGGTCTCCCTTTTTGGGGACCGGTTGCACATTGGCCTCTCTCCAAGATTCCGGCACACACCCAGAAGAGAGAGAAAGACGGTATAGCCGCGTTAAGACAGGAGACAACTCCGCTGCGCAGTTTTTCAGTACTATCGCTGGAATGCCATCAGGTCCACTAGCTTTCCGGACGTCGATTGACTGAAGCTCCGCACGTACATCACATTGCCTAATACGAATATCGGGCATTGTGTGGCCACAGTGGGAGAGTGTTGGTGGCTGTAAGTTGCAGTCATCGATTCGGGAGTGAGCAGCAAAGAGTTTTACCAAGAGATCGGCTTTCTCTTGCGGCTTGTGAGCTAGCGAGCCGTCAGAACATCTCAACGGGGGCAGCGAGGGTTGACAAAAGTTGGATTGCACGGCTTTGGCCAGACGCCAGTAGCTACGGCTTCCCGTAGGATGCGTAAGAAGTTCTTGGCCAACTCGTGCAACGCGCTGTGCATCCGCTCTGATGAAGGCCCTTTTGCAGGACTTGGTGGCGTTGTTATATACTGCTTTCAGTGAGTCAATGTTGGGATCCCCGCAAGCTCGGCCCCTGATCCAAGCGCGGTATGCCGACTGTCTGTTTTCAACAGCTAAGGCACAATCGCGGTTGAACCAGAGGTTACGCCTACCCCTACTGATAAGATCGGAGTGAGGGATATAGTACTCCATCCCTAACATGATCTCATCAGCAACAGCAGTAGCGCTAGCGTTCGGGTCCAGCCCACTGAAGCAGCGCTGCCTCCAAGGGATAGATGCGAAGTAATCCCGCATACCGTCCCAATCTGCCGACGCATAGTGCCAGATGCGGCGTTTGGCAACCATAGGTACCGGTGGCGACGCCCGTGGCACCCCAGCGGATACCAGGCAGTGATCTGATGTTCCCAAAGGAGCACGAACCTCTAGCCGATATCCATCCGGGCGAGTCGTCAGCAGAAGGTCCAACAATGAGGGCGCGTGACCGACAATGTCTGGAATCCTGGTGGGCTGGTTTACCAGTTGGGTCAGGTCATGCGTGAGAGCGAAAGCGTGGGCAGTTCTACCAGCATGGTCAGTTTTAGAGGAACTTAACCACGACTCGTGGTGAGCATTGAAGTCCCCTAAAAACACCAATTCCGCGGTTGGAAACTGCTCCTGCGCAACATCTGCCACCCGACTAAGATGTTCGAAAAGTCGAGTTGTCTCCATGTCACCGCTGTGGGATTTATACAGGCACACGTAGATACGGCAATGTGTGCCCAGGTCCACATGCACCCCAAGAATAGAGTAGGAAGGGTCCTCCAAACAGCGCAGACGGCGACAGCAAACATCCGCCCGGACAAACAAGCATACCCCGGCCTTCGCTTTGAAGGACTCTTCAAGAGCGTAGCCGGGGTAATCCAAGTAGCTAGTGTCTGCCGGGCGGGGTATTTGCGTCTCCGTCAAAAACAGCATTTCGGGTCGAGCCGTCTCGAGATGTTGGTGGACGGCATTGAGGTTAGCATGGAGCCCACGGATGTTAGTGAGCCCGACCTCAAACAGCGTGGTTGTGGTGGGGGTGTGCACCGCTGAACGACCGGAACTGTTTTTGAGCGCTGCCATGGTTAAAATAGAAGGAGGAAAGGCGTGAATTGGGGGGACGTTGCCGCGATATATACGGTCAAAGCGTGAGGCCTGTTTCCCCAGGTAATAGCCGACAGTAGAGACGCGCTGACCCGCCGAACGGAAGGGCCCCCGAACCCCCCCGGGAATGGCCGCCGGGACCCCACCACCCGGTCACCAACCGGCACGAAGGACCACCCCAAGATTATGCGTGGCATGATAGGGCAGCCTCACGAACTGGTTAGGTTCGCTTGGGCCCCTGTACTGTACCACGGGCGGCCAGCGGAACAGCCGTTTCTTCGGGTCTCCCTGGTCGGCGGGTCAACGCAGTCCACCTGGCTCTGGTTAGACGGAAGCCGTCACTGACCGCATCCATCGCCGCAACGTCTCCCCAAGCTCTGGTTGTACGCTGACTGATCCCGGAACGCGACCACAAGTGGTCACTTGGCGGGTTTTACGCCATGCGTACGGTGGTCACTAACCAGGCGGGGGTTCAGACCCTACCACCAGTCGAGCAGTTGGTAGCTCGGTAATCCCTTAGTCGCCTCTTACGACACCCACGGGAAGAAATGGGGCGGTGAATTGTATTCTTAATCCGTCACCGCACGGACCTGGCCTCTCGGTGAGCATCTCTCACATTTTCATTCCACCCACACAATCTTTTCTTTCTGCTACGCTTATCTTTATTACTGTGGTTTGTTATGATAGCCGCTCCACTTAGCGTATTTACAATTTGTTCATAGAAATTGTCTAATATTATTTTATGACAAATCAGATCGCATAACCCATGACTGCAATCGGTGAATTCAGGAGGGAAATCGATGTTGCGCAGCTCATAATGACATATTTCTTGGTATTTTCTTATCTGTGACTCATCCCTTTCCCCCCATATCACCGCACTACGTTGCATGTCACGCATCATCCGCTTAGGTCTAACAACATGCAAGTTACTTACTAAATAAATTGGCAGATGATCTGAAGCAAATACATCCTCTAAGACACCAACACTAGTGACAGTTTGCCATGCTGATAGGGAGACCACACAATGGTCAAGCCAGCTCCTACTACCATAATGCTGGTCCATAAATGTATAGGTATCAGTTTGGAACATTTCTACATCTGCACAAACCCATGACTGGTCCCTACAGAAACTATTTAGTTCCGAATAGAAAAATTCATTGGGATGCGCATTAAAGTCCCCTAATATAAACATATTCTCCACGTTATTACTAGCTTCAATTGCACTAATTTCACTCAATATCTCTGTAAAGATGGGAAGGTTATCGTAAGATTTTGTCGGCATATACACAGAGATTACCAGGATAGATCTATCCCCTACCGTACATTTAATAGCCGCTAATCGTTTACTACAACATTCAATAACCGACACACTATCAAACTCACCCTTCCTCCAAAGTATTGCCACACCACCGTATGGTCTCCCCCTCAGAATGCCGGCGGAAGTATCCACAGCAGACTTGCCTGTGTATTCAAAGTCGTCCGAGATAGTCCCCAATAGCGGGATGTCATGACTTAAAAGCCAGGTCTCCTGTAGGCACACTATGTTACCCGTGTTACATAAATTTCGAATTTCCTCAATAGATGTCTTAACGTTCTTACAATTAAAACTATAAAATTTACAATAATTGGTTTTGTTTTCACTACACATATTAAAATAAATTACTCAACTTTTACAATTTCCCCGTCTTGTTTAGTTTTGTACCTAAAATGTACAAACCGTCTGAAGGTAATGCCATCGGGCCAAAATTCATCATCAAGAAATAGGCCCAGTTTTGATTTAGATACAAATAGTTTATACGCATTATATTTTCTAGTCGACTTCATATTTATCATTTTTAAAGACACTATTTCATTAGTTTTGTCCATAATATAACTAATAATATCTTGTTCACTCGCCTCTTTACTTACGTTAGATATAAACAGCGGTATTTTAACATCCGCAGCCTTAAACTTCACATCGGGTGCCGTAGACGCTCGCCCTTTCTGGCCAATGAGTTTATACTTTTTAGCATTTTTTGATCGAACAGTTTGCCACTCATTGGTATTCACTGGCACCCTTGTGCAGTCCTTGGGTCGTTTGTTATACGATACATACGATTGACAATCTCCCGCAGCATCCACAGCTATAACCGACCGACTATCAGAGATAGGGATCGGGGCAATGACTTCGGCGCTCGAAACCGCGGTAGGTGGGTAGGTAGAAACTACCGGTAAGTTCGAAACCGTGGTGATCTCCGTGGCCTCCACGCGCTCCAGATGATGCTCCGTCTCGCTCCCTCTCCGCTCTTTGCTGCCTGACTGTCGCTGCCTATACTTCTCGCTCGCACAGTCCGAAACCTCAGTAGGTGCCTCATCGTAATTATGATGTTCTGTCGCGTTCTGTTGGTTGCATTGGAAGGAGACAAACTTATTCTCGCTGAGTTCGTGCTTCGTCGGCCGCGTTGGAGTCGAATGACCGTTATTTTTATCAGCTGATGATTCTTGCGCGAATTTTATAGGCATATATTGGAGTCCCATTGGACCACTATTTAAGTCATCGCTATCACTATATTGCATACAGGCTCCGCGTCGTTTGTTTACGTAGCTATTTGACGGAAAATTATCTATTACAGACGCGTGTTTCATGTTTTCAAGCTCAAGTTGTAGTCGCTCAAACATCTCAATTGTCACAGTCTTTTCTTGTAGAATATTCACTTGCCTTTGTAGGTTTGTAATATCTTTCAGCAGGCGCGTGCAATCGATGTGATCAAACCCTACACTCGGAATCGTGTGTAGGTGCTTTGCTACAAATATGGGTAGTAGCTCAGCATTTGTACTCTTCAAGCGGCAGATGATGTCATCCAGGTCTTTTGACATTCTCTTTTTACCGTCTCCACGTCTCTGGGGGATCTTCTTTACCTTAGGCAGTGAGTCAAATAGCAACACTTTTGCCGCCACAATTTTGTCAACACTGAATGAAGACGTGACCAGGAGATGAATGGTTTCTTCATCCAAATAGTCCAGTACATTAATCAAGTAGGCCAGCAGCTCGTTGATCACGACATTACAGTTCGTACACTTCACAATAGTGGACATCGTCCTTCACTATGAGTCACAGACCCACACACAGGGTAAACGCGTCCGCGCGCAGTTGATGACAGCGGGTCAAAGTGATACTTGATTTCTCGGAGTAATGCGTAATGTAACATCACGCGTTTGAGTGATATCTCATTTGTGATATTACGCGCATTACTTACACATGTCTACTTCCAACTGAACCGAAACCGAAAAAACCACGCCAAAGTCGATCTAAAGTCAAAGTCAGGTTGACTGTTTTATTTGACTCTCGCGGTGTTGTGCACTCGGAATTCTTACCGGAAGGTCAAACGGTAAATAATAGTTATTTGTCATACAAGAGTGCAAAGTTGCTTTTTAACCGCGTGCTCAATTTTGAAGACCGAGCAACCGAAGGATTCTAAAATTGAATCACGAGCGCAGCGAGCGATTCAAAGATTAGAATCCTGAGCGTTAGCGAGGGATCACCCCAAGCAGGAAATGACTAAATGCAAAAAAAGACATTTGCGCATTATTAACAGTTTTAGTCAATTTTGTTGGCGTCAAATAAACTTCTTCGTCGCTAGAATCTCTCATTTTAGGTTTTTAACTTGTTTTCAAGATTCTCTTTTTAAACCTACGGTTTTAACAAATATGTCGTAAAAAGAAAATAGCGCGCGCAAAGCAAATTAAACAAAAAGTACAAGTAAAGTAAACCAAGAAGGTGCCGAGTCTGAGTTTTTAACAAGTTCAAAAAGGTTGTATGATAAATTCGGCACCATGGAGGTAGAAGTAAAGTGGTTTAATGATGTTTCGAATTCACAAACTTAGTGCACACGATGTTCTAAATTCAATTTTACTTTATCCTCTAGCGGATAAAAACGGCTTTTGCACGCAGATATCGAAGAGCAAAAATACTCTTTCCGAGATGGGGATGAAAATAATATTATTCGAGCGTTATGCGGCGTTTAAGAGAGCAAATTCGACGAAAAAGGCCAGATTTGTGGAAAGAAAATTCTTGGATTTTGCACCACAATAATGCGCCTTCGCACAAGGTCATCATTGTGAACAACTTTGTGATCAAACACTCAAAAAATACCATCTAGCAACCAATATATTCACCAGATATGACTCCGACTTCTTTCTTTTTCCTAAACTCAAATTGCCACTTTGTGGCACCCGTTTTTATTCGGTAGAAGACGCGCCAAGGAGAATTCGCGGCGAGAACTAAACTCAATTCCAGAAACAGCGTTTAAAAAATGTTTTGATGATTGGATTATTTTTTAGGGTAAGAGTATCGTTTCTGAAGGAGCATACTTTGAAGGTGATAAAATAAATTTGGATGTATTATTTATTGATCTTTTCCCGGTAATTTCTTGACAGAATAGTATTTTTCATATCATCCTCTTCCTCGTCCGCTTCCTCTTCCTCATCCGCATCCTCTTCCTCAATAAAATATCCTCATCCTCATCCGCATCCTCTAAATTTGTGTTTGATACTTCCTCTTCCTCCTCCTCTTCCTCATAATCACTTCCTCAACAACCCTAATACAAATAGACAGACAACAGAAGTTGTATTTTATATGTCTAGTTAACATTATATACTTCGTGGGTAATTTACTATGGCGGATTACCTATTAATACCAGATTTGAACCTACGCTTATAGGGTCAGATGCTCATTTAGTAATACATAATTAATATTTACGATACCTACAGCTAATTGTTATATGACAGATTTAATTACTTAGGTAAGTACACTAGTAATGGTGTTTGTAATGTTTATTGATTTTATCATACCATACAATAATCAATTTTTTTATATTACTAAAGTGGCAATCAAGCACATGGCCCAGGTGATGTAATCGGTTACCGTAGCCTATGGACGCTTGCAACACCAGGGGTATCACTTGCACGTTGCCGACCCCGTTAAAACCTTTTCAAGCCCTTTTTGAAGAGACCCATGCTGTACTCGTTCGAGAAACCTCTGCAGGGAGCTCATTCCACAACCTGTATTCCAGATGGGGACTGTCTTGAGACTTATACAGTAACAGCCTGTGCCCCGAAGAGAAGTACTGCCATACCAAGTTTCTTGGATGCTTGACTTTATCTTCTCAATGACTGCGGAACTACACGTCATAGAGATATCGCCCCCGAGGATCCCGATTCTCTTAGATATGGAAACGGGTGTGTCAAGGAAATGGGGCTTTTTAGCTGTAAACACGCAAACTTGTGAGGTTAAATTAGACTAAGTTTAGTCGTCAACAATCGGAAACTCTGGTTAAAGAACTCTCGATTTCAGACGCAAGTCGACCGCGACTTTCCTCCACTGTAGACCAAGGAGTATTGGCACGGCTTGTATATCAGGCATCTCTAGAACTGTCATCGGCATAGCAATGCAGTCCGCCAATAGACAGCATGTCATTGACATGCCTTGTGGGACGCCAGCGTTAATGTCCATGCTATCCGGAGCAGCGGCCATCAACGACGGCTCTTATCTGTATCTTATATGTATGTTTGAAATAAAGTAATCTATCTATCTATCTATCTATCTATCTTATCCATCTGAAGGACAAAAAGCTAGTGACCCATTTGGATAGCCCCTCAGGTAGCCCGTAAGTAAGTATAACTTCGAAATAAGTGCTAGGTACAGCAGATCTCCCGTCTAGCGATTGTGTCGATAGCCGTATTGGCGGTCGCTGATAATAAATAACCTAGATCTAGAATTGTGTTAGATGTTAGATGTTTTAATGTGTGAGTCAGTCAGTCACCAAAATGCCAGTTCTAAAACAATAATATATTAATAACAGTTTGGCTAAGTTAATGAAATTTTAAATTCTTCACAAGCTAGGGGGTTTTAATGAATGTGCCAAAGTTCATGTATGGAGATTAAAAAGTTTACGACTTGTTAGGGTCAAAAGTAGTTCGTAATATTACACACACAGCGCGTTGCCAGTTCCTTTTTTCAACTTGGCTGGACACGCTGCCGCATGTCTAGGTATATTAATAAACACTATATTTTCTGAACCTGTTTTAGGTACTATAAATATTTCTAAATATTTAAATGCATGTGTTATTTATATCTTTCAATATGTAGACGTCATAGTTGGTCAAGTTTAATTTCGAATCATCTAAATTGCTTGGGTCACGGTAAACGTCTGATAATTATTGTGTTGTTATTAATAAATATCCGACGTGCTATGATCAATTAACTATTGAAAATACACATTGTCTTGTTATATCAGTGTCTTACTTTAGTCTTACTATTCCGGGTTCAAATTTCGAATGTTATTTTTTTGACGGATTTCCCTATAAAAAAGGCAAAGGGTCGATCAAAGACATACCTACAGCCACATCAGATATTTTTCTTTTTTTTTGCAGTTTTTGAAATGCGGGGCTCAATACGTCTTGGGGGAGTTCGAAGCCAAATAAATATACAGGTTGTTTGGTATATAGTTTCTCAAGCGGACACCTACTCATGCTAACATAAGGGACATAAGTATTCATATAAAACTATTTTTTTTAATCGAAAATTCAAAATTGTAAAAGATCAGCCATAATGGTCCACTTCCTGTTTCGCAAGATCTATGTGGTGTTTTTAGTTAAAATAAGTTTGTTTTTTCTATTGTCACGTTTTAAGGTTTGTAAATATTAGATTAGTGTTATGAAGATAAGTTTTTAATATTTAATTATGTTATTGTTTACTTATAAAAATATCTAAACTATAAAAATTTCACGTCTTGAGGTTATTGTTATTACTTTTCCTCTGCAATAAATTGTAAAATATATGTAAAGGAGTTAAATACAATACATATTTCATGTCGTTATTTTTCTGCAATGAAATAAAAGAGTTTTGTGTTATTATTTTACATCATATACTTAATTGGGATGTTGCGTAACTTTGATAATATGGCGCTATTTTTCACAAATTCGGAAAATATGCGCTACTATTACCTACCCATAACAACAATTAAAACTTAGAAGATATGGAATATTATGGAAGAAGTGTTAAGAAAATTCATAAAATGGTAATTATTTTTTTCAAAAATGTTAATGATGTTCGATTTCTAGCATCAATTAAAACAACTATTATTAGGACAACTTTAAATAAAAACATACATAATACATAGTTATTTATAATTTTGTCAGTATGTCCATAGGTTTCTAAGGAATATCTGAACATGTGACGTCACCGGTTCCGTAGATTTTCTATGGAGCGTTTTCGGACGATGCGCGGCAACTGGCGGCAACACATCAAACATACCCCTATATCTCTGAACCTATTGATCTTAGACATACTATTTCTTTTGCAATATTTCTTATGAGTTGTAAACTTCTTAGATAAGATTAGATAAGACAAATAAAAAAAGTGGTCAACTACCCTATTCAGTACGTTACTGTCTATAATCTGAAAATTTCACCATCTCTTTTCTTGATTAAAATAATTAGTCTGGTAAAACAGAATGTATGGGTCATTTCAAAGTTATTTTAACAATTTTTAATTTTTAATAACACCTTAGAATTTATAAGAGTATTTTAACACGGGTAGTTGCCCGTTTGTTATAAGTACTATGTACCAAACATCCTATTGTACAGTCGACAGCACATCAAGCGTAACAGTTTGACCTTGAGGCCGCCCTTACTGCTTTCATAATAGAGGCGGCTTTCGTAGTGCAACTGTTACACTTGATGTGCTGTCGTGTGTACAATAACACGATGCTCTTCATAGTGCTACTTCGATGAAGCGATGCTTTTCCATTAAAATACATGTTTTTCTAATCACTGTAATAAAAATTTTGATCATCGCCATTAGATACCGGCAAAAAATCCTGGCACAGTGTATTTAAAAGTAATCACACCCAGTTTATGTAGCAAGCGCCCTTGTAACAACGTTCTTGTCTATTTATGTTGTGTTTTATTAAATTATTAATTTATTATAAACATATTTTCAATAAATATCTGTGCACGAAATATATCAAAATCACCCCAATCCACCCTGCCCTGCACTACACATCGCTGAAATGTATCGTGATCGTAGCCTTAGACTTAAAACAGGTAATTATGATTATGGTATCATTTTTTTTATTAAATGCAAAATTTTACAATTATTTTAAATTTTTCTTGTTACGTATTGGTACTCGTTTAAAGATATTATTATATTGTCATTTCTGGCAATCAAACTGCGGACTTCAGGTCTATAGGTTACATTACTTATTCTTTTCAAATCCTCATCATAATAATTGCTCATTCAAAGATTTCCAGAAAGAAATCCCTGTAGGTATATTAGTTAGTATTGTTGTCATCATTTTCGCGTCCCGGGAAAATAAAATCGAGACTTGTTATAGTCTCGGAAATCCCGGGAAATATGTGACTTTTGAGACTTTACAAAAGTATGTTTTTTTTTTTCTAAATTATTATGTGGAGTTATGTATTATATGGATTGACCACTAGGTCTAGTGTGTGTATGAAATATGTTGAAAAGCTGACATAAAGTCAACTAAGAATCCTTATATAATAATTTTATTGTAGAAACATAAAGAAAAACATAACTTACCTCACCCAAATTGAAAAATAAAACAATCCAAAATTTCAAAAAAAAATCACTGAAAAATGACAAAATTGCACGTCACTACGCGAGCTCGAGAAAGCTTGTCAATTAGTTAACCGCGACGCGTTCGAGCTAATTAGAGAATCGACCACAAATGATCATCTTGCCGTGATTGGGAACCGCCTCCAACCACCTGTGGCACAGTTGACAATAATACAGTAGCTTCAGGTGGCCTTGACCATGGACAGCGGCCAGACCCAACGATACAGCGATAACTGACTTTATACTATACAAAACAAAATTGGTCTCATTTAAAAAAATCATTTTTCATTTTCTTTGTCTAAAACAACTAAATAAATCAGGCAACCAACTTGATGTGTACCTTTTATGTTTAGGGCAGAATGGGCTTATTTAGGACGCAGGGTGACTCTGATACATAATAATACTTGATGGGTAATCTAATTTTGTCTAAATATTTAGAGTGGTTCCTAATGAACCCATACCTAGCGCCTGGCATTGAACATGCTTCACCAGCCTATACACGTCCCACTACTGGGCACATGCCTTCCTACATGGAAGTTACACATAATGAGGTGGGCCCATTACACCACCACGCCGGCTCAATTGGTGGGTCTCTCAAACGGTAATACTCATCAAAAAGTTTAAACGTTTAAAAGTGGCATGAGATGGAGCTACATCATGAAAGGACAATCGACGTCTATCATAACTTTATTGTTGACTCAAATGACATCGAAAGTCATAGAAAATCATTGCACGAAATTTTTCTCGTGTTAATTTCATGCTGTCGTGACTCAGACATTTGTCAATTTGTCGTCAAATCGTAAAACAAATGAACAATGAATTTATTACATACTCAATAATATTGGCACTAATTTGTCGCCCTCGTACCGTACCGTTGTAAGTAGCCCCCGGCCTCAATAATCATCTACCTAACACCATCTCATTGATACTATTTTTATGAGGCCCAAATACTTACGCTTTATCTGCTGTAAGTTTCTGAAGTATTGAGCATCCCGCAGACTATTTGAAGATACAGGATCAACTCAAGGTTAGCTTGTCTTGGAAATACCACCGAAGTCCTGTTATTAATCTATGACCGAAGTAACAGTAAACCATATTTTAAATCAATTGGACACCAGATACACAGACAGACACGTCAAACTTAAAACACCCCTCTTTTTCCGTCGCGGTGAAAAATAACCAAATAACGTGATTATTATATAGTAATTAAAATAATATAAAACTAGAAAAATTTCACGTCCTGAGGCGGGAATCGAACCCGCGATCTTTCGCAATCCGGGCGACTGCTCTAACCACTGAGCCACCCAGGACTTGGGATATCCCTGTGAAATTCTTCTAGTCATAATCGCAAATACAGATAGACTAGAAGAATTTTACAGGGATATCCCAAGTCCTGGGTGGCATTTTTCAAGCATTTATAATAATGTTAAAATAAAAAATTAAGAATAGGTGATTATTGTAGTTATTTTTAAGGTTTTTATTTCAATAAAAGTTATTTCAATTTTAGTCTGTCCATGTATGGTTTTCTAAACCTATATTATGCTTGTAGTGTTGGCTGAGGACATATATTTTATTATTTTTTGTTTATAAGCTATTTGATGTCAATTATGCCTTAGCCTTTCTTGACGTCAATCGTGATAGCACCGAGCGACGAAAACCATTAATTATTTAAATATTGAAGTCAAAACAGGGGAGCCAACATGAGCTTTTACAGCATTCAAAAATTAATTGAGGTACTCATCTATAAACTAAGACATTTTATATCGTTTGAGCCTTTTGTAACTTTACCATAGGTGAGGTTTCACTAGGTGGTAAGCCCATATGTAGGGTCGTCAGGGTAGGTACCCCCGCCTTTCTTATTTCAGCCGTGAAACAGTTCGCTGTGTTTCGGATTGAAGGGAAAGGCAGCCAGTGTAATTACTGCTCATGGACGGCATTTCATCTTAGGCCTCAGGATAACAACGCACCTGCAGTATCAAGTGATTTTTCCTTGTAATTGCAGGTGTCTATAGGTGGCGGTAACCACTTACCACCAGGTGGACCGTCAGCTTATTTGTCATCTAGTTGTGTAAAAAAAAGATGAAATGCCTGTCATGCTCAGAAATTACACTGGCTACTTTTCCCTCCAATCCGAAACACAGCGAATTGTTTCACGGCTGAAATAGGAAAGGCAGTGGTACCAACTCTACCCAGAAGACTCTACATACGGATACGGGCCTACCACCTAGTAACTTTTTGAAATTTTTTTGGTAGGCCTCTTTTCGAATAAACCGATAGATAAAATAAAAAACTTTTCATAGACAAAATAAATACTTAAATAATAATAAATAAATAAATATTCATACACTCACAACTATTATCTAGCCCAAAATAAGCATCATTAAGGGCTTGTGTTATGGGTACTAATGATAACAATATGTAAATAAATATTAGAAATATACTAAATAAACATATAAACATTCATCACACGTAAACAAATGCTCGTTTCTCGTCATACAAACATTTGCTCCTACCGGGATTCGAACCCGGGACCTCTTGACCGAGTAGCCTGTATAGCAAGGGGTATAGACCTCTCGGTCAGCCGGTCGTCAAAATATTATTACAGTGTACCACAAGGCAGTCTGTTGGGTCCAATGTTTTCCCTAAATTAGTCTTAGATGAAGTTTTTGATGAATAATTGGGATGTTCCCTAAGTTTGAATTTGGAGATATTTTTCACAAATTCGGAAAATATACGCTACTTTTACCCATAAAAACAATTCAAGCTTAAAAGATATGGAATATTGTTGAAGTTGTACTGTTTTGAAAATTAAAAAAAAGGTGATATAATTTTTTTCAAAACTTATCAAAAATGTTAATGATATTAGATTGCTGACATCAATTAAAACAACTATTATTATGAAAACTATCAATAAAAACCTACTTAAAACATAGTTATTATCAATTTTGTCAGTATGCCCATACATTTCTAAGTAATATGGGAACATGTGACGTCACCAGTTCCGTAGATTTTCTATGGAGCGTTTTTGGACGATGCGCCGCAACACATCAAACATACCACTATATCTGTGAAACTATTGATCTTAGACATACTATTTCTTTTGCAATATTTCTTTATGCGTTATAAACTTTTTATTTATGAAATAAAAAAAAAGTTGTCAACTACCCTATTTTAAAAATAAAGTAGTTTTGGTAACCACAAATAGTAGTTTGGTAAGACAAATATGTATTATCCTAGACTTGTAGTGTAAAAGCTATACCTAGTAGAAAAATACTTCCTTATATTTAGACTACAAACCATTGACTTTTTTGTATGAGTGATTAGCAAGACTGGCTGCGAGTGACAAATTTATACAAAATGGCAGTTCGTTTATCTTTCCAAGTAGGTATTGATGTTCCTTAAAATCTGGGAACAGTTAGCACTGCAGATTTGTAGGTACTCTTTGGGATAATTCATCATTGTTGTAGGTAATGACCACAGTCTATTACATGACTGGGTAGGTTTCACTTTTAAATATGTAAACACGTTTTGGGGAAACTGTGTTGTGAATATTCAGAACTGAACCCGTGCGTTAGGGCCGAAAACGAAAAGCATATAATTAAGTGGAGTGTGGGAATATGTCTATGAAGCACACATAAGTACTTAGGTATTATTTACAAATAAAGTATAGCCGGTCTCAATTCAGCAGTCATTGGTTTACGGAGAAGCCTATTATCAGACTATTAATCTTACTAGAGACAACGGAAAACGTTTGTAATAAGTATTTCCAATTGATTTTCATTAATTTACGTAGGTTGGTTTTAGTTTGTTTTTCTGTTTATTTATTTACTTATTCATATAACTTAAATCTATCATTACAGTTTATTAACAAAGCTATCTGAAAAACGGAAAATCTTCCTCTTTCGAACAAGCTTTGTCTAAAAGTTTCTGTAAATAATTTAATATTGATTGTGTGTTTTTACCAAAATTATGTTTCTTTTTTGTATAGAGATCCCGATAGATAGCTTACAAAGTAGAAATAGCTAAATTAAAGGAGCATTAAAAATTTAATTTCTCAAATGTCAAGTAAGTACAGCCCTTACTGCATTCCTGATAGAGGGAGCTTTCGAACTGTTACACTTGACGTGCTGTCGTCTGTACATTATAGTGTAATACTATTATGACTAATATTGAATAAATAATAATCATAATTGTTGATTTGTTAACAGATTGTGGTGATGAAATTTAACGCCAAAAATTAGTAGCTTATACAAATGCTAATTATCCTGCCGGAAGGTGAGGTGTTGGCTGTTGATTCATATTGTTTGAAAATGAATATAATGAATGAAAATTACGTATTCTTGATGTAATGACGAGCCGGAGAATTGTCGCGCGAATGAGTGCTTAATAAGGAAATCTTAAACAAACTTATCTACGCATAAACCTTAGCCTGGGAGAAAACGTCACTACTACCATTCAAGGGCGTCGCCAGCCCATCGCCCAGGGGGGAGGGGTGGAGGTCGCTCTTACGGGGATTTTTTTTTATAAAACTAGATGACAAACATGCTAACTGTCCACCTGGTGGTAAGTGGTTATCGTCGCCTATAGATACCTGCACCAAAAGAAAAAAAAAGAAATATGAGAAAAATATGAACTAATTAGCGACCGCCAACAATACGGCATTCGCAGTAGTCACTCTATTGGTGATCTTCTAATATACTCCACACACTGTTGGGCCTTTGCTATTGAAAGTCAAGGTGAGGCATTGTTAGTCTAGATGTAGCGAAGGCCAAGAGAACTTCTTTAGAAGTTACCAACTTACGGGCTGCCCGAGGGCTTGTGCAAATGGGTCGCTGTCTTTTTGTGCAGAAGGTGCGTAAGAGCCGTTGACGGCAGTTGCTCGGATAGCATGGACATTAATGCTAGCGTCCCACAAGGCTCCGTGTTGTCTCCAACAGTTTCTCATACATATCAATGATAAGCTGTCTATTGACAGACTGCATTGTTATGCGGATGACAGTGAAATCGACAGTTCTCTAATCAAAGTCTCTAATTGGGTACAACTGGGTAAAGTTAAACTTGTCCAATTGAATCCCACTGAAGTCTGCGCGTTTACCGTTAAATAAACCCCATTAATTGTGGCTTCACATTTTCTTAGCACACCTCTTTCCATGTCTAAGAGTATCGGGAATTCGGGATATCCCTAGTAACGTTCAGTTCCGCAGTCATTTAGAGGATAAAGTCAAGCTGGCATCCAAGAAGCTTGGTGTGGTATAAGTCTCAAGTTAGGCCCCTTATGAAATAGAAGACTGCGGAGCCGGTTAGAGAGGAGTGGCCCTTAGCTGACCCGATCAGTTGCAGACAGCCACGGGGAAGAAGAAGGCATAACGCCTACTTGCTTCTCCCGTTGTAGTGATGCCATAGGTGGAGGGTCAGGGGGCCTCGCCGCCGTATAACACGGCCCGTCAAATATGAATAGAGTGGAGTTGGAAGAGGCTCGCAGTTATGCGGGATGACCGCAGAGTGGCAGGGTTGACTGCTTGTTTTTTCGCATGTCGCCTCATGTCTTGACGGAAGAGGTTTATAGTGGTGGGTTTTAGTGGGTAGGACGGAAATTTTTGTCCGGGAGTCCCACAAAATCGTCAGGGTTCCCCCGGGTTTAGCGATAGGCGTAACCACCTCCCTCCGTGTTAATAAAAGGAGAGATTTAGCCTCCTTACGTGCGTTCTACCGTTTGCATAACAAGTTGTGTTCTGAGGAATTATTCGACATGATACACAGAGGTTTTCTCGAACAAGTACCACCGCCTTTCTTATTTCAGCTGTGAAACAGTTCGCTGTGTTTCGGATTGAAGGGAAAGGCAGCCAGTGTAGTTTATTGGGCATGAAAGGCATTTGATCTTAGGCCTCCGAATGACAACGCACCTGCAATAACAAGTAATTTTTTTCCTTGTTATTGCAGGTGTCTATAGGCGGTGGAAACCACTTACCACCAGGTGGGCTGTGAGTTTGTTTGTCATCTAGTTGAATAAGTAAAAGTACAACATGGGGTTCTTCAAAAAGGGCTTGAAAAGGTTTTTATAGAGTCGACATCGCAAAAGTGATACAATTGTTACAATTGTAAGCGTCAATAGGCTACGGTGACCGCTTACAATAAGGTGGGCCGTATTGCCACCTTAGTTGTATAAAAAAAATGTAGGCACAGTAAAGACTCAAGAGCATGATCGAAGCTTTACATTTGTAGCGCGAAAAACCGCGCATTACCTCTACTGTACGGTGATTGTAATAAGAATGCAGAATTTATGACAGTTTATAAAAACATAAGTTTCGGGGGTTTACGCCCTTATCTAAGAGCCACCGCACATGTACAATTTCAAGTTGGCCAACTAAATCGCAGAATGTTTAATAGGCATAGAATCTTATGATAGCCCGCACATTATATCAACTAAGTCGTTCAACTAAATAGTTGGTCAACTATCGGCCGATAGCCCGCACACTATAACAACTTAGTTGGTCTGTCGCACGGTAAGATGCAGTGTGACCAGACCCGTGCGCGTGATTTCCCCACGCTTGGATTTTTGCCGACGGGCACGCAGCCGCCGCAGCCAGTCGATCTCTGCATTCTCTTCTTGTAACAAATGAAAAAATAGAACTGCTGATCGACGAAGTCCAAAAAAGGCAAGCCCTTAAAAAACTTATCTGGGCGAGACGAGACGAGGCGAGACGAGATTTAAAATTTGTATGGCAAATTTTCAATCCTCGCCTCGCGCATCTTTGGTGGAAATAGTCAGGATAAACGAGGATGTGCGAGGCGAGAATTGAAATATATTATTTGTTTGTGTAAAAATGAACCGTATTGCTTCCGGTATAGAGTATAAATTAACTCTGCAACAGAAAGACGCTTCTCGCGATAGGTTTATTGTTGTGCGATTTCAATCCTCATTTCGCCACTTTGGTGGAAAATCATCGTGGGCAATTTTTAGTGGAAAAGGGTCAGTGCGATTTCAATTATCGTCTCACCTCGCCTCGTCTCGCCCCTCCGGTGGAAAACCACCTTGAGGCGGTCGGCCCGAGATGATTATTATTTTTACTGGTTGGACGGAGACAGGTCCGACGGGCGGGCCGTTCATTCATATATCGTATAGATCGTGACGACAATACGATAGTAAATTAAAGCTCGGGCTATATCAGGTCATGTTGTTTTGTTGCAAATGTTTTGCAACATTCAATTACATCTTAATCGTTTGATTGTTTCATGACTTTGCTATCAAATAGTATAACATTTCATAGAAATGTCATGAAATTACAGTCACACCTCCTCGTGACAACCCTAAAAATGCGTAGTATCACACGCAAACACACACACACACACACCCCGCGCTCATACTATGATATCCACCCCCTGCAACTTCAGAATTACAAGTTTTATTTCGGAATTGTATAACACCCCGTATATTTTGTCTAGTGAAATGTTTTTCGGCTGAAACGATACTGATGATGATCGAAGTGTCAACCCTGATGGTGATCACGCAATATGGTAGGCTCTATGAGCACTAATAGGGTTCAAAATATAATATCATCTATGTAAGTTCTTTAAAGGCGAGTGACTTGACACTAATGAATATTATTAAAGATGTTAAGCGATGTGTAGCTACTTAGTTATAGTAACATAAGTTTATTAAAATTAAAACATTGGCCATATTTGTTCATAGAAATGATTTGCCACTTTCAAAAATATCGTATTCATTTGATAATTTCATGACATTGCTATGAAGTAATGCAGCCAATGATAAATAATTTTATATACCATTTCTATGAACTAATATAGCCCATATATTGATTTATTGTCGTATTGACGACACCTTGTATAATTCTTCTATATTATTATGTGGAGACTTTCACAGACTTTATGTATAATATTTAATAGCATTTATACCTTGTTTATGTGGTCATTAGTCTTCCATAAATAAAAAAAATACTAGCACTTTTTTGTAGTGCAACTGTTTCACATGATGTGCTGCCGTCAGTACCTAATACTTCAGTAATGCGCGGAGTTGAGTAAGCCAGCTTTCTTCATCTTGCACTGCCATAACTTTGCATCAATTTGCATTGTCACTTATGTTATGTGAGAGCCGATTTTCGAATGACACAAGTCTCGAGTTTACATCGCTGCCTGAAATAGTTACTTGTATTAACTCTTTGAGGCCAGGTAAATCAGACACAATTAAATTTTAATTGTCTATGTGATCTATTGATGAAGTGAGGGCATTAAAGGATTAATAAGTCAGTGGCTAATGTCCATTTTCACTAACCATTCCCTAGGCGTAGGTGACTCTTAACGACATTTGCCTCTTTTCTATCTCCTTTAGATATACTGAGATAATAATCGTTAAGAGACTCTTACTTAGCGCGGTTACACACCTACCGGTTCTTGCATTCTACCTAGAAAGGATCATAAAACCGGAAGGCAAGAATGCAATACAAAATGTACTACCCGTCACACACCTACCGGTGAGAAACGGAGAGAACGCCCGGTAAGCAAGCCACCGGCCGACATCACCAGTTGTGGGCGGCGCCCGGTAAGAAAGAGGCGGGCGTTACGTACAAGCTCCGTATATCGTCTCGTCACACACAGCCCGTTTTCAACGCGACGCCGGCCGCCGGCGACTTTTAACCGACATCGTTAAAAGGAGGAAGTTATATTGTATTATTAATATTAATATCACTGATTTTTTTTTGTTCATCATTTCCTCTGTAAATTGTGAACCGATTTTCAAAATTCTTTTTTTATTCGACAGAGTATCCTTTGAGGTAGTTCCACCCACTGTCACCAAGTCAAGATCTGATGATGGGATCCCAGGAAAATAGAAGGCAAACCTCAAAATTTATATAAAGTAAACTCCAAAAATAAAAAAATGTGACAAAACATTGAGACAACACAAATGTGAAATCACATTTTTTTTGTCGGCGCATGAATCGTAAATTCAAAGGCGTTGGCCCACTGGTTGTAGTTACACTGTGCCAATACGTTGTACGTTAATATTAGTTAGACTGGTTGTAGTTACACTGTGCCAATACGTTGTACGTTCATATTAGTTAGACTAGTACCTCTCTCGTCAAGCGCTAGAGAACGACTGAGCGCCAAATAAGAAAGGCCGGCAACCGGTGTGTGTGTGACGATGAGCCCGTTTTTATGATCCTTTCTAGGTAGAACGCCGGAACCGGTAGGTGTGTGCCCGCGCTTAACACGAAGCAAATGTTAGTGAAAACGAGCATAAGTTTTTGAGGACACAGGTTTTTTTTTGAGCAAAGGCTAATTTAGAATGAGGTTGTACTCATTTATCGATAGGAGTACTACAGTAAAGTGTCGAATAAAATAGGTTAACTAATCTTGCTTCCCCATACAAACTTTGGACCCCCATTTCCCCACTTTAGGGGGTGAATTTTTAAAAATCCTATCTTAGTGCACTTCTAGACCTTCCTTATAAGGAACCTGTGTGCCAAAAGAGATGTTTCAAAAATGTTTTATTTGCTTTGTTGCGTGCTACAAAACAAGATTTTTTATACGACAAAAAAATAACTTATGCACAGACAATCTATGCATGAAAACGAATTATTAGTATTTATCCTGGATTCAGGATATTTATCTTGATTTTTTGAGATAGTGTATACATTATACATATACCTGGCCGGATATGAAACATCTCCTTTAGAATCTCTCACGGAATGGGAATTGGAATCGCGGTTTGGGCTGTGCGTCAATGTTTGTCAAATTGCTTACTTAGTTAAAAAATTATAATTATTTAAAAATTGACTTCGAATTTAATCGATTTTTTGACTAAATCTTCATTTGGTCCTTTTTTGCTCAAAATATCCACATGGTTTAATATAATTTATTAAATCTTAATTTGGACGAGTTCCGAGGGGCCATTGTTTTTTTTCATTGATGCCTCTGGCCACAACGACGTCAAGATAAGACCGGTTATAAAATGCAGTTGATTTCTCCGCAAATAAAATTTATCGAACTACATTTTTAAAATTAGATTAAACATAGGCTTGTTTTTAACCGCGAATTTCAATTTTAAAAGCTTTTGTTTTTTGTAAAAAAATAATGCAACAATTTCGATTCAGTATTATCCTTATTGGAGACCTTTGTACAGCAGTGGTTTTTTTTCCCAGAATTGATAATAATGATGTTTTAGGTAGGTACTTAATACAAAAATGATACGATCAATCGGGTACCTTTGCCTCTAGACGCTTGCAGCATGGGGACTACCAGTTTCATCTCGCTCGCTCTTACAAAACAGTGCGTTCGATTTTAATGAGAGCCCTGACAACCTTACTCACCACCGGAACAAAAGACTACAGTCATAGTATAGTCAGTTATTTAGCTACAGTCTTCTGTAAGATACCCCAGAATTCGAGTGGTAAATATCTCAATTCCCTACTTCTTTTCAAATTAAAATTAGATAAGTATTTTAAGTATGTTAACGCGCAAACAGTTTAAATGTCCTTTACTTTAAATAAAACTTGATTCACTGTACAAATATTTTATTTGTCATATTAAAATTTGAAGTGCCTATTTAAATTAAATAAATATAATTTATAATTATAAGTTACAATAATTCTATGTTATGTTCTGGGTTGTGTGAAGATCTCCAGTTGGCAATATTGCTGCTGCGAGGGCTCCACCTGAAACGTTAAGAAACCGTGAAATTATATCGCCTCGCCAGTCGCCATATTTTATACAACATTTACGGCCAAAATAAATTGTACTTGAAATATGTTTCAAGTACAATTTATTATTATACAATTTATTGATTATGATTTACACGAGCAAGAGAATCATATTATTATGCGACTGACACAGGACCACGATTTGGGCTACATAATAATGGAGTGAGGAGCTCGGTGGGGCGTAGTGGTTGGATGGATCGATCAAAAATTTGTAATCTCGAACTGCCCCGTGCTTCGGAACGCACGTTAAGCCGTTGGTATTAGCTGTTACTACAACCGCTCTAACCCACCAATACACATTGGGCCCGCATGGTGGTGCTATGGACCAAACTCCTCATGTGCACCTATGGGTGGGAGCACCTAGATACCAGATTGAACCGTTTGACGCAATTAAAAGACGCGCTATATGATTGGCGACGCTCCCGAGCTCAAGCGGTATTGAACCTTCAAGCCTAAGAAGAGATTTTGCTACCTTATGTGTGTTCTACTGTTTGTATAACAGGGTGTGTTCTGTAGAATTATTTGACATGCTGCCCACGGTCTCTTTCTACCACCGCACCGCTCGCCATCGGCAGGGAATTCATCCTCACACGTTGGAACCAAAATGGTCACGCACTGTGCGATTTCAAAGAAACTTTCCCCCGCGTACGCTCAGGTTGTGGAATGAGCTCCCTGCAGAGGTTTTCTCGAACGAGTACAGCATTGGGTTCTTTAAAAAGGGCTTGCTATAAGCGTTCATAGGCTACGGTAACCGCTTACCATCAGGTGGGCCGTATGCTTGATTGCCACCTTAGTGGTGTAAAAAAAAGTAGGGCCGTCTTTAACGTTCGGGGACCTTTCGCACTTCAGCATACTGGGTATCCTAATATGATGGAGTACATTCCATTAACACCAGGTAAACGGAACTTGGGGCCCTTTGGATCGTGGCACTCTGGGCACTTACCCAGAGAGGCTAATGGAAAAGAAGGGTGTGTTCATGTGCTTCTTACGCGTGGAAAGAACTGGATCCATTAGTGGAACGTGTATACAGGGTGACGACAATAAATAAAAACTTGAGCTATATTAGCTCATAGAAATGTTTTGAAATCTTTGAAATGTTTTAAGACTTTCAAATACATCTTTTCATTTGTTAACTTCATCAGATTTCTATGAAATAGTGTTATATTTGCTGCATTGTTTCATAGGAATGTTATAAAATTATAAAATAAATAAGATGTTTTTTTTCACAACTACCTAGATGACAAACAAGCTGACGGTCCACATGGAGGTAACTGGTTATCTATATTTGGATTTTTATATATGCTTTAAAACATTTATGTGCGTGGTCTAACGGCCGAAAATATCACGCAAAATAATTTGTTAGTGGTTTTAATCATTTTTTAATGTACTGTACATGTTTATAGCCTAAAATCAAACATCGCCTTTATTGTCGTCACAAACCTGTATATTATTATTATTTAGATACGTACTGAGGACCAAAGCCGCTGCGCCGTAGAGTGCGCCGGAGCAGTGCGTGGTGATGGCGCGCCCCACTATGTTGGTGCCGGCGAACGCGCTCAGACGCGCCACCATCATGCCCAGACAGGCTACCATGCCCCTGGAACAAGCAACACCGTGAGAATACAGGGACTGATATGGAAAGGTATTCTACTAACAGTCCCATAGACTGGATTAGCTTTGAAATAAAACCACTTTATCGGATTTAACTCGCGGTTCACAAGTTTAGCTCAAGCAACGTTATCCCTCTGGAGGTCTATAACAATTGAAAAATCAATTGTGTCTGGAATCTGATGCGGTTTAGGGGAGTATAGCTTATTTTTGTCTTTTTAAGGTTTTGTTATTTATTTTCCGATGTTGTCATTTTATGGTTTAGTTTCCTTGCCTTGCTTATTAGAAAAGAAATTAAACAAAGATTAAAACCGACTTCAAAAAACTGAAAAGGATAAAATAATTAAATTTAAGGAGGTACTCATCACCTAGAAACATATTTTTTGGAGTCGGTGCTTCGTTCTATTGTTTCTGGAAACAACTTAGCACCAACTACAAAAAATATGTTTCTAGGTGAAGTTTCCTTCTATCGTATCGTTTCACTAAAAAGTCATAAGAAAGCAAAAATCCTCAATTTCGCATACGTAGATGACTTTCTCATTTCAGTTTTTTTTAAAACCAAACTAGTTACCTAACTGATTTTGAAAAAAAATTTATGGTACCAAATGGTTTCGTGATTCTTTTTTTATTCCGCATCGAATAAAAAAAGAATCACGTAAATCGGATCAGAAATCTCGGCGTAATCGGTGTACAAACATAGAAAAAAAAACATACTAACCGAATTGAGAACCTCCTCGTTTTTGAAGTCGGTTAAAAAAACTAACCTGTAAGAAGTCGGGTATAAATCAACGAAGTAGGAGGACACGATTCCAAAGACCATGGCCGTGGTAAGGAACACGTAGAAGAGCACCAGCCCGGAGATAGGCTCGCCGGTGTTATCGATGCCCACTGCTGCTGCTGCGGCCACCACCAGGATCACGATCGTTAGGACCTGGACAGGCATATTGATAGAATTTAGAAAAGCTTCCTTATAACAACGGCACCGCCCCAACCCAGCAATTAACTTGTCATTCAAATTAGAGCATTAAGTTGTGAGTCGTACAATATATTTTGCAATATTAATATGAAAAAGCCAACGGCGAGCAGTCAGCGCGCTCGCCGCTACTATACAACTCGACTCGCAGCTCGTATCCTTACAGCGCGCTGACCGTGTCCTTACAGCGCGCTAACGGCGTGCCAATAGCGAGCCGGCTGCGTGCTTACTACGCGCCGACTCAAGTCGTCAGCAAAACAACAATGTGCAAGTGTCTAGGCGTGTTCAATCACAAATGTCATATAACATACGACAGCAAGCTAGGAGCTTGCGGCCGACGCGCAGACGGCAGACTGCGGGCTTGCACCTCTTGGCCGGCGCGCGGGCTGAGCTTGCACCTTCCGGACGACATGTAGCTAGCGCGCTGGCGGCGACGCCGTAGCCTAAATTCGAGGCGACGCTGTGCTATATAGTGTGTATGCGGTATAGTGTGCCATGACCTTACCTTAGCAAGTTATAACAGATAGGAGGTGGATAACTGCGATGAGGAGCTCGATGGCGTTGTGGTTAAAGCGCTCTAGTTTTGATTACAAAAACAAAGCAACTTTCGCTGTGGGATCAAAGTTTGTATAATCTCGAGCTCCTCCGTGCTTCGTCGTGCACGTTAAGCCGTTGGTCCTGGTTGTTACTGCAACTGCTTTAACCCACCAACCTGCATTGGGCCAGCGTGGTGGTCATCAGGCCCAAACTCCCCATGTGTTACTCCTATGTAGGAAGGCCTGCGCCCCGCATTGGGACGTATATAGGCTGGTGATGATGAGGAAGGCCTTTGCCAAGTAGTGGGACATATATAGGATGGTGATGATGATGATAAATGTATACTTACTGGTTGTAAGAACAACAAACTCAATTTAAACTTAATTAAGACGACGATTTGTAATAAGAAGGCTTCTAGATTGAGGTAAAGTTACATTTTCTTTTCTCACTGAGATGTAATGAATAGAGATGACACCACCCATTCCTACTATGTTCCGTACAGGTATGGCTATTACGCTACACTTCATTCAGTCTCTTGCTAGCGTTGTTAGAACGTAACGCGTAAGCGCCATGAAAATTACGGCGCGTACAACCTTTTCGCCGCGAATAAACAAGTATCGTTTCAACATGACTTTTGTATGCGATGTCTTCTCTATTCCCGTCAAGTATGAGATTCCAGACACAAAGGATAATGCCGCTAGACAGATTAATATTTTTTTTATCTCAGTGTCAGTTCTATTGCTACTTTCAAAAGAACAAACCTTTCTCTTGCCAGCACACTGTGAGATCAAAGCGTTCAGTATGAAGAACGAGAAGCCGTGTGCGCAACCAGCCCATATGGTGTTATCGTTGATCGTGTTCCTGCACTCCGGCGTCGCGATATCAGTCTGGAAGATAAGATAAGATAAAGATAAAGAAAAGTGAATATTTTTTGTCAAAACAGGATGTTTAATATTTTAAGGGATGATTTTTTGTGCTCCCGCAAAGTTTCCTCTTCCTGATTCTTAACTACAATGTTTGTTATCTGGCTATTACTGAAGAGTGAAATAGTTCCCCCCTTATTCCCCGTTCTATCTTCAATCTACTTTTCAATCGACTTCACCTCCCTCTTTCTCCAGTCGTTCCTGCTTTACAAAGAAACCTAATAACGTCAAGTTCAACTTTTAACTTATGATTCCACCTCATGATCGGCATCGCAACTTACATGTCTTTTTTAGTCTAGATATTTTCTAAAAATACGATTGATAAATTTGTTTTACATAATCATCAACCTTATGAAAGTCAAACAACTACCTGATTGTAGTCCACAGTGCTTTCAGACACTGCGAATAGGTCACAGAAGCCGGCATCAGCGTCGCTGGTGGCGTATGATGTGAAGAACACGTTGAATATCGTCGGCAGAATTATGGCAAAACTGTTGTTACTGTAAGTTATTTAAATAAATCATTAGAAGGTTAGGAACCATTATTCTGTATATCTGTTTTTAAACGTCACTATTCAGTTTGAAGTAACCACACCTATAGCCTACACAAGTAATCGGATTTCTCCACTTTGTTTACTTTGGAAATATATCATCCAGGCGACATTTACGTTCGTTGTTATTATGTTGCTCTATTGAATTTCAAAAATATGATTTAAAAGATATCTAAGTTAGATTCAAACTACTTTTTGTGTCTGTGTAAAGTTAAGAATATATCTATCACAATCAGGAGTAGACCATGCTTCACATTTGAGTTGATATGGGGCACAGCATACTTAAAACTTTATCTAAACTTCATTAATTACTGTACAATTAAAATTAACGTACGCAATATAAATGACGAAGGTTAAGTAGTATAGCAGCATGGTCCTCCGCAGCAGAGGAGGCTTGAATAGGGGAGCGATCTGGGTCCACAGTGATTTAAGAGAAAACTTCCCAACATCTTCTTTGCTGCCTTCTTCTAAGTATATATCTTTGACCTGCAATAGGATAATAATAATGGACTTAAGTTGGGAAATAAATAAATAAATACTTAATTAGCGTCTTGGATTAAGACGCTCTCATAAATAAAACACTGGATATAATCTACTTAAATGCTGACTTTCTTTAATTGAATTTTTAGATGAATTTTCTAATAAGGTTTTATTATTATTTATTTATATATTTGTCTTACATAATCCTGGCAGTTACAAGATAGGACCAATTAGTCCTTACAGGGAATACAGGCGTGCTTGTTGCTCCTAGTACTACCAGAGTATAGAGTATACTCAATACTCAAACGTTTATTGCATTCCATAGGTATTTATAGGTATACATATAATCTGGTCATTATAGCCGATAGAATAGAATGATGTGATTGAAACAACAGAGTGTAATTACTGGGCATGGACGGCATTTCATCGTAGGCCTCAGGATGATAATGCACCTGCTATATCAAGTGCTTTTCCTTGTTATTGCAGGTGTCTATAGGCGGCGGTAACCGCTTACCACCAGGTGGGCCGTCAGCTTGTTTGTCATATAGTTGTAAAACTTGAGTGTACATGCCACAGAACTGAAAAAAGAGGTTTGAAAAAAAGGAGAGATCTCTCTGTTCTGTGGTACACACATAGTATTGGAGAATTCTGGCGCACTACCTCAACGAAGAGACATCGACTCGAAGTGTTGAAAGGTCATGGGTCAACGCGTTTCTAAAAAGATTTCAAATACTGTTTTATGTCTTGAATGCCTAATTTCGTATTTATTTATTTAAATGTCACATTTTTACTTCAATACTATGCGCTGACTCTATCAAGTTTGTAGTAGTTACCTAAATAATTAAATAACTGCACTTTTAAAATGATGATTAGTTATAGTGTAGTGGTTAGAGCGCCGAAAATAATGCAACTTTCGCAATGATCAAACCTGGATGGGTCAATCAAAACTTATAATCATTTTGTTATTTAGGGATATAAGTATTTATCACGTCTACATATATTATTATATTTTCATTCTTTTTTCGTACACATTATCCCCGCTTGCACGTAATATTTTACTAAGGCTAGGGTTGGCTAGAAGAGATCTCTTTTAGAGATAAGCTCACCCTTGTACACGTGTTTTCATAACGTTTAATTTTATGTGTTTTTTGTGTGCAATAAAGGATAATATAATCTTGAGCTCCTCCATGCATCGAAAGGCACGAAAGCCGTTATTCCCGGTTGTTACTGCAACCGCTTTAACCCAACAATCAGCATTGGGCCAGCGTGGTAGTGTTAAGGTCCAAACTCCTCACGTGTTCCTCTCAGGTACCAAAGCCTGTGGGAATGGGACGTATATATAGGCTGGTGGGAAAGACTCACAGGATATTCATCAGCGACTCCTCCATTCTTAGCGTAGATCTTTTTCAATATTTCTAAAGCCTCCTCGTTGCGTCCAACGTTGACTAGGAACTTAGGGCTCTCGTAGTAAAAATGCAGCATCAGGGCCCCCAGCCCCAGCGGCAGCGCCATCACCAGCGTGAGCAGCCGCCAGGGTCGGAAAACGATGCCCAGGAATGCCACGGAGAAGTTCAGTTTCATAATGAGGAAGCCCCAGACTGGAATAAATAAATAAAAATTAATCCGCCTTGAAAAATATGTTAAAATACATAATTTTTGCTACATTGCCAATGATAATGCTATACATGAAGCTTAAAATATAACATCAGAAGACTTTATGGGAATTGAAACAAGAGCAGCAGACTGAAAAGCCAGAGAAGTACTTAGATAAGTGTATGTTGGACAAATGATTTGAAATTTGAAGTACGTATCGGGCTACTACAAATAGTACCAGTCTTTGTCCCGAAGTGAAATACCGCCGTGCTCTAGTGAACACACCAAGTTTCTTAGATGCCTGTTTGACTTTATTCTCCAACTGACTGCGGAACTGCAAGTCACTAGAGATATCAACACCAAGGATCCCTATACTCCTAGAGATGGAAAGGGATGAATCAAGGAATTGTGAAGCCACAGAGAATGGGGTTTTTTTAGCGGTTAACACGCAGACTTGTGTCTTAGTGAGGTTAAATTGGACTTGGTTTTATACATTTTGTGCATATTACGAGATAAGCCTACATTGAATTATATTGGTGACGTGTTTTGGTCCGAAACTTAGCAATACCTACCTTTCCATTTTGTAGGTGAATACACAAATAGGATGTATTTCTTTCACCAGGCTCATAATAAGCTTAGTTTAAGTAAAGCTTTAATTTATGCGAGTGCAATAAGGATGTTGGTATTATATTATGTGAGAGTGGTAAAGCGTGGTCATGATCAACAGGTACTGCACACGGACAGTGAAAGCGATTCTCGACTAGCAGCGACGGTTGACCACTATAAGCTGACAAGGTATTAAAGCACTCACTGTAGTAGATTGTGGGCGTGAGCATGAGCGCACTGGTCATGAGCAGCATGTACCGCGCACGGACCTTGGCGCAGCAGCACTCGCCCAACAGCGCGTACGTCGCCGACTCAGCGGCACTCGACCTACAAAATGGCCAGAAGAAAATAATGTTAAGACTAAGTAAATACCGCACCGCCTAACTGAAAATTCAAAAAAAAAGATGCTAAAAGAGAGGTGTGTCACGTGTCTGAAATTGTATCTGTGTATTTGTGTAGCTGTGTATCTCGTAGTTCCTAAATGAATAGGCCGATTTTGATTCAGTTTTAGTTGTCTGGGAGCTGACTTCGTCGAGAATCGAGATAGTTTTTAGCTACAATTTATGAAGATCTGTTTAGGCGTTTGAACGTATGAAGAAGCCAGTGTAATTGCTGGGCATGGACGGTATTTCATCTTAGGCCTCAGGATAACAACGCACCTGCAATATCAAGTGATTTTTTCTTGTTATCGCTGTTGTCTATAGGCGGCGGTAACTGTTTACCACGCCACTGTAGGCCATCAGCTTGTTTGTCATATACTTGTAAAAAAAAAATCCAAGACATGCTAACCTTGAGCTGATGCCGTAGCATCAAACAGTCTGCGGGTTGCTTTAATCTTCAGAAACTTACAGCCGATATAGCGTGTTTGGGCTGATAAGAATAGTCTCAAAGACAAGGTGTTAGATATACGATGTTCATGGCCGGGGGTTGCTTAAAATTCATATTCTATATTTTTTACATAAGTACAAACTTTTTATGTGTATCAAGGTCATCAATCAATTCCGGTACAGGTAATCAAGGTACCTATGTATGGTGCATACAATAGCATAAGTAGAAGATACTCTTGCTTAGATAAAATGATAAGATAGAGGCATGAGCTTTATTTATATTTTGAATTCTAATAAGTAATACGAGCACAAGATTTCTAATTTTATGTCAAGATAAAGGAAAATGTAAAGTGATAAAAAGACGAACTAGGGCATCTTAACTGGATCAGAGATTAGCGTTGCAGGAACTGTGCTAACCTGCGTAGGAGTGGCCAATCATGTGACGGCCCTTGTCTTAGACTGACACGGTAATGACAGAATCATTTAAAGGCCTTGACAATTTGGACTGGTGTATACATATGTTATTTTATACCTGTGTTTTTAAATTACAATCCGTACTAATATTAAAAATGCCAAAGTAACTCTGTCTATTTGTCAGTCTGTCTGAATGCCGGTATGTCTGTTTCGTTTTCAGTTTTCATTCCTAAGCTGCTACAGTGTGATTCGTTATCAGTATTATCGATATCCAGCTTGATGACTAATAAGACGACGATCCGGATTGATTTTGACGTTTGAGCACAGCGCTGCGCGTGTCGTCGCTGGTTTACAGAATCGACATGAAGTACAATCGATATTTTTGATGTCGTTCTTCTTGGCTCCATCAATTTGTCATTTCTTCATTGACTCCAATCAATTTGTGATTGACTTTTACATACGAGATATTTAAAAAATAAACAACTTTTTAGTTTGGATCCACGCCGTGCTCGTCGTCGAGACGCTAGTGGTAGACAACGGTTGTCAAATGGTTGTCGAAATACGCCAAAAGTTATCACCGCACTGCGCACAGCGAATCCAAGGCTGCTGACTATCTATGGTCCATCTATGGTCTGAGCTGCTGACTTTACAGAATCGCATAGCTGAGCTGATTTAGATTTGATTGACGATATTTTTGCGCTATTACTGACATCTGTCATCAGTGGGTGTCTGTTACTTAGAGCGCAAATATTATATTTCGTACTCCGAAATCGCGTATAGAATTTATCATGGCAGCTTCTCAGATGAAACGATTGCATCAGCAATGATTTGCAAACTGTGCAACTGTGGCTGCTGTGGCAAACTACCTCCATTTTAGCAGGCTTGACATGGTAAAAATATGTTAAATAGGAAACCTTATTCTTTCCTTTGCCTCACGAATGGTTTTTATTACTGCAAATGAAAGGTCCAGAATCGAAACGAACGTTATGGCAGATTCGCTTATTTATTTCACTGTATCGTTCGTCACCAATGTTCCGGCTAGATTTCTTAATGGTAGCCCATCAGCTCACACTTACAAAGCCGAGCCGATAAACCGCAACGCTGCCAGCAGCTGCCAGGTGGGCGCCATGCTGCTGAGGACGCCGCTCACGAAGCTGCCGCACATCGCCCACATCAGCACCAGCTTGCGACCTCTCGTGTCCGATAGGTACCCCCAGGGGTACGACATCACTATGATACCTGAAACGCCCAAGTTGTTTATGAGAACTCAGTATCAGACTCCTTGCATTAATTTATGAACATTAATGAATGTCTTTGTTTGTCTTTGACTATAGTCGTCGAGGAACGAAGGGAATACATAGCATAGGTTTTAATCTAGGTTAAAGTTGTTTGTTATTATGGGTGAAGAATTGTACCCTGAGACTTGGGAAAAGTTATGTTAAAGATAATATTTCATTACACAATAAATTCTGATACGTCAAGAAAATTTTGAAAAAAATATCCAATTAGGTAATTTCGGTAAGTTAGTTTGAAAAATAAATCTCAACATTTTGAGTTGGGAATACAGTGTTTCCAAAAGCCTAACATACATCTGAAATAGATTTGGAAATCAGGATCACGTGTTAGTCGCTAGGCCTAAGCTAAAATAATTTATTCATTTCTATAGGATTCATAAAGTACCAATTCAAGGCAAAAGCAATCCTTTCATCAACACAGTAGACATACCAGCGAAAGGCATCGAAGACAGCACTCCGATCTGGTCGAGGGTCAAGCCAAGGTCGCAGGTAGCGGCGGTGACGATGATACCCAGCCCGAAGATGTCGATGCCCATGGCGGTGATCACCATGAAGCAAGCCAGGAGGAGACCCACGTTGTATTTGCCATGACCTGTAATGATTAGGCAAAAACAAAAGTAAATAAGAGAGGACTGGGTGCGGTGCCTTGGTTTGTATTGCTCCACGCCTTCGAGGTGTGTTGGTAAATTAACTAATAGAGATAATTTTATTTATCTAACTAGTTCCTTATGTTATCCGGAAACATAAGTATTAGATAATAGTAAACTAATAACCAGACTTTAAACATATTAATATGTTTGAAATAAAACCAATTTACCGGCTTTAACTCGCGTTTAATTACAGTTAAATCCGGTAAATTGGTTTTATTTCAAATGTGTAATGTTTGCGAAAATGTGAGACAATATTGAGGTAAAGAATATTGAATCGGAATGTATTTGTTCTTAATAAATATTATTTCATTCTTTTTTCTCGGTTGGTATTTTTTTATGTATGTAACATACCGATTAAGCCGATATTTCTGAGCCGATTAACGCGATTCTTCTTTTTTTTGATGCGGAATACTTAGTTGCCATTTGGACCCATAAAAAGTTATTTGAAATAAATCAAAATCAAAAATATATTTATTCAAGTAGGCTCCTAAGAAGCTCTTTCGAATCGTCAAAAATCATAAAATATGTATATCTAATTAAAATATTGTCTCACAATGTCATATTGTCAATCTGTCTGTCATGTCTGAATTTACATTGGGTAAATTAATTGGTGAAATAGATTAAAATAACTGGAAATATATATGAATGAAAGAAAGAAAGAAAGAAACTTTTTCGTAATTATTCGTAATTGCAGATTTTTGCTTTCCTATGACTTTTTAGTAAACCGATACCATAGTGCTAAGTCAAAAGTGCTAAGTTGTTTTGCAAAAACAGTAATAAAAAAATATAAAATTGAAAAGTTTAAGACACCCGGCCTCATTAATCATCAATCTAAGACCATCTCATTGAGACTATTCCTATGAGTCCAAACACGCTATATCTGCTGTAAGTTTCTAAAGAATTAAGCATTCCGCAGACTTTTTGAAACTGTAGGATCAGCTCAAGGTTAGTATTTTATAGGAATGTTACCGAAGTGACAGTACACCAAATTTCAAATCATTCGGATCTGTGAAAGATAGTAAAACCATTTTATTATGTAAAAAATGAGCTGATAGTCATCAAACGACTGCACTGATCTTCATAAATTATAGCAATAAACTATCCTAATCACGTCAGCTTTCAAAAAAAAAACCTAATCAAAATAAGTCCATTCGTTTAGGAACTAATGTACTTATTTTGATTAGGTGGTAGGCCCGTATGTAGGGTCGTCTGGGTAGGTACCACCGCCTTTCTTATTTCAGCCGTGAAACAGTTCGCTGTGTTTCGGATTGAAGGGAAAGGTAGCCAGTGTAATTACTGGGCATGGACGGCATTTCATCTTAGGCCCCAGGATGACAACGCACCTGCAATATCAAGTGATTTTCCCTTGTTATTGCAGGTGTCTATAGGCGGCGGTAACCGCTTACCATCAGGTGGGCCGTCAGCTTGTTTGTCATCTAGTTGCATAAAAAAAAAAAAAAACTACGATGCCACAGACAGACACACAGATACACAAACAGACACGTCAAACTTATAACACCCCTCTTTTTACGTCGGGGGTTAAAAAGTGAAGCACCGAGTCCAAAAAATATGTTTCTAAAAAAATACCTACTTAAATTTAATTATTTGATTTTTTTAGAGTTTTCTGCTCGACTCGAGAACTCGGCTTTTAATTTTGTTGAATTTTTTTTGTTACCTCTTTTCGTTTTATTCTGTTTTTGTAAGGAACTGCATTTTATACATATAATTATCTGAATGCATTGTAGACTTTTACAGATAAAATAAACCACCTGATGTAAATCGTTAAAATAGCTAGCGTAGCTTGTAGAGACTGTTCTAGCCGCCTCCACCTTACCGGACTATTAATCCTTCAAGCGGCGTTATCCTACCGGAGGGCTATGACAATTGAAAAATCAAATGTGTCTGGAATCTGATGGTTGACGGGTTAAGGTGCCTTTTCACGACCCTTATAAAGCAACACATTTCAAGGTAACGAAGGAACAGTTCAAACTCAAATATTTATTGCAAATTAAGTGTTACAAGATCATAAGATATTATTGTTATTACAGCACTTACAACTTAATTACCCTTTTCGAGTATAGCAACAAAAAGACAATAAATGTCATGTGCTAGCAAAGAATTCAAATTTTCAAGTACGATAAAGAAACGAGCTAATTACGAGTTTTCTATTGAAAAGATCTGTTTGATTAACCCGTAAACACTTCCGTAAACAATAGGTAGGTATTTGAAAATTAATCACAGTATATAAAGGACGAATTTCTCAATTCAACAACAATAGCTTCGTGATCTGTGTCAGGTAAATCTCAAATCATGATCAACTGGACAGCGAAATATATCGCAACAGGAAAAATTCTGCAATAACTGTGTCCTTCATAGTAATTTTTCTGATTTTTATTCCAAATTATTTATGAACTAGGTTGTAAGTTGAGTTTTTTTTTGCGGTAAAACGGCGAAATGTATATTGAATTTAATATTTATGTCGCTATTTGTATTTTAGTATAAAATTAAAAAACATTAAAAGGCTGAATTCTTATTTTAGTATATATTAAAAAAAACATTAACGGGTTGAATTCTCAAAGGTCACTAAAATATTAAATCCCAATTACTGAAGTCTTATTTTTTTAAAGATATTTAAAAAAAATAAACTACAAGAAAATTATGTCTTTGGGTAGAAATCGAGCCCGTGACCTTGCAGAATTCGGGTTACTGCTATAACCACTGAGCTACCGAGGACTTGAGATAACCCCATGAATTTCTTTTAGTGTATCAGTATTTTTTCTAGTACCTGATGTTTATCCCAAATATTTTTTATTTTATTTTAGCTAATTAACACTAGTTTGTAGTCTTGTGTACCTGCGGCAAGTAAGGTCGCCAGAGCTTATTGAGACAGATTTGTTACAATTTCTAGACAATGCACGAGTAGTGCCCAAGGTTCTACAAGCGTTTATAGGCTATGGCCCAACTCGTGATAAACGCCTAAGGTGCTACGAGCGTGTATAGGCTACGGAAACTACGTGTAAACAGTGCCCAAGGTGCTACGAGCGTGTGTAGGCTATGACAACAACGCATGAGTAGTGCACAAGGTGCTACGAGCGTCAATAGACTACGGTAACAACGCGTGAGTACTTCCCAAAGTGCTACGAGCGTCTATAGGCTACGGCAACAGCGCGTGATGTAGAGCCCAAGGTGCTACGAGCGTCTATACGCTACGGTAACACGCGTGAGTAGCGCCCAAGGTGCTACGAGCGTCAATAGGCTACGGTAACAATGCGTGAGTACTGCCCAAGGTGCTACGAGTGTCTATAGGCTACGGTAACAACGAGTGAGTAGTGCTCCAGGTGCTACGAGCTTCTATAGGCTACGGTAACCGCTTACCATCAGGCGAGCTGATGCTTGTTTTCCAACCTTGTCGTTTATAAAAAGGATGACCTCTTGTGGTTAAGGGTGACAAATAACCATCAGACGGGGTGTACGCGAGTTTGCTACCATTGTTTCATTATCAAAAATCAAAAGGAGATATTCCTATGACATGGGTTCCTTCAAAAGAGGCGTGAAAAGGCACCTTATGGGCCGGCAAGGTGGAGGTGGCTAGAACAGTGTCTAAACTGCACTAGCTGTCTTCGCATATGGACTCTTCTTACCGCTTTACATCAGGCGGTGTTGAGGCATTTGCCCTGTTTGTATATAAAAACACTCCCACAGACTCCCACAGGACACTTACCTACAACTGTGAGCGTCAAAACCAAGTCAATGCTTTGATAGCATGTAGGAAGTAGCGTAAACTACCGGTTTTGTCAAACAATTTGGGCACTAGGTGTTCTAAATTGTATTTAAAACTTGTTTAACAAATTATTTTTGAAGTATAATTTAAGTATTGTACCGTTGGCATGACTTATATTTTACGAGACTTGCTAATAAAAACATACATTAAGTTATCGAGATAAAAATATCATTGACCTAACAGCACTTTGTTAAATTTATCAACGCAGTCGGAGAACATGCTTGTTACAAAGTATACAAATAACATAAAATAAGTATAAGTTAAAGACATACCTGACAAATCTAATGCTTCTTCATAGCCGTAGGAATTTTTATAACGTTTGTTATTAATATTTACGTCCATATTGTTTAACTCTACATCACCTTCGTCAGGTAAATAAGCTTTGTTTATCCCCGCCATTTTGAACTTGAGTTTATCGGCAACAAAGTTTAAATTATACGAAATAAAATTAAGTAATTTCTTTAAGTCTTTACCTTTACGGTATTTCAGTTCCCATTACAATTTTAATTAAATACTAGTTAATCCACTGTCAGCAATGATATACTTCATTTAAATTTTAACAAAATGTCTAAAACAAAATATATTTTCTGATTAGAGCAAGTTTTAGGCGCACCAATATTAATTCGTTGTTTCTTTCTATCGCTAATTTAAACTATGATTTTTGTGTTACATTCTAAGATGTCTTATTCGCATAATACTTCTAATTCAAACGGTCGACTGACCGCTCTAAGATCACTATGAGCACTGATTCGTGTAGCCGAAGGTCGTCTTGCCTTATCGGTTAGAGTCGCTTAGACTTGTGATCAAAGATAACTTGGTTTTGACGATTTGATCTCCCTTGATTCAACAAAGAAATGAAATGAAACATTGACATCTTCGTGATATTTTCAGCGGAGATAAGAGCCCTTGCCATTATCTCGAAAAAGTAGCCACAGTGGGGTAATTTCGGGCGCGGCTTAACTCAGTATAGGGCCGTTTACATCCTGATAAATAATAATACTTGACAATCTATTTCACCCTTGATATTTAGGGGTGGGTCCATCCCAAAGATTCCTATGCCTGGTATTAAGCATGCTTTTTATGATGTTAACAGCCCTGTCCGGAGTTGCCCCGCGTCCGAAATCGATTTCAGCCCACCCTTTTTTTTATACCAGCAAGGTGGCAATCAAGCATACGACCCACCTGATGGTAAGCTGTTACCGTAGCCTATGGACGCTTGCGACACCAGGGGCATCACTTGCGCGTTGCCGACCCTTTGAAAACAGTAATTCAGCACTACCTAAATCCTGCAAAGCTGAATTAATTAGGCACCTTCTGGGTAAGCTACATTTTCGACCCCCCCTTAACTTATCACGGAGTAAGAGTGGGTACAAGAGTGAACGCATATATAATTTTTAAAAAATAGCGTTCCTGCTCTAAGTTTGCCAGAGTTCACTATCAAAGCGTTATGTTAGGAGCAGAGTAACAAGCATAAACAAGCATACTGCACCATAACGGTCTCTATTTATTTTCATAGGATAGGCAGTTAGTAAGCAGTGTCCAAGGTGCTACGAGCGTCTGTAGGCTATGGTAACCGCTTACTACAATCAGGTGGACCGTACGCTTTTTACCATCCAATTCGTATGACCAATGGAGTCTTTGTTTATAGGGCTAAATATTAAAATCAAATAGTCTCCAATTAGCATCTGCTGCAATATTATGGTGATACTGCTTTCCAACTGCTAATAGCTATACTCTAAAGAGGGCTAGGGAAGGAAGGGTAGAGTTTATCTTTTTGTAAAAGTTAGTTTGGCACTTAAAAAGATTTCATCCAATCAAACTTGGAGCGCTCTATCGAGGAAGAACCTTGGCCTTACAAAGGAACACTACTTTGTAATTTTGCGTTAGAACTAATTGAGTAAGCGTTGTGCTGGTAGTAGGGGGACTTGTCTGCTATGCTGTCATAGATGTTCTGCTCATCATCAATAAGCTCACCATAAATAGGTTGCTGTTAGCACTGCCGCGATATTGCAGTGCTTCGGGGATGTTTGCAGAGGCACGCACTGATGGTTTTCACGCCGTTATGCGTAAAAAAGCGGCCTCTTTGCTGTATCGCGTCTGTGGTAGTGATAACAGCATTCTAAAATTAATCACTTTCAGGTCTGACTGTCCTATTCAGCGACATATGATAGAGCAGGCGATAGGTTAAGCTAATATCAAGCTCAAGACATGTTTCACTAACACTACTAAGTTAGTCAACTAAGGTAAAAATTGATACTAACATGCACTAACAAACTATGGACTTGTTGAGGTTTCGGAGATGATTAAAAGACGAATACCAAAGTTGTAATGAATTTATTCCTAATTCACGCTTGTATTTATTCAAAATCTGTATTAAAAATATTTACATTTTGCGGGTCAGCTGATTGCCGTCAGCTGACTGAGAAAGGGAACAACGCGAGTGAGCAGGATAGCACACACATAAATATCCCGGCCGTCGTCTTCTCAGTGCCGCCAGCTTGCGCAGCTAGTCACCACGCTGGTTGCTAACTCCAGATGAAGTCCAAGGCATATAAATATCGCGGCGCACGTTAGCCGCGTCAGTTTGCTTAAGAGCGCGGCCCGTGCGGTCGTGCGCAGGAAATGTTCTTAGTATGCTAGGTAGCTACAAGTTCAATATACACCGAGTGGAAAACAGTTGACAGGCGGAATAAACGAGGCAGGAACCGCCAACAACAAGACGGTACGCAGACAAATAACCTTACACAAACAGGTCAGAGCGCCAAGGCCCAACCAAGGGCTAAATCCATAGCTAAGCGCAGAGCTAGGCCACCACGAACTGCGGCTGTTGTCTTAACGCTGCAACCTGGGGCAGAAGATAGAGGCCTCAGTTACGGCTCTATTATTGGAGAGGCTAAATCGAAGATAGAACTATCCACCCTGGAGATAAGCAGCACTAGGTTTAGAAGAGCAGTAACTGGTGCTACCATTATTGAAGTGACTGCAGCCGACAATGAAGCAGGAGCTGATAAACTAGCTACCGAAATAAAACGACTATTCCGCGATGAGGACGTTCGGGTATCCAGACCTGTCAAATGTTCAGAATTGATGTTATCCAGCCTGGACGACTCGGTAACACCTAATGAAGTAGTGGAGGCTATTGCCAAGTTAGGTGGTTGCTCGGCTGATCAAGTCAAAGTAGGAACCATCCGCCAATCTTCTTATGGCATGGGAGCGGTTTGGGTAAGCTGCCCTGTGGCAGCGGCCAAAAAAGCGTCGGAAAACAGACTGCTTGTTGGTTGGTCTTCAGCACGTGTCAAACTTCTACAGCCTCGTGACATGCGCTGCTTTAGGTGCTTAGAAACAGGTCACGTTCAAGTAAAGTGTAAGTCCAATGTAGATAGAGGGCAACAATGTTATCGCTGCGGTAAACCCGGTCATCGAGCAGCACAATGCTTTGCGGAATATAACTGCACACTCTGCGCGGAGGCCGGAATTCCGGCTAAACATCGTTTGGGAGGCACTGTCTGTTCGGCACCCAAACAAAAGATCTCGAAGAGAAATCAGCCTGGCCCTGGCGCTAAGGTCCAGTCTCAAACTGATTGCCCACCGAACGGGACGGAAGAGGTAGAAATGGCCCCTTGTGATCCATAATGGCCATGAAAGTCCTGCAGGCGAATATCAACCATTGTGCTAGGGCACAAGATCTCTTACTCCAAAGTTCTGCGCAATGGCTGACAGAGGTGCTGGTGATCTCCGAACCGTACGTGATTCCTCAACGAGAGGACTGGATTGGGGACCTGGATGGACTGGTGGCTATCTCCACAAATTCGGTTACAGGTTTTCCATCTATCAATAAATCCTATAGAGGCCATGGTTATGTTGCCGCCCTGTGTGGAGAAGTGATGATAATTGCAGTTTACTTCTCTCCGAACCGCCGATTTGCAGAATTTGAGAGCTTCGCAATAGAATTGGAGTCAGTTTTGAACTGGTGCAGTCCACATCCAATTATTGTCGCAGGAGATTTGAATGCAAAGTCCACAGAATGGGGCTGCCCCTCGTCCGATGTCAGAGGTAACCTCATTGAGGAATGGTTGATTACCAATGGACTTGTCATCATGAATCAGGGATCTGTTAATACGTGTGTTCGAATGCTCGGAGGCTCGATAGTGGATGTAACCTTTGCAAACTCCGCTCTGGCACAAAGAGTACTGAACTGGAAAGTTCTGGTTGAGGTAGAAACTCTCTCTGACCATCGCTATGTGCGTTTTGATGTAATGCCCCTGCACCTGAACCGGAGGGTTAGGCTTATGAACCGCCCTGTTGCTAATCTCGGTCCCAGATGGGCTTTGAAGCGCTTTAACAGAGACGTGGCTGTGGAAGCATCTCAGGTTGAGGGCTGGTCTCCAATACCCACAAGGCCCGACGCAGAAGAAGAGGCTGATTGGTTTCACAAATCTCTAACTCACATATGTGATGTAGCGATGCCGCGAGTGAAAAACATCCCACCGCGCCGCTAGGTGTACTGGTGGTCCCTCGAGCTTGCACAACACCGTGCTCGGTGTGTGGCAGCCAGGCGCCAGTACACCAGATGGCGTAGACGAGGACGTGGTTCCAGTGATACCCAGGAAGGTCGTCTGTATGCAGTATACCAAGACACCAAAAAAACCTTAAGGACAGAGATAGCAGCAGCCAAGGAGAGAGCTTGGGAAGAACTCTTAGACACTCTGAAGCAGGACCCCTGGGGACGACCATACAAGTTAGTCATGAACAAGCTTCGTCCCTGTACTCCTCCACTCACATCTGAAATGAACACGGTGATTTTGCAGCACGTGGTAGAGGCTCTCTTCCCGCCTCTTAACAGGAATCACCAAACGCCCAAGATGCACCGCCAACAAGAGGAAGAGTCGTTATTAACATCTACATCTTCCGAAGTTACGGAGGAAGAACTGGGTGCGGCCGTTTTTCGCCTACAGAAGAAAAATACGGCCCCCGGCCCAGATGGAGTGCCAGGCAAGGTATGGATCACAGCGCTGAAGAACGGCCTCGAACCTCGATTCCGTAATCTACTCTCAAGATGCTTGATAGAAAGACGTTTTCCGGAGCGATGGAAGGTAGGCAAGCTTGTGCTGCTTAAGAAAGACGGCCGACCTGCGGACTCCCCATCGGCCTACAGACCGATTGTCCTACTTGACGAGGCGGGTAAGCTCTTTGAACGGGTCATCGCAGCCCGCCTAAACGATCACTTGGAAGTAACCGGGCCGAACCTCAGCAAAAACCAGTTTGGCTTCCGGCGCGGCAGGTCCACTTTGGATGCAATTGCTCAGGTGAGGACTCTTGCTGAAGAGGAAGTAGGCAAGGGTCGAGTTGTGCTGGCGGTGTCTCTTGACATCGCCAATGCTTTTAACTCCCTGCCCCATTCCAGCATTGAGGAATCCTTAAAGTTTCACGGAGTCCCAGCGTATCTTCGCCAGACTATAATGGCATACCTATCCGGGCGTAAAATAGTGTATCCGACTGCTACCGGTTGGGGACAAAGAGTCGTCGAATGCGGAGTTCCACAGGGATCTATCCTCGGACCCCTTCTTTGGAACATAGGATACGATTGGGTTTTGAGGGGGACCAACTTGCGCGGCGTCGATGTCTTCTGCTACGCTGACGACACATTGGTGACAGCAAAGGGTAGGGACTACAGGGCTGCATCTGTCCTAGCTACAGCGGGTGTTGCTCAAGTAGTTGGACGTATACGACAATTGGGTCTAAAAGTGGCACTAGAAAAATCTCAGGCACTTTGCTTTTATGGCCCACGTAAGGCGCCTCCTGCAGGATCTAGATTAATTATTTGCGGTGTCTCCATTGGAGTAGGGTCAACGATGAAATACTTGGGTTTGGTTCTCGACAGCCGATGGAGTTTCAAAAATCATTTAGAACAGGTGGCTGTCAAGATAAAGAAAATCACAATGGCTTTATCTCGGTTGATGCCAAATCTAGGCGGCCCTGGTGCCGCGTCTTTTCGCGGGTGCCGTAAGATCCGCTGCTCTATACGGCGCACCTCTATGGGCAGACCGTCTATCTGCTTACAATAAGACTCTCCTGCGGCGTCCACAGCGGATATTAACAGCGAGGATTGCCAGGACCTACAGGACTGTTTCCTACGAGGCGGCGTGTGTAATGGCCAGGACCACACCCTGGGATTTAGAGGCGGAAGCACAAGCCGAAGTATACAGAAGAACATCTGAGACTAAAAAGAATACAGGGGTGGCACCGATGTCTGAAGAGGTGGAACTATGGAGGGGCGAGGCGCAGAAAGCTGCTTTCAACAAATGGTTAGAGAGGTTGGACAATCCCAGTGCAGGACACCACACCATTGCGGCTTTCCGACTAGTGCTTGATGTTTGGATGAAGGGACAGGGAGGATCTCTCTCCTACCGTGCAGCTCAGATCCTCTCGGGACACGGATGTTTTGGGAGATACCTATGCAACATCGCAAGAAGAGAGCGAACTCCGATCTGTCACCAATGTGGCGCCATAGAAGATACGGCATTACACACGCTCCAGGAGTGCGCTGCTTGGAATGATGAACGATCCGCTCTTACAACGGTAATCGGTGAAGATCTTTCGCTGCCAGCAGTGGTTCGAGCAATCACAGATAGTGACGATGCGCAGAAGGCCTTTTACACTTACTGCGAAGTTGTGATCGGCGGCAAGGAGGCTGAGGAGAGGTCCCGAGAGATGGACCCCTCGGCAGATCCATTACGCAAGCGTAGAACTGGTCAGCGACGGCGTGCTTACGCTTGTGCGTTGGCCCAGTGAGCGGGCTCTCGGGCGACAGGCTGGGGAACCTGTTGCTTGAGTTTTCGGCCCCATGCTGAGTTAGCGACGTCATATGGGTGCCCCGTTATGGCGTCACGGTGTAGTTTCTCGTCGGTCATTGGGTTGGGTCCTCACAACGGACACTCGCGGGTCAGAGATTTAAGGATCAAGGGAAACTGTCACCTTATTCTCTGTCAAGCAGGAGATAGGAGCACGGGGGTCGTTTTAGTGGGTAGTTTCGGCCTCTATCATCTTCGGTCGAAGAGCCCCACATATCCCTGCATCGTTCATCGCCCCACGATGCAGGCCAGGCGTAAAAGCCTTTTTTCCCCCCAAAAAAAAAAAAAAAAAAAAAGGTGTCTACAGGTGGCGGTAACACCTTACCACCAGGTGGGCCGTCAGCTTCTAGGAGTTATCCTTGATTTCAAATTACTATTGGATAAACATATTAATGCAATAATAGTTAATGGAGCATCTCATGCCTTAGGTTTTATTTATTTATTTATCCTTTATTGTACACATAACAAATTTAAAAAAAAACATATATATATGAGAACTATCAATTTTTTTTACTAAGCCTATGTCCGCAGCCATCTTGCTTACGCTAGTGCACTTTGGAACCCGTGCTACAAGTTGAAATTCTATCTACGCGTAGATAGAATTGTACAGATTCAGATTAGATTTTCAAGCTTTCTTGGTTACAAATTCAACATTCCTAAACTCACTTACGAGGAGCGCTGTTCTCGTTTTCAAATATTACCGCTTTTTGTAAGGCACATATACAGGATGGTACTGTCAATACGACAATAAATTTATTAGAACTTATGCTATATTAGTTCATAGAAATGGTTTGCCAATTTCAAAAACATCTTATTCATTTAATAATTTCATGACATTTCTATGAAACAATGCTAAATTATTAAATGTCATGAAATCACCAAATCAATACGATGTTTTTGAAAGTGGCAAACCATTTTTATGAACTAATATAGACCATGTTTCAATTTATTATCGTATTGACGGCACTACCCTGTATAATATTTTTAATAAAGATTATTATGGACTTTCCAATGTCGCTTTTGCTTACACTGACTACATACAGAACAATTTTCTTATCAGGGCTAGAATTGCGGCAGACAAAATCAATGATGATAATATTGATATGTTTCAAGATAGTCTTCATAGAAGAGAACATTACTTGAGCACCAGTAGTTTTTCATTCTACTTGTATTAGAATAAAATAATATTAGTACTAAGTTCCCATGAATGTTATTTGGCTATTTAAATGTGGCAGGTAGCTAGTTAATTGCTTATTGTTGTTATTTCGTTTGTGTGTTTAGATACTAACGCTGTAACTTGTAAGCTATCCTAAAAAGATAAATAAATTAATTAATTGACGGGTTAAACCTAATCACATCAGCTGCAATACCTACCTACGTGTAGTAGCTAGACTTATGTAACTTGTTTTGACTATTTATTGCTTGCAGTTTAAAAAAACCCGGCTACAACAGTATTGAATAATCACCAATTCGATTCACCTGCTATTATGAACTACATTTGTGTTATAACAAAATTCATTCAATCATCAATATTCATGTCTCAGTTGCGTGGAAATCGAGTCTAAGAAGAATTGTCACGCTTGATAAAATGGTTCTCATCTCAATAATGGTACTCTCAAGTGGCCTTGATTTAAAATGTTTTTACTTAGATAATGTTGCATTTGTTATTTTCTTGATCATCAGAAAGATATATTAAATTGTCCACTTTAAATATTCGGCGCGTAATCTAAGGATGTGGTTATTTTATTGAAAACCAGTTTGTGCCGGAATACTAGTAATAACAACTGCAGGAATAACAGCTGTACACACGACAGCACATCAAGTGTGACAGTTGCACTAGGAACGCCGCCTCTATTACGAGCGCAGTAAGGACGGTGTCAAGGTTAAACTGTTACGCTTGATGTGCTGTCGATTGTACATTTACAGATCCAACTACGTTAAATGTTCGGCTCCAAAGAGCCTGTCCTGAGTGTACGCGGTAGAAGAAAGTTCTTCAAAATAAACTTGAAAGGGTTTCTACAGTCGGCAACGCGCAAATGATACCCCTACTGGTGTTGTAAGCGTCCATAAGTTACGGTAACCGCTTACTTAGGTGGGCAGAGGCTTGATGCCCACATTAGTGGTATAAAAAAAAATTGGGGTGTTATGACACGACGTCTTTTCAAAAAATAGCACCTTTGTGCAGGCCCATCTTTTCCATTGGGCACTGTGGGCAAGTGCCCAGGGCCCCGCGATCCATGGGGCCCCACCCAAGTTGCCGTTTTGGAAATTAAGATTTTGATTAAATTTCTATAGAAATAAGGTATTTTGTATAAAGTTATTGAATTGATAAACTACTCTCTTTTTGAAGTCGGTTAAAATAATAAAGTGCCCAGAGCCCCCAACAGGTTTAAGACGGCTCTGCCTTTGTGCCAATAATATTAGCCATGGATAGAACTTCTATAATTTTTGATATCACTTTCAATGTTTTGAGAGCAAATGCACTTAAGAATAGAATTGCTGTTGACTTTTGGGAAAATGGCATTGTTTTAGCTTTCTTCCCTTTTAATTACGCCGAATTCAGGTTTGTTTAATAAAGATGTATCTAATCTGTCAAGCTGGAGGTCTATGACAATTGAAAAATCGTGTGTCTGGAATCTGATGCTTGACGGTTAAAATTAAAGACATTACCTATTCTCATATAGACACTACGCCACCTACGTGAGACACTGCCTAATATTAATAATAACAATTTGGATAAATTGGCTTTTGTCCGTGTGTTTTCATACTTAGGTCTATAAAGAACCTCTGGTCTGGAAAGATCTTGAGATAAGAAAATTACTAAACCATCATCATCATACCAGCCTATGATGTCCACTGCTGAACAAAGGCCTCCCCCATCGATCTCCAAATAAAACGGTTCTGCGCAGCCTGCATCCAACGGCTCCCCGCGACCCTTACCAGGTCGTCTCTTCGTCTGTCGTCCTACTTTGTGCTTTCCAGTACGTGGTCGCCATTCTAGAACTTTATCACCCCACCGGCCGTCTGCTCTGCGTGCTATGTGCCATGCCCACTGCTACTTTAACTTTCAATTTCAATTTTATTGCTTTTTCACAATGGTCTTACTAATCCAATGAGCTATGTCAGTGACTTTGGTTCTCTTACGGATGTCCTCATTTCTCATTCTGTCTCGCAGAGAAACATAGAACATACCTCTTTCCATAGCTCGTTGTGCGACTGCGAACTTGCACAGAAGGCCCTTAGTGAGCAGCGACCACGTTTCACAGCCGTATGTGATCACTGGCAACACACACTGGTCGAAGACTTTCTAATTCAAGCACTGAGGAATTTTGGAAGAGATGATCTTACGCAATTTCCTAAACGCTGCCCATCCGAGTTGGATTCGTCGATTTACCTCTTTCTCGAAGTTGGCCCTACCTAGCTGGACTGGACTAATGCATAGCGTCAGCGGAAAGGAAAAAATGCTAAAGCGCGGTAAGGGTTAGGATGTTTGGGTAAAGGTAAAGTTAACATTTAGGCTTATTTCTATACAATGTAATTATTTTAATTCTTATAAAAATACAAGTCTACTACAGGTCACTGCGGTCGCTCCGGCCGCGTGCTCTTAGGGAGAATTATACACAGCAGACCGCTCGCTGGAACAAACACACAAACATTACTCTATTTACTATATTTTCTTTAATTACATTTACAAATCGAGTTTCCATATCTCATCTTCTATGTGTGCTCACTGTGCTATTTTAAACAATTAGATTGTCATCTATCTGACGGCCCACCTGGTGGTAAGAGATTACCGCCGCATATAGACACCTGCAATAACAAGGAAAAATCACTTGATATTGGAGGTGCGTTTTCAGCCTGAGGCCTAAGATGAAATACCGTCCATGCCCGTAATTACACTGGCTACCTTTCCCTTCAATCCGAAACACAGCGAACTGTTTCACGGCTGAAAAAAGAAAGGCGGTGGTACCCACCCAGACGACCCTACACACGGGCCTACCACATCTTATTAATTTGACAATTTCATAACATTTATATGAAGTTATATAGTCCTTGTTTCAGTTTATTATTGTATTGACGACACCATCTTGTATATTTTACCTTTATTGTTCAGCAAAATTGAGTTTTACTCACTTATAAGGAAAGTCCCAAACATATAAATAGGCACGACGCAGTAGTGGTCCACGAGCGCGCCAAATATCACGTTCCCGACGATGGCGCCGATGCGCCCGCACATCACTGTCACCGCCATTGCTGTAGCTCTGTAATAACATAATAGCAAAATTAAAATTTTTAGGTAACCTCCGGCGTCATTAAACATCTATCTAACACCATCTCATTAAGACTATTCATAAGAGCCCAAACACGCTGTATCTGCTGTAAGTTTCTGAAGAATTAAGCATTTCGCAGACTTTTTGATGGTATAGGATCAGCTCAAGGTTAGTATGTCATGGGAATGTCACCGAAGTGATAGTACACCAAATTTGAAAACAATCGGATCTGTAAAAGTTAGTATAATCCTATTATCATGTAGAAAATGAGCTGATAGTCATCAAACGCCTGAACTGATCTTCATAAATTATAGCTAAGAACCATCGGTAGTCACATCAGCTTTCAAACAAAAAAAAACCGAATCAAAATTGTTCCATTCGTTTAGACGCTAATATGCCACAGATACACAGACAGCCACGTCAAACTTATATCACCCCTCTTTTTTCGTCAGGGGTTTAAAAGAAGCTATCGACACTGGCTGCGATAAGTTAAAAAACTGTGACGTTGTCATTAGCGTCCACCTCCAGGCTACCTGTGTTCTATTGATAGTCTTTTCTACAATGCTGGGGTTAATTTCACTGTTAGTTTAAAATTAAAACTATTAAATCGATGCTAATGTTTTTGCATTTTAATTTAAAAACATACGAAGAATATAATGGCAAGTGTTATGTATACCTGTAATTGGCGAACATTTATGTATAGGTACTAAAACATTATAGATGTAAGTGTTATTTTATGTATCGCTGTTGGTGTACTTTAATAAATAAATAAATAAATAAACTATTTAAAAAGGTTGTGTGTGTGTTTATATATGTGTGTGTGTGAGTCGCAAGCTTATGTTTATTTTCATCGTCAATCGACAATAGAGGCTCCAAATAAGGGCCGTGTCATTGCTAAGGATATCACATACAAAATCACAAAATCAAAATTGCATCCCCTGTAAAAAAGCTTCCGAAACGTCGCTTCCTCGACAAGCTCTAGCGAAATTAATCAAAACAGAAATACCAAAGAAGCAAGAAGATATATGGTTGCAATCTTTAGAACATCTATATGTAGAGTTTTAGATCATTATGGTTTTGAAGATCAATAGAATCAGATTTTCACATGCACATATAAATGTTAGGACAACAAATCCTATTTGTGCCTCTTAATTTTAGGTCATTTTATTTTTTAACTGCTTTTGGGCCAGCGTGGTGGTGTTGTGGCTCAAATTCATCATGTGTTTCTCCCATGTAGGAAGTCCTGTGCCCAGCAGTGGGACCTATATAGGCTGGTGATGATGACGACGAACCGCAAAATAAGAGCTCAGCCTATTGGTCATATAAGTCAAAGACATTGTAAAGATAAGTCATAGAGTGTTACTTACGCTACTTTGGTGGGGAAAATCTCGCAAATAACACAGAAGAGCACAGCCTCGGTGCAGCTGACGATGGCTTCAAACACACACGACAGGATCAGGTTCTGGAGCGAGGAGGTCACCAGGTTAAGCCCGAGAGCCGCCAGACCAGAGCTGATCAACATTATCACTGGAACCAAAGTAAAAATGATTGAAAGAACTTTGAAAAGAAGAGATGTGAATACTGTAGGAGTCCTTTCCAATCCGGATACACAAATCCGATCTGCCCGGATACACAAATCCGATCTGATTGTCAGGATTGAATCAATTGTCGGATCACGGATTCGATTCGAAAAATCTCATGCCGTCTCGCTCTGACGCACCGCGACAAAAAGTGACAGGTATAGAGTTTCCGAAATTCGAATACTTTCCGACAGTTGAGAATAAGGGGGCTGGTCCGATAAATACATTTCAGTACTTTTATCAAACATTTACTTTCAGATTAGAAATCAGATCCTTACCTAACATAAGCTTCTTGCCAACAATGTTGATAGTGATACCAACAGATAAAGCTGTCGGCAGGCAGCTCAGTGCCACCACCAGGGTGTGGATGTAAACGTTGTCATCCATCGCTTCCTGCTTACCCTGAAATGAGACAGAAAATTTGTTATTATTTAGATCGATGCTAATGATTTCTGATCCATCTAATGTATCTGCTCGCAACGAAGTTGACATCTACCCGCACTTCAGGAGTACGGCGGAACGGAACGGCGGTGCGGCGTACGGAATCACGGCGTAGGCATACTATGTCGAAATATGTAGATCTCAAAACACACAAATTAGTAACTATAAAAGTGTAAACAGTATAATATATCGTTCAGTTTCAAATGTTACTAATAGTAAAGAATAGCATAAATAACTACCTTGCTGATATCATAAAAAGTAAAAAATATCTAAATAGAAACAAGAGAATAGATATAGCAGGTTATTGTAATTACATATCGAATCAAGAATTTATTACTGAAATTACCGTCATCAAGTGTTCGACAACGTTCGAGCTGGTTTCATTGGCGACCTTGAGGGACACCTCACAGACGCCAGCAGCTATACCAGGGTACAGAGACGTAAACTGGCTGAACCTCTCAAAGAGATCCGGGAACCACATCATCAGGGTGTAATAACTGCAATAATAACAAAATCTTTACTAAATCTTTTTTGTAGGCTTTAATTTAACCCTTCAAGCATCAGATTTCTGGCACAATCGATTTTTTAATTGTCATAGCTGGCCGGAGGGATAACGTACTTTAGGGATCAGCCCACTTATTCTCAACTGTCGGATCACGGATTCGATTCGAAAAGTCACATGCCGTCTCGCTTTGACGCAGCGCGATAAAAAGTGACAGGTATAGAGTTTCCGAAATTCGAATTCTTTTCGTCAGTTGAGAATAAGGGGGCTGGAAAGAAATATAATCGAACTTCTTTAAAATAATGTAAAACTTACCAGTTCGCCATTTAGGATCTCGATGACCATCATTTTTAAGGCCAAATCGGTCTTTTTCTGCAGAATGCCAATCCTCGAGGCCTTTTGCACTTATTTTTTTCTAAGCGGACAATACACAAAGTCACAGCAGGCCTTTGGCGATATCTTTGGTGCTCGTTAGTACAAAATATAATGAATATAGCTTTACAAAACCAAAACCATTTACCTAAACATGAGACCAAAATCGACAAAGCAGCAAAGAACCAGTAGTCCAATGTAGGGTGGTGTCACCAGCATCTTCTTGCGCACCCAGAAGGCTTCCCACCGCTGGTTCCATGTTAGCGGCGCCTTTGTTTCATTGCCGTTGTTGTCTGCAGACACTATTTCTTCTTCCTCTCCATCACCACCGCTCATCATTGACTCTACCTGCAATGCAGACAAATGTGATGCTTTTAAATATAGAGAATATTTTCTCATTGATAAATTCAACTAATTCATAACGTTAATCTCATTTAGTCTGTGCCAAAAATATTGCTTCGGTTCTAAAATAAAACCAGTGCCGCTGACCATATTTAAATAAATCTGACGCTTTGGGGACGAACGAAATAATGAAATTGGTACAAAATAAGGAGCTAACGTCAAACGTGAAGCTCATTTGATTGAGCTTTCATTGGGATTAGGACTAATATAACATTTTTGAAGTAAAATAATGAATCTGCTTCCTTGGTAAACATAATTATACATGGGTCAAGAAATACCGTTAATTTTGGCCTGAAACATCGGGAAAACATTCCACGATATAATGGGGTAGGTATACCTATATTCGGAAATGATGATTCCTGATCACTGGTAGATAATAAAAATTTGAAGCAGTTGGGAAAAGCCTCGTGCCATCCTCATCAGCATTTCGACTGCTGGTCTACCCTAGAGTATCGTGTATTTGAAGTAAATTCCTAAATTGTGGCAAAATGTGAATATGTTCATATCGCCTGAAATCTACTCTATCGTTAACCATCAGGTCATTTTACTTCTATACTACTTCGTCAATACGAAATCCAATAGCTTCTAACTGATTTTCTAACTTGCTAACCAAATAAACTTACAGGAAAATCTTTCTCGCTCAACTTAGTATTGAACACGAAGATCCTCTGCAATACTTGCAGCGCCTTCTCTCCCTTGTTCGCGTACAGCAGGTACCGGGGGCTCTCGGGGAACGGTATCAAGAGCAGCACCACCAGGAGACTGGGCACTCCGCAGGCGGCTACGAACACCCGCCAGGAGTTGTACTGGAAGGCTGCGTCTTCGGCCGTCAGGTTGAAACGATCGCCACGGATTATGCCGAAAGCAATACCTGCCCGAAAATGGGAATATTGCTAGAAAAGCATTAAAATAGGTAGAAAGCGGAAAAGAAATTCATAGGTTACACCTAGTGCTCGGGTGGCGTAGTAGTAATCGCGTCTGGCCGGACCCCAGCAGACGCTGGTTCTATACCCTCTGGCATATTATTATATTTTTTCATCGTTTTCTTTCTTTATTGTAATTGTAACAATAATGTGAAGTGAAACTTAATTGTTCCAAACTTTATAGTTAGATAATCGAATGATGTTGACTTCATTGACACAAAGAGTATGGAAATAAGCCAAATAATTACCTTTATTAAGTCATAAATCATGATAACAACAATAGTTATTTGTTATACAAGAGTGCAAAGTTGCTTTTTAATCGCGTGCTCAATTTTGATGGCCGAGCTAGCAAAGGATTCTAAAATTAAATTAGAATCCTGGGCGTTAGCGAGGGAATCAACAGAGCACGAGGTGAAAAATCTTTGCACTCGAGTGCAACACGTAACTTTTCATCCCACCTCAACGAGGCAATGACTAAATGCAAAAAAAAAACATTTGCGCATTATTAACAGTTTCAGTCGATTCTGTTGGCGTCGTCGAATAGCATAATTCGTCGCTAGAATCACTCATTTTAGGTTTTTACTTGTTTTCAAATTTCTTGTTATAAACCTATGGTTTTAACAAAAAAGTCGCGAAAAGAAAATGGCGCGCGCAAAGCAAATTAAACAAAAAGTACACCAAGAAGGTTCCGAGTCTGAGTTTTTAACGTTCAAAAAGGATGTTGATAAATTCGGCACCATGGAGGTAGAATTAAAGAGGTTTAATGATGTTTTGAATACACAAACTTAGTGCACACGTGTTCTAAATTCAAATTTACTTTATCCTCTAGCGAATAAAAACGGCTTTTGCACTCAGATATCGAAGAGAAAATATACTCTTTCCGAGTTGGGGGATGAAAAGAATATTTTTTGATTGGACCTATTTTATCTAGTAATTTACTTTATCTTTTGTTTCATGCAGTTCAATTCTTTACCTGGCAACAATATAGTGCCAATAGTCCAGAACACCTCGAGTCTGCACAGCATCACGTCCCTGTGTCGGAACGACAGGAAGTCTCCGAAGTACGGGAAGATTAGACCTGTGGCCCCAATGATGCCGAACCCGGAGAAAAACCTGGAAAAAGGTTAAGTCTACATCGAATAGAACAGTCATGATAGGCTCAAACTGAACTAGCAGAGAATATTCTTGTTTTGGACTTTGGCGTTAACAAACTGGTACCCATTGAAATTTATAAGCTATTTGAAGATCATATCACGGCTATAGAACTGATAAACTTTGAGAGACACAACTGATTAACTTTAAGAAAGACAAGTGAAAATGTAGACCCATATTTAATTAACTGCCTTTATAAACCCATGTTAATTATGGAAATTTAAATTTTCACATATATAGAGAGTGGTGCCGTCAATACGACTAAAATTAAAACAAGGGATATATTATATAAGTTTATAAAAATGGTTTGCACTTTAAAAAACATCGCATTCATTTGATAATTCCATGACATTTGTATGAAATAATTTAACATTGACTGCATTATTTCATGGTAATGTTAGAAAATTATCAAACGAAAAGTTTTTGAAAGTGGCAAACCATTCCTATGAACATAGCCCATGTTTTAATTTATTGTTGTATTGACGGCACCACCCTGTATAGATCACCCGACAGGGAAAGGAGTTGACAGTTGATGCTACAGCATTAGGCATAAACTATGTTTAATCTAAATACCTGCAGGCTAAGAACGCCGGGAAGGACTGCACCAGGCTGGATAGGAAGGCAGCTAGTGCGTCCAAGAGTAAGGCTCCGATGATCGCCTTCTTTCTACCTCTGCCATCTGCTAGATTGCCCCAGAAATAGGAGCCAACGCACATACCTGGAACATCAAAGATGACATGCACAAATCAAAAATAATCCAGTATGCTTACAGTAAGAACGTTTAGTACACTTGTTGTGCGATGGTCTGTCTGTTACCATAAGAACCACACATGTGTACAATTTTACCACTTGCATATACCTACGCCAGTGGTGAAATTGTAAAACTGGCTCCTTTTGATTATAAAATCGTGCAACTTAGTCCTTTAAAACTTATAAGCAAATTATTAAAGTTATGATTTAGGCTTCCAAATTTTAGCATTCTGCCCCAGGACGTGATTTTTTTCTGGTTCAGATATTTGTCTAAGTTTAATAATTAGCAGGTCTCTATAAAACGCGGTTAGAAGTTCCCAATTATCTAGGTGATACCTAAATTAAGGTAAATTATTTACCTCTGCCATACCTATATGTATTTTTATTGGAGTTCTAGGTCAGTGCTAAAAAGACTTAATGAAAGTTCACAACGTACATTGCATTTCGTACTTTGCACCGTTATCGTTTGCTTATAGCGCATAATCTTTCTACAATTGTCATAGATACAAACATACTTATTAATGTTATGAGTGCAAAATAAACTGTCTACGTATTCAATTCTTCACTGAAAAAAATATTTAGCCCAACACTTCGGTTACATAAATAGTAACAAAAATTTTTCGAGGTATAATTACAGTTTATTTGATTAAACAAAACGGTGCATCTCTATGCAACTTTATCTTTCTCTAGGTGTTACCCTAAGTTATGTAGTCACTTTTTGAGCTAAAGGGAGTCGAAAGTTCAGTTGTCATTTTTTTCAGTGTTGCTTGGGATCCATACCTATGGGAAGTAGGGGGGTAAGCTAGGCTACCATTTGGTGCGATAATGGACGTCTACACAGGCGGCCACTAGTAAAAAATAGGTATGGTTACCTACCAATAAGCGGCGTCGCGGTAAGTCTGCCCTTGTCGCTGGAGGACAGGTTGAAGTCTGACTCCGCAGCAGGCAGCACGAAGCTGAGGGTAGTGGTGCTTATAGCGCACACGGCGTACACTGCGCCGCAGGACATCAACAGCATCCATTGGAAGCAGCCGTAGCCTGCAATGAAACACAAGAGTAAGCATTACTGTACAAATTACAGGCGTAGAGGTATTTATAAAGATGATCTATCAAAATCGAGACAGACAGGGATAGAGATATCACTGCGGGAGGAAAAAAGACAAATAACGATCGCGCGTGTGAAGTAAATGAAAATACACAAATTATTTAATTAAAAAAAGACAAAATTAAAAATTTTAAGTAATCCTCGGTGTCATTAATCATCTATCAGACACCATCTCATTGAGACTATTCATAAGAGCGCAAACACGCTATATCTGCTGTAAGTTTCTAAAGAATTAAGCATATCGCAGACTTTTTGATGGTATAGGATCAGCTCAAGGATAGTATGTCATGGGAATGTCACCGAAGTGACAGTACACCAAATTTCAAATCAATCGAATCTGTAAGGGACACCGCACATATACAATTTCAAGTTGGCCAACTAAATCGCAGAATGTCTAATAGGCATAGAATCTTATGATAGCCCGCACATTATATCAACTACGTCGTTCAACTAAATAGTTGGCCAACTATCGGCCGATAGTCCGCAGACTATAACAACTTAGTTGGTCAGTCGCACGGTAAGATGCAGTGTGACCAGACCTGTGCGCGTCATTTCCCCACGCTTGGATTTATGCCGACGGGCACGCAGCCGCCCAGTCGATCTCTGCATTCTCTACTTGTAACAAATGAAAAAATAGAACTGCTGATCGACGAAGTCCAAAAAAGGCAAGCCCTTAAAAAACTTATCTGGGTAACATCTCAGTTTAGAATGTAAGGTATGATGTTTCCCACGCTCTAATCTGTCACTTAATATCGGATGCACCCTAAATGTTTTGTTCTGTTTTCGTCTTCTTTTTATCAATTTAAGAAGTAGTGCGCTGTTTTTCCGCATTTTATCGCAGACTTCACCGCGCTAGCAACACTGTCCACCAACTAAGTCGACGAAGTGTGCGGCCTATGAAAGCACGCAATTTAGTTGTTCGATAGTTAGCCAACTTGAAATTGTATATGTGCGGTGTCTCTAAAAGTTATTAAAACCCTATTATCATTTAGAAAATGAGCTGATAGTCATCAAACGGCTGAACTGATCTTCATAAATTATTGCTAAGAACCATCGTAATCACATCAGCTTTCAAACAAAAAAAACGAATCTAAATCGGTCAATTTGTTTAGGCGCTACGATACCACAGACAGACACACAGATACACAGGCAGATACGTCAAACTTATAACACTCCTCTTTTTTCGTCGGAGGTTAAAAATAACTATATGGATTACAAAAAATCGCTTCTGCGCGATTGCGAATACATATCAATGATATATTGAATACAAATTATCGTTTACGAATAATTTTAAGTTTTTTAAGAGGTCTTTTCGGAAATAAAATGTATCGAGGCAAAATCCTGTAATCGTGTTTTGGTTCTACAAGTATCTAGAAGATATGAAGAAATGTATATCTGATTTTCTGATCCTTATGATCTTTCAGCGACGTATGACATTACATTATAAAAGTGCGAATTTTTCAATTTATCGCCTAACTACTAAAATTTCGATATCACCTCTAACTTGCAGAAGATCTTAGTTAAATTTGTAGTGGTGTGTTGCTGCGGTGAGTGCTCACCAGATCCCATTGATAGAGCGGTATGTTGAGAGCAGGGAGTCCCGTATGCAATGTACAGGGTAGGCTACCCGTGAGTAGTTCACAAAGACGTTCATCGTCTATACTATAGGCTACGGTAACCCGTTTACCACCAAGCTTCTTTGCCACTCTTGTGGCTCATAAAAAAAAGCTTTACCCTGAGGATGAAGTTAAAAATCGAATGGACTCTATGTCTCATAATTCCATTGCTGTACCAAAACCTGCGAACCGAGTGAAGCCTTCATTCATCAATTTTCTGCAAACTTGAGCCTATTCGTTTGCTTATTTAAAATTTTTAGCCGACAGTAATTAAACTACGCATACAAATGGATGTAATTGGATCGTACTAAACGATCTCGTAAAAGAATTATGGTGGTTACGAACGCCATTTGCCGTTTAGGAAATTGAAAGGAAAATAACCTGTTAACTACTAAAATAAACTTCCCATTGTCTAGATCAAGAATGATGCGGTTAGAATATGGTTTGTTATAGGCCTTTCCGAAGAATAACACATTGAACATCATAGCAAACGTAGAGGTTTTTAAATGGTTTGATGTCAAACAAGCCAACAAAAAAATATCTAGATAGAGATTTGCCTTCGTCTAAATGCCGATTCTAATCTTTTTTATTTAAAATTTTTTCTTATTAGTCAGATCAGCCTTTGTATTTTTAGGACTCTTTAATTTATAATAGATATATAAGAAGTAATTGTTTGCAGAATGCACTTCAATCTAGTGAGCACGTTATTCTTCAAGTGTTCTCAATGTAGATCCAATTCCGCATTAATCAATACGATCGATGCGCAAACGCAATAAATAAGACGAGCGACAGCCGCAGCGAGAAATAGATCATTTTAGTCGCCGTGACATTGAACCTTGTGTTACTAAACGCTTCATTGATGACACAGACACAGGCCTTACAACAAGTGTGTTGCGGCGACTCACTTGTTGTTGAAGCAATTACATCTCACTTACAATTACATATAGTTTCCGGGTGTTACGTATTTTCCATAGTATAAAAACCTCTTTCATGTTGAGTAGTATTTTTTTCTACAAAAGTTTCAATATGAATTTTTTTCCCATTTCCCCCTTTGTGTCCGCGCCACAAAAAAAGTCCCGTAGATGCAGCGCTGTTAGCAAATGGAAATATGTTGCTAACATAATGTCCTTATCTACCCACTCGTAAATAGTTTGTGATTTTAAAAATAAGAAAAATATCAATAATTGATCCAGGACAAAAAATCCACTTCGCCGACCTAGCGCATGTTGATGGATGTAGAAATTGGGAATTTTGTTCCCTAGTACCCATATGTCACCACTCTTACTACTCAAGTAAAGAAATGAGGTGCCTAAATTCGAAATACTAAGCTACACACTGTTATAAAGTTAAAGATCACCTAAGTAACGGTCGAATAAATGAAATGAAATGAAATAAAAAAATAAATGAAATAAATGAAATTTTGTCCGTGCGGTGACGGATTAAGAATACAATTCACCGCCCCATTTCTTCCCGTGGGTGTCGTAAGAGGCGACTAAGGGATTACCGAGCTACCAACTGCTCGACTGGTGGTAGGGTCTGAACACCCGTCTGGTTAGTCACCACCGTACGCATGGCGTAAAACCCGCCAAGTGACCACTTGTGGTCGCGTTCCGGGATCAGTCAGCGTACAACCAGAGCTTGGGGAGACGTTGCGGCGATGGATTCGGTCAGTGACGGCTTCCGTCTAACCAGAGCCAGGTGGACTGCATTGACCCGCCGACCAGGGAGACCCGAAGAAACGGCTGTTCCGCTGGCCGCCCGTGGTACAGTACAGGGGCCCAAGCGAACCTAACCAGTTCGTGAGGCTGCCCTATCATGCCACGCATAATCTTGGGGTGGTCCGTCGTGCCGGTTGGTGACCGGGTGGTGGGGTCCCGGCGGCCATTCCCGGGGGGGTTCGGGGGCCCTTCCGTTCGGCGGGTCAGCGCTTCTCTACTGTCGGCTATTACCTGGGGAAACAGGCCTCACGCTTTGACCGTATATATCGCGGCAACGTCCCCCCAATTCACGCCTCTCCTCCTTCTATATAAACTATGGCAGCGCTCACAAACAGTTTCGGTCGTTCAGCGGTGCACACCCCCACCACAACCACGCTGTTTGAGGTCGGGCTCACTAACATCCGTGGGCTCCATGCTAACCTCAATGCCGTCCACCAACATCTTGAGACGGCTCGACCCGAAATGCTGTTTTTGACGGAGACTCAAATACTTCGCCCGGCAGACACTAGCTACTTGGATTACCCCGGCTACGCTCTTGAAGAGTCCTTCAAAGCGAAGGCCGGGGTATGCTTGTTTGTCCGGGCGGACGTTTGCTGTCGCCGTCTGCGCTGTTTGGAGGACCCTTCCCACTCTATTCTTGGGGTGCATGTGGACCTGGGCACACATAGCCGAATCTACGTGTGCCTCTATAGATCCCACAGCGGTGACATGGAGACAACTCGACTTTTCGAACATCTTAGTCGGGTGGCAGATGTTGCGCAGGAGCAGTTTCCAACCGCGGAATTGGTGTTTTTAGGGGACTTCAATGCTCACCACGAGTCGTGGTTAAGTTCCTCTAAAACTGACCATGCTGGTAGAACTGCCCACGCTTTCGCTCTCACGCACGACCTGACCCAACTGGTAAACCAGCCCACCAGGATTCCAGACATTGTCGGTCACGCGCCCTCATTGTTGGACCTTCTGCTGACGACTCGCCCGGATGGATATCGGCTAGAGGTTCGTGCTCCTTTGGGAACATCGGATCACTGCCTGGTATCCGCTGGGGTGCCACGGGCGTCGCCACCGGTACCTATGGTTGCCAAACGCCGCATCTGGCACTATGCGTCGGCAGATTGGGACGGTATGCGGGATTACTTCGCATCTGTCCCTTGGAGGCAGCGCTGTTTCAGTGAGCTGGACCCGAACGGTAGCGCTACTGCTGTTGCTGATGAGATCATGTTAGGGATGGAGTACTATGTCCCTCACTCCGATCTCATCAGTAGGGGTAGGCGTAACCTCTGGTTCAACCGCGATTGTGCCTTAGCTGTTGAAAACAGACAGTCGGCATACCGCGCTTGGATCAGGGGCCGAGCTTGCGGGGATCCCAACATTGACTCACTGAAAGCAGCCTATAACAACGCCACCAAGTCCTGCAAAAGGGCCTTCATCAGAGCGGATGCACAGCGCGTTGCACGAGTTGGCCAAGAACTTCTTACGCATCCTACGGGAAGCCGTAGCTACTGGCGTCTGGCCAAAGCCGTGCAATCCAACTTCTGTCAACCCTCGCTGCCCCCATTGAGATGTTCTGACGGCTCGCTAGCTCACAAGCCGCAAGAGAAAGCCGATCTCTTGGTAAAACTCTTTGCTGCTCACTCCCGAATCGATGACTGCAACTTACAGCCACCAACACTCTCCCACTGTGGCCACACAATGCCCGATATTCGTATTAGGCAATGTGATGTACGTGCGGAGCTTCAGTCCATCGACGTCCGGAAAGCTAGTGGACCTGATGGCATTCCAGCGATAGTACTGAAAAACTGCGCAGCGGAGTTGTCTCCTGTCTTAACGCGGCTATACCGTCTTTCTCTCTCTTCTGGGTGTGTGCCGGAATCTTGGAGAGAGGCCAATGTGCAACCGGTCCCCAAAAAGGGAGACCGATCAGACCCAGCTAACTACCGCCCGATAGCTGTCACCTCAGTTCTTTGCAAGGTCATGGAACGGATCTTAAACCACCAGCTGATCCGATACCTAGAAGATCACTCATTAATTAATGATCGACAGTACGGGTTTCGGCCGAACCGGTCAACGGGTGATCTTCTAGCGTACTTAATGCATGTCTGGGGTGAAGCTATTGACAAACGTGGTGAGTCACTGGCAGTTAGCCTTGACATTGCCAAAGCGTTCGATCGGGTCTGGCACAGGGCTCTTCTCTCCAAGCTCCCGGCATACGGTCTGCCCGCTCAGCTCTGTAACTGGATCGCCGGCTTCCTGCATGAGCGAAGAATCCGTGTCCTCGCAGATGGATGCGCTTCGCGGTTCATGTCAGTGAATGCTGGTGTACCACAAGGCTCTGTTCTATCCCCCACACTCTTTCTTCTGCATATCAATGACATGATTCCGTTAGGAAACATTCATTGCTATGCGGATGACAGTACAGTGCATGGGGGATATTACGGTCGCCCAGGGGCTGGGCGCGCTGAAACCGAGAGGGAGAGAGAGAATCTTGCCATTGAGCTCGACAGGGTGCTGAACCTCAAATCTAAATAAGAATTTGTGTTGAACCTCGTATCTGAATGGGGATCTAACAATCTTGTTGAGTTCAATGCTAAGAAAACACAGGTGTGCGCGTTTACAGCCAAAATGTCGCCGTTCCTTCCCCTTCCGTCTCTTCAGGGCACGACTCTTTCGGCACAGGGCTCCCTAAACTTGCTAGGCATGGAGATATGTTGCGATCTGAATTCCAGGAACTACATCGAAACCGTGATAAAAACAGCCTCTCGGAAGCTCGGTGTCCTGAACAAGGTGCGTCGATTTTTCACGCCTGACCAATTATGCCTGCTGTATAAAACTCAGGTCCGGTCTTGCGTGGAATATTGCTCGCACTTGTGGGATGGCTCCGCCAAGTACCTACTCGATGCCCTGGACAGATTGCAGCGTCGTGCTGTCCGTATCGTTGGCGATGTAGAGATAACCAACAACCTTGAGCCTCTGCAATTGCGTCGAGACATTGCGTCGCTTAGCGCCTTCTATCGGCTTTATCACGGAGAGTGTTCTGAAGAGCTATTTGACCTTATCCCACCTTCCCCATTCCTGCTCAGGAGCACGCGTGCCGGTCTTCGGAGTCATCAATTCACTGTCTCCACCTCAACATCACGTACAAAGAAATTTAGTAGCTCTTTTCTTTGTCGAACTTCCAGAACTTGGAATTCTTTGCCAGCACATGTGTTCCCTCCTTCCTATAACATGGGTTCCTTCAAAAGAGGCGTGAAAAAGCACCTTTCGGGCCGGCAAGGTGGAGGCAGCTAGAGCAGTGTCTGAACTGCACTAGCTGTCTTCGCATATGGACTCTTCTTACCGCTTCACATCAGGTGGTGTTGAGTCATTTGTCGTGCTTTGTATATAAAAAAAAAAAAAAAAAAAAAAAAAAAAACGAAATTAATGCCAATTTTCCTAAAATCCGGGTAATTGTGAATACAGTGGCAACTTTAACTGTAATTTATATGTCAAGGTTTGGGTTTTTTGGCGGGAAACTGAGAGCGGGGTTTTTTAATTGTTTTTAGATTATTTTATATAAAAATATTTAAGAACATCAAGGGTATTCACGAGAGGCGTCGAGTAAACGCTACTAAAATAATGTTTGTCTTCAAGCAAGCTGCTACTGCTAATAATTTCCTGAGCAATGAATGTTTGTCCCAGAATAATATGCGTGCTTATATTCCAGCATCCTCTGTGGAAAGGGTAGGGGTCGTTAGGTATATCCCAAAGGAAGCGGGAAACCAAGAACTTTATGAGAAACTTACTTCAGACACAGAAATTATAGGTGTTAGGAGATTTGTAAAAAAAGATGGTGTAGATATTATTCCCTTAACAACTATATCTGTTACTTTTATAGGCACTAAGCTTCCGCAGTATGTATACCTAGATAACTGGAGATATAAGGTAGTCGAGTATATTCCTCAAATTATGCAGTGTTACAAATGTTTAAAATTCAATCACTCTGCAAAGGTTTGTAGAAACTCACAGGTATGTTCAAAGTGTTCTCAGGATCACTGTTATAAAGATTGTACAGCGGAAATTTTGAAATGCAGTAATTGTGGTGGAGACCATTTAGCTATTTCTAAGACTTGCCCAATTAAAATGGCCAAAATGGAAAACAATAAGAAATCATATTCAAGTGCTTTAAAAAAGAATTCTAATGATTTTCCACTTTTGCCAAAAAGTAATTTAAATGTAATTAACAAGACAAGGAATGAAGTTGTAAATAAAATTAAGCCGAAAGAAGTAATACATGATGACAAAGTTTTAAACACTATTGTTAAGACTATATTAACACTTTGTAATTCTGATTCAGTAAAAACTGTAGCACATATCAAGGAAACTTATTTAAAGCTTTTACATTCTTAGTGGTTCAGCATAACATACAAAGTATCAATAATAAAAGACCTTTGTTGATTAATATGTTACGGGATAAAAATATTGATGTGTGCTTATTAAATGAGACATGGTTGAAAAAATCTAGTACATGTATTAATTTTCCAGGATATAGCTTCATTTACAAAAATGCAAAAAACAAGCATGGTGGTGTAGGAATTTTGATAAAAAATTCTTATAAGTTTAAAATTTTGTCCATTCCATTTTATGAAGATATTCAATGTGTGGCTGTGTCAGTAGATACTGTAAGGGGTCCTTTATCCATCTTGTGTGTGTATTGTCCTCCTGGAAATGAAAGTAGATTTAGGATTAGAAAACTTAAAAATATTATTACAAATTTACCAAAACCTTGTTTAGTATCAGGTGATTTTAACGCTCACCATATTGCTTTTGGCTGTAATACAACAAAATCAAGAGGAAGAGAACTATTTAATCTTTTTGACGATTGTGATTTATGTATCTTGAATAACGGTACACATACCACTATTCAGGCACCTTATAGGAATACGTCAGCTATAGATGTAAGCTGCATTAGTTCAGGGTTAGCAGCTCTTTGTAATTGGTATGTGGGTGATGACCCTTTAGGTAGTATTCATTATCCGACTTTTGTAGATATCAGTATAACTCCTTTAGTGTTTCAAGTAAATAACAATTTTGAAAAATTTATGTTTAGTAAGGCAAATTGGTCGACCTATTATTCTAATTCAGAAAAATATTTCCAAAACTTTACTATCGATCATGATAATCCTTTACAAACTTATGAAAGTTTTTGTCAACTATTGGAAACTCTAAGAAGTGATTGTGTGCCTTTATATAAATCCAAAGCAGGTGTCATCCGGCGTGCTCCAGCTCCATGGTGGAACTCGAGATGTGCTGAAGCAGTTCAGAATTCGCGGGTAGCTCTGGTAGAATTTAGAAATAGTGGTAATATGGAATCTTTTATTAATTATAAAAAGTTAGATGCAAGGAAAAAAGTTATATTAAAAGAGGAAAAAAGAAATAGTTGGAATAAGGTCTGTGAGTCTTTTAATCGATTCACACCTATATCTAAAATATGGAACTATATTAGGCGCTTTAAACGTGTAGGCATGTTTAATCATTCTAAGAATGATGAATGGGTACCAGATTTCATTAATAAGTTTTCTCAGGTTGATATGCAGTCTGATATCAATTTAAATCATATCTTTAACTCAAATAATGAAACTAGTAGTACAGGTTTTTTACTAGAACCATTTCAGTGGGATGAATTTAATTTAGTGTTATATACAAGGAGGGATACAGCACCAGGTTTGGATAATATACCATATATGATGATTAAAAAACTTCATAAATCAGCTCAAGTAATTATTCTGAAGATATATAATTTATTATGGAAAAATCAAACTATTCCAGAGACTTTGAAGACACAGTGTATCATTCCAATTTTGAAGCCTGATAAAATAGTTAGTGACTATAATTCATACAGGCCAATATCTCTGACTTCATGCTTAGGAAAGTTATTTGAACAGATGATTAAATTAAGACTTGAGTACTTTGTAGAATCAAATAAGATTATACCTTTGAATCAATTTGGTTTCCGTAGAGGGCGAAGTGCAGTAGAAAGCTTTGTTGCTTTTATTTCAGATATGAAAAAATGTTTACTAGGCCACCTCAGTGCACCTTCGGTGTTTCTTGATGTTGAGGGTGCTTATGATAATGTAGACTTACACAAATTGACTCTTGTTTTAAGCAGTATTGGTATTCCTGGAAAATTAATACAATGGATTTTTAATTTTTGTTATAAACGTACAGTTTATGTGAAATATAATAACATTTTACATGGTCCAAGAAAGGCATATAAGGGACTGATGCAAGGAGCTTGTTTGTCTCCTATTTTATATAATTTATATACATGTAAGTTGTCAAATGTAATTAGCAAAGATGTTAAACTTTTACAGTTCGCAGATGATTTGTTATTGTATAGTATAGATAGAAATATAGTCTTAGCACAAAATAAGTTAAATGTCGCCTTGCAACAGTTGCATAATTACTATAGTAATGATCTGAAACTGTGCATTAATAGCTCAAAGAGTAAGGTACTGGTGTTCGGTTCCTGTGATGTATGCCAAATTAAATATAATAATCTAGATATACCAAATACAAGTAGCCATAAGTTTTTAGGTGTTATAATTGATACTCAACTTAAATTTGAAAAACATATTGATCACATTGCTAAAAGGTCTTTAAAAAGCATTAATGTATTGAGAAGCTTGGCTGGAGTTTTTTGGGGGGCAGATCCCAAAACCCTGTCCATGCTATATAAAAGCATAGTGCGTAGTCATTTTGATTATAGCAGCTTGGCATATATGAACAGCAGTCCGACATTATTGAAAAAACTCGATGTAATCCAAAATATTGGCTTAAGAATAATTTGTGGTGCAATGAAATCAACTCCCATTAATGCCATGGAGATTGAAACATGTATTCCACCATTATCATTAAGAAGGCTTCAATTGGCCCAAAATTTTTGTGTGAAAATTATCTCCATTAATAATACTATAACTTTAGAGAATTTGGTATTACCTGTTACTATTTCGCAGAATATTAATGATTCTATTGTGTCACCAAGCAGTATCTTACATGGTAGGTTTCCTGAATTATGTTCTGTAGCAACAAATGTTCAGAAGCAGTGTGTAAATATGTATAAATGTAGGGATAACATTTGGCCTTTGTATAAATGTGAATATCTTAGTTTATCGTATAAGTGTACAGTTCATTTAACTAATATTAAAGATAATATTGATTACTTGGAATTTATTAAGGATAAGAATAGTTTTTATAGGATTTTCACAGATGGTTCCAAAAGTGATAGTTCTGTTAGAGCAGGATTTTATGACTCTTTTTTGAAATTTATAAGAGTGTATAATCTTAACAGTAACTCCAGTATCTTTACGGCAGAAGCTTATGCTATTTATCAGGCACTATTGTATATTAGAAATGTAAATAATGTTACTTCATTCCTTTTAATAACAGACTCAAAAAGTGTTTTATTGCTTTATTAGGCAGTAGATTAGATTTTAAGTTAAATTATTTAATTTATTGGATTAAGAATTTATTATATAAACTCCATCTTCAAGGCATCATAGTGGAATTAGCTTGGGTACCCTCCCACAGAGGTATTGCAGGGAATGAAAAAGTGGATAGAGCTTTGGCAGCAGGTTTTGATGAGGATCATAGCAGTTATCTGGAAATACCCTTCACAGATTTCTACCATTTACTGCAAGGAAATAGGAAAATACTATGGATAGAATATTGGAATGCAATTAACCAAAGTAAAGGAAGCTGGTATGCATCTATACAGAAAGAGTTACCTGTAAAGCCTTGGTATCATAAATATGTTTGCGAGTCCAGGAAGTTTGTTTCTGTGATTACAAGGTTGAGATTTGGTCACTGTTTAATCCCAAGTCATCTTCAGAGGTTAAAGATAGTACGCAATAGCTTCTGTGAGTACTGTCCAGAAAGTAGAGCAGATCTCCAACATCTTTTCTTCTCCTGCCCTAACTTTGGACTACAACGGCTGACATTCGTGAGTGAATTAAAGGAAATTGCAGAAGACAATAAAATAAGTTTTCCCCGCCGCCTTGAAGAAATTCTTTCAAACTTATCGTTTTTCCAAGCCACATTTCGTTTTGTTTGTGGCACAATAAATAAACTGTAAGCAAGCTGTAATGTAAGAAGACATCATATGAAAAAAGAACAAAGAACTGAACTCAACTCACTGAACTTTTCCTTTAAGTGGAAAATGAGATATCAGAAAAAGTTCTCTTTACGTCTAGGTCACAGACTATAGTGATGATAAAAGTGCAGTGTATAAAATATTGTATTCGGCCAAAGGACTTGCATCCAGGCTATGTAATCTTAATAAAAAAAAAATTTATATGTCAAACAGTTGTAGTTCATCTTTTCAACTCGAGACTTCTTTGGTGGCGTGGAATCTAGTTTGCCATACTCCGGGAAATTCGACTATTATTAATAAGGGACTTCTTACTGATTATTGTTAACCTTCGACGCAAATAGAGTAGTGTTATAAGTTTGACGAGTCTGTCTGTGTATCTGTGTGTCTGTCTGTAGCTTCGTAGCTCCTAAGCGAAAAAACCGATTTTAATTCGTTTTTTTTTGTTTGAAGCTGACGTGACCGAGATGGTTCTTAGCTATAATTTATGAAGATCTGTTTAGTAGTTTGATGACTATCAGGTCATTTCCTACTTGACAAAAGGGTCTTACTAACTTTTACAGATTCGATTGATTTGAAATTAGGTTTACTGTTAACTTAATGATGTTTTCAAGACATGATAACCTTGAGCTGATCCTGTACCATCAAAAAGTCTGCTGGATGCTCAATTCTTCAGAAACTTACAGCAGATATAGCGTGTTTAATAGTCTCAGTGAGATACATGATTTATGAGGCCGTGGGTTACTTAAAAATTTCAATTTTATATTTATGACTAGTTTGCATCCAAAGGTATCGATCCTACTTTTTGAATAGATTTTCCGTCATTAATAATTTGTAAATATCCATATATCAGACAAAATAGGTTCTGTACCATGTAAACGTGAACGAAATACTAAAATTTTCTGAGCAACGTTTGATGGCTTCATTGTATACAGTAAAATAAATTATTTATCGCTTATGTCATGAGAACGGTTCCTAGATGGGGAATATTAATATTAATGTGACATCCATGAGTGAAATTGGAAGTGACTTAGCTATCCATTATCATGAGGATAATACGTATTGCGAAGGTGTTTGTCGGGCACAATACCCCCCTACACCGCTAGTCGACGATTAATTGGATGAAACTGTTTACCAGCTAAATCTAATTAGTGGTAAGCTTTGTCGGGGAGTATTTTGATTGAATCAGCCTTACAGCAGTTAGGTAGAATAAAAACTGACATGGTCAAGGCTGAAAGAGATTATCAAGCTAAAACGCAGGCAGATTAGTTACGCCATTTTCTTCTGGATTAGCAACTTTAGAACACGTGGTCTGGTCTATTTTTCTAAAGAAATAAGGGTAGCGAAAACTTATAATAATTATGCCCTTATTCCACTAGTACTACATCATGAGGAGAACAGTATTTTAACCACCGATGCAAAAAGAGAGGTGTTATAAGTTTGACGTGTCTGTGTGTCTGTCTGTGGCATCGTAGCTACTAAGCGAAGGGACCGATTTTGATCCGTTTTTTTATTTGAAACTGGCGGGATGGAGATGGTTTTTTGCTGTAATTTATAAAGATCTGTTCAGGCGTTTGATAACTATCAGCTCATTTTCTACTTGCCAAGAGAGTTTTACTAACTTTCACAGATCACCTCAATCGATTTGAAATTTGGTGTACTGTTACTTTGGTGACATTCCCATGACGTACTAACCTTGAGCTGATCCTATACCATTAAAAAGTCTGCGGAATGCTTAATTCTTCAAAAACTTACAGCATAAATAGCGTGTTTGGGCTCATAAGTATAGTCTCAATGAGATGGTGTTAGATAGATGATTAATGAGGCCGGGAGCTACTTAAGATTTTCAATTTTATATAACGTAGTGTTAAGTGGTGATAAGTAATGTATAAGAGTCAAAGTGATTTACAAAGAGAGTCTAAATATAAAGCTACCTGCGGTGCGATTCACTAACAGAAATATTCGACATCGAGCTTGACGACTGACAAGATGACGATCCGCCATTGATTTTGACGTTTTTGCATAGCGCTGCGCGTAAGCGTCTTCTCTTAACTCTACGTCGATCTCCTGGCTGTGTATGTTCCTCGCAGATACGACATGAATTAAAAACAAAATAAATAATATTTTGTTTTCCTTGCAATTAAAATGTATCGCAATGACTCCATTCAATATGTGATTGATTTTTACACAAAGATTTAAAAATAAAAAACTCTTTAGTGCTCGTCGTCGGAACGTTGGTGTCGCCAACGGCTATCAAACAAACGCCAAAAGGTATGACAGCTCTGCCACAACCAACACTGCTGACTCCAAAGTCAGAAGTCATTCTCTAAAGAATCGCATAGCTGGACAAGCAGTCTCGATTCCCGACTAGTTATGGATGAGTATCGGTAACCTTGTCCTTATTGGACAGCAAGGAATCACTTATTGCAGGTGCGTTGACAAGATCACAATACAATTAAATGCCTCCTGGGCCCTTAAAGCTGTAAAAGTGTCAATTACTATTGATTGTATTTTTTAAAATACTCATTTTGCTAAACACTCCTCAAGTTTTGAGAGCAACGAGGACCTTCTAATTAGATAACAATTGAATAAACTATTTTGCCAAAGAATATTGTAAATGTACAAAACAATAAAGAGGACATGAAAATTTCGTATGTTCGAAAGGTAAAACAAGTGAATTGCCTGTACACGTTGAAAGGAATACAAAAATATATAAACGCAAGCACGCATGAGGTGGCTTAGGTCTTGCCGAAGCTGTCGATGCGAATTCGGCTGCTAACAAGACGTTACATAACTACCGCCACCGCCTGGCGTGCTTCAGAGCTCCACGTGGCATTGTTGTGTTCCCACCAGACTTTGGACTGTGTACCAACCGCCGAATACCGCGGACGTGCAAGTGTTTATTTATGTTGTTTGGATGACGCCTGCTTTTTGGTCACTTGACAAATCGAATCAGTTCTTAGAAGCTTTTCAATCTTGAGGTTTGTTGTTGATTAAAATAGCGCCCTTTCAATGATGAGATGGATCTTCGTTACACATCAACCCAAAGAAATTTGGCTACGGAAAAGGTGCAATAGGTAACATACGCATAAGGCTTATTTTAACCGACTGCAAAAAAGGAGGAGGAGGTAATCAATTCGTCTGTATGTTTTTTTGTGTGTTTGTTACTTCAGAACTCCGTCATTTATAAACCGATACGGAAAATTGTTATACTTTAAAGAATATACAGAGTGGTGCCGTCAATTCAACAGTTCATTAAAACACAAGCTATATTAGTTCATAGAAATGGTTTGCCACTTTCAAAAACATATTATTTCTTTATTAATTTCATGACATTTGTATGAAATAATGCCGCCAATGTGATAAATGTTATTTCATAGAAATGTTACGAAATTTTCAAATGAATAGGATGTTTTTGAAAAAGGCAAACCATTTATATAATCTAATATAGCCCATGTTTCAATTTATTGTCGTATTGACGGCACCACCCTGTATATACTTTCAGATTTGTCCTACACATTTTTTTTATCGATTCACTAGTTTGGTCTTGAAATCAAAATAACCGCGGATTTTAGCTTATTTCATTTTTATTTGTACCTACTTATTATTTTTATTCATTCTTTTTTTTAACTTTCAGTGGTGTTTATGATAATTCCATAAGTGTTGGAATACTATCAGGTTGGTTCACGATCATCTATCTGGCTTTGACCTTCATAATTTATCACAAAAAAATTTCAAAAAAGTATTTTTTCTAACCGACTTCAAAACACTAAAAAGGAAAAAATATTTTTTAATTAGGTAAGTACTTCTTCTGTAAAAAGTTTATTTTTTTGAACTTGGTGCTAAGCTGTTTCCAAAAACAATAGCACCAACAAAAAGAGCACCAACTCCAAAAAATATTTTTTATGAAATAAGTATGAACCCAAATTAATCTAATATTTTTTTCCTTTTTAGTGTTTTGAAGTCGGTTTTCATTTTTAAATATTTTTTTTTGGTCAGACAGAGTGACTACAGTATGTTTTATAAAGACGAAATGGCTCACTATTAGGTGAATGGTCTATTTAACCCCCGACGAAAAAAGAGGGGTGTTATAAGTTTAACGTGTCTGTCTGTGGCATCGCAGCTCCTAAACGAATGGACCGATTTTGATTTGTTTTTTTTTTGTTTCAAAGCTGACGTGATTAGAATGGTTCTTTGTTATAATTTATGATTATCAGTTCAGGCGTTTAATGATTATCAGCTCTTTTTCTTTTACTACATTTGACAGATCTCATTGATTAAAAATTTTGTTTACTGGTACTTCGGTGGTTGTTTCAAGACATGCTAACCTTGAGCTGATCCTGCACCATCAATTAGTCTGCGGGATGCTCAATTCTTCAGAAACTTACAGCTGCTATAGCGTGATTGGGGTCATAAGAATAGTCTCAATGAGATGGTGTTAGATAGATCATTAATTACTCCGGGGGTTACTTAACCCTCTAACACCGGGGGAACCATGTTGACTATGCTAAGCTGGCAACCTATAATTTACATGTTTTTTATACGATTTTGAAATGTTCCTTTTTTATACTTTGACATTCTGTTATTCTGTTATCTTTATTATACGTCTTTGATAGCAAACGGACGTTTCATTCTTTACAAAAGTATTTTATATATACTAGCTGTGACCGCGACTTCGTTCGCGTGGGTGTCGGAAAATAACAACTTGAAATTTTATTACCAAAAAATGGTTATTTTGAGTCAATTTCAAAAGATAGACATATGCTATCGCGGACTTTTTTTGAGAACTTTTAAAGGAGAAAAATTCTTAGCGACATGATTTTTGCATAACTTTAGCCGTGTACGCAGCGCACGCAACAAAATCTCTGAAAAAGGTTTTTTTCCCCCGTTTTTGCCACATTTTTCATTGTTATATAATATAGCCTATATAATCCTCACAAACCATCACAAAAAGAATTTTTCAATTTGAATCAGTTGTTCCTGAGATTAGCGCGTTCAACCAAACAAACAAACTCTTCAGCTTTATAATATTAGTCTAAATTAGGTGTTGTTTAAGATGTGGCGGCAAGGTTTAGTATTTAATTCTTTCCATTTAATATGTCGGACAAGTCTTTAAAATGTATACTGGTAGTGATAGCGTTACAGGTTGTAAATTCGCTATCATATCAAGCGTAACAGTGTAATACCATCCTTATTCCATACGTGATAGAGGCGGTTTTCGTAGTGTAACTGTTACACTTCATGTGTGTAAAGCAAATTCACTCATTGCTAATCTCGACCGAATTTTTCGCTATTTTTTGGTCGCATTATATTTTTAAACTCACCATCAAGAGTTTAAGCTTTCTTGTGCATTATAATAAATATACTCGAAGCACTGAATTAAATGGGTTATAGCGAGACAGTTAAATAAATTGCCTGGTTTTCTTTAATTTCTATCAAATTACCAAATAGTTTGATTAGAAGTGTGTCCGTGAAAATAAATCCAAAAATGAATTATAAGAGTCTCAGAAATCCAAGGTCAGCCATTTGTAAACAAAATCGTCGCGCGCGCATCCGACGCATCGTCACGGTAGGTACCTATTAATAGGTGCACCAAAACAACACGTTTGGTGCCGACTTTTGAACTGATTGGCTCGATTATAAATAACGGAACGTTTGTGTTTTTTCTATGTACAGTCGACTGCAGATCAACCGTAACAGTTTGACCTTGTCACCGCTCTTATTCCGCCCGTCATAGAGGCGGCTTTCGTTGTGCAACTGATACACTTGATAAATTTGCCATATTTGTAGATTTTTGACCGGAATAAAGAATATAAAAAATGAAAAACAACAAATAAATCAATCTAAATCTTTATTGTATAGACAGTAATGATTATACAGGGTGGTGCCGACAATAACGACAATAAATTAAAACATGGGCTATATTAGAAATGTTTTGTAACTTTTATATTCATCGGATAATTAATGACATTTCCTTATAATAATAATATAACATTGCCTGCATTAATTCATAGAAACATCATGAAATTATAGTTTGAGTTTTTTTATTATAGAGTAGAGTTTTCTAAGTCCGCCTGGCTAGCCAGGCGGACTTAGAAAAGCCTTACCACCAACCAAACCGAGCAGAAATTCTGCCCTCACGGGAATCGAACCCCGGACCTCTAGATCTGAAGCAAGTGGTCTCAACCACGAGACCACAGAGGCGGTAAAAAAGTATTAAGCCTTTAAAGTTGCGAAAAGTGGCTCCTCAATATAAACATATATTTATTATGTTTCTAAGGCACAGGAACTGCACCTGCTAGCCTGCAGCTATGATATTATGTTCCTACATTAGGAACATAATATGGTACATCTGCATAAACAACATATTATATCAACGAACACATTCAAAATGTTGACATTACAATTGATCGTAAAAGTTTGTGAAAACATCTGCAAGGGTAGGATTTGATGTGTGATCAAACCTGCCTATGCAGATGTTTGTGTGTTTATTTAGGTATATTTCTAATATTTCATCATCATTACCAGCCTATAATGTCCATTGCTAAATAAAAGCCTCCCCCATCGATTTCAAAATGGAACAGTTCTCCGCAGCCTGCATCCAACGGCTCCCCGCAACCCTGACCAGGTTATCGGTCCATCTAGACACTAGTGAGAAACCGTCCTACTTTGCGCTTTCCATACGTGGTCGCCATTCTAGAACTTTAACGCCCCAACAGCCGTCTGTTCTGCGTGTTATGTGCCCTGCCCACTGGCACTACAACTTGATAATTTATGAGCTATGTCAGTGACTTTCATTCTCTTACCGATGTCCTCATTTAATTTTCTGATTCTATCTCGCAGAGAAACACATACCATAGCTCAAAATAATAATATGTCAAGTACTAATATTTATATAAATATTATTAGAATATTTGTTTGTACTCATGTGTTTCTCCCATGTAGGAAGGTCTGTGCCCAGCAGTGGGGCGTATATAGGCTGGTGATGATGATTAGGAATGTTTATCCGCATATTCCGCATTTTATATTTTCGCGAGAAGTACACATTTGAATTAAATAACTCGCATTTAATTAGATTCGTTTTTTATCCACCGTTTCAATTACTTTACATCTAATCAAATGTAAGTTGAATCCGCATCTAATTAAATGTGAGTTTTCAATCCGTAAAGTAGTTTTATTTTAATGTGCCTCATAATGGTGCATATATTTAAGCTAGATCTTTGGTGATAGTGTGATAGTTTGGTGTGATTATAACTCCACACCATCCAATGAAATTTTAAAACATTCCTGCGTTGCAGCTTGATAATTGAGAATGAACAGATAACGCTATAAAACTGCGTTTGTATTTGTCTGTCTTTAAAAACATCGTTAAGCCGAGCAAAATCAATAATAAACGATTCTGAAACCAGTTAAATATTTTCTCGTGTAATAAAAGAAATTGAGAATTTGTTATTATGTTTAGTTAAGGTCTAGCTGTGCCTGCAGCTTTTCGCTATGTCAAACAATCCCCCAAGTGTAGCCACTACTGTCCATTTTTAATCTTAGCATCTAGTACAGTACTGGTTATACCTCTTGTAGGAGGGCTGTGCTCAGCAGTGGCACGTGAAGTGAGTGACAGGATCTAACCCATCTACAAGTACCAACTACCGACACAAAACTGAGGATATCACTTTTTTAACCGACTTCAAAAAAAGGAGGAGGTTATCAATTCGTCTGTATGTTTTTTTTTTACAGTGGCAGATGTTTAGTTTGGGGTACTTAAAAAAATACCTACATTGTTTATTGCTTTAAAAAGACAATCATCAACAGTAAAATAATGGGTTACTATCATAAGTTTAACCGAAAATATTTCAACAATTTTCGTTCCGACTTTTTCTACATCGTCGAAATTACTTTTTTTACTATATCAGTCAATTAGATATTTTTCGTTACTCCAATGTTTCAATTGGTAGAAAAACTTGTTACCGAAATTACAGTCGGCCGAAATATACATTGTTTGAAGTAATGTGTTTCAGTACATTCATTTCACCACTGTTTTATTTGCCTTAGGTTCCTTTCGTTTGGTCAATTTAAAAATTTGACCACAATATTTCCAATCCCTAATTCAAGCAAAAATACCTACATGCAAGCAAGCCTGTAGCATGCAAGAATGCAAGCAAGCAAACAGCATTCAACATGCTGTGTGTGGTCACAATATTCAACAGCCTTTAAGATTTTTTCCTTGCGCGGAGCAGCTGAGATTACAAACTTTCATTACCCCATCCCGGGACGACCATGGCGAAAGTTGCTTTGTTTTCGTAATCGAAACCAGAGCGCTCACACGACCACACCGCCGAGCTCCTCCGCCTCCACCGTAATTATCATCGTGCTTCATTTATTTATCTTCATTCATTATGCCCCTTAGTACTGTTATCACCGAAAATTAAAAGCAAAAAAACTAAAAACCTAATTATACACAATTTAGGTATATGATCATAAAATCTTGTCGCTCAATTAAATAGGTACTAGTTTATTTACACAAGTAAATCGCGCGACAAGCTTTTATGATCATATAAATTGTGTGTAATGAGGTTATTAGTTTATAGTTAAAATTTTAAAGGAATTTTTTTTTTAGAGCATTCATATAAAAGCTTTTTTAAATAAGATTTTTTTGCATTTAATTTATTTTTTACTTTTTAGTTATCGCTGGCTAGGTTTCTGAGTCTCGGCAAGCCCTTTTATTTGATACCCATATTGCAGAAGTGCATAAAAAATAACTATTCCGCCATCTTGGATGTTCAGCCATATTGGATTTAGAATGACGTCACATTATTTTTCGAGTTACTCTCAATAAGCCCTTTCATTTGATACCCATATTGTAGAAACGCATCAAAAATAACTATTCCGCCATCTTGGATTGCCCACCATATTGGATTTAGAATGACGTCACACAGCTTATCGTGTATTGTCATCCAAACCAAACGTGTATACAAAATTTCAGCTCAATCGGCTGAAAATATCTGCTTCAAAATCGAGTAGCAAGACTCCACCCGAACATAAGCAAGTTAAATAAAAGCTTTAAAAATAAATATGGCGGGGGTAGGTAGGTATAATTTATCAATATTGATAACTATTTCGCACAAACGCTACGTGCGGACACTATATAGGTACCATAAAAATACTTCGACAGCTAATCTGGCGCCGTAGATGGTCGATTACACGAAGGGGATTTCCAGCTACTAAGCAGTTTAGGAAAAACCAATGCGATGGTTCAATACTACCCTGCCATAGGTTATTTTACATGAAAATTGAACTGAACCGTTATTTAATCCTCTCTTTGCATATAAAATGCAGTACGTAGTTGTAGAATTGATAAACTTCTACAAATCAACACTAATATTATACTTAAAGCTAAGAGTTTGTTTGTTCGGTTGAACGCGCTAATTGAGATTAGCAAAGAAGAATTAAGAATTTGTGTGTTGAATAGTCCATTTATCGAGAAATATTTAGGCTATATAACATCACGCTATGACCAATAGGTGCCGAGCATCAATAAAAATGTTGCGAAAATGGAAAAAATATTCCTGCGTCGGTAAAAGTTAGGCAAAAATTATGTGCAACGGAATTGTTCCAGTATAAAAATATCTAATGTAGAAAAAAAAATTGAATTGGAATTGTTCCCCTTTGCAATTTATAAAACTGACTAATAAACGTCCGTGACGGCATATATCTATCTTTTGAAAATGACTTACTGTAACCATTTTGTGGTATTTAAATTTGTTCTAAAATAATGCCTTATCTTCGAAGGTGTTTCTGTAAACATGATATTTATTATTATTTACCAAAATAAATACATCATTCATCAAAATTATTTAATTTTGAACAAGATTGTTCTTGACATCATTTGATTTCAATGACTATCTTAAGCGGTATCATAGTTTTAAAATAACTCCGCAACAAAATAGTAATCAAGTACCGTGCATGCATTTATGATTTCCAAGGCGGGCGGGCGCGGGCGGCGCGATCAGTGCATTATTAGCGAAATTGTTTTTTATAAACATGATTTAAATCCTTAACCAATTAAATGCTCAAGTAACCCACCCTCCCTACGTACGACGTGATTTATCTATTTATCTATCTATTTTCCGACATCCACGCGAACGAAGTCACGGGAAAATCTAGTATAAATACTGTTACAACAAATATTAGGTACACGCGAATTAAACATAGTCACAGAATAATCTTTTCTCACCAAATCAGTACATAAATGCACTTGTTGATGTAAAAGAAAGGAAAGTAGAAACTTGTATATTTTTTTATAGACTGGGTAGTCAAGGGTATTTTAGTCTGACTATAGTTCTATAAAAAGCCGGTTGTCAATGCCATTATACTAATCCCACGGGCTTTTAGCTAACGAGGGTGGGGCCAGGGCCAGCCAAGGACACCACCGGTATCATGTCTATACGGAAACGTGAGCTGTTATCTAGATGAAGTAGAAACAACAGTTTTAGGGTTCTGTACCTAAAGGGTACGGGACTCTATTACTAAGACTCCGCTGTCCGTCCGTCCGACTGTCACGAGGCTGTATCTCATGAACCGTGATAGACAGTTGAAATTTTCACAGGTTTCCGCTATAACAACAAATACTGATAAACAGAATAAAATAAATATTTAAAGGGCTCCATACAACGAACGCGATTTGTTTTTGCTTGATGTTGATAACGGCAACAGGTAGACGCTTGTTTACAGATAATGGTACGGAACCCTTCGTGCGCGAGTCCGACTCGCACTTGGCCGGTTTTTGTTTATTGCTTGTGGGAAGCAGTCTATGAATTTCAACCACCAGAGACTTTGACTGGTACGTAGATAACGTACTGTTGCTTCCTGATGATAAGAGAAAGACAAAGTCCATCGACATGAGCCACCCATGCTGTGGGAGCTGAAAGAGAAACTTCTTCACTCCTTTCGTCAAGGATCCCCCCTATCAGGTAAATAAGGTTTTTTTTATACAACTAGATGACAAACAAGCTGACGGCCCACCTGATGGTAGGCGGTTACTGCCACCTCTAAACACCTGCAATAACAAGGTAAAATAACTTGATATTGCAGGTGAGTTGTCATCCAAGGGCCTAAGATAAAATGCCGTCCATGCCCAGTAATTACACTGGCTACCTTTCCCTATTATTAGGCAATGAAAAAAGGTGCGAAAATTTTTACATTTTGACGGTAGTTTAGAACTGTTTGTAAAGTTGTGATCGATTTCCTCAGTATGACTTTACTATTTCTTACTCGCTAACTTATTTGATACTCGTAGTATAAAATTATCATCAGTCATCATCTTGGACAGCCTATACAGGATGTTAGGGGGACGCTCTCGAATACGATGGCAGGTGGCAGTCCTGGTCACCCTAAACACGACTTGCTACAAAATGAATTTAAAATCGCGAAAAAAAAGAGCTGTTTCATACAAATTGTAATATCTACACGGCCTGTTTGTATGGCACAGCTGTTTATTTTTCGTAATTTCAAATTTATTTTTCAACAAATCGAGTTTAAGGTGACGAGCAGTGCCACCTGCCTTCGTTTCCGAGAGCGTCTCCTAACATCCTGTATACATGTCCCATGGGCACAGACTTCTCTGCATGGGAGAAACACACGAGGAGTTTGGGCCGGGACATCACGTTTGGTCTATAACAATAATTACGAAAGCACCAGAAAGCAGGTTGACAGTGACATTTATACATATTTTGAAGTCTTATTTCTTCACCATATAGAAGATTTAGAACAAAAAATTTAAACAGCATTCTCTTCTCAATTCTCAATTCAAAAACAAAACAAAATACAATATTTCATTAATTGTAACCGTAGTTTATACCAGCTACTTATATTCAATCCATTCTATGGCCCTACCATAATCATCATCACCAGCCTAAACAGGGTTATTTTAAAACACCATTTAAACTGGGCATGGACGGCATTTCATCTTAGGCCCCAGGATGACAACGCACCTGCAATATCAAGTGACTTTTCCTTGTTATTGCAGGTGTCTATAGGCGGCGGTAACCGCTTACCATCGGGTGGGCCGTCAGCTTGTTTGTCATCCGGTTGTATAAAAAAAAAAAAAAAAAAAAGATCTCATCAATACAAGCAACTTCTATCTAATCTTTATTCAATTAGGCCCCCAAGAACTTACGTAAATCCAGTCGTACACCCTTACTTTTTTGATGATTCGAAAGTGCTTCTTGGGCCAAGAAGCACTTTCATCAAAAAAACCCTTACGACTGTCACATAAAATAATATTAACTAACAATGTCATAATGTTTGTCTCTCTGTCTTCTCTGGATTTACGTAAGCTAACAATGTTATAATGTCAGTCTGTCTGTCGGTCTGTCTGTCAGACAGTCTGTGTCTGTCTCTGTCAGACAGTCTGTGTCTGTCTGTCTGTCAGTCTGTCTGTATCTCTCTCTCTGTCTGTCTGTCATGTCTGAATTAACACCGGTAAAGTAGTAAAAGCAGTTGCAGCGGCTTCACGTGCCTTATAAAGGTAATACACCAAAGAAAATGTATTTTTTGTAATAATTAACTCACAATATGAATGCGCTCTTCAATCGAACAAATCACTCTGCTCGTAAAACATATAAAAAATAGTGAATGTCGAAATGCCGAGGTAACCCATGGGCGGCTGTGTACTTTATCGAGATGTCGCCGCCGCCGATGGGGGGCGCGCTTCCAATTCATAACGGCATTGGGGTAGTGGTAATGTGTGTATATTTACGGGAGGCAATTAATGCGTTAATAAAATCCTTTCTTTTAATTTTACAGCTTTACCAACCAACATTAGCCCACAAATAAGACATGTTGTATTAGTTTCCATTTTCTATGCAATTATCACAAGTCACTACTCGTACAACAACAAACAAATTATAGCGCCTCGCTCCCGGCCGGCCGGCAGCCGGTCGCCGAAGCCAGTGAATGCCTACGCGTGCCTACCCGCTCCTTTTCCGCGCTGTGGCCGCGCTAGTGTTCTTCGCGCAAAAACGTTGAAAATAATATAAATCAAAATCCCATGGATAAAAACGACACAAATTAAGCATATAGCTTCCTTTTACCATAACATTAATAAAGACATAAACTCTAATAACTTGAATTTTCTTTTATGGCTATTACAGGGGGTTAAATAGGAAAAAAATTATAGTTCCGAATACCATGGATGAATATGACACAAAATGATTTAAACAATAGATACTAGAGTTAGAGAACCGTTAACACTTATTTCACCAACTTTAATATTTTTCTATAGCTATTACAGCGATAGGTATGGTATTTAGGTAAAACCAGTATTCCCATGGAGTGAGATGGCACAAAAAGCTTATGTATATCAGTAATGACTTTGTTATCATCATGGAAGTTAAATTTTCAACTCTAATTTTCTTTTCAACGAAATAATGCATAAAAAGACAAATACCTAAATTGTGACCTTAGCAACCATCAAAAATGACACAAAATCATGATTTGGGTTGGTCAAATAGTATACTAACTGTATGCAAAAAATCATAAACTTTAATATTTTTGGAACCTCAAAACCTAGCGGTACCGGACTATTCCGAAGCTCGAGATTTAATTATGATTGCCTTATCAAGGATGGAAAATGGTGAAAGTAGCTTTGTTTTTGTATTCGAACCACTACCCCATCGAGCTTCTCACGGCCTATCTAATAACATTTACTAAAAAAAACAGAAATTTTTCTAGTTAAGATTTTTATTAGTTAATATTTTTTTCAAACCTTTATAATAATTTTAAAATCAAAATTTAAGAATATTAGTTAAGTTAGTAATTAAAATATAATAAAACATTTTTTCAAACATTTATAATAATGTTAAAATCACAAATTAAGAATATTAGTTACAATCTTTGTCTACCGATTGTTTTACTAGGTGGCGTATGTATTTCAGCCGTGAAACAGTTCGCTGTGTTTCGGATTGAAGCGAAAGGTAGCCAGTGTAATTATTGGCCATGGACGGCATTTCATCTTAGGCCTCAGGATTTTTTCTTGTTATTGCAACTGTCTATAGGCGGCGGTAACCGCTTACCATTAGGTGGGTCGTCAGCTTGTTTGGATGACAAACCAGCTGACGCCCCACTTGCTTGTTTGTCATCCAAACTTGTTGTATAAAAAGAAAAAAAAAAGACAATCTTAGTCGATAGAGCTTACATAATTAAGATTAAAAAAGGAAAGTAACGAAACAAAATGGAGTCATACCGCAAAATGTCGTAAGCATCGCGCGGATTTCCCGCCAAAACAAACCTTGGAATGAAGTCATGAACTGCGACAGCTATTTATCGCTTCTTTTGAAGCGAATTTTTATTGGGACTTTAATCTTCTGTTTCAATTGAACGTAGCAGTTAAAGTCTCAAATTAGTGTGTCTGTAGTCTGTATCTTAGCTGATAGTAACAAGTTTCAGCTTTTAAAACCCCCAAGAAATAAGGTGGAGTTCTCAATTTATTTTTATTTTTATTGGTAGTTCAACAGTTTTTTATTACAAAAATAAGACAAATAAGTAGAAAACAGTAAACCAGTTACAGATCCACACTAGTACACATCGAAATACAGTAGATAAGTAATGTTGAGCAAACAGAGAAAAATTTAATATTTACTCGATAAAAAAAAATGCACACACGCACCTAGTTTATAAAGCAGCACAATTATATCACTACAAATTAAGCCAGATAAAACCTTATTCAAGTAAAATCTATTGAATTGTTCTTCTACCAATTACTACTTTAAAAGGATATAGTAAATATATAGTATATGTATGTACTTAGAACTAAACACATTAAGGTTCAAGAAACATACTTATCATCAAGCGCCTCACTGAATCAAACCCGGAGTTGAAAATGTCGAAGTCAAGCTTGTCGCATAGGTTGTTAAGACATCTGCCTGCACGCAGCAAGTATGTGTTTTGTCTAAAGTTGGTGTTTGAACGCGAAACACAAATAGGTTTGAAATTGCGTACTGATCTTGTAGGGACATTCAACTTTAATAATGCCAAAAGCTCGGGACAATCAACAGTACTTCTTAATATTTTTTGTCGAAAAATAACATCGGAAATGAAACATCGGTTTTCAAGTGCTTAGTTATGCTTTTTGTGCAAAATCTCCGTATTTATTTTTGGATTAATAAAAACCTGTTATCGTTCTTTATTTGCTACAAATATTTCCTAAATTTATTTACTCTTTGATAAAAACATAGATCTTAGAACGTTATTGCTATGAACATTGGCAGGAGAACACATGAATGAGCGAAGGCATGGTCCGAAGTGAGCATTGTTCGTAATGTTGGTAATGTTTGCGTATTGACCGTAAGGTACAAAGCGTGTTGTTTATCTGCGTTCTTCTGTAAGGTTGAGGTGCTACTATCCCCACTTCTCAGGATCCTCAAGCTATGTTCACAGAACTGTCGTGCTTATACGTTAGTTCAGGAGTACCTACTCTTTGTTGTTTCAAAAATTACCTCCTGAACAAACAGTTTCACTATCCCAACTTTGTATGGTAACAAGAAGCCCTATAGTCATGTAGCCGTGGCCTGACCGAAGCGAGCTGTGACGTCACCATGATCCTTGGGATGTGGCTGTGACGTCATCGGTGATCTTTAATATGGTGGGATGGGGCGTATGTCAAGTTTCGAATGGAATATGATTGTGTTGACTTAATGAGAGCGGTGGCATAATTGAGGTCATAATTACCGTCTTCCATGATATTGATTGTATCTTTACTAAAGAGAGAAGAGGTTTTTTTTATCTTAAGGGGGAAACTCTTGGCCTTGATCTCACCTGATGCTAAGTGAAGATAAGGCTGACGATGGCAACGAGTTACACCCGGATTCCTCAACCACAGAGGAACTGGATATTTTACCTCTAACTGCAGGAACACAACAAAGCTTTTAACACTATTGTTATGGCGGTAGACTTAGGTAAGATGGTGGTAGCTGGCTAGCTAGCCAGGCGGACTTAGAAAAGCCGTACCACCAACCAAACCGAGCAGAATAATTCTGCCCTCACGGGTATCGAACCCCGGACCTCTAGATCTGACGTAGGTAGTCTCAGCCACTAAACCACAGAGGTGGTTGATGATTAGGTTACTATTTCTTGTCTGTTTCAATAAGGTCGTAAGGGTCATAGTGGTATATTTACCACTCGACCACCACTTTGTAGCTGTGTTGGGCTGTTGAGGTCACCAGCTCGTTGTTAAAGCGCTAAGCTAGGACCAGTGTCTTTATGCTGTCAATATTTATCTTGATTTTCATACTGCAGGCGATATGCTAGCGGTAGATAGTTCACTATCTCGCAAGATGCCTTGTTCCCCTCATACTGTCATTGTCAAACCAAAGTTTGCTATGTGCACGATAATTCTGACTATTATTATATATCTGATCAATTTTATTCCCACATAACCAAACCAAACCAAACTGAACGAAGTCACTGACATAGCTCATATGGATTAGCGAGTTGAAGTGGCAGTGCGCTGGGCACAAAGCACGCTGAACAGACAGCAGGTGGGGCGTTAAAGTTCTATCATGGCGAACACGTACCGGATAGGCCTCCCACTAGATTGACAGACGACCTGGTCAGGGTGGCGGGGAGCCGTTGGACGTAAGCTGCGCATAACTGAACCAATTGAAAATCGTTGGGCCTTTGTTCAGCAGAGTTTATTACAATAAAAGTTAACGTAAGTATAAGTTAAAATCAAATCCATTGATGAGTGATAGTATCTATTAAATTTTATATAAATTTTAAAGAATTTGTTTTAAGCATCTTAAATTGTACATAGCAGATTTTGGGTTAACGTTCGGCCTGATATCAAGTAGACACCGTAGCTTATACTCGCAGTACACTCACACCTCACCTACACTGAAAACATCAAGAGAAACCGAAATCAAGACATTGCCGAGTATTGTATTGTATTGACGAGTTTTTTAATGACAATAATAAGTAACTTAACAGATAAATATTGAATTGATTGACATTGAAATAATGAATTGACATACTATTAAACTTTTGACATTATTATAACAAACTTATTAAAATTTTCGTTATTTTACTATTTGCTAGATATGAAATTGTAGGAGAATACATTGACTATCCTAGTGTGTATTCATATTGTAAATCATGCAATGACCCACACCTATTTAAAATAATAATAGTAATTGTTAATTGCTTGTTACTATACTTAAACAACATGAAAGCAATAAATGACTAAATTGAATTGAATTGCACACTGCACTACTTAATATTAACACTTCAAATATTGTAACTTGATAGGTACTGAAAAGAGTGATTATCGTAAATTCAGACATGACAGACAGACAGACATTTATAAAGTTGTTAGATAACACTATTTTTTGTGATACAAATGGGATTTTTGACGATCTTCTTGCGGGGCCTATTTGAACTACGATATTTTTATTTTTATAATAAATAAATAAACATAACGCTTACCCATTGAGCTCTGGCGACCTTACTCACCACAGAAACATTTCAATACAAAAAAGTGTTACTAGCGATCTTCTTTATGATGTACGAGTAGATGCTAACCTAGGCAGTTAATCTAATTTATAGCGTGGATGGAAATTACCACTACACCCTTCCTCTGAAAATATTGTCCCGGCTGAATGTGACCAATTATTTTGTTTTTCTTGAATTTTTCATTGATGAGTCAACCTTAGAATTCTCGTACAATAACAGATGGTAAAAAACGTAAACAAATACACCGCAGACGAAGTGTTTTTCGTCAGTACTAATGATGGAAAACAAACATGAAATGGCGTGCTGAAATATAAGAAATAATTTATTATAATATTTTGTAAAATGGAGGCGATAGCTCGCAAACAATAAGCGTTTGTAATGAGGAGTTCGGTGGCGTATTGGTTTGAGCGCTCTGGTTTCGATACGAAAAACAAAGCAATTTTCGTCATGGTCGGTCCCGGGGTGGGTCAATCAAATTTATAATCTCGAGCTCCTCCGTGCTTCGGAAGGCACGTTAAGCCGTTGGTCTCAGTTGTTACTGCAACTGCTTTAACCCACCAACCCGCATTGGGCCAGCGTAGTGGTGTTATGGCCCAAGCTCCTCATGTGTTGTCAAGGCCTGTGCCCAGCAGTGGGACGTATATAGGCTGGTGATGACGATAAATAAGGCTTTAATTCCGCTGTTGTTCATGTTTTACGAAAGCCAAAACATGAAATGGAAAAAAATATGGGTAGAGCAACATCCAAAGATGAATTTTCTTATTTCTTTTTTTTCTATTTTATAAGCATTTTTAACCGCCTCTATGGTGTAGTGATTGAGATCATCTACGGTACCTCAGATTAAGAGGTCTGGAGTTCAATTCCCGTGGGGACTGATATCTTCTGATTGGTTTCGTTAGTCTTATCATAGGGCCGTGACTTGCCAAGATGCACTTCGACCCTTCGGGATCTTTTGTGCCACCCCTGCCTTCACTCCTCCCACGTCCTGAATATAGCTGCCATAAGCTTCACTATATCTTTGGCGTGAAAGAGTCTATAGTCTTCTGGCTTTGGATACGCCACTTCCAGAAGACTCATTCGGATACTAGCCAGGGCATCGCATTGACACAAAAGATGATCCATCGATTCCTGGCCTTCGCCACATGCCCGACAAGGTTTTGCAGGGGAAATCTGCATTTTTTGTAGCATGTAGTTGGTGGCAAAATGTCCTGTGAGTGCTCCCGTGAGGAACCGAGCCTGTGTTCTGTCGTTTTTACAGATATATTTACTCCATTCCCCTACCCTCCCCCGCAAGGGTTTTTCTAAGATCGCCTGGCTACCACCATCTTACCTAAGTCTGCTCCCATAACAATAATGTTAACAGCATTGTTGTGTTTCGGCAGTTTGAGGTAAGATAGCCAGTTCCTTGTGATTGAGGAATCCTGGTGTAATTCGCTTCCATCTTCGGCTTTACTATCGCTTACCATCAGATGAGATGAAAGCTAAGAGTTACCCAGTTTATAAATATAAAAAAATTACAAGTGAAATTGTTTTCAAATCCATAGATGCAAATATAAGTATAAGTATACATATTTTCTTTTAAACCACTAGACGACTAACAAATTGACGTCCCACCTGATGGTAAGCAGTTACCGCCGCCTATAGACACCTGCAATAACAAGGAAAAATCACTTGATATTGCAGGTGCGTTGTCATCCTGAGGCCTAAGATGAAATGTCGTCCATGCCCAGTAATTACACTGGCTACCTTTCCCTTCAATGGATATGTGGACTCAACCATACGCTACGGCATTGTATTATGGGGGAGGATCCACTGAATTGAATAAACTAATGTTAATCCAGAAGCGTTGCATACGGGCCATATTTGGACTTGGCTACCGAGAGTCATGTCGGCCATACTTCGAAAAGTACCATATACTGCCGTTACCATGCTTGTATATATTGGAGGCATGTGTGTTTGTTTATAGGTATGATTATCTTTTCCAAATTAAAAAGGATGTGAGCAATATTAGGTTAAGATCACAATATCTGTATAAATTATTTAAGCCAACTTTCAAATTACCAGTTGTATCTAAGAATTGTTATATGTATTGATATCTACAATAAACTACCAAACAGATTTAAAGAGAAAAATATTAAAATTCATGTGTTTAAAAAATCCGTTGCAGCATGGTTACAAAGTAATTGTTTTTATAGTGTTAAACAATTTTATGATTTTAAATGTTAGTGAGCATTAAATGTATTTTTCCCCTCCTTTATTTATTTTTATATCAAATGATTATTTTATGTTTAAATTGTAGTAATTTAGTACTATTACTACAATTAATTTAGTAGTAATTTATTGATCTAACTTAGTAACAGTGAACACACCTGCAAAGGTAGGATTTGGTGTGACGAAAAGTATAAGCAACTGTAACTGCTAAATAACCTGAATTCCATATTCACAATAAAGTTCATTCATTCATTCATTCAATTCGAAACACTGGAACTGTTTCACGCACGGCTGAAATAAGAAAGGCGGTGGTACCTACCCAGACGGCCCTACATATGGGCCTACCACCTAGTAATTAAATAGAATTATTTAAAAAAATTCAAGAACCTTTACCTATCTGTTTATTTAATTGACCTCGATTTGTTTTGTAAGGCGTCGTGTCGATTTCCCTGCCTCTCCGCACCCTCGCTAGGTCAGGGTTTCAGGGCGTAAATATTGGTAAGGTCAGGTGACGTCAGGTGTTCGCATGGGGGATGACATTAACGGCTCCCAAATTAATTTTCATTGTCACATTGTGCCACTTATCACGGTAAGCTTTTATAATGATCACGAAATGGCAACACTCGTCCGATTGTATTTTAACAGTTGGTAAATTTAATTAATAATGTAACTATTTACACCTTAGAACGAGTTTGACGACTGGCTTACTATTCCCCTTACACAGATTACTTTGTCAGAGGTCGCGGGTTCGGATTAGGGTAAGAGCATGTTTGTATGCTTATTTAGTATGACAATATTTACATACATAGTATTACATACACAGCCTACAGGCTACTCGGTCAAGAGGTGCCGGGTTCAAATCCCGGTAGGAACAAATGTTTGTATGATGAGTACGAGCATTTTCTTACGAGTCATGGATGTTTATATCTTTATTTAGTATATTTCTAATATTTATATACATCATTCATCATTTCATAATTTCAGCCGAGAGACGCCCACTGCTGGGCATAGGCCTTCCCCAAAGATCTCCATACCGATCGGTTCGGCGCTGGCCGCATCCATCGGCTTCCCGCGACCCTCACCAGATCATCGGTCCACCTTGTGGGAGGCCTACCAACGATGCGTCTCCCGGTACGCGGCCGCCACTCGAGGACCTTTCCGCCCCAACCAACGTCAGTCCTCCTTGCAATGTGGCCTGCCTACTGCCAATTCTTCGGGCTATGTCGGTGACCTTAGCTCTCCTGCGGATCTCATCATTTCTGATTCGATCACGCAGAGAAACCCCGAGCATAGCCCTCTCTATTGCCCTTTGGGTGACATTGAGCCTTCTTATGGAGCCCATTGTAAGCGGCCACGTCTCAGTTCCGTAAGTCATCACTGGCAACACACACCAATTAAAGACTTTCGTCTTGAGACACTGCGGTAGTTGGGCCGAGAATATGCTGCGAACCTTCCCGAACGCTGCCCAGCCGAGTTGGATCCGTCGATTTATATACGTATTATTATAGTTATTTCTCCGTTTTCTTAATATCCATAATACAAGCTCTTAATAATGCTTACTTTGGGCTAGATAATAGGTGTGAGTGTATGAATATTATTATTATTATTCCAGACACAATTGATTTTTCAATTGTCATAGCCCTCCGGTGGGATATCGCCGCTTGACAGATTAATATAATAAATAATATAATAAAGCTTTTTGTCAATACTCATTTTTTAATATCACCGTTGTTTCAGTTTTTCACTGAAGATAGTTTTTTTTTCACCCTACAGTTTCTACCGGAATTCTAAATTTATTTATAAAAGCATATTTTTCTCTTGATAAAACTATAAGAAGCAACCCATATAGGACCTTAATACATTAGGTAAAAGGTGTACATTGTGTTACTCACCGGCGTGATGCAGTGCTGTCTCGAAGGGCGCTCGCTGCAGGCGCTCCTTGGTCTCTGCCAACAAGACACAGTATTATTAGAACGGAGGGCTTGCCAAGACATGACAACTTCACGGTAAACACACCTTTTGGGCAACATTTATAATCATTATAATTATAATAATATATTTTTTTTTATACTATTACATGACAAAGAAGCTGACGGCCCATCTGATGGTAAGCGGTTACCGCCGCCTATAGACACCTGCACAAGGGAAAATCACTTGATATTGCGGGTGCGTTGTCATCCTGAGGCCTAAGATGAAATGCCGTCCATGCCTAGTAATTACACTGGCTACCTTTCCTTTCAATCCGAAACACAGCGAACTGTTTCACGGCTGAAATAAGAAAGGCGGTGGTACCTACCCAGGCGACCCTACATAAGGGCCTACCACTTAGTAAAATACCAATCCACAAAAGATAGCGAAGTTCCAATTATTGTATTTATTTCTTAAATTACCACTGACTACTGCTGCAAATTTTGGTTGGTGAAAATTTCGAAATTTACTTCAATATATCTAAAATGTCACCATGAAACGTTGGAGGAATTTGCTCGCAGTTTATACAAAACTAAAACGGTGAAGTGTATTATTTAATGTGTGTATAGCCACGTAATGGCTATATTTTGTGTTATTTTATTTCATAGGTAGAAAAATAAAATATTCTAAACTAAAGAAAATTCATGTTCTGGGACGAGGATTCAAACCGCGACCTTTTTAATATCATCGTGACTGATCTAATCATCTAAGCTACCGAGGACTTGGGAGAGTGCAACGAATTCTAAACAAACCAATAGTAAAATCAAACGAACCACAACAATCATAACAACAACAAAAATATTTTCAAAGTTAAAATTTTAGAAATGAAATTAAAAAATATTATAACAGTTACTGATTATAATCTCTGGCAGTAGCAAGTTCAGTGGTCTCGCAATGATCTTGTAGCTAGTCAATGGCGACGATATCCGAAATAGAAGGCCCACAGGCGAAGGTTACGGTCAGCTGTTGCCTCGCACATGTCATAGTAATATTGTCACTGCATAAATGCACTTCCTCGAACTCTTTTTTGATACTTATTACTTTTGTGCTTTTTTTTTAAGGACGTTTGTCACAATTTAATGCTTTTGACGCGATTAGACGCCTTCTTTATTGTAACAATTACAAATGAAAAAAAATAAGTTAAAAAATATAAAGAAAGAAAGAATAAGAAGAAAAGAGAAGAGAGTATATGAAGAACAATAGAAAGCGGTGAAGAAATTAGTAGGTTATACCTAGTGGCGGCGTGGTTCGATTCCCGCCTGGAGCATATATTTTTTCATCGTTTTCTTTCTTTAATTGTAATTGCCTATCATAGCCTAACCTAGATTTGTTAATATCCTTGTATTAATTCACTGTTATAAAATAACATTGTTAGAAACGTTCGCTTAAATTTTCCTCTTCTTTTAACTTTACCTTTATTTCACTGTTTACGCGTGCCTACTCAAACATGTCTAAACATTATGAATTACGAAAACAAAACGATTCTTTACAAATCTGACGTTTATATCAAGGAATTGTGCCAAAGTGCGCTAAATACGCCAAATTAAAATTGTTTTTACGGTGTCGTAGCAATAGTCCCGAATTAAACATAGTTTTTAGGGCAATCGTGAAACGAATTTCCGTTGAAAGTATTTTAGTTGGTCTGTGATATTGTGAAAAATAGCGGAGCTTGGTGGCGTTTGGACGCTCTGGTTTCGATTACGAAAACAAAGCAACTTTCGCCATGGTCGATCCAGGGATGGGTCAATCAAAATTTATGAGCTCGAGCTCCTCCGTGCTTCGGAAGGCACGTTAAGCCGTTGGTTAACAAGTGAGCAGTGTATGAGTAGTGTACATACATACATATATATGCTAAATATATAATTTCTACATATTTATCTAAACACAATTAATTATTCGCTAAAGCACACAATAGAACTTATCTCCGTATTGCTTTACCCGGCCTCTGATTGGAAGAAGAATTATAACTTATGTATTTATATTTCATCAAAGAACTTTTCTTTCATTTTGTATAGCCGACTACAAAAACGAGGAGGTTCTCAATTCGGTTCGTATGTTTTTTCCCCTATGTCTGTATGTACACCAATTACGCCGAGATTTCTGATCCGATTTACGTGATTCTTTTTTTGTTCAATGCGGAATAGTTGCCATTTGGTCGCATAAAAATTCATTTAAAATCGATAAGGTAGTTTGGTTTTAAAATCTAAATAACTAGAATGAGTAAGTCGTCTAAGTATGCGAAATTGCGGATATTTGCTTCCCTATGACTTTTAGTGAAACGATACGATAATAGAAAACAATATACTGACGGTCACACGTTAAGCTTTGACCTTAGAAAATTATCACTAAAATTATGAAAAAAATATTTTTACACAAAAAATAAAACCATATTCAAAATAGTATTGTCTTACATTTTCGCGAGCACTACACATTGGAAATAAAACCAATTTACCGGATTCAACTCGCGTTTAATTAGACGTTACATTATTATTATACACCCGACGTTTCGATTACTTTACAGCAATCGTGGTCACGGGAACACTGAAGATGTCAAATGTCTTTGATAAGTTTTAAGTTAACTAAAAGTTGTCGTCGTCGTCGCAACGTCGGGTGTATAATAATAATGTAAAATCTAGTTAAACGCGGGCTAAATCCGGTAAATTGGTTTTATTTCGAATTCAAAATTCCAAAAAAGATAAAATAATGTCATTGAAGTCATTATGGCGCTAAGTTGTTTCCAGTAACAATAATGTGAAGTACCGACTACAAAAAATATGTTTCTGGGGGATAAGGGTAGGTACTTTTAGTTATTTAAATGCAAATTAAATTATTTTATCCTTTTTACTATTTTTTGTTTTTCACTTTGATTCTTGATACAATTCATAAATTCTACCACCTCGAAATTTAAAGTAAAAATAGCTTCCACATAATTATTACAAAGGCTTTAACATTTTAAAATGACAAGGCAATGGCAAAGAAGTTGTTAACAAAAAAAAAGCGTAAATTATTGTTAATGAAAAGCTGAAAATAAAAGTGTCATTTCATTTCAAGTTTCTATTATTTCGTAATTTTATTATGTAGGGCACAAATTTATCCAGCAGTTTATGTTAATTTGTGTTGGGTAATAATTAAACCCATTACTTTTGACATCTTAGTCTCTTATATATCTTATTTCGCAAGCAATGAGCTTAAGAGCTGTTAAAATTAATTACTGAAGCTTGATAAAAATAGAATACAGCAAAAATTTCAGCTTCAGTTAGTTCAATGTCATATCCAATAAAATACAACGTCGTTAGAGTTGCTAGTATGTTTTAGCGTTAATTAAGAAGTCATTAGAACGACAGAGTGGTATGCGGGAATAAGCACGGCGTTTTTAATCTTAGATTAGTCCAGCCACCGCACGCGAACACCAATCAAGATTAATTGTAACATACCCCGGCCATTTGCGGACTTAAAACCGGATCTTTCTAGTCCGATATGCTTCTGACCGCATCCAATGATACCTTTAAAAGAAAACAATGTCAGAGTTGGTCTGAAATCAAAAAGTTTACATAACAAAATAACTTGTAAGGAAAATTTACAAGTAACTTTATCGAAAATTGTGTCCCGTACGATTCTTTACGTAGCAATACTCTTCAAACCCTTCCAACCCATTTTTTCTTCCACACCCGCCATTTTCTCCTCAACAATTGATAACACAATTGTGATTGGTTTGTGGATATACATTATATAATTATTTGTGTTTTTTTTTGTTGAACTGCATGTGGTGTTTTTTTATAGGAACAGAATAAAATATTTTTTTTTAACATATTAAAACTTGTCCGTTTTGACGTAACTTAATCAAAAACGTTATTTTGGGAACATGGAATTTATGTGCGTCTAAAAAGAAAGCTGAATTTTTGTCCCAAAAATGGAAACATAAAGTTTCAATTCAAAATATTCAAATCAATATTTTTTTGCAAATAATGAGTGGCAATAGTTGGAAAACTATTTATTTAGGCCATAATCTGCCAGTTGGTATCGTTTTCTGAAAATACCTATTAAATTTACTAAATTTTTGATTCGCACTTAAATTGAAATTATATTTTTTAGAATCAATTGTTGATTCCCAATTTATCTATTTAGTTATTTAGAATGTATTTTAGGGTCATTTTGCGCTGGTTCTATATTTACCAAAATGTGTGAAGTATTGAAAACCATTTTTTAATATGGAGTCTTAATGGCGGCCATTGTAAAGAATAACGTAAAACTCACTAGAGTTTATTTTAGTGAACATAGTACCTTAAGAAAGCTACTAAAACTTAATTTTTAGGGTTCCGTACACAAAGGGTAAAACGGGAGCCTATTACTAAGACTTCGTCTGTCACCAGGCTGTATCTCATGAACCGTGAAAGTTAGAAAGTTGAAATTTTCACAGATTATGTATTTCTGTTGTCGCTATAACAACAAATACTAATAAACAGAATAAAATAAATATTTAAGGGGGCTCCCATACAACAAACGTGATTTTTTTTGCTTGATATTGATAACGGCAACAGGTAGACGCTTGTTTATAGATAATGGTACGGAAAACTTCGTGCGCGAGTCCGATCGCACTTGGCCGATTTTTATGATTCTGCTGCGCCACATTTAAATACCTAAGTAGCAAGGTTAATGCCATGACAGTGTTATCGCCATTCCCGCTCGTTATCATAGCAATAACCCACTCGAGAGCCGATCCAATATCTCCTGTCTGTATCGGATGACGTGCTATAAAGCTTGGACTTTGGAGCAAAAATCTTTTCAGTACTTATGCAGGCCTTTGAAGGCAGTGTATGCAATCTTCCGTAATCTAAAATAAATTTTAAAAATCTGTTAATTTTTTTTGGTTGTATCTTCGCTATAAAAGGGAAGGCAAAGGGTCAAGCCCATGCAGATATTTTTTTTTATAAACAAAGCACGACAAACAACTCAACACCACCTGATGTGAAGCGGTATGAAGAGTCCATATGCGAAGACAGCTAGTGCAGTTCGGACACTGCTCTAGCCGCCTCCACCTTGCCAGCCCGAAAAGTGCTTTTTCAAGCCTTTTTTGAAGGAACCTATTTTATAGGAAGGAGGAAACACATGTGCTGGCAAAGAATTCCAAGTACTGGAAGTACGACAAAGAAACGAGCTACTAAATTTCTTTTTACGTGATGTTGAGGTGGAGACAGTGAATTGCTGACTCCGAAGACCGGCACGCGTGCTCCTGAGTAGAAAGGGGGAAGGTGGGACAAGGTCAAACAGCTCTTCAGAGCACTCACCGTCATAAAGCCGATAGAAGGCGCTAAGCGACGCAATGTCTCGATGCAATTGCAGAGGCTCAAGGTTGTTCGTGACCTCTACATCGCCAACGATACGGACAGCACGACGCTGCAATCTGTCCAGGGCGTCGAGTAGGTACTTGGCGGAGCCATCCCACAAGTGCGAGCAATATTCCACGCAAGATCGGACCTGAGTTTTATAGAGCAGACATTTCTGATATATGTATTTTTTTTTGTACACAGATATTGCATCTTGGAAGAGTCTAGCGCTATATATAAGATCACAGTCTTCATGACGCTATTTCAGTGAGGTAGACCGCATAAAATTCTCAACGCCTTTCGCATCAACATAATAATACATTGTATTACAATGAAAATGCAAATTTTCTACAAAATGTGGAGACATCTGCAAAGGTCGTTAACCTACTGTTTTGACGTGACTTTGTTAACAACATACGGGGAAAGAATGATCCCTTGTTATGTCAACAAGTGACCGCCGTCCACCGAGATTAACGACAAGTTTAGGTGACATTACGTGTGCGAGATAAAGTGTACTGACCAGTGTCAATGCCGATAACTTTAATTACGAGGATTATGTATTGGAGTTGAAAAGAATGCAGTCACATTTTTCAAGGACGTCTGTGTTTAGTTTTTTATAGTAGATAACCTTAAAACATTACCATAAGTTTCTTCATCACATTCTTTTAACACTTTGGAGATCAATCTCGAAACCAAACCAAACCGTAAAAGTGAAGCAGTCTTTCATGGTTGCTTCTCTTTTACGGTTTTGGTTCGTAAAAAAACACCTTACTAAAATTTGGCCTGCGCCATTATGTTCTTTTTTTAAACTAATCTATGGCATTAGTAGAAATTAAAGCCCTGAGCCAATCTGCATACATAAAAGAAATCCAAAAACTCGATACATCTGCTTGTAAGTTTCATTAAACAGGGCCCCTCTAACATCTATCGCCTTCTGTCCATTGCTAGTGACATTATCAGAGATGTTCCGAAATATGGACGCTGATACTTGAGGAGACTAGATTTATTAAGCTTCATCATTACAATCATTTTTTTTTAAAGAAAAAGAAATGAGGTTGCAACACGACCCGATATGTAAAAAAGAGGTTGCAACACGTCTCAGTTTTGTAATAAAAGAAAACACATCACAGACTAACAAATAGGGATGTCGCCTAAGTTTGAATATGGCGCTATTTTTGAAAATTCCGGAAAATATACGCTACTGTTATCCATAAAAACAATTGAAACTTAAAAGTTTTGGAATATTGTTGAAATTATACGTTTTAGAAAATTTATAAAATGGTATTTTTTTCCAAAATTTATCGAAAATTATATTCATATTACTTAGATTGCTTCCATCAAGTAAAACATCTATTATCTTGACAACTATGAATAAAAACATACCCAGTTATTATTATTATTATTATTTATCTTAACGGGGTAACTCTTGACCTTCATCTCACCTGATGGTAAGTGAAGATAAGGCCGACGATGGAAGCGAACTACACCCGGATTACTCAAGCACAGATGAACTGGCCTTTAACTGCCGGAACACAACAATGCCGTTAACATTATTGCTATGGCGGCAGACTTAGCCCCTACCACCCACCAAACCGAGCAGAAAATTTCTGCCCCCACGGAAAGCGAGCCCCGGACCTCTAGATCTGAGGCAGGTGGTCTCAACCACTAGACCACAGAGGCGGCTAAAATTGGAACCAAAGTGGTCGCGTACCGTACGCTTTCATATAAACTTTTTCCCACGTACGCTCAGGTGGAATGAGCTCCCTGCAAAGGTTTTCTCGAATGAGTGCAGCTTGGGGTTTTACAAAAAAGGCGTGAAAAGGTTCAGGTCGGCAACGCTCAAGTGATACCCCTGGTGTTGCAAGCGTCCATAGGCTACGGTAACCGCTTACAATTAAGCGAGTCATATGCTTGATTTCCATTTTAGTAGTATAAAAAAATGCCCATACATTTTTATTAATATAACAACATATGACTTTATCTGTTCCGCAGATTTTTTAAGTAGCATTTTTAGATCATGCGTTGGAACATATCAAACATACCACTGTATCTGTGAGACTACTGATTTGAAACATACAAAAGAAATATCTTTTGCAACATTGCTTTATGAGTTCTAAACTTCTTAATTATAAAATTTAAAAAAAATTGTAAATGCGAAAGCCTGCGTAGATGTTAGTTACTCACTCGCGCCAGAACGACTGAACGGATCTGGATGAAATTTGGCATAGAGATATATAATAGTCTGGATTAATACATAGGATACTTTCCCTCCCCTGAATGCGTTTCCATGTGATAAGAAAGTAATAATAATAATAATATTCATACACTCACACCTATTATCTAGCCCAAAGTAAGCACCATTAAGAGCTTGTGTTATGGATACTAGATAACGGAAAAATATTCAGAATCAGAATCAGAATCTTTATTCGCAAAAAACATGGTTTAACAATGTTGGTAGAATTACTATATTGGCTCTACATATATACTATTATTATTGATAATAATAATAGTATATAAATATTAGAAATATACTAAATAAACATATAAACATCCATAACATGTAGTAGTTTTATTTTCGTATTGTTTAATAATGTTTTCCGGTTTTCATGATTTTTTGTGTTATATTCATGATTTATGATTAAATCTATCACCAATATATCCGAAAATGATAACACTATAGAAAACAACTTGTTTGTGTTACTGAGAGGTTTGGTTCGAATTGGCTATTATTATTTTAGCGCAGTTTAAAAGTATAAATATTTACTTTTCATCGCCAAATTTTCTATTTTTTTCAAAAACTCAACGATTTAAATATAAATGACATCTTTTTCACAGAATCACTCATGACAAGCTTTCAATCGAAATATAATGATAGCTCTCGGCTGTTAGACAAATTTCGTTTTCAAAAATAACCAGGTGTACTTTAAACTTAGCATTGTAATATGGTGGACAGAGTAACGTTAATAATTTTAAAAAAATGTACAGACAGAACAAAGGAGTATTCTTGGTTGATTGGTTGAGTAGATTGACTGATTTTTTTTTGAATTTTTCAATGGTTTTAAAGTATGTAGTTTAATTAGAGTATGTGTATATTCTAACTTTAATCGTTAGAGAGAATAATGCGAAGTGTCTTCTCTGAGAGTTTTGGTATGTACAGCCGCACGCCAAGTATGACGTAAGTGTCATTTAGAAAATGACTCTTATTAAAACGGAGTAAGATACTTACAAATGTCAAAATGTTTCATTTACTCTGCAGTCGTATGTATAGCGTCTGTTCTGTGATGTCCTGACTAACAAACAAGTCTTTCATGGGCAAATGACAAGCAAGCTGACGGTAGACCTTCAGTAAGAAGGAAAAAAGGAAAAAATCACTTAGTATTGCAGGTGCTTTATATCCGGTGGCCTAAGAAAGGCCTAAGAAAGAAACCACAATAAAGCCAAACCGTTAGCGTTAACTGTCATCTTAATGATATTAAAGCGTTGTATTGAATTTCTTAAAATAACAAATGTACCTTTACTTTTGACGACCAGCTGGCCGAGTGGTCTGTACCCCTTGCTATACAGGCTACTCGGTCAGGGGTCTCAGGTTCGAATCCCGGTAGGAGCAAATATTTGTATGATGAGTACGAACATTTGTTCACGGCTCGTTTTTGTTTATATGTTTACTGATAGATGTTTAAAAAGAAATAAAATCACCAGGTTATTTATTATGAACGAAGAAATAAAAATCGCAAATGGGTAGAACAATATGTTCGTAGTTTTTAAAGATCGTTTATAAAATCATTACGTTCTGTTTCTTTAAGAAACATAGAACTTACATCAAAGAGAAACTTTAAAATTAAAATCTACCTTCTTGCTAATCAGTACAAGTTTAGGCCTCCTATTGATTTTAATACTAAGTTCTCAAAAATAATACATCTTTATGTCGGAAAAGGTCTTAAATCCTTAATATTTGAAATACTTTCCCTTCGCGTCGCAAAGCCTCTACAATTTTAATCTAAACATGAAAGTTTGTCAATCTCAAAGAATTTAATAATCAGTATCTATGTTTTATCTTGACCACACAATATCCGTAGATAAATAAATGGTTTGCTACAGTTTACGATAATTGACTACGGGGCTCGTAGACACTACGAAGCTACGGCGTAGACGAGCGTGACGTCACCGCCCATTTGGAGATAGCCCCGCCCTGTCTACGCCACAGTATATTTAAAAGGTAGTAACACTTAATTTTATAGACCTAAAGTTTATATGCGATGCGATGGTTGTTTGTTGCTATGCGATTTGCGAAATTATTTCACTATAGAATGAACCTTCAGAGTAGATATAGGCTAATACAATGAGTATACCAGCTAACTAAACTTAACTATACGTAACTTTAATATACATAATTTAACCATTTCGGTAAATGATCAAAAACTTAATTAACGCAAATCGTAGTTTTTGAAGCATAGTCAGAAATTAATCTTTATAATTTCTGGAATATTGATTATAAGCATAATTAAAGTTATGTTACGAGTACATTTTATTACAAGTATGCGTTGAAAAATTGGAGACATATTTTACATAGGAAATTAACACAAACATATGTTTCCGTTTTGTGGATGATTATGATATTTAATAATAATAAAAAATATTAATTAAAAATTATTTATCAAACTTTTGACTATTATCTAGTATCCCAGTATGGATACTAGAATAAAGTAATATAACTAGTAAGTTATATTACTTAACTAGTAAGTTATATTACTTTATTGAACTCGACAATAGTTGAGAACATTTCAATATTCAATCTTCTCGGAAGTTCAACTTTTGGAACCCGTGTAAATTCAGACATGATAGATAGACAGACAGAAAGATGGACAGACAAGCACTATGACGTTGTTAGTTAATATACTTTCTGTGATAGTCATAAAATGTGTCTTTGACGATTTGAAAGTGCTTCTTTGTGGCCTATTTGAATAAAGATATTTTCATTTTTTACAATAACAAAGGAATAATAAAAATAAATGTTTAATTCAAGTCCTACGATAGTAAGCATAACTAAAATAATTTTTATCGCGATAATAAATCTAATTACAAACTAATTAGCTTTTATCTACATGAGATACGACAAGCACCAACAATTTATTATCAACATTGAAAGCTTGGGCGTGATATGCTGTCATATGAAACAAGTGTAGGGCGCACTTTTATTTTTATCGCCACCAATTACTGTGGAAGCAAATTTATAGACGGATTCACGTCAGAAAATTGGTCGATTTTGACACTATCCGACTTTGACATTGGCCGAGTTTTCTCTTATGCTGCCTCATCGAGGTTATCATTGTTCTATGAATCGGTTGCCTTCTATCCATCAAAGCCCGATAAACCAGACACAATTAAATTTTAATTGTTATGTCGTACATTGATGACGTCTCTTTTTGACAACGACTATACTACAACAATGTCTACTACGAGTATGTCACTCAAACATTTAAGTATATTTTATGGCATAGGAGACATAATAAGTGTAACCAACTTACATCCATATATACACTCTAAAAATAGTTATTATTTCCGCGTGATCCATTTGTCTTTGTATAAGTAATGATTTTGTTAACTTTTTTTCATGTTATCGCACTTTGTGCGTTTTTGTGTCATACGATTGTGACAAGTATCTCAATCAACAATAAAAATAATAATCAATTAAATAATGAGTAAGGAAAATATTGAGATATTACTGTGTGATAGCTTTACGCGAATACGAAAGTTTTACAAGTCGTCATATAATTATTACAGTGTCGCTTTCCAGTCATATATTTATATTAAATGACAATTAAAATTAAATGATATCAAGAGACCAGTGATTTGTCTGCAAGTACGGATCTCTCGATTCTCAAAATTTTTCATTATCGACATGACGGTTTCTATCAAAAACTATCACAAAAATTTGGATATGTATTTTCGCCATACAAAATTAATCAATTTTTTTCTGAGTGCCAGCTCCATACTGAAATTCGGCTATGTCTGGCACCCTCTTTGCGTTACCCCAACCCCTTATAAGCCGCAGAAACACAACACTACTCAGTAGTTATTTAATTGTGACATCTGTAAAGTGGAGGTTTTTCCTCATTTGGATGTCATTATCATCACTAGCCTGTGTACGTCCCACTGCTGGGCTCAGATCTTCGTACATGGGACAAACACACGAGGAGTGCAGTAAAAACCAGGACCAACGGCTTGACAAGCCTTCCGAAGCAAGGAGGAGCTCGAGATTATAAACTTTGTTTGACCCATTTCGGATCGAGAATAGCGAAAGTTGCTTTGTTTTCGTAAACGAAACCAAACCACTACCCCACCTAGCGAATTTTCCAAAAAAAATACTATTTTTTTTGTAATTAAAATGCATTATAATAATTTAATTTAAATTACCTAATAATATTTATGAACAATAAAATACTTATACAAAGTTCCTGACGTTCAGTTTATTTTTATTAACTGCAGTTTTAAAATACACAAAAAATGGAAAAAAAAAACCATATTCTTACCTCCGTTCTCTTCCATCTTCACGCACATAAAACAACAGTAAAGTCACAAAACACTACTTAAATCTAACTAACGAATACTTAACCAACTTAAAACTAATATCACACGAAAATTACGAGAGAATCTGTCTTTATGTTTTACGGGAATCACTGTAACGACTTTAAGTCTATAAAGGGTTTTTATCCCATTTGTATTGGTTTGTCTGTTCTTTTTCAGAGTGTTATTTTAATTTGACTCGCGTGCGGAATCTTGGCTGCATTTGTGGACGCGGGCGTATCGTGCCGGGGCTAGTTTTATACTGACGGACAGCGTTGTTTATAAATTGCGATAGGTATGGCCGATTCGATCCGTTCATGTCATATGTTTAGGTCTTACAGGAGTTATTGTCGGCAACGTTGCGTGGTCTCCCGTCGGACACGTGGGAGTTTTTTTTTGATACAACTAGATGACAAACAAGCTGACGGCCCACCTGATAGTAAGCGGTTACCACCGCCTATAGACACTTGCAATAACAAGGGAAAATCACTTGATATTGCAGGTGCGTTGTCATCCTGAGGCCTAAGATGAAATGCCGTCCATGCCCAGTAATTACACTGGCTACCTTTCCCTTCAATCCGAAACACAGCGAACTTTCACGACTGAAATAAGAAGGGCGGTGGTACCTACCCAGACGACCCTACATACGGGTCTACCACCTAGTAGTCTAGGGAGTGAGGTTTTATTCAAAATTTCAGTCGCTGTGTAGCAACAGGTTCCAAAGATAATTGATATTAATTAATGTTACTAAAGGAGACTGCCCAAACATAGCCCCCCTTTGCGCAATGTGCCTCAATGAAATAAAATCCAATAAAATTGACATATTTTTCTTAGTAAGTAGGGAAAGTAACTCACTTCTACACTGTGAACCGATTTATATGAAATTTGGCATGGAGCTAGATTTCATTCTGAGAAAGAACTAACTTTTGACTCGATAATTATAACCGACATCTATGAAGGTGTAGTCGCCAGGTACTTGGTAGGTTTTCACTGTAAGTTTTTTACAAATAAATCAACTATTACTAGTAAAATCACTCAAGTTTTGTATTTTTTATTGTCTACATAACCACAATATTATTGGGAAACAAAATTAATTAGGCAACGCAAAGTATTTTACGTCCGTTTTGTAAAAATGCACTGTTTTAAGCCCGTCACAGACGTAGGTATAATATATATTAATATATCGAGATATATATTATATTATAGCAAACTACCACAGACGGGAGCTATACTATAATATATGAATGAAAGAATGAATGAAAAAATGCTTATTTGGTACTAACTAATACATACAATGAAATACAATTCATTATACATATATACTACATTATACATATGTATAATACAGGGATTATACATATATATTTTGCCCTCACTCGGCCTGTGGTCTAATATACCGAGATATATTTGTCGACATATTTTGATGACGCTATAGAAATATATATTAAAGCTGCGTGTGCGGTCACTCAAAAATTTATATTGAAAATATGTTGTAATATGCCTTGCTATGATTCATATTAATATATTTTATAGCTACGTCTGTGACGGGCTTTAAGTTTTGCGGTAAATTCTATAACGAAACGTACGTAATGTTTTTGTCAAAAACTTTTTCACGATTCCTTAGGCTTAGGCTTAAGAAAGATAAGTTTACATTGAAAATAATAATAATTGTATTTTACTACTTTACTAGCTGATATTGAATAATTTTTGAATTTATTTATTTCGAATTTGTATAATGTAATTTAATTTTTGACATGGAATAATTTATGATTGATTTTGATATTACTAACATACCTAGGCTGTAAGAAACATTGTTACTAACAAAATATGGAATGTATACCCTACACCTACATCCGAAATAAATGATTATGATTATTATTACTAGGCCAATTTCAACATAAAGCCATGAAATTTATTTAAATGCCTATTTATTAGGCAGCAAGTCTATTTTAAACGTTTTGGAATCACTAGTCATGGATTTTGTATGTTTATTTATTACATTTTTTCATCTAGTGTAAAAAAATACTATCTCTATAAATAAAAATTAAAATGTTTGTATATTTGCCCCTTATGCGCTCTAAAACCATTGAACAGATTGTGATAAAACTTTGCTATGGTATTAGGGATTGCGATCCCGCAGCTTTTTCGATCTCGCGGGATTAATATGCGGGATCACTCTATCACGCGTGAGATATGTTATAAATCAAATTAAAACTACGGATATTTGTGTAAAAATCAACTTAATACTTAATTAATTTAATTAATACTTAATTTCACGTAATTTCTGGGCATGGACGGCATTTCATCTTAGGCCCCAGGATGACAACGCACCTGCGATATCAAGTGATTTTTCCTTGTTATTGCAGGTGTCTATAGGCGGCGGTAACCACTTACCATCAGGTGGTCCGTCAGCTTGTTTGTCATCTAGTTGTATAAAAAAAAAAAAAAAAAAACTTGTATTTTTTTTATTTTTTTATTTTATACAATTAGATGACAAACAAGCTGACGGCCCACCTGGTAGTAAGCGGTATTAAACATTTCTTATAAATTAATATATTTTTTTTTAATATAGGTTGATTGCAGAAATCATTTTGTTTCTATTGACTACTCAAACATCAGATTCCAGACACAATTGATTTTTTATTGTTTTTTTTTTTTTTATTTATTTGTTTTTTCATAGCCCTCTGGTGGAATAACGTCTGCTTCACGGATCAATTAAGTGTAAGTAATTAGTAATTCGTTTTCTTAGATTCATCTTTAAATATTTGGCATAGTTTAATAGTTTTGTTTAATTTTACCCTTACTCCTAACAACAGTGTAATAATTTCAGTAATTTATATTTAACGCCAGACGGTGAATACGAAAACACTCGTCATCTACAGAAAGACGTGCGCTTCGCAGGCCACCATCCGTCCGCTAGTCGCTGGCGGCGCGCTGTGCTAAACTGCAACGTCCCGCTCGTGCTACTGTCGATTTACGCGAAAGTTTTAGCGCCAAATTTTTTATTTGCGGGATCCGCGGATCCGCGCTTTGAAGGTGCGGGATCCAGCAGAATGATAAGTGCCGTGGGATCCCGCGGGATTGCGTGATCCCATTTTGTGGGATTGCAATCTCTATATGGTATTTTGGAGACGCCCGCGAAAGTTCCTGGAATAAAATTAACTATTTAAAACTCTATTAAATTCTTATTCCAAAGCTTATCTTTATTAGGTACTCCGTATATGTCTCATTCCTACTTTATATTTTATAGTCCATAGAATAAGAAGCAACAACTTCTATCCTTTCTTGTTTGTTATATTCGTCTTGTTATTTTTTATGATATTGCCAACCCTTTGGGGAAGACAAGAACATGGACTCAATTGTGACAAACCCTACTTTTTAGGGGATGAAAAAGTTTGGATGTGCTGCTGAAGTAAATCTTATCTGTCTGAAAAGGTATCAAATTGGTAGGTATATCTGAGCTATTTTTTTTTCATTTCATATATTTCTCCTTTTGTATCTTTTATATTTATTCAAAAATTCTACACATTTTCACACGTAATGACATAATGATATACAAGAATGGTGCAATCATGATTGGTGATTAAAACAAAATAAATCTGTACTTCTTAAACATCCCTAAAGTTAGTAAAACTAAAAATAAAATAGAAACATTTTAATAATATACACTGATAATTATATCAAACAATACCTTTCATACTAATATTATGAATGCAAAAGTATAACTCTGTCGGTTTGTTTGTTACCTAGAAATAAGACACTAAGACATAGAGACAGAGTACATCCTGAGAAAGAACACATGTGACCTTTTGGCATGTTAGCCTATAATACTAGGTGGTAGGCCTGTATGTAGGGTCGTCTGGGTAGGTACCACCGCCTTTCTTATTTCAGACGTGAAACAGTTCGCTGTGTTTCGTATTGAAGGGAAAGGTAGCCAGTGTAATTACTGGGCATGAACGGCATTTCATCTTAGGCCTCAGGTTGACAACGCACCTGCAATATCAAGTGATTTTTCCTTGTTATTGCAGGTGTCTATTGGCGGCGGTAACCGCTTTCCATCAGGTGGGCCGTCAGCTTGTTTGTCATCTAGTAGTGTAAAAAAATCCAAGCAGGCGGAGCCACAGGCGAGTACAAGTGAAGTGTGTCCGATAAGCTCTTCGCTAGTTTAAAATAGTTCTGTGGGATTTGGACGCATGAACGTTAAAACGAAATAATTCTTCTGTTATGATTGTTTGAAATGCATTTCAGTGTTTCGTCTGCGTGTCGGCTTTGACTGACACTGCGCATACGGCGGTACTCCAAAATAGATTAACGGAAAACAGTAGACTGTTGCAAAATCATTATACAGGGTGGTGCCGTCAATACAATAATAAATTAAAACGTGGGCTATGTTAGTAATTAAATTAAAAAACTAAAAAAAATTCACGTCCTGAGGCGGGAATCAAACCCGCGACCTTTCGCAATCCGGGCGACTGCTCTAATTGGATTGCGAAAGGTCGCGGGTTCGATTCCCGCCTCAGGTGTCACGTGAAATTTTTCTAGTTTTTTTAATTTAATTACTAAGTAATTTTTCAAACATTTATAATAATGTTAAAATCAAAAATTAATAATATACTTAGGCTATATTAGTTCATAGAAATGGGTTGCCACTTTTAAATACATCTTATTCATTTGATAATTTCATGATAATAACGGTTGCAATATTTCATAGAAGTAGTAATTAGTAAGCTGAAGTGGCAGTGGGCCGATCCTGCAAACATCCCACATGGGGCGTCGTCAGGCTCGGTGGACTGACGATCTCCGCAGAGTGGCTGGCAGCAACTGGATGAAGCTACCCATGGATCGAGCCAAGTGCCGTTCGTATGGAGCTGCCTATATCCAGAAGTGGATTGTTGTGGGCTGATGATGATGACGATGATTTTTTGAAGTGCTAGTAGTCAATACAAATCTATTTATGTAACTACATAAACACACACGCACACAAGAATCTAGATTTTCCTATCATCATCTTTATACGTCCCACTGCTGGGCACAGGCCTTCCTACATGGGAGAAACACATGAGGAGCTTGGGCCATAACACCACCACGCTGGCCCAATGCGGGTTGGTGGGTTAAAGCGGTTGCAAGAACCGGGACCAACGGCTTAACGTGCCTTCTGAAGCACGGAGGGTCTCGAGATTAGAAATTTGGTTGACCCATCCCGGGACCGACCATGGCGAAAGTTGCTTTGTTTTCGTAAACGAAACCAGAACGCTCAAACCGTTACGCCACCGAGCTCCTCAATTTTCCCATACCAGCTTTATATTTTAAAATTATTTTTAAATTTATTTTTAATGTTGGTAGCTACCCACAGATTCCTCAATCACAGTCAATAAGGCTATCTTTCCTCTTACCGCCGAAACAAAACAACACTGATTATGGCGGTAGACTTAGGTAACATGGTAGTAGCAAGCTGGGCAGACTTAAAAAATAACTACCAACGAACCAACCGGGCAAAAACCTACAGGCAATGGAATCCCGGGCTACTAGATCTAAGGAGGCAGTTGAAAGAACACTATATTTTTCTGACGGCCTGGCCACGAACTCACCGCACGCGCGTCCTGTGACTCGCGACTCGGCAACCACTGCGCGCTGTCTCGATGTCGGCCTCGCAGCGCGTCGTCGTGACCGCGCAGTGGTTGCCGAGACGGCGCCGTCGCCCATTCCCGTGGTCAGGCCGTAAGTCCGTCGTTTCACTATTAAACAATAAGCATCTATAGAAGGTCGTCACACCCCAAGGTCTCGGGTGGGCAAACAAGTCGTGTGTACTCGTCATTACGACGAAACCCCCCACCCTGGTCTCCCGGCCCCACCTTTGTTTGGACGCCACTATCCAGCTTTGGAACGTGGAAGTAATTAAAGGTATTAGATAATAAATACCCACGCAGATAAGATTTGGGACGAACTAAGGTATGTTTGAGCTGTTTATTTAGGAAACACAGTCATTTTATTATTCATAATTGATTGAATTGTGAAGTTGACACTTGTGGAGGCTTGGGCAGAGTGTGGCAAGCAAAACAATGGTCAGCTGATTAATGAATGTTTATTGAGAGAGGCGTGTTATATTTAAACGACTGTTGGACAGAGTTGGCTAGATAGGTAATTAGGCTGTCCTACTCGCACAGTATTAATATGTCCAGTCCTCTCGTTCGTCGTCTCAGTGCCCGGCCGATGGTCGGTTGGTGCGCACATCCATTTGTCTACGCTGCTCTGCGAGGCGGTGTGGGAGCGAGACACAACGGCGGTCCTCTCGTTCTAGACGTATAAATATGCCTGGACTCGTTACGCCACACCAGTACGGCGCTGCCGCGCCTCGGCCATGTTATGCACCATGACTCCCATATCACTCCCCCTCAAGAGAAGCGTACGGTTCTCTTTACTACACGACCGCTTCTCGTAATATAGGGTTGATTTGCAGATGCAGTGGTCGAGTCATGGGGAGGCGTCGTCGAGTGGTAGGTTGCTGCCGATGTTTGGGTGCTTGAAGTGCAGGCCTCGGAATGCATGTCTTCTGTCACGATGTAAGCAGGTTTCAGACGATCTAGTGACACAACTGCAGTCCGTAGTGGTAACTGGATCTTGTAGTTCTTGTCGTATCGCTTGAGTACTTCATACGGGCCATCGTAGGGTGGTGTGAGAGGCGGTCTGACTGTGTCGTTGCGAATGAACACATGTGTGCACGTTGCTAAGTCCTTGTAGACAAAAGGACGCTGAGTCGACGGTGAGCGGGGCGGGGCGGGTGTGAGTGACGACATCGTGTGAGCGAGACGGCGCACTAGTTCGGCGTCATCTATTCTTGCGTCTTGGGGCGTAAAGAAATCAGAGGGTACGCGAAATGTAGTGCCGTATGTCATGAGGGCTGGACTGAGGTTGTTGTCTTGCCGTAGTGCAGTCCGTAGTCCTAGTAGCACGGTGGGGAGTTCCTCTGTCCACTTCGTGGTTGCGCCGCGAGCCATGAGCGCGGCTTTCATTGTACGGTGCCACCGTTCAACTTGGCCGTTTGACTGTGGATGGTAGGCCGTGGTGCGTAGTCTAGTGATGCCGAATTTTTTCATGAGCGCGTTGAACAGAGAGGACTCAAATTGGCGTCCCTGGTCTGTTGTGATGCGCAGTGGGCAGCCGAATCTTACTATCCAGGTGTCATATAATGCTTGCGCGACGATCTCAGCTGTGACGTCACGCACCGGAATTGCCTCGGGCCACTTCGTGCAGCGGTCGATGATAGTGACACAGTAGCGATAGTCATTTGATAAACGTAGCGGGCCAACTATGTCGATGTGTAAATGTTCGAAGCGCTGCGACGGCGGAAACTTTTCTAGTGGTGTGGCTACATGTCGATGTATTTTAGCACGCTGACAACTTATGCAGGCTTTAGTCCACTGCCCAACTTCTTTGTTTAAGGACGGCCAGAAAAATTTGCTTGTCATCAATTTTCTTGTAGTTCTGATGCCCGGGTGACATAATTCGTGTTGTGCTTTGTAGGCTGCATAACGGTATGTCGCTGGAAGATAGGGTCGCGGTATTGAAGTTGATAGCTCGCACGTGATAGGCCGATCTAGACCAGGTAGTGTTATCTGTCCAAACTTCAAGTTGCTCTGTGACTTTAATTTTTTTAGGTCTTCGTCTTTGTCTTGATCGATACTCAGCTGTCTGTAGTCGATGGTGTTAGGACACTGTATCTCATCTAGGCGTGATAGTGCATCGGCGACTGCGTTCTTCTCTCCCTTAATGTATGAGATCTTCGAGCAGAATTGACTAATAAAATGCAGCTGTCGTTCTCGTCTGGGCGTGTCACTGTTGCTCGCTGATCTAGTGAGTGCGTAAGCGAGTGGTTTGTGGTCTGTATAAATGACTACTTCACAGCCTTCAATGAGTCTTCGGAAGTGTTTTACAGCTGTGTACATTGCTAATAGTTCGCGGTCGTACACACTGTAGCGGCGTTGAGTTTCGCTCATCGATTTGGAGAAGAAAGCGAGTGGTTTCCATGCACCGTCTATTTTCTGTTGAATAACGGCGCCGAGGCTGCGATCAGATGCGTCGGTCATGATGGCAAGGGCGCTGCCGGCGACTGGATGGCTGAGTAAGGTAGCTTTTGAGATGCTTTGCCGGCATTTTTCAAAAGCTTCTTCTGCTTGCGGTGTCCAGTTGATCAATGTTTTGTCATTCTTCTTTTTGTTGTGCAGGTACTTATTTAGCTCAACTTGCAGCTCGGCTTGACGTTGTAGGCAGTCTCGGTAGAAGTTTATCATGCCAAGAAAACGTCGTAGTTCAATGATAGTGTTCGGCTTGGGGTACGAAGCGATTGCCTTGATGCGATCTTCACTAGGTTTGATGCCGTCCGCCGATACGTCGTAGCCCAGGAAGTTTATTGACGTTTTCCCGAATTCACACTTTTCTGTATTTAGTGTGACACCGTGTTGGTCCAGACGCTGAAGTACCTGGTGCAGAAGTTGTTGGTGACTATCTTCATTTTCTCCGCACAGAAGGATGTCGTCGATGAAACAAAAACATCCATCTATCCCTCTCAGCACTTGATGCATGAATCGCTGGAATGTTTGGCTTGCGTTGCGAAGTCCGAACGTCATGCAATTAAATTCAAACAACCCAAACGGCGTTATGATGGCTGTTTTCTCTGCATCTTCCTTGGCGATAGGAATCCAATAGTATGCCATTTTTAAATCAAGTTTGGAGAAGACTTTCTTGTTGTGAAGTTGATATGTAAACTCTTGTATGCGTGGTATGGGGTAGCGGTCAGGCTGTGTAACTGCATTAAGCCGTCTGTAATCACCACACACTCGTAGTCCACCATCTTTCTTCTTCACGACGTGCAAGGGGCTTGCCCAAGGACTCTTGGATGGCTTGCAGATGCCCATCTCCAGCATGCGTTCGAATTCTTGTTTCGCGGCTTGATACTTATCCGGTGGTAAGGGGCGCGGACGAGCGGAGAGTGGGGGGCCTGTCGTTTCAATATGGTGAACGACCTCATGCTTGCTCGGCTGCTTCAGAGACATTGGCCGGAGCACATCAGGGTACTGCATGAGGATCTTGTGGTAGGCTTGTTGGCTGCTAACGACGTGCACTGACTCAGAAGTTGTTGCGACTTCCAGTGCGTCCACGGATAACTCGGTGACTTTGTCAACTAGCTTCCTTTTGTCCAAATCGACAAGCAGCTTGAAGTGTCGCAAGAAATCAGCACCCAGGATGGATGTCTTCACATCAGCTACCACGAACGTCCATAAAAAGCTGCGGCGGAGTCCAAAGTTCAACCTCAAAGTTTTATCACCGTACGTGTTGATTGGTGAGTTATTTGCTGCGTATAACTTGTAGGCGCTTGAAATACTGTTTCTGTTTTTTTTATGTGTGGCGGCTAAAACTGAGATGTCGGCGCCTGTGTCAACGAGGAAACGTTCTCGGGTGTCGCGATCGAAGACACACAGGCGATGACTAGTATGTGCGACACCGACGTCCGCCACTGTCGATGTCGATTTTAGTTTTCCGCAGTCTTCTTCCTCCTGCAGCAGGGTGACTCGCATCGCCTCGCTTTATCTCCAAAGCGGAAGTGGTAACGGCACTCCCAGTCGGCGTCTCCAGGCTTAGGTGTGTGTGTGCGCTGCGTCGTCTGCGAGCGTGATCGGGATCGAGCATTGAATGGACGGCGACGGTCTCTTCGTTGCGGCCGGCCCCGTCGCAGTTCGGCGATCTCGAGTGTCAGCTTCTCTACCTGTTTGGCCAGGGCTTCAATTTGTGTCGTTGGCGTCGACGGGCTTGACACCGATATTGCAGCGACGCTGGGACCTTCCGCATACTCCACCATCTTGTCAGCCATCGCAGCGAGAGTATCCAGCGATGACTCCTTGTTCACCGAAAGTACGACTCGGACTTGTGCGGGTAGATGGTTCAGCCACTCGATCTTGAGACCTTCCTCGGTGATCATGCCACTGGCTAACTCTCGCATCTTTCTCAAAAGCTGAGAGGGCTTCTGGTCTCCCAATTCCAGGCCACTAGTTAGTTTCTGGAAGTTCTTCACGTCCGACTTGTCATAAGCTTCAAGCAAACGCTGCTTCACTTTCTCGTACTTTCCAGTGGAAGGTGGATTGTATAAGATATCGGTCAGGTGCTGCAGGTCAACCGTCTGTAACTGTTGTAGTAGGTACCGGAACTTCTGGTCATCAGAGGTCCTCAATGGGTCGATTACGGCTTCGAACTGGATGAACCAGGCACGGGGAATTTCTCGCCAAAAGGGAAGAAGTCTTGATTGCACGGAGACAGCGCTGACGTCGTAGTTTGCCTCTGCAAAGTTTTTTTCTTGCTGTCCCTCTGCCATGTTATAGTAGGAGCTCCACAGAGTCCTTCTTGAGCTGCTGTTGTATAGCGGACTTGATCACGTCGGGGTCACCAGATGTGGAGGCTTGGGCAGAGTGTGGCAAGCAAAACAATGGTCAGCTGATTAATGAATGTTTATTGAGAGAGGCGTGTTATATTTAAACGACTGTTGGACAGAGTTGGCTAGATAGGTAATTAGGCTGTCCTACTCGCACAGTATTAATATGTCCAGTCCTCTCGTTCGTCGTCTCAGTGCCCGGCCGATGGTCGGTTGGTGCGCACATCCATTTGTCTACGCTGCTCTGCGAGGCGGTGTGGGAGCGAGACACAACGGCGGTCCTCTCGTTCTAGACGTATAAATATGCCTGGACTCGTTACGCCACACCAGTACGGCGCTGCCGCGCCTCGGCCATGTTATGCACCATGACTCCCATACACTTCACACTTTCAATCTCAAAAAGTCATTAAATATCAAAATTACCATATCAAATAATGTAATATTGTTTGTATGTATAGGAAGGTGAAAAGCAAGCTGATACTCCACCTGGTGGTAAGCGGCTAACGTCACCTACTAGACACCCACGATATATTGTCATCTAATTGCCTTCAATGAAATTCCCTGTAATTACACAAACTTGTGTTATGTTTAAAATTAAAATAATCTAAAAGTAATGCGATGATGCCCTCCATCGCTAGTTCGTCCACCAAAGGTGAAAACTTTTTGTGTCGCAGTCCGCCCAAAAACACTATAAAATTTAGTTCACACCAAAAATTAAACAAAACCGATTTTAAAATACTAAAAGAAAAAACTATAAAATATAAGTACTTTTTTAATTCAGATATAGTTTTTGGAGACGGTGCTAGTGTCACCAGAAACAACAGACAGTGAAACAATAGAATAGAAATTTTAGTTTTGTTTGAAATTTAATTTTTATTTTATTTAAAGTAACGACCAAAAAACAGAATTACAAAAACTACTGACAGACATCAGTGTGTTACTAAATTCCGAAATAAAATTTAAGGGGCTGGTTTTCTTCCTTGTCAAGTGTTTATTGTAAGTTTGACACCTTTCAGAACACATTTTATTTTCCGATTAAATTAATAAAAACATTGTGACACCTGCTTGTGACAACCCTAATGTGTACTATCGCGTATCGTACGACACACTACAGTTATACCACAGATACTCACAACCCGAGCAGATACGAAAGCCGAATACGATATCGGTCCTCCGCAACCACAGATACTCTGTAGTGTAGATACTAATACGTGGTAGGCCCGTATAAAGGGTTGTCTTGGTAGCCCGCCTTACTTATTTAGGCCTTAAAACAGTCTTTGTTTCGGATTAGGACGGAAGGTATTTCGTCTTAGGTCTCAAAATGACACGCACTTGCAAATACTAAGTCATGTTTACCCTTATTATTGCAGATGTATATAGGCGACGGTAGCCACTTATCGCCAGGTACCGCCATCAGCTTTTTTTTTCATATATTTATTTATTGTTATTTTTATACCACTAAGGTGGCAATCAAGCATGCGACCCACCTGATGGTAAGCAGTTACCGTAGCCTGTGGACGCTTGCTACACCAGGGGTATCACTTGCGCGTTGCCGACCCTGTAAAAACCCTTTAAGCCCTTTTTGAAGATTCGAACCCCATGCCATGCTGCTTGTCGATTCTGTAACAAAACTCGCACCTCACTTCGCAAGTCACTTCGAATTCAACTGTCAAATAGAGCAAATTTTCATTCATTTTTTGCTCGATTTGACAGTTGAATTCGAAGTGACTTGCGAAGTGAGGTGCGAGATTCGTTACAGAATCGCACCCCTGTACTCAATCGAGAAAACCTCCGCAGAGAGGTCATTCCACAACCTGAGCGTACGCGGGAGAAAGTTTCTCTGAAGCCGCACAGTACAAGACCATTTTAGTTCCCGCGTGTGAGGATGAATTCCCTGCCGATGGCGAGCGGTGCGATGGTAGAAAGAGGCCGTGGGCACCATGTCAAATCAAATAATGTTCCGCATCTTAATTAAATTAATATTATACTTACTGCTTTTAAAGTTCACTGTGTAAACACACAGTTCTCCCGGAGTTCCCGGGGTGACGTCGTCGTTGTCCCCCCGCTGTTTCCATTACATAACATGAAAATAAAAACTAAATACTTTTATTTCCATTTTGAAAGCTTAGTAATAAACGGAGCTCGATTCTCGCCTGGAGCATACGATTTTTTCATCGTTTTCTTTCTTTATTTATATTTCTTACAATAAAGTGGTAGTTTTAATTTAAACTCACAAAATCAAACATTAAATAATGATTAAAATGGCTTCCACATCTTTACTGGAAGTTAAAAAATGCTTGCAAAAGTATTCTTTCAGATCAATTAAGGTGTAAACTTCAACAATGGTGAGATATACGTTGCTATAAAAACGTTAAAAAAAGGGTAGAAAACGGTAAAGAAATACCTAGTGCTCCGGTGGTGTAGCGGTTATCGCGTCTGGCTGGACCCCAGGAGACGCGGCCTCGATTCCTGCCTGGAGTATACAATTTTTTTATCGCTTTTTTTGTTTATTTGCATTTCTTACTATAAAGTAGGCGTTAAGTAGTTACAATATCAAACATTAAATGTGAGCTTAATAATAATATCGCACTTGTCCTCTTCATATACTGCTTGTTGGAAGATGCTCGTAGCACCTTGAGCGTTACTCACGCGTTGTCATCGTAGCCCAGAAACGCTCTTAGCATCATGGGTACTACTCACGCGTTGTACCGCAGCTTAGAGACGCTCACAGCACCTTGGTCACTACTCACGCGTTGTCACCGTAGCCTAGAGACGCTCGTAGCATCATGGGTACTACTCACGCGTTGTCATCGTAGCCTAGAAACGCTCGTAGCACCTTGGGCAGTACGCACGCGTTGTCACTGTAGCACGTAGACGCGTGTGGCACCTTGGGCACTACTCACGCGTTGACACCGTAGCCTATAGACGCTCGTAGCATCTTGGGCGCTGCTCACGCGTTGTCACCGTAGCCAAGAGACGCTCGTAGCATCATGGGTACTACTGACGCGTTGTACCGCAGTTTAGAGACGCTCACAGCACCTTAGACACTACTCACGCGTTGTCACCGTAGCCTAGAGACGCTCGTAGCATCATGGGTACTACTCACGCGTTGTACCGTAGCTTAGAGACGCTTGTAGCACCTTGGGCACTACTCGCGCGTTGTACCGCAGCTTAGAGACGCTCACAGCACCATGGGCACTACTCACGCGTTGACACCGTAGCCTATAGACGCTCGTAGCATCTTGGGCGCTACTCACGCGTTGTCACCGTAGTCTATAGATTCTCGTAGCACCTTGGGCACTACTTACGCGTTGTCACCGTAGCCTATAGACGTTCGTAGTACCTTGGGACACAACCACAGAGGAACTGGCTATCTTACCTCCATCTGCAGGAACACAACAATGCTGTTAACATTATTGTTATGGCGTCAGACTTAGTTAAAGTAGTGGTAGGTAGCTGTAGCTAGCCAGGCGGACTTGGAAAGCCCTACCACTAACCAAACAGAGAAGGAAATTTTTGCACCACGAGAATTGAATCCCAGATCTAAGTTAGGTGTTCTCCATCACGAGACCACAGATGTGATTTGATAGATTAACAGCACTATGCCCTACCTCTTTCGTTCACAAGAAGATGGAACTGCTTAGCCGAATTCAGCTTTTGTTTTTTGCATATTTCTAATAATAGATCTTTTAAAAGTTTCCATAATAAGAAATAGGAACTAAGCTAGATATTGTGGACACCACGCGACCACGGCGTGATGTTCCGATACAATCAACACTTGTTCGGATTCCCTTCAGCTTTCTTCGTATCACTGTAGGGTTGACACGTTGGAAAAACTGCCTAGAACCAAAAATTTTAACTTATGGCCTGAACTAACATTTTGTATCCAGCGATGCGATTCTATAAAGTTAGCAGCCTTAAATTTGTGGTTGTGGCAGCGCTGTCATACTTTTTGGCGTATGACAACCGTTGGCGACACTAACGTTTCGACAATGAGCACGGCATCTTAAAGTCAATCAAAAATTGAATGAATTCATTATGATACATTTTAAATACAAGAAAAATTAAATAGAAAAATCTCAATTGCACTTTATGTCGTATCTCTCAAACAGCGGCAAACATACACAGGCAAGAGATCGACGTAGGGATCGACGCAGCGCTAAATTAATGGCGGCTCGTCGTCAAGCTCGATGTCGATTATTTCTGTTATTGAATCACGTTGCAGATCCACAAAAGAATACCATGTCGCCATGATCCGTTTTTATAAGCCAACTGTAATTGTAACAATATAGCCCGCCACTTCTTACAGTGTGTCTTTATTTTACACAATCTGATTTTTATTCCCACGGAATATAACCACTCTTCAACCGTTTGGACTATGAAAATAATTTATATTTTACTATCATCATTTTATTTTCATAACACACTTTCGTAAACCATATTAAGTTTAAAAATAATAATAAATAATGTTATAATTACAAATAAAGAAAGAAAACGATGAAAAAATATATGCTCCAGGCGGGACTCGAACCCGCGTCTCCTGAATTCCGGCCAGACAAGATTACCACTACGCCACCGGAGCACTGATGAGGCCGGGGGTTACTTATTTATTTTAATTTTATATTTTTTTGTGTCGTTTTATTATTTACAGTTTTGAACGAAAACTCTGCCGACAAACTGTACGTAAGACAGTTTAGCAGGCTAATATATTAAGTGTTTCTCATATTTTTTTATAAATTAAACATATGTAAAATCATGCACCAAATAAATAAAAGATTATATTAATATATTAACGTGTTTCAGTGCATTATTTCTCAGTACTCCACTCTAACCGCACCGTTACCTGTACCCTGTACGTTGCGATCCGACACTGTTCGATTTCGTTAACTTCAGGGAGAGGCCGCGAGTTCGCATCCCGCCCTAGGACATGTATTTTTTCCACTCTACACTTTTTTAGCAATTTTATTTGATCGAAACAAGCAGTTCGACTCGTTGGCAGCCCTACAGCATTGGACTTTGCACCCAAGTCCATGGTGTGAACAGGAGAACAAAGTACAAGGTTCTGTATACGTCATCGCGATACGTACAGTCGACAGCACGTCAAGTGTAACATTTGACCTTGAGACATCCCTTATTCCGTTCGTAATAGAGGCGTCTTTCGTAGTGCATCTCTTGTGCGGTCCTCTGTACATATTACGTGTTGGATCACTGTGTAGGGGTAAGAAAGTCTTCGCGGAAGATTTAGTCTGTTTTTAATCCGCGACGAAAAAAGAGGGGTGTTATAAGTTTGACGTGTCTGTCTGTGCATCTGTGTGTCTGTCTGTGGCACGATGCCGCTCATAAACGAATGGACCGATTTTGATTCAGTTTTTTTTTGTTTGAAAGCTGACGTGACTAGGATGGTTCTTAGCTATAATTTATAAAGATCAGTTCAAGCGTTTCATGACTATCAGCTCATTTTCTACATGGTTAAAGGGTTTTACCAACTTTCACAGATCCGATTGATTTGAAATTTGGTGTACTGGCACTTCAGTGACATTCCCATGACATTCTAACCTTGAGTTAGCTCAAGGTTAGTATGTCATGGGAATGGGGATGGTCCTATACCATCAAAAGTCTGCGGGATCCCTAATTCTTTAGAAACTTACAGCAGATATAGCATGTATGGGCTCTTATGAATAGTCTCAATGAGATGGTGTTAGATAGATGATTAATGAGGCCGGAGGTTACTTAAATTTTTAAATTTTATATTTTTATTATAAAGGGCACCGCCCTCGTAGATTTCGAATATCGCGCGAAAAGGTAGCCCATTTCATAATCTATTCTTGCCAAATTTCATCTAAATCGGTTCAACTATCTGTTCCCATGCACTATTCTGTGTGTAAGTTTATTAAAGTAACAAGTTTGAATGCTCTGTGTACAGGAATGTTTTGTTTGAAGATAGCTAGTAATTTTGTTATCGCATAGTAGACAAAGCTACGAATTGGTTGATACAACAAGCACTGGCGTGACAAAGCAAGGTCACTCCGTTGTCTCGGGTTTGACGCCCCGCTATCACTGTTGCACCTACTTGCATAATACAAGCTGACGCTATTTTTGTATTTGATGATCTGAATAGGGTTTCAAGTTATCATTATGATGAGTTCGAAATAAAATATGCTATGATATGATAGACGTAAGTTTTGTAAATAAATAAAATAAACAAGAAATATTAATTTAAAAAATTAAGCCGACATTACAACACTAAAAAAAACAGATAATTAAAATGAAGTGGGTAAGTACTTATCTCATCAAAAGCTTTTTTTTGGAGTGGGTGCTTCACTTTCTATTGTTTCTGGAAACAGTTTAGCACCAACTCAAAAGTACCTTCTTATGAGATGTATCTACCTACTACATTATAATTATTTGTTTTTTTAGTGCTTTGCAGGCGGTGTAATTTTTAAAATTAATTGTTTTTTATATTTTTTTATAGTATACTAGCTGACCCAGCAAACGTTGTTTTGCCATAAAAAAAAATGACCCAAAAAAATAGATAGTAGCCGATTCTCAGACCTACTGAATATACATTTAAAAATTCACGAAAATCTAACTAAATTTGTGACACGAAAATTTTATATATTTACAAGATAGGCTGGTGATGATGATGATGATAGACTGATTTCATGCATAACCATTGAAAAAACCATGCCTAATCACTTTTAGTTTTAGAATTACGCTGTTAAGCCAACGACACGTTTCGTTAGTGAAAAATACACTTAGTTCTCTAAGTATCTCTAAAACTACAACTTAAGCCAATTTTGATAAAAGCTGCACCGTTCTCTAAGTGAGACTATATTAACTCCAACAAAAAAATATTTTTTGCAATGCAATCAATAGCTTTTGAGATATACGCGAACAAACATAGAAATAGACAATACATACACTCATGAAATTTGGCAACCATTGTTCAGAAGCTGGTATAGTCTAACACTAACATATACAAAAACTATGCAATTCTGACAATATTACATACACACCGGTTGAACTGATAAAAAAGTATTCATTATCGATTGATTAATAAGATTGCATTATATAGGGTCCGGTCCTTTTATTTTATTTTTCAATTAACTGCAGCCTGTACGCTTTGCAATGCACATAAAGAAAACATTGTTAGGTATATTCATATAAAAGTTTTTCAAATCCTGGAACCTTCGCGGGCGTCTCTAGAACATCCTACCAAAGTTTCATCACAGTTTAATCAATGGTTTTGGAGCTCATAGGGGACAAACATACAAAGATGAAATTCAGCACTCAAATAGTTAATTTTAAATAGTTTTTAACTTAATTTTACTCTACTTGGCTTAAACATTGATATAAACTTAAATTGGAAAACCCACGTTCAGAAACTAAAAACTAAATTTTCCAGTTTTGCATATGCACTTCGAGAAATAAAAAAAACAACTGACCTAAATACCTCATTGGTCACTAATTATGCGTATGCGTATTCTTGGCTTAATTATGGAGTCATACTTTGGGGGAACAGCTCGGGCGCACCCTCCCTGTTCACTTGTCAAAAGAAACTTGTTCGCATTATAGTAAACATTAAACCTACAGAAAGCTGTAAACCATTTTTTCAAAAATATAAAATAGTTTCACTGCCTTGTATATACCTTTTTGAGATTTGCAAATTTGTTCGGAAATATAGTGAGTTTTATTTAAGGCGTGAGGATCTACCTACAAAATATTCTATAAGGCATAAAAATAAGCTGATTGTTCCATCTGCTCGGCTAAATCTATGTTCATCTAGTACCTATAATATGTCCATCAAGATCTATAACAAACTACCAGATAAACTACGTCAAGAAAAACACGATAAAATATTTATAAAATGCTTAAAAGAAATTTTATCACGTAAATGCTATTACAGTCTCCAAGAGTACCTAAACGACAAAATAAATTAAATTATAAGAATGTCTAGTTATTATTTATCTGTTAACTGTTATACACAAATGCATGTACACATAAATAAATTTAAATAATTGGAAATTTTTTGTTAAATGAGTAAGACGTCGTCCTCTCCTCTAACCATTGCGATGCCCGACAGGGTCCATAATCTGATCTATATAATTATGTGTAACACCTATGTACTACATTATGATTGCAATAAATGATTGAGTATTGAGTATAGATTATCCGAAAAAGTATATAGGCTTACGCGTCGTCGAGAAAGCTTACTTCGTATCGATACTGCGCGTTAGAAGCGGGTCTCATTACATTAGGTTGGTTCTTGTTCTCTTACTTTGGGTTAATATACATTAGGTGGTAGACCCATATGTAGGGTCGCCTGGGTAGGTAGCACCGCCTTTCTTATTTCAGCCGTGAAACAGTCCGCTGTGTTTCGGATTAAAAGTTCGTAGCCATTGTAATTACTGAGCATGGACGGCGTTTTATCTTATGCCCCAGGATGACAACGCACCTGCAATATCAAGTGAGTTTTCCTTGTTATTGCAGGTGTCTATAAGCGGCGTCTTATAGAAACCTGCAATAGCTTCAGCTTGTTTATCATGTAGTTGTATAAAAAAAATTAAACTTGCATGATTAAAAAGTAGGCTTAAGATAGTCTTTGTAAAAAAAACTTTTTACAGTATACAGAGATAGGTTTTGAATGAATCCTCGTTTTCATGTGATATTTAGTCATAAAATGGCAACAATAAATTTATTTACGTAACAAAACAAATGACGACCAAAACGTTGTGTTCTGTATAACTTTATTATGTGTATCTAATCAATAAGGCATAATAAGTATTATTAAAATATTTTGTATGTTGGACCGCCGAGCTGACTCTTGTATTCACTTGCCATTGGTAATAGGATGCGGAATGCCAAGGTGCGTACAACACGACCACCGAGTATCAACTGAGACGCACACTTTTTTTTTACGGACGGATTATTAATTCTGTTGGCCGCAGATGGCCTTTATAGCGTAACTGGGGTTTTAAGGAGGCGAGAACCTTGGTGAGTCCTCACCTGTGTGCAAAGTGTACGGCGCAAACAGGCGCCAAGGCAATAGGGGCGCCGCGCGCCGCCGCCATTCAATAGGCGCAACATGAAGGTTCGTGAAAAAAATAGGCGCTAAGTACATAGGTTTGTACACAGGCGCTGTATGGGGTCGGCGCGCCCCTGCTCGCCTTGAGGGGCGAATTCGCCTCTGGAGGATTTCTAATTATCAGGTATCACCTCCGGGGAGGTGTCCCGTAGACTTTTAGAGTCTCCAGGGCGCTCGAGCCATGGGAGCGACAAACCTGAGGGTGCCTGTAAAGGCTCGAACCTTGGCTCAGGTGAGTCGTGTCGTGGAGGAATGGGAGAGAAGCGCCCAGGCACATGTCTGTACCTGGTAAAGCGCGACGAGTGTAGACCTTCGCACCCTTGTTCGACGAGTGTACTATACGTTAATCAAATGTATGGCTTGTGCGTGACGTGCTTGTGTGCGACAGCATTTGCGCTAGTGATTGGATCATGGGAGACGCACACTAAGCGCGCACGCGCTTATATTCTCGCCACACTACCACAACCACTTTCTACAACCCTGACGCCGCTCGTAAGCCCACTCGGGGTAGCTCTCTATACTGACCATAAAATCAATTGACTGATTCAAGAATTTTACAATGAATTAAATGTTTATTTTAAATTACACGAATTAATGTAACATTAATTTTAATAATTAAAATAATGGCACCGTCATCTAAATGAGATTTGCCTAATGTAACGTACCTTGTTATAAGGTAGTTAAATATCTAAATCTATTTGGGTTTGTATTGATGTTACCCTTTATGTCACATGCCCGGATAACGCGCGATTACTGCTGCTGGCTGTAGATACATCTGAAGTAATAGTTATAATTACAATTTAAGTAAGTTTACATAAACAGCCATTATGTTATACAACAACGCAGAAATCTTTTTATCTATTGTTTGCAAACACCAATACATTGTTGACTGAGAGATAAAAATTGAAGCCAAGGCATATTATAGTATGCAAGAATTATCAACTTGTCTAGAGTAGGATAGAGTGGGGTGATTGGCGGAGTAACTTCGAAGGAGGCAGGTTATATCATGACTAGTGGCCGCCCGTGGCACCGCCCGTGTGTTTTTTTTATGCAACTTGATGACAAACAAGCTGACGGCGCCCACCTGATGGTAAGCGGTTACCGCCGCCTATAGACACCTGCAATAATAAGGGATAATCACTTGATATTACAGGTGCGTTGTCATTTTGAGGCCTAGGATGAGATGCCGTCTATGCCCAGTAATTACACTGGCTACCTTTCCCTTCAATCCGAAACACAGCGAACTGTTTCACGGCTGAAATAAGAAAGGCGGTGGTACCTACCAAGGCGACCCGCGAAATACGAATGTCAGGTATCGCTCCAAAAAATATGCTATGTCCTTCCCAGGGTCGCAAAATATCTCTATAACAAATTTCTTTTCTGTATCGCTTCAATGGCTTAAGCGTGAAAATGTAAAAGACAGACAGACAAACTTTGTTGTCACTTTCGCAATTGTGGGATGGCTCCGCCAAGTACCTGCTCGATGCACTGGACAGATTGCAGCGTCGTGCTGTCCGTATCATTGGTGATGTAGAGACCAAGAACAGCCTAGAGCCTCTACAATTGCGTCAAGATATTGCGTCGCTTAGCGTCTCTAATCGGCTTTTCGACCTTATCCCACTCCCCCTTCCTACTCAGAAGCATGCGTGCCGGTCTTCGGAGTCATCTCCACTTCAACATTACGGACAAAGAAGTTAAGTAACTCGTTTCTTTGTCGGACTCCCAAAACTTGGATTTTTTTTTGCCAGCACATGTGTTTCTTCCTTCCTATGACATGGGTTCCATCAAAAGAGGCGTGAAAAGGCACCTTATGGGCCGTCAAGGTGGAGGCGGCTAAAACAGTGTGATTCAAGCTGCACTAGCTGTCTTCGCATATGGACTCTCCTTACCGCTTCACATCAGGTGGTGTTGAGTCATTTGCCGTGCTTAGTATAAAAAAAATATGAAATGTTAAAAATAAAATTAGTAATAACGATAGGTATCGTTAACTTTCAGAATTTACAGGTTTCACATTATAAATCAGTAAATTACTTTATTGAGAAATTGTATATTATTAATCTAAAATGAAGCGTGACGATTTTCATATACAAAACAATAACAAAAAAGTTACCCGGGATATTATTACTGACTAACCGTCAACGAACATCTATATCCTGTAAAAATACCGGGATAGGTTGGATGCCTAAGCCAATCTACTCTTTGTGCAACTATTGAATCCCCAACAACTTTCTTACTGAACCCTTTTTTATTTCAAATATTTCCAAAACTATCTCTAATTAAGAAAGCACTAATTAAGAATATTTGAAAGCACTGCCCCAACTTAACCGAATTGTAGGTATTTGTAAAAATACTCGTTTCGGATGTTGAAATAGAATATTTCGACATTGTAGGGTGGACGTTCCTGCCTCAGGACGTGAAATTCTCTTGATAATAATAATTTAAACTGAGACACACACCAATACAAAAATCACATATCATTATGAATGTTTAAATTTAGAAACGATTTATACAACTCAAACATGCACATTTATTTATTGAGTTGTATAAAGCGTGTGTGTTTGCCCACACTACTGTGCCTGGAGAAATACTGAAACTTGTTTGTTCAACAAAGCTACATGATCTCCAAACAAACAGCCGAGTTATTCATTCTTGTAGTCAACTATAAAACAAAGATATCAACCAATTAGCTCATTAGTAACCAGTACTTAGTGAGAATGAAAATAGGCAGTCAATACTTTTCGAATAGCTTTAAACAAAAGAGTAGAGAGTGTAGTGGAAGTATTTATAATTTGAATAGCTTTATATAAAGAAAATAAAGGGTTTATAGTGCCAATAGTGTTATTGAAGGTAGAGAAGCAAACATGGTGATAACTCGAACAGATGCAGAAGCACCAGCGGCTAAAGATGAGATTCCCCATGCTCATCTCTTTAGAGTGACAGGCTTATCTTCAAGTAATTTGGAAAAATTGTCTCAAGGTGTGTACTTAATTATAATCATTAAAAACACAAATAGACGTCATAAAATAAATAAATTTGTCGTATGCTAATTGATGTTACTCAAACAAAATGATAACTGTTAAAAATAACTAAGATTTTTTTGCAAAATAAATCGCTCTCTCCGTGGAATCTATCATTTTGTTGAAAACACACTGATTTATCATTTTAAACTTAGTTTGAATTTATTTATTTTCTTAAAATTTTGTTCACATTATTTTTCATCCTAAGATATACAGGGCAGATGGCTTGGAAATTGAAATCGCGGAAAAAAATGAACTGCTTCATAGTCATTTAGTCAGCTAATTCTTTCTTCGACAAGTTGTGTAGGATCACCAATACTGCCATCTGCCTTCGCCTTCTAGAGGTTCCCCTAAGACCCTGGATTTAATTCCATGTTATCATAGCTTAGTTATTTCTCCATATTCTCGTTGCAAGGCACTCACCCAAATGTGCCAATATTGGAGTTCAAAACATGTCTCGGACGAGACCGTACTCTGGACAAGTGCCAAATATTAAAATCAGTGTCGTGGATTTACTAATGTCACTCCCGCGCACTTTATTGGCAAACTTTATACGTTTAGGTATTTGTTTGTTGTGACTGTTTGTTTGTCAACTGTTGTTGTTTTGGATAGTTCTTTCGTTTAGCATATTCAATTACGAATATTTCAAATCCAGGTCAATTTATTTCATATTTTTTAAATTCCTCAAAGATAGAACCTAAGGTGCCAACTAAGCATATAGCCCATCTGGTGGTGAGCAGTAACCGTGGCCTATGGATGCATGCAACACCAGATGTATCACTTGCGGATTGCCTATCCTGTAAAAACCTTTTCACACCCTTTTTGAAGAACCCCATGCTGTACTCGTACGAGAAAATGACTGCTGCGGTAGAAAGTTTCACTGAAACCGTAGAGAGCGCGACTACTTTAGTTCTACCGTGTGAGGATGAAATCCCTGCCAGTGGCAAACAGTGCGATGAAAGAAAGAGCCCGTGAACATCGTGTCAAAATATCATACTACCATTGAGTCTAATCTTTCGCAAATCAATACGTCTTTGTTGATTCAATCTTGATCAGACATTTCAGATCCCTGCAATCTTAGATTTCCTCTGACATTTCATCAAATTACCTAAATGTTATCAAAAATTATTTTTGATTTTTTAATATTAAACTCTTTTGATTAATGGCTTTTATATTGACTCATTAGACAACGGATCAGGAGACTATAACTTCATGTGATCAGATCACAGTGAAAGCTTGGCAGCGAAGCAGACATAAATAATTTATTTTATCACCCATGTGGCTTTAATGGCTCGAATATAAAACTATTTTTAAAAATCAAGACGGCGAAAACAATACCGTTGCCAGAGTGCCTGGTCTGAGGATGTAGCGAAACTGCTAGCACTGCGAAAAGTAATGAGCGGAAAAGATTGAAGCGACATTTAATGAGCAGCTATACTCAGTCGTCATATACTTTTCATAAGACAGACAGAACAAGAACAGACACAGAATTATGCAAATAAAATTTCATTCATTCATTCAAGTTCTTTCAATAGATATCAGCTTATGACACAACACCAAATCGATTCAATCATTGAGGTTTACCATTGACAACAGTTCATGTAGCCTAGCCCAAACATAATAAAAAAGTATCTAAATTTTGCGTAAGACCCTTTCTGTACCAGCGAAAAAACCAGTAAGTGACCAAGTCCTTCTTGAGGGTAAATATATCTATGCAAATAGTAGACCACAGGCTCGCTTCTTGACTGGAGCACTTACGCAGGGCAATTTACCATCAACCACATGCTTCATAAAATAAAGGTCTCCCTAACACAACTTCCGGGCATGTGGTGAGGGCCAGGAATCAATGGAACATCTTTTATGTTAATGCGATGCCCTGGCTAAGATCAGAGTGGGTCTCTTGGAAGTGGCACATCCAAAGATAGAAGACTAAACTGTTTCAATCCAAAGATATAATGAAGCTTATGGCTGCTTTATTTGGGACAAAAGATCCCGAAGGGTCGAAGTGCATCGTGACAAAGCCACGGCCTCATGATGGGATAAAAAAATATATAATTTACCATCAGGTGGATCTACTGCTCATTTGACATTCTTGGTTATGAATTTTAAATTAAATCATAGAGCTTAGATTTGGAGCGTCAGCAGTACGTAAGATATTGCTAACAATTATTTTGGCACCAGCTCAGACGGACTTTGAAATATCTACTTAGCCATATTGATAAGCGTCTCATCGAGCTGCATTGTTTAGCTTCCATTTCATTATACTTGAAGAATAAAATGAAATGGAAGCTAAATTTACAAAAACTTCTTCTGCACTTTGAAATTACAAAATAAATTACATATGTCGCAGCTGTCTGGTTAGGTTAGCCACTTAACTGGACGCCTAGGCCGTTTATTGAACGGCGGCATCCAATAAAACGAAGGACCACTAGCCAAGTCATTGAGTTTAACCAGATGGCTGAACGTCATGTCAGCCGTCTGGTTAAACTAGCCATTCAATTGAACGCATACGCAGGTCGTTAAATCGAAGAACTTTTGTGTGTCTGCTTTAGTGATTGGTAAATTCAAGGTTATTTTATAACACCACTAATTACCAAAACGTCATACGACGATGATGTGTTAGTAATAAGTGGTCATAAGAATTGATGAAAAATGGTCACTTGAACCACACCAAAAGTCTTCAGTACAAGACGATTCACCTAGGCATCTAATTCAGCGGACTTTCAATACCCAATGTTGTTAAAAGTCGAGTGAGTCTAGTTCAATTAACTATCGGCCTAGGCATTTTATTGAATGCCGGCGTTTAAGCGACGAAATCCAATTAAGCGGCGAATTTTTTTGGCGATAACACATAAGCTAGCAAAGGTGGTAAACTTTGTCCCACCAGAGCTCACACACAATAGAAAACCTTTTGTACCGCCTCGTTTACAAATGGAGTAACAGCGGCATCAAGGTTGAACTGTTACGCATGATGTGTTGTCGACTGTATATTAATTTGACTTAGCTGATTAACTTTTAAGGACTACGTGATTAGATTAATAGTTATTGGTACTAAAATATTTTCAAATAAAACATCACCGCGGAAATAATACCCAATTCGAAACTGTTTAAAATAATTTTACGCAAATATAAGGATTGTGCCGTCAATACGACAATAAATCAAAACATGGACAATATTAGTTTATAGAAATGGTATGCAACTCTCAGAAAAAATCTTATTCATTTGACAATTTCATGACATTTCTACGAAATAATGCAGCCAATGTTATACCTATTTCATACAAATGTCATAAAATTATCAAATAAATAAGATGTTTTTGAAAGTGTCAAACCATTTCTATGTACTAATATAGCCCATGTTTCAATTTATTGTCGTATTGACGGCACCACTCTGTGTATGTGGTCTTTTATATTCCTAATTAAATTATAAGGTCTCAAGAAGTAATTACTAAATTTAAGTATGAAATATACCCTTGCAGGGTTCATGCTCTGTACTTACTAACATTTTTGTCTTGAGAGTTTATATGAAAGGCCGTGCAATGACACCCTGTATACAACATGAAGCAATAATAATAATAATATTTATACACTCACACCTATTATCTAGCCCAAAGTAAGCATCATTAAGAGCTTGTATTATGGATACTAGATAACGGATAAATAATGATAATAATATGTATATAAATATTAGAAATATACTAAATAAACATATAAACATCCATGAATCGTAAACAAATGCTCGTACTCATCATACAAACATGTGTTCCTACCGGGATTCGAACCCGGGACCTCTTGACCGAGTAGCCTGGGGTACAGACCACTCGGCCAGCCGGTCGTCAATGAATACATACTTAGTTCCAGAAGCAGCTGACTTCGAGTCAGCCATCGCTGCGACGGGCTACGGCCGGTTCAACTTGGTGCTGATGCTGTGCACGTTGCCGGCCTTCTGGAGCGCTGTCTCCGTCACCAGTTCAGTATCCTACATCTTCACCAGGGCGCAGTGTGACATGCAACTCAGCTTGCTTGATATGGGGACTGTCAACGCTATCACCTATGGAGGTAAGGACGTGTCTAGTTATGATGAGTGCATTTGTGCGATGTTCATGGTTTTATTAAAGGTGTATATGTCGCAGGCGGCAGCCATTGGGTTAAATTAGCCAGCTAATTGGACGTGTAGGCTGTTTATTACACGCCGGCATCCAATCAAATACCTTGACCAAACGTATAGAATTCAGCTCAATCGGATGCCTAGGCGGACCGTCTTATACTAAAGTTTTTGTGTGGGTATACCAAAATGGTTAGGGTTTTAAGTGGTTTTAAAAATAAAACTATTATACAAAAGCTCCTCGTACTACACGATCTGCCCAAGTGTCCAATAAACAGCCGTGAAACAGTTGGCTGTGTTTCGGATTGAAGGGAAAGGTAGCCAGTGTAATTACTGGGCATGGACGGCATTTCATCTAAGGCCTCAGGACGACAACGCACCTGCAATATCAAGTGCTTTTCCTTGCTATTGCAGGTGTCTACAGGCGGCGGTAACCGCTTACCACCAGGTGGGCCGCCAGCTTGTTTGTCATCTAGTTGTATAAAAAAAAACTTGGGTGTTCCTGCCTGACAGTAAGCAGTTAGGCTTGTAGCAGTTGTCACTACTCACTTGGTAACAATCAAGTTAGTTTGTGTAAGTTAAAGAGCAATAGTTTCAGGTTCCCTTCAAGTTTATTAGCAAGAAGCTATAATTGTTAAAAGGAATGCAGTGTGAATTACAACAAATGTGTGAAGTAGAAACTGATATTAAATTTATCAGAAAGGAAAATATTGAGTCCTAGGCGGACAATAAATAGTTTCCCAACATTTTCTGCCCAGGCAGTGTTGAGAAAATAATACTATGACGCAATGAACGACAAGGTCAAAATACTTCCTAGAAATTTAGTGCAGTTTATACAAGTAGATGACTACAAGCTGACGTATCTAGGGTATGTGATGTGGCTACCGTCTCGCTTATTGACACCTCCGATAACAAGGAAAAAATCAATTGGCATTGATGGTCCGTTACTCATTATGAAGAAAGTGCCTTTTGAGGATATTTTATATACAGTATTTCCTAACTTTGACACGGTAACAACATTACCGTGTCTTCGACTTTATTTTATAGCTGACAACAATTATTATAGCTTATAAAAATCATAACAACGTGGAATCTCCACGTCAACCCTCGTGATGACAATGACTACACAAACAACCAACAGAACCAAATGAATAAATACCTGCCCGTGTATTTAGTTAACAGATAACGGCACAATAAAACATGAATTTACAATTATTTACATAAAATATTTGCAAGGAACTCTTGATGGCATACTACCTGTAACAATCGACAAATATTGGCACAACTAAATAATATTAGCGGACAATTAATGTGCAGTTGATAACACATTATGTATTTGACGACCAACTGACCGAGTGGTTAGTACTTCTGACTATAAGGGTCTCGGCCAGGGTGCCCGGCAAGCTGACAGCCCACCTGGCAGGTGGCTGCCGTCACCAGCTGTAGACACCTGCAAAAGCAAGGAAACAGCCACTTGGCATTGCAGGTGCGTTTTCATACTGAGGCCTAACGATCAAATGCTTTCCTTGCCCATTAATTACACTGGCTACCATTCCCTTCAATACGTAAGATAGCACGCGTGCTGCTCTCCGGAGTCGGGTCTCCACCTCAACATCACGCACAAAGAAATTTAATACCTTGTTTCTTTGTCGTACTTCCAGAATTTGGAATTCTTTGCCAGCACATGTTCCGTCTTTCTATAACATGTGTTCCTACAAAAGAGGCGTGAAAAAGCATCTTTTGGGTCGGCAAGGAGGCGGCTAGAACAGTGCCTGAACTTCACTAGCTGTCTTCGCAAATGGACTCTTCTTACCGCATCACATCGGGTGGTGTCGAGTCATTTGTCGTGCCTTTCTTACTTCGTCCGTAAAAACTGATTTACAGACGAAGTAATTTCTTACTTCGTATTAGGACAGGAACGTCGTCCACAGGGACGACCTTACCATTAATCAACCTAGTAATGAAAAGGCAAATTTTCCGTTAAACCTGAAATTGATTACAGCAAACTAAATTTTGACGTCACAGTGTCAATAATGAACAATACTGATATGGATCTGAGACAACAACAAATAGACTCCGAAGCGTTGGACAACAGCTTACGAATGTTTGCGCAAGAGCACAGCGGTAACATTGAGCAAATTTATTGCAACCATTATAATTGTTTGATAAGTATTCTGAGTTTATTTCCCTTAGCATTTTCTCCTCTAACATTAAAATAAGATCATTTATCATGTAAAGACACAAGTTGTTTTATTATTTATGAATATTGGCACAACTAAAATGACTGATGTGTGATTTGTCATTAGAGGTTAAGTTTTATTCGGTATATTAAGTTCGGGAGACGAAGGGCCCAAAAGTCCGCGGAATGTATGGATTACATATGAAATAAAAATATCAAAACTATCTTTAAATTTCAATACAACAACCTCCAACCTTGTTATATTGGCAGATAGCAAATTTAATTTTGTAATCTTCAAATAATATTCTATGATTTGCCCTCAAAGTGACTTGTGTTAGCTTCCTTGAGTCAATCTCTTATTTATATTATTAATAGCGGTTATCGCTCCAAAAAGTAGCCTATGTTATTCTCGGGGTTCCAAACTATCTCCAATACCCACCTAAATCGGTGCAGTGGTTTAGACATCAAAAAATCAAAAATCAAATCAAAATCAAAATAGTTTTTATTGTTAAGTTACAGTAATTATTCATTACACGGTTTTGGGACCCTCCATTTAAGTTTATTAAACCTGTGTTAGGAGAGGCCCGCTCCTTCTAGTTACATAGTTACAAATATACTTAACAATTTGAAGAAGCAGGATCTGAGAAAGTCAATGATACTAAGTATAATTATTACTTATTATAATATATATTTTTATATTATATTTTGTTTTATTATATAAACATACATCCATCCATACATATACACATATATACGCGATAGGTATCATAACATTATTATTATTTATAATATATTATTACATAATAAATACTTGATATATATTAAGTGAGTAAATCCTAATACAAGCAACTGTTGGTGATCATGTGGGGTAATAATAAAACTACTTATTTTAGGAAGTCTTCTGTTTCATCATATGAAAGAGTTTTTAACCAAGTCATTACTTTGGCCTTACATTCACGATTGGTTAGGCCATAAATTTGAATGGATCTGTTTAGAATACAATACAAAAAATACAAAAAAAAATCTTTAAAATTGATCTCTGCGCTCTTTCGATACTGATAAATTTTGTTTTGAAGGTACCTCCCCATACTGTTATACAGTACGTCAGTATTGACTGAACGAGTGTTATATATATATATGGAAGGAGGTTCTTGTCGGTTATGGTACGTAGTTTTTTTATTATCCAGATTAATTTTCTTGCTCGGTTTGCAACGGATGATAATTGAGGATACCAGGAAAGGTTAGAGTCAATTATGACACCCAAGTATCTAGTAAATGGTACTCTTTTCAATTTAGGGCAATCACATATGTTTTTGGTTTCGTTTTTGCATGAATGTGCTATTATATTCAAATTGGTATCAGGTTGCATAGCAGCATTTATGGAGAATGCTATGTAATTCGTTTTTTCCGCATTAAGGGTAAGGGAATTCAAACCCAACCATTCTGTGACTACGTACAATCCGTGTTCTGATATATTAAACACATTTGACCAACTCTCACCCTCAAATACCAAGGCAGTGTCATCTGCGTATGAAAAGATACGTCCGTTTTGGAGTTTTAAATTAGTGAGATCATTAATATAAATGAGAAACAGGGTAGGTCCAAGAACACTACCCTGTGGCACGCCATAGTTACCCGAATAAATATCACTACTGAAGACTTCACTTCCCAGTTTAACCCTTTGAGTGCGGTTGCTTAAATAATCAGCCAAAAGATTAAGAAGCGTGAAGACATGGAAGCGTACCAAACAAACAAACTCACTTCCGCATTTATAATATTAGTTAGGATGTAATTTCAAAAATTTGAGTAACATCCTAACAAATAAAAATTTTACGCTTTTTCATGTATTAAGTAATAATGTTACCAGATCCTTATCCTCCTCCAGATCTTATTGAGAAAGGGGTTGTTTTGGAGCATGGGGACTTGTCCCCTAAGCTACCAACATAACGCTATTTGATTACTTAGAAAAAATCTAAACGAAAAAATTTCACGTCTCGAGGCACGTTCACAATCCGGGTGACTGCTCTAACTATCTAAGCTATTAAGCTATCAATGTCAAAATATTCTATTTCATCCACGCCCCAGCACGTAATTTTTGACTAGTTCAGATATGTTTCTAAGTAAATATTTTTTTTAAAATATTTATAATAATGCTAAAAATGAAATTATGGTCATCTGATTATTTGTAAAGTCTGGACAACTGTTACCAGGCGAATAATATGCTGTCTGTCACGCTTGTTTAAATAAAATGCCCTGCTTCGAGATCTTTCATTTCATGTTGACTAATATTTTCTTAATATTTTTCATTACATTATCACAATATTGTCCAAAATATCAGGTATGATCTCATCAGCATTGTTGTGGGGTTTCTTGTCGGACACCCTCGGTCGCCGCTACATTATGGTGGCTGGATTCTTCTGCTCAGGGCTCGTGGAGATGGCAGCTGCCATGAGTCAGAACTTCGTCATGCTGCTACTAACCAGATTTGCAAGTGGCTTTCTGTGAGTAAATTATATTTATATTTAATAAAATTTAAAATGATTAAGTTGGGTACCGATTCAGTTGTGCTTTCTATAAAACATCTACATTTAAATTATAATGCCAACAAATATAATGTAACTATATTAAAAATATAGAAATCTTACAATACAATGAAAGTGTTGCTCAAAGACGATACAATAAAAATAACAGATAATTATAAATACCTATCTACATAATATATAATATTGACACCTAATCGCATAATCAATTTGTAAATGCCAGTACAAACATATTGTTAAATTGCAGGAGTTTATTGCACCACTTTTTCTCCAATGCCTGGTTCCAGTGGCTTTTCCATTTAATGATTCTTTTGAGTTAGGTTTTAAGGTGGATTTGTCCCTTAGGTACCAGTAGTTAAAAATGATTTAATTAAAACATACTTACAACAAACGATCAACTACAACACCTTCATCAGGACTCTCGAATGATTTGCGATGAAAATATTTTTTATCATATAAACTGATGTTAACGATTCCCTACTTTATTTTTCACTCCGATTCTACCTTTTAAGATCATTAACACAGCAGTTGCTTCTTTACTTCGTTTTTCATTTTCTTCACCTTTGCTTCAGTTTCAACGGCCCATTCGCTGTCCTGATCTCATACCTGGCGGAGCTGCACCGCACAGAGCTGCGCGCGCGCGTCATACTGCTCACCAGTTTGTTCTACACTCTCGCCAATATCACACTGCCACTCCTCGCTTGGGCAATCCTCACTAAGGAATGGCACTTTTACATCTTTGACCAAGAATTTGGTACGTTGATTTTTTAAAAAATTTAGCAGTTTTAACGGATTTTAAAATTTGGCTTTTTTGGCATTTTCCGCTACATTTACCCACAAGTTGCTTGCTACTGTTTCGTGGATTTGAAGCAAATTGACTTTACATGTAATGCGGCAAAAACTTATAAAATATACCGAATCAGAAACGGGGTACTAAAAAAACGCTACCTTCAGAGTGTTTGAGTTTCTTACCCACCAAAAACTTAATATTTTAGGGTAAAGCTAAGTAGCTTATCGATTTCAATTTTTGTAAAGTGATCAGCGTAGTGTGCTTAACAGTAGTGTCTTTCTAAACTTGAACGGGAGATACATAAAAGTATACGAAAGATCGACATTCTTATACTGTAGATTCTGTTTCAGAATTTGCTTATAAAATTAACGTCTTGTTTTATTAAACAGTCATACACAGCTGGAACCTTTTCCTCTTCGCAACTGCTCTGGTACCCTTACTCACCGGCGTAGCCTTCCTTTGCCTGCCTGAAAGCCCTAAGTTTCTGATGTCCAGAGGCAGGAATGATGAAGCTTTGTTAATCTTCAGAAAGATTTATAGCATGAACATGCGGAAACCACCTGAAGATTATCCAGTAAGTTTCAAGACCTTTCGTCCTCAAAATCTTTAAAGGATATAGGCATAACTGAATATCTATCTTAATACCTTCTCAATGTAGATTACTCTACTAGTTCAAGAAAAGACTGAAGAACAGGGTCGTGGGGTAGCAGCCTTGAGAGGCGGAATGGCGCAATTGGCACCCCTTTTCAAGCCACCTTACTTGAAATGGCTGGTTTTAATTTGCACCATTCACACGGGCTGTATGTTCGGGTAATTTTTTTATTTTAAATCTTTTAATATATACCACTTTTTCAAAAATGTGAGCTTTGGAATATTCACGGGACTTTGTAAGGACCCATTTATTTCAGAATTATAGCGTTTGTCTTAAAAACTTTTTATTTTATTTTATTATTTATTTATTATAAACAACAATGTCATTCCAGATCCAATACAGTCCGTCTTTGGTACCCTCAACTAGCAGCCATGATTGGATCCAGCATGATTGGCGACCACAGCTTATGCGCAGCCATAGCGCCATCCACCACTCCACTACCAACTGAAGATTGTGTACCAATACAAACGGATATGCTCACTTACCTCCAGAGCTCAGTCGTGGGGGCTGGCTCCGTGCTGACATATAGCATCGGTGGAATTCTGATTAATAGGTTAGCGAGTGGTAACCGTAGGTAACAGCCACCCTTTATTTGAACTTTATCGTAACTACATCCAAAACCTTCTGGATTTATTTCCCTTGTAGTTTTTTGATTACAGACTCTTTCTGAAAAAAAAAGATATATTGAGGCGAGTCAAAAAAGCTGAGGAGGTACAAAAGATCCCAAAGGGTTGAAGCGACTATGACTTCACTTGTGACCTCATGTGACCAAAAATTTGTAATCTTAAGCTGCTCCGTGCCTCGGAAAGCACTTTAAGCCGTTGGTCCAAGTTGCAACTGCAACCGCTTTAACCCAACAATCTGCAATGGGTCACTATGATGGTGCTATGGTCCAAACACCGTGTGATTCTCCCATATAGGAAGAGCTGTGCCCAGCAGTGGGACGTATGTATAGGCTGTTGATGAAGATAATGATGACTAGGTGCGGTAAGAAACGAGTGGTGGGGACGTGTGGCATGTGCGGCGCAGGCCTGGTGCTGCTGCTGCCGCTGCTGGGCCATGACTCCTCGTCGGTGGCCGCGCTAGTAACCGCCGCGCTAGCCCTTACCTCCTTATTCGGTGCGGCGCTGTCCAGTATCACTGTGGACCTGTTCCCCACCTCGCTCAGGTACTTTTTCGTGTGCGTTAATGGTAGTAGTGTTGGTGGTAAACTCGACTGCAGAACCTTTGTATCAAGTTCATCTTTGATTTGCACAATTTTGTCCATGTTTCCTACTACCGCTCTAAACTCAACTGGCTTCCTATACCCCGGCGCAGAGACTTGCACATTCTTGCGCTCCTCTACTTCTCCTCGCTATTGTCAAAACAGGTTCTCCTTCCGTTCTTCAACTTTGATCCGTACTATGCGTACCTCTTCCATTGTAATTTGAGACATTCCGCCTCACTTCTATTGTCTATTGTCTTTCTTCCACCTACTCTCTTTATTTCCTTCTGTATTATTTCCTGTTACTCCAGGTAGAGATTTCTGTATAGCAATATGGCCGCCAATTGTATTGTTTTCTTTATTTTTATTGTTGTTGATTATGTTTGTGTTAATAAAGAATATATGATTGACTGATTGGTTCAATCCAGATCCAGTATTTGTCTCTGTACTAAATTTCATCCAGAACCATTCGACCGTTCTGATGTGATTGAATTTTAAACATCCAAACTTCGCATTTATAATATAAATAGGATGTATTCGTTGTTTCAGAGTAATGGCAATGGCGACGTTCTTGATGTGCGGGAGGTTTGGGACCATCATTGGTACGGTGACATTTCCCGCTCTCATCACTTATGGTTGCCTACCTCCATTTATAACTATAACTGTGGTTTTGGAAGGTAAGGATGATGTATTAAAATACTTTATCCAGCAATAAACCCCATTAAAGAGTAAAAGTCTGGACAGCGCCATCTACACAGCTTAATGAAACTAAACAAGCTAAACTTTCAAGAGCTTTCTATTCTTTTGTTGTTTGTAAGTACTTAAGCTTTGACTAGATGGCGTTGGTTATAGTATTATTATAAAACGTTCCATTCAATCAATTAACAAAAATTTCGTAATAAATAAATACATTTAATTTTATAAACAGTACATAGTACAAAATTAAATGAAAATTTAGTCCCAAAACATTGTAAGTTTTTTTCATGTATATTTAAGTTCTTAAGTATACCTATAGCATATTCATGAAATTGTTCCAAATCAAATTGAGTACTTTTTTTGTGGAGGTAGACGAATTACACTGAAAATATCATTAAGAACAATATTATATTGAATTTTCTTTTTTATTACCGTCTCATTGTATCGAAATACAGCTGCTATTTATAATATCAATAATAATACACTTACTCCTAGAAGTAAATACCTACCTAGGAGTGAGTGCTATTATAGAATATAAATATAGCACAAATTATACAGGGTGGTGCCGTCAATACGACAATAAATTAAAACATGGGTTACCTATATTAGTTCATAGAAATGGTTTACCACTTTCAAAATTTTACTTTCAAAATTTCATGACATTTATATGAAATAATAAAATATTGGCTGCATTATTTCATAGAAATGGCATGAAATTATCAAATGAATACGATGTTTTTGAAAGTGTCAAACCATTTCTATCTATGAACTAATATAGCCATTTCTATCTATGAACTAATTGTCGTATTGACGGCACCACCCTGTATATGTATAGGCCGAAATTAAGCAATATTAATTAAAATGTTTTGTAATGGATACTGGATAACAGAAAAAAGTGGATAGCATTATACATATAGCCAACATATAGCCATGTATATTGAGGTACTTTTCCGTAGGTAGACCTGTGTTATTTGATAGTGAGCGGTTTTGATTTGGTATTTATTTGTGTGATGATAATGTATGAGGTTAAGAACCACACATACTTACTCTATACAGGATGGGTCTCTAAAATAACCCAGGTTATAACTGGGTAGGTCTTTCTTGGCGAGATATGGCCTTGTTCGCAATTGTGTCTTCGGAGTACAAAGATTGATTGTGGATTTGTGTTGGATTGTGTGTTCGGTATAAAGGTAGCCAGTGTAATTAAATCCGGCAATTACCATCTGTCTACATAATGTCAATAACCTGCAATATCAAGTTCTTCTTACCTCAAAGAAGTAGGTAGTAATAGTGCAATATGTTAAGACCTCTTATCTCTATCGATATAAGGTTATTTTAGTGTTGATCGCTAAGACAACGAGTAAAAAAAGCAAGGTCATTTTGTTTCTGGTAATGTGTCCAGATAGAATTGGTAATGGAGCTTTTGTGGATCCTGGAAGAGCCTATATATATCGAAAAAGTTTTTCCACTGCTTACAACCTACTGTCTGTTTTTAAATGTATTGAAGTAGGTAAATGACTTGTATTGTTCACTTCACTTTGAAATTGATAAAAATTACCGTCTTTGAGAAATAATATGTAACGCTAAGTCCTTCTATATATTATTAAGGCTTAATAACATATATTTTTTTGTTTCAGTTTGCGGGGTGGCCTGCTTTCTTCTTCCCAACACCACACTCAAGAAATTAGAATAATTTACTAACATTATCTAATTTTATATGTGAAGTATGATTTCGAGTTACTTATAAAAACGTGAATTTTATCCGTAATTATGTTACTTACGGGTACCTTCGAAATTGATAAGTTATAAATGTCACAATTAATTTAAATGCTGCATTGTTGTAATTTTATAGAATTTTGGTCGAACTATAAGACAATTGAATATTGTACAATTTTTATGCCCTGCGATCCAACAATTAAAAAGTGACTTGTATAATATACAATTTGATTATGTTTTATGCGAATGTGTATACAAATGACTGCCGAAATAAAAGTCAAGACTTTTTAAAAATATTCTCTTTCTTTATTTATAATTTATCATAACCTAATCTCATCCATCGTCAATGTTACATCTAAACAAGTAACAGGCGAATCAGGGAGGCCTAGTTATATATCTTCAAACATATCTTAACAATGTGTCTTATATGTATCACTAAATATTAGCGTACATGAGACCAAAAAGTATTTAAGATTCATTGACATTCACAGAAGCATTGTGAAAATTATTTTATTACTCTAGAAAATACAGCTTTTTATCTTTGTAATTTTAATGAAATTAGGGGTTAGTTGACAGATTAGTGTACACATTATACACACTGCTAAAAATGTTGCTTTTATATATTTATTAAGGCGCTACATCAGTCTAATGCGATGACTAAACGGCATGTCGTTCTGGATTACCAGAAAACAGATTTTACTCCATAAAAGAGTGTTGCTGGCTTGCATTTTGTGACTAAAACAAAAATGGCTGCGGTATGGCCAGGTTTGCGGAAATTACTGCCATAGGGTATAATTTTAAATATGTTTTACAGTTCACCAAATCTCGGAACCACAAACCCATTTTCGACTTTAAAACCAAGAATAAGTTTGTGAGGACCCGTTGCTGTTTTACGGCAAACGTCTTTCTTGCCAAATATAAAATCTTATAAAAGATTTCACGGTTAACAATTTCGGGTGGCAGTTCCTTTCATATTTTGCTTATAGCATGTGCAAGCCCAAGTAGAACTTCGGAGTTGACTATTGCATCAAATTCATCAAAACATACAGTTTTTTAAGAAACTGGCCCTTCACATTATTTTTATATAAAGTAGACTTATGTATTACGACAAAGCAAGATTTTTATAAAGACTAGAATGAAATCTTATTGTCAAGTCAACTCACTTTGTCCTAAGCAGTTCACTCATAAATTCGAGCTTCATATAACATATTTGTATATAATTACATATACTTAATTATAGGCCAGTGAAATTGACTGTATTTACCCTATATAGTATATAAATTTTGGATTACTTTAAAATATATATTATATAATCTGAATACAACGCAAGGCACAATGTTCAAAATCTGTTTAGACAAATTCACCTATCTATTTTATTTTCTTTAAAATCAACGATTGCACTATTTTTAATACAATTTAATTAAACATTGACAGATCTTTTTCGATTATAAAAACTAAAAGATCAAATCGTTGTGTGATTATGTCTAAAGAAACTATATTTCCTGGATCTGCTCCCGTAACACACGAACTGAGATACATTTCACGATAACCTTTAACTGTACTCGGTTAGAAATGCTTAACACACAGCCTTCTTCACATATAAACTGTTACAACTCGCAATACAAAATTGTGTCAAATAATATTTTTGTACAAAAGAAATATACACTAATATCTTAAATAATTTACAATCTAAAGTAAGGCATATTTATAATTATAAATAGTTAATTACAAATATTATAGTACATAACTTTTATATATACAGTCTCGCGTTGTCTTAAAGCCGAGGTTTATACAATATTATACAACATAAGGAAATTGTATAGTTGACTATGATACATGCTACACGGTAAGGCCTCATAATTTCCATGGTAAAACAATGGGAAAACAGGGCGCGGGCACGGAACTCCACAACAAAATTGGCTGTTCCAATTTGAGAGAGTAGCCAACGAACGAAGAGGGGAACAGAACTAATGATGTTAATGATTTGACAGTTAAAATCACATTGAACACGTAAGTATGAGAGTGTTGTCACTTAAGTGACAATCCCGATTTTAGTTCTAATAATGAAATAAGGAAGAATTCTAAAGAAATGAGAAATCAAAAGCCTTAAAATACAAGCCCACTGTTTTCCTAGAGCCACATATCATTAATTGCAATTGTATTTAATTTAAACACAATAGCATAACTTAATACCAATTCATTGACTTATAAGGCCTCATAATACGCGCGATTGGTTCATATATGCCTATTTACATTTGTGGAGAATAAAATATTTGTTGCGTTAGTTAATTTCATACATCTTTCACATAACATTGTTCCCAATACTGGGCTTTTTATACCCAAAGATGGTACGCCAGATTTGACGCAACAAAATAATCGCTGAAAATATTAATATCACATTTGAAGACATTAACAATTACCTACATTTGTAATAAAGTTAAAATTGTACACAGAAAAAACATTTAGAAGCATCGCCACATAAATTAATATTAAAATGAATGTAGCCAATTTTTACTGTCCCCAAGTGTACGTTGAAAATTAATTATAAAAAGTCCAACATTTATAGAAACCGTTTCACATTGTGTCCATGTCAAAATGTCTTTGCACTGCACTGTTTGTTAGTGGGTACGTCATTGAGAGAGAGGAGATTGCTGAGCAGGATATGATTTATTTCAGACACTTGTAATTTTTGGTCATAGTATAAAACTATGCAATTCCTAACTATCTATGTTTTTCGACAAACAATATAATTCTATGTATGTAATAAAACACTTAAGTGCGAAGTTTGTAAAGCAAATTTACAAATGTCGAAACCAAACACACTGCTCAAAGCAAAACTCCCCGTCACCGCACTTTACTGTTTGCGTCAGCTTGGAGGCGCGAGCAGCACCTCCAGCCAACAAGGGCAAGCCGTCACATCCCTCCTCGAGTACTTCGGACCCCATCCCTTCGCGAAGGATATCCTCACAGACCTGGGGTCTATAGGGCCGATGTGTGGGAGCGAGACGGCAGGGGGCGGGCACTGTGGGTCGAAGATACAGAGACAGTGGCCCGGTGCCACCCGCCAGACCAGCAACGCTTTCGCTGCCGCTGCGTCCAGGGCTGGAGAGCTGACGAAGACTGGCTCCTGACTACGGTTGTAAAGCCATACACCGTCGGATTCTAGCGAGAGGGTGACGCCTAGACCGATTTTTGATCTCGTTTTACGCACCTGTAAAAAAAAGAGATAACGTTATTCTAAATAATATTTAATCATAGCAATTCTGTAGCTAAAGAAACTACAAAACGCACCAAAGACTGGCAAATCTACCACCACCACCTAGACCATGTGTGAAGTTATTATTGTACCGACTTTCTTAAATATTTGTCTACAATTTTCCTGGAAATTTCTAAAAATATATCAATTTATGATTTACTTTTCCAGATTCAAACGTTTCTAGGCCATGTTCATGTCAGTCACTCATATTTCCTCATAAATATTTATTTAAGGAAAAAGAAAGTCCGTATTTAACGATTTAAACTCAATTTCAATATCATAATTCGATTCAACAATCGTAATTCTAGTTAGATTCATATGTGTGAGCGGTTGCGCATCATTACCTCGATCGGGGGTTATCTGTCGTGCCCTTAGACTTACTAAATCAATATATCAGCTAATGTTTACAGTTTAATACAGAGAAATTCAGTCTTTAGTTGTTTATATTGTTACTCTGTTTCTCGCAAGTTTGGAATTCTTCAAAACAAGTACGTGCCTGCGCATGCGCAGGTATCATCTAGGTAATACACCTTTATTCAATTTTAGTTTGATTCCCATATCAATATCAATACTATTTTATGTTTACTGTAGCTCATGAGCAGCGACCAATACTGCAGCTGAGTTTAGCAGCTGGGAACAACGGATTCGCCCGATTTAATTGCTATTTTTCGCAGCTGCTGGCAATTTAACACTTACATGCAATTTATTTTATTGGTAGGAGTGTACACTAAGCTCGTATTGCATGCCTTCCTAAACTGTGTTACAACAAGCCTCTGGACTAAATCACGGAGAAACTATCAAACAGTTCCCACCTGTTCAGCTTGAGGTGCATCTCTGTGGTCCAAGGCGTCAAGGCAGAAGCCGTGTCTGCCGCTGCCGCAGGTGCTACCACCAAACACGTCAACAGCACGAACCCTCACTCCGAACTGCCGTCCGACCCGATGCGTCAGCTCCCAATACGCTAGTCTGCACCATTCTGTCTCCCACGTTTGTTTTTCTGGAAGTAAAGAAATTAACTACATGAGTATGTTGGAATCTACATATTAAGAGGATAAATTAAACGTGCATAGTGGTATTACTTTGTCAATGAAGCCGAAAATAGTAAAGCACTTTAACTTTACAGATGGATACATCTATCTATATAACATTATTCTATTGTGTATTTTCCGGAAAGAATTTCCCAACGTCGTACAGGGATTGATTCTATTGAGTCCAGGAAATTTTTATTAAGTTAAGGCGATACTTTGAAAAAATTCACATGTGATTTATTTTAGCGACCTACGGCATTATTAAATGTAATGCCATAATGGGTGGCTAAAAAATCTTACGGAACTGAAAATAAGATATACATTTCTCCATGTCTTTATATAGACACGTGTAGAACAAAAACACGATTAAAACCGCATTAATTAGAAAAACTTGCTATGAATTTAATATAAGGACAACTAGAACAATAGATATTTTATTGATGAGGACTGAGGACTCATTGGCAGGCTGGTTATTGACAAAAGTTAAACTTTGTATCCGAAAATGAATAGCAAAAATGATAACATCAAGAACATTCCAGAACAAAAGACAATTGACATTGACAATGATTCTGCCAAGCGAGCTAAATTCGAAGTTGACTCGAACACAAGTGCCAGTCAGTAAAGAGATTTGACGTGATTCATCATAGCTACTTTGGTTTTGATGGATAATCAAATATTTTCGGGACTGTACACTTTCTTATCTAAGTCTAATGCGTTAGTATAAGGTCGAATTTGGAAGGTTGAAATTGAAGAACATTTATTTATCAGTGATTCACGGTAATCACTGTACCAGGCTTGGGGACATACCAATGCTAAAAAACTACAACTTGATAAATTATTTAATAGCAACAGGAATTTGTAATGTTAGTAGGTACCTTTACAAATCTTAATTATGATTTATCAAGGGATATAACAGAACTATTTAGATTCATCAGAGTTCTCTCCTTCGCACATGCATTAAGTGTCAATAAAATCTCCATTAACATAAAAATAAGGAATAAAAACTCAGAAATCTACTATCTTTACCTAAAACTATTCATGCTGTTACATTGATGCCAGCTATACTAAATAACTATGTATATTCAGAATTAGGGACACTTGTAATAACATCTAAAAGTAAAACCTAAGACCTACAAATTTTAAGTTCAGACATGGTTAAGTAGTTCTCATATTGTTAGATTGATATTTTAACTGGTTACATCATGCAATGATGCGGTGACTCCAGAGTTGGCGCGTGGTGATGTGATGACGGTCCGTCAAACAACAAGCAAGTTCACGACTTATTTTAACCATTTCTTTGTTTGTAACGAGATACGCGCGCAGTTACTATTCTTTTTATAGTGACTTTCGTTGCCCTGGACCAATTGTGTCTAGATCGCAACGATGCTTTCTTGGACAATACAAGAAAGGGGCGCCTTTTCATTCTAATTTGCAATCGGTTTCAAGGCATGTAGGAAGTAGAAGATTGCATTGTCTCTGTAACCTATAAAGTTAGTTTAGTGTCCACATATTGCTTCATGGCATTGCAATACATATGTGATATTTTGTACGACCTTCTGAAGAGTAGAAACTAAACTACTAATCTCATCCGGGTCTTGAAAATATACATTTCTTAGTGTGGAAATGTTCTTGTCCAGTAACTTAATGAGTCTTCTGATTCTCAATTTGCCAAAAAGATATGGACGGTTTGATTTTTGGTACATAATTTTATGAGGCAATGAAAATAAAAACGCACAGCCTAAAACCAAAATTTTTAAGAAGCTAACAAAACAGGGGTGATTTATCAAAGTTTGACAGTTATCCAAGACGGAAACGTTGATCTGGGAAGTGCTGGCATCACAGTAATAAATGTCACCAGCGTGGTAATACCGATTCCCACAAAATCCCATGAAAAATAGTAGTCTGCGGTGAGGTGGCGCCGGCTGGGCGCGATCGATCGTCAAGGTTACCGCGCCGTGGCGACCTGGTGGGATAGTGGTACAGCTTTATGGTGCTAATGGAATAGGGAAACTTGGAAATCAAGCTACTACCTGATCAAATATAAAGCAGGAATTGAGGACTCCAATATGCAAAACGCAAATTGACTACTGACTTAATCGCTTTAAAATATTAAGTTATTAAAAAGTACGAGCCAAAGGTAATCGAAAGGGATTACGCTATACAATCCACTTATTTTCCACACTATCCTTGTTTGGCATTATAAAACAAAATGCTTAATTTCTATAGGTATTCATTATCTTGAAATAATAGTGCAATTCGATACGGCATCATTTGTGCAGATTATTAATAGTTGGTTTAATTTACATCTAATGGTATTATGGTATTGTATATTTGTCAGCTTAACAAAAATAAAGGTCAAATCTTGGACAGAGGTTTGGTTACATTTATGTGGGTAGAACAAAAAAAAATGTTAGTTTAACGGAAATTTAGACAGTTAACTAATCAGTTTCATTGTGGTGCGTTTTATAACGATGGAAATGGTTTAATTGAAATAGTACCTGTGTATTATTTGATGTAAAATACTGGCATAAAGGTGACATTACTCAGACACATCGTAGGGTCGATGACCCTACTGAGAATTTTTTACCACCGGTAATAAAATGACATTCACTGATAAAACTATTGATGTTAGTTTTATGACAGGCCTGGTAATTAAATATGATATTAAATATATTTTTGAAATTTGATATTTACTAATACTGGTTAGAAAATTCCAAAGTTTATAAGGGCATAAATCAAAGAGATCAATAGAAAATTAATTAACTTCCAAATTATAGGTGTATTTACAGACATTTGGTATCAATTTACAGCGCAAAATATTACTTACTGCGTAATTAAATAAGATAAGTAATATCAAAACCAAAATCTTTATTTCTAATATTTGCTTTCAAAGTGTAATCTATAGGGAATACCACGGTTGTAAAATAAGTAGCATAACAGTTCTTTATAAATTTTATTGAGGGGTGCCACTATATTCTATTATTAGCCCTTAATTATTTGACTGCCAATAAAAGTATGCCCAAACAATAGACCATTAATTTCATCGAATAGGTACTTTAAAAATCGTGCTCTCAAAAACTTTTCAAATTCCGACTTCATTTTATTTTTATACAACTAGATGACAAACAAGCTGACGGCCCACCTGATGGTAAGCGGTTACCGCCGCCTATAGACACCGGCAATAACAAGGGAAAATCACTTGAGATTGTAGGTGCATTGTCATCCTGGGGCCTAAGATGAAATGCCGTCTATGCCCAGTAATTACACTGGCTACCTTTCCCTTCAATCCGAAACACAGCGAACTGTTTCACGGTTGAATTAAGAAAGGCGGTGGTACCTACCCAGACGACCGTACATACGGGTCTACCACCATACTTTTCCAATTAATAAAAAATCGAATGGTTTAACAATTTAATGGAATTTTAAAAGTATAACAAGAAATGTCCAAGCATCCAAAACTATATGCGATTACGTTTCTGTATTTATTGGGAGCCTCACCTTCTCCATCGGTAGCTAGAGAGCCGCTGAAAAGCCGCTCATGGTCTGTCCTCCTCGCGTCTTCCGTGCTCTCGCCACGCTCTGAAACAAAGCATCATGGACCATTAGTATTATTTTTGACTTTATCACCAGCATATGACGTCCCACTGCTGGGCACAGGCCATCCCATTTCCTACATAGAAAAACACATGAGCATATATAGAAATATTATGATTTTTGACTCAAACAAAGATAACATGCATTAAATATAGCAGTATGTGCTATACTGCTATATTTAATGTTATTATAAATAGTAGTTGTAGCGAGGAAAATCTTTCTTCTTTCATTGTTCGTTTGTATGCATTTTTTTTTCTTTAGCCTTATGGGGAAACTCGGTCCACTTATGAAGTTATGATTCTTCAGGTCACAGTTCTGATATAACTTAACCATATTCAAAAACATATATCACACCACCATTCTATATTCTTCCCACTGCTGGGCAGAAGCCATTCCAAAAAAGCCACTCATGTGAAAACTTTGGACCGTCATACCACCACGCTAACAACTAGCAACATTATAAAAACCAAACATAAATCAAATGGTTATTTAAGGTTTGAACGTGGACCGAATTTGACACTATACCGAGTTTCCCAGCAAACGCTAATTTAGTTACAGTCACGAATAATAGCATGTACCCGTTTCGAGCTGTTCGTGACTCTTATTCTATATACAATAAGAGCGTGACCCTTATTCTACAGAGAAAACTGGAAACATGTTATTGCCGTGACTGTCTATCAGTATTTCTGAATTACCTTCTCGAGTCATATCATATTATCAACATAACATATCATGATATACATATATCAACCGTGTTAAAAAGATAGTTATTTGAATAAGTAATACTATTGAATTGCTCCAATTAGGGAATAGAAAATTATATTTCATCGTGGGTTTAGGCATATAAACAAAAAATTTTTCAGACAGTTCTTCTGCTAATATAAGCAAAAATGTATCTTAACTTTTAAGTAATAAGAGTGAATAGCGTTATCAGATTATCAAGCTCATACATCATACATTTTCCTAGAAACAGATAGATATCTTCAGGTGTAATATGGTATTTAAAATATGGGTACCTATATTAACTGTCTGGGTACCTATACAGTAAATAGTTCCACATCCTCAAAGACTTTAAGAACGTACATCGATAGAAACTAATTGCCATCAACTTTTTGAATACGTAATGAGTTCACATAATTCTATAACTACCGACAAATGACAGTAATATTTTGTGTCGATGTTGTCATTATATCCGTTACTTGTCTAGCTTATATAAATTAATTTACCTACTATTTAAATATTGTATTTCTCATTTTAAGTGAAATGTAATTTCTTTTGAGACATAAATTCTTAAACCTTATTAAGTAGGTAATATCACAAACGTTATGATCAGTTTATGCCTTTCTAGCTTTCGCCCGCGACTTCGACTGCGTTATCCTACGGGGACGCATTCCCGGAAGAAAAAGTAAGTAATGGGCTATTCCAGAATACAATCTATTTCTATTACATGAAGCTCCTGAAATAAATTAAAAATAAAACAAAAATTTAAAATCGCCTCCAAAAAACTGAAAAGGAAAAAAATAATTAAATGTTAGTAGCCGTGGTTAGTAGGTACTCATCCCCTAGGAACATATTTTTGGACTCGGCGCTTCACTATCTATTGTTTATGGATACAACATAGCACCAACTCCAATGATGAGTACCTACTAAAATTTATGTTTTTTGTCCTTTTCGGTTTCTTGGAGCCGGTTTTAATTTTTGTTTCATTTTTTTTTCACTACTTTTAGTGATAACTTTTTGTGGTAAAAGCTAGATGGGTGACCGTGAGCTTATATTGTTTCCTACTATCGTATCATTTCACTAAAAATTCATAGGAAAGCAAAAATCCGCAATTTCGCATACGTAGACGACTTAATATTTCAACAAAAGGTTCTGAGGTAACAAACATAAAAAAAACATACAGTCGAATTGATAACCCCTCTTTTTTTGAAGTTGGTTAAAAACAATAAAGAACTCACACTGTCCGACAAACCGACACCGTGAGCTCCGTATGCGTGAATCGGACCGCTCAAAATATAACACAAAGTGACGGTAGTTAACTTAAAACTTATCAAAGACAACTGACACCTTCAGTCTTCCCGTTACCACGACCGCTGTAAAACAATCGAAACATCGGGTGTATAATAATGTAACATCTAATTAAACGCGAGTTAAATCTGGTAAATTGGTTTTATTTCAAAACACAGTAAAACGAATATCGTCTATCAAGTCGACGAGTAGGTATCGTTTATCAAGTTCCTCCTTCCACCCATGGCGATGCCCGACAGAGTCCATAATCTGATCTGTATAATGTGCAAAACCTATGAACTATATTTTAGATGCAATAAATGATTAAGTATTGAAGTTCTTCCACTTTAAAATCAAAATGCCCGTTTCCAATGTACCTATATTGTCTATAAATTTAGTGAAATACAAAAAAAAAACCTTACCGAATAGGAACGCGATAGACAAGTCGGAAAGACGAGTACATAAAACACAAGACCCAGACTGTCATTAATAAGTTTAATCACTAATGCTATTGTAATAAAGGCTAATCTGTGTGCCAGCGTCGCCTAAGATTTCTTGTTCATAGTACTTCAAGTTTTTGTATGACATCATGCCTGTGGACACCTGCGTCCACGCATGCCTATATGTTAATAAGTAAGTTGATTTGTAATTTATTGGGAGAAGAGAAAAAATGTCGCGATAGCATATCCATGAATGGATCTCAGTCGAATTTACGCCTAATTCGTTTCATTCAACTGGATTCATATACATATTATGAAAATTGAATGATTGAAATTGTTTTTACTTTTTGTGTCATACTTGAGCAGTTAGCACTTTTTACTGATTTGTATCAATAATAGACCTATTCAAACACTCCTTATTTTCCACATGTTTATAGAAATACCGGTTTGCTTAGATTTGTTCATACGATAAGATATTAATAAGTATGTTTTTACTGCCCGCGTCGAATCCAATAGCCAATTTAATTATATTACTCGAAAATAAGTCAGTTTCAAACCGCCATGAAGTTACAAAACATTATTAATCTATTATACATATAAGTACCCACTAACAGTAATACCTACCTATTATTTATGAGCGCCGGTGGTCTATTAATGAGTGTAATGAAACGAAAAAGGTTATCGTACATTAGGTATATCATTCAGTAAAAATATAGCAACCCAGACATGACCTCCAAAATAAGATAAGCATTTAAAATAATTTTCCGAGAAATGTATAAAATGTAAATTCGATACCTGGTGAATGACAAAAAAGGTATAAAACATTTATTTATACATATTGATATCAGTATTAATTTGAACTATGTTAATATAATATAAATAAGAGGCGCTATACGTGTTGTCATTCTAATACATAATTTTACTGTGGTGTATATGTATAATATAATTAACATGCTGGAGATCAAAGCAAGGTCGATAAAAACAGAGACTGGAATCAAATGTTTTTATTGGCAGTAAAATGTCAGAAGTAAATCGTTTTTTTATAACGAAAAAGTACAAATAATATAAAAATCACTCAAATCACTATCCAAGGCAGTAAATATGATAACTTTGAACAAAAATGATGAAGTAAGTAAACAGTCTCCACATAATGTGAAATCAACACCATTAAATAACTTACTAAATATAGTAACAATTAATAATTATACGGATCTTAATTCAAGGACATAAGTCTTACTTGCTGAGCTAATAGAAATGTAAAATATTGCTGAGCTACGAATAGATTATAAATTAACGAAGAACCTTAGCCACAAATATATTCATAGCTTCGGTTACTTGACGACATGATTGTTGAGAAATTTTAGCTAATTAATAACGCGATTCTAAATACCAGATATTGTTATCTTTGAGAATAATCCACGTGTAGGATAAGTTTACATAAATCCAGCGTTCTGGGGAATAACAATATCTTGGTATAACAATAAGTAACTTTCAACAATATTATTGTAGTCCATTGTAGAAGGACGGTGAGATATTTCAATTATTTCGCTAAAATAATAATACATAGTCCAATCCAAATCGTGATTTTGAAAACAAAATAATTAAGTACCTATAACTAAAATAGTATTATGGTCCTGAAAGCTGCTTTCAGTTATTTCCTTGCTAAACTTTTTTTTTATACAACTAGATGACAAACAAGCTGACGGCCCAACTGATGGTCAGCGGTTACCGCCGCCTATAGACACCTGCAATAACAAGGAATTATCACTTGATATTGCAGGTGCGTTGTCATCCTGGGGGGCCTAAGATGAAATGCCGTCCATGCCCAGTAATTACACTGGCTACCTTTCCCTTCAATACGAAACACAGCGAACTGTTTCACGGCTGAAACAAGAAAGGCGGTGGTACCTACCCAGGCGACCCTACATACGGGCCTACCACCTAGTGGTTAACTGCTTAAAATACTAAACTTATTTTTAATCAACTTCAAAAACGAGGAGGCTTTCAATTCGGTTGGTATGTTTTTTTTTCTATGTATGTACTTACACCGATTAAGCCGAGATTTCTTATCCGATTTACGTGTTGCCATTTAGTTCCATAAATTTTTTTTCAAAATCAGTTGGGTAGTTTGGTTTTTAAACGGTTTCTAAATAACTGGAATGAGTACGTCGTCTACGGTCTACGTATGCGAAATTGCGGTTTGTAGTGAAACGATACGTACGATAGTCGGAAACAATATAAGCTGACGGTCCCCCATCTAGCTTTGAACTTAGAAAGTTATCACTAAAAATTGTGAATAATTTTTTTTAACAAAAATTAAAACCGACTTCAAAAAACTGAAAAGGATAAAATAATTAAAATTAAGTAGTGTTAAGTTGTTTTCATAAACCATAGAAAGAACACAACTCAAAGAGCACCGACTCCAAAAAATATGTTTCTAGGAAATGACTACCTACTTACATAAATTTAATTATTTCATCCTTTTCAGTTTTTTGAAGTCGGTTTTATTTTTTGTTTAAATTTTTAGTTTTATCATTTCTAACTGTCCTTTCGTCCATTCGTCAGTTTGTTGCTTTACACTTAACTGAGCTTAAAATTTTGCACAGATACGTAATCAATAACCAAGTTTTGTCAGAAATTGCAAAGGCTATTAGACCGCATAGAATATAACACAATAGCCAGAATACAAACTTAAATAATCTAAAAAGGCTAATATTTCAATAAGATAAAAGTAACGGGAATGACACTACGTCATCAGTGAGTGATTCTGAATAGTATTCTATTCATAAAATATAAGTTTTCTCTATAAGAAAAATCAAAGTTGGTTAAAATTTGTTAGTCGTAAATGTAAACGATGCTCCGAAGCCCTCAGATAACCCATGAGAGGTAACGCGAGGAGGACCGGAGGCACGGCGCGGTCACACGAGCCGCGCCGAATAGTTGGAAGCTCAATGACACCGCTATATCAGCCTTTATACGGACCGACACGAGAACGTTGCGATCTACAGACGATTTAAATCAACAACTAACAATGTTGTTTAAGTTTCTGTAGATTCATTAAAAAATGAAAAAGAAGGTTATTAATTATATGAAGTAGCTATCTTAAGAATAAATCGTGTCAAACAGAAGTATGATATTGCTACCTGATTGGCTGTTAGAAATTATAACGTTCGTCGACCGCTTACAGTTTTTACAATCATAAGTATAGCGTTCGAGAAACTCTGACAAATCTAGTAATATTGGTACTCCCTAGTAACAGTCTTATGATTACAACATAAGTTATATTTATTCAGTGAAACGCAAAGATAAGATCTCACGTTGTTATCTCTAAGATGCTAATCAAATAATGAAAGATTTGCGACCTATCGTACGTCTTACCGAATAATAACAACTTACAAAATTAACAACAGAGAAATTTTTATCAAAAACTCAAATAAAAGTTAATTAACTACACAAAGCTAAAAGAGTCATAATATTTATTGAAGCATTTGAGATACGTCTGCAGTTGTAAATGGCTCAACGAGCTGACATACTAACGTTGACGCCACGCGTTTATACAATACTGTGCTCAGAAACTTTACCGAAGTCACAAACAAAACGTAAATGTGCAATCGTGACTGAAATAACACAATAAACTGTCTTAGAGCTCAACAGATCACATTCTTGGAACGAACAAGGTTTCTACGAATAGGACTTGGGGACCTAAATAAAATAACCGCGAAAGTAAAACAGGATTGTTGACATTAAAGTGGTATTACTCACGAATATCGTCACAATAAAACTTGAGCGACTATAAATCAAGCTATGAATCCAAATGGAGAGTTAGATAATACTGGTCTGGCCTTTTAGGACAGTTGAAGCACTTTAAAACACTTTGATAAACTTGAAGACACTTAAACGAAATGAAACTCAACTCAAACGCATTAGAGGTTGAAGTCAAGTGAGATAATATTAGCGCCAAAAATAAAATAATATGCTTTATGTTACAAAGGCTACTTGGATGACATATTCACTACAAAAACGAATTATATCACGTTACCGTAAACGAGTTCATTTCATACGTGTGAAAAGTATTTGGTTTGAAGTTATGCGTATTAATATCGTTATTTGGTAGTAGAAAAGTCACTCGGATAAATATCGTCATAGTTGACACTTGATTTATCATTGGACTATCAGTTTATAGTGACAACTTGTTTTAATTCTTGACAATAGTTTCATATAAGGGAAGCTTAGAGTGGACACCTAACGAAAGCGGACAAAGGCAAACACTGGCCAGTTATATTTGTGTCAGCGAGCGGCGCCGGCGCCACGATAACGTGACGATAACATTAATGGAGACCGCAGTTATCGCCGCTCCGGCCGATACTCGAGAGAAGGGACCGAAACGATTAGCACCAGAAACGAAATGCGAACAGCACTTCCTAACAATCACGATTTAGGGTCTAAATTCGGTAATAACGTACACGTTTACCTGAATGTAGAACTTTGTTCTTTTAAATGGAATGAATGGTTTCGAAGAAGCACGTGAGAAAGAGCGTAATGGAGCCGATCGGAATGTCAATGTCAACCGTATCAGAAAAAAAAGACGACCGAAATTGTGTCCAGCCATTCACTAATGTATCGAAACAGGATGTTGGGACCGATTACGGGGTAGGGATCGCTTTAAAACAAACGTTAGTATTGAAGATACATACAATTATTTTGTAAAAAGAACCCCAGAATTCTTGAAGCCTTGATTATCAAATTGCACGATGAATGTTTGATTGACAAGCGAACATGAATTCAATTTTCCAAAAAGCAATTTGCTAGAGTACTATATACAAAACATTCATACCCGTCTAATCGGCAAATTAAGCAAATGTCTTAACAGGTGGGAAGGGTTGACCCCATAATATATGGCTGCTAATATATCACGCTAAATCGCAGACAGGCGCCGTGCAACCGTTACGATGGGGTGGTCTCGACAGAAGCCGCGAAAAACCCTGCGATGAGGGTTTGAGGGAATCCCGCAATAAAACAGAGCCTTCAGGAGCATTGATTGTGACGACGGGATTTCCTGTGACGTGTATGAAAGTTCAACATAATTTAAAGCAACGCGCGACACCTTTTAAAACCCATAATTGAGTTCTGATAGACAGTTTGTTAGGCAGCTTAAAGATTTTGAATTCAGAATGGTTTTAATGAACTCCGTAAACTTTTTGATATTCTATTCGGTATTGTATAAAGGCTTTGAATTTAAAATTCACAAAACAGAAAACAATTCCTTAAAGAGGTAAGACAACTCTAAATAGATGACTAATCTCTTGCCAATCAGTTGTCAAAGTCGGACTTGTCGAAAATAATAGAAGTATCGTATCCCTAATACCAAAATTTCACCGCGTGGGTCTTTATTAAAAACAAATATATCCTGGCGCAGCGTGGTGCTCGAAAAAAGTCGACTTGTTTGCTGTGCCGCAAGCATTAATAATGTAGTTTAAACTTTTAAAGATGGCGGCCGCGTCGGAATGCGCGCGCAAGGACCAGACTCGCTAGGGCTGCGCGAGAGTCGCCCTGCAACGATCGTTTGTCTTCCACTTGCTACTGATGATTTTGTTTTCTTTCCTATTTTGCGAGCTAACGATAAATTGTGCGGATGTCTTATTTTGTTTGCTGGTGAAATGTTTAATGGTCAATATGTTGTTTTGTGTAATTGTCCGTTAACGGTTACTATGGGGCGCTTGCTTGTTTGGCACCCTTTTTTAGGTAGTACCAACTTACTATAGAAGATACTATAATATGTGCGCGTCAAAGTTAAATGGTCAATCATAAGTCAATGCTTAAAAAATTAAAGCAATTTTATTTTGAAAAAGTTTGATACTAAATAAATTGAGTATATAGTGAGTGTATTAAATGCTTTTTACATTTCGGCTGTAAAACAGTTCACTGTGTTTCGGATTGAAGGGAAAGGTACTCAGTAGTAAGGTACTCATTGTTGCGCATGAAGCTGGAAGGCATTTTATCTTAGGACTCTGGATGACAAGGCATCTGCAATATCAAGTGATTTTTTCCTTGTCATTGCAGGTTGTCTTGAGCTTGCTTGTCATCTAGTTGTTTAAAAAAATCTAACTTTATTTTGGAAACTCACACCACCTCTAGAACAGACTCTCATTGGCTGGCAGGTGATCCTATAGCCATATCGTCTGGATTTTAGATCATTATAGTTAAGTGTTGTTGATGTTGTCATGGAAATTGTGACAACTGTGAAAGCAACTACAATCGTTATCCATTAGTAACTTTCATCTACCATCTTACCCCCTGTAATAATTATTAATTAATGACTGAACAGAAGTGAATCTATTTGTCGGCAGGTCACGGTGATTCGTGTCGCCGAAGAAGGCGCTGTAACGTCAACGTGTAATAATAATTATCGTATCTGCGCAGGCGCCGGTGCTTATCACACTTATCTGTGTGTCCTGCTCGGTCAGTGTAAACATAAGAATTGTACTTGAGTATATTGACAATGTTATTCGCAAGATATTTTCGCGTGTAATAATTAAGAAAGTTCTGTAGTTCCGGTTTTTTTAAATTTTTTAATGAAATATAACAAAACTTCTTAAGTGTTGTTAGTGTTTAATAAAATTGAACCGATTACAAAATCAAACATGCATGACATCTTCTAAGGTACTGATATTATCTTTCATTGTTTATAAGGAACTAATAAATTCTTATTGAATATACATTGTCAGAAGAAAACATGAATTATTCACATAATATATTTAAAACTATGTTGTCAATGTCATTTAATAATGATGGTAAATGAAGATAACGCTGAATGCAGGAAGAATATGTGATGCAGGGGGCATGTTAATTAATATACATGATAAATAAACTACCACTTTTATGTTTATGTCATCATGTAGGGTTTAAAATCGACTTGATCCCTGTTAATTTTTTTTAACTGAGTCTTAGCTATAGCAACTTACAGCCGTATGATGAAAATAAAGGTTTTAAACCACTTATATGAACGTATCGCCTAAGATTAATTATTTTAAAGTACGTTCATTGAGTACTTAAGAACAACATTATCGACATGTCTGATGTCACAACACTGGCCATCCCTAATTTCCAGGAAGCGGCGCGGGCGCCGGCCTGCGGTCGGATTCCTCGATCTCCCGCCTTTTCGAAAACGACCCGCCTCGATCCGATCTATGCTATGATCTATATTGAGTCACTATACTTAAGAGTCGGCGTTGAAATGCTTTCAGAGGGATTTTCAATAAATATTTTTAAATTACTGTATCTTTAAAAGGCGAAAAAATACGTTTCATTTAATTTCATATACCTACTTAGTTGACACACTAGTGCCCTTATTTCTCTTACTTTTTTGACGCTCAGGAGGTTAGGAGTGACAATCTGGTAGACACACCAGTTCGCATAATAGAACTAACTTAATACCTAATAGTAATTAAAAAATAGCAGGTCGATGTCAAAATTGAAATCCGAATTAGTGGCCCTAACTATTATAAAAAGTTATTTACCTTTAGGTTTGGTGTCTTCCATTGCGATCCGACTGTAGGGGGGAGGGGGGGTTTCTGTAACAAACAAAAATATTCATTTAGCAATAAAATATTTGGAAACATTTATTTTACAGTCAAGAGCTAAGCTTGACATTACTATTGCAAAATATCTCTAATTACAAACGTATAAGATGCCTTTGAGGTAATATTTGTTTTCAATCCATGTTTTACATAGCCAGAACTCGCCGAACATGTTTTGAAATTCCTCAAAACTAATCGGCGTCCGCGTTACCCGAAACAAAAGCAAAGCTTAAACAAACAAGATGAACAGGTAAAACAATCTCGAGGCAATTATGCCCCAGGAATCGAACCTCGATCGGCGGCTCAGGTAATAAGCTAACCTATATTTTGATGTCGTATAACGACAATTTTACGAGCCGTCTGAAAACGCCGACTGTCATTTGTATCAAATGTATAATTTAAAACCATCTTGGCTTTGGATTAAATTTGATTTCTAATTTCAGTGCGCTGCACGTAAATTTGGTGATTATTATCTAAGATTACGACTATTTACGACTAACTAAATTATGTAACGGACTCATATTTTTTTAAAAGAATTCTTATTATTCAGTCTAAGTATTAATGTCAGTAAAGTCTTCAAGAGTACTTTGAGCTTAAAATGTAACTTATGTGACAATATCTTAATTTCCAATTTTGTTTAAATGATTGCATTTTGTGAATGATTTCATGTCTATTTGATTAATGTAGCAAACTTTTTGTATTAATAACGTAAGATCGATATGTGGTTACATGAAGCTAAATGATATGATGTATTACCTATTGTTTTATTCAAAGAGATAAATAAAAAGGAAAACAATCCGAATCATACTACAATAAAAACCCAAATACATTTATAATAATCATTTAAATTTTTAACGGCGCCTATTCTGTTTACGATTGACTGGCACGCGGGATTGGTAATTTTGAATTTGGAATACCGACGATTGTATTTTCGAATTCTGAATGTGCAATTGTCATTTGCAATTCGGCGCCATCGGCGCCGGCGGGCGGCGGGTGGCGGGACGTGTCAAGTGCTGTTTTTTAGTATCGCACCGTTGACAATTCGAATACAAATTATTTGTCAATTACATTTTTGAATTCAATAAGACATTATGACGGGCATGCATCGTTCTCAGAAGCGGTTAACAGCATTTGCGCAAGAAATTTCAAAACAATCGATGCATGCACCTGCATATTAAGTGTCAATTTTAAATCCCACATTTGGTAGCCTATAAAGCTGTCTGTAGATATTTACGATGTTTTATTGCTATAAGCGTCTTATAAAGCACTTCATCATTATCAATAGAATGGGTTTTAATTTACTCGAATTAAACAACGAAGAAAGTAAAGTTCATCCAATGAAACAACCACAAAAAACTGCAGCAGTTTTGGTAGCTAACAATCTTACCATACAACTGAAAAAAAGATTGCGACTTGAAAGTAAATGACCCTAAACGCCTAACGTAGCATCTAGGAGATATAAATAATATCAGTTGTTGACTTTAATCTTTCGATGTGCGTCCATACGTGCCACAGTCTCCACTGATCCCAATTTCAACCTTAAAACAATGTCATAAAACATATATCGGCTCCCCATCACAAAATATATCTTCTTTTCTGCGACGACAAAGTCATCCATATAAACATATCTAGAATGGCGTGACTGAAATTTCTTCCGAGCATATTACGTCATATGAACCCCGGTGACACTGAGGAAACCAGACTCTGTTTTGATCGTTATAAAGTGTATTTTACAAACTGCTTTAATTAGAAATCATTAGTTGATTTGCTCAGAGCTTAAACTTGCAAGGAGCGCGAATTAAAATGTATCGAATGGTAAGAACACGAGGGTTTAAATTTCTACACGGGGATGTGCAATATCGTGTTTCAATTATTGAAGAGATCTGTCAATGGAGAATGAGTTCTGTATATATTTAGCTAGAGTTGGAATTGATGGGGCGTTTTGTGGAATGCCAATTGATGCGGTAGATAAGTACGTCGGTAGGCAAGTACGAGTCTAGAGGCCCGGCATGTGTAATTAATCTGAACATTCAATCTATAGCAATAAATACCGTACGTTGTCAGTCAGTTTGTCCTTCGGTGACTATGTAACTAGTGGACCGGTCAATCTGGCCAGCTCCCTTGGCTTATTAATCGCTCTATCGACGGAAACATTGCATATAAGTAGTCAGTTACGACATGCAATGAATCTAGAAAATGTTTAGTAACAAAAAGCTTCAGCTTACTGCATTAACGGCTCTTTAGCACTCGAGAAACATGTTTGAATCAAGAAACATACATCAAAATAAGAAATATAATACTTTCAACATTTTATATGAATTATCTAAACGTAAATATTAAATCCTCATAAATTTGAAGAAGCCTCGGAAATATATCAAACTTTCATCGGGGCATTAATAAAGCTATTGCAACAAAAATGTGTAGAATGCCGCGACACAGGAGCACGATAAACACCAACAGCGTACATTTCTTTAATCGTAAATAATCTTGGTGCTTAGGAAATTTATAGGCATTACGTTTGTTAATAGAAGTTTTGAAATCGGTAACGTTTCAGAGATTCTGTTATTAAATCCAATGTTTATAGAGGAACTGGAGTCTAGAGGTAAAAAGATTTACGAGACAGGCGCGCGCGCCTCTCGTGCGGATGCCGGCCAAATGTATGCCGAAGCACAGCGGCGCCCGCTCCAGCGCTCAGTTAAAACAAAGTGGTAAATATGCGCATGATTCATCGTCGTGTTTTGAAAATTATTGGCTGTGGAGCAGCTAGAAATTTATGGCGATTCCAATGTTAATAATGTAAGGTTTATTCAATCCCCAAAAGAAGCTAGAGAACAGTGCAATAATGAAGCAACAGTAACTGTTGTATTTCTAGTATACCGAGAGCAGAGGAAATAATAATTGAAAAACAAATAACATGTAATGTTCTCCACACTACTACATAATTAATAAAAGTCATTATCGATATGGTCTCGCAAATACGTCATAAAACCTGAATTAATGTTGTTGCGCTACGGAGTACGGATATTGTCTCAAGGACAGGTCGGGCTTGTTTTAAAATTGGGTATTAATAAGCAGACATCATTATTAAAAAGAAAAAAAATGTACAATTCTAAAGCTTTAAAAAAAGTGTACTAACGGAGATAACCTTAACGTTTCTTGTAGTCAACGTTTTTTTTATATTCTATTCAATTTTAACTACATTTCTAGTTTGCGGTTTTCTGAAGCAGTGGCAAGTAAAGATTTCAATAATAGTGGAAGCGTTACGCTGATCGACATGCCAATCAGATCACACACACCCCACCCGAAACGGTGTACAAACAAATAGATCCTAAAATTTAAAAAACGGTATACGCACGGAACGCCGTGCACGCGTGTGAATAGCCAGAAATAACCAGCCCGAATTATAACATGTCGAGTGGCGCCAGCCCCGGCGCCGGCTCGCCGCCTGCGCACCCACGCCGCGCAACTAACGCTCTGCGAACATTCGTCGAGCACACAACCCTTACTCTAACAACCTTATTACTGCTACCTTTAGTTACAACAACTTCATCAAACAGGAACTGAAGATGAACGACAGAAATTAGCAGGTCTCAACTATAGGATATGACGTATTTGTGAAGTATCCAAAAATCAGACATAATCGATTTTACATTCTGTTGTCGGTAGGCTTTTATGAGACGAAAGGTTAATATTTTTATTAACTACCACTGCCAAGGTGCCAACAAATATATTCGGTCCTAATTTCACATCTGTTTATAACGGTTAGTGTCATTATTTATTAAATATTCAATGTAATCCTTTCTATAGGATTTAGCTTTTGTATTAACGTTAGTTATTATTAGTTTTTCGCCCGTCTTAAATTATAATTCTTTCTTGCAAATTGCAGGCTATTCTTAATCAGATTTTATTCAGTACCTATTAATCTGATTAGCACAATGGCTGAGCTTATGAATGATTCCATAATATATATTTGCAGCCGTAATGCAATAAAAAATGAAAACGTTAAAAACTCTGTTGAATCATAAGTGTAAACCTCAATCCTCATTCTGGATGACTCAAACGTACAAAGTTTGCAGAAAAAACGGATTCTAAGGAAATTTAAATCTTCTACGAGAATAGAAAGTAGTTTGGTCTTCATTGACATATCGCATTCCAACACTTGGTGTCAGATTTTCTATGTACAGTAGGCACGTACAGACGACAGCACATCAAGTGTAACAATTGCACTACGAAAGCCGCCTCTAACACAAGCGGAGTAAGGGCGGTCTCAAGGTGGAACTGTTTCTCTTGACGTGCTGTCGACTGTGCGTACACAAAAAGCTTATGTAAGGTAACAACAAACTATAAAATTCATATTCTATTTCTTGGGCTTTTACCAGCCCGCTGGCGTCTCCTCGTCAATTGAAAACGTATTGCATGGGTACTTGACAACAATATGAATTAATTTTTATTTAATAAGAAATTTTATTTAGTAGGTATATAATATATATAGTATTCCCTGATAAGACACATAGGTATACAAACGGTACTCATAGAATGTTTAACGTCAGATATCCACCTTCGTGCTGCGCTCACGTATGGACCTTGCTTGTCAACGCGTGCTCTAGGCCGATCTACCGGAAGATTCGCTTGTGACGCACTCGCTTAGAACAAATCAAATGATGCAAATGCTAATTCAAGCTGTTGATTGATCCAGAATGCTGGCTGACACAAAGCACTGTTCGATGCTAAAGTAATAATTATGTAAAAATCCTGATGAATTCTAATTAAGCTACCTTATTAAATTGTAAAATTAGCTCTTAAATATTCATAGGAAACTCAAGTTTCCCTCGTTGCAGGGCTTCACGCGGTGAGAGCCCGTCTCAAAGCATAATTATACCCAATTATAGTCATTGAACCTCTTTGGGGCCGACATACATCTGCTTTGGTACTTTAAATTTATAATATCCAACTTTGAAGAATTAATTAACACTCATTAGTAAACTATCATTTTAGATTAAATGTCAATATATTAAAATAATATTCACAATTTAGCAGAGGCGCCTTTTGCTCGGGTGGATGGTGCACGAGATACGTGACCAACTAGTTTTTGAAGAAATAAAAATATATGTGTATTTTGTCAATAATGTAATATTAATTTTGATTAGTAACGGTCCGCTAAGCCCCTGCGAGGCCTCTCACATTATGATAACCTGACTAGACAGACCGACTAAATTCTTGTAACATTACGAAGACTTCTATCGTGTGACTCAAATTATTATCTGCTTTGGATATCTATCTTATTTAAAAACTAGAGTAACATTTTAATTACCTGTTACTCGCGATTATATTACAACGTCCTCTAAACGCATCGAATGTCGCTGACAAAAGATTTTTATAGTAATCCAAGAATCCAACAAGACAGAAAAACCAAAATGATGAAAGAGAATAATTATTCTCTTCATCATCGAGGACAAGACAGCAGCAAGAATAATTTGAATCGAACAGCGATTACAGGTAAGCTAGCTTGTTTGTCAAATAGATTCGCATAAACTTTTTCAACCCTCATCAAGGCTGTAAATTGTTTAATAAAGTAACGTGCCATGGAATCAGCGATAGCTGACACGTCAGCGCACTCATAACCGATAAAGTGGGCAATTTTTCCAGTTTCAATGGGTCTACTGCCAGGACTGAGCAACCGGTTCCGGCACAGGTGCCGCCGATCAATGGCTTGGTTCAGACAAACAAACATTTATCATGAAACGCTTCCTGGACCTTTACAAACTAATCTCAACTCGTGTAACAAGCCTAATCATTATAAAAAACACGAAGTAATGGTCTGTAAACAAATTCAAATGCAAACGTATTGTCCGGGGCACACAATACGGGCGCCATTCACAAATTCAACAAAGCAACCCAAAAACATGACCAGACTACAATAAAACGGGAAAAAAACCGATCACGAAAATCGAGTTGAAGTTACGCAGTGTGGCGGGCGTACCTGCGTCGGCGCAGATACCGCCGCGCCCCTCCGCCGCCTCCCGCCCCGCCGCGGCGCGACACGGCGCCGGCGCCAGCCAGCCGACAAGCAATTATGGCTAAATAAATATCGGCCATGCCGCCGCCTCCGACGCGCCGTTCGGTAACATCAACAGATGGATTCTTATACTGGTATATCTAGACGACATCATTAAATTTCGTATCCCACTCGTAATGGCCCGGTGAAATGGCGTGTGGGCACCGAAATTACTTGTAAATGGTAGTTGCTCGTCGTCGATAATGCTTAACCGCTTTTAGTTCGTCACGCGCTCGATTTTCGTCCGTTGCGTTGGTGAGTGGGGTTTGATTAAAGTTAATGAACTGAGGTTGGTACAATCTTTGGTCCTGAGCGTGCGGCGTCGCGTTGACGCCTGCACTCGATAAGATAAGGATCCCCTCCTCCCACCCGCTGTTGAAAAGTGCCGCTCTCATAAAAACATTCACAAATAGAGGCCGAACGGCGCGTCGTGATTTGCCCGATCTGCGAACGCCTAAGGCATGCTATGTTCAAAAGATTCCTGTACATACTACTCTTGTATTTGCAGCGCAAATTCTACAGAATCAAGTAGTCATAGATTACTCAGAATTCAATTTAAAATAACTTAGAACTCGCTTAGAAGCCGACCCGAAAAAAGTAGTTGTATTTTAGCAAAAGTAAAATAACTTTACCTATTTGGCTAAAATTATTTACTATGTTTGATTGATCGGTGCAAATAGACAGTTGCAATATGGTCTGACTAATAAATGCATACATGTTTATGATAATGTCAGTCAAACTACAGACAAATCAAATGCCGCCGAATGAGCGGCGTCAGCGCAGGCTATATTTAGTCTGTCGGCTGTGGGAACCGCCGCGAAAGTCGGCAAAAACACCGGCGACGCGGCACAGATGCGACGCGCCGCCAAAAAAACCACACAGGTGAGGTCTGGCCAGCGCCGTATGAGCTACTTCCTACCGCCAGGTGTGGCATGCGATTTCCTAAAGACATCTCCGTCAAAGCCGACAGCAATTAAGCGAGCGAGCCATCGACTAAACCAATTAACACGCTCGATCGTTTAATGTTCATTAACTTCAAATTATCAAAGAAGTGAAGACTAGTTGAGTTCTCGCCTACGAATGCAAAAAATACAAGTTGTAGCGCAGTGGGCGCGTGTAACTGATTTGGCCAATTTGACGACCATTTATGGACACTCAATTTAAAGCGAAAGTGAAGAGTTAAAGACAAGCAACATACTACTACATAGCCTCTATTTAACTCATGCATATTCTGATATTACTAGTAACATTATCGTAAATGCTAGAACCTCGTCAGCAATCTATGTTTAACACGTCCAAGATTTTATTATAATAGGAATTTTAAATTAAACTGGCCCCGTAGATCGTGATGATATTGATTTAGATCTGGATGCTAAGAACTCTGACATGGTGTTGGATGTTTAATTAATGAAACGTATTTCTCGCACATCTTTACCAATCAACATCTGATTATCAACCACTTTTCATCCCATGTCGTGTTCTTTTGATTATCTAGCTTGTTTCTTTCCTAGAAACTATCTTTATGTATCAAGACCAGATGATGAATATTCAGTATGATAATCCAGCATTCAATTTACGTCATTGTGTCTTTTTGGTAAATAAATTAGATTTATTGAATGCTACTTTTTGGTGCAGTCTACTCAAAATGAAATTAACCAAATTATGCACACTCGTCCAACCACAAAGATATATAAAAACATCTTCATGATGACTCAAATCGTGTCGGACACAGGAATTCCTTACTACTCATAATTTCACTGTCGCCACACCTACCGGAGAAAGAGGGCATATTTTGATATAAGAGACGGAACGCAGAGATTTGAGCAATGCTTCCAAGGTTTCCAGGAAGTATTTCAAAAATATTAAAGATGTCAGACGAATACGAGGAGAAACTGTTCTTAGGATAAAACTATATCTAAAAAGATGTCTTCGTCACCGTGAAAGCATTGTATTACGAAAACCTTAGGAAGAGATTGGTTCCATTAATATTCATATTTTTTTGCCTTTCTTTTTAATTAATATGCTAAAAGGCATTGTCAACACACCTACGTACTCGCTCCCAAGTAACATACTACGGGTGTGGGCGGAAGTTTGTAGGCGATTTGAACTGCGCGTGAGGCGGTGTCATGGTCACTCATTACTTAGTTTTGGAAACATCGACATAAAAAGTATTATAAATTCCTCTTCTTATTACATCTACGTTTCCCGTCTCATCCTATCGTCCAAAAGTTGGTAATTTAGTTGAGATGTTTCTGGGCTAATTATTTCGAAAACACCTTCTATCTAACAATCTAATTTCTGTTCTTTTATAATATGTCTCGTTGCTTTACAATTTTGTCTATCAATTCTTATTTTTAAACCAGATAAATATATAGTATTCTACCATCGATCATCATCTGCTGCACTGCGTAAAGAATAGTAGACTTTTTAAATACAAGGAAAAAAGAACGCACGTATTTTACCCAACAAAGGCTGCCGGCGTGGTAGCGCTATTGCCTAGCGAATTAAAAAGTTAACGGGCTGTGTGCGCGCGCGGCGCGGCTCGCCGGCGCCAGCGCCGTGACCTTGTCTCGTTATCGCGGACGAGTGACCCTCGCGGTAGATTAGGTGATAGCCACGTTACTTTTCCTGCGCCCCAACGTCATTTTAAATCACACAAAACATCACTTCCCATAGCAAAAACCTGAACTTACAATCATGCTAAACTTTTGAGATATGATTATGAGAAACGTTAATAAAAGTTTGACCTTTCAAATTTCAATAAAATAAAACTAGGAAACAACAAGACTGATGTCAGCTCTAAAAATAGATTGACGAACGGAAATGTTTACACTTACGTACCATCTACTGCGGGAATAGAAAACACTGGTTTTCAAAAGAGTCGACGTACGTTGTGACATGTGAAATATGAAGACCATGATGAAGGGGCTAAGGTGACAGCTAGCTCTGATGACGTCAGAGCCATCGTAACGACAGATACAGAAACAAACAGTAGCGATAAATACACTGATAACGATTGGCACTGATAACTGGATACAAACCGCACGAAGTTGGCAACGGGCGAGTGAAAATAACACCGGTGAAAACAAGAAAGTGCACAAATAAGATCGTCAGAGGCACGGAGACAGACGAGCGCATCCAGGGGTTAGGTTAGATCACACATCGACAGGTTAGGTTAGATCACACATCGAGAGGTTAGGTTAGGTCAGCGGGTAGGCGATAAGGAATGGTCACATGTCAAATATCAAGAACATTCCCGGTTGAGAATCACGAACAACAACATCGATACACTGCAGCGGAACACTACACACAAAATTGGTTTCAATGAAGCGCACATTCTATTTTCAAAATACACTCCAATAGTCGGCCGCTCAGATTCGACATCGCTGTTTACTTGCACTTGTTGCGCGGGTCATTGGCCGGCGCGTCACGTACCGGGCTTACAGAGGCGGCTCCAGTGGTAAGGGTTGCAACACTGCAGCTCGGTGCAGTACGGCGAGCGGCGGAGCTCGGTCAGCTCTCGCAGCTCGGGGAACCTGTAGGCTCGGGTGACAGCCAGCCGCAGCAGCGCGGCTTGCTGGCTGGCCGGCGCGCACTCGCGGCCGTCGGCGCCGGCGTCCAGCGCGCGCGCCAGCCGCCGCAGCTGCTCGTCCGCCAGCGCCGGCGCCCCGGCCGCCGCCAGCCGCCGCCGCAGCGCGCGTCTCCGGAACATCACATGCCGCGTCACGAGCGGCGCGGCCGCCCGCGCCACGCGACACTACAGCACTGTGCGCACGTCATCCTTCGCCGCGTGCGGGCACTCCACTGACTGACAGTCACCGAGCCGCCCGCCGCGGACGACCGCTGCACTGACGCGGTGACGCGGCCTGGTGCACGCCACCTGCTGCGACCGATTACCCCAACTACGATTACCCCATACGAACTAATCAAATTAAAAATCACTAATATGGTAACGAAACAAAACTCACGGATTAATTTCTACTTGACTTCTGAACATGATAAATTTAGTAACGGTTATTGGGAATAAGCAAAACTTGATATTGGTTGTGAATTCATCTTACATGTGGACAATATAATAGTTGTCCAAATTAATTGTGTGCTTAAAACACTATCTGCAAGTTTATGTACTGGAAATTTAAATTGTTATGATATGAATTCTTTGACTTTATTGATTGATTTGATTCATTTCAAAAAATATACTTATTTAACATTTAACATAGTAAACATCATATCATATCATCAGATAATTGTAATGTTCCTTCTTAAAATATATCACGCTTATTTGCAGAAACTTCCAGCCAGCTTAAAGTCTTCAATGATCCGAGCAAATTAAAATACAAATTGAATTGTATATGACCAAACTCTTGGCAGGATTCCCCTAAAGCGGGCAGGTCGTATGTCGCTGGACACCCCAGGCGGGGCAGCGCGGGGCGCGGGGCCGGCTGGCGCCACGGCCGGCGTCAGGTGCGCGCGCGTGTGTGCGTGCGGCGCCACCCGCCGCCCGCCGGCCATGCACGCGCCGTAGACGCGACCGGCCGACGCTTGTTTACTGCATAGAGGAGCCGGCACTCTCGGAGGATGAGACGTGTAACTTGAGAACTGGCCCAAGAATTTTTCATAGACAAAGCCATTTTTCAAAATTTTGGTGTCTACTTTTTCTTTTATTAGCTTTAGGCTAGCTACCACCATCTTACCTACAACAAAAATGTCTGCCACCATAACAATAATATTAGCAGCATTGTTGTGTTCTGGCAGTTGGAAGTATTACGATGGTCAGTTCTTGTGTTTGAGGGATTCGTGTGTAGCTTCCATCTGCGCCTTCGCATTGATTACTAGGAGGTGAGATGAGGGCCAAGAGAAACCCCGCAAGGAATAAAAAAAGTTATAAGTACGTTAAAAAGCACCAGTAGCCATTAATGCATTATATCAGTAAAATTATCCTTTTCATTCATTTCAGAATCGCTTGATTGATGATTAATTATTATTACGCAATTCTACTTCAACTTATTGGCTGTTCCGTTTTTGTTATATTAGTTAAGTGACTTAATCAAACCGTATTTTTTATGACTAAATAATCTTTAATGAAGATCATCATCATCATCACCAGCCTATATACGTCCCACTGCTGGGTACAGGGCTTCTTACGTGGGAGAAACATATAGGAGCTTGGGTCATAACACCACCACGCTGGCCCAATGCGGGTTGATGGGTCAAAGCAGTTGCAACAACAACAAGCACGGAGGAGCTCGAGATTATAAATTTGATTGACCCATCCGGGGACCGACCATGGAAAGTTGCTTTGTTTTCGTAATCGAAACCAGAACGCTCAAACCACACGCAACAGAGCTCCTCGAATGAAGTTATTTATTGGTAATTCTACAAGTAGTGCTGCTTTAGGAGAAATCTCTAGGAATCCATTAAAATCTTTCATTAATATTAAAATCCATGTGTTGTGTTGTATTACTTTGATCCCGAACTTTAAATTCAAGGGTTCAAAAATTGAAAATTACTCCAACTAGACCTTTTCATGCATGATATTGTTTGCAATTTGCTAAATCTTAACTATATTAAACGTATTAAGTCAGTAAGTTTCAAAAACTTCTAACTTAATACGTATAGGTATTAGTAAGCAATTACAAAAATTATGAAAACCGGTTATCACACCTGTAAAGAATGTTGACTTCAACAGAACCCTCATGTTATACCCGGTCTTCTCATGTTGAAAAACTAGAAAAATCATTGGTCCTGTTGCTGATCGTATTGTCAGACGTACTAACAAAATCACGTCATTGCTGAAATCCAATGAAAATTAAGCTAGCCTGAGCTCAATGTGGAAAAACTGCTTTTACCCGTCAAGCATCAGATTGTTGACACAGTTGATTTTTAAACTGTCATAACTCTTCGATGGGATAACGCCGATTGAGGGATTAACAGCAGAAACAAAGTTAAATGTCACAGCGATAACGTAGGATCAGCGGAAGTATACTACTGTATAACTAGTGAAGGAAGGCAGGAACTGAAAGGAATTTCGTACCCAAAACATCTCAACAAAACATTGATGCCTCAATCAGCTGACTTAATAAGAATTGGCTATTTTGGTAAGTACATACTTACATAAATCATTAGATTGTAATGTGCCTCTTCTATGAATGCTAAAGTTTAACATTTATGTGGCAGTCTTTCTGAGTCTAACAATAGACGTTTTACCATTAATACCACTCACATGCATCTAATTTTGATAAACATTTTGTGAGTATCGAGACTAATCGAATATACTAGGGTTGTCGTTAAAGATAGGTAATTGGTAATTGAGGTAGGTAATTGAATTATGATTATTTTACATTTATTAATCGAAAGTTGTTTCAGATTATCATTATTGTAATCATTGAGTGCCTGCTGTAAATTATACCTTATCAAATTATCGCGGTATCACATTAAAATACGCATCTTATTACGTGACACGAATCACGTCATTAAACTTTCATTACTGCAAGACTTAAGTGCATTTTGATGGAATTTTGCTATTTTTATAATTGTGTCCAAGTAGAAAATGGTCTTGCTAATTTTATTTAATTATTATTATCTATAAGTTTGTCTACAATTGTACGTTAGCGTAATACTTGTGAGTATTGAAATAAATACGTGGTGTCAATAGGGTTGTCCACCTTACTATTATAATATAGTATCCTACTATGTTGGTCTATAACACCACGATGCTGGCCCAATGCGGGTTGGTGGGTTCAAGCGGTTACAGTAACAACCGGGACCAATGGCCTAACGTGCCTTCCGAAGCACGGAGGAGCACAGCACGGATATGACGGGCTCGATTACATATTTCTAAAAAGATAAGTAATCAAAAATTCTACATTTTTGCTAATGGATTTCGGAAATAGCCTTGATTGTAAGCCTCTTAAGTTTTTACGAGCAAAAGTCTCTAAAATATAATAAAATATAATACATATAATAATATAATATTTATACACTCACACCTATTATCTAGCCCATAGTAAACATCATTAAGAGCTTATGGATTCTTGATAACAGAGAAATAATGATAATAATATGTATGTACAAACATTAGAAATATACTAAATAAATATATAAAAACCCATGAGGTGTAAACAAATGCTGGTACTCATCATACAAAAATTTGCTCCTACCGGGATTAGAACCCGGGACCTCTTGACCAAGTAGGCTGTATAGCAAGGGGTACAAACCATTCGGCCAGCTAGTCGTCAAAATACTATATTTAATAATAATAAAAAATTGGCAACCCTATTCTGAATGACGTTGAGTTTTTTTGGTCAAATGGCAAATTCTCCAAGCATGTATATTGGTAAGTGTAACATTGATATTTGACTGTAAAATGAAAAAAAAAATACAGTTTGTAAATCTGAAAACAAAACTAAAAAAATGTTCAAGCCATTCATTCCAGTCTAGGCCCAACGTAATCTTTGGCTATCCGTCGTTCGGAATGCGTGATCTGAGGCACATGAAGTTGATAAATAAAGCCGCTCCCGCTACATAATACGTCCGAATCTTTGCATTGCAGAAGGGACAGACCACTTACACCCGCCTCACATACGGGAGCAATAATGGAAGGCCGTGGGTACAATGGAAAAATTTCACTGTTTCATAAAGTATAAAGTGTCCTCGGAGATTGTACTAGATTTTGTTAGGCTAAAATGTGGGTAGTTGCAAATTAAAATTAACATTTTGAGCACAAGTAGCACTGTTTTTTTTAAAACAGCAAGGGTCCGCCTAAAGGTACAAGGTTGCCGTAACATATAGGTGTGATACATTAGGCTACATATACATATAGCAACCGCTAACACATGAATAGTACCGTACTTTATCTATTTGTCCATCCAAATCAAGAGGAAGCATAAGAGTCTTGAGTCGAGGAGCTCAGTGGCGTATTGGTTTGAGCCTTGAGGTTTGAGCGCTCCGGTTTAGATACGAAAAAAAAGCAACTTTCGCCATGGTCTGTCCTGGGATGGGTCAATCAAAGTTTGTTATCTCGAGCTCCTCCGTGCTTCGGAAGGCACCGTTAAGACTCTTTACTCCACCAACCCTAATTGGGCCAGCGTGGTGGTGTTATGGCCCAAACTCCTCATGTGTTTCTCCCATGTAGGAAGGTCTATGCCCAGCTGGGACGTATATAGGCTGGTGATGATAAGAGTCTTGTCCTTGTTACCTGCTCCCAACACGAATCCGGGATGAGCTCTGGCGACCTTACTCACCATAGAGGTGATCCACTATTTAAATAGTAATTAGATTTTCACGACCTGTGGCTGGGATCGAACCCGCGACCTTTCACAATCAGGGTGACTGCTCCAACCATCTGAGCTAGCAAGGACTTGGGATAACAGTGTTAAAGTCTTCTAGTCTATCTGTATTTGCGTTACATGCTAACGTGTACCCTACAATGTCCAAATATTCTATTTCTACATCCGAACGATTTGTATTGCTTTTAAATATTCCTAATTTTTATTGAACATTATTGTAAGTGTATGAAAAATATTTTTCTATTATACGAATAGATTTTATTTGCAAATAAAATAAAATTGACAATTTTAAGTTACCACCGGCCTTGTTAATCAATCTAACGCCATCTCATTGAGACTATGAGATATTCTTTGAGACTATTCTTTTCAGCCCAAACACACTACTTGCGTAGTTGCTCTCCTGTTAGTCTCTAAATAATTGAGCATCTTATCTATTTGAGGGTAGCTCTCAAGAGCATGTCTTGGAAATACCACTGAAGTAAACCAAATTTCAAATCAATCGGATCTGTGAAAGTTAGTAATACCCTTTTGTTAAGTAGGAAATGTGCTAAAATCAATTATAGCTAAGAAGCATATCTAATCGATCTCATCAGCTTCCAAACAAAATAAACTAATCATAATAGGTCTATTCGTTCAGGAGCTGCCGGACGATGCCACAGACAGACACACAGATACGCAGACAGACACGTCAAACTTTTTATGTCTGGGGTCAAAAACAAACATCAAAGACTATTATCTAATCTGTGATAAAAATGACAAATATGTAGCGAACATTGCATTTGCATTGCAGAGTCCTGCGATACGCGTAAAGTTTATAATAAATTAAACCATAAATTGTTTAATAACCACTAAATAGGCAATTTCAATTGTATTCTTTTAATTCAGTTTCCAATACCTACTGATGTTGGTTTTTGTTATGAAAAAGTCAGTATTTGTTAAATTTCAGGATGAAATGAGTCTCAAATATAACTACATAGTAATTCGATATGTAACTCTCTACTGACTGTAATGAACGTAAAATTATTAAATAAACACACAAAATAATGGAGAAAAAAAATATACGTATGACGTTTGGTGAATTTATCGAAAGAATTAAAATTAATAATATTGAAAAGAGGTTTCAACAATTAATTGAAAAAAGCTAATGAAGGATGCCTTGCGAAATTGTATTTTAATAAGGATTTAATACTATATTTCCTGTTATTCATTACAGAATAATCAACAAAGCATTTTGCTGGAAAAAAAAAACATGATTGAAACCAATTATTCGGTAGAAAAAAAAACAGAAATGATCCTTCTCATTACCTTTATTTGCCCTATCTAAATGATTCCCGCATTTTTTTAAAAAAATCAGCTACTTTTATAATACTAATACAGCTACTTTTACATGAGAAAAATATAAAGGTCTACAAAAAAATATTAGCGTGGTCATCAAAAATAATAATTGGTCTACAAATTGTTAAATTGTCGGTATTTTGATGACCAATTATAATTTTTGATCATCAATTATTATTTTAAGGTTGGTCAGGCTAGGTTTGTATTTCCTTTTCGTCTTTTATTCGCACACTCACATCCTCGCGGGCAACAGGTGGCTTGGAGCCCTGCCTTTACTCCTGTGACCCTATACCGGTGATCTTATCTTATCTTACTGTGGTGCCATGACTAAGGGATCTTTTCTGCCTCCCCTGCGTTTACTCTTCCTGTGTCCAGAATATAGATGCCATTAGCCTTACTATATCTTTAGGTAGAAAGAGGCTGTAAACTTCTGGCTATGCATATACCACTCCTAGAAGGGTCATTCTGGTTGTAGCCAGGGCATCACAAAGACACAACTGTACAAGTGATAATAATACTTTGGACAATTTCAGTTTGAAACCTTAATTCAAAAGCCAATACGTTCTTAGCTGGTTTTCGAGATAAAACCTTTAATTTGTTAAGCCGCGTAAGACCCCAGGAAACTTACGACAGTTAAAAATCAATAGTGTCTGGAATGATAATACCAACGGAAATTTAATTATTAAATCTCTAGTCTCAAAAAAATGAACTGGGGCGGAATCAGACCGCGAGACCTTTCCCAATTCGGGTGACGTTCTCATTCTAGTCCTTCTGTTATTGCGTCTGTCTGCACCCCTGTCTACTCAACTAGAGGTCTCCGGTTTGAATCCGGTTTGAAATCCCAAACAACAATGACTAATAATATAATAGTTGTCTGTTTTTTGATTTAATATATTTCTGAGGTACAATACACACATTCATATCTATATTTCTCCGTTATCGATAAAACAATCTCTTAATGATGCTTAATTGGTTTAAGGTAGGTTTAACAATATTACATTTTTAATAGTATTATACGTAGACTTATGTTCATTTGCTATCTTAATAATACACTGCACGACAAATGACTCAACACCACCTGATGTGAAGCGGTAAGAAAACTCCATATGCGAAGACAGCTAGTGCAGCTTGAAACACACTGTTCTAGCCGCCTCCATCTTGCCGACCCATAAGGTGCCTTTTCACGCCTCTTTTGAAGGAAACCAAAGAATTTCAAGTTTTGGAGGTACGACAAAGAAACGGGTTACTAAACTTATTTGTCCGTGATGTTGTGTTTTTGATTAAACCAATTTAATTCAAAGTGTAACTGACTAAAAAGGAGAAAAAGCATTCATGAAATTAAATTATTTACTTATCATGTAGATACGTACAATTTATGCTTGCCTGCCTTTATCGCGTAGTATTGATAACGCTGAGTACATTATGCGATATCAACAGCACTATTTTAAGTTGACCGATTAACAATAAAAAATTAACAAATGCACATCAAATCAAGGCCCAACAAATGAATTAGACAATGTTCATAAAGTGAAAATAGAACTGTAAAATATACGATTTTAAAACGCTAACAAAGTAAAATCGTTTAACCTACCCACCACGTACGATATGTTATTTTCCTACATCCACGCGAACGAAGTCGGGTACAGTTTTTTTTTAAATATATTGAATAATACAAATTTTATATTATAACAAAAACATGTCACTTGGCGGAAGCCAGAACGGCTTATTAGCCAAGTGATGAGTTCTATTTTTCTATGTACTTAATTCTATGTATACAAGTGAGATATTTTCTCGCTTTCCATATTTAACATGTATTTTTTAATTTGTTGTATTGATTTTACATTTTGTATATAATTAAACTGTAACTCTCCGGGCAAACTGTTAATTATTTTAGGTAATGTATACTTATAATTTCTCATTCCATAAAAGTTATTGTATCTAGGTAGTTCAATAGATCGGCATCTTTACGGTTTACATTTCTTTTACACAAATTTAAGTTACATAAGTTGTGGTATTCTTCCTTGAGTATAGCAAGTTTTATTTTGTTGTATATTGGTAGTACTTGACAAAACTTAAACAGCGTACTATAATCGTCAGAATACATTTTTTTAATATTTTTAGGAACAATTGCCTTCAAAATTCTTATTTGTAATTTATAAATATTATCCAAATGGGTTACAAAAGTCCTTTCATAGCTTCATATTCCATAATCAATTATAGAATCGGCCATCGCCATGTACAATAGTCATAAGGTCTGATAAGGTAATTTAAATTTTAAAATATATATTTTGCTTAAAATAAGCCCTTAATTTACTGCAAATATATACTAAATTGAGGGCAAATATTTAAAACAAATATTTACTAAGTACTATTAGTTAGTTACTAATAACTAAATAATTGGTAACTAAAAAGTCCTGTCCTTAGATAGAACAGCAAATTATGTTCCCATCATGCATCAGCATGTGTTCCCTCCTCCCTATAACAAGGGTTCCTTCAAAAGAGGCGTGAGAAAGCACCTTTTAGGCCGGCAAGGTGGGGGCGGCTAGAGCAGTGCCTAACCTGCACTAGCTGTCTTCGCATATGGACTCTTCTTACCGCTTCTGATTAGGTGGTGTTCAAAAAATTTATAGTAAAATTGACAGAGAAATATTTATAGTAAAATGTATATTAATGTTAGAAATATACTAAATAAGGACAATACAGTATACCTTTCAAAGTAACATATTTAAGTAAACTCACTGACATATAAAGTGTTATTTGAATATTATGGTTTTAGTTCCTTAAGTGGATAAGATGATCAACTTATCCACTAAATAAATTTATTGCTCGAAATAATTAAGTGGTGAGAGATGACAATCATCTCATCACTATGTGACATACTGTTACAGAGGTTAAATAAAAAAAAGTTGAAGTCTCAATCTGAGAACAATGAGATTACGATGTAGACACAACCTTAATCGAGTCCTTATACTCCTAAAAAATTCACTTAGACTTTTTCTGCCAATACAAGAAACAATGTGTGTTGAGGAATAAAGACTGCTGCATCCCTTGGCCATAACATAAAAAAAATGGTGGATTTTTACATAGAAGAGTGACAAGTTGTCAAGCGTCTACGGCGTAGACACGGGATAGCTACGCCGTAGCTGTAATAAAAAGTGCGTGCAAACTTTTTTTGTTCTAAATGTCCTTGCATATTCATTTGTGAAATATGTTTTTATCCCATCATTCAAAAAGCGTTGATTGGTTGGCACATGTAAGTGCGAGCAAAAGAGGTCTTTTCTGTATGAGACTGTAGTACCTAATAAGGTTTGAATTTGGAACATAACCGAGTTCTTTAGGATTTAAAACAAAAAATAGTTATGAGTTTTGAATTTGAAACACAGGGCGGTCGGCGTGCGCTGCGCTACTATTTAAGTTTCTATTTACATTACATGGTTCTAATAACTTGTTATTTTACTTAATATTTTTTAAAATATTCTATAAGATGTGTTTAAAAGCGCCTCTTAGTTCTTTTTTCATAGATGGGATGAAATACAGATAGTATCACACAGCCGCGAAATTATTTTATTCCTGGTGACGTATATTGAATCTTTTACTTCACCCTGGATTCAAAAAAACTTGAATTTCAGTTTCAAGCTCTTATAAAATATATCAACTCAACGAATCATTTAAAAACTAACCATTTTAATTTTTAGAAAATAGAAACTTTATACCCGATTTTGAACCGGTTTCTTTTGTTTGAAGGCTGACGTGATCGAGAATGGCTTTTACTATAATTTATGAAGTGCAGACGTTTGATGACTATCAGCTAATTCCTACTTGACAAAAGGGCCTTACAACTTTCAAAGATCCGATTGATTTGAAATTTGGTTTAATTACTATTATTTCTGTGGTATTCCCAGCACACCTTGAGCTGATCCTGTACTATTAAACAGTCTGCAGGATGCTCAATTCTTCAATGGTGTTGGATGAATGAATAATGAGGCCGGAATCTACTAAAAAAAATCAATTTTATACTAAGTGTATATGTACTGAAATGGTAGTATGTACCTAAATAAATTGGACATAGGCGTACTTATAAAATAATTCATCCACTAAACTTTATTTTTAGATTCAACCTCTCCAAAAAGATATCAACGCAATTAGTCATATAAAAACTAACCATTTTAATTTCTTTCTAATAAACTTTTTATTGATGTTATGATGTCCTTAAAAACATGCATTTTTTACACTGCACTTTGAAATAAAGTAAATTTAATTCATTGAAGCAAATGGTGAAATAAATTAATTTCTTTTTTCAGTATTTCACTTGTTATCAAATAAAACCAACCAAAATTACATAATCTTAGTAGGTAGCAATGAACTTGATACTGTCAATAGAAGTTCTATCAATTTCGCCTAGGTGGCGCTGAACACATAAAACATCACGTTCGATTCAAGTTCCGTAACATGTTTACATGGATGGCTTCGTTTTCAGATGTAATATGATTTATTGTTTACATATTTTGTGATATTCTAAAAAATGATTTTCTTTGTCTTTCGTTAGAGACATAAATTCTTTAAGTACTCATCTGAGTACTTAAAGTACTTAAAAAAAAATATCTACTAATTATCTATAATTTTTGGTGCATATTAAATGAATATATCAAAAGTTTGTCTATCTGTCTATGTGTCACTTCTTCACGCTTAAGCCGCAAAACCAGACACACGTCAGACAGTAATTATTTCATTATTATTGTATGAAATTTGAAATAATAATAAAAAATCTTTGTTAACTGAAACTGATTTTAAAGTAATTATACCGAATATTTTAATTACGTACTACTACTTTATATTACTTGTGTAGTGTTCTTGAGGTGAGTAGGGTTTTCAGAGCTCAGAAAGGAAACGTTATGTTGGGAACAGAGAAGTTAGACTTCTATGTTGTCATTTTAAGGATTTTTATCAATTTTTAAATGATATTACGAGCTGGTTGTTATGTAAGATTTTTTACACAACTTTTAAATCTTATAAAGTATCAAGATAAACTGATTTGAGAGTAAGTACGAGTATTTTGTCAATAAAGAAATAATTTATTTTAATGACTTTATTGACTAGCGGTATTATTTTTATATAAAAAATGTTGATGAAACAAGGATATTATGTTTCCAACGTTTAGACAACATACTTAACTTGGTAGTTTAAAAAAAGTGAATAGGTAAATAGATCGGTAGTCAATAGATATTGAAATAATTAAGGGAAAAATAATTAACAAAGAATATGCATAGTAAAAATTAGGGGAAGGATTTTTATTTTAAGAAATACAAATGAATAAAAAAAATTTTTTATAATGAAAATTGATAAGTAGGCAAGTACAAATGTATATTACATCAAGAATTAAAATTAAATATATACTACATAATAAGAAAACTATAAACTGAGTCATACGTTTGTTTCTTACTTACTGGTGTTCTAATTATAAGTACAGTAATAACTATTTGTTAAATAATAAAATATACTTTGCTGCTAAATATAAAATGTAGTTTTCCATGAACTTATGAGGCACTATTTTTTTTAAAAAAATTTAAATGAGTTATTTACAAGCGCGTGTCATAATGATTTATTTAAGGCAATGTCTTAAGTAATATATATGTCATAAGTAGGTACAGAAATAAATAAAAAACGAAAATATTATCACAACATAATTTTATTTTAAATTAAACAACTTACAATAATAAAGTAATAAAAGCACTATATTTACCTGATTATCTGTTTCTCACATCCCAAAACATAATCCTAACCACTAAAACCTGTATTTTTTTTCACTTTTTTATCATTTATTTCGAAGCTCTGATTATTGTCAATATTATACCGTGTTAAAGAGTTACATTGACTATTAAAAAGTTTTAATATTTCTCTGTCGTCGCGTGTTCGCGTAAGTATAGCGTCCCGGCGCTGTCATGGCCGCCGCGGGTTGTAAGGGAATGGCGCGAAATGCCGGGAAACGTGGTATTTATGCGCGCGCCTTCAGAACTCCTGAATGAAAGTGTGAATGGAGTATCAAAACTAGGGGAAGGTTTGTATTGCAATTTGATGTTCAGTCAATTTAAAGGGCCTGAGCAGCGAAGAAACAAGAAAATTTCTGTCTGATTCTGTCCAGTTTCTTTGTGCCTACTTTGTTTTAAGAGGAAAGTTAACTTTTATTTCAATTAAAGCACAGTGAAGTAATTGACTAAAAAAGTATTTGATTACAAATCCATGTTTAGTGTGTAATTAAAATAAATTATCTAAAAAAGCATAATGAAAAACATATATCATACATTTTTTTTTGGTTTGCTAGTTTTGCTACAGGAAGGTTAAAAATATAATTATATCTATACGTTTATGTTTTACATTAAGCTGTTATAGCTTTTAATTGGAAGAATATTTTTATCCATCTATTGCTATCCAACAAACATTTTTGACATTGCGAAGTCGCCAAATATCTTAGAGTTAGCTTGGTGTGGACTGTGGACCAGCTTAACTGATTCCAAATATATGTGATAATAGGAAATTAATAGGAAAACTGATTTAAAAACTAACACAGTTCTACGTGCTATCATATGTAGTAACTTCTTAGAAATTTTTAATCTGGGACGCTATTAAAAGCTGGAATGAAAGTTTTATAATACTTTAAGTTAATTTTTTTGACAGTATTTTATCTATTTTGTTTTTCAAAAAAAAAATATATCTGAACGAGAGTAAAATGTAAACATTTCCAAGACAAACTTCAAACAAACTTTTTAATTTTAACTTTTAAAAGAAGAATCCCAGTCAATATCAATCAGATATTTAGTGTTCATTATCAAAATTAGCTCGTTGTTTTTGTAACACGAGTATTTGTAGCGAACAATGGGAGGTCGCCGTAGGATTGGCAGCGGCGGTGACCGGGCGGCGTCGGCGGCGTCGGCGTCGGCGGCGGCGGCGGCGGCGGCGGCGGCGCCCGCCGGCGCGCCGCGGCGTCCTCTCGACGCCGAACACGTAACCGGTGCGATCAGAAACTTGATACGATGCCATGTTTTCTGTTTTCTATATTTTTATTCAATTTTGGCGTCTTAGGAGGAAAATCGATATTATTTTTGCTTAAAAGCTAAATCATGTAGTTACTTTTGAAAAAAAATTTGAAGTAGCTAACATATCTTTAGTTAAAGTCAAATATGTATTTTAAAAGTAAGGTGACAGCGGGAAACTCCGTCTATGGGCACGGCCGTATAGGCAGCTAAAATGTAACTTTAAATCAATCAAATAAATTGTTTTCAAATTGCATTTAAGCTGCCTACCAAAATATTCCCCTTACATATATTCATATATTTGATAATAAACAGTTATTTGAACGTCAATTGTAAGCCATCCGTTCTTAAATTTACTAGGAGTCTGGTTTTGAGAAGAACAAGCGAGAATTTCATTAAAGTTTGTCTCTAATATCAGTCTTATTAATAATATAGCTTCATAAAGTTATTAAAAATATTATATTATTTAAATTTTGGGATTTCTAATGAAATCATATGATTATTCAGGTACTTCCTAAGATAAAGGTCGACAAATTTTGTAATGTCAAGATATTTGAAATTTACCCTGTTCTATCCATATTAAAAGGAGATGTACTGTATTAACAATAGATGATTAGTCCTGAGTCCTAGAGAACTCAGAAAGTACTCCAAGTTTACTTATTTACGTCGTAGTTACACTCTACTATTGTAGAGCTATATCCCTCTTTGCAAGAGCGACAGGTAGGAGCATTTTCTTAGCTTATTTTAAGTGGATAAATTAAGCCTTCTAATCTTTACAATTCAGGCAAAGTTTCTACTTCTACCCTAGTCATAATCTACGATATACTCGTCCACCTCGCAAAATGGAATTTGACTAAAGTCTCCAAATAACTTTTGAAAGGCATGTGTCAAGTATGCCGTTGAAAAAGTAGTGCTATATAGCTGCGATCTTCAGTAAGGTCGAAATGCTATCATTACATTATAATAATATATTATACACTACGTAAATAATTTAAAGAGAGGTGTCTTAAAAATATTTATGTAGTGTAATAAGAAAGGCATTGTAATTTATGTAGCGCAAACATTTTTCTAGATATCTAAATACAAATATCTTTATTGTTTGAATGAATGAATGAATAAATACAGTACACTTATGTCCTTTTTCGCTAACCATTCCCTATGCTTAGGTAACTCTTAGCGAAGTTTGTCTCTTTCTATCTCTTTAAGATAGACTGAGATAAAAATCGCTAAGAGACTCCTAACGCTAAGCAAATGTTAGTGAAAACGAGAATTAATCATAAATATTTTAAAATTACAAATTCGGCAAAATTGTTTCATGAGTACATGGTGTTAAAGGCTTCCATCGTCGTATATTTTTACTAATAATAAATTTAGTAAATATGCCACGTTGTAATGTTTTGATGAGTTTAAACGCCTAACTAGCAAAGAAAGCAGTAAAGAAATTAGCAGGTTATACCTAGTGCTCCGGTGGCGCAGTGGTAATCGCGTCTGGCCAGACATCAGGAGACGCGGCTTCGATTGCCGCCTTGAGTTTAATTTGTAATCGCTACAAGAAAATATATTTTCTAACGCGGACGGAATTTTCTTTGTATTTTCGATGGGCTACCTTTCTCCCTGCGTATCTCTAGTCTCTAGTAGATAGTGTTCTCTGCCAAAATCCGAACGCCACCCCAGATTGCATCCGCCACGCCGGTGCCGCACGCATGAAAAATTATCATCCCATCACTACCAGCCGCTCGGACTAGTAAACAAGCGATTCGGACCGAGCTTATTAGGCGTCTTAATGTCGCATCGGATGCCTCGTTATTCTTTGGTATTAGAAAAAAAGACAACCTATAACATAACTTGGTATGAATACAGATGTCGTACATTAGTAGCAGTTGCCAGGGATACTTATTTAATTTGCTGTCTCCATCTAAACATCACGCACCAACCTTTGTTCCCGTTGAGTTACATTACACCATTTTGTGACAAATGAGAAATTTAGCACGTGTTCCTTCTAAAGCGCAAAAGCGGCGTAATGTACAGACGACTGCACACCAAATATAACAGTTACACTACGAAAGCCGTCTCGATTACGAACGCAGTAAGGTCTCAAGGTCCAACTGTTACGGTTGATGCGCTGTCGACTGTACCTTAAGTGCCCGGAAGTTGGAAATGGCCAGAACTTACTGTATGTTTAAGCTGCACTAACTGCCGTCGTGTCTTCCTTCTTCCAAACACTTTTTTTCAGGCAACCTATTATGGTAATATAAATATTACGAAATAGGAGAACGCACTCCTTCGCGATATTTATTTCACCTATGGTTGCCTTTGGTTGTTTTTAACTCCCGACGAAAAAAGAGTGGTCTTAGAAGTTTGACAGGTCTATCTGGGTATCTGTCTGTGGCATTGTAGCTCCTAAACGAATTGCACAATTTTGATTCGGTTTTTTTTAAAAAGCTGACGTGATCAGGATGGTTCTTAGCTATAATTTATGAAAATCAGTTCAGGCGTTTGATGACTATCAGCTTATTTTCTACTTGACAAAAGAGTTTTTCTAACTGTCACGGACCCGATTGATTCGAATTTTGGTTTACTGTTACTTTGGTGGTATTTCCAAGATATGCTAACCTTGACCTGGTTTAGTATCATCAAATAGTCTGCTGGATGCTTAATTCTTCAGAAACTTACAGCGGATGTAGCGTATTGGGGCTCATAAGAATAGTCTCAATGAGATAGTGTTAGATAGATGATTGCCGAGTCCGGGGGTGACTTAATATTTTTAATTTTATATTTTTAGCAACGAAGACGCCCAATTGTATCGATAATGGGGAATATGCATAAATTTTCTTAGGTTTAAATTAATCCTAAACAGTTGCAATTTACAAAACTTGACTTACAATGAATACCTGATTTACAACGACATAAAGTTGTGTGTAAGACCAGGAGATCCGATATAAACTTTAACATCACACACACACCCGCCATACATATTTCATATAAAAAGTTATTTCAGAAAGAGACAGAATACTGCAATTTCTAATTCTAATATCTCGGGATTTTTTTTCCAAATTCAAATTTGTTTCTTATGAATGTACAAAACCAGGATATTTTTTCACATACATATTCCCTATTGTATTTTATCTAGTATCCATATCACGAGCTATTGAAGATGTTTACTTTGGGCTAGATATAGGTGTGAGTGTATGAATATTATTATTATTTATTTACATTCGAAACAACTTTTTATAACATCTGTCAACCAATATACTTAAAGCCCATTACAGAATTATTATTTTTTTACTTAAAAAATCCATAGAAATGTCCCTAATGTCTAAGTAAAATATTCATGGGTCTTATTTCTACGATTGATTTTTTAAAATTATTATTATTACTTTTTATACAACTAGATGACCAACAAGCTGACGGCCCACCTGTTGGTAAGTGGTTACCGTCGCCTATAGACACGTGCAATAACAAGGAAAAATCACTGGATTTTTTTTTTATATACAACTATATGACAAACAAGCTGACGGCCCACCTGGTGGTAAGCGGGTACCGCCGCCTATAGACACCTGCAATAACAAGGAAAAGCACTTGATATTGCAGGTGCGTTGTCATCCTGAGGCCTAAGATGAAAGGCCGTCCATGCCCAGGAAACACTGCCTAGCTTTCCCTTCAATCCCTAACACAGCGAACTGTGTCACGCACGGCTGAAATAAGAAAGGCGGTGGTAACTACCCAGACAACTCTACATACGGGCCTACCACCTAGTGTCTATTTATACTAGAAAATAAGGCGGGGATCGAACCCGCGACCTTTCACAATCCGGGTGACTGCTCTAACCATCTGAGCTTCCGAGGAGTTGGGATCACCCTGTGAATTTCCACTATTGTAATCCGTCGATGTCAAAATGTTATGTTTTAATTGAATTTATTAATTGGCTATTAGGTATTTTATAATATACATTGTTAGCTCTAGTTGAGGTCGTTAAGATAAACAGAAGACAAATCCGGGTGTAATTAGGTAAGGTAGCCAGTGCAATTACTGGGCATGGACGGTGATATTCCCTTGTTATTGCAGGTGTCTATAGGCGGCGGTAACCGTTTACCATCAGGTGGGCCGTCAGCTTGTTTGTCATCTAGTAGTATAAAAAAGGTGTTTACGTACCACTTGCTCCAAAAAGTGACATTCTATGCCACAAAAAGCGAACATAACAATAGTCATTTTTAATCTGTTAAAAACAGGGAAAGAAAATTGTACTGAATTTCATTCATCCTCTAGGGGGAGAATGTGATTTAAATTTGGAATACTTACCGAAATTTATACTGAACTACATCTGTGTTTACACCATTGAGTTTGTATATAAAGCATTGTACATCTTTTTGAAAAAGTAATACGCATTTATTGTGCGAAATAAAATTACGAAAAGCGACGAGGCCGTATGAGCTTGATATCTTTGCTTTTCCGACAAAAAAATATTAGTCTAGTCTAGTTTTTGTTTTCTTCAAATACATAAACGTTAAGTTTATTTTAATTTATTTTTATGACTAAGTTAATAAATGCTTATCTCATATTATTATTGTGTTAATTTTTTCGCAAATGGTATGTACGAAAAGTAGAGTATTTTCCTCGGTGATAAAGCTGTCTTAGTCTTGGGTGAACTAAAATCCCTCGCTACACTCAGGACTCGTCTTAAATCCCTCGCTTCGCTCGTGATTTCAGTTTTCAAAACCCTCGCTACGCTCGGGAGTAAACCTCGAGTCCTTCGTTACGCTCGCGATTTAAATCGTCACTCGCACAGAAGACACTGCTTTATCCCCTTGGTTAATAATCTACTAAGTATTATGTTGACGACCGGCTGGCCGAGTGGTCTGCTATACAGGCTACTTGTTTGGAAGGTCCCGGGTTCGAATCCCGGTAGGAGCAAATGTTTGTATGATGAGTACAAGCATTTGTTCATGAGTCATGGATGTTTATGTGTTTATTTAGTATATTTCTAACATTTCTATACATATTATTATTAACATTTCCCCGTTACCTAGTATTCATAACACAAGCTTAATTATGCTTACTTTGGGCTAAATAATAGGTGTGAGTGTATGAATACTAAGAATAATAATTATTATTATTAATGTGTAGTACAGTCGACAGCACATACAGCGTAACAGTTTGACCTTGAGACCTTACTGCGTTCGTAATAGAGACGGCTTTCGTAGTGCAACTGTCACACTTGAAGTGGTGTCGTGTGTACAAACAATACCTCCCGTAAGATCGGCGTCGTCGCGTCGCCGGCAGCTGCCAACACTACTGAGTTTCGTCCTCTTGATTGGTGTGATAAAAACATTGGCACAAATCTAACGCACTGTTCGAATCAGTTATTTAGATAATAGGTGTGAGTGTATAAATATTATTATTATTATTATTACAGGAATTGAATAATTTTGATCGTATAAAAAACTGAATTAAACAAATCAAAACAAAAAATACCACAACACAAATATAAAACGAGCTCATAGGGAAGGTGTAGTTCGCTAACAAAGAAGCGTTCATCAGTTTACCAATAAAAATACTCTTAATGTAATTTAAAAGAGTTTAATAACAATAACATTCATATACCTAGTCTTGCCATAAATACTGAAACAAAGAAATAAAAATTTCTTTTGCAAATAACATTTATTACTTTTACAGTGTGTTAGTTTAATACATTAATATAAAACAATTTAAAATATACAAAGTTTACTCCGAGTGGTCTCCATTGGCTGCAGTACCGTCCTTTAAACGTTGGGGCCAGTTATCAATAGAAGCACGCACTCTTTCCATGGGAATTATGGGAAAATTCTTCACTGCCAATCGTACGGATTATTTTAGGGTCTCCACATTATCATGGCGTTTAGAGCAAGCCGTACTCTCTAAAACTGACCATAAATCATAATCCAGCGGATTAAGATCGGGACTACACGACAGCCAGTCTTCAGCTCTGATGAAGTCCGAAACGTTCGTTTCCAACCAAGACTGCGTAGACCGAGCTATATGACCCGGCGCCGAGTCTTGCTGGAAGGACCATTCTTGGTTGTTGAACATGGTGACTACCTTCTCAAGAATGGTATGTTGATGATACACTTGTGCCGAAGTTTTGATACCTTTTTCGCAAAAGTATGGCTCAGTCACTCCTTCATAGCTAATACCCCACCAAACCATCACTGAAGTCGGATAGTGCCCACGTTGCACTCTGTCGACTAATTGGGAAGCTTCCTTAGCGCTTTGATCATAAATACGGTCTTTTTGTTTGTTAAAATGTTGCTTAGTTGTAAAAAATTTTTCATCCGTCAACAAAATTTTTCAGTGACCTCCCTTTACGTACCGCTTCAGTAGTTGTTTCGATTTTACCACCCTATTCTTTTTTAAGTTATCAGTTAAGAAATGACCAGTACGTCTCTTATAAGCTGCAAGTCCTAAGTCTTCTTTTAAAATACGCAATATGGTTCTAGGTGCTATCTTCATCTCCCGAGATAAAATCTTTTGCTTTCGGGCAGGATTTCTTCGAATTCTTTCCCTTACTGCTTTGACCACCTTTTTCGTACAAACACTACGTGGACGACTTTTTCTGTCACAAACAGAGGAGGTCTCATTGTACCTATTAATAGCCCGGTACACAAACATTTTACTAATACTTACCAAGCGTATGGAGAGTTTTAAAAATTGCATTTGGCTCCATACCTACTTTGTGTAATGCAATCACAGCGATCTCTTTATCAGCCCACTCCATTTTAATATCGCAAAATAATGTACAATGTATTGGCGCCAAAATGAGAAAACTCAATGAACAATCATATAAAAATGACAGATTCCAAATTTAAATGTAATATATTTTTAATTTTTAATTGTAACAGTATTTATGGCCAGACTAAGTACATATATGTAAGTCTATTCTACCCAGCAACCAAGCATCGCCATGAGATTCCATGATAAAACCAAGTTCTCGGAAATCATTTGTAAGTCAGCATCTAATCATGCAACTCGGAATCATTTATAAAACATGGAAATTAGCGATTGATTTACGAGGGCCGCGGCTCTCCTGTGGGAGCGGGAAACTAACCAAAGTAGACATGGTTGTAACGTGTTACGACTCGATATTTCTTTCTGTTTGTTTATTTATTTAACAACTTTTACAAAAGAATACAAATCTGCAGTAAGATTAAAAAAGAAGTCTATAAAATTATTGAAAAATGCCTAAATAAAAACTGGTGTATAATTATAATAATATTATTAACTAGCTGTGCCCGCGACTTCGTACGCGTGGAATATTGACTTTTTCCATACAAACTTTCTTCCCCTATTTCAACCTCTTACAGTCCTTTTTCGCATTACAAACTACAAAGTAGTCTATGTGCTTTCTCGGACCCAAGACTATCTCTGTACCAAATTCCATTAAAATCGGTTCAGTAGTTTAGGCGTGATTGCGTAACACAGACAGACAGAGTTACTTTCGCATAATAATATTATTTATATATTATATAATTATATATAGTAAGGAAAGGATAAGGGTAATGGTATTTTACACTTAAGTCGTTTAAGTAGGTACTTATATAAAACACCTCTAATTCAAAGTATTCAAATTCAAATAATGTAATATAAAGGTTGGTGCCTTCAATATGACAATACATTAAAACATAGGCTAATAATATGCATAGAAATGGTTTCCGACTTTCAGAAACATCCTATTCTTTTGATAAATTCAGGACATTTCTATGAAATACTTAATACAGCCAATATTATATAATTTCATATACAAATGTCATGAAATTATCGAATGAATACGAAATTTTTGAAAGTGGCAAACCATTTCTATAGACTGATATAACCCATGTTTAAATTTATTATCGCATTGACGGCACCACTCCGTATAAAAATTTGAACTCTTTGAATTCCATATTGCAATGAGGCGGAATACCCATAAAATAATTTTGCATATTTGATGAAAGACTTTATAAATATAAAGATAATCAACCAGTTGATACGTAACAATTGCCCCGTGTATCGCTCACATGAGTTAGCTAAACTGCCGTGCGTTTGCGCAGGATCTGACTCGCTAATGAGAAGACGCGTCCATCCGTCACGTCCGCTGCTACTTCGCACATCTTAAATCATTTTACGCATCAACTAGGAAAATACATCATTGAATGCTGATCTTAAATTGATTGCCAAGCTTGGGTACAGATACGGCCGACCGATGTTTTTAAAACATTAGCAAAAAACATTTGAATGTTTTTATGCGTTTCAACGCCTACTGTAGTGTAACAATTACAAATACAGAAAGAAAACGATGGAAAAAAATATGCTCCAGGCGGGAATCGAACCGGCGTTTACTGATTTCCGGCCAGAAGCGATTACCACGATGCCACCGGAGCACTAGATACTCTCAACTAGATGACAAACAAGCTGACGGCCCACCTGATGGTAAATAGTTTAATGTAGGTATACACTTTATTTAAAGTTTATTTTCTTTTTTTAGAGCGTTTGGATTAAACTTAATTTACTTTATTTTGTTAGTTATTTTTCTTCTTTTTTTGGTACTATAATGAAACTCAGTATAACCTTTTACACTTTTAATGGAACTGATTGGTACAGTAGCGTGGTCAGCGAAGAACTGTCGCTCCGAGCTGTTAGCAGACTTAACAATACTTTTTACACCTGCTATCGCGCCATTTTGCGCTTCACATTATTCGTTAGTCAGTTAAATAACTTATTGTGTTCTTATCATTTAATACAAAGACTATAATAAAATAAGTTATCAGTAATTACAAAATGCACATTGTTACAAATATTGACAGTAATTAATATTCATGAAACATTACAATTGATAAATTAACATTGAAAAGATCAGAAACGGAATTTTAGTTCAAAGACAATTACAACAGGCAAAGGAAAACAGCATAATTCCATAGATAAAAATAAGGTCACAACACTCGGCCATCCGACTCCGTGCTTACTCCGGAGCACGGACTGGCTCACAACACTAACATTGATTATTAGAATTAAACTCAACTTAAATTGATATTTGAATTGAATAACAAAAGTAAATTAATTATGCCTATTTACTACCATACAAGATCACACAAACAATAAATGATAAAACTGAGGTACTTATGTAACATTACTAATCACTGTTGCGCAAGTTATTTTGTTTTAAAAATAACGCACTTAATTTCTAGCTTACATGACTAAACAACAAATTACACAAAAAAAAAACTATGACAATCAAGGAGAGTGAGAATGTACTAGAATTAGTTGAAATAATTGTTTTAATACTGACATATTTCAGTTATTCTACATCAGAATTAATATCACTATCCGATTTCGAGGATTCAGAACCAGAAGATCTGCTAATCTCCAATGCCTGAACGCTAATCCAAGGGCGCATCCTATCGGCTGCTATAACGCTCTGGTATTTATGGTTGTTTAACCCTGGCACATGAGAAATCTCATAACGATCGTTTCCTAAAGATTTTATTACTTTATACGGACCAATAAACTTAGGTAAGAGCTTCTTACTCTTTCCGTCGTTTTTAAAATTAGTTTTGGTTATCTTTACTAAATCACCAACAGAATACGTGATAGCTGGTGATCTCTTGGAGTCGTAAGATTCTTTTTGTCGTTTCTGACTAAGTCTAATATTTTCGGAGGCTTTTTGTCTAATTTTTTTTAGTTCTGTTATCGGTTCAGAAACTTCTGGAGTTCCTGATAAATCCTGACTAAGTTCACTACTTACATTAACGATTTTATCCATCGATGATTGGGTAATAGATTTATCAGTAGCGCCTGTGCTATTGCTATTTGGCAATGAGTCACTTAATAGACTTTCATCACCAAATACATTAGAGCTATATGGTATTGCCAGACTACTATTTTCTGTGTGCAACATATTATCTATAGGACCATTTAACCTAATACCAAACAATAAGTCTGACGCACTTTTCTTTGTCGTAGCATTTATAGTATTATTAATGCCCCATTGCACTTTACCCAGCTGCCTGTCCCAGTCGCGTTCATCGCTACTAAAGTTTTGAGTAGATAGTGCAGTGAGAATAGTTTGGTTAAACCGTTCTGCCTGCCCGTTTGCTCTGGGACAAGCAACTGCGTTGAGTACATGCTTAATACCTTTACTAACACAAAATTGTTTGAATTCAGCTGAAGTAAACGCTGTACCTCGATCTGAGATAATCCTGTGTGGTATTCCGAAATCGTTGAACAAACTGTCTAGTGTTTTAATCACGTTTTTCGTCTTAGTGTCTTTGACTGGCCTAGCGAAAACATATTTTGTAAAGCCATCCACGATGGTTAAGATGTAGTTGTGGCCAGTCTTACTCCTGACAAATGGCCCCAAGTGGTCCAAATGCAGTGTGTGGAATGGTTGCTCCACTTTTTCTATGGGATGCAAGAATCCGGAACGAGTCCGAGCCGCGTTATCTTTATTATATGCGCAATCTATACACGCCGATACATATTTTTTGACAAACCGTCTTAATTTTGGAAACCAATAACGGCTTTGGATTCGCTCCATTGTCTTTGCAAGCCCAAAGTGACCTACATCATCGTGGTTGGCCCTACAAATTTGCCACCTGGCATCTTTGGGGACTACTAAACGTAGTTCCTCGCCAACTTTCCTGTGCAAAGAGTGATTTTTGATGGTATAATTATTTTTAACGTCTGAAACTTCGTGATCGAGATTTGGCTTTAAAATTTTAATTATTCGTTCGATTTCAGGGTCTGCTAACTGTAATGTTAAAATCCAATTATCAGTGTTTATTTTCAAAACGTTAGCAAGATGAGTTGCTTCTAAACTTTTTGGCGGATTGCGACTTAAGGCATCTACATGACCCATACGACACCCTGGACGGTACTCAATATTAAAGTTATATTCACTGATCAGTAACCACCAACGTGCGATCCGGGGAATCAAATCCCTTTTGGTCAACGTCGTTCGGAGTGCGTTACAATCCGTGTAAACGGAAAACTTTAGCCCTAGAAGGTATGGTCTAAACTTTTTCAATGAACAGACCACAGCCAGGGTCTCTAACTCGTAAGAGTGGAGGTGTCGTTCCTCTGGCGTGGTCTGCCTACTAAAATAAGCAACAGGCTTCAGTACCCTGGGACTAACCTGCCATTGCATGAGAATACCGCCTAAACCCAATGAGCTGGCATCAGTGTGTACTTCAGTGTCTAAATCAGGATCATACAGTGCCAACAACGGGCGTTTGATGAGACATTTCTTCAAAGTTTCAAAAGAATTTGCTTCACCACTCGCCCACTGCCACTGTATGTCCTTTTTAAGCAATGCAGTTAAGGGTCTGGCAATTTCCCCAAAACCTTTTACAAATCTGCGGAAATAGCTTGCCAAACCCAAAAACTGACGTATCTCGTGAATATTACGTGGTATAGGAAAGTCTCTTACTGCCGAAATTTTTCTTTCACTAGGTTGAATGCCCTCTGAAGAAATTTCATATCCTAAGTATTCAATTTTAGTATCAAAGAAACTACATTTCGATAACTTTAGGGTTAATCCAGCATCTTGAATTATTTTCAATACATCTTCAAGCCTTTTAAAGCCCTCTTCAATTGTAGCGGATGGAATAAGGAGGTCGTCCATATAAGCTAATGCTGTTGTAAATCTCCGCGTACCTAATAATCTATTCAATGTTTTTTGGAATACCGCTGGTGCGTTTGCCAGTCCAAACGGCATACGCTTAAACTCGTAATGTCCGTCTGGCGTGACAAACGCAGTAATGTGACGACTCCCTTCTCCCATCGGTATTTGGTAATAACCGGAAGCTAGGTCTAACGTTATAAAAAACTTATTGCCACTTAAATTAGATAGTTGGTCGTCAATTAATGGTAAGGGATACTTGTCTTTCACGGTCTTATTGTTCAGGGCTCGGTAGTCCACACAAAGTCGAGACTCGCCATTCTTTTTTCTGACAAGTAATATGGGACTAGCATAGTTAGAATTTGACTCCTGCACAATACCATTTTCTAACAACTCATCTACCATATCTCTGACCTTTTGACGTTCGGGGTAAGATAAACGATAGGGTCTATACACAACGGGAGTTTTATCATGCAAATCTATGTCCATTACTGCACCATTAGCGCAACCCAACTCTTTGAGGTTCATGGCAAAGCAGTTTCTATACTTCTGCAGAAGCAGATAAAGTTTTTCGCGAACATCACCATTAATAGACGCGCCAGTTTTGATTTGTAATTTGTCGAGTGGTTCAAACTCTTCCTTATTCTGGTCCGAATGAATAATCAAAATTTTAGCTTCCGCTACAGGACTGACCCTAGCTATTAACATATGTTCCTTAAAACTAAGTGGAGTATTAGTCAAAGACGTAATAAATACCGACACCCTACTATTATCTACCCGGTAACAACCCTGATTTAAATGGTACTCCCGATTAGGACTCAATCGAGAGCCTCCATTCGAGTAAACATCACCAGTATACATTTCTTTAGTGTAGGCTTCTACTAACCCTCCTCTTTTAATAGTTACATCTTTGGCAACGTACAAGCTAAACGTTCGTTTATCTTCCTTATCCGCAACAACAGAAGGGGTATAGTAGAAGTAAAGTCTTTCATTATCTTTTATTACAGTCACAGAAGTCATTTCGGTAAGGTTTTGTCCTATTAGCAAAGAAGTCTGTAAGTATGTATCATCAACTGTCAGTTTCTATTTCGTCAACCCTAATTTGAATAGTGGACTTAAATTTTGGTATAACTGCGGAATTGCCGAAGCCTCTTATTATAGGTAAGTGCCCATCAGAATGTTTGTATAAACAAAGCCTCTCTGCCTCCGAATGTTTTATTAGACTGCAGTCACTACCAAAGTCTATATAAGCTATTAATATTGTTCCATTAACCCAAACATGCTTAGTAAATTTATTACTAGTGATGTCATTAAAGCAAGCGGAAGAAGGGGTGTTTTGATTTGAAAACCCTAGGTTAGTATTAGGACTTTCTAGGGTAGTAACTCTAAGAACATTTTTACTAATGGCCTGGTTGCTTTGGCTTTCGACTGCACGTTTCTGTACTGGTAACATAACACAGGTATCAGAATTATGCCCTATTCTACGACATTTAATACATCTTACTAACGGTTTGCTATAGTTTGGATAAGTATGACCAGACTCATTGCAATTGTAGCAAACGAGATTGGTTCCCTTATTTACATTAATATTTTTATTTGAAAAGTTGCTACGATAGTCGCGCTTCTTAAATGAGTTTGGGGTCATGCCCCCCCTAAATAGATCTTTGATTTGTGCAGATTGTTGAGATGCCAAAAAGTTCAACAGATCCTCTGGTTCATCACAGTTAAGGGCTTGAGCTCCATTCCTAATTGAACTATCACAAATTCCGTAAATAATACAGTCAACCGCTTTGCGACCGACAATCTCGCACCTAGTTAACAAGGACAATTTATCGTAAAAATATTCTCTGAGTGTTTCGCACGTGCGAGATTTTCGGTTTAACATTTCGTCTAGCAATTTACCATAATTAACGTCATTTGGAAAGGCCCTATTTATCTTACGCTGCCATTCGTCCCAGGAGTAATTGAGAGATGGAAGTGATTCATACCATCGCTTTGCTAATCCGCATAATTTCTGAAGTGCATAGTGTATAGTTTGTTTCTCGTCCCAGCCATAAATTAAGGTACACTCATTAACTTTTCTCAACCATTGCTTAGCATCCTGAGTCTTATTATCGGGGTCAAACTCTGGGACAACATTAGTAACAGAAGTATTCTTACTTGGACCGCTTTGTAGAGCAGCTACGATTTTTTTCAAGTCATGGGCTGTTAATCCTTTTTCTTTTCTGCTCTTCTTCCGCATAGTGGGTGCTTCTTCAGCCTCACTAGAAGTAGACCGTCGCCTACGACTTGAGCGCTTCGGTGTGTGACTCTGATCTTCGTCACCTGAAATACATTTTTTTTACGAGTTTAATGTTCTTTCCTTGCAGTTTCATCCCTTTATGTAGGACCCTACTATTTTTAAACACTAATAGTTCTTCTATGAAGAAAATAAAGGAAACTTCAAAAGTCAATGATGGTAAAGATACAAATTATTTGATTAAACTATAGCAAGTAATTTCCGTGTAAAATTGTAATAAATCTGATAAAATATAATTATAACATGAGAAATTATTATTATGATAAAAATATGCTACTGTGTGGGCAGTGCACCTAAGTGACTGAGTGTAACGGTCTATCAGCACACCTGCGTGGCTGAGCAAATAACTCTTGGTCAGCACACCTGCGTGGCTGAGCGATACCTGTCTGTCAGCACACCTGCGTGGCTGAGTAATAATTGTCTGTCAGCACACCTGCATGGCTGAGTAATAACTGTCTGTCAGCACACCTGCGTGTCTGAGTAACAACTGTTTGTCAGCACACCTGCGTGGCTAAAGAACAAATGTCTGTCAGCACACCTGCGTGTGCTGAGTGATAACTGTCTGTCAGCACACCTGCGTGGCTGAGTAACAACTGTCTGTCATATATTGATAACAGCTCAAATACATGGCCGCGTCAGCACACATACTTGGCATAATAAATACATATATATAATAAATAGTCTGTTGAGCTTATTGATTCACTTTGGTTTTATACACTTGTAATACATTGCGTTCACTCTAAAAGGAAGCATACTCTGTAGCTATCCATGGTCTCACAGCTTGACGATGGCGCTATACTAAACTTAAACTTGAATAATATTAGTGAATGCCTATTATATACAATATTTTACTTAATTTTACTTAATGAAGATAAATGTCTAAAAAAAAATTGATTTATTGTAAATGTGAATATTTTCCTAGCATACAAAATCGCCATTAGGAATATGCATGAAAAAAATATTATACTGGTTATACATTTTTTAATATATACATAAAATTATACAGCTTATTGTAAACAGAATTGATTTAAGCCAAAAATACCACAGATATTTAAATTGCAATTGCAGTATAACTGACTATTTCTTAAACGAATTGTTTGAAAAATATATGTCGGGCGCGTACTGTGACGTCCGCTTATATCGTACCTACTTGTCTAGCAAGCCAATTTAAGTAGTTGTAAGTCAAATATTTATAAATATTTTTCCAAAAACAATTACTTGTTACTTCGTAATAATAATTTAAAAGCATAAAAATATATGCATATTCCTTATCTCCGAGTATCCTTGCAATGTCCACCGTACTGTTGACTGACCGTTTATAGTTTTGAATTGAGCAGTTGTTATTCAAATGACGGTAGCTTCTGGGCATGGCTTACCCCTAAGGACTGAGTTTGGAATAAATAGTAATTACAATAGAACTGTCGGAGAGTGGCCCCGACCTAGTTCTACTGCAGAAATTTAGGATACGGATTCGTTACAAAAAAAATTGTCGGAGAGTTGCCCGGACCTAATTTTACTGCACAGAACCCGGAATGCACAATTTTGTTGCAATAAAATGTCAGAGAGTTGCCCCGACCTAATTTCATTACACCAATTCTGAGACACGGGTTCTTTACAACAAAACTGTCGGAGAGTAGCCCCGACCTAATGTTATTGCACAGAACCCAGGTTAGCTAATGATGTTACAATAAAAATGTCGGGGAGTTGCCCCGACCTAATTTTATTGCACCAATAATACGAACTAAAAGACAATATAATTTAACAACTGCTCAGTATCAAAACTAACTTCTTTTTTTTTTACCCACAAAAAAAAATATTTCAAAATTACTTACTGGTTTTGTCCGGCATGGCTCGTAGCGCAGCGCGGGTAATCCCACTTCTGAATTATAATGAAACTCAGTATAACCTTTTACACTTTTAATGGAACTGATTGGTACAGTAGCGTGGTCAGCGAAGAACTGTCGCTCCGAGCTGTTAGCAGACTTAACAATACTTTTTACACCTGCTATCGCGCCATTTTGCGCTTCACATTATTCGTTAGTCAGTTAAATAACTTATTGTGTTCTTATCATTTAATACAAAGACTATAATAAAATAAGTTATCAGTAATTACAAAATGCACATTGTTACAAATATTGACAGTAATTAATATTCATGAAACATTACAATTGATAAATTAACATTGAAAAGATCAGAAACGGAATTTTAGTTCAAAGACAATTACAACAGGCAAAGGAAAACAGCATAATTCCATAGATAAAAATAAGGTCACAACAGTACCCACCCTTTCATTTGATACCCTTATCATGGGAATGCACAAAAAATATGTGTCTAAACGCCACACACTCGCCACACTCGCGTCTTTGTGTCCAAAGACGCGAGTGTGAAAATTGCATCTCAATCAATATAGAATAACTGCTTTTTATTGCATTTGCAAGATTTGACCCAAAAATAATACATTGCAAGTTAAATAAAAGCTAGTAAACAGTTGGTATACATACCACATTTTCAATTAAGTATTTAAAAAAATTATGCACACAAGCATTATAGAAGAACTCGTAAAATATTTTTCTAAAAAAGATACCTACTGAAGAAAGTGGAATCAAATTTGAATCAATTGTCGGTTGAATCAAAGTATATTTTCTTTTGAAAACTTAGGTATTCTTACCCTATAAAGAACCTAAAATTATTTTTCTGCTCAGCATTTTAATTACAAGCGAATCCAATTGATACTAATTTACTCATATATACACGTTAATAAAAGCTAACCGTCTAACAATGAATTAATCTGCAATATTACGTACACATCCAAATAATTTTTATTGTCAAGACTCATGCGGACGCGAAAAGAAGGCGCCTCAAGTTTGGCGCCAAAACCACAGTGGAGTACACACACAGTAAAACACATTCATAAAATCCATAGATAAAATACTGAAAAGTTATTCTTAGCAGAAAACGGCAGTTAAATGCAATAAAAAGGTTTTTGAAAATAGCAGCTGTATTTTCCTATCAAATCTCAACACGAAATCTCTATATCTTTAGATCTATAGATAACTTGGAGCACCGACTTGAGGTGCGTTAAGGGAAGTCATCTCAGTTCATTTGCTTAACGATTGTCAGCTATATCAACGACGACGTTGAGATATACGACGTATACATATATATTATGCCTCAATAATCAAAGCGACGCGATCTTAGTAGTGATTTTATTTTGAACTAGTGCTAATCGTAGGTAATGCGTAGGTTGGTGAGGTTTTAAATAAATAAAGAACATGAGTAGACGGAGACAGGAGCACATGCTGAAAAGTATCCATTTCAAAAATCCAATTAGTGAATAAGCTTTTAATTAAAGGTTCACATAAATGTTTCCTTGCGTAAAGTTAAATTAGTTACGTACTATAATATTTTTCTTTTTCTTTTCTCTGGACTCTGATAGAAAAATCAAGCTGTCGTCACAAGATTCTGATGTAAAAAGAAATAAAATTATTTTATACTGCTTCCAAGTAAATATCATACCACTAAATTCTTTAACATTTTGAATAGCTACCTACTATAATTAGCTGTCATCCCTTACCAGCCCGTTGGCGCTCACACATAATCAAAGTTTTATTGTGTGTGCTATGTAGGTAGGAGATTACAAGTTATCCTACTGCCGACGTCCATGGTATGTCAAAATCGTCTGCAAGACATCGGTCGCGTCGGTCGGGCGTCGGGCGCTGTCGGTCGCCGCAGCGGCGCGTAAACAACACTTACCCCCCTATATTTCTGCTACAATTTGATTGATAGGATACAACGAAAACTTAATTGACGAGAAATACAATACCTACTCACTGATTAGTTATGCATACACATATATTAGAGACTAGATTCCGAAATTTTGTCATAACAACTTTTTTTCCTGATTTTCACATGTCACGCCACACATCCCAGATACAATTTGTTTTTTTCTTCTTAAAGCCCTCCAGTTACACCGCTTAACAAATTGAAAGCTTGTTCAAAACATGCCTGGTTTCTCTGTCACTGAGATTTCATAACAAATACTAATCTTAATTCCATGAAAGTTTCAAATTAGTTACCTCCTAAGTAACTTAGTTTATATAACCTTAATGGAAGAGCAATAAATCATGTTGTTTAAAAATATTCTTACAGGAAAATTTTGTTACGAATTTTTTATTTATTTGTCCTTTCTATTTTCAAAGAAAAATTTATAATTTAAGCTACGAATTCTCCAACAAACTTGGACGGAGATGGTGCAATAGCTTATTATAATTTAAATATGTAGGTAGCTTTATAAAACTTTAAGTTTGTTTATAGATGAAACATGATCAATAAAGGAACGGTTTTCCTTCGTTCCAATTATTCCATTTCAATAAATAGGTGATAGTTTGTTTCAAAATTGTTATCATGTAACAATAAAACTTTTTTTTCCTTTAAATGTAATTGTAGATAATTATTAAGCGATTTAAAAAATGATCTCATCGATATAATCACTAACAAAGTGAAAAACAGGTTACTGCTAATTTTAAAAATTAAATTTGTCTAGTTTTTCTAATGGTTGTAAAAAATATGAAATGATTACCTAATTGATTTCACGATTCCATTGCAACAAGAATTTTTTTACCTATAATGATCGAAGTTAATGAATTATATTATTAAAGAGTAATTAGTCAACATGTATGTCAAGCAAACTGATTACATAATAAATTTAGTTATTATTAGCTTTTTTTTGGTACCCAACATATATTTTTACGACTGGCTGACCGAATGGTTTGTACCTCTTGCAGGCTACTCGGTCACGGGTCCCGGGTTCGAATCCCGGTAGGAGCATATGTTTGTATGATGAATACGAGCATTTGTTCACGAGTCATGGATGTTTATATGTTTATTTAGTATATTTCTATTATTTATGTATACATTTTATTATCATTATTTCTCCGTTATCTAGTATCCATAACACAAGCTCTTAATAATGCTTATTTTGGGCTAGATAATACTTAGGTGTGAGTGTATGAATATTTTTTTTTAGCAGAGACTAGCCATAATTTTATACCTTTTTCTTCTTGTAGGTACTTACAGTTGTACTTTACCATACAAATTTAAGTAAAATAAAACTGTTCGCTCAGGAGGTAAAATAACTTGTAAAATTAGAGATCAGTAAATTATAATATCTCTTTATTTAATGTACGAAACTAGTGAAACAAAGCAATTTGATGTAAATATCCAAAACTTTGAAGAAAAACGTTGCTCAGCGCCACCTGTGGATGCGACATGTAACTAAAACTGCCAAGTTTTTGTTCGAAGCACTTTGTATTCTATTATAGGTACCTCTTTATTTTTTAAGAATAAATAGCTTTTGGCCTTTATCTCACCTGATGGAATAATTGGAAGCGAGCTACACCCGGATTCCTCTACCACAGAGGAACTAGCTATCTTACCTCTAACTGCCGGAACACAACAATGAGTAAGATAGTGGTAGTTAGCCAGGCGGACTTAGAAAAGTCCAACCACCAAACAAACCGAGCAGAAAATTTCTGACCACCACTAGACCATTGAGGCAGTAAAACTCGTGACTAGATTTCAGAATAATAAAACTGGACTTTTTACCGGCGTCTAAAATGTACCGGAATCATAGAAAAATCGATTTGAATTAGATAACGTATTGGGTATCATTACGAACTATTCGACGGAGTAAAGCGGGGCTCCCACCCTCGGCATTATGTCAAGGAATCAATAAATCCATGTCCTCCCCTAATTTATATAAGTGTCACAATGCTATGCAATGCAAACACTCAAAAATTGTTGGACAACATCTTTGTGGCCCCGAGAACAGCGAGTGGTTGTTAATAGACAAGCATACGGGTGGTCCGTTCCCATATCCACTAAGTCAGAGGTCCCTGGGTCCTGGGTTTGAATCCCGGTAGGGATATAGCTAGTATTACAGTTGTTCACGAGTAATGAATGTTTAGAGGTACCTATGTTGAAATAAAAAAATATGTCGTTTTTTTAAAATATTATTATTATTGAAGTAAAACCACTTTACCGTATTTAGCTCTCAGGTATAAAAGAATAATGTAACAGCTCATTAAACGTGAGCTAATACCGGTTTCAAAAGATAATCATATTTTTATTAAACCAAAACTTTTATTAGAACTGTATACTTAGTCCTCGTGAAAATATGAGACAATAATATCATCAACAAAACACCTAAGCCCCACAAAAACCTTCAATACAAAAGCAGCATTATTTACAGTCACAAAGAGTAGAAAATACCATTGATTAATTTATCCAGGCAGCCTCCAGCCAGTCCGTTGCCTCCATGGCCCGGCCCGGCCGCCGCCGGCGCCGGCCGCGGGCGCCGCCGCGACGCACGCACGGGGCGTCTTTGCCATGACGGCTATTCTCTACTGGTATACTATATTTTGTTTCGGCGATATGGGGAACTTGGCTATTATTTATTCTAAAAAGAAATGACATTTGTGTTCAGTACTTAACTTATAGAGAAATAATAAAATGAATATAAGTAAGAAAAGTTACTACTTATATTGTAAAAACTTAGTTATCCTAATGCCTGTCTGCCAAGAAAAAATTTAAAACTACAGTTTTAGTAGAATTATATAGATAAATAACCGATAGATTAAAAATACAAATACATTACAGAGAAAATAAACCACATGTGCGCCGACAAGGGGTCTAGCCTCTAGGTAAGGGTCTAGGCTAGGCTTTGTGTAATTTTAACCACAAGGTAAAACACTGATTTTCAGCGATCACCTGGAATGGGAGCCACTATAGATACGCTGCTGGCCCGTAGCACTTGCCCTAGGAAATGAAGCGGACTACAGGAAGTTTATTAGTATCATCATATCAGCTGAGAGACGCCCACTGCTGGGCACAGGCTGCCCCCAAGGCTCTCTAAGCCGATCGATCTTGCGCTGACCGCATCTATCGGCTTCCCGCGACCATGACCAGATCGTCTGTTCAAGTTTACCAGTATATGTGTAGATGTTTTTTAATTTAATGAGTTTGTCTTCGCATGTGGTATCCTTTTTTAATAAATATTACTAAGCGTCTGCGTGTGTTGCGTTCCAGCGGAGGGTCGCCAGAACTCATCAGGAAACGTAATGTGTCCAACATTACGCTTCCTTACAACCGCTTACTATCAGGCTTACCACCTTTGTTGTATAAATCTTATACTAAGATGATATAACTTCATTATAACATGGTAACCATTAATAAAAAAATGTCATCAAATTCAGAGGTAGTTCCCCTCTCTGTTTAACAATACGCTTCTTTACAACCGCTTACCATCAGGCTTACCACCTTTGTTGTATAAATCTTATAAATAGAGAGGGGAATCACCTCTGAATTTGTTGACTGCAAGTTACCCATTTTTTTTATTAACAAGAAAGGCAATCAGTAGGCTACGGCGTAGCCATAGCGCTCGTAGCATCTTGGGCATTTCACGAGTTGCCCACCTGTAAACATAAAGAGAAAGCGTTACCTATTTCTATTGACTTTGTGTGTTTTGTCACAGAATACATATAATAGGTTTTGTGGAATAAACATCTGTAAATAGAGGCCACAGTTGCTTGCACCTCACCTTGTCCTAAGCGTCGATCGGCAGGGCGACCGACCGGCGGGCGCGTATCGCGCGTCTGTTGACTATAGATACAATATTGACTTGACTACTGGTTAAGACTTTTATGAGATAAAAATAAGAATAATTTCATGAAAGTACATTGCAAGTTACATAGCTATGTGTTCATTAAGACTGTGACTAGAAATTGATAAGAATTTACTTGAAATGCAAAACTAGTGGCCTCTTACATTAAATGAGCACAAAACGCTCATATCGCTTGCAATCGTCACTTAACGCAAAGGCTTCTGGTTTAAAGTACTTTGATCACATTCTTTATTAACATGACTTGATAAAATTGCGTATGTAAGTATGTACCTATGTAAAAGACTTGTATTGTAGAAATACAAACGAAATATAAATATTTAAATATGTATTTATTTCGTACAGTCACCATTAAGAGAAAATGTATACTATGATCTGAGAAACAAAATAAATAGTTGCTAGCTCAATGACTTGACCCGTGTGTCAGTTTTGCGACACCAAATTTCTTGACAAAGTATGTTAAAATACTTACCATTTCATTTATTTATTTAAACCTATGCTTGGCATCTAGTAACGTAAGCCCGTCAGGTTACTTGTCATGTTATTGTAAAAAAAAATAATTAAAATTTTAAGTAAAAAGGTCAATCTCATTCAGACTATTCTTATGAGCCCCAAACACGCTAAATCTGCTGTAGCTTTGTGAAGAATTGAGCATCCCGCAGACTATTCGATGGTATAGGATCAGTTCAAGGTTTTAGGTTAACATGTCTTTTTTTTATTTTTTTATTTTATTTATTTGGTTTGCCAACAGCTATTACATTGATACTTAATAACTAGTTACATTAAATATTTATCTTAAGCTTAATGCATAGCCATAGGTAAACACCTCATTCAAATTATGGCGAAAGCCGTTTTTACTCTAATTTTAACAGTTAGGTATTGATAATTTTAGATAGGTTTATTCAATAGCGATTAAACAAAAGAAAAATACTAGTTGATTTTAAATTTTTTCAAAAATTTAAATTTAAAGTCTTGGAAACACAACCGAAGTAACAGTTAACCAAACAAATCAATCGGATCTGTGTAAATTTGTAAAACCCTTTTGTCGAGTAGGAAATGAGCTGATAGTCATATAACGCCTGAACATCAGTCAGCCGTTAAATAAATAAAACGTCAGCTTTCAAATAAAAAAAAACGAATTATAATCGGTCCATTCGTTAAAGTGCTACGATAGACACTTCAAACTTATAACACCCCTCTTTTTCGTCAAGGGCTTAAAACTGATTGTTGATAATTATATTAATCAATAAAAATCTGGGAGGCTTAAAGAAAAAAAGCCGTTGGTCCCGGTTGTTATTGCAACCGCTGTAACCCACCAACCCGCATTGGGCCAGCGTGGTAGTGTTATGGCCCAAACTCCTTATGTTCTCTCCCATCTAGGAAAGCCTGTGCCCAGCAGTGGGACGTATATACGCTGGCGATGATGATAATATATTAGTAAGATAGCTACAAATATACCTATATAATATTAGTTGGCATTGATTAAAAGGTAATAATAACAAAGGAAAGCTCTATGACGACGGTAAATGACATCCTCATTTAATTACTAATAATAATAGCGAAACGATTTCGTAGTATATTAAAATAACTATTAAACAGCCCCAAAATTACTTTTTTAATTAAACTAATTGTTTATTTAATATCCTAAAGTGTCCATAATCTAATGCTCTCTTAATTTAACATGTTTATTTTTGTGAATACCGAAACCAGTTTTTGTTTGTGATTTTGACAGCATCAATGTCTCTATTTGAGGCGTGGGTTTGTTCGGTGTCGTCATTGACTTTGCGCCTGTAAAAGACTTAAACGGGTTAAACCTTTCCCTAATGTAGGTACAAGACTCAGGATTATGTTGATTCTTTAAAAAAAAAACCTTTAATGCATCAGGATCTAAGGATGGTTCATAAGAATGAAATAAACCTTTTTCCTTCATTCTAATTTCGTAATAATATAATAGATCAACTAATAGTCGATGGCCGCGGCCCGGCCGGCGCCGCGTCCAACTTATTTGAAAATCGAACGTAATTTGAAAATCGAACTTTTTGTTAAATCGAGCTGTCCACGGCAAGCTAAATGGAACACATTTGAAATTAAACATTAGACGCTGCAATAATATACCTACGTAATAACTGCAAAGATTTTATGAAAATACTAGCTGACCCGGCGAACTCTGTTCCGCCTTAAAGGCAATAAATAAGCAGATTTTGGAATTTGTTTTTTTATTAGAAAAAATACAAAAATAAATTAAGTACCTACATTAATCATTCATTATTATGTCTGTATTTCAGTACATAGGTTGCTCTTCACTTAAGTACCTTGTGATACACAACATTTTTCGTTTTATTATTAGGCGCAAAAACAAACAACGCAGATGGTTTTCTGACCCGTGAACATGCCACATATAATTGACCATGGAAAAAACATGGATGTTCTAGATTCAAACCACAAACTTTTAAGGATTGGCCTTGTGATTTGTTGATGGTCATGGCAAATGCAAGACGGATCGGAAATTGAAGTCTTTTAAATTCAAACGGCATATCGGTTGGGATCATCGGTATCCTCGGAATGAGAACTTCCTCACTTTTGAATTTTCCTTTCAGTATCGTCACGTAAATTACATTGTTCATCAATTTTCTAACCACCAAACGCGTACCGTTGCACAGTTTTGGTTGGTTTATGTTTCGAAGCATGATTACTACGGAGCCAACCTTTAGGCGTAAATTGTGCGGTGCTAAGCCAGGCACATCCAAGGAGTTTAAAGATTCAATTGGATAGTTGGTAGCTTCATCTTCATTTGTGACGCAGTCAATAGATTTGAATGAATGCATTGTTCCAATGATCTTATTTTGAATTATGTAGTTCAGGTCATCTACATCTTTATTCTTAGCCGCTAAAATTGCTCGCTCACTCAACTACTTATTCATTATTTTTTAGTTAGAAATAATGTTTCGAAATACATTGTTGATAAGACAAAATTACTTAGCTGCCCCCTTATTCTCAACTGTCGGAAAATATTCGAATTTCGGAAACTCTATACCTGTCACATTTTATCGCTATACGTCAAAGCGAGACGGCATGTGACTTTTCGAATCGAATCCGTGATCCGACAGTTGAGAATAAGGGGGTTCTAGATGCGCGTTTTGTTGTTCCAACTCTGATGCGTTTTTGGTTTACCACCTTTTATAGTTCACTTCACTTTTTATTTAAATTGGCAATGATTGTTATTTATTAAATAGAAACTCGAAACAAACACATCAACCGGTCGACTTCAAAATTAAAAATTTTCAACCATACTTAACCATAGACAACATTACGTTTAGCTGTCAGTTGCGTGTTGTAAATTTTTTAACAAATGAACGGCCAGATTGATGTTTTGACTGATAAATTTTTTGATTTGCTGTCAGTTGCGTTTTGTTATTCCATGTCAGTTGCGTTTTGTTATACCACGTTTTTATCCTATTCACGTGACGTCCCACGGGAATAGGATAAAAAGTATCCTATGTCCGTCTCCTAGTTCTAAGCTATCTCTCCAACAATTTTCAGCCAAATCGGTTGAGCCGTTCTTCAGTTATAAATAGCGTAACTAACACGACTTTCTTTTATATATATAAGATATCAAAATAGAAGAAAAGTTCCGTTAAAATGTCGACTGACGAAAGTGATTTAACTCCATCGTCTGGGTAGGTACCAACCGCCTTTCTTATTTCAGCACCCGTACCACCATCTTTTATCGCGATCCAGTTTAGGACCTAAACTGAGTAGAATCGTTATATCCGTACTACGACTCTACGAGCGGAATATGAATCGCTTTTATAAAGATGGTGGTAAGGCCCCAGTAGGGTCGTCTGGGTAGGTACCACCGCCTTTCTTATTTCAGCCGTGACGTGAAACAGTTCGCTGTGTTTCGGATTGAAGGGAAAGGTAGCCAGTGTAATTACTGGGCATGGACGGCATTTCATCTTAGGCCCCAGCCCGCCTAGCATGACCACCGAAACGCGATATGATAAAGCTATTTATTGCTTTGAATTATCAAAAATCATTGGATATAACCGTTATCTTTAAATTTTATCGAAACTGCGAACATGTATATATATACAATACAAGTTGGCTTTATCATATCGCGTTTCGGTGGTCATGCTAGGCGGGCAGGATGGCAACGCACCTGCAATATCAAGTGATTTTTCTTTGTCATTGCAGATGTCTATCTATAGGCGGCGGTAACTGCTTACCATCAGGTGGGCCGTCAGCTTGTTTGTCGTCTAGTTGTATAAAAAAAAGACGCTGTTTTTAGTAGCCTTGCTTTTTTATTGTCTCGCAAAAGGTTAGAAAAGTAGCCTACACTCCTTGGGGATAAAGCTGTTTTTGTCTTGGGCGCACTTGAACCCCTCACTGCGCTTAGAACTAGTCTTAATTCCTTCGCTTCGCTTGGGAATTAACTCATAACACCCTCGCTGCGTTCGGGAATTAAAGTTTAAGAAGAGTTTGAGAATTCGGCCGGTAATCTTTGTTTCTAGAATTAATAAGTTTTTAATTAATTACGTATATGTATATACCTATAGTCTTTATCTACTGCAATATTTAGCAGCTAGGTTAATTAAATAAGGCTTAGCTTGATCTGTGCTAAATATTCTCGACCCTATTTACTACGCCGAAAAGTAGCTTTCGATCTAGGTTGTATTACATTGAGTAAAGAACGAATGTTTTTAAGTGTACGATATAATTAGACACGTATCTATAGTAAATAGTAAACACGTACCTACAAACCTCACACGAGTAGTCACGTGTAAACTGTGCCTTCACAAAAACCAATCATGTGTGTATTATAAGCTTTATTTCCCTAGCAATAAGACTGATACCCTGTTCAAAGTAGCACACCTACGGCAACAAGATTTAGGGTGAGTATACACGAGCGTACACAGACGCAACACCTATGGATCGTAAGACAATATTGAGTTAGTGGCTCATGGCGCCTACTTATTTGTGATCGTGGTGCCGGGCGCCGCGCCGGCCCGCCGCCGGCCGCCGCCAGCCGGCGCCCCGCGGTCCAACTCCTGGGATAGTGTGGGTTAAGTGACGGGAGCGGAGATATCTCACTTTTTACCCACGCCAAGATGTATCCGCTTGCAGTGGGGCGCCGTCAAGTATATATATTTTGACATACTGAATACTCAATAAGTAGGGTGGTGGCGAAAATACGACGATAAATTAAAACTTTGCAGCTTTCAAAAACATATTATTTATTAGATAATTTCATGACAAAGTTGTGTTGCGGAGAGTTGCATTTTGTGTAGCATGTGGTTAGTAGCAAAATGACCTGTAAACGCCCCAATTAAGAGGCGAGCTTGTGTTCTACCGTTTGTATAGCTGTATTTACTCCATCCTTCTAACTCCTCTCCTAGGAAGGATTTGGAGTGTTTTAATCTTGTGTCTGTTTATGACATGCTTTTTAATGGCTGTGTTTATAAAACTGTGTGAAATCGCCAGAAAAGAACGGGCTCAGGACCCACGTATCTGTTTTCTGAGCCCTTCTTTGCCGATTCATCAGCCTTCTTATTGCCCATCACCCCCACATGGCCGGGCACCCAGATCAGTCTCACCCTATAATGTCTACCAAGCCTGTTCAGGGCCTGTACGCAGCATTTAGGACATATGTCGAATATGAATTTGGGACCTACATACTTAGTAATTTTTTTAAATTTTGTAATTAAACACAATCCTCAATAGGTTTAGTTTTTGCTTTTCAACCGTCGAATATTACCTACAAATTCCCTCGGTGGGCGAGTCCGACTAGCACTTGTCCGGTTTTTTAATAATACATATACCTACTGTTTAACAGATATAGTTTAAATATTCAGTATATTCTCTTTAATTCATAGAATAATTTAGTTATCATCATCTCTTTTGTCATCTGCTTATTCGTATGCCTTGCGCCATACGCCATGTGCCTCGCTAATGATTCCTCATGATTTATCTGAGGGCTTATTTTTATTGCTGGTTGATTCCCACAGGGGCGGCTGATGGAGGTGTCCCACAAGATAATGTTTATTCAGTGTCATTTACCCCCTGTTTATAGAGCGACGACGGGTCTTTCAACACGTCATATCATTCTGCCTTGTCAGTGATATATTGTCATCATAATGTAGCTTGTGTTCAGACTTCTAGAAGTATCAGATAGTTACCTATTTAACTGTGAGAGGTAGAATAGAAAAATACTTAGAACAAATCTTTATTTGATTCAGAAAATATAATACATTAAGAGTACAAAGAATTATTGCGAGCACTAGGATTTTTTTAAAATCAACGATGATAAACAAGCTGAGCTGGTGGTAAGTGGCTACCGTCGCGTCGTCTATAGACGCTTACAATAACAAGGAAAAAATCACTTGGTATTGTAGTTAAATTGTCATCCTGAGGCCTAAGCAGAAATAAAACTAATCAATGATATTATAATAAACATTGAAACTAATACAAAGAGGTGCCTATACAGGGTGGTGCCGTCAATGCGACATTTCATGTCATTTGTATGAAATAATGCTGCCATGAAATTATCAAATGAATACGATATTTTTGAAAGTGGCGAACCATTTCTATGGACTAATATAGCCCATGTTTAAATTTATTGTCGCATTGACGGCACCACCCCGTATATCTTAGCGATAGTGTTATTTTTATAAACCAACGGCAAAAAAATAGCGGTGTTATAAGTTTGTCGTGACTGTCTGTGTATCTGTGTGTCTCTTAGTGGTATCTTAAATCCTAAACAAATAGAGCGATTTTGATTCTTTTATTTGAAAGCTGAAGTGATCAGGATGGTTCTTAGCTATGATTTATGAGAATCGGTTTAGGATTTTGATGACTATCAGCTCATTTTCTACTCGACAAAAGGGTTTTACTAACTTTCACCGAACCCATTGTTTTGGAATTTGGTTTACTGTTGCTTCGGTGGTGTTTTCAAGACATGCTAACCTTGAGCTGATCCTGTACCATCAAATAGTCTGCGGGATGCTCAATTCTTTAGAAACTTACAAGAAATATACCGTGTTTGGGCTCATAAGAATAGTCTCAATGAGATGACGTTAGATAGATGATTAATGACGCCTGGGTTTCCTTAAAATTTTCAATTTTATATTATAACTAGCTGACCCCGAAAACATTTTGGCATAAAAATTTTTTTCCAAAAAGTAGCCGATTCTCAGACCTACTGAATATACCTACATATTAAATTTCATGAAAATCGGTCAAGCCGTTTCGGAGGACTATGGTAGGTAACTTTTGTGACACGAGAACTTTTTATATACTTATTAGATTTATTTTATTTTATTCGGTAAATCATCATTGTCATTTATACTTCGGTTACATTAGTTATAACCAAAATTTTGCGAGGTGTAATTATGGTTTATTTGATTTAACAAATCAGTGCATCTCTATGCAACTTTATTTGTGGCTAAGTGTTACCCCAAATTATGTATGTAGTTACTTTTTTGAGTGCATTCAGAAAGTAAGTAGTCGATAATCTCTTTTTTACTGCCCGTCTCCTATAGAGAGTTTATATGTGAACAGTCAAACACAAACCCGTCTATTAATATAAAAAAACCTCCACTGATACTACTTTTGATTTGTCAGACTGTATAAAGCTCTCGGAGTCTTATGGCAATTATAAAACAAAAGTTTCTCAAATCTGTGGCTTATAAGGTTAAAGTTTGTATGAGTCCCATCAATTAACTCGGCATCATCATCTTCATCATTTCACTCAGAACGTGTCTTAGTGAGTTGGCGACACTTTGAGGGGATGATATTCCGCACGCTTAAATAAGTACTGACCTATTGGTGCATAAGTTGGGGTTGAGTTGGACATGGGCTTGTCTTACTTGGCGCCGTCTATTGTCTACCTTTGATATTATTTTGCGGTTAGACTCTTGCAGCTCCAGTAATATACATAGGTATACTAGAAAAGGAAGGCGATGGACGGCGATGGCTGGGACAAACCTGTGTCTGTTTAACTATTTCGACTTAAGTAGAATGGATCAATTTATTAAAGGTAAATTGGTGCTACCCCGCCGGGCGCTCAAAATAGAACTGGAAAACGCCCCATTGCACACCTACTTCATAACTATGAGTACCTACCTGAGTATGACTGTTTTCTTTATACAACTAGATGACAAACAAGCTGACGGCCCACCTGATGGTAAGCGGTTACCGCCGCCTTTAAACCTGTAATAACAAGGGAAAATCACTAGATATTGCAGATTGTCATCATGAGGCCTGATGAAATGTGTTCCATGCCCAGTAATTATGAGTGATTATTAACGATTTGATTACCGCTAGATGATGTAATATTGGCGACGCCGCGTCGGCCGCCTATAGTCCGGTACGGCTAGGCTATTTTGAGGTGCTAAGTTCCAAAAATTCTAAAGTTTCTGAATTTTTGCAAGGGGATACACTTCTACCTAAAAAGCTTATATTTAATTTTTGTGTCAAATCTTGCTATTGCATTTTCAGTAATTCAATATTTTGTGACCTAAATGTTAAAATATAAATAAAACTGCCAAAAATAATTTAATGTGTCAAATGATAGTAATATTGTGTGTAAAATAGCCTAGGCTGTGTGCAAACTAAGTGTGTGTCGTTTTAGTCCAGTGCAAATTGACAGGGGGCCCAATATATGTTAAAAGTGTCAAAAAAATATTATAGTTTATAAAACAAATACAACCTAACTCAGGGCACCTAATTATGACCCTGACATGATTTTGTGCCAAACTAAGCCATGGGTTATAAAGATATTTAATTATTTAGCTTTTCCAAGCCATAGCGGCTGTAAAAAAATATTAAAGTTATTAGAGTTTACACATTTAATATCATAAAAGCATAAAATATCTGCTATTAAATTTTGTGTCACTTTAATTCATGATATACTTAAAAAACATATTTAATTCCCTACATAAATATTAGTTCGCTCGCGCGTTGTGTACTGCACGGAGCATTTACACACATTTGCAAAGAGTAGCAAGTAGGAACAGTCAACCGAAGGTCACGTTAACACAAACGCCCGAATTAAGCTAAACGTTTTTGTATTTTAATTCGATTACGTTTAGGTTGAAAATTGATTGGATTTTTTTTCTTATATTACGGTTAGCTGACCTGCTGTTGTTTTGTACAATGGACAGCACATCAAGCGTAACAGTATGACCTTGAGCTTGCCCTTACTGCGTTCGTAATAGAGGTGGCTTTCGTATTGCAACTGTTACACTTGATGTGCTGTCGTGTGTACATATAAGTAAGTGTCGTGTGTATAATGTATAAAGTACTTATACATAAAAAATATACCTACTTATAATACGAAATTGTTATGTTCTGTACACTTATTACTGTCACCACAAGGATTGATAAATTTATACTTATATGTACACACGACAGCACATCAAATGTAACATTATTAATGGTAAGATCGGATAATCCGAAATAATTTCATATCCGTTTTAAAGCCGTACACAATTAAAAATTTAAGAGCATACTTTATTTGATAAATAAAACAAGTGCGGTTACAGCATGTTGTGAGAGAAATTATATAATAATATATATAGGTAACCTTTTTTCTTTTTTTTTACCGGAGGCAAAGACTAGTGCTTAGAAATATGAACATCCCATTTCTCTGCAGCTGATTGTACAATTCTAGAGATAGTAGACTTATTAATAGACATACTTAGTAGTAATAAAACAATTATATCTCTAAAATCTTATTTAAAAAAAATTACCGTGCGGCGCCCTATTTCCTCCCGTGGGTTTCCTAAGAGGCGACTAAGGGATCTCTGAGCTATCAACTGCTCCACTGGTGGTAGGGTGTGAAAACCCTGGTTAGTGACCACCGTACGCAAGGCGCAAAACCCACCAAGTGACCACATGTGGCCGCGTTCCGGGAACAGTGGGCGTACAGCTTGGGGAGACGATGCCGCGATGGATGCGGTCAATGATGGCTTCCGTCTGACTAGTGCCAGGTGGACTGCGTTGACCCGTCGGCCAGGGAGACCTGAAGATACGGCTGTTCCGCTGGCCGCCCGTGGCACGGTACAGGGGCCCAAGCTATCCTAACCAGGTCGTGAGGCTGCCCCATCATGCCTCGCATAATCTCGGGGTAGTCCGTCGTGCCGGCTAGTTACCGGATGGTGGGGTTCCAGCGGCCATACCCGGGAGGGTTCGGAGGCCCTTCCGTCTTGCGGGTCAGCGCTTCTCTGCTGTCGGCTGTTACCTGGCAAAACAGGCCTCACGATTTGACTGCCAATATCCATCCATGGCAGCGACAAGTAATGTGTATGGTCGTACAGCGGTGCACGACTCCACTACAGCCACGCTGTTTGAGGTCGGGCTCACTAACTTCCGTGGGCTCCATGCTAATCTCAATGTCGTCTACCAACATCTTGAGACGGCTCGGCCAGCGCTGCTTTTTTTGACGGAGACGCAAATACTCCGCCCGGCTGACACAAGGTATCTGGACTATCCCGGCTATGCTCTTGAAGAGTCCTTCAAAGCGAAGTCCGGGGTTTGCTTGTTTGTCCGGACGGATGTTTGCTGTCGCCATCTACGCCACTTGGAGGACCCTTTCTTTTCCATTCTCGGAGTGCACGTGGACCTGGGACTCTACAGATCCCACAGCGGTGACATGGAGACAACTCGACTTTTTTAACACCTTAGTCGGGTGGCAGATGTTGCGCAGGACCAGTTTCCAACCGCAGAATTGGTGTTTTTGGGAGACTTCAATGCTCACCACGAGACGTGGTTATGTTTCCCCAAAACTGACCATGCTGGTAGAACTGCCCATGCGTTCGCTCTCACGCACGACCTGACTTAACTGGTTAACCAGCCCACCAGGATTCCAGATATTGTCGGTCACGCACCCTCTTTGTTGGACATTCTGATGACGACTCGCCCGGAGGGATATCGGTTAGAGGTTCGAGCTCCCTTGGGATCATCGAGTCACTGCCTGATTTCTGCTGGGGTGCCACGGGCGTCGCCACCGTTATCTGCGGTGGCCAAGCGCCGCATCTGGCACTATGCGTCGGCAGACTAGGGCGGTATGCGGGATAACTTTGCATCTGTTCCTTGGAGGCAGCGCTGTTTCAGTGAGTCGAAGCCGAATGCTAGCGCTACTGCTAAGTGAGCTGGTGAGATAAAGTTAGGGTTGGAGTACTATATCTCTCACTCCGATCTGGTCAGTAAGGGCAGGCCTAACCACTAGTTCAATCGCGAGTGTGCCTTAGCTGTTGAGAACAAACAGTCGGCATACCGCACTTGGATCAGGTCCAGTCAATGGGGATCCCAATATGGACACACTGAAAGCAGCCTATAATAATGCCACCAAGTCCTGCAAAAGGGCCTTCATCAGAGCGGATGCTCAGCGCGTTGCACGAGACCTGATGGCATCTCAGCGATAGTACTGAAAAACAGCGTAGTGGAGTTGTCTCCCGTCTTAACGCGGCTATACCGCCTTTCTCTCTCTTCTGGGTGTGTGCCGGAATCTTGGAGCGAGGCCAATGTGCAACCAGTCCCCAAAAAGGGAGACCGATCAGACCCAGCTAACTACCGTCCAATAGCTGTCACCTCTGTTCTTTGCAAGGTTATGGAACGGATCTTAATTAACTAGCTGGTCCGATACCTAGAAGATCACTCATTAATTAATGATCATCAGTGTGGGTTTCGGTCGATACGGTCAACGGGTGATCTTCTAGCATATTTAATGCATGTCTGGTGTGAAGCTATTGACAATCACGGTAAGTCAGTGGCTGTTAGCCTTGACATTGTCAAAGCTTTTGATCGGTTCTGGCACTGGGCTCTTCTATCCAAGCTACCGGCATACGGTCTGCCCACTCAGCTTTGCAACTGGATCGCGAGCTTCCTGCATGAGCGGAGATCCGTGAACTCGTTGATGGGTGCGCTTTGTGATTCATGTTAGTGAATACTGGTGTACCACAAGGCTCTGTTCCACTCTCTTTCTTCTTCATATCAATGATATGCATTCATTGCTATGCGGATGACAGTACAGTGCATGGTGGATATTAAGGTCGCCCAGGGGTTGGGCGCATTGAAACCGAGAGGGTGAGAATCAATCTTACCATTGAGCTCAACAGGGTGTTAAACCTCATATCTGAATGGGGATTTAACAATCTTGTTGAGTTCAATGCTAAGAAAACACAGGTGTGCGCGTTTACAGCCAAAAGATCGTCGTTCCTTCCCCTTCCGTCTCTTCAGGGCACTAACTACTCTTTCGGCACAGAGCTACATCAATTTGCTCGATCATAAATCAGAGGAAATATATCGAAACCGTGGTCAAAACAGTCTCACAGAAGCTAGGTGTCCTGAACAAAGTGCGTCGATTTTTCACACCTGACCAATTATGCCTGCTATACAAAACTCTGGTCCGGTCTTGCGTTAAATATTGCTCGCTTCTGTGGGATGGCTCCGCTAAATACCTCCTCTATGCGCTGGACAGATTGCAGCGTCGTGCCGTTCATATTATTGAGCACGTAGTGGTCACGAACAGCCTAGAACCTCTACAACTCCGTCGTGTCGTGACATTGCATCATTAAGCGCCTTCTATCGGCTTTATCATGGAGAGTGTTCTGAGGAGCTTTTCGACCTTATCCCACCTTCCCCTTTCCTACTCAGGAGCACGCGTGCTGGTCTTCGGAGTCATCAAAGCTACTGTCTCCACCTAAACATCACGCACAAAGAAGTCGTTTCTTTGTCGGACTTCCAAAACTTGGAATTTTTGCCAGCACATGTGTTCCCTCCTTCCTTTAACATGGGTTACTTCAAAAGAAGTGCTAAAAAAGCCGGCAAGGTGGGGGCGGCTAGAACAGTGTGTTTTCAAACTGCACTAGGTGTCTCCGCACATGGACTTTTCTTACCGCTTCACATCAGATGTGATGACTCATTTGCTGAGCTTTGTATATAAAAAGCGGTTTGGTGAGTTAAAGTAGTTGTGGTAACGACTGAGACCAACGGCTTAGCGTGCCTTCCAAAGCACGGGGGAGCTCGAGATTATAAATTATGACTGACCCATCTCGGGCATGGCGAAAGTTGCTTTGTTTTTGCTATCGAAACTATAGCGTTCAAATCACTACGCCATCGCCACCGAGATACTCAAATCACTGTATAATTTAATTAAATTAAAATGAATTCATTATGATTTTGATTTTTTGAAAAAAATATATAAATAATTTGTATTTACAGGGAAATTTTACCATGCATATAAATGTTATTTGGAAAATATTTATTTAATACATTGACACGATTTTGCACTATTATAAATTAATTCGGAAGTCACTTTCACACTCCATCGCTATAACACCAATGAAAATGTATTTTTTGTAATAATTAACTCACATCGTATGCGCTCTTTAATCGAACAAATCACTCTGCTCTAATCAATCGAAAAAATAGCGAATGTCGAAATGCCGAGGTCACCCAAGGGCGGGCGGCTGTGTACTTCCTCGAGGTGTCGCCGCCGATGGGCGGCGCGCTTCCAATTCATGAAGGCATGGGGGTAAGGGTAATGTGTGTATATTTACGGGAGGCAATTAATGCGTTAATAAAATCCTTTCTTTTAATTTTACAGCTTTACCACCCAACATAAGCCCACAAATAAGACATGTTATATTAGTTTCCATTTTCTATGCAATTATCACAAGTCACTACTCGTACAACAACAAACAAATTATAGAGCCTCGCTCCCGGCCGGCCGGCAGCCGGTCGCCGCAGCCAGTGAATACCTACGCGCTCCTTTGCCGCGCTGTGGCCGCGCTAGTGTTCTTCGCACAAAAATGTTGAAAACAATATAAATCAAAATCCCATGGATTAAAACGACACAAATTAAGCATAGAGCTTCCTTTTACCATAACATTAATAAAGACATAAACTCTAATAACTTGAATTTTCTTTTATGGCTATTACAGGGGGTGAAATAGGAAAAAAATTATAGTTCCGAATACCATGGATGAATATGACACAAAATGACTTAAACAATAGATACTAGAGTTAGAGAACTGTTAACACTTATTTCACCAACTTTAATATTTTTCTATAGCTATTACAGCGATAGGTAAGTATTTGGTTAAATCCAGTATTCCCATGGAGTGAGATGGCACAAAAAGCTTATGTATATCAGTAATGACTTTGTTATCATCATGGAAGCTAAATTTTTAACTCTAATTTTCTTTTTAACGAAATAATGCATAAAAAGACAAATACCTAAATTGTGACCTTAGCAACCATCAAAAATGACACAAAATCATGATTTAGGTTAGTCAAATAGTATACTAACTGTATGCAAAAAATCATAAACTTTAATATTTTTGGAACCTAAAAACCTAGCGGTACCGGACTACTATAGGTATAGTCGCGTCGGTCAGCCGCAGGCCGGGTCACATTGACTAGAAATTCTTATTAAAAATTATCAAAACTAGAAGCCAAGCATTAATTAGGTATGTCATCAACGTCTTAATTGTGATTTGATCAAATCCAACCGACATATGAATCAGTATTCGAATTCGAAGAACGTTTTTGTCGCAAAACGTGGCGCCAGCGACCGCAGATATGAAAGTGACGTCACGTCCTACCGAGAAGCTCCAGACGCATTCATTTCATACTTGCATAGCTAATGTTTTAAATTAATTTGTCAGATATGATAAGGTTGTAAAAATCTACACAGATCTTTAAATATCTCACACGCGGACACGCGAATACCTACCTATTGTTGATTCACCTATCCAACAACACCCCGCACTATAATGGGATGGACTAGAAAATCATCCCCATCCTACTTTGCGTGTGGGTAGAGGAAGTAAGTACTCAAAAGCTGAAAGTCACCCAAAGCCACAGAGAGCTATGTTTGGGATTTCTCTGCATGATCGAATCTGAAATGATGACATACCGATGAGAACATGTCATCGACATAGCCAAAAGAATTGCGAGACGCAAGTGGCAGTGGGCAGGCCACATTGCAAGAACAAACGGCCGTTGGTGCGGATAAGGTCCTCGAGTGGCGGCTGCGTAGGTACCTACTGAGAGACGCAGCGTTGGTCCCCCATAAGGTGGACCGACGATCTGGTGAGGGGCGCGTGAAGCCGATGGATGCGGGCGAAACCATATTGGTAAAATAGTAGGTATTAGGGGAAGGTAGTACGAGATGATCCCCTTAAGCGGGAATCGCTGTAAAATACATATTATTTAAGATAAAGCAAAAATAAAGGCGATTACTACTAGTATATCTATCCACCCAACTTTCCAAATACTCAAAACTAGAAATTAATTGAGGTATTATTAAAATATTTCTTTTTTTTCTAAAACCTTACAAAGTAATCATCTTGTACACCCCTATGGGTAAGATGATCCCCAAAGGTGGGGTAAGATGATCATAGGGATCATCTTACCCCCATTCCGAGTAAACAAATATTTTTAAGAATAAAAAGGTTATAAAAAACAAAAATACGCAATAATGAAACTTAAGTACCTATTATTTATTTAAAATAGTCGGGTGTATGACTATTATATTCATGTTAAGTTTTTAGTTACGTAAGGTAATAAAATTAACAAAATCAACAATCAGATGACTTTCAAATTAGCAAAAATTAAAAACGAGAATAAAACAGTCTTTCTTGTAAGCTAGTTATTAAATTAAACCAGTTTTTTTATACTACTAGATGACAAACATGCTGACGGCCCACCTGATGGTAAGCGGTTACCGCCGCCTATAGACATCTGCAATAACAAGGGAAAATCACTCGATATTGCAGGTCCGTTGTCGTCCTGAGGCCTATGATGAAATGCCGTCCGTGCCCAGTAATTACACTGGCTACCTTTCCCTTCAATCCAAAACACAGCGAACTGTTTCACGGCTAAAATAAGAAAGGCGGTGGTACCTACCCAGACGACCCTACACACGGGCCTACCACCTACATTACACGTTACATTCTTTCTTACTTTTACAATTATTTTTTTTGAGGAGGAATCCGTTTACGGTTCTACCTGCCGCTGGCTAAGTGACCGGCGTGTGTGGGGGTCGTCCAGTGCCTGATCGTATTGGCACTGGGAATACCCACTAAAACTCCCCGGTAACTCCACGCCCTTCAGGGGGTAGCCTGGGCTCTGCCGAAGCAATTTCACCAAGCCACCCCCAGATAATGAGATCAATCTAAATATTATATTCCTTTTCTCCATGTCCTTAATATGGTCATTTTTGGCCTTGTCTCCATGTCTTTAACATGGCCATTTTTCAGCGTCAAGTTTAAGAGCGGTTGTCATTGATTCCTGCTACCAGTCTACCAATCCCCTCGAGAAGTTTTTCTTTGGTAATTACATGGCATCACGTTAGTCTATAAAAAAGTAAATAATTTTGTTTATACTTATTATTATTGACATAAATGATAGACTACAATCACCCTGAAGACAGAATCACAGCCAAGGGCAATAAATTTAAAAAAAAACAAAAGTACAGACAGACTGACAGATCGAAGCGGGCAGCGACTATTGGTTACAATATATGATATTTTCTATATGTACGAGATGATCCCTGGGGATCATCTCGTACATATAGAAAGGACTCATCTAGACCCAAGTCCTATGTGATTGCTAACATAATCTACAAGCACGCGGCTTTGTTTACGTGGCCCAAATACTAAAATTAAGCATAATAGAAAGCCTTAAACACACAGTAATTACATTTAACATTGTTTGAATAAAAGTAACATAAGTTCAAAGTCATGTCTATCTTAGATCAGCCGTACCCAATTTTTATTTTTTCTCGTCAAAATCTATGTATCGCTCACGCCGCCATTAGGATTTGACTGAGGCGGGTAGGTGTCCGGAGCTATGTTTTACCTGTGAAATCAACCAGATGGTGTTAGTGGTTTCAGCACAATCGCAAAGGATCATCTTACCCCAAGGGATTAACTCGTACTACTTTCCCCTATTACTGGGCGTAAGCATTGCATTTTTTTTTATACAAAGCACGACAAATGACTCAACACCACCTGATGTGAAGCGGTAAGAAGAGTCCATATGCGAAGACAGCTAGTGCAGTTCAGACACTGCTCTAGCCGCCCCACCTTGCCGGCCCCAAAGGTGCTTTTTCACGCCTCTTTTGAAGGAACCCATGTTATAGGAAGGATGGAACACATGTGCTGGCAAAGAATTCCAAGTTCTGGAAGTACGACAAAGAAACGAGCTACTGTTCGATAGAAACAATTTGGAATGTGGACTGTATGAAATTTTAGTGAATCCTGAGCAAAGCGGATAATAAGAGCCACCAACCTTAACCAGCACCCTCGCGAAGGCTTGCACGGCAAGTTGGTTGTAGGCGCGTACGGCTTGATCGGCGATATGTTCTTATCAGCTTAGTGCTTCAGTTTTAGTATCAGCGTGTTAAGATTTTACAATAAGAAATAGTGCACGGCACAATATCTTCACACCATCAGTCTCCAGGAACGTCCAGGGACAGATATTAAAAGGTGTCTATGTCGAAAATTCTTTTTGTTTTTCGCGCGGCGAGTGAAGTCGTATTTTTTTCTCTCTTTTTTGGTTTATTTTTTCTATAAAGGGAAGGCAAAGGGAACTACTGCCCATACAGCCATATCTTCAATATTTCTTTATTGAAGAAGTAGTAATGTCCTCGCGGTGTTGCCAGTGTTAAACCAAATTCTTAGATGCGTGGAAAAAATTAAGTGGGCATATTTTATTACCCGCTAAGACAAGGATTCAACAAATTCTTTGTACGTGATGTTGAGGTGGAGACAGTGCATCCTTGCGTGAGCGCGGCTAAGTTATTATAACTAACAGCCCGTCAGAGACCGATATTTCGGTTTGGGCATGTCGGGAACCTACGCGCCACGCCGCCTTAACATATCTCCTTCTTTCTATGATCTGATGAATTGATACTCCGAAGACCGGCACGCGTGCTCGAGTAGGAAGGTGGGATAAGGTCATTTCTATGAAATAATATAGATAACAGTAGCTGCATTATTTCAAAGAAATATCATGAATTAATTGTCAAACGAAGGTATACGATGTAGGTGTTTGAAAGTGGCAAACCATTTCTATAAACCAATATAGCCCATTTTTTAGTTTATTGTCGTATTGACGGCACCACCCTGTATAATACAGTCTACAGGCTCCAGTTTACCATTACGAGTAGGTATGCCCAGAATAAATTTCATTACAAGTTGAGTTCATACCAATCCGTTAGGAAATTGACGGAGAAGACCTTTGTTCAACAGCAGGTCTGGTTTTTTTATAATTCGAAAAAGCACAAATTTTTAAAGAAGTCCTAATTAATCACAATTTTTATGATTTTTTCGTTTCTTCATAAAGCTTATCTACATTTCTTCGAATCGCGGAACGCATTGGAGGAAGCACGAAATCGATGTTTTTTTTATACAACTATAAGACAAACAAGCTGACGGCCCACCTGGTGGTAAGCGATTACCGCCGCCTATAGACACCTGCAATAACAAGGAAAAGCACTTAATATTGCAGGTGCGTTGTCATCCTGAGGCCTAAGATGAAATGTCGTCCATGCCCAGTAATTACACCGGCTACCATTCCCTTCAATCCGAAACACAGCAAACTGTTTCACGGCTGAAATAAGAAAGGCGGTGGTACCTACATATATTATCTCTAATCTATGGTACCTACCCAAGCGACCCAACATATGGGTCTACCACCTAGTTGATGGTTCAGTTTTGCTACCATTGTTAATAAAACCTTCACAAATGTTCGCGGAAGAAGTGGTTACAAATGTGACACCACAAGAGTGGTGTGTGTCTCAAAAAAAAATTTAGTGAAGAGGAACAATCAAAGATTTTCTCAACAGTTAAGCAATGGCTTGGCGCGATAGCTTCTTCAGCTGATGTAGAAAGAGTGTTTTCCACCTTTAGAATTTTTCACAGTAAATTAAGAAACCGACTAGGTATTGAAAAGGCTGGAAAACTAGTTTTTTGTTCAAGCTTTATAAATTTATAATATGTTAATGATATTAATTTTTCGGATGTTAAAGGCCCTAGTTTTTTATATATAATAATTTCTGAAACTTTGTTTATGTTGATTTCTGTAAAAGAAAGTAAAATTAAACACATTTGATAAAATAATTTGATTTAAATCTGTTGGAATTGGCAAAAATTAATTTATTCAAACTACACGATGTTAGAAGAAACGGAACGCAACGTACTAGAAAAAGAAAAAGGAAACTTGTCAACCAATCCCCACTCGATGTCGATTCATTCGTTATTTCTCGACTCTTTGAAATCACTGTCATTGTTTTCTCTCTCTTCTTTCTACTGTGCTAGTAATCAGTCGTAATAACTTCCTAGTGAAAAGAATTGAAATGAATATAACTTAAATTTGCATTTCGTAATTCAGTATTTTATTCAGCTCCCCAAACCTATAAAAACTAACAAAATCGTGATATAAATTATGATTTAATTTTAAACCGTAATGATTTCATTGTGCCAACCCTGTTCAACAGTCAACGGAGGCCTTATGCTGATATGATGATGATGGCAGTTCATACATTCCTCGTTCTGCTGGCAGAAGAGGATCCTCGCTATTCCCGCCCCCGATATCTACAATGTTGGCTGGCATTGCGTCCTCTTTTTTAGAGTACGTAAAATAAAACTAGGTACTTGTTTCAATATTAGTACGTAATTTATTAAAGTAAAAATGTCACTGGAGCTACTTTCACATACATCCATAATATAGGTAAATTATTTCTAGCCAAAGATTCATTGATCTAAAAACAAACTCGCATTTTAAGGCAGTTGGCATCGTGCGTAACACTTGTCACAGCAACAGAAGTATTAACACTTTAGTACCTTTTCATAATAACATCATATTGGCATACACTTAACAATTTGTATGAGCACTGTGAACGACGTAGTAAGGCATGGTATGTACTAAAATGTTAATCGACTTCTGCTGCTAACCGTACATACAGTTTGAAATAAAATTAATGTATACAACCGCCAGTCACTAGACTACAGTACAGAGGCGGTTGTCAAAATACAAACAAAAACACGAAGGATTTCGTACCATTACCTATCTATAAACAAGTGTTTACCTGTTGCCGTTATCAATATCGAGCAAAAACGAGCAAAAAAATCACGTTTGTTGTATGGGAGCCCCCTTAAATATTTATTATATTATGTTTATTAGTATTTGTTGTCAAAGCGGCAACAGAAATACCTACATCATCTGTGAAAATCACAACTGTCTCACTATCACCGTTCATGAAATAGAGCCTGGTGACTGACAGGCGGACGGACAGACAGCGGAGTCTTAGTAATAATCTCACCCAAAGGGTAAAACGGGGCCCCCGTTTTACATAAGACAGATAAATCGTGAAATGACAAGGTTCTAAGTATAGTTAAATAATTTGACTTAATTATTAGATTACTTTACAAATGAAATGACTAGCAATATTTAACACCTACCGTGGATTATATAATTGTTTAATTTAATTCTGTGTACCTCGGCATATTGCTTTTTCACAGAGCTACCGCCACCAACTTTGGGAGAACCCTGATAATTCTTGGTGTGTGTACTTTCTTCACTCTTTTTCTTTTTTCTAGTCAAAAACTTTCAAAACATCTTTCATACTCAATTATACCCGCAACAAAGGTGGTTTTCCCGCGGCAGAACGATTTACTACTTTTAACTTTTTCATACCCGACATCATTGTCTATGTCATTCATATACTTCATATCATTCCGTCTGGGGGCGTCAAAGGAATATTGACTGTACTTCCAAGCCTAAATCATTTCGCTGCAGGAGAACAACGGTCTGTGCCCGTTTGTTTAGAGGTCTCGGGTTTGAATCCCGGTAGAGATGTTCACGTAATCAATACGCTTAATTTTATTCAAAAGCCACTTGGGCACAGTTGGGGTATATTTTATAACATTTATTTAAATTTTAATAATAATGTATGTACTACTCTTAGATATAATACTTTGTGGTTTTGTGTACAGATGCAATAGTGTTGTTTGTTTGTGCAGCGCTATTAGCGTGATCTCTGATCAAGGCATTCGCAGTATACCAGCGTTGTGAGTCAGTAGCTCGCTGTCATGCCACTTTCCTGAGCGGAAGCCTCCTTTATGAATTGTTTGTAGAATAGATTTGTAAATGAGCCAGCCAAATGAACAGTCTTCCAAAATATTGCAGTCCTCGTAGATATTATTGACTTAGGATGGAATTGGATCAAGCTAAATCAACTCTTGCGCATGTCGTGGTGACTTATTACCTTAGGTATGCGGCCAACTGTACGTTATTAATACTTTAGTGAGTATGTGTATAAACATTTACAAAATAAACATTGGACCCGGTAACTTCGTTTAAATAAATGTAAAACTTTCAAAACATCTATAACTGAGATTTTTGGCCACCGTGTTAGTAACTTCTTACTTTCCTACCCTTAATTTCATGCTTAAAAAACTATTCCTTGTGACTACAAAATTTTCAGCAGCATAACAAAATATTATTAGGAGGGAGTATAATGAAAATCTGATTTAAAATATAAAAGAAATAAAAATAAAAGTAAAAATAAGACTTTATTAATATTAAACTTAAAATAAATGCTAGCGGTTAGCTTGAAGAACATAAAATAGATTCATGAAACTTTTTATCAGAAATAAACTGAACTGATATTATACAACTAAAATTAAATAGCTAAAAATTAAATTTGGTAATTAACGAAATACTCCCTTTGCCTTTACAAGTTTACACACATTAAAAACTAGACAAAAAAGAGATAGGGTACAATAATATAATTCGTGCGTGACTGAGCTAAAATGTATCGAAAAATATGGGGGCATTCATGCATTTTTCATGTACGAAATCGTAGGAAAATAGAAACACACGTAAAGCTATAGTTTATACAAAATTAACTACGAGTAAATACAAGCACAGTACATATCCAGATGCTTTCAAAATAAATTTATATTACAAAATATATTATTAAGTGACAACTGACGTCACGCTACCAGCCATTTTGCTTTCAATCATTTGATATAGATTATCTCTAATAAAAAGGGCAGTTTAATATGTAGGTATTCCATTAAATTGTTGTCAGTTGACAAAACTATTAGTAAAACTTTTTTCAAACACAATTAGCTACTCCATTCAAGTAAAATAATCTTAAGACCGTTATGGTCCATATGAAACATATGGCAGGGCATTCATTTCGTTAATTACAATCATAAATTATCCTACTATTATCCTACACCGCCGCTTACTTAACAAGTACGTAATATATGTATTCAGATACATACAATTATAACTAAGTACATAATGCGTTATATTTTATTTATTTAAAAATAAACAGTATTCATTTCATGAGGATTTGCATTTTATTTAAAGACATAATAAACAATCACACAGCTATGGTTTTATAAGACGACTACCGAATATAGCAATATTTTCACTTTGAAAGCGTTTAATAATGTTGATAACGCTATTTTTTGTTATAAAATCGTTGCTATAATGTTTGTAGCTATTGAATCCAGCATAATACTTCAGAATAGTAACGTAATACTATAGTAAACGTGCTATATTACACAGTCGTCTCATAAAACTTGTACTGTTTGTATTGTTACACGACTTAATGTTGTTGATCAATAGGCAATGTTGTCACATGACATAATATCGTGATACAACATGACTATTTAGTTACACAACATGACTATTTAGTCACTCACATGACTATTTTGTAATGTAACATACAGAATAACAACTTAAGTTGTAAGAAGTCATTTCCTAAGACATCGTTAATACGACTACAATTGAAGACCCCTCTGAATCTACTTTTCAGTCATCCGGTATTATGATGACAACATGTATTATGCGTAGACAGACAATTCATAAGCACGGTAACGTTGAAAGCTAGTATTGAGGCCTAAAAGCCTAAAATTATGCCACAAAATTGACATCCACATTAATAGTAACATTGTTTGTAGACGTACAGATAGGATTTTAAATGATACGATTCTTGGAGCCTACTTGAATAGATATTTCTTATTTTGATCTTGGACACTTACGAGCTGTACTCAGTCGTAAAAACTGACCGAGTAATACCACGTGGATAGCGGAGCGTAAAGGTCTATTCACACATATCAGACAAGCCTCAGTTCCGGCTCAGATCCGGCTCAGATCCGGCACAGTTCCGTATCAGTGCGAAATATTATTTCATACATTATCTATGAACGTATCTCCACTTGTCCGTGTCAGTGACGGCTCAGTGCTCTCAGTGTCCGTTCCGGCGTGGTTCCGGCACGGAAGGTATCGTCGACAACGATATTTTTTGTCGGACGGACCGATCACTGACGGATCTCGGACGCCGACATCAACAAAGACAAAATAGAGGACGAGCGATTAATAGAATTGGTTCGTGAATATAGAGTTTTATCTCTATTTAGAGATGATTTATCTCATGCAAAGTATATGGATACGAAATACAATCACGATTGACGACGGACACGTTTTCACTGAAGCTCCGTGAACTGAGCGGGCACTGACATGTGTGAATTGAATCACTGAAGCACTGATACGGAACTGTGCCGGATCTGTGCCGGAACTGAGGCATGTCTGATATGGGGGAATCGACCTTAATCCAGATACAATAACGGTACCCGTTTTCTGCGCGTTTAAATACCGATAAAAGCGATACCAGAAAATTTAGCAATCAACCAAACCATCATTCAAAGGATACCACAATTGAAAAGTAATAACGGTGCCTTAATTTTTAGGTCACATATTTTAAAACGGTTTTACAAGTTAAGTTGCCAGTTCGTGCGATCGGTATCCGATTAAATATAGATACCCTAATCTTTAAGGTACCTGTAGGAGTTGGAAAATATCGGTCGGTTGCAACCGCTAGCAAAAATTTTAGGTATCAATAAATTTATGCTAGCGGTAGCTTCATACAAAGACAGGACAGCGCGATCCTATTTGACGGATGGCAGTCTTATAATAAAATTTTCGATGATATTCATATATTTAGCTAAAAAGGCAAATTAATAAATTATATAAGTAACGGACACTTGTTAATTTAGTTTAATTATATTTCTTTTCATGTAAGTAAAGTAAACATCTTGGGCTGATGATGATGATGATGATGAAACAAAGTAATTAATCCTCCCTACGTTCTAATCTGTATGATGCTCCAAGCCCCTGTATTCTTGTTAGTATTACAAATTTTCTGCTGATTGTTTCCTTATCTGTGGCATTCATAATACTTATATTAGTAATCTGTGATTAGCGCTGTGGGCTGCATTGTTAATAAATTGGTTAACCTAACCCTAGAAATAAGCATTTATAATGTAGCTGTTTGCTTTTCCTTATTATATAAATAAAAATCGTATTTATATTAATTGTGTGTGTTATGTTTTTTTACATGTACTACCTATTAAAATCAAAAGGTTTGCTGGTAGAAAACACAGTTATGTGTTAAGCTCGCCTGTGTACAGTTTTATTTAGTAAATTTTGTTTAAGTTGTTTTTGTGTACATTAAGGAAAAATAAAGATAGATATTTATAAGTCACTGAATTTGGATACCGTTAATATTGATACCCGAATTTTGTGATACCGGTTTAAAGTAATTTCCCAGTACCTGGCCTCATGAAGCTACAATATATTCAAAGGGGTCGTCAATCAATCTAGCTGCTGAGTTTAATAGTTGCGGAAGTTTCTGTTGGGCTTGAAGCCGCCGCCGCCGCCGCCGCCCGGCGACGAGTTGAGGAACAGCTCGATGTAGCGGTGGTCCATGTTGTCTTTGTCGCGACGCATCGCCTGTGGGAATTTTATTCATTTGTCATCATTAAGATAATAAGACACTATTAATAGGTACAAGATATTTTTAATCTATATTATAAAAATGAATCGCTGAATGTGTTGCTAAGCGCAAATCTCGAGAGCAGCTAAACCGATTTGGCTAATTCTTTTTTATAATATTCCTTTAAGTACGAGGATGGTTCTTACGGAGAGAAAAATTTTAAAAATTGCCCGAAAAAAAGTCTAAAAACAACACTTTTCTATACTCCCATACAAAAGATTCGTAATAATAATTAAAAGTCAATTTGAACTTTAATACCATACCATAAAGTTTAAGTGTTAGTGGAGGGGTTCCGGGAAGGCAAAACAATTGAGTGACGTTAGTATCGTATAAATATTAATGTCAATATTTGTCAACATTTATACGATGGTATTGTTGACTTATTAACTTTCTTTTTTCTTTTTTTATCTTTTTTTTTTTAAATCGAATGTTAGGCGGTAAGAAGTACGCCGGGTCAGCTAGTATTATCATAAATGTTTTGAAGAAGTATAGATAAGTGGACATAAGTGGTAAAAAGAGATTTTGTCCACGACACTTGAGATACCACTAAGACATTATTCGAGTCCACCTGCATTTGCGTTACAAGCTAACATATACGTACGTTAGAAATATAGATATACAGCCTGCTACAAGTCGGAAGTAAAATTTAATAAGTTGGTTGTGTTCTTTGACAAGAGACTAACAAAAATATCTAAAACAAGAAAAATTTCAGGCGACTCTCGGTTTGATTCCCGCCTCAGCACGTGAATTTTTTCTAGTTTTAGATATTTTTATTAGTAAATAAACTTTTCAAACATTTATAATATTATTAAAATCAAAATTAAGAATAAGAGACTAAACAGTTTGCCCCTTTCAAACCACTTTTTATTTTCCGATTAAATAAGTAAAAAAATTGTCACATCTGCTCGCGATAACCCTACGAAATGCGTACTATTGTGTATCGTACGACACGCACGCACGCACGCACGCACGCACGCACGCACACACGCCCGCGCGCACGCACGCACACACGCCCGCGCGCACGCACGCAGGCCCATCTTTTCCATTAGGCACTGTGGGCAAGTGCCCAGGGCCCCGCGATCCATGGGGCCCCAAGTTCCCATTATGGAAATTAAGATTTTGATTAAATTTCTATGGAAATATGGATGTATATTGTATAAAATAATTGAATTGATAAACTACTCCTTTTTTGAAGTCGGTTAAAATAATAAAGTGCCCAGAGCCCCCAATAGGTTAAAGACGGCTCTGCACGCACGCACACAAACCGCATTCCCAGAATTCCAAATTTATTTTGGAATTGTTAAGCCTTATGCATTAAGTCGGACCATTGTACTTTTTTGCAATAAAGATCAAATAAATATTTACCCTCATAGCGTCTTCGTGGCACTCAAACTCGACGTCAGCTTCGCCGGAGGGGCGGCCGCTGTTGTCGAACAAAATGTTGATGTTCGCTGGCCGGATTGGTTTGAAAAACTGAAATAAACAATCATATTGATCAGTTCTCCTGTCTGCTCCACCGGAGGTCCCGAATCTCGGTAGAGGCAGATGTCTGTTTGAACCATTTATTGTTTACCATAATGTTATAAACGAGCCATATTTATGTGCTAAGTCAGACCAGGCAAAGCAAAGACAAATGAAAAGGTAGTCTTACACACAAGTTGTATGTATGATACAATTAATTATTTAGATCATAAAAATATATTTGGACACTACGACGCTGGTCTTCCGTGGATACCTATTTGGAGGGCACCACTATGCGCAGATCGTATTACTTAAATATTCTCAACTTATTATATGTTTAGGTAATACTCTGGAATCTAATGTTTGAGGGGAGGCACCACTCTGTATACTTAGTAACAATCATATAACATATATGGTTTTTTTTATATATACAACTAGATGACAAACAAGCTGACGCCCCACCTGATGGTAAGCGGTTACCGCCGCCTATAGACACCTGCAATAACAAGGAAAAATCACTTGATATTGCAGGTGCGTTGTCATCTTGGGGGCTTAAGATGAAATGCCGTCCATGCCCAGTAATTACACTGGCTACCAATAATAATAATTATTAATTATTAATATTAATATGGTAATAATAAATCATAAAATTAAAGTAATATATAAAGTATTTAAATGGTGTATTAAAAATACAAACATCCTAATCGCCGCGTCTCCAGAACCATGGAAAAACTGTTATGGTTGAGTACTTCACAAATTACAGGCGATAAAGACAAAATGAATATCAAAGCCGTCTGTCTATAAAGGCCAACAATCACCTTTAACAGTTGAATACTCACGTAAGCGATGTCCTCCGGCGCAGCTTTGAAAGGCAGTCCTCGCATGTGAACGCAGTGGGCGCCGCCGCCGCGTCTTAGCCCGCCCCCGCCTCCGCCTCCGCCCCCGCGACCGCCGAAGCCACCGCCGCCACCGCCACCGCCGCCGCCACCTAACAAAGAACAACCGTCACGATCTACTGGGTGTTTAGTATACAGGTGCCGCCTGTACGACTATAAATTGAAAAATAGGCTATTATCAGTTCATAGAAATGGTTTGCCACTTTATAATACATGTTATTCGTTTGATAATTTCAGTACAATGCTATGAAATAATGCAGCCAATGCAATATTATTTCATAGAAATGTCATGAAAATATCAAAGAAAGATAAGATGTTTTAAAAAAAATCACAGCCCATGTTTCAATTTACTGTCGTATTTTCATCAACATCCTGTATAACATAACATTTGCGTTATGTTATGTAAAATAAATATCAAATTTATGTAGTTATATAATTTCAAATAGTTTGGTCAGTTACAAAATGTATAGGAAATTACAAAATAATTTGTACAATTTTGAACTTTCGATAACACCTTAGTTTATTTATATCACTACTCATTTGTTAACATGGGTTGGTGCCCGCTAGTTATACCATGTATATCACAGAATACATTATACATAGTAGGTACATGTGCAGAAGATCCACTCCGCTAAATCATTTAAATAAATAGCGCACTAAAGTGCAATTCAGGTCGAACAGTGCTAATTACATTATTTTAGCGCTGAATAGACAAAATATTTATTTTGTACATTTATATGAAAATTACAAAGATGTATACCTCTCTCTCTATAACGTATCTCCAGAAAACAACCCTAGTTGTAAATCCTAACGTAATCAGAAGATGACGATATCTTCTGACTACGTTAGGCTTGTCTTCTTTAAAGAAATTTATGTAAATTTATTCAGATCCTCATGTGTTTCTCCCATGTAGGAAGGCCTGTGCCCAGCAGTGGGATATAGGCTGATGATGATGATGATGATTTTAATTTATTTACTGAATAATTTATTTCCCATATATGTACATACCATTCGGGGACACTGCCTCCCAACCAGTTGAAAAAATCGCGTGCAATTAGTGCTACTAGTTGCAATCCACATATCAGCTACGCGGCGCGGCGGCCGCAAACGATTTTCGCCTTAAAGCCTGGCCACGGAAACGGGCGCTGGCGACGGCGACGCGACTAGCAATAGCGTGAAATTCGCAGCGGGCGAATATCTGTTCCACCAGTCGCGTCGCCGTCGCCCGTTCCCCTGGCCAGGCCGTTAGTAGTGGTCACAGGTCAGGTGACGATGTCCGCGATAGTACTTTACTTTTACAAACTGCAGACGTTTCAAATAAACCAGGAAGACATTTTATTTTACGTCTGAATAGATACTTTAACCTAAGAAGATAGGCATTATTATTTTTTTAGCCTTCATCTGGAGAGACACACTATTGACTCAAATGAAGTTAAGACCCTTGAGGTTGAGAAAATCTTAAAATTTATGGAAAGTGCCCAAATCAAGGCTTTATTATAAAGTACTGACCGAAAAGCCCCAAATACAAGATAATAATAATAAGCATTATTTCTTTTGAGTGTGAAAAAGGTGAGTTTTGGATCCATCTCGATGCAATATTTTATGATTTTGCCTTAATTTACTAGGTGGTAGACCCATATGTAGGGTCGCCTGGGTAGGTGCCTTTCTTATTTCAGCCGTGAAACAGTTCGCTGTGTTTCGGATTGAAGGGAAAAGTAGCCAGTGTAATTACTGGGCATGGACGGCATTTCATCTTAGGCCTCAGGATGACAACGCACCTGCAATATCAAGTGCTTTTCCTTGTTATTGCAGGTGTCTATAGGCGGCGGTAACCGCTTACCACCAGGTGGGCCGTCAGCTTGTTTGTCATCTAGTTGTATAAAAAAAAAAATTTAGTTACTATCACGCGACGAACAAACGTTCTCACGAGCGACGCGGCGCTTGAATGAGCGTCGAAATAAAACACACTTGTTTCCCACCTTTGCCGCATAAAAAAGGGGTGGACGTGACGCGTATAGATCGAACATGTACAGTGACCTTGAGACCGCCCTTCATCATCATCATCATCACCAGCCTATATACGTCCCACTGCTGGGCACAGGCCTTCCTACATGGAAGAAACACATGAGGAGTTTGGGCCATAACACCACCACGCTGGCCCAATGCGGGTTGGTGGGTTAAAGCGGTTGCAGGAACAACCGGGACGAACAGCTTAACGTGCCTTCCGAAGCACGGAGGAGCTCGAGATAACAAACTTTGATTCACCCATCCCAGGATCGACCATGGCGAAAGTTACTTTGTAATTACTGGGCATGGACGGCATTTCATCTTAGGCCCCAGGATGACAACGCACCTGCAAAATCAAGTGATTTTTTCTTGTTATTGCAGGTGTCTATAGGCGGCGGTTACCGCTTTCCATCAGGTGGGCCGTCAGCTTGTTTGTCATCCAGTTTAATGAAAAAAAAAAAGCTCGAGATAAACTTTGATTGACCCATCCCAGGATCGACCATGGCGAAAGTTGCTTTGTTTTTCGTATCGAAACCAGAGCGCTCAAACCAATACGCCACCGAGCTCCTCCTGAGACCGCCCTTATTCTGTTCGAAATAGAGGCGGCTTTCGTACTTCAACTGATACATGTGATCTGCTGTACGCAAGAAATTGCAATTCGGAACACCAGCGTCAAAATCACTCACCGCCTCTCCCAAAGGACCCTCTGCCCCGTCCGCCGAAGCGACCGCCGAACCGGTCATTCCTGTCGTAAGGCGTATGCCTATACCCCCGGCTGGAGCGGAACCCGCTGTCCATGCGGGACCCGTACAGACGCACCTCGTCCGCGTTACTGAGGAACACCTCTATGTATCTGCGAAAAGGTTGGGCCCAATTGAAGTCGGTGTTGCCGCGTTATGAAGAAGCGATGTTGAAGTATTTCATTTTACTGCGTCTTCAGCGGATTATTTATGTGGATATTCACGTTTAACATTGTAAATACTAGAGATACCTACTATGCTTATTTGTACTAATACTCTAATTTAATTCTTTTTCGCGTCTTCTTAGGATTTTTTTTATTGAAATCTGCACATAAAAGTTATATACTTTTTTGTGTTAGTTTTAGGGACTGATTAGAATGTTTTAGATTACTTATAATCACGTTTATTGGTAAAGGTCCCAGAAAGATTTTTTTTGTCATGCTTCGTCGAGACACTATTATAAAAATATGAAATATTTTTTTTGGAGTTCAAAGAAATATAGCCCTTATGAAACTTCAACATCGCTTTTATTATTATCACGTTCACTGCCGCAACTCATGTTCCTCAAATTATATTTGAAAGACCATTTTCGAATAAACTTGAAAGAAGGACAAGTCGAAATTGCTAGATAACAAAAAAAATATGCCTACAGGAAACAATTGCAGTAGCTGTGAATGTGTTAATATTTTTTCTTTTTCTAATTATGAATGTATTCATATCAATAACAGTAAACATATAATTGATGAATGTGTATCCCAACTTTTATGTGATCGCAAATTATACTGTATTCAAATACTATGAAATAATCATGAACATTTGTAATCTTGAATGAATTTTACAAAAAAAAAGTTGTACCTATTATTATTTTTTAAAACTCATAGACAAGTTGCCAGTTGTAAAAATACCACAGATAATAATAACAATCTCCCGTTCGTTTGTCGCAGTCTTCCCCTCTTCTTGTTGCCTCCCGTCCCTCGCCCCGCTCCCCTGCACGCCCAACTAGAGACACTCAATATCCAATTACCACTGCACTTGTAAATCTACCCTCATTTTTGGATTTTTTTTGGGTGATTGGAAATAATTGTTTCTTTTTTATATTTTTTGTCATTAGAAGGCATTAAATCGAAAGTATATTCTTATATCCTAGTGATAAGTGTAGGCCTCAATAATTCCATTACTTTATATAATATTATACAAATACTTCACTGATTTTTAGTTTGTTTAAAATTTTACAGGAGACTAGATTTAATTTTGTCATATAACTATGTACTTCGCAAAAAGATATAATTATACTTATCAGGATAAGTAGTTACCTAATTAATTAGGCAATGAACTTTAAAGATTATAATTATCTATAAGTTATATTCCTAATCAATTACCTTCAATAACCCAAAATTTATCTATTACCAAAACATGAGTAGACTAAAGTGCAATTTTCAACCAATTTACTATTAAACATTCCCTTATTTAAAGAGAAGCCCAAAATTCAACTATATGCCCACCATGTTGTTGCTGGCCAGTGTAATGATTTACAGATATTTCTCGTTGTATATCAAAATTATTCCCACTTACATATTTCTTTACTGTTTCCATAAACCACAGTGTTACCAGCAACAAATGAGGTCCCAAACTTAACCCTCTACACCAAATATTATGGGACACAATTTAATGTCGACACTATAGTGGACATATTTGACAATGAATGTTTAAATCTAGATTAAATAAATTAAAATGACAACAAAATAGGAAAATAGACAAAATAATATAAAAAGAAAGATTTTTAAAAATGCTATAAATCTATAAGTAATTCTCATGCATGCTCAAAACATACAAAATTATATTTACTTCACTATAACTTGCCAATTTAAACAACAAATAAAATATAAAAAACTGTCAGTGGTTACTTTCCAATTCATTACCAAAGATATCCACCAGAGTGCTACCAAAATTGGTCCCATGTTAACACTATCCCCCCACCTGTGTCCTATTTTCTCCCTGTCCCTGTTGAGCGCTTCTTGTGCGTGCCCCTTCTCATTGAAGTGAACGAACGCCTCGCCAGAAGCCCGCCCCGTGTGGTCCGAGAGCAAGTGCACGCTCTCAGGCCCGACGCTCAATCCTGACACCCAAGGAGGTTAATGCTGTGTGTAGTTATGCAGGCAGCCATGGTTATTTGGTAAATACTAACATAATTATTTAAAATAACTATTTAGGAAGAGCGCACATGAAATTTATGATTTTTTATTAAAATTTACCTGCTCAACAGTTATGTTTGAAGGATCATCTCATTCTGAATCACGCTCAGTGGCACTCACAGCGCTTTGAGCGCAGTAAAAGTCGTTTCATATCCTGCTTATACTGCTCACACAAACTGCTGACTAACAGTTCTCATAGTACTCAGAAAATAAGTGTCAGTAACGTGAGCACAAACATCAATATCAAAAATTTGATTGCATAATTAAATACATTTCAAAGTAGAGCTCTAGTCTCTGAACAAAATATTAGACTACTAAAATGCAAGCGTATTTCTGTGACTCCTGCAGATGAGCGCAAAAAAGGTCATGCCACTGCACTCTCAATTATTACTTAGGTAGTAAATTATACTTGGAGTATTGAGTATTGGATATTATGAACTTAAATTACATCACTATTTTAAAAAGATTTATTTTAAAATTATTTATAAAGTTGTATTTTATTCATGGCATTTAATTGGTTAATTTCATAATTCAATGAAATAAGTAAATCAATATTTTAACAAGTTGTGTCTTTCAGCTATTATGGGTGCATTTTATAGTTTCTATATCAAAAAACCTAAAGATTATTTTTTATTAATTAAGTAGTTGTCTTTACATAGAATTTATGCAAACTTTTTTAGAGATAGTGGTCTTTCCGAGTCCTATTAGAGTAATTTATAATTACATTTACAGTATAGCTTATATATTATATAGCAGTATATATTAGCATATTTATAATGGCTGTCAACAACTAAAATTCCAAACAAAAAATTAGATAGTAAAATTCAAAGATGAGATATAAGTCTTTCTGTAGCTTTAAATATTATAATATTTTTTAGATGTGTACTAGTAGCATACTTATAAGGTCGTTGTATAAAATTTACCATAATGTAGAATATAGTCTAATTATTAAATTGTGTGCAACACCACGGCATACCTGCATAAATAGCCTATACATCCCCATAATGAATAAATCATGAGTGTAGACAAATTATATAATCCATATTAAAGACTACATACCATCAAAAAACTGGACAATTTCTTCTTTGGAGCATCCAAAAGGCAGGCCTCGAAGTTTGACTAGGCCCATATTGTCGGTCACATTGGGAAGACTGTCAAAGCCATTTTCACTTTGACGCATGGCATTCAAGGCCCATTCCATGTCCTGACGGTCAGTGGAGAATACTGTTAAAAAATTAAAATACAAAATTAGCTCAATTCTGGTTACACTCGGTAACATTACAGTTAAGTGAGGCCTGTGTGTGTTGCAATTGCTATATTAATAAGTGTACCAAATACTGTAAACACACTGGTAAATTCTAAGAGTAAACTTAATAACTTTAAAAGTAAATGTACACTTCATCAACATCAGCCTATATACAGGATGGTGCTATCAATGTGACAATAAATTTAAACATGATCTATATTAGTCCATAGAAATGGTTTGCCACTTTCAAAAATATCTATTTGATAATTTCATGACATTTGTATGGAATAGTGTAACATTGGCAGCATTATTTCATACAAATGTCATGAAATTATCAAATGAATATGACATTTTTGAAAGTGGCAAACCATTTCTATGGACTAATATAGCCCATGTTTAAATTTATTGTCGCATTGACAGCACCACCCTGTATACATCCCACAGCTGGGCACAGGTATTTCCACATGGGAGAAACACATGAGTAAATTAATATTAATGTAACAAAAATATTATAATACACACCTTCAATGTATCTCTTGCCCATATTTTCCTTGTCCTTCTTAAGGGCCTCGTCAACATCTTGCTGACTTTCTACCTCCACGAAACATTCCCCTGATGGTCTGCCAGGACGAACCTCGGTTAAGTGGACTCCTGCGATAATAAATATTAATTGAAGATTTGAAGAAAAGTTATTGAATGTTAGGCCCTAGGTGGTAGGCCCGTATGTAGGATCGTCTAGGTAGGTACCACCGCCTTTCTTATTTCAGCCGTAAAGCAGCTCACTGTGTTTCTGATTGAAGGGAAAGGTAGCCAGTGTAATTACTGGGCATTGACGGCATTTCATCTTACGCCTCAGGATGACAACACTCCTGCAATATCAAGTGATTTTCCCTTGTTATTGCAGGTGTCTATAGGCGGCGGTAACCGCTTAACATCAGGTGGGCCGTCAGCTTGTTTGTCATCTAGTTGTATAAAAAAAAAATTGAATGTTTAGAATGAGAGAAAAGGGGTATCGAATTAAAATATAAACAATATCTGTTATATGCAAATAAAGTGTTTATTTAAGTGCGACACTTACTTCCTTAGCTCAATAAGCTGTCAATAATAACAAATTTCTGTCCTTTTTACCAGCGCCAGTAATACACCATAAAATAATATTTTTGTCGGTGTAACAGTTATATTATTTTAAGAAACAAAGAACAAGAAACTCACCTTCTTTTCCATTCAAAACATTTACGCCGTTCAAAAAATCGAGGACATCTTCTACGGAGGTAGAGAAAGGAAGACCACGCAGTTTTACAATATGGCTACTATCGCCGGAACCCAACATTTTGGGTTGAAATTTTGGGTTGTACTAATGGTTCACACAAACCAAAAGTTTGTAACAGATCGTTTCGTCTAAAATAATTGTTCAACTTAACACAATTGATGAGATGAGATTGAGACTTATTTTTGTGGACCTAATTTTAAAGAAAAGAAGAGTTCACTGTACCATATATTATCTCTAATCTATGGTTCACTTCTAGCGTAGCGTTTTATATTCTCTTTGGTTCACTGCATCTAGCTAGCGCCACAGATTACTTTATGATAGCTCACAGATTAGAAAGAGTATGTCTAAAGGTCGATTCCCACATATCAGACAAGCCTCAGTTCCGGCACAGATCCGGCACAGATCCGGCACAGTTCCGTATCAGTGCTTCAGTGATTCAATTCACACATGTCAGTGCCCGCTCAGTTCACGGAGCTTCAGTGAAAACGTGTCCGTCGTCAATCGTGATTGTATTTCGTATCCATATACTTTGCATGAGATAAATCATCTCTAAATAGAGATAAAACTCTATATTCACGAACCAATTCTATTAATCGCTCGTCCACTATTTTGTTTTTGTTGATGTCGGCGTCCGAGATCCGTCAGTGATCGGTCCGTCCGACAAAAAATATCGTTGTCGACGATACCTTCCGTGCCGGAACCACGCCGGAACGGACACTGAGAGCACTGAGCCGTCACTGAACGGACAAGTGGAGATACGTTCATAGATAATGTATGAAATAATATTTCGCACTGATACGGAACTGTGCCGGATCTGTGCCGGAACTGAGGCTTGTCTGATATGTGTAAATAGACCTTAAGTCCGTCCCACTTGTAAGGTCGGTCTTGCCAGCGTACGTGGTATTTTATCTACCATCATTTTATCAACATACGAGAAATAAATGGTTTTTCTTTAATCAAATTAAATTTTTTATCACATTTTGCTTTTAAAAATAGCAACGCATAGAGAGGTATTGGTCTAAAAATGTTTTGTTGCCGATAAATTGAATGATAAAGCAATATTTTCTTCACAAAAATCTACATATAGTATTCAGGATATAACAAAGGGTATCCTCAAGGGATACCATAATTAAAAAAACCGGCATTTTTGAAACTAGTAATGAGAAAAGTTTGCCCCCGTAGGTATTAATATTTGTATAAGGAAAGTTGACATCCCCTGATCTATATTGTAGGGATGGGCGAATGAAAAAAAATATCGATATATATCGTATCGATATTTATAAAAACTATCGATATATGTATATCGTGAGAAAATATTGATATTTTGATATTTCGATATTTTTAACCGACCTCAAAAAAGAGGTTAACAATTTGATACATATGTATGTAATATTGTCAGAATCGCACAGTTCTTGTATATGTTAGTCCATATCAGCTTGCTAACATAGGTGCCAATTTTTTTAAGTCTATGTTTGTATGTTTGTCCCAGCATTTCTCAAAATTTTACGGCGGATTAAATAAAAGTTTTTTTTTTACTTGGTATCGTCCACCGGAACTGTACAAGTTCCCTAAGTCATCAAAATCGGTTCAGGAGTTTAATAGATAGTGAATTAAGTGTGTATCAGTCACAAAGAAAACGCCTTGACGGCGTAATTCTAAAACCTGTCAATATGCATGTTATTTCAATGTTTGCATTCAGTTAAATGGTAGCTAAAATAAATAAAAAATAAGATATAAAAAGTAATTTAAACTGTCAAGCGGCTTTATACCTTTAGAGGTCTATGACAATGGAAAAATCAGTTGCGTCTGAAATAACTAAAAATAAAATAGTTATTTAAAAACAAGATATTTTAAAAAATTAAACTTCCCTCAAAGTACCAAAAAGAAAAAAAAATAAAGTGAGGTGCTCATAATCTAATAAAATACTATTTTTGAAGTGCTTGACTTACTATTTTTTCTGGAACAGTTTAGCACCAACTCAAAAAAAACCCTTTATAGAGTTAGTGCTATACTGTTGCGAAAATAGCCCAAAAGGTGCTTTTCAGTATTCTTTAAAAAAAATTAAAAGCAAGTCCACTGCTGGACAAATATATCGGTTCTGGACAGATAGTTTCTTTGGATTTGAGACGATATTTTTTTAGATCGATATTTTTTGCCCAAGTCTACTATGTTGTTCTATGCTTCTTTCTAATCTGTGGTTCTATGTATGTAATCTATGGACACACATTTGATTTTAATTCTTGTGAAAATCGTATTTTACTTCTCTTCTCATTTCCCAATCTCAAATTTAATACTTTAAAATTATTTTAAATTACAGTTATGCATAAGTCTTTTTGATTTAGTGTAATCTGTTTTATTTGTCATTTAGTCACAAAAATGACTGTCGACGGCGATGAAAAACCGACTCGTGACAGGGTGTTCATGGACATTGCGATAGGAGATTTGCCCTCTGGTCGCCTAGTTTTTGAGTTATTCAATGATATCGCACCGAAGACAGCAGAAAACTTTCGCGCATTATGCGCTGGAGATATGGGACTTGGTAAGGCAACTGGGAAGCCCTTGACGTACAAGGTAAGTGGCATAGTAAACAACATCATTATCTCATCACAACTTGTACATCAATCAGATAGCGACACCACAGGAATAGGTACTTGTAGACTTGGTTCCTGCATAATCCGAGATGCAGAAGAAATATTTAAATTTACTATTCTTTCCAAACATTTATTTTCTCGATGACAGTTATAGTGTTGGTAAGTGTTGTGACCAAATAAGTGATTAGTAGATACGATATTGAGAAGAAAATAAATGAAGAAATAAAATTTATAATAAATGTCGGTGAGAGCTCATTGAATGACATTGACGATTCATCAGATTTTGATTAGAATCAATAAATAATAATTACCTGTCATTAAATGGTTTTATTTCATTTTTATTATTTTTATTTTTTATACTACTAGATGACAAACAAGCTGACGGTCCACCTGAAGTTAAGGGGTTACCGCTGCCTATAGACACCTGCGTCAATTACCTATTTATACTAATGTTACTTATTAAAATGAGGAAAGATTTCTATGTGTATAACAAATAAATTAAAAAAACTACTAGCTGTTTGTGGCATACAAAGTCGCGGGAACACATCTAGTTCAATATGAATGAATACTGATACAATATCTTTTCAATCATATCATCACTATTTTGATGGCAATAGAATGTAAGTTTATTAAAACGTTTGTTATTTACCGTACTTTAAAAAAAACTGGTGCACATAAGGACTCAATTTGTTTTAGATGAATATAATAAGAGATCAAGAAACAAAATTAGGCAGTTGTCATATTTTTTATACCTCGCATTTTAAAGTAAGCTTTTGCGTAACATGACGCAGTTACATTCTAAGGGAGCTGTCATCGTGAAAATAAACGATTGGAAAGAGTACCTACAGTGTGCCAGGGCCTGCTTGTCGCATAGCGTACTGTGTGTGGGCGCTGGTGGAGGCTTTTTGAGGGTGCAGGATCGCAGACAAACACCTTTTTTGTATAAAATCAAATTTATTTGCACACACATGTACACCATACACAACAGTTACAACAAAATGGGCGGAAAACAGGCAGAGTTGCTATTACCAAAAAATAATTAATTTATTTTGCTTGCAACACTGCTTAACAATAAAATATTTTTTATGCCTGGTTTGTGGGTACTTCAGAAATAACTTTTGTTGTTGTAACTACACTAGATCTACAGGATTCAAAATATCTGCTGTAGTTTTACAGGATTTGAAGTTTCTTCGAGACCCCATATGTTGAGCACCTGCATATGTTCCAATTATGTTTTAGGGTATGGTATTTCACCGAGTGGTGAAGGATTTCATGATCCAAGGAGGCGATTTCACTAATGCTAATGGAACAGGTGGTGAATCAATTTATGGTGGCACTTTTGAAGGTATATTTTTTTATTAATTGTTTTTTATATAATTTCTACATCGATAATATATCTTACAAATTATTGTTATTTTTAGATGAAACGTTTGAGCTGCAGCATGACCAACCTTATTTGTTGTCTATGGCCAACCGTGGCAAAGATACCAATGGGTCACAGTTTTTTATGTAAGTCATACCAGAAGATGGGTAAGAAATTGATTAAAGACACTTATCTGTATTAACTTGGTAGACTTTATGGTTTTCTTAAACTTCAGGTCTCAATGAATTAAAATATTTGTGCAAAACAAGACCTTGCTTGAAGAAGTTTTTTACAAAATGATGCAGTTAAAGAATCTGAATAAGAATATGAAATAAGGTGTACCAAATTTTGCATCTGTCATGCAAAATTCTGGTGAATCTGTCTTGCACAGTTATGTATTTATTTTACTTATTAAGATCAATTGTATCTACCACATTCTCACAAAATAAATATCTTGATTCTTTATCAGAGGCTAATATAATCTACAGAGGTGGTGGGCGCCACAAAAGAAAAAATGTAATCAACAAAATTCACTAGATTTTGAAAAAGGCATGTAGAGAACTAGATTTAGGTAGATGTGTATTTTTTCGGATTTTAGTTGTTTAACAAGCGAATGGTCATCAACGAATGGAAACACTGAATTTCACAGTCTGTAAAGTAGCGCTCTTTGTGTGATTAATTTAACAGATTGTTCATGACCATGAGTTATAACCGTAACCTACTATCTTACGGAGGCATAGATGGACAGACCTGACAACAAATTTTTTAGGGTAAAAATTAGTTAGGGGGACACTTTCGGAAACGAAAGCAGGTGGCAGTGCTCGTCACCTTAAAGATGATTTGTTAAAAAATAAATTTGAAACCACGAAAAAAAATCAGCTGTTCCGTACAAACAGGCCATGTAGGTAGATATTACAATTTGTATGAAACAGCTGATTTTTTGTTTGCGATTTTAAATTTATTTTTAAGCACCACCACCACCACCACTGCCACCTGCCTTAGTATTCGAGAGCATCCCCCTAACACCCTGTATATCATGATTTGATACATGAACAATAAGCCTCATCTTATAATTTTTGTGTATTTTACTTTATTTATTCATGCATATACAGACATTTACAGTGAGTACACAAAAATAACTATTGAAAAATTCTATCAGCAGATCTGTGGCATAAAATACTTGAACAGACACATCCAATGACCCAAGTGTAATACAGTGCACCATGTACTCTCGAGTAATCATTAAGTATCCAAACAAACATAATTTTAGAAGTTTGTTTAAAAAGAAAACAAACATGTGTATAATCTTCTCCTTAGAGGAATTGGGTATAGGTCAGACCAATATGATTTTAGTATTATGACAACATTGTTTTGTTTGTCTTTAAATCTTATGTTGATATTTATATCTTGTTCTGCTGTAAATATACATCAGAGCATAATGTAGCAGATGCATTCCAACTTATACATCTAAAGTATTTGATTTCTTATGATGGGCCGCTAGGCGTTTCAGCAAACCAACCGTTATCCAACAAAAGAAAATCGTTCCAGTAACTTAGTACTGGGCATGTTTTGTAGCACCTACATTTTATGTGTCATAAAAGGGTTTGCTTCTAAAGGGTATGATCAGCAGAGTAGTCATTATGCGTGCGCATGATTGAGACGTACGTTTGTGTGTATAGAGGGCGCTGCGGTGGGCGGCGGCTGCGCAGCCCGCCCGCTATCATTCTTGTTCTGTTCTGTGTGTTGTAGAACAACACAGCCGGCACCGCATCTCGACAAGTAAGTTTTTTCGTTTACCTACTTTAGCTCACGGCCGAATACTCAAAAATAACTTAATCAGTCAAGCCATAGATTAACCTGCCAAGCCATAGATTAACCTGTCAAGCCATAGATTAACCAGTCAGCCATAGATTAACCTGTCAAGTCATACACTAATCTAGCAAGTCACAGATCAACCGGTCAAGCCACAGATTAACCTGTCAAGTTACACTTTAAAAAGTCCCACTTCAATTAAGTCCTCAATGTGTCACCTACCCATACAAATTCTTGATTTTGACAATACTTAAAATAATAAAGAAAGCGTCAAATTTAAGAAGCGTTTGAGTATTCGGCTGACTGAAGATTTAAAATTAAGCGCAGTCTACGCTGCTTAAACAGTTATTTGCCTGTGATCTTCTGAAAGGTTGAGGTTTTGGTTTGGTGGTGAGTTCACCTGATTATTCATGTATATGATTACACCTGATTATGTCTGGGGGTTATCAGGAAAAGAACCTCGTCTACTGAATATGGTTTTAGAAAAACAACCTTGTCTATTGCAGATGAAATAAAATAATAAAGCATAGTTTTTGCTGGTATTTATCTAACCACACCCGATAATAAGCCAATACTGCCTATAGGCACTTGTAACACCAAGTCACAGATAATGATCCACCTTGTGAATGGAAAAGTACTTCCACCAAACTGTCTGCTATGAGCTATTGAATTTGTTCTACGGCGGCATTTCACTTGCAGGATGTTTATAGTATATAAAAAAATACGTAATTGCGGTCTACGAGTGCTTTTCTGTTAAGATTTGAGATACGTTGCGCAGGCAGTAACCGTTTGCTTAAGGTCTTGACTGCTTTCATCTTACTTAAGTGTCATTGTTGCCTGACGTACGACGTTTGTTGTCCAGTGTGCACGTAGTGTTCGGGCAAGTGGCCAGCGGAGCGGCGTTGGTGAGGCAGCTCGAGGCGCTGCCGGTGGACCGCAACGCGCGCCCTCTACAGGACGTGGTCGTCGCCAACTGTGGCCAGCTGGTGCGACTGAAGCCAGGTGAGCCCGGGCCACTGTCACTTTGTGGGGACTTTTTTTGTTTTTTTTTTCAATTTCATCCTCCCTGGAAAGGCAAAGGGTACTAATGCATACAGCCATGTCTTCAGTATTTGTTATTTTGTCATTAATCGCATTAAAATACTGGCGTTACACTTTTTAATGCAGCTTGGGAGTATTTGACGCGAAATATATGATGACAGTCACTTTATGTGCTACTTGATAAGGTGGATAACCACAAAAAGTTGTCATCGTATTTCACACCATAATCACCACTTTCATTTAATAATCTTTTAGTTGCACGTCAACACAAACACTTGAATAATAAAACTACGCCACTTTTATAACTCAATGTTCGCTCTGACACAATTTTTAATTAGTGTGATAAAAATCTTCACGGACGCCTCAAAAACCCGCCAAACACTCCCTATTTTTGTTTTTTTTATGTTAATTCTCCCTATAAAGGGAAGGCAAAGGGTACTCATGCCCATACAGCCATGTCTTCAGTATTGGTTATTTCTTCATTTATTGCATTAAAATGCTGGCGTAAGACTTTTTAATGCATCTTGGGAGTATTTGACTCGAAATATATGATAACAGTCTCCATATGTGCTACTTGATGAGGTGGATAACCTCAAAAAAGTTCTCATCGTATTTCACACCATAATCACTTTCATTATAATAATCTTTTAGTTGCACGTCAACACAAACACTTATTTTATAAAACTACACCACTTTTATAACATAAAGTTCGCTCCGACACAATTTTTAATTATTGTAATAAAAATCTTGACTCACGTGGGGACGTGCTCGTCAAATGTGGCCAGCTTATCTAAGTTATCTAAGCCGCAAAGATTACTATAATAATAACGAATAATTACAATGTAAAATGTTTTTGTTTACAGGGAAAAAGCGTAAACAGGATAAAGATAAAGAGAAAGAAGATAGTGATGCGGACTCCGATAAGTCCCACAAGAAGGATAAAAAGAGGAAGAAAGACAAGAAGGAGAAAAAGAAGAAGCGGTTAGTTTAAATTTCAAATTTAATTTTTAAAAAAGAGTGCAGAGGGCAAGATGGATGCCCTTGGCCTGACAGGATTTTAAATTGTGTTTTCAAAATGTATTCATGGCATAAGGAGCTCAGTGGCGTGGTAATTTGAAAGCTCGGGAGTAACTTACGCCAGGGATGGGTCCCGGGATCGACCATGAGGAAGTGGCTTTCAAACAATGTTTCCAATCTCGATCTCCTCCGTGATTTAGAAGGCACATCAAACCGTTGGTTCCAGTTGTTACAGCAACCACATTTACCCAGCAACCTGTATTGGGTCAGCGTAGTGGTGTTATAGCCAAAACTCCTCACGTGTTTCTCCCATGTGTGAAGGCCTGTGCCCAGCAGTGGGACGTATGTAGGTGATGATGATACATGGCATTCAACGTATTAATACATTCATCATGTTGATTTTGGAGACTCGACTCAAACGAGTGCTTGTGAGACATACAGCCCTTATTATAGCGAATGGAACTTGCACAAACGGGTTAAAAAACTAGAAGCAATACCACTTATTTATTCATTTGTAAGTAAGTGTTTTTTCGTAAGTAAGTAAGTTGTAAGAATGTGTTTATTTTGATGATTTAAAAGTGCTTCTTTGTGGTCTATTTAAATAAAATATTTTTTCTTTCTTTCTTTCTTTCATTTATTTATTGATCTGCCAACAATTGTACAATATTACATGGTAATATCACTTAATTAAGATTACTTGCTAATTATACAATATTTAAAAGGCGAACACAGCATACATTATACACAGTAAAAACAAGTAATAGTATAAATAATAATAATTTCATTCCACCTACAGAATAAAATAAAAGTACTACTTTAATCTATTAAGTATGCTTGACCTCTAAATGTATTGAGTGTAAGTCATACCAAATAAATCCAACTCAGTGCCACAATCGTTTAATATTTTACAAAATCTAGAAATTTGGGAGCAGGAACCAGAGACAGTTTTACGGAAGGGAGGATATATAATTTTGTTGTGATATCTAGGACACTTAACTTCTAAAAACATTTTTAACATCTTGCTGTTAGATTGTTGTAAAAATCGTCATCAATATCACCCCATAGCAGTCCACTGCTGGACAGCCTCTCCATATGAGCATATGGAGAGGATTTCCAGCCACTTGGCTCGATTATTGGATAGCCTAGGGCGCCAGCCACTCTGCGAATAAATCCTTAACATACTGATTACTTTCAGACACCAATCAGGACCCTCGGAAGAGGAAGAAGAAGGTGAACTGCCCTCGCACCCCCTCGTCTCCACTTCCAAGATAGACCCCAAGGAGATACCCGAGGTTCCCACTAACAGGTTCCTTATGAGAGGCGGACGAGACCAGGACAGGGACAGAAATGACCCTAGGAGAGACAGAGAGAGGTATATGTGATGTTTTGTGTTGTCTGGTCAAAAATATCTTTATTTCGCGAGCTTCAATGCAAGTTTGATAGTTATGGGTGTATTGCATCTATTTTTGTAAATAAACTATCTTTGTGTGAAGAAAATAGACACATACTTATCTTGGGTTTTAAGTTAAAAAAATAAAAGCTTTTCAATCGCCAGATAAGATTTTTCCAGGAAATAACTTGGGTAAGTTGACAGCTAGTTTAAAGAATCTGTCAAAACGTCAAAATTATATTAATCAGGGGAATGTAAACTCGGCCCTATGGTAGACAAATAAAATAATTTCAAACTGACTTCAAAAAGGAGGAGGTTTTCAGCTCGGTTGGTATGTTTTTACATATCAGAAAACATAATATGTTTATACTTTAGAATATTAAAATTATAGACAATTCAATTAGATTTCAGTCTAGGAGGTGGAGTCGTACTGATGCAGATGCTCTCATTCCGTTTCAAGTACCAGTCTTCACAAAAAGTAGCCTGAAAACATGCTTGGTGCTTGAATTTTTAATGTTTTCCCCTGGATTTTTTGTGAAGAAATAGTCAAAATAAATATATGTAGTTACAAACGATAATTAAGTTTTAGTTCTATTAGTGTACTTGCTATAAATTCTTTTAATTGAGATACCAATTATTTTAGATTGAATAAAAATTATAAGTTAATTCAAATATTACTAAACATTAAAATATTTGTTTCCTAAATGTTTTAGGCGGCTAGTGAATTTTACTTCTTACTACCGACGATACCAAGTATCGTCTTATCTGTGTGCGAAATCGCCATCTTATTATAACTGTACGTTTTTTTATTGTATTCTGTTATTTTGCAGTTTTTCACAGTTTCTGATGTAAGTCGGAAAAATAATATAATCTATGTTACTTTCTAGCACTTTTAAATGAAAAATATACACGTAGTATTCTGTTAACCTCATCACTTCAGTGAATAAATGATTATCTTATCTTATCAGAAAAAGCCAACTTTCTTAACTTTTGAATATACGTGTTATTTCTAAATGATCATTCTAAAATGTCTGTTAATTATTTTAATAATAATTATGAACCAGCCACATATTTTATACCTAAAAATGTCTATAGAGAACGAATCTCTTGATAAACAGACTTTGACCTCGACAAAAACAGTAGAACCGAGTTAATGGTAAAAGGAGATGTTTCATATCAGGCCAGGTATATGTAAACTATCTCAAAAATCAGGAAAAATCTTCTGAATCCGGGAAAAATACTAATAATTTGTTTCCATCCATAGTTTGTTTGTACAAAATTTTAAAGTTTTCGTTCGACCGTTATTCAATATGGCAATATGGCGGGCGACATAGAAGTCAACTAAACGTCACCAAAGTGACATACGCGCCATGATGAATATTTGACTGTGTTGCAATTTTTTTTATAAAAAAATCTTGTTCTTTACCACTCACCAAAGCAAATAAAAAGAAAATGGAGAATTGAATACTGTTCTGCATACTTTACCTATTTTTCAGTATGCTATACATAGACCTGTACATTTTAGAAACATCTCTTTTGTATGACAGTATCTGCTATGTCTAATATTAATTTAAAATTTTGACGATCGAAGATCCGTGCTCGGAGTTCTGCCCTGTTGTGTAAAGCTCAGTTTAAACTTCAGTGTTCGTTATTAGTATTAAAAGTATATTCAGAAAATTAATTATCACTCTTCCAGGATGAGATTCCGCGAGAGGGAGCGTCACTCGTTCACAAGGAGTGGCAGGATCATCAAGGGACGTGGTGTCTTTGTAAGTATTTATGTATTTATTATATAAGTAAAACGAGGAGCTCGGTAGTGTAGTGGTTTGAGCGCTCTGGTTTCGATTACGAAATCAAAGCAACTTTCGCCATGGTCGGTCCCGGGATGGGTCAATCAAATTTATAATCTCGAGCTCCTCCGTGCTTCGGAAGGTACGTTAAGCCGTCGGTTCCGGTTGTTACTGCAACCGCTTTAACCCACCAACCCGCATTGGCCCAGCGTGGTGGTGTTATGACCCAAGCTCCTCATGTGTTTCTGCCATGTAGGAAGGCCTGTGCCCAGCAGTGGGACGTATATAGGCGGATGATGATGATGTTATAAGTAAATTAATTGTTATATTATAAATTGGATGGCTTCTTTGTTACGTTTTCCCTACTAAACCGTTGAACAGATTTTATAATAGGAAAATGCCAATTTTGTGGGGAAGTTGAGCCCCTCTGAAAAATTGGTGTGTCTCCAAGATCTTTGTGTGATAACTATTTTAGAATACATCCTATTACGTTCGGAAAATAGTACAATTTATGTAATGGAATTAAGGAAAATATGTCAATTTTATTGGATTTTATTTCATTGAGGCACATTGCCCAAAGAAGGACCTATCTCCTTTTGCATGGAGATATATGACATAGGCTACCTTTTGCCGCGACAGTGGAAATCCACACGGGCGGAGCCCCCGTACGCCATTAGCTATAAATATTTTACTACGAGGGCGACACATTGTATTAATTCTTAATTTTTTAACATTTTTTATGAAATGATGCAGGCTGCGCTATATTCTAATTTAATGTCGTCACCAGCCTATAAAGTAAAATTCTAATTTATCTACCAATATCTCTATCTCCTACAAGAGTTTGTATCTAACTTTGAACATTAATCGTAACATCTTGTATGCCAGCGTTACCGCACCCCGTCGCGTTCCCGTTCGCGTTCGCGGTCAGTGACCCCGCCTCACTGGCGTCAAGCACAGAGGAGGATCGTGAAACTATCAGATTTGGAGGTAAGTAATGCAGGACACTAGGAGACAGCACACTGTATCGGTACTACCTGGACACACAGACACACAGTGGCCCTAATTCTGGCGAACACATGCCAAGTTTAAATTTCAGTTCAGTCTATTTATTTCTCTCAAAATGAAAAAGAAAAGGATGGCTGTCATATAAATTGACATTTAGAAAGGTGCGTTCAATTTTCGACCTTATTGAACGTGCTAAAATGCAGTGTTTAGGAGGCACCTCCGTACATACCGTCTAAACCTACATACATACCGTCGTGCTATCTTTTTCCTATTACTTATTGCGAGAAAGAGATATACTGTACTTAAATTTAGAATTAAAGTGTGTTCCCAGAATTAGGCCTATTAGCAAAGGTTTCAGTACACGCTTCACAGACGCACACAGATAACACGTTTGTGTGCGTACACCACCGCCGTACCGTGGCCTCTTACAATGGGCCTCATAAGAAGGCTCAATGTTACCCAAAAGGCAATAGAGAGGGCTGTGCTCGGGGTTTCTTTTCGTGATCGAATTAGAAATGATGAGATCCGCACGAGAACTAAGGTCGCTGACGTAGCCCAATGCATTGCGAGTCCAAGTGGCAGTGCGCTAATCTAATCAATCTAGCTAGTGTGTGTGACATCAAAGAGCGCGACGTTAAGACGTTTTGTAACTCGTTATTTATTTAGTAATCAAATAATATTTATCTTTTATCAATAATTCAACCCAATTTAATTTTAATATACCTAATGTAATTTAATTGTTTCAATCTATAAGGCTCCAATTATTTTATAATTATTTTTTATAATAACAACTTTTGCTGTACTTATCTACTTTTATGTCAAATGTTTCCGCATCGCATGTGTTGTTGTGTATGCACGTTTTTAGGTGTCGGTTTTGTTTGATACCTTGGAAATGTTGTTTTGCGCTAATTTTTACTGTCATCTGTTGTGTGTGCCATTGAATAAATAAATAAATAAAACGCAACGCTATTGACGCTCTAACGCGGCGCTAAGTACACGTTGTGTTTATGGAAGCCTTAACCCTAGATAGCTAACCTTCTGGTGTACCCTTTTTAAGCTAACCATCCGCCGAAACGACGGGTATTAAAAACACTTTCATAAGATATGTACTTGATAGATCTTTTGATGTTTATTATAGTTAATTGAAAGGCTAACCAATAAAAATACATTTTATAAATCAACTTTATTTATTACCTTATTTTATGGCAACTTTACTTTGACCTCTAAAAATGAAAAGTTTCTCATCTACCTTTTCATACAAAATCAGCAAAAAAAAAAGAGGAAAACACTGACACCCGTATTCACAAACGACACTATGAGGTCTCACAGTGCCCGCGGACGCACAGGGTGCCAAATTCCTATTCATAAACAATACTTGAGTGACAATCGGCACTATGCGTTTGTCATAATGAACACTTAGCTAAGGGAGCCTGATAGCTATATTAATCAACGCATAGTGTCGAGCTCACCAAAGAGAATGTAATCACTACGGAGTTTACGATAAAAAGCAAACAACAATAAAATTGAAATGTCAGTCAGTGAAGTGAACTACGTAACACTAATCAACCAATCACAGAGCTATATTCAACGCTATGCGTCCGCATAGTAAAGATTCGTTTGAGTATTGTTTGTGAATTGAAAGGCTTGACATAGTGAACCCACTGAGAAATGCCTTACTTCGCTATGTATTGCTCCTTTACTTACATAAGTGAAGGGTCGGCAACGCGCAAGTGATACCTCTGGTGTTGCAAGCGTCCATAGGCTACGGTAACCGCTTACCATCAGGTGGGCCGTATGCTTGATTGCCACCTTAGTGGTATTAAAAAAAAAAAAAAAAAAAAAAAAAAAGTATCGTTTGTGAATACGGGTGTGAGTCTTTTGGTGATAATAACATAACACTTATACGCCACCAAAAAGGCCTCACCGGCGACTGAGTTGACTAGCCGAGCCACCCTATTCGGATGCATCGTTAAAAAGATACAGCGATATTACTTTGCGCTGCCCGTCGATACGACGGAGGTTAGCTATCTAGGGTTAAGGCCCTTCTTACATTACGCTACTTACAGACGACTAGTATCCTAGGCGAGTCTCGCAGATGGTTTGCCGAGGGGTATCTCACATACATTTGTATTGCGGTCCGCACACTACGCTACCGGTGTCCTACGCGTCGTCTTAGGCGAACAAGTATCTTTTGGTATACGACTGAAGTATCGTCTCTTGCGAATATCGTAATGTAAAAAGGGGCTAATTGAGACACCTCCACGAGACTTCTAGGATCGAGGGGGAGGGGACTGAGATTGGTGCGGAGTGTGTTTATTCAAACTTTGTTTATTACGTATTTTTAACCCCCGACGAAAAAAGAGGGGAGTTATAAGTTTGACGTGTCTGTATATCTGTATGGGCATCGTAGCGCCTAAACGAATGGACCGATTTTGATTCGGTTTTTTTTGTTTGAAAGCTGATGTGACTACGATGGTTCTTAGCTATAATTTATGAAGATCAGTTCAGGCGTTTGATGACTATCAGCTCATTTTCTATATGATAATAGGATTTTACTTACTTTTACAGATCCAATTGATTTCAAATTTGGTGTACTGTCACTTCGGTGACATTCCCATGACATACTAACTTTGAGCTGATGCTATACCATCAAAATGTCTGCGAAATGCTTAATTCTTTTGAAACTTACAGCAGATATAATGTGTTTGGGCTCTTATGAATAGTCTCAATGAGATGGTGTTAGATAGATGATTAATAACCCCGGGGGTTACTTAAAATTTTTAATTTGTAATTATTTGACTATGGCCCAATCGATATTTATTAGGAATCGATAACATTTAATTTTTTTTAGGCTCTCGGTGGCGTAGTGGTTTGATAGCTCTGGTTTCGATCACTAAAACAAAGCAAATTTCGCATTGGCGATCCGGGATGGGTCAATCAAAATTTCTAATCTCAAGCTCCTCCGTATCGTAGTGCACGTTAAGCCATTGGTCCCGATTATTACTGCAACCGCTTTACCATTTTTTTTATAGCCAGGCAAAGGTAATGGATGTGTTCAAACAATATATTTTTAAAAAAATATGTTTATTTTCCAATGGCCATTCATGTCAATACCTTGAATATTTATAATTACCCTTTTAATTATAGCGGGCCGAACAAGAGCGGTCAGAGAAGGAACACGAAGATGAAATACGACAAAGACGTGCCGAGAAACTTAGACGTAAGTATAATAATTTCATATAATAATTTCGTTGATTTTATGACAATGAATTTGTTATTTCTAATTTAATTTCAATTACAAGCGGGCGTTTTTAGTTCTACGTAAATTTATTATTATTTTATTTGAATGGGAGTTAATTTAAATTTTTTTGTTTTCTTTTATCAATATCTCTATTGCCATGTATATTTTTTATTTATTTATTTAATTTATAAGAAGTTACAAAAAAGTTTAATTTAGTAGTCTGCCAAACTGTCGCACAGTTTGTCGGCAGAGTTCCCGTGGACGCGGAAGCTTTAAATGACAAAATAACACAATCTATAAATACTATGCACAATATATTACTCATGGGTCTCAAATAAATTGATATTATAATAAAAATGACCGACAATTAATATTTGTTTGTGCGTTGTGTTTCGGAGTTGAAATGAAAGAGAAGGAACAAAAAATCAACCACACTGTCCCTTTCTTTATTAGAACCCGAAGATCCTCGCGTATAACATACTTAGATTTAATAAAAGAATGAAGTTTATGAAATGTTAAAATCTTTACTTAGCAAATGGTTTAAATGAATGCGTCTTTAGGCGAAGAAGAGGGAGGAACTCCAGAGCATCCAAGGGAGAAAGAGGAAGGTGAATGCGACAGCACTTTAGGTAATTATATTCGTTAATACCTTCTAAAATATAGTGAAATTATTCTTAACCAAAATAGTCTAAAATGTACTAAAAATAAAATAAATGCTGCTACCATAATATATTTTATACCAATTTTGATACCAATCCCATTGAAATAAGCTGCAGAATACTTTATTTCGTTGTCTATTATTCATGCTACACTAGCTATTTTTGTGGACTCTTCATACCGCTTCATTATGGGATATGGGATTTACCGTGCTTTGTATAAAAAGCTCGAAGAGCTCGGCGTCGTAGTGGTTTGAGCGCTCTGGTTTCGATTACCGAAACAAAAAAACTTTCGCAATGGTCGATCCCGGATGGGTAAAACAAAATTTGTGATCTGAAGATCATCCGTGCTTCGGAAGGCACATTTAGTCGTTGGTTCCGGTTGTTGGAGCCAAGGTGGTGATATGGCCCGAACTTCTCATGTCAATGTCGAAAATCAAATCAAATCAAGTTTATTTGCTCTAAATAAGGTTATTACAATGTTGTTTATAAGTTCTGTGAGTAGCTTAACCTATTTAGCCATATACTACAGCATGCAAATTTAAACAATTTTATCATTTTTAACGATAACGTAAATGAGGTTGATGAGGTTGTATTCAATTGAAAATATATTTATTTTCTTCACAATTATGAATTGTAACTTTGTGAATAAGTATATAAAAAAAAGTGTGAATAATATTACATACAACAATTACAGAGAAGTCAGCCCATGAGAAGATAGATTATAATGCATTGGACTTCGAAGAGGACGTTGAACACGATGGTGAGTATTCATTATTACCAGAGGTCGGAATTAGGTCGAGTTATTTATGTACTTGCATCGAAATGTTGATATTAATATGGCTCTTCCCGGTATATCAAATTATGCAACTTCGGACATCCGATGCTGTTGATGTAAATTTGGCAATTTTGGCGTGCAGTGGTGCAAATTGTGTAAAAGTAAATAACTTTTTCATTTAATAAATCACGGTATTTTTCTGCACTTCAAAATTAATCTCGGGATTTGAGGCATATCCACTTTCATCTTTCGCTGTATGAAATCAGTGTTAGTACATAAATAACTCTACCTGATTCCGACCCCTGATTATTAAAATTTCTGCTTCTATAATTTATTGTCAATGCAATTGTCTAATTTTAATACTAATATAAAGAGAAAATGCGATGAAAGATGAAGTTCTAACTTTCTACACCCGCACGTGGCGCCATTTGAAATTGGGCGATCTTTTTATATTACGAACGTCAAAGATAGTTGCGACTTTTCGACTGTTATTTAAAAACAAAATTATTGTTGAAGGGACTGTTTGCTCGCAAATCTGCTGAAACACGTGTGGATATTGGTTTTTACAAACTCGTGACTATGGTAAGCCGTCGACTTCGTCTCGGCCTAACATTTGTCCAGTCGTTTCTAAAAACCAAACACTAGTATCATAAATAACGATTTCCGTTATCTAGTACCCATTACACAAGCTCTCAATGATGCCTACTTCGGGCTTCATAGTAGGTGCGAGTGTATATTAGGATAAAAGTAGTAAAATAGCCCAGAGAGATGGATAGTAGATTAGGAGCTAGATAGCGTAGTGGTTTTAGGTTTCGATTACGAAAACAAAGCAACTTTCGCCAAGGTCGATCCCAGGGTGGGTCAATCAAAAACCTCCAGCTCAGGGTTTTGGAAGGCCGATGGTTCTGGTTGTTCCTGCATCCGATTCAACCCACCAACCCGCATAATGCCAGCGTGGTAGTGTTATGGCCGAAATTCATCATGTGTTTCTCCCCTGTAGCAAGTAGCTGTGCCTAGCAGTGGGACTTATAGAAAGAAAAAATATTTTATTTAAATAGGCCACAAAAAGCACTTTTAACCCTTAAAAAAACACATTTTCATAACTATCAGAAAAAATATAGACTGGTGATGAAGAGTAAAATAGCCAATGTATTACAGAGGAGCCGATGTGGCACAAGCGCAAGCACGCGGCGAGGGGGTCTCCCCGGCGCAAGCCCCCGGGCCTGGGCGCGCCTCCCCCGGCTGGTGGGGGGCTCCGGCCTCCCCCGGGCAGGGGAGAGCCCCGCCCGGGGGGAGGCAGCCGCGCCGATATGCTGGCTCTAGCGCTGGGCGTCAATCCGCGCCACGACCACAGGTGACATATGCCATAGTCTTTTTCATACCTTATAAGATAAGGTAAGGTGCTATATTTAACTTTCAGACATTACAGGTACACTTTATAAATCCGCAAATCACACGCTAACATAGTATATCATCAATAGGTATATTAGGAAACTAAAATAAAGTGTAAAGTTGCTTATAAAGAGTTCTCAAACTAGGCAGAACCTGTATCTTGAGAAACCAATTACCAATACTATTAATTGATTTTATTAGAGTATTATTTTTAAAGGAGTGTTACGAGTCCGGTGACAAATCAAAGGAGAATGATAATCTTAGTATGATACAATTAAATATTTCAATACATTTTGTTTGAAGAATGAGGTTTACAACAAAACCTGAATGTAACAATAATAATGACACTAGCGAAATTTGTCATTTATTGTCAAAATGCATTTCGTTATTTTCTTCCTAGATGATAAACTTGTTCAACCCAGTTCTCAATATTTAATTATTACTTATTATCATCGATGTAATGAAATAATAATCACTGCATAGTATAAAACAAAGTCGCTATTCGCCGTCTGTCTGTCCCTATGTATGCTTAGATCTTTAACACTACGCAACGGATTATGATGCGGTTTTTTTAAATAGATAGAGTGATTCTTAAGGAAGGTTTATATGTATAATACATGCATAATATTTACATAAGCATTGCACCCGTGCAAAGCCGGGGCGGGTCGCTAGTAACAATATAAAATCAGTTCCAAATCCATTGAACTACCTAATAATCCCAACAGCCGAAACACAACAATGTTGTTAGTATCATTATTAAAGTAGCAGACTTTGGCAAAACGGTGGACGCTAGCGAGGCGGACTTAGGAAAGCCTGCCTCGCTAGCTTAGGTTTGTATTTTGTATGTGTGTGTTGAAAAATTTAAATAAACATTTTATCTATAAAAATTTTCTGTATGGTTTGGTTGGTAGTAGGGATATACCCTACTACCAACCAAACCATACAGAAAATTTTTGCTTCCACGGGAATTGAACCCCAGACTTCTAGATCTGAGGTAGGTGGTCACAACCACTATACCACAGAGGCGGTTAAAAAAATTGTATCACAAGGGACCAGTCATATTTTTACGGAAATTCCGACCGAAACGAGAGCCTTACTAAATTGTACTTCATAGATAACGAAAACAATAATAGACCGTCGATTTTCGTTTATGTATAAGTGTCAAATACTTTTATATTTAAATTATTACTTTTTAGTTAGGTTGGAGCCAAATGGTGATTTCTTAAATTGTTTAATACAATCAACAACATAATACAATAAGGCATAAGTTAAGTATATATCTTAATACGGCATGCGTAGTGGATTCAAAACTTAAATAATACACAATCACAGATTTATAACCGCTATCACGAAAATAATTTTCAACAATGTCTTCTCACAGGGACTCCCGCGAGCCACGTGATACCCGTCGCCGGGAATTCCCCTCAATCGTTCACGCACCTCCAAAGCTATCGTCGACTGTTGCGAACGTATCCGAAGGTCTGGCGTCTAAGGTCGACGAGCGTCCCAAGAGCAAGGACGAATACGACCCGTTCACCTTGTTGAGGAGCACTTTCAATAGGAACAAGAAGGAGAAACCTAGAGAAAAGTAAGGCAATTTTCACTTTGATTTATGTGACGACCGAGTGGTCTGTACCCCTTGCTATACAGGCTACTCGATCAAGAGGTCCCTGGCTCGAATCCCGGTAAGAGCAAACGTTTGTATGATGAGTACGGGCATTTGTTTACGAGTCATGGATGTTTATATATTTTTTTAATATATTTCTAATATTAAGTAGTAAGGGGTACAGACCACTCGACCAGCCGGTCGTCAATTACTTACTATATATTCAATAGTCGCTCACGTATTGGTATCTATCTACAAGAGACTAATGAATAAAAGTAATAAACATTTTTGATTCCATTCATTATTATCATCTAAATATTCCTGAATGTGATAGTAAGGTGTAATAATAATGTAATATGCACACAGTTAAATACTGTGCAAATTCTAATACTTCTTAAAAATATTATGTTTGGTATATTGGATACTATCAGCAGAGAGAGTTTGGCTATAGGTTATTTATGTATATGTCAAACAAAATAGCTTACAGACAACCTCCTTTAGTTTAGTAAAACAATTTTATTCTAAATAAATGAAACAGCTGATCTGCTTGTTGATAAATGATGGAGGGTTATCATGGCCTATAAACATCAGAAATGTCAGCTATCTCTTTATATTGTTGGGGTATTGAAATTCTGGAGACGAGATATGCCAATACCACCTTTGTCCTTTATTATACTGTCCACCTTTCCTTTTAGATTAAAACAGACATACCCCATAGCATAGGCTTATGGTCCAGTAAAATGGATATCCGTTAAACTTAATATTATTACAGTTTTGTCAGAAAAGAAGATCTTGACCGCTTCGATATTCATCGTGAACCAGAGAAACATAGAGAGAAAGAGAGGGAAGATAAAAAAGATCGTTTTAGAAGCGAAAGAGACGAACGGGAGCGGAAACTGCCTGGAAAGTTTAACGAGCAAAAGCGACCTGAGAGGGAAGAAAAGAAATACCCCGAAAGGAGTGAAAGGGACGACAAAAGATATCCCGATAAAAACGACAAAGAAGATAGAGAACGTAAGGTGCCAGAAAAGAATGAAAGATATGAAAGAGAACGCAAGTACTCTGAGAAGAGTGACAAAGATGACAAGGACAGAAGACACGATAAAAATGACAGGGACGGCAGGGATAGGAAGTATTCTGAGAGGAGTGATAAAGACTCCAAATTGGACAGGAGAGAGGACAAGCGGGATAGGTCGAGGGAAAGGGACAGAACTAGAGATAGGAGCGAGAAGCGTAGGGACGATGAAAGAGAGAAGGACAGGAGGAAGAGACGCTCAAGATGTCCCAGTCGTAACAGGTGAGTGTTCTATTGCAATATTGCTTAAAAATTTAAAAGTTTTTTCAAAGACTAGTCTAGGAAATTTTGAATTTTATTTAACAGTACATCTCTATATGGCACTGAACAGAAAAGGCACAGCATGAAAACCACTCACAATTTTAAAATTTAAAATCATGTGAATTCACATTTAAAAAAACTCTAAATTTATGTTTATTATGATGATAAACTATTCCTTCTTATGGAGATGTTCTTTTTATCTGGGGAAGGGAACAAAAAGACTGTTGAGTTATGAGTGAAACTACTATAACTTTCAACCAAATAATTTATATTACTCGCAAGACGGCTCAGACTCCTTATATGTTCTTCCCATGTAGGAAGGCCTGTGCCCAGCAGTGGGGCGTTTATAGGCTAGTAATGACGATGATAGGCGGTGCTAACCGCTTACCACCAGGTGGGCCGTCAGCTTGTGTCATCTAGTTGTATAAGAAACATATGAATCAAAGATATGTATCAGCAAAAAATGTAAATGCTTACCAAAATAATAAAACACATTTGGTGCATTAGTGCAGTTAGACATAATATTTATAAATTGCTGTGCCCTACAGGGTCCATAATGATCTGTTAGCTTTAAGCCTTATATTTTACATCTCTTGTAACATTATGGTAAATGCAATAAAGAATAGAATAGACCCTTCCGTCGCGTAAGGTCAAATTCTCAATCGGTCAAATTCATAAAAATCTCAACTAGTCAAAATAGCAGTTAGTCAAAATAGCGAACCGTCAATATAGCAAGTCGTCATTATAGCAAAGCGTCAAAATAGCAAACCACCAAAATAGCAAAGCGTCAAAATAGCGAAACGTCAAAATAGCAAAACGTCAAGTAGCGAACAGTTAAGCTGTTGTACGTGAGTTTGTCTCGTTTATACGTAGGTATACTATAAAGTGTCTTTATGTATTATTCAAGGGTATCATGTTATCTGTTTACAACCTTTTTTCAAAACAGAACAAATAAACATCTTTGTATCTAAACATCTTTCTTCTACTTTCACATTTATACTATTAGGTTGGGGAAAAAGTCTTTTCGCATTATAGTATGTATGAACTTGTAATAAAATCTCTTTGGCTGTACTATTTGTATCTGGCTGGTTTTGGTATCATTACAAGTTTAGATTTTAAAAAAGATAATTCCAAATTCAAATTAGGAAAATGTGTGTTTTTCATTTGTTTTTCGTACTGTCAAGATGAGTGAATCTAATCAAGAAATTCGGTACATTTTAAAATTTTACTACAAAAAAGGTAAAAATGCAACGCAAGCCGCGAAAAAAAATTGCGATGTTTATGGACCTAGTGCAGTGTCTGTGAGAGTAGCACAAATTTGGTTTAAGCGTTTTCAATCCTGAAATTTTGATGTCAAAGATGCACGTCGCTCTGGTCGCCCTATTACGGATAAAATTGATGCCATTTTTGAAAAACTGGAGCAAGATCGGCATATCAGTAGTTACGACGTAGCTGAAGAACTGGGAATTGACCACAAAACAGTTTTGGCACATTTAAAAAAATTGGGTACACAAAAAAGCTCGATATTTGGTTACCCCACGAGCTCACTGAAAGAAACCTAATGAACCGTGTACTCATTTGTGATTCTTTATTACGACGTAATGAAACCGAACCATTTTTGAAGAAGTTAATAACTGGTGATGAAAAGTGGATCACGTACGACAAGAACGTGCGAAAAAGGTCGTGGTCAAAGGCCGGTCAGGCTTCACAGACTGTGGCGAAACCCGGGTTAACTCGCAACAAGGTGATGCGGTGTGTGTGGTGGGATTGGAAGGGCATTATTCATTATGAGCTGTTACCACCAGGCAGGACCATCGGTTCTGAACTCTACTGCGAACAACTGATGAGATTAAAGCAAGAAGTTGAGAGAAAGCGGCCGGAATTAATCAACAGAAGGGGTGTGGTTTTTCATCATGATAACGCTAGACCTCACACATCTTTAGCCACTCAGCAAAAATTAAGAGAGTTTGGCTGGGAGGTGTTAATGCATCCACCGTATATTCCTGACCTTGCAACTTCAGATTTCCACCTGTTTCGCTCTCTTTAGAATTCTCTAGACAGTGTCAGGGTAACATCACAAGAGGACTGCCAAAACCACTTGTCGCGGTATTTTGATCAGAAGCCCCAAAATTTCTATAGCAATGGGATCATGTCCCTACCTACAAGATAGCAAAAAGTTATCGAACAAAATGGTACCTACATACTTTAGTTAAATGTGAATAAATTATATTAAAAAATTTTTGAATTTTCTTAAAATATGTAAAGAAACTTTTTCCCCAACCTATTAAATGGTTAGAAATATTAACTATATTTCTTATAGAAAATCCTTCCTAACCTTTTTGTAGCCTTACCAGTATCTAAGATAAAATATTTTTCAAAAAAAAAAAATTAAACCGACTTCAAAAAAGTTAAAATAAAATTTAATTATAGTGTGCCAGGTACCAACTTAACTTTTTGAAGTCGGTGCCAAGCCAACTAGTTATTATACGCCACGATTGCCTGATAAAAAAATTATGTGATTGCCTAAAATAATTATGTATTTCTTTTAATAAAGGATATATGCTACAAAATATAAGTATATGCATATTAAATACCTGTGGGTAAAGATTTTCGCGTTGATTTTTAATAAACACTATTGAACCTCAATTTTATTTTTAGTTTATTCGACCGATTGCGATCTTGACTGTTTGCGAATTTGACCGTTTGCGACCTTGACTGTTTGCAAACGTGACCGTTTGCGCTTAGAAAATAATGCAAATATGACCATTCGCGATATGGACCAATCACATTTTAACAAAATGCAATTTTCACGGTTTTTTAGTCACTTGACCGTTCGCGAATTGGACCATACGCGACGGAACCCAGCTAGACCTTTTTGCTGCTTCAGTTTCTTTCCAAGATAAGTGGGGTTAGTTTGGATAACAGTTAAATACAAGCCTTTCAATATAGGTCTGGGACTCCAAAACTGGGTCGCAAGCGTTCATTGTCAAACTCCAGAGACAAGAGCAGGGAGAAGTCTCCACGAGCCGACGACAAGAAGAAGGTATGGTTGTCTTTTATTATACAAGGATAACAAATAAATAGATGTAGCTTATTTTCAATAGCACTTCGGTTACAACTTTTATGTTTATTTCGTTGAATGAAAATAATCCTGGTTTCTTTTCATCGATTTTGATTTTTTGGACCTATATTTTCTATTCTAAATCGAACCTCACACTGCTAATCTTAATACATAGTACACTAATATTATAAAGAGGTAAAGTTTGTGATCTCCAAAAGGACTCATAAATTTTTTCATCAATATTCAAAATTAACCTTTAAGCGACATGTATTTTAAAACCCGGTCACGCAGGCGGGGCAAACTTACTGTTTCACTCCTTAACAACTGCTTCGATTTATGTGAAATTTGGCGTGGAAATAGATTGAATCCTGAGCAAAGATATAGGTTACCTTTGAGCGCCGATAACCGACATTTAAGGGAGCCAGTAATATGCAATAAATGATAAATTAAGTTCATAAAACGGTTCGAAATAAAACTAATCTACCGGATTCAACTCGCAATGAATTAGATTAATTATAAGTTACATATTATTATTATATACCCGACGTTCATTACGATATCCGGGGAGCAACGTAATTAGCGAAATGCTGTATTAACCGTAGGCGATGTAGCTAATAACTCAACCTGTAAAGTGGAAAAGGATTCGTTGACATATCACTGCTAACAATAGCGCTTCCTAGAGGAACACTAGTGGGTATTGCCATAGGAGCACAAATATTGTGCCTGCCTCCTTCTGTAATGTGGACTTTTTCATAAGCTGACACCTAATTATTTGCGTTTTTTTATCAATTGTTTGATGCCGATTCCACTCGAGCTTTTACAGTTGTATCTGAATTAATTCCATTTTAGTAGCGCATTGAACTACTTTGTCAACATTCGATTTCAATTCAATGCATTAACCATTGAGCTAGATGCTTTATCTTTCAATTATAATTTATTTTTTCATTGATTTAAATGTCCAGAGCAATGAGTTGCGGCTTAAGAGACTCAAGGTAACATTTATTCACGACTTTCTACTTCTTTATGTAGCTAGGATCATGCCTCATGCTATATTAGGAGTATTTAGTGCCTTGTTGTTTGTAAAAGGCTTATATCACAAGGCTTATAATTATATAATTCGAAGCTTCTATATATCTATATATAGATAGACTGTTCTAGTAGCAATAAAGTGTTGTTTTTATACAGAATGCCAGGTCCATACAACAAGCCATACTATGCGCACGCACATACAAACGCGTACGTATAACGACCTTGGATCAAGTTAAGCAATTCCTTCCATTGCTTATATTTGAAATCGCCGAACGGTCGTTTATGTGTGCGCCAGCGACTATAAAGTTGGGCATTCACTAGCGTGCCATTTGGACCGCGCGCTAAATAGCGCGGCACGATGGTGTTGCAATCGTTTGGAATTCCGCGCGAATTTCGTTATTCACTAGCGGATTTCTTAGAGTTGGCGAGCAATTTGGCTAGAGCGGGTCAAATGGCTAGCCCGGGTCAAATGACTCGCCCGGATCAAATGACTCGCCCGGGTCAAATGACTCGCCTGTGAATGCCGGCTTTAAGTCCCTTGAATGGAGCCGGTCTCTTGATTTTGTGGTGCCAGTCTATTTCGAGAGTAACTGTAAGGATGCTCTTCAATAAGACATAGACATACAGTACTTACTACATACAGCTTATATTTATCCGTAACAGTGTATTTTGGTGGTCAATAAATATAAATTATTATTATTATTATAGTACAGCTAATTTTTAAATACAATTTGGGATCAATGATGGACTGTAGCTATACCATCACTCACTTGCACAATAGCATATTGCGAGCAGCAATATGCAGCCGCCTCCGCAGCTAACAAATATAATTTGACTGCGGCTATAAAACATTTGATACTACAGAAATGTGACGTTATCCACACATGCGTTTTAAGCTGATAAAGCAGCGACACCTAGGGCCGAGATGCTGAGATATTTTATATTTGTCTCAATACCACCTGATGTGAAGCGGTAAGAAGAGTCCATATGCGAAGACAGCTGTAGTACAGTGTAGCTTAAACACACTATTCTAGCCGCCTCCACCTTGCCTTTTCATGCCGGTTTTGAAGGAACCCATGTTATAGAAAGGAGGGAACACTGTGCTGAAGAATTCCAAATTATGGTATTACGAAAAAGAAAAGAAAAAACTATAATCAAAATCAAAATCAAAAATATATTTATTCAAGTTGGCTCCTAAGAAGCTCTTTCGAATCGTCAAAAATCACAAATTATGTATATCTATTTAAGAAATGGTCTCACAATGTCTTATTGTAAATCTGTCTATCATGTCTAAATTTACACCGGTTCCAAAAGTTGAACTACCGAGAAGTACCTATAATTCTCAAGAGAAGAGTGATGTGCTTCATATTGCATGTTAGCTCAAATTGCTTACGTGAGAGCTGTTGGTTTAAATTGATGTCTTATGCTTATTGTCTTATGGGCTAGTGTTGTGCTAGTATGAGATTGGAGACACCCGTTTTCTTAGTAAAGTTTAATTAAGAGTAATAAGTGATTTATGCAACTTTGGAACGAATACCGGGTGTAAGGGGAACAACGTGAACGAAAACAGATGGCAATGCTGGTCATCCTAACCACGACTTGTTAATCTGTCAAGCGGCGTTATCCCTCCGGAGGGCTATGATAATTGGAAAATCAATAGAGATGTTGCCTAAGTTTGGATATGGCGATATTTTTCACAAATTCTGAAAATATACGCTGTCTTTACCTATAAAAACCACTCAAACTCAAATTTATGGAATATTTGTGAAGTTGTATATTTTAGAAAACTTATATAATTTCCTTAATTTTTGATTTTAGCATTATTATAAATGTTTGAAAAATTACTTAGTAGAGCAGTCGCCCGGATTGCGAAAGATGGCGGGTTCGATTCCCGCCTCAGGACGTAAAATTTTTCGCTTTGTCTTTAGAGACCCACCAATGAGACCCCACCAGTGGCTCTTTGAATACAAGTATGTCTTCAGAGACCAAGAGTATTATTTTAATTACTAAATAATTTTTCAAACATTTAAAATAATGTTAAAATCAAAAATTATGAATATTTGAAAGCACTGCCCCAACTTAACCGAATCGTAGGTATTTGTAAAAATACTCGTTTCGGATGTTGAAATAGAACATTTCAACATTGTAGGGTGGACGTTAGCTCATAAACGCAAATACAGATAGACTAGAAGAATTTCACAGGGATATCCCAAGTCGATTCCCGACCCAAGACGTGAAATTTTTCTAGTTTTATATTATTTTAATTACTTATATAATTTGACTTTTTTTGTCTCTTAATTTTTTAAAAATGTTAATGGTATTAGATCTCTCACACCAATTTAAACAACTATTAATATTACAACTTTGAATATAAACAAACATAATTATTACACAGTTATTATTATTTTGTCAATATCCCCAAACATTTTGTAGTAATACACATATGAACACGTTACGTCACCTGTTCCGTAGTTTTTCTATGGAGCGTTTTTGGACGATGCGCCGCTACACATCAAACATACCATCTGTGAAACTATTGATCTAAAACATACTATTTCTTTTGCAATGTTTCTTAGGAGCTATAAACTTCTTATTTATAAAATAAATAAAAAGTTGTCAACTACCCTATTGTGTCTGAAATCTGATGTATGACACGTTAAAAAAATAATGTCGTAAAAGAATCTGCTGTCTAATACAAATGGATCGTGCAGGTAATACGTATTACTATTTCGTATGTAACAGCTGACCTTTTTCCCGAATCCAATTATGTTTTAGTAAGTCGTCTTTAGAATCACCAGTATCGCCATCTCTGTCTTCGTTTTCGAAAGCCTCCCGCTAACGAATTGTATACAGTAATTGGCTTTCCGACACCATTATAGTTATTGGACTGAAAATAAAATTTCATTTCATAGAAGAAACATTAAACCTATCTAAGGAACCATTTTAGGCCTTTTTTGTGATCACAGTTTTGACACAGTAAATTATTTGGTAAAGTGTGAGTTGTTGCTGATTTCTTTTAAAATGTTAAAAATAAAATTAAGAAACTGCATTGCTAATAGAAGTTATCATATTTTTTTAACACGTATCTGAAGCATTGCTCCTAATGCTGGCGAATACGCGCTAAACTAAATTTAATTTCAGTGCATCTCTTTCTCTCAATATGAGTACAAAAAGGATGACTGTCACATAAATTGCCATTTAGTACATGTGTTAAATTCTTAACGTCAATGAACGTGCAGAACGTGCTGAACGTGCAGAACGTGCTAAAATGCAGTGTTTAAGGAGCACCTCAGTAAATCTCTAGTTCACAGCTCTAAACAAATTCTTGCTATCTTTTTCATATTACACATTGCGAGAAAGAGATATACTGTCCTCATGTTAAGAATTAGTATGTCTTCAGAATTAGGCACATTATCTGATTTCAACTACATATGTATTGAAAACCACACTCATTACTTTGAATAGTGTAAGAAAATAAAACAGTATTTCTTTAAGTATCATTAATTTCCTTGAGTTTGATATAGCATTAATATTTTGTCAAGTAATAACCTTTATTTAATCAGGAGGAAGAAAGAATCGAAGCAAGAAAGGAGCTGATGGAAATAGTTCGCTTGATCAAGTCCAGACAACGCAACAGGGAGAACAAGGGTACAGGTATAGTAAAAAGTTATGTTAGAGATAGTCAGTAAGTCGATTTTGTCGCATCTTTATATCTAAATTTGAGTTATCTGCCTCTCGTTTCGCTTCAACAAAAAAGAATAGAATGACTTTTAGAATTGTCTCTCAGTTTACATTTAGCTGATATTACAAAAATAAGGCTAAAATACCTTTGTAGAAATGTCGAATGTTCTGTCCTTTTCTTGTTGGACTACATTGAAAGGGTGACACTAAACTTAAATTTAGTTGTAGTTGATGCACAACAAAATTAACACCTTTCTTTTAATTTAGTAGTAGCTAAAGTAAACAAAAGGAAACAGAAACATTTTAGTTCCCTAATTAGATACAGAAGATACAGGTAATTGAGTTATGAAAATACTTTGTTATTCTAAGATCTTCATGATTTTAATATCTAATATGTTTTAAAGTATGAGGCACACTCTCTGTCCTCTTAAGTTCGGATTTAGATCAAAATTACGGGTGTTTATTAAGAGTCATTACAGAATCTTTTAGGACAGGCTTGTCCTAAAAATGAACTTTACATTTTATAATAGCTGACCCTATCTCTATATGCTTGCGCTTGTACAAAAAATTTTAATTGTGACCTGTTTTTCAATATGGCCTTAATAAAATCGGAAAAAGAAGAGTGTTTTTGGTGTTCCAACTATTTGTCTGATGTAGCTAGGATCTAAAGGGTATTGTAATAATATTTGTAGATTTGAGGACGATTTTAATTTATCTAATATTTTATGTAATGCAAATGATGTTTAAACTATTCTAGCCAAAAAGCCACAGTTGAAGGTATAGTATTTATGATATGGTATATATATCTCTCTTTCTATACTTTTGTAGAAAGTGATGATTTTTGAGTATGAAATCCTATATAGTGTGATAATGATAAGTGATTGATAAGTGATGAAACATTGTTGTATGAGGATGTATACGAATATTTGTTCACAAGTCTTGGCCGTATTCGTTATCCAGTATCCAAATCATTTATTAATGCTTTATTTGGGCTAGATTGTTTCTAGACGAAACCTTTGCTACGTGTACAGAAATAAGTTGTATAGACCAGCAGAAAACTAACACTAATATCCAATAACTTGTTGTCTTAATACATATAAAATTGTACATTGAGTAACATAATAATAATACACTTACACCTATTATAATAACCCAAAGTAAGCATCATTAAAAGCTTGTGTTATGGATACTGGATAGCGGATAAATATTGATAATAATAGGTATACAGGGTAAGTCGACCTCGATCCGTTAAGGGCGTGCAGACGACTAACGACGACATCTTTTCTGACTGATTTTACTATGAAACACCCTACCCCAAACCTAACCGTTTTCGAGTTAAACGACCTTTAATATTTTAAATAAAAATTGCCGTTTTTTTGCAATTAAATATGATATTTTGAAATTATTGCGCCTTATTATTATAATACACTCTCACTTGCATCGCCCGATAGGCGAGGGACCGATAGAGCTGCTACCTGGGAGTTTTTTTCTACGAATTTAAATAAAACCCTAGAATGAAACCTAAACCTTTTTTTGGATAGCTGATGAAACAGATGTTTTTAGGCACATCTGCCAAACGTCTGCCATACAATTTTTTTTTAGATATTTCTTAAAGAAAAGTAATATGGCAAAATTTTTATTAATTTTTTGAATTTTCAATCGCCCAGAACAACGTTGTTAGTTAACTTACGTAGGATTTTGTTTACTAAGTTCATAAAGCATTTTAACAGTAACAAATAAATAATAATGATAATAAGGCCAATAATTTCAAAATATCATATTTAATGGCAAAAAATCGGCTATTTATATAAAAAAAAATAAAGGTCGATTATCTCAAAAACGGTTAGGTTTGGGTTAGGGTGTTTCATAGTGAAATCAGTCAGAAAAGATGGGTACTACACACCCTTAACGGATCTAGGTCGACTTAGCCTGTAACCTTGTATAAATATCAGAAATATACTAAATAAACATACAAACATCCATGACTCGTGAACAAATGCTCGTACCCATCATACAAACATATGCTCCTATCGGGATTCCAACCCGGGACCCCTGACCGAGTAGCCTGTATAGCAAGGGGCACAGACCACTCGGCAAGCCGGTCGTCAATTTGCATGCTTGTAAGCTGGAAACCACTGAATGGGTTCTGATGCATCGATTGTTAAGGTTGTGGGTTTCTTAGAGACAGTGGGCCTAATTCTGAAGACACACTCTAAGTTTAAATTTAAGTACAGTATTTATCTTTCTCGCAATCTGTGATAGGAAAAAGATAGCAAGAATTCATTTAGAGCTGTCAACTAAATTTAGACCGATTTCAAAGGAACCATAGACAATTTAAGACGGCATGTACCTACGGAGGTGCCTTCTAAACACTGCATTTTATCACGTTCTATAACGAAAATTGAACGCACGTTTCTAAATGTCAAATCATATGACAGCCATCCTTTTCGTATTCATAATGAGAGAAAGAAATGCACTGAACTTAAATTTAGACTTAGCATGTGTTCTCCAGAACGGCCATAGTAAGCTATCTATCATCACGCTTTGGCCATAGCGTGATCGTCAATTGTCATGTTTCGAAAATAGTACAGAATAGATATTGGTTGCTTTCAATAGATCCAAAGCAAAAGAAGTCCTCGTCGCCGGACTCGTCGGAGTCCGAGGGTCGCCGGCCGCGGCGCCGCCGCTCGCCCGCCCGCAGAAGCGCCACGCCCAGGTACAATAGAATAGAATATCATTGATTGCTCAAACTGTCTAAAAATGATGTAAATATTTTAAAGAGTACCAACAGTTACTCATATCGGGCATGCAATTTATATATTATAATATTAGTAACAAGAATAATAAAAACATTGGTTCATAGGAACTTATGACAAAGAGATTACACTAACAGATCTTATACATAAAAAAAATCTTGAAGACTGTAAAAAACATTGTACAAAAGCCAGGTTTTCAATTTTTTCTTAAAATTATGGCTATCTAACGCTTAATCTTAACCGGCAAATGATTATATACCTTTATACCTGAAATAAATGTACTTTTGTTGTAAATATTATTGTTTATAATTGGCAATTACTTCTAGGATTATCTAAAACTGTCCTCATATGTTTATTATTAACAAACTTTCCAAAAGCTTTTTTGTATTCACGCACAGAGTACAGTGAGCAACAGAAGTTGATTAACACTATAGTACGGCCGCTCTAAAAGCCTAATTTTGACACGTGGTGGTAGTATGACTTTGAAGGTGCGTACGAGTTGCGATGTTTATTATTTCACTAATATGCATCAAAGACCTTATTTTCCGAATGAAGTGTATCAACTTTCACTTAAATTTAATTTATTAACTTTCTCGGTATCTCAAATATTTTGTATCCCAAGTAATCCAAAGCAACAATAGTTGTGTCAAAATGCCATGTCCTAAAATGTCCAAAAATAAAAAAAACTAGCAAACTAATGGTCTTAATTTTTCTGTCGGGCACATTTTTACATACTTTGATTTTGATTCACGCAGGGGTCGCCGCGGCAGCTCGGAACGAGGCCGCCGCCGCCGCGGTCGCTCGTCGTCGGACCGCTGATAGCTGACTACCGACCGCTGACAGCTTACTCCCGACCGCTGACCGCTTACCTCTGACCACTCCAGATCTGTACACATGTAATACTGCACACGAATACATACAACACCTACAACATCTTGTTAATAAAGTAATGCTTCACTGATTCAATCTTTCATTTGTTAGATACGCCCTGCCAAAACGTGCCACGTCAAAAAAAAAATACATTTATTACTTGAGAAATATGTATACAAAATCTTATATTGCCATTAATGAGTGATATACGCAGTGATGTGGTCAGATATCAAAATCAAATGTTCAAAAAATAATTAGTTTGTCAATAAACCGTCGTGATCATTTAAAGTGCACGCATTTTACTCGTAAATTTATATTAATAATTACAATAGTTATTTGATTAAAATCATTCCTTTTTGAAAAATGGCGTGCTTGAAATTGTCCTTTTTTAAATAAAAAGGACAATTACAATTACGGTATGAAAGAAAGTGACAACATGCCATCTCTCTTTGTACGCCAATTGACGGGCCCAGTGCCGGCCGTCCATTGGTCACGTCATGAGTAGTTGGCGTTCTGCCAACAAACGAAAAAAAAATGCCGTTCTGCTAACCAACATAATAATCCTAATTATTATGTTTACACTTTTAGGTGCCAGGGCGTATCTAATGATGGAAACGATATAGTATTCGAGCAACAAAAAAATAGTTTTATAAGATAAAATGAGCCTCTTAGTTTGAGGTTTCAGATTAACCTAATGTAAAGATATGTTAGAGATCTGGTCAATAGTATATTCGTGTTATAAGTGTATTGTTAAATAATGGCACACCTAATATTTACTTTTTTCAAGAATGTTTTTAAATGACTAAAGCCAGAGTGTCAACTTTTATAGAACTGACCAAAGTTAATGTTTATCAAATAATATTAATTGTAAGTTACAGAAATGGTTGCGCGTGGGCATATTTAGATTCGACAAAATCTAACGTGCCTAGTACTTTATGGTGTAAGATTTAAATTTGTGTCAGTTGTATAAATTATGAAGGAATTGACTTAATCAAAAGTTGATTCAGAAATCTATAAACTGTAACTAAAATTATAAAATGTTTAAAATCTAATACTACAAAAACTTTATTGACGTATTGTCTATGAATGTTGTTCGTATTATTCGCTGAATTAATTTGTTTGGTGGTTCTGATTCAATTAAAAGGTAGTAAAATTTAAGAAATACACTAGAAAAAATAAATGTCCTGGGGCGCTGAGATTTTTAATTTAGTTTAGTTTCATTTAGTATTCTAACACTAAAGTATGAATTTAGTTTAACTAAACTCAATTCTTATTTTTTCTGCCCCAGGACATTTATTTTATTAGTCTAGAATTTTTCTTAAATATTTTTTAATCAAACATATTTTTTTATTATGCTTAAATGAAAATTTCAGATATTACTAAATGTACTAAGTCTTTCTTTCAAATCAATAAGAAACAGATATAATGAGTCTTAGAAACGTTTTATTGGATGACATAGTGTAGTGTTTTTAGGTAGGCCAGTGCCCAGCAGTGGGATGTCTATAGGCTGGTGATGAAGTTTTCAATATGCATTATAAACGAATAAAGTTCCTCGATTCTGACCAAGACTTTGTTTTACATCCAGTGTGTCTAAGTATGACCTCTTTACTAAAAAAAGGCCAGATCTAATGAAATTGTAATGTGTACGTTATTATGACTTATTTTGTAATTATAAAACAAAAATAGTGACAATGGCAGTGATTCAACCACTTACAAATTTAAAGGTATCACTGTCTCTTTTATTATTAACTGAAAAGAAAGAGACAGCCTTACTTTAAAATTAGTTTTTGAGTGATGTGGACGAAACTTTTCACCAATGTCGTTTTCCAAATGTGGATAACATGTTATATTCAGTTTTTTATATACTTTGTTGCTATTAATTTGTAGGTTGGTTCAATGAAATGCATTTTTCATCTTTAAAAGTTAATACGAATGTAATTATTAAGTTTTTAAACGTCAAAAGATAGGTGTTCGAAATAATACGATTTTTCTTGACAACCACGATTTTACCTAAACTTATAACGTTATGTGTACCTCATTTCATTTATTAGTCAATAAATATTAAATGGAAAATGCTTCTTATTTATAATCCCTTAATCCAGTGGTCAGCAAAGTACGGCTCCAGAGCCGCATGTGGCTCTTTGGTTCCTGAAGTGCGGCTCTCGTACAAATATCTACGGAGGGCGCAACAATATTTTCAATAAAAAAAACTTGGTAAGAATCTTATTGATAGAACTTGGAATCATTCCTAAAATTAAAAACAACATACAAACCTGACCTACCCAAACTTTCCAAGGAGATGCAAGCACGTTGTTCGGATTAATAAATATTTATTAAGTATGAAATTTAGTTTTATTTAGTTTACAACTTATTTAGTGTAATTAAAGTTCACTAAATAAGCGGATTTGGCAATTCTTTTTTAATTGTAATGTTCATATTGGCTAATAAGTTTGCCGACCACAGCCTTAATCTAACGGGGGTATTCGTTTGGCTCACCCTATATATTCATATTCACTCTGCGTCGACTCTCTTTACGTCGAGTCCGACGCTACATTGACTAGCTCCGTCGAGTCTCGCTACATCGAGTGTCGCTACATTGACTCTCGCTCCGTCGAGACTCGCTACAGCGACTCTCGCTACGGTGCCTCCGCGCTTCATAGTGAAAAAATCTCGTTACGTCGAGTCAGGGATGATGTGTATTTAGCAGTAAAAACTGACTAACTTATTTATGAATATAATATAACAATGTTTTCATCCCCCCATCTCGGAAAGAGTATTTTTGCTCTTCGATATCTGAGTGTAAAAGCCGTTTTAATCCGCTAGCTAGAGGATAAAGTAAAATTGAATTTCGAACATCGTGTGCACTAAGTTTGTGAATTCAAAACATCATTAAACTATTAAACCTCTTTACTTCTACCTCCATGGTGCCGAATTTATCATACAACCTTTTTGAACTTGTTAAAAACTCAGACTCGGCACCTTCTTGGTGTACTTTTTGTTTATTTGCTTAGCGCGCGCCATTTTCTTTTCGCGACATATTTGTTAAAACCATAGGTTTAAAACAAGAATGAAAACAAGTAAAAAACCTAAAATGAGTGATTCTAGCGACGAAGAAGTTTATTTGACGTCAACAGAATTGACTGAAACTGTTAATAATGCGCAAATGTTTTTTTTTGCATTTAGTCATTTCCTCGTTGAGGTGGGATAAAAAGTTACGTGTTGCACTCGAGTGCAAAGATTTTTCACCTCGTGCTCTTTTGATTCCCTCGCTAACGCTCAGGATTCTAATTTAAATTTTAGAATGCTTCGCTTGCTCGGTCATCAAAATTGAGCACGCGGTTAAAAAGCAACTTTGCACTCTTGTATAACAAATAACTATTGTTTTCGGGTTAGATAAATGTTTATTTTGATATAACCAAATGGAATTAAATACATAATATTCATACTCACACAACATATTATCTAGCCCGAAGTAAGCATCAAAGCAAGTTGATATAGGTAATGGAGATTTTTTTATACAACTAGATGACAAACAAGCTGACAGCCCACCTGGTGCTTACCGTCGCCTATAGACACATGCAACAAAAGAAATAAAGAAAAAAAAGAAATGTAAAAAAGAAAGACAAAAGGATAATGAGAAATATAATACGGGGCGTTCGAAACAGTCACTTTATAGGTGATCTATATACTTCACACACCGTTGGGCCCTTGCCATTGAGAGTCAAGGTGAGGCATTGTTAGTCTAGATGTAGCAAAGACAAAAAGAAAACTTTAGAAGTTACCAACTTACGGGCTGCCTGAGGGCTTGTGCAAATGGGTCGCTAACTTTTTGTCTAGCAGATGCATAATAGCCGTTGCCGGCAGTTGCTCGGATATCATGGACATTAATACTGGCTTCCCGCAAAGGTCGGTGCTGTCTCCAACAATTTTTGATACTTACGTACCAATAGACAGACAGACCAAGGGCGGATCCAGCTTTGGCGCCAGGGGGTCACATAGTCGTGGTCAAGTCACAAGAAGTTATAGTCACGAAGGTACGTCTATTTTCACTGTGTGAATTCATCTAAGATTTTAAGGTAGGTTACTAGAGTAGGCTCTTCAAATTAGCCCTTGTGGGTTCCTGCCAGGTGGGATGAGTGACCTGTGATTCTTGCCCCACCTTGTGAAAGGCTCTTTTCAGAGCCAGTGGACCCGTTTGTGGGTCGGAGGATGGCTGACCTCTAAGTTTAGCGGCGGTTGGAGAACCTTCTATAAGTTGGAATGGTGCATGTCCTCGGTATGCTTAGGCGAACCAGTCTCTAGGCTGGGACGTGTAGGGGCACCAGTGTTTTGGGTGCGCTGGGTAAGCACTGCCGTTGAATTATCCCGGGTCATTGCTTACTTATGTTAGTGTCCCCATGTCAATCAACGTGTACCTCTAAATCCCGTCACCTCCGAATCCCTACGGGCTGAAAAATCGCGATGGTTTGTTCGATCGAGTTGTCCGTTAGCGATGGTGTTCTCGGACGGGCGGGACATTGTGACCTCCAAGGTCATTTTACAGCGATTCCCGCTTAAGAGGATCATCTCGTACTACCTTCCCCTACATGGGGAATTGCATCATTGATTTTCAAAGGTTACATCGAGCCTACCTTAAAAAATAGACATATTATGTTGTCGACCTAGGTATAATATTTCAAGAATTATCAACCAATTCCTTACCATTAAGGAGTTGTACCTTCTATTACCAGCTCATCAACATGAGATGATGACCAACAGAAGCAAATAGTTAAATAGCTTTGGAAAAGTAAAATACTACTTTGTCAAGAAAGTACCGGGAAAAGATGAATTTATAATAATAATAATAATAATCATACACTCACACTTTATAATCTAACCCAAAGTAAGCATCTTAAGAGTTTGTGTTATGGATACTAGATAACGGAGAAAGAATTATAATAATATGTATATAATACTAGAAATATACTAAATAAACATACAAACATCCATGACTCGTAAACAAATGCTCGTATTCATCATACCAGGATTCGAACCCGGGACCTCTTAACCGAGTAGCCTGTATAGGAAGGGGTACAGACCACTCGGCCAGCCGGTCGTCCAATAATACACGTCGAATAATACACAAAATATTAGTTATTCATCCAAAAGTACATCACATTCCGGAATTGAGTTCAGTTCTCGCCGCGAATTCTCCTTTATGTCTTCTACCGATTGAAAACGGAGTGGTAATTTGGGTTTAGGAAAAAGAAAGAAATCGACTGTAGTCATAATTCTGGTGAATATGCTGGTTGCTCGATGGTACCTATTTGTTGAGTGTTTGGTCAAAAATTCGTTCACAATGATGGCCTTGTGCGAAGGCGAATTATCGTACTGCAAAATCCAAGAATTTTCTTTCCTCAAATCTGGCCTTTTTCGTCGAATTTGCACTCTTAAACGCCGCATAACGCTCAAATAATATTGTTTATTTACCGTTTGACCTTCCGGCAAGAATTCCGAGTGCACAACACCGCGAGAGTCAAAGAAAACAGTTGACATGAACTTTGGCGTGGTTTTTTCGGTTTCGGTAGGTTGGAAGGCGTCACTCCGAAGCTTGTTGACTAGTTTGCATGCAAACTCGTAAGCCCGCGTCTCGTCACCAGTAACAATGCGTTTCATGAATGTTGAGTCGGACTTGACTCGTTCTAGCATGTCATCAGCGACTCTCATGCGATTGAGTTTTTGGAGAAAATGCAGGTCTTTTGGGACTAGACGAGCGGCAACATGCTTCATACCCAAGTGATTATTTAAAATGGTACGGATCGACTCGTGGTGAGATACAGAAAGTTCGCTGGCTATCTCTCTCAAAGTTAAATGAGGATTTTCAGTCACTACTTCCCTCACTTTTGCGATGTTAACTTCAGTTGCAGACCTTGATGGCCTGCTAGAGCGAGGCCAATCTTCCATCACATCTGGACCGCTTTTGAACGCTTTGTACCACTCATAAGCACGTGTTTTTGATAAAGTCGATTCACCGTAAGCCTTCAGTAACATTTTTAGTGACTCCTAACACGAAATTCCATTGGCGATGCAAAATTTAAGACAAACTCTTTGTGCGATGTTTTTGTCCATTAAGAAATTTGCAATACACACTAGTTATGATATAACTAAAAACAGCACTGTATTTAATAAAAATAACAGATGCAACTCAAACTCCGCGCCAAAATGGAAAACAGTTGTGCCAATCTCACAACAACAAAAAAAAAACAAAAAAATGAATTTAGATTCATAAACAAATCATCCATTCCCGATACTTTTTTTGACTGAATGTATGTCATACGTGCCTATAAAATTTGAGGGTTGCACTCGGTTTCCCTGGGATCACATCATCAGATCCTGACTTGGTGACAATTGAACCACCTCAGGAGTATATTCTATCGAATAAATTAAGAATTTTGAAAATCGGTTCACAATTGAAAGAGAAATCGGTGAACATACATACAAAAAAAATACACACAGTGGAACATAGAGCCTCCTTCTTTTTTAAAGTCATAGCGCAGATTGAAAGAAAGAAAGAAAGAAAAAAATATTTTATTTAAATAGGCCTCAAAGAAGCACTTTTTAAATCGTCAAAAAACACATTTTTACAAATATCACAAAAAATATATTAACTAACAACGTCATAGTCTCTGTCTGTCTGTCATGTCTGAATTTACACCGGTTCCAAAAGTTGAACTACCGAGAAGATTCCGGCAACAAACTCGTGTAGTCACTCTTTTCAAAATAAATATTCAATTACAATGTTTGTAGTTAAAAAAAATATAACTTTTAGCAGTGCAGTGCCGTCCAGCGATAAAAATAATTAAAATTAGAAGAGAATCTATATCAACGTACCACCAAGTAGGTACCCAATGTCAAAAGTATTATCGTTATTTTCAAGCTATCTGACAATGCACAATCACAAAATAGGTATACAGAGGTTAATAGTCATAATACTTACTCGTAAATAAACACATAAACATTTTGGAATTTTAATGTTTCGACGCATTCTTATCATCTAAATATTCTTGGACCTTATAGTAGCCTTTTTTCATTAAAGTTTGTTTGACATATAACTTAAGTTTGTGAAAAGGCAGTTCAGTTACATTTGGTAGGACTTTGTTATAAATGTGTATACATTTCCCCATGAATGAGCGACTTGTCTTGTGAAGTCTAAAACTTGGAACAGCAAGTTTATTTTTATATCTAGTGTTTAAGTTATGAAAATCACTATGTTTTGAAAAGGTATGTTTATATTTGTGAACATAAATTATGTTCTCATATATATATTGAGAAGCAATGGTCAAAATATTAATTTCTTTAAATAAATCCCTTAGTGAATCACGTGGCTTGAGTCCGTAAATAGCACGCACAGCCCTTTTTTGTAAAAAAAAAATGTCTTCAATGTCGGCTGCTGTGCCCCACAATAACAAGCCATATGACATGACACTGTAGAAGTAACCAAAGTAAACAAGTCTTGCTGTTTCAACATCACACAAAGACCTAATTTTTTTAACAGCATAAGCAGCTGAACTAAGTCTTTTAGATAAGGATGAGATATGAGGATACCATTGTAAACGAGAATCTAACTTAATTCCCAAAAATACTGTAGAGTCAACACATTCAATAGTTTCTTCATTGATTTCAACATGAGTACTAACCTGCCTTACATTTGGTAAAGTAAATTTAATACACTTTGTTTTCTTTGAATTTAACAATAAATTATTATTTTCAAACCAGGATAGCACTTTTGAAATGGCATTATTTACATCCTAAAAGTCAGTTTTAGTTCGGTCTATTTTAAAAATTTGTGAGGTGTCATCTGCAAACAATACCGTCTCACACAATTTTCTTGAAAAGTAAGGGAGGTCGTTGATATAAATTAAAAAAAGCAATGGCCCTAATATCGAACCCTGAGGCACGCCCATATGCACAGGCGCACCATTGATCCTGTAATAGTGTTTTCTATATTGCTACAAAAATAGTACTGTAGAAGTTATTTTGACGTATTTTTTTTTGAAATATAATAAAATTGTCAGTTAATCGGTCGCCGGTCAGTAAGGTCGTCTTTTTCATTTTTTCATATCTATTACATTGCAACACTTTATACATTCTTTGGTATGGTCCTGTAAGCATTTTTAGAGCTAAATTATACAACTTAAACGCTCTTTAATCTTAAAACCAAAACGCTATGTTAAAAACCTTAACAGTACAAGCAATCACAATGGTCACCATTATAGTCATAGGCCTATTATAACAAACAAACAAACAAACAAAACGTCTTTATTGCTTACAAGTAAACTATGACAATATTTTTTTACAAAAATACATTTTTTTGTTTATTATATCACTGTTTGGTGATACACACCTACAATTGTTGGGAGTTTATTATAAACTAGCTGTGCCCGCGACTTCATTCGCGTGGATGTCGGTAAATAAACACAAGTGCGCCCGCCGCCTTGGATAACATAAATGCGTGCGTGGTATTTCAGCAGTATTTCGCTATTTAAAACTATTAATTGAAATCAAATGATGTCAAGAACAATTTTGTTTAGAAATAAATACTTTTGGTGAATAATGAATTTATTTTGATAAGGAATAATACCATGTTTACAAAAACACCTTCGCAGATAATGCGTTATTTTAGAACAAATTTGATTACTAAAAAACAGTTTTACTTCGTGAGTCAAACTTAAAAGATAGACACATATGCTGTCACGGACTTTTTTCTGCATACTTGATTTCTGCGTAACACAGCAAAACAACTGCAAGAGGAATATTGTTTTCCTGTTTCTGCAACATTTTTCATTGATGCTCAGCTCCTATAGGTCGTAGCTTAGTGTTGTATAGCCTATAGTCTTCCTCGATATATTGACTATCAAACACAAAAATATTTTTTTAATTTAAATCAGTTCAACTTAAACAAACAAACTCTTCAGCTTAAGCGACAAGCCTTCTGCCCTCCTAATGGGTTAGTAGCGATTACCGTAGCCTGTAGACGCTCGTAGCCTCGTAGCACTTTGGGTATTATACTCCCGCGTTGTTGCGCTCAAGAACAACAAGACGCCTGCGACGATTTAGTTACAGCAGAGTTTCTGAAATCCGGCGGACGAGCGGTCCTGAAAGCTCTTCAGAGGCTATTCAACTCATCATGCTCGAGGGTAAATCGCTAAAAGCATGGCACAGGGGCGTGGTGACACTCTTCTTCAAAATGGGGACAGGACCCAATTGAAAAAGTACAGACCAATCATGCTCCTGAGTCGTGATTACGAGCTGTTTTAGAGAACTAATACGAATCGTCTCGTACGCCGGTTTGACGACTACCAGCCTCCCGAATAAGCTAGATTCTGAAAAGGCTTTAGTACCATAGACCACATAGATAGGTACATACGCTGCATCAGGTTATAAAGAAGACCGAAGAGTACAACCTGCCATTATAATTAGCTTTTGTAGACTATGAGTAAGCCATTGATTCTGTTGAGACCTGCGCCGTGCTTCAGTTACTGTACGAAAACGCTACTATGTAAGTCCCCCTCCAGGATCAAAACTCGAAACCAATACGACTTTAGCGAGGTGTGAGACAGGGCGATGTTATTTCGCCGAAGCTGTGTTGCCGAGAATGTGTTTATGATTTTGGACTAGAGAGGACTTGGCATCAACATAAACGGCGAGTACATGACACACCTTCGTTTTGCTGATGATACCAAGTTGGACTATTGTACCAGGTAAATATATATATATATATTTTTATACAACTAGATGACAAACAAGCTGACGGCCCACCTGGTGGTAAGCGGTATATTAATCAACAACTTCTAACTTCTAGAAAGAGGTTAATCGACGGATCCAACAAGGATGCGTTCTGGAAGCTTCGCAGCATATACAGGGTGGCCGGAACATAGACGTCAAAAAAAAAAATTTAGGTCCCTCGTATCGTGGGGTATCCGAATCACCCCCATGTATGCACATACCTTTTAGAGTTTTCGAGTCATGAATTTTTTCCGAATTTTCGGGAATTTTCGACCTGACCAACTTAAAGAGATTCTAAAAAAAAAGTAGAAGACTTTTTCGTAATTTTTTTTGCAACTGAATTCTCATGAGTTGTACTTTTATGCACAAAATAATTAGCTTTGTAACTTTGATGAAAGTTATGAAAATGTTGATCCAAAGTGAAAAAATTACGTTCTGTGAATTATGACTTTAATTTTCAACTTTAAATTAAAAATCTAAAGAGGTGACTTCATGGTTCCTAAGTAGCCCCTAATATGTGTAATATCATATTATAAATAAGTGTTCCTCTCGCCTAAGTTGCCGTGCCCGACAGGGTCCATGATGATCTAATTATAATAATGTAACACCTACTATACATTGTGGAGTGCAATAAATATATTGAGTCTTGAGTATTGAATGCGCCATACTCTCAGCTTTCATAATCATTTAAAAAAATAGTACTTAAGGGGGCTACTTTCGCTAAAATCGGGCTTCAAAGACAGCGAGGTGAAAAATTCTTAAAATTAGCCATTTGTAATTAAAATATAATAAAACTAGAAAAATTTCACGTCCTGAGGCAGGAATCGAACCCGCGACCTTTCGCAATCCGGGCGACTGCTCTGACCACTGAGCCACCCAGGACTTGGGATATCCCTGTGAAATTCTTCTAGTCTATCTGTATTTGCGTTTTTTTTTTTTTTTTTTTTTTATTTATTTATTTATAGATTCACTTACATTAACAGTTTTTACTACACATGTAAGTTACTTAAATTATTTAACATAAGATCAAGTGTTCTACTTAAGTGTTCTTCTTAGTGTTTATGAGCTAACGTCCACCCTACAATGTCGAAATATTGTATTTCAACATCCGAAACGAGTATTTTTACAAATACCTACGATGCGGTTAAGTTGGGGCAGTGCTTTCAAATATTCTTAATTTTTGATTTTAACATTATTATAAATGTTTGAAAAATTACTTGGTAATTAAAATATAATATAACTAGAAAAATTTCACGTCCTGATTCAGGAATCGAACCCGCGACCTTTCGCAATCCGGGCGACTGCTCTGACCACAGAGCCACCCAGGACTTGGGATATCCCTGTGAAATTCTTCTAGTCTATCTGTATTTGCGTTTACCAAAACCGAACCCCAAATGTTAAAATCAAAAATTAAGAATATTAGCCATTTGATTAAAAAAATAAATTGGTAATTTTATTATTCCTAAGTTTAATTAGTTTCTTAACTAACCAAAAATGACTACAGGAAAGCTAAGATTTAAACATTTGGAGGTCTATTTTTTTTTTTTTTTAGTTTAATTAATATTACGCGATCCGTTCTCGCGGATCATGGGATGTAAACGTGGGTGCAACTCTTTTACCTGTAATGGACCGAGAGGATAAGAGACAGAATTATTGCCATCTCTGTCACACTTAGTGGTGAGATGGGCAGCGCGCAACCGAAGCCAACGCAGAACAAGTGTGTACAGAGTTGTGACGTCAATACGACAATAAATTAAAACATGGGCTATATTAGTTTATAGAATTTTTTTGCCACTTTCAAAAACATCTAATTCATTTGATAATTTCATGACATTTGTATGAAATAATATATCATTGGCTGCATTATTTCATAGAAATGTCCTGAAATTAGCAAATGAATAAGATGTTTTTGAAAAAGTGGCAAACCATTTCTATGAAGTTATATAGCCCATGTTTTAATTTATTGTTGTATTGACGGCACCACCCTGTATAGTATAATATTCTCAGCCCAGCTTCCGCAGTGTCTCAAGACGAACATCTTTAATTTGTGTGTGTTGCTAGTGATGACTTACGGAACTGAGACATGGCTGCTTACAATGGGCCTCATAAGAAGGCTCAATATCACCTGGAGAGGGCTGTGCTCGAGTTTTCTCTGCGTGATCGTATTAAAAATGATGAGATCCGCAGGAGAACTAAGGTTGTAGACATAGCCCAAAGAATTGCGAGCATCAAATGACAGTGGGCAGGCCATATTGTAAAGAGGACAGACGGCCGTTGGGGTGGGTCATGAAGCCCCAAGGTGGACCGAGGATCTGGTGAGGGGCACAGGAAGCCAATGGATGCGGTCAGCGCAGGACTGATCGGTTCGGAGATCCCGGGGGGAGGCCTATTTATTGTCCATTGAATAATGTCTATGTTTCTATAATTTTCTGTATTTTCTGTATCTATTATTTTTTTTAGCACTGAATAAACTTCATTTTTTCCTTTCTTTCTTCTTTCTTTCTATGCCCAGCAGTGGACGTCTCTCGGCTGAAATGATGATGATGATCCAATAAGTACTCTATCTACTTCAAATTTAAATATTTTTTTCTTTTCAGTGTTTTGAAGTCGATTTTCATTTTTGTTTTTCTCTATTTTCTAACGTCAAAGTTAAATGACCGCCAGCAGTAGTATATTTATTCCAACGCTTAGAATTGTCATAAGCACCTCTGAAAAGTTACAGGAAAGTCAAAATACGCAATTACGTGCACCTACATTTTTAAGACTCGGTTTAAAAATAGCGAAGTTCTTAGGTGAGAAAAATTAAAAAACCAACAACATCCAGCCCAATTGATAGAATTTTACTTTTTGATGTCGGTAAGAAAGCTAGAACACTGTCGTCAATACTTACACCAGGAATACAGCACCACAGAATACATAACAGTAAAGTACAGCACGTTAAGTGTAACCATTGTACTACGCAAGCCGCCTCTATAACGGACGCAATAACTTGGTCTCAAGGTCAAACTGTCACACTTGATGTGCTGTCGACTGTACCTACGATGCCACAGACAGACACACAGATACACAGACAGTCACGTCAAACTTATAACACCCCTTTTTTCGTCGGGTCTTAAAAACCGACTTCAAAATACTAAAACGGTCCATTGTTTCTGGAAACAGCTTATCACCAACTCCAAAAAATATGTTTCTCGGGGATAAGTACCTTCTTATATTTAATTATTTTATCCTTTTTAGTATTATTTTTGAAGTCGGTTCTAATTTTTGTTTAAATTTTTTTTACACTTTTTAGTGATAACTTTCTAAGGTCAAAGCAAGATGGGTGACCGTCAGCATATATTGTTTTCTACTATCGTATCATTTCACTAAAAAGTCATAGGAAAGCAAAAATCCGCAATTTCGCTTAGGTAGACGACTCGCTCATTCCTCCTCACGTAAATCGGATCAGAAATCTCGGCGTAATCAGTGTATATACATAGAAAAATAAAAATAAAACAACCAACCGAATGGAGGACAAACAAGCTGACGGCCCACCTGATGGTAAGCGATTACCGCCCCCTTAGGAAAAAGCAATAACAAGGAAAAATCACTTGATATTGCAGGTGTGTTGTCATCCTGAGGCCTAAGATGAAATGCCGTCCATGCCAAGAAATTACACTGGCTACCTTTCCCTTCAATCCGAAACACAGCGAACTGTTTCACAGCTAAAATAAGCGGTGGTACCTACCCAGACGAGCCTACATACGGGCCTACACCTAGTATCGGAGGGTTTTAGCCATCGCTTTCTAGCTCCTAGATGACGATGTTCCTAGATGATTAACCGCTCATATCAAAAGAACTAACAAACAACATACATAACCATCTGCAGTTTTAATTTAATCTTTGCAAGTAAATACAATTTGCATCCACAGGAATCCATTCTACCCATTTAAATTTCCGTTTTTTTTATTAACTATAGCCACGGTGTGGGAACAAATAATTTTGGCAAATTTGGGTCCAAAAATTCAAGTTTGGAAAAACTTTATTCGCTGTATAAAAATTCTAATGATCTCGCTTTTTTTAGTATTTACCATCAAAAGTTAGTAAGTGAAGGCAGGTCGAGAAGAAAAGTAGTTATATTAAAATTGCAAACAATTTTTCACAAATCCTAAAAATAAGTTAAACAGAATGTTCACTATTGGTCCCACTCTCAGATCATAGATCTCTATAATCTTAGGTCCCACTCGATCTCTAGTCCGTGCAGTCCGTGGCTCCTTTTATATTCAGAATCGTATAAGTAATAAAAGAGGTAAAGTTTTCGGAACTGATCAAAACCTTCTCATAAAGATTTCAGTATTGTTGTTACGTTGAACATGATTTTAATGCTCCTTTATGAAGCGTTATTTTTGTAAAAGTTCAACGAATCTACTCTTATAGGGTCGAAAACGCAAAGAAAGTAAGTAGAAATAAGACTACACGATATGCGCTTACTATCAGCCAAAGTGGATTTGTCACTGCAAGGCAATTCCTAATATAATTAAAATTATCTGTGACATTATAACAAAAAAATATAATAGATAGTAATTTCTGTCAATAACTTAAGAAAAAAACCCTATAAATAAAAAAATCTAAAATTAAAACCGACTTATAAAAACTGAATAGGATAAAATAATTAAATTTACGTACTTAGGTAGCTAACTATCCCCTAGAAATATATTTTTTGGAGTCGGTGCTTCACTTGCTATTGTTTCTGGAAACAACTTAGCACCAACTCCAAAAAATATATTTCTAGGGGATAGTTAGCTACCTAAGTACGTAAATTTAATTATTTTATCCTTTTCAGTTTTTTGAAGTCGGTTTTAATTTTAGTTTTAAATATTTTTTTTTTCAATATTCAGTGATAACTTTTAAGGTCGAAGCTAGATGGGTGACCGTCAACTTATATTGTTTCCCACTGTCGTATCGTTTCACTAAAATGTCATAGGAAAAAAAAATTCGCATACGTAGACGACTTACTGATTTCAGTTTTTTTTATTTAAAAACCAAACTACCCAACTGATTTTGAAGAAATTTTTATGGAAACAAAAAGCTACTATTCCGCATCGAACAAAAAAGAATCACGTAAATCGGATCAGTAATCTCGGCGTGATCGGTGTACATACAAAGAAAAAAAAATACATAGACGACTTTCTATTTTCAGTTTTTTTTACTTATAAAAATCAAACTACTGAACTAATTTTGAAAAAAAATTTATGAGACCAAATGGCAGCTATTCCGCATCGAACAAAAAAAGAATCACGTAAATCGTATCAGTAATCTCGGCGTAATCGGTTTACATACAAAGAAAAAAAAACATACCGGCCGAATTGAGAACCTCCTCGTTTTTGATGTCGGTTAAAAAGTGTACCAATAAGGCTGTCCGCCCACGGCAGACTTTTTGTAGGACAGATAATCGGGCCGATTTTTCCTCCCTATTCTTATAAGCGATTTTTGACCGACTTTTTGTAGGACGTGTGCGTTGCACTATTGCTATCAGTACGTTCTATTTTTCTCCTACAAAAAATTGGTCACCGATTATCGGACGTGGGCGGACAGCCTTATAAGAATAGGGAGGAAAAATCGGCCCGATTATCTGCCCTACAAAAAGTCTGACGTGGGCGTTCAGCCTAAGGCTGAAAAGGTATATGTTAGTAAGATAACAATAAGAAGTTAGCTGCGTCAACCCCCTGGAGGCCTCGTAACAATAAAAACCAATTTGGTCTGGTGTCTGTGGTTTGACAGGTTAATTTATGTAGTACCATAAACCAGACACATAGGTTTTCTATTCTTGAAGTTACGCCGGCGGGCTAGTAAGGGACGAAAGGAAAACATAATTATTTTCATTAAGAGTGACCTAGTGCGCTGCCTTGGAGCACGCAAATTCTCCTTCGAGTCTCCTGTAAGAAATTTATGAACTAATCGGTATAGCTCACAAAATCTTGTCTTAGTTAAAGTTACTAATTATTTAAATTATTATTCAACAATAGTATGATATTGTGTTGAACCGAATCAAAAGCTTTTGCGTATTCCGAAAAGTAGGTCACATCATACAAATATAAAATAATGCATCAATACGCAGCTAAAGTTGTTAATGAATTTCCCAGTTATTTACTTTATCATCAGCTTAGTTGTATGTTGTGGGAATGAAGAATAAATAATGAAACCTCCTTATGTATCCTACCTACTCATCGAGGACCTACGAAAGCGAATCCTTTATAAACAACTCGATGTGTTACTTTTAGAGATAGGTATGCCGTGAAGCCGTTTACCGCTTAGCAAATTATAAAGTTCAATATATTATGCAGCGTGTTCTGGTTTAGTCGCATCTCGCGTGCAAGCCTTCACCCCGCACTGACGTACCCGTGACATAGTTCGGGTGCAACGCCTCTGCCGGAAGTACAATGCGATTATCGATTTGCTTATGACAGAAAATGCGTTGAATGGACAAGGGCCGGGGGGAGCGGGGAGGAGCAGGCTCGGCGCGTCCGTCGTCAGTGCGCGCGAGGCAGCGGGCTGCGCTGTCGCCTTTACGCAGCCCGCTAATCGGAAATTTCGTGTGTTGTGCAAATGCTTGTGTTTTTATGGCGTTCATATTGCTACGACTGTTGGTGTTGGGTGTGATCGCGGCGGCGGCCGACGGTGGGTCTTAGTTCCGTGTTGTTATAGTGGCCACGTGCACGGTGCCCGGGAGCGAGCCGTGTTTACGGCGCTGGGCGCATGCGCTCGGCTTGTTTGCCTCGACCGCGGGTCAACCGCCTAACCTACGAAGCCTACATATAAGTATGGGTTCGTCAAGTAAGTCTAGAATATAGACCAGGAGATTGTGCGGCTGGTGAATGAATCGATACAATCCAGTCGTCAAGGATTCCCTTCTTCGCCTATTTCCTTCCGTCCAAAATAAACAGGTTTCGCCGTCCCGAATGTTTCCATCGCCTCTACGCTCGGTCCACGACGGACGATCCTCTGTTTACGTACTGATCTACGAATCTGTTTACTTGTATATATTCACGGGGCTTACGGCGTCGCTTGGACGTTTCTTATTGAACATACAAATCAACTCCAATATATTCTTGCTCTCGTCTCAAAGATCTTATTTGATTCCCCTTCTAAAATGTAATGAAGTTGCTTAACAATTTCCGCAGCGTAATTGCGTCGTAAAGGATTTCGATGAATAATTTTCATAAATATACGCATTGTTTTGATTAAGAAACTTCCCCAACCATTTATTTCTGGACATACTTTACAATAAAAACAATAATAAATCGATTTATCTTTTATATCATTATCGATTTTTCTGACAACCTTTATGAAATGTGAACCACAATCATTTTGAATTCCTACCAAATAATTACATTTCGAATGTGGCCATTTACCTACTGTTAAAATATTTTTATCAACTAATAGAATGAATAATTTATCCACCCATCGAATGAGTTTTATTTATGTCTTTAGTGAAATTTTCACGAAGTGATACTACTTTAAAAAAGTTATCTAACATAGATAAGTAAGTTCCGACGACGCACGACGCACTGAAACATTATATGGCAAAGCTTAAATCATGGTCCCTATTATCAACAGGCAAGGCACACACGCACATTTTCAGACCACGGAAATATCGCTACATTTGTCAAGGTTAGCTTCGTTTACCAGATGTAACAAAATGTTAGCATTGTTCTAATCCAGTATTGATACCTTCCTCGAAGAGGAGGTATTTTACTGTAGGTAGGTAAAGTAAATAACAAATTGTGACAGACATACTTTTGAAAACAAATATGTTAATTTTATAAGTTTTAAGAGAATCTTGAAAGAGAAATAGCAAGTAAGTATGTAAAGTAGCTATAATATTATATTTATAAAGGAATCGTAACGAGTGGGTGTTGATTTAAAAGGAAATATCTATGATGAAAGTATACGGAGGCATAAAGAATAATTTCTTCAACGTTACTCCAATGACTGAAAATTGGTCATAATTCTTGCTTCGAAAGATTGATATATTCCTCAAATAGAACAACGGACATATTAAAAGATCTCTGTGGAGAAATTTTAAATTGATTTTATTGTACCTATATAATGGACAAAGAACTCCCAATCAAATAGAGTTTTAATTGACAAACATAATTCTATGCAGGTACCTTAATTGAAGGCGTTATTGCAAACTTAACTAAGGTAGATATCTCCTTACCTACTTGTAATAATTTGCTTTTCATACAATCGCACACGTGCTTCCAATATTATTATAATTGGTCGTGATAAGTTTCCTTAAGGATTAAACGCCTATAACAGACCAAGGATTCAAAATACATGCATAGTTTATTATTAACAAGAAACACGCAAACGAGGATTTTGATGACTTTATACTCGTTAGAGATTTGAAAACAAGTAAACGGATTATAAAACAATTTCATGGGTAATATAAGACAGCTTTTGATATCGCAGTTGTGTGATAATAAATATTGATTGCAAAACGATCTGGAACGAAATGTATGAAATTAATCCGATCAATCAATTCAAGTTCGTTGTAAGTAAAAAAGATTTGGATCACACGAAGTAGTTGCTAAAGTTTGGAAATTCTTAGAGATTCAATGTTATTTACGGAATCAGCTAATGGTAACCAGCAACATCAGAAAGTCTTCAACCAAGATTCGTTATTCTGTTTTAGGTTTAATCGTAAATTGGTAACTTGATTAAAAGGGTAAAATTATATACTTATAGGTATCTACAAGTCCAGTAATAGAAATCGACCGTATCCATTAACATCTGAAGACATGTACAATACTATTTTCCTTAAACATCGGGTACATTAGCCCGGAAGTTGGAAAATTTGGGTAAGTATCTATATAAGATTGAATTTGTTGCGAATATTGTTAAATTGAGATCTTTTGCATTTAACTCATTTTTATTATACATAATGTAATTGCAAACTTTAGATAAAGACAACACAGATATAAATAGACAATCAGGCAGTACAGGTACAGGCGAACCACCCGATGGGAGGTGATTGGAACTGCATTTCGTAGCCGGTAAAATCATGATAAGTACCTAATAGTACGTTGCATATATCTTTTTCGATGCAGAACAAAGAGAGGAAAAATGGGATAGAGAAAATGTGAAAAAATATTTCTAGCGGGAATCGGATTGGATACATTAGTTTGAACTATTGGGAATGTAATTGACTCTAAATATTACTGCACTTTATTTTCTATTTCAATCATTTAAAGTTTACCATGCCACATAGTAGAAAAGCATTCGTTTTCATATTCCTAATGGCAACTCGCAGCTACTTAACGTAGGAACTTTGAATTTATATCCGATTGTTCGTAGTTACTTTACGGAGATACAAATTTATTTATTTATTTTAAAACGATGGAAATAGTCTATAATATAAATAGTCTGAGACTATTTCAAGCAGAGATTTTAAGTAAACGGTGGAAGGGTAAAGTTAACAAGCAATATTATTAAAGTCGATAAATATTGATGAAACGTTCCAATGGTCACGATCACGACTCAGTGATCATATTCATTGAATTATTTCCAAGATAAATTCCATTAATATTGATTAGTATTAAGCAGCAGCAAACGTTTTCTAAGCATTATAGTTCCTATTTTATTATTGCCCATAATCATGTCTACATCCACTCAATCTTCTTCTCGTTCCTTTGCAGTTTTATGATTAGATATGTTATTATTTTCACATAATGTATTACAGGTAATAAATTTTGCTCAGATCCTCTCATATTCACATAAAATATAAACTAGTTTAGGCAAGGTCAGAGTAATAACTTAACTGTATCTGTTTATTGGGAAAACAAGAGCAATTTGTTAGTCTAGTCGACAAAAAAATGTATGCGGAGAAGTCAATGGTGAGTAAATCAGGGGTATCTTGAAATATAACGATGATGTAGGTATTTTTATTTATTTAACAATTAATTTACTCGAAAAGGTACGCAAAGGTAGTGATAATATAGGATAAAACCTTTCCTAAGTACAGTAAAAATTACAAAATAATGAGAATTATATATAAATTTAGACGGAACCAAATAACTCCCCTATAATTTTCAAACACTTATGGACGTGAATATTTTACAGTCCTAATAAATTAGTTGTAAACAATCATAATAAGCCTACCAAGTAATGAAAACTTAGGTAGGCTTAGCCATTTAAAAAGGTTTCTCTAAAATTTATAATTATAGTAAGTAAATTCGACGTAAATTTTAATGATGTCTAGGACTAAATGAAAGATAACATCGCACGAGATGCCTAAGTGGGTATCCGTAAACGGATTGTTCATGTTCGCCGTGCCGCCCTTTAAAATCTTCTATATACACGAAATGAGACAAAGAAAACGACTACGGCTCATTCCATTGAGAAACACCATTTACGCACATGCTAAAGCCTCTCTGACATTGTGCAATCAATCGAAAACCTGTCTAAACGCTCACTATCAACGTTTCCTATTCTGAATGCCCAAAAGGGGCCCTTGCTTAATTCTTATGTCTATCGTTTCGTTAAAAAAAGACAGTTGCGTGGTAGTTCAAACCATAATCAAGGTCAAGCGTCTTACCTAATAAATTGTTCGGATTTGGGAACATTCCTATGGTCTCGCCTCCTTCTCGGCCACTTATTGTTTGATGGCCCCATTTCCGAGGTGGGACATCTTGTATTTTCCGATTGTGTCTAATTAAGACCATTAACGATTCGCTGTGAATATTGCTCGGTGATTTTTCGATATCAAAACGCCCTTGAAGTTCCATTTGTTAGCGGTTCGGTACTGCTCAGTTTGTTTTCGTTCCAGTGACATTGTTTTTAGTAATAATTATTTAGTCTTTATTGGGTACTAGTTATAGGCAGTTTAGTTGTTTGACTCTAACTATTGAAAGTTTACAAAGATAATGCATTGTTTGAAAGAAAATTCCTATATCTTAAGTGGATAATCCTTCCCGTATTATATAATTGGCTTTTGGCCAAAATCCCAATATTAGGGAAAAGAGGGTCTCAAATGTAGGATACTCTGATGTTACTACATAAATATATAGGTATATATAGTATATCTAGATATACTATATGAAGGATGACGACATCTCATTTGGCTTAATATACATGCCGAGTCCTGCTCCGCAAATATTCCGGTCCCTAGCGGACTGGTCGCTTTGCACTTACATTGTGTTATTTAGATTAGTTTTATCAAGTGTTGGCTACTACTTAAAGCTGAAAACAAGTTAAACTGTCAGAAGAAAGGTCAACTTTACGGATAAAGGAACAAAATTATTTTTATTTTTTGCTTATTCGGCAAGTCTGCAATTCTCACAAAACAGGATGTATGCGGCGCAAACTTGTATGTTTCTATTAACATCATTATCGGCTATATGTTCCACGAATCCAAGTAGAAAGTGAATATTGATTTGTCAAGACTAATCTGCTGAGTATGATCCACGTTCAGTTATGCCTAAGATGGACGCGTCAATCAGTACTCCATCCAACACTCCTCGGCTCGGATGAATTGTACACAATACGTAATTGCGTCGCTATATTGATATAACACGGCAGAAGCAGACTAATAATTTATAATACGAAACAAGATGATTTGTAAATCTAAGTACAGACCTAAGCACGATGACTTAGCTTAACTACAGCATTACGATTTTGAAGCGCCAATGTGAAGTGTGATGGTGTTTAAACTAGTTGAAGATATTACCAACACCTTGCCGAGACATAGATTAAATAAGTTTGTGGAAATCAAAGTGGCATGTTAGCGAGTGGGGGCCGCGGCCGGTGGGGCGTGGGGAGCCGCGCTAACAAGGTCAGAGGCCCGCGCGGCACTGCGCGACCAACCTCGCCGCGCTACGCGCTGTGTCGTGCGTCTGCGCAGCCAAGACGCCTGAAACTGGCGCGGGAGACTCGTACTCATTGTTATGTCTTTTACCACTCGCTCGTACTACAATCTGATAGTATATTTTTTAATTCAATCAAATGGAAGCGCACTCAGTACTTTAAAATTAACATGTCTCTAACTACAATTGCTGGACGTGAAAAGCTTTGCTGCGGAGTTAAAGAATCTAATATAGAATGATTTGTGAAGTAACCACAAACCATACGCAATATAAATCCAATTTTTTTAAAGGACGCCGGCTAATTGATAAGGGACAAAAGGTTGAAGATATTATATTAACGACAGTTTAAGTAATACGACCTCGCAAAATTTTAATAGAGTTATTAAAGAAGCAAAAAATTATTTACGCATTACTATCCAACCGAACGTTACAAACTAGTCAATAACACCTGCTGATCTCGATCTTCAAAGAACACTCGGACGCGTGACAACGGAACAACTCTCAGACTCTGGTTGTATGTAAAAAAATTGATTCCAACTCGTCTAGATCGACGGCTAGGAAAAAAACTTTTTAGAAAAAGCGTTCAATGACGAAACACACAGACAGCGTGCGAACGTTTTTAATTGATATTTGCAAACACGTCTGCCGTAAGTTGTTTGGCTACTGCTTGATGGAGGGAAATACTGACAGATGTTTCATGCATCAGAAACTTAAGGAGTTTTATGTAGTTAATTATTACTAAATAGGTATTTAGATCAGGAATAAATGTTGCATCTATTATGTCGGTGTGGTTCTCTCTTTAGAATCAAAATGAGTCTCCTTGGTATCTCCAAAGGCCGAAGCCTACGGATATTTGGAGGTTGATGATGATTGGTGTTTTAAATTCGGGGAAGAGAGAAGCTATGACACAAAAGATTCAATTCGATGTGGACTTTGAACAAGATTATATTCCTATTGAAATTAAAACGTCAATAGAGTAAGCTCAATACAAAAACAAGCTTGTGGTCGAATCCGCTGTGGGTCAATATCACTAGTAGGAATATGTTGTCTGGACTCAGATGATCAGATACTGTACGAGGCACTACTTGTGGGTGCTTCTGTAATTTAAATAAGACAAACAACGGATAAAAAAGATCATTTTGATAAAGGGATAAAAAACAATTAATATCATATACGTACGTACAGAAGACAGCATAAAATTGCTTAACAAGTTTTTACTGTCTCTAGTGATATACTGATTACATATTAATAAATACTCAGTATTTACTAAAAGTCAGTTTTACTGCCTTGCCCATCTCTACGCGTAGGACATAATTAAAAAAGAGGTTTCTCTTTAATACACAAAAAATACCGAAAATAAAGTGTTACTAGAAAAGTACAGTTGCACTACGAAAGCCGCCTCTATTACAAACGCAATAAGGGCGGTCTCAACGTCAAACTGTTAAGTTTGATGTGCTGTCGACTGCACACTTCATCTTCTGAAAGCAATTAAATAGATCAAAATATCTTAGTTGCTGTGGCTGTGGAATTCAGGAAAAAATTCTCGTTTGATTTTCCTTTAAAAGCTTCTCAACTTTACTAGGTAAGTATATCAAAGTCTAACTAGTTAAAATTAATTGTAATTTGAGTTCGAAGCGTTTTGAAAAACGCGAAGCTCATATTTATCATTGTCAACTGTTTTCTTGGAACTTTCCAATCAAATATTTGTTGTTTAATATTCTGTAGGAATTCAATCGATATTAGGTTTAATAATAGCTTATAATTGTTGATGTACTACGGTTTCTTTTCCAATCTCACTAGCAGTATTGGCATTTTTAAGATATTTAACACTTTTGAAATAAAACCCATTTACCGGATTTAACTCGCGTTTAATTAGATGTTACATTATTATTATACACCTGACGTATCGATTACTTTACAGCGATAGAAAAAATGTGTAGTGCTTGCGAAATTGTAAGACAATACAATGCCACGTATCCGCGAAAAGCCAAAGTAGTAATTATATTTCAGTAATAAAGGTGAGTCCGCTTTTTAACTTGAAGTCCAACCAGCCCGCCGCGCCGGCGCTATAATGTGCAAACAAAATTTAATCACAAAATTGTAAACAGTTTCATGAGATTATTTAACAACATATAAAGGGGTTAGTGGAACAACGGTACACACTGTAATCGCTTGCATTCATTCATAAAATCCTTATCAGACATTGTCATTGTCACCCGGCACGTTACACTTTACACTGCAAATATTGTAATAACAAAGTACTATTTACAAAAAGGAATACTTGAAAAAACGCTCAGTGCTATTTGTTAGCTGATTTTGGAATCCAGGTATTGAAGACGAAAAAAAAGCTATTTTTGCAGCGGATCACGTTCGTAGCCAGTTACTTGTTGGAAAATGAAATAGCCCAAAACAAAAAGGGAATTTCATTTTCACGAAATGGCAATTGTTTCTATAATTTTCAACAATACCTCGTGGCATTATCCACTTGGACTGCCGAAATTTGAATGGAAAAAGGTTCTACTACGACCTATTTCTGCTAATTCTGTTGAAAGCGCTAATTTAGGTTTATGAACCTATGGCTATGGCCACAGAAGCTATACAAGGCACAACTAGCTTCTTAACTGTTTCTGTGATGATTAGATAAAATGATATCCAAAATTAAAATGATATAATTTCAGGTATATTTCCTCTCAACAGGAATCATACTGTCCAGTCTTGTTAAGCATAAATACGAGCGATTACTGTACAGATTTGTTTATATATGTCGCAGTATACGTCAATTTCAATCAACAACAAACCCAGGTCAATTAACTTAATGAAGAGGACAATGTTTGAAATGAAGAATTTAACAAATGTACCCGCGTTTTGCATCGAATTATATTCTTTATTGATCACAAAGATTTAACGATCTGCGTGATCTATGAATAACATTATGTGATATTCTTCGCTCTAATATAAATGTAATTGTGTAACTTAAAATAATAATTGTTAATTTTCTAATTTTATTACGTCATCATAACCACCCTATATTATGTCCCACTGCTGGGCACAGGCCTTCCTATATAGGAGAAATACATGAAAAGTTTTATTAAGTATTATTATAAAATTTATAATTATGTTGACATAACAGGGTTCATGTTTGGTTGAGCTGATTTTTTAATTACACAATTTACACATATACGAGTGCAATAAAAATATTTGAATTTAAAAATTGCCGCGGAAAGATGGACATACTGAAATAGAAGAGAACAAGCGCAAAGATTTCTCAATCATATTCAAATAAAGATGGGAAGACATGTGGAGTAACGCTGACAGTCAATATCAAACCAAGTATGCAGTATTAGTATAGATGTTCATACCCTTGATGATAGACAATATTTTTTGGAAACTCATCTATCTACGCCACAAAGCCTCGTCTGACAAACGAGTAAGTATGCTATCTTTTTATGGACAATGCGTAGTCTCGTCTCGGCGCTGCCCGAATGATTAGAAATACAATTTTAAGTCTTGTCGATGTTGCTTGCGGTGTAACTCAAGTTTCCAGGGTAGACGAGTCCTATAAAAAGGTTCACTGTTTGCTACCAGTATCACATAAAATATATGCGATACTCAGAAGGTTAAATAGGCTGCTACAATATTTCTTCCGTTACCTATTATATTGATGATTATTAAAATCATCAATGAATCACACAACTTATTCATAACTTGATACCATACTGTCTCCACCATTATGTTGGATTCCTTCATCTTCTCACGGCATCGACGCTAGACCAATTTTGGTGCACGACGAAGAACAAGGAAGAAGATGAAAGAGCTAGAGATAAAATAAATGTTTTATTCCTCTGGTAACAACCATGGATTTGTTTCCGTAATCAACCTAAGTATAAATAAGCTAACCATAAATTTCATGCAAATTTTAATTGTTTAAGAATATAGTATTCCTTACATTATACCTACTACTTATTACGAATTTCATCTATAGTATTGTGTTCCTTTGTCAATAATCATTATTAGATAGTTTTGCTTATTGAAGACTCTTTTTCACCTACCTACAACCTTTCTCATTCCAATAGATGATCGATTTTGCTCGCGGCTTCACTGTTCAATATAAAATCTAGGCCCACTCCACCAAATAAAAATATTGATACAATTTACTTCAAATCCCGACTCAACCTTTGAAAAAACTGATGATAAAATTTTGTGTAAACGAAATTGATGGTGTTACCAGTAATACTTTCTTGGATGAATATGAAAAAGTTTATTGAGTGAAGACGTGACGTATTCTTGTAAAAATTTAAAATTTTATCCACCCTTGTTCCATTGACTACGTATTGTGTATATCCTTTTAAAATAGCTATTATATTAACTTCAACTGAAATATTTTTACAATGTCTGTATTTCGTCTCTGATTCAAGGGTTGTTTTTAAGCCTACTTCAACATAATGTATCAGTCGTGTGTATCTAATTCGTGTGATTTGTATCGTAATTCGCGTAGGAGATTCATATTATGTAAGTACGTTCTTATATGAGTTTATTTTTTAAATGAGTTGATAAAAATAAATCACGTATCTTATTTCTAAGAATAGATTTCAAGGAATTGGGAGTTGATGTTACCATTATGTTTGTGTCGCGAAGCAATAATATTTTTCAGTACAGGGACCAATGTGCCCGCCCGTATGGATCTATTCAAAGAGTGCTCGATCGACTGTGTTGATGTTTTATATAAACTTTATGTGTAACAGATGGATAGTAGCTTAAGTCACTTGTGTCCTCATTTGTGAGGCTTGGGAGTCTCTAAACTCGGGACTATGAGTGTGACTGAATCCTGCATTAATGGAGTTGAAACTTCATTTCTTAACGTCAATATTTACTATTGTAGTTGAACTTACTACTGTAGTTATTTTCTTTGACTTTGTTTACATACAGTGCGTCGGTCTCACTAAAAATATCGACTTAGATAAATCATAAATATATTATTTATGGAACAGGTTAAATATACACTTATAAAGGCGATAAAAGTAAAATTATAAGAAATAATCAATTAAGTAATGTAATATACAGTATTGTTCTATTATTATAATCAGATTTATCTTGAAGTAATAGACAAATCAATCAAGATTAATTATAATTATATAACTTTATATCGTAAAATGGCGCCAGTAGCTGTATAAAAATACCTATGATTTCGATATCTAATCAAAATGGCTGTTAAAGATATTAACCAGATATTAATTGACACTAAATTACTCAATAATTATGTCTCTCTTAATAACTAATAACGGCAAATCGTAATTTATAATTCAATTGTGATTCACATAAATATGATAACCAGATGAATTGCGGAAACAATGACTATATTTACGTAGGCACTTAATCAGTAGGTAGTGTTGAAAACTAGCCAAGAGCGCAAAGACTTTCATAAAGAGCTTATAAATTCCGAAACAAACTAACTTTGGCATAAATTTTGCTCGTTGGGTGTAAATCTCTATGAAACATACATAAACACACAAAAAACATGCAAAAATAATGATTCTTATACTTATTATCAGATAATAGATACCATCGCTTCGAAAAGCTGTGGTACTAACTTAGATACTCCTGTTCCCCATGCGTGAATAAAAAATAAATCGGTAAAGTAGCAGACTGATATGACACAGTTAGTATTCATAATACACAAACATTTCTACATCAACTTAATCTGCCGTTAATACAATGAATCAAGAGAGCACTCAAAAATTCGGCGTCTCCCATACACGCATTTATCCCCATGGCTATCAAAGGTCATGCCATTTCTAAAGCACCCTGCACAGCACTTCAATGCGATCTGGTTTATTGAATACCATGGAAACGTATTAAAAAGTCCCTAAATAATAAGATCAACAAGTTTGCAAGTTTATCGTTTAAATAAATTATTCTGAATACGAAAGTTTGCAGGTGCGTGGCTCAGACGATGAACTGCTAAATAGGTGCGATTGGCTTTATGCGAGACTAGGCTGGATTAAGTTTACATTAGTCTAGCTCTAGATAAAGGTTCTGCTGATACTATCCATTGAGTAGACACGATAGTTCACCTTGCCAGACGATTACGGTATTTTTTATTTTCATTTTACCCTTACTACGTATTACATTATGGGACAATTGCGCCACTTTAGCGACGCTCATTGCAGATTCGCTTTCAGGCTCTTTTTCGGTTTTGTCTTCTAAATTCAATTGACTTTGCAAGTTTTTAAAATTGTGTTTTGTATTAGGTATTGCTCCAATCTAACCAGCGATATATTTATTTTCAGCAATTTTCGTTAGTTATTTCTTTATTCACAAATCGAAGGCCAACCAAAACTTTACCTACTACCACTTTCTTGTGACTATGTGTAAAATGATGTGTCTGGTAATTCCTTAAATATGTATAGTCAAAGGTAATGCAAAATGGTCAATTTAGCTGTTATGGTGGTAAAATTAAGCTAGAATCACGTTGTTTCTATGAAACATTTGTAGAAGTTTTAGAGCGCAATTCTGCGTTCTTCGTGATTATTAGAGAACCACAGTATTCTTTCAATTACCATATAAATGTTCTCTACTAGTCGAAATGGAAGGTTCTGGACAGAAGCAAACCTCATGGCAGCTTCATGATTCGTGTAACTATTGCATTTGCTTCCGAAATTTGGGATAATTTTTTTTTAAGATAGCGAGTACTGCTGAATAATGCTTTCTTAGTCAAATGCGTTCCTAATCAAAACCGGAGCTGGAATGAGCTGTTCTTTGTAGAGACTAATAATAAAGCATGACAAGGTTTTATCTTCAAAATGGGCAATGGGCAACATTGGGGTGGGGTGCTTTGCAAGTGTCTATTAGCGACGGTGATTGTATACCATTAGGTAGTCCATAATTTCGTATCCTATCTTCATAAAACGAATAAAAAAATGCCATTGCATTTTTTTCCCTTCAGCCTTGAGTCTTGATCTGCCTAAGTAATAAAACGACAACCTAATAATTGACTGGACATTTTTGTTACTTTGGAAACCAAGGGTTCGTTGAAGTGTTTGAAGAGAAAGTACGTAATATATAATTGGATTACCAAAGAGGGGTCGGTATTGAGCGCGAACAAGGAACTCTTACATGTCTAATGCGTAATAAATGTTATTACAGTAGGCGGAAAGACATCGTGGCGTACTTCCATTAACAATATTAAGATCTGAAGGAGCGATGTCGGTATGGGGACGTGGAATAGTTTTATTTATCGATATCGAGCCAAAAATAGGTTTTACGTGACCTTTATTTTGTACTTGTAATATTTTTTTGTGGCCTGGATGCAGGTCCTTTAAGCTACTTTTGTTATTTCTTATTTGTGTGCGATACACCATAAAGTTAAAAATATGAAATTTAAACAGGTAAAACGGGACCCTACTAAGACTCCGCTGTCCTAGTTAGACAGTTGAAATTTTCACAGATGATGTATTCCTGTTGCCGCTATAACAACAAGTACTAATAAACAGAATAAAATAAATATTCAAGGGGGCCCCCTTACAACAAACGTGATATTTTTGCTTGTTTTTGCTCGATATTGATAATGGCAACAGGTAAACGCTTGTTTATAGATAATATAGGTACGGAACCCTTCGTGCGCGAGACCGACTCGCACTTGACCGGGTTTTAAGTACTATATTTTTTGCGTCTCTTTAATATTTAATTAGAAAAAGTGCTTTTAAAATGTAAATAGTTACCGAGTCGATATTTCTGAGACAAGTGACCTTTCATTGACATTTTGATAGCAATTTTCAAATAATACTGACGCATGTTTTATGTAAGTGCAGTACCTAGTGTCAAAACTGTTGCAGTCCTTAAAAAAGTTTGTAGGCCTTACTAACGAAGGATTTTAATTGGATGCCCTTTGCAACTGAATCCACTTTCACTTTGCCAGTTGCTATTTCATTTAAACGTATTCTTTTCAGAAGAAAGTGGATTCAACAATGACCAAATGAATAAATTAAGAAAAGAGCTTATAGATCAACAATTTCAGAGACTTGGAAGTAGGTTTTTGTCGTCATTCAGTCAAATTCAAAGAAGGTAAGTTTCTAGCGTCAATACAGCGAGAGTTTCACTTAGAATTCGTTATTCTTATTAGATATTTACAGTAGAATTCAATTGTTGGAAGTCGTTAATCTTTAAGTAACGAATTTTTATTAGGTACATCACCTTTTCCCAAAAAGAAGTGAAATTATTACCAACAAAATCTAGATCAGATCAATATTTTTATTTATTTTATCAGATCAATTTTGATTTGATTTTTGCCGTGGATTTTGCGATATTTTTTGAAAATATACCTATTTTAAATGTGAAACTACATTTCAGTGCTTGAACCGTGTTTGGTAAACAGTGGTTTCCATTATACAGGGTGGTGCTGTCATTACGACAATAAATTAAAATATGGGCTATATTAGTTCATAGAAATGGTTTGCCACTTTCAAAAACATCGTATTCGTTTGACAAATGTCATGAAATTATCGAATGAATAAAATGTTTTTGAAAGTGGCAAACCATTTCTATGAACTAATATAGTCCATGTTTCAATTTATTGTTAATCCGTTAATACGTAACGGCACCACCCTGTAGAGCCGCTGCTGTCAGTTTCATACGATTAGATAAAGAAGTAGACCCACGGAATAGATATTAGTGGAAGTGCCTTAATTTACAACTTTCATTGTCCGAGCCGAATTCAGACGTTAAAGAGAAGATTACTGTCACACTTACTGTTTCAACTATGTTAAGAATGCACATGAAACATCTACACTAATATAAGTTAACTAGATGCCTACATCTGACACCAGTCATGGCCGCTTGCGCATTAATGTAATGAAATTGTCGTTAAAATTCCACAGTTCATGTGAACATGGCAACAGGAAAAAATTATGCGTGAGCTCCAACTCAAGTTGGAGTTGTGCTAACCGGTGTATCGTTGAATCACTTTTGTTGTGATGTGAGTAGGTATCGTGGAATTTCGAGTAGATATCCTGTTTGTTTAACCTATTGTTTACATATTTATTGCCTAGTCAATAAAAATAATACTAACCACCTTATATTTTTTATTTTTATTTTGCACATTTATAAAGAATCTACACATGTAACCTAGAATCACATTGTCTAAAAACACAAGAGTATATGTTTTTAAGCCTGTGTTTTTTGGAAACAAGTCTCCCAAAATTATTGAAAACAAATAAAAATAAAAAACATATTGTTTTGCATATTGTTCTTTCTTCTTTATTTCTAAACGATGTTTATTTGTCATTTTTATTTATTTATTATAGCTTCGTTGTAAGTTCAATCGATAACAGATGCCTAATCCCATCCCTAATCTCACCAGACGTCGGACTGGTCCACACAACGGACCGGGGTTGTTCTCAGGATCAGGTAGAACTGGTCCCGAAAACAAATACTACATATTCTATTGAACGTTTGTGAATTAGAAAAAAAAATCTGTGTGAATTTGACTATGGCTTCGCAGTCTCGACAATACTGAAAGCTTTAGTTGCGTCGGTTGGTCTGTGGTTAGTACTTACTGTTTTGTGGGTAAGGATGTAATTTAGTTAAAGAAACTAGGAAATTTATTGATAGTTTGAAAATAATAATGATCCAGCCAAAATGGCTAATGGCTTTTATCCAGCAGTGGTCTTTTGGCTGAAACGATGAGATGATGACCTGGTGGTAAGCGGTTACCGCCGCCAATACACACTTGTACTTTTGGATACTAATCTAGACTCTAGATAATAATAGATGTTAGTGTAAAAATATTACTTCTATTTTCAGTTCCTGGTCTAATCTTAAAGACTTTCAGAAAATAGAAGACCTTGTAATCATAATCCTAATCTCCAGCCTGTTAGGGGGACGCTCTCAATGACGAAGGCAGATGGCAGTGCTGGTAAAAAATAATTTTGAAGTTATATCTACACAACCTATTTGTATGGAACAGCTGATTATTTTTCCGAGATTTCAAATTTATTTTTTAACAAATCGTGTTTAGGGTGACCAGCACTGCCACAGACCTGCCTTCGTTTTCGAGAAGGTCCTCCTTACACCTGTATATGTATTTACTAGAATTTGGTTCAGATAGATGTTATAAAAGCTTATATTGCTACGACATATTCAATTGACGTAATCAATTAGTAAATAGATAATTATTTGTAATCAATTGCAGTACATCATTGTTTGACTTGACTACTCCAGAAAACCTACTCAGATTTTTTACACAACGAATGAAAGCTAATTGACTATTGAGGCTATTGAGTAAGTCTCGCTTAGTTAAACATACTTAACCCTGCAGTGGTCGCGCTGATTGCATATGTAATCCACTCATGTAAATTCAAGCATTCCCGAAAACCTGGTACAGCAAACCTGTTGATGCTTCTTGTACTTTAAGTGAGGTAGATAAGTAACGGAGGTGCTCAGAGTTGTATTAGCGCCGATCACTCCCGGTTGTGTCACAGGAGAACCCTGAAGATTGTCAAGAGGACGTTTTGTGGGCCACCAGCCACCACCATGATGAATCACTCAGAAATTGCGTAATAAATTAATTTATCATGATCATTTACAAATTATATGCATGTAATTCGCAGGAAATAATACTTCAATTGCAAGATTTTAGAAATTTTTATTTTTATAATCGGTGTTAGGAAGCTGTATTTTGCCAATTAGGGAGTATTTTATGTTTTAAATATTATTTCTCAACTTACATATCTAATTCATTCTGTTTATTTGAAGACAACACTTAGATTTAACGTTACATAAGGAAAGAAACGCGAATCGATAACCACGTGATGTGTTTATTTTTTACATGCGCGACCACTGCAGTGTTAACACGAAAGAGAAAGGTTAGTTATTTATTCGCGTTAAGTGAACGATATATGATTTACTATTCCCACGACATTTATATAATTTATCATCATTTGACTCGGATTAAAATACCTATTGGTCCGAATTTTATTTGGCTAAATAGCTAAGCCTCGTTAGCCCAAACTTTTCACGACGCTACGATATTTGGGTACCCTAACCGATGTTTTCGCACTATTATATGATAGTTTGGCCTATAAAGTCCTAACTATCAAAAGTAAATGGATCCGGTCATTGTGACCATCACGTCTAATTGCTCATCTTGCTTGCTTGATTGGGCAGTTAAAATATGGCGATAAAAACGTTTAAATGGAGCAAAAAATGTAAAATATTACGCGTAAATTTGTTAGGTCTAAAGTTTTTTTCCCAATGACAATGCTTATTTAAACATTAGGCGCTCCAATATAATAATAATAATAATCTTCATACACTCACACCTATTGTCTAGCCCAAAGTAAGCATCATTAAGAGCTTGTGTTATGGATACTAGATAACGGAGAAATAATGATAATAATATGTATATAAATATTAGAAATATACTAAATAAACATATAAACATCCATGACTCGTAAACAAATGCTCGTACTCATCATACAAACATTTGTTCCTACCAGGATTCGAACCCGGGACCTCTTGACCGAGTAGCCTGGGGTACAGACCACTCGGCCAGCCGGTTGAATATACACCCTTTAATATGACTAGGGCGTGGTCCGTATCTCTTTATAATATTGTGTAGTCGCTTCTGAGGCTAAATAGGTAGGCATTTTGTTGTTGATGAATCATTGACCGGAAAACTGCGAATAGCTTAGAAATGAATTATATTTGAATATGTACCTACATAATAATGGTTGGCTGAATCCGATACCTACAGGGTAAAAAGGGGTCATTACGAAAGCTTTTTTGACTGACTATTGCTGTTGGCCGCAGATGGCCTTTACAGTGTAACTGGGGTTTTGATCAGGCGTGAAGGAAAACCTTAGTGAATCCTCAAGTCTTACGGCCTGGCCTCGGGGACGGGCGGCGGCGTCTCGGCAACCACTGCGCGGTCACGACGACGCGCTGCGAGGCCTACATCCAGAGACGCGAGACGCAGGACTCGCGTGCGGTGATGTTCGCTTCTGGAGGATTTCTAAACCTCCGGGGGAGGTGTCCCGCTGTGGCTTAGGGTCTCCAGATCTCCATCTTGTTTGGGATTTCTCTGTGAGAATCTAGTGTAAGCGGATCAGCGCTTAGAACCCGCAGCCGCTGGTGCGTATTTAAATTTTGGCGACTTTTGTCTTGTACGAGATCTTGCACACCCACCGACGATATTGTTTTCATAGGTGGTAATGTATGTCATTAAACCAATACGTGGGCCTAAGTCTGATTATGTAATAGGATTAATTAACGTTTCAAGATTTTCTGCTCGTTTTGTATATTTAAGCAATTTTCTGCAGAGGTTTCCTTTTCTCTGTATCCTTGCATTCATAGGCGAAAACAAAGCATTGAAAAATAAACTTTTTGATGGTAAAAACAAAGTTCTTTTTAGCACTATTCTTATTTAAACAATGACCGTGCTTTGTTTCTGTTGTAAGAGAAGTTGCAAAAGTTGTGTGGACTGCGAAAGCCTAAGAATTTTTAGATTAGAGTATTTTAAAATATTTTTTAGAGTCTTTGTAAGTTATAGCTTAAAATTAATTGTATTAATTAATCATTGTATTAATTAAAAAGGGCGTTAAAGTTCTAGAATGGCGACCATGTACTGGAAAGCGCAAAGTAGCACGGCCTCCCACTAGATGGATAGACGACCTGGTCAGGGTCGCGGGGAGCCGTTGGATGCAGGCTGCGCAGAACCGTTCCATTTGGAAATCGATGGCGGAGGCCTTTGTTCAGCAGTGGACATCATAGGCTGATATGATGACGATGATGATGATGAATAATAAATTACACAATGAACCACTCAAGTTATATCTCTAGTCTGACTCAAGTCTGTCACTAGTGGCTCGTGTGCGCGGAGCCTAACATTTAGCGAAAGCTTCTAGTATTTTTTTTAAGCAGCCTTAATGAAGAATATAATTCCTCTCTTGACTTCCTTACACTTCAGTCATATGACCATAAATAAATCTTACTCTTTGCAGTGTAATGTACAGTCGGCAGCACATCAAGCGGAGTAGTTCGATCTTGAGACAGTCCTTATTCCGTTCGTGATAGAGGCGGCTTTCTTAGTGCAATTATTTATAGCATTGGTAGAGTATATACTTAAAGTACGAAATAAAACTCTACCAATACCATTATACTCTACCTATTACCTCAGGAAATTTTGGAAAAGATATTTTTTAGAAACGTCTAAATTAAATGACGTTGCCTGCCCTCTGTCCTTTCCTTCCGAATTGTTACGTAAAAGTGGAACTAAACTTAAAATTTCATTTCAGTCAGTACACTAAGAAAATACTAGTATTATGCATCATAATATTCTGAGAGTGAGAGGCTATGTTGCCTAAACTTCCGAGAAAGTGTTGCCTAAACTTCCGAGAAAACGAAATAGTCAAATACGAAACACTAAACTAACTGGAAGTTTGGATTTTGAACCTTTCAGTTGCATTAATAGAGAATATGCATGAGGTAAGTAATAGGGGCTAGACAAGATAGGTAGCGTTCGAAAATCGCTATCGTTCGTGGGAAAATCTATGGGATTTGACATGCGCTCGGAAGTTAGCCAAGGACCAAGGGCTTATGTTAAATCCCGTACATTTTACATTTAGCGATAGCGATTGTCAAAAGAACCCTGCCCAGCTAGAGAAGATGCTTGTCTAGGTTGGCAGGGCTCTCTAAACGTGTACTAGGCAAAGGCATAATGTTACGATCGAGAAACAGTTCCGCGTTTTATTTAGAACTACCATAAATTGATAATTTTGTTTATTTATTTCTACAATAAATAAACAAAATAAAAATCTAAAAAAACTAATTACAATAAAAAATACTTTGTTAAATTTCTCAGTAAGTGAATACTTACCTCATCTAACAAGAAATAAAGTTCTTTAGCCATAAACACGCTTAATTTTTTTACTACGTGGTAGGCCCGTGTGTAGGGTCGCCTGGGTAGGTACCACCGCCTTTGTTATTTCAGCCGTGAAACAGTTCGCTGTGTTTAGGATTGAAGGGAAAGGTAGCCAGTGTAATTACGGCATTTCATCATAGGCCTCAGGATGACAACGCAACTGCAATACAAAGTGTTTTTTTCCTTGTTATTGCATGTGTCTATAGGCTACTTTCTACCAGGTTTGTTATCTAGTTGTATTAAATAACTTGGACCGAAAATTAAAAAACATTTGATCTCGAACATCACCGGCCGGTTAAAAGTTTGCCTGTAACATAAATATACATCTCAGACATTTTCCTATACAACTACATTCTGTAGTACGCAACAACTTTCAGATTAGCATAGGCTAGGAATCTAGATAAATAAACCACGATGACTCACACGCGTAACTTGTGATCCCGACCAGATGTCCCGGTCGGTGATTCAAAAGCTCCATCCAACATTGATACAATGTTCGATTGATTGCGCACTGATCTATCTTGTAAAAGGTTGTGTTTTGGGTACCCGAATGCGGCCCCGGCCGATGAACTAACCATAGATTATAAAAGAATTGCGCCAAAAAGTATAGTAAGATGAAGGAAAGTATTATGCCTATATTGTCGAATATAATAAACACTCATACAGCGTGCTAATAACAATAGTACACTTACGTGGATATTAGTTATGCACAGACGATAACATCAAGTGTAAGTTACACCACGAAACCCACCTTTATGACGAACGGAGTAAAGGCATCTCAAGATCAAACATTTATTGCTGGAATTGCTGTCATAGTACATAGTAGTGGTAGAATTGTGATTTTTTAACATCATTTAGGGAATTGTGATTTTTTAACATCATTTAGGGTCGGCAACGCGCAAGTGATACCCCTGGTGTTGCAAGCGTCCATAGGCTACGGTAACCGCTTACCATCAGGTGGGCCGTATGCTTAATTGCCACCTTAGTGGTATAAAAAAAAAAAATCATGTCTCAAAATTATCGACTAAATTTAACAAAATTAAAAAAATGCGCTGAGTGATGCGCTTCTCTACCCCATTAAGATATGTGTTTATTTACTTTAGTCACTTCTCCAAAAGCATCAGTTTACTGACTTCACCTCAAAATCACGGACAAAGAAGTTTAGTAACTCGTTTCTTTGTCGGACTTCCAAAACTTGGAATTCTTTGCTTCCTATAACATAGGTTCCTTCAAAAAAGGTGTGAAAAGGTACCTTATGGGCAAGGTGGAGGCAGCTAGAACAGTGTGTTTCAAGCTGCACTAGCTGTCTTCGCATGTGGACTCTTCTTACCGCTACGCATCAGGTGGTGTTGAGTCACTTTTGTATAAAAAAAGCACATTTTGAGAGCTCATTTTTAGCCGAGATACAGTGAGCTACTTAGTAATTATCTTCAAGTTTCCTACCTAAATGTTTTCTTTCGATCGAAGCGTATTGTAGGCTGATACTGTTGAGGCGGGTCCAGTAGCTGTATTTAACTGACTATATTATTTTTCTTTCAAGTCGTGTTACTTAAGGTTCTTTGTAAAGAATTTCACCAGCGGCAGCGGAGCGAGTATATCAAATAAGAAACCAATTAGAAATAAAATCTATATTTGCTCTTCAGTAGGTACCAATTAGAATTTTGAATTAAGCCCGGAAAGTTACAGTTAATAGGTGTGTTTTAGACAGATGCGCAAGGCTTGGGCTTTCCCTCCATTTTTTGTTACAATACAGTCCCGTTTCTTGTTTGATGATTAATTAGGGCCCGAGTCAAAAGTTTCTCTATAAATATTCCCATTTTGGCGCCCAATTTGATATGTGACTTAATAATGGGACGTTCTAGAAATAACATTAAGGTTTCGACGTTGATGCCAGGCTGTTACAATTCTATAAGTGTAATAATATAATTATAAAGTGAGAAGACTGAGGAGCTCGGTGTCGTAGTGGTTTGAGCGCTCTGGTTTCGATCACGAAAACAAAGTAACTTTCGCCATGGTCGGTCCCTGGATGGGTCAATCAAATTTATAACCCACCAACCCGCATTGGGTCAGCGTGGTGGTGTAATGGCCCAAACTCCTCATGTGTTTCTACCACGTAGGAAGGCCTGTGCCCAGCAGTGGGACGTATATATGATGGTGGTGATGATGGTTGCAAAGTGTTGTGTTTAAATGGTTATTATTACACTAATATAATATTCATACACCCACACCTATTATCTAGCCCAAAGTAAGCGTCATTAAGACCTTGTGTTATGGATTCTAGTTATCGGATAAATATTGATAATAATATGTATATAAATATTATAAATATACAAAATAAACATATAAACATCCATGACTCGTGAACAAATGCTCGTATTCATCATACAAACATTTGCCCCTACCGGGATTCGAACCCGGGACCTCTTGATCGAGCAGCCCGTATAGCAAGGGGTACAGACCACTCGACCAGCCGGTCGCCGGTTATTTTTTTTTTTTTTTTTTTTTTTTTTTTATACAAAGCACGACAAATGACTCAACACCACCTGATGTGAAGCGGTAAGAAGAGTCCATATGCGAAGACAGCTAGTGCAGTTCAGACACTGCTCTAGCCGCCTCCACCTTGCCGGCCCGAAAGGTGCTTTTTCACGCCTCTTTTGAAGGAACCCATGTTATACGAAGGAGGGAACACATGTGCTGGCAAAGAATTCCAAGTTCTGGAAGTTCGACAAAGAAAAGAGCTACTAAATTTCTTTGTACGTGATGTTGAGGTGGAGACAGTGAATTGATGACTCCGAAGACCGGCTCGCGTGCTCCTGAGTAGGAAGGGGGAAGGTGGGATAAGGTCAAATAACTCCTCAGAACACTCTCCGTGATATAGCCGATAGAAGGCGCTAAGCGACGCAATGTCTCGACGCAATTGCAGAGGCTCAAGGTTGTTGGTGACCTCTACATCGCCAATGATACGGACAGCACGACGCTGCAATCTTTCCAGGGCATCGAGAAGGTACTTGGCGGAGCCATCCCACAAGTGCGAGCAATATTCCACGCAAGACCGGACCTGAGTTTTATAGAGCAGGCATAATTGGTCAGGCGTGAAAAATCGACGCACCTTGTTCAGGACACCGAGCTTCCGTGAGGCTGTTTTGATCACGGTTGGCCTGGCCGCCGGGACCCCACCACCCGGTCACCAACCGGCACGACGGACCACCCCAAGATTATGCGTGGCATGATAGGGCAGCCTCACGAACTGGTTAGGTTCGCTTGGGCCCCTGTACTGTACCACGGGCGGCCAGCGGAACAGCCGTTTCTTCGGGTCTCCCTGGTCGGCGGGTCAACGCAGTCCACCTGGCTCTGGTTAGACGGAAGCCGTCACTGACCGCATCCATCGCCGCAACGTCTCCCCAAGCTCTGGTTGTACGCTGACTGATCCCGGAACGCGACCACAAGTGGTCACTTGGCGGGTTTTACGCCATGCGTACGGTGGTCACTAACCAGGCGGGTGTTCAGACCCTACCACCAGTCGAGCAGTTGGTAGCTCGGTAATCCCTTAGTCGCCTCTTACGACACCCACGGGAAGAAATGGGGCGGTGAATTGTATTCTTAATCCGTCACCGCACGGACGGTTATATTCTAAATTAAACACAATGGCTGAGAATACTTTTCAAAACGGCAAAATTATAGTACCTAATTGTTTGCCACCCACCCACAAGAAATCTAACAAAATAAACAACTCTTGAAAATTCTATTGCTCCGAATGTTCAACATAATTTTTGGTATTCATACTGATAATTTTCTGCGGGAGGAGCCTGGTGGCAATATTTTTGGTATTTATACTTTAGTTAGCTCTAAGTTTTGTGAAGTGACCAATATTATAATTTCTTTATTTATTCTTCTTCTTCTTCTTTATTTAATTGCTTCTCGTTATTACGAATTTTGCCAATGTCAAGTAAAATAATGTGCAAATAACTTGCGGCAACGTTGTACGGTGATTGGGCAAGACGAATACGTTTTCCGAAGAAAACGTGGACGCCGGCCCGATAAAACAAAATGGATGCTGTCAGATGGCTGTGGATGCGCACAACCTGTCGATTTCACAGTCAGCCGACAACAACCTTTTTTTTTATATATACAACTAGATGACAAACAAGCTGACGGCCCATCTGATGGTAAGCGGTTACCACCGCCTATAGACACCTGCAACAACAAGGAAAAATCACTTGATATTGCAGGTGCGTTGCCATCCTGGGGCCTAAGATTAAATGCCGTCCATGCCAAGTAATTACACTGGCTACCTTTCCCTTCAATCCGAAACACAGCGAACTGTTTCACGGCTGAAATAAGAAAGGCGGTGGTACCTACCCAGGCGACTCTACATATGGGTCTACCACCTAGGCATTACTTATTTTTGTTATTTATACTTTAGTTAGCTCTTAAGTTTTGGGAAGTAATTTGTAACCAATATTATAATTTATTTATTTATTATTATTATTATTATATTAAAATTAAGTCGTTCTATGACTTCAGGAGCACCGCGTCTGCGTTTAGCATAATCTTTGGGCGCACGTCACCGGAGCGATCGTTAATGAAGAATTTTTTCTGATGACTTACGCACGGGCGTGTTAGCCTCAGTGACCTTGCGTGGGGCCAGCCTAGACGAATTTAGAAGTCGGAAAACAATACTAATCATTACGTAGTCGGCGTATTTTTGACTTGGCTGCGGTAATGGGGCGCGGGATGGTGCTGCGTGTAACGCTCGGTTCCTACATAAAGCTATATGTTCACTGTTGGGCAACAATTGACGCTGGATGTTATTTTACTTGAGAGGAGACGCGGAATTTTCGTTTAGCAACGTTTAGATAGAACAGGCAAAATAACTTTGCGCGTTGTCTGGCAACGGGTGCTTCGGTAAAGTCAGAAAAGCAATATTATCAAATTAATTAGGTATTAAAAATATTTCACCTTGTGTGAGTTTCACACGGTGAGTTTTTTTTTCGGGTCGATATGGGAAAATTATAAACTATAAGAGATAGAGAAAAACTCACTTAGGAACCGTGATCTTAATTTTAGATAAAATAAAAATGGTGTTGAAAAAAAATTTAAAATCTTAATAGATTTGGAGATATCGGATTTTTTGAAAAAGCATATTATTTTTTGTTATTTTGATTGTAGGTATATCACTAATCACTATACAAACCAAAAATTGTGAGGAGACCATAGGTCTTAAGTTGCTAGAAGTTGTTGAAATTAACGTTTTAGTTTTCTTTATTAGTTAAACTTTTAGTTTTCTTTAGTAGTAGTAGTTTTTCTCTATCTCTTATAGTTTAGAATTTCCCCATACTGACCCGAAAAAAAAACTCATTCTGTATAGGTACGGAATGGTGCCGTCAATACGATTTTTTACTGACGGTATCATTCTGTATAACATTGTAATTTTATGACATTTGTATGAAATAATAAAAACTTTTGCTGCATTATTTCATAGAAATGTCATAAAATTATCAAATGAATAGGATGTTTTTGAAAGTGGTGAACCATTTCTATGGACTAATATAGCCCATGTTTTAATTTATTGTCGTATTGACGGCACCACCCTGTATATTTACAGTGTCTGCTATTAAGTATATTGAGAAAACGGCAAGAATTATCTTCGGATTGTATTGTTGAGAAAATTGTTTCCAAAATAGTTTATTGATTAATCAACTCCAATATAATATTTATAACAACTGTAGAAGAGAATAAAGGGGTTCGCGAGGTAGCCCCTCAAGCTAGGGTAATGGTTAGGCTACGGAATCTGCTACACCAGGCTACGTGGCTACGGCATCTGCTACGCCAGGCTACGTGGATTCGAAAACAACTTGGCTACGGCATCTGCTACGTCAGGCCCCGTGGCTACGAAAACAACTTGGCTAGGGCATCTGTTACGCTAGGCCTAGCTAGGCTACAGTAACAGCTAGGCTTCGGCATCTGCTAAGCCAGGCTACGTGGCTACGAAAACAGCTTGGCTACGGCATCTGCTAAGCCAAGCTATGCTGGGCTATCTCTACGGCAACAGCTAGGCTACAGCAAGCTGCTAAAGTAACAGCTAAGCCTCGCTAACCACAAGCAATCTTTTATCCATTACTGCTGAATGTAGATGAAAGTTAAGAACGTTATATTTTTTGTATGATAATTCATGTAATCAATACTGTTACTCATAAGGGAGCGGAAGTTTTTTGTACAATATCACGAATTCTCTGTAAAAGTACAATAAGTATAGCAGCTACGATTACTATTTATTATTTCATAGAAGCCCACAAAGGATATTTCAGCTATGTCGTGGTTGTCAGATTTCGCTAGTCGCTAACATTTAGGTATTTTGAATAAAAGATCTTTTATTACAACTAGGAATGGTTGGTTTTGGCCAATAATCCACTTTATTATTACATTTTTATACCTACATTATCTACCTATGTAAAAGAATGTGGTTTAAAAATTAAACAATAATAAAATATTTACACAAGAAAAAGTAATGAGCTGAGGCGGGAACCGAACCTTTCACGATACGGAATGCTCTACTCCAGCAAATCTCTTTAGAGCAGTTCTGTCGCGGGTTCTGTTCTTCATTCGGTTAGGTCGTTAGGGGGTATATTAAATAATATCGTTTAAACATAGTGATGTTAAAATATTAATAGTAAAATTATGGTCCGCCTGATGGTAACCGGTTACCGTAGCCTATGTAGAAACTAGCCACCCAAAAAAATCACGGAAAAGCGTTATATTGACAGTATAGGAGACAAGCTCCCTCGCTGCCAACATAAAGCTTTCCAGTTAGCTCAGGCGACCTTACTCGCCGCAGGAATACAACACTAGAAAGTAGTGCTATTTAGCTGCGGGCTTCTGTAAGGTGGACGTAGTGTTACAAAAGTCTGAAATAAAATTAAAGGGGGTGGTTGGCTATCCTCCGTGTGTACCTCTGTAAGTTTGACATCTATCAGACAACTTTTATATTCCGATTAAATTAATAAAAAACATTGTCACACGCTCGTGACAACCCTAAACAATGTGTGCTATCGCGTATCGTACGACACACTACGTTATATCACACGCACACACACACAACCGACGTAAGTAAGGTAAACGTCCCAATACTCGTCGGAAATTGAACTTGACTGACTTTGACGACTTGTCACACAAACATCATTGCTCTTACGAAGTTGTAGTTACACCATGAGGTACAGAATTTATTCCTCTATTAGACATAATGATTCGTTTTATAAAGAAGAATAAGGAAAAAATCAAATAAATAATAAATTGAAGAAACACCCATTTGTACCAGTATTCGACAGATATGTCCTAATTATCGGCAAATGGTACCAAAACTCGACACATTTTAAGCATAATGTAATTTGAACCGTTTTTATGTATATTTAAGGTTCATAATGATTTTATTTCGTAATTGAATATCCTTAGACGTTGTTTTCACGGTGTTTGTAGTCGCTGTGTTTCGAATTAAAGGGAAAGTTAGAAGTATAAATACTGGGCATCAAAGGCATTTCATTTTAGGCCACAGCATGTCGGGGGTGGGCTAGTGAAATTGCTTCGGCAGAGCCTAGGCTACCCACGCGAAGGGCAGTGGACTTACTGCAGTGCTTGAGTGTGTTTAGCATCATCAGCGCTGAGCGACCTCAACACATGGAACAGGCGAAGTCTGTTATTAGATTTCTCCCCGAAAAAAAGGAGTAAGCATGACAACGTACCAATACCAGGTGATTTTTCCCTTGTTATTACAAGTGTCTATAAACGACGGTGGCAAGTTGTATATAAAAAACACACATTGGTATAGATGCAGTAAAGTCTACCATAACTGAGTTAGATAAACTGCTCCTAAAACTGGAGAGCAGGAAGTACTGGACCAATGGAGGACTGGTGGACTGGAGAAGGCAGCAGAAATCTGCAGAGTGGGAATTTCGTCGTACTTGTTATGACTAATGGAGCCAAAACGAGGACCTTCATGTCGCTTAGCAAATCTCTCTATTGCTTGCTGAGCGACATGAAGTTCCACGTTATCAATTCAATGGTGGAAATATTGCTATTCGCCTAAAGATCTAAGCAGTTGACATTGGATAGATGACGGTTACACTCTCGTACAAATGATGATCGGTAAAGTAAGTAGGTCTCGAATGGAGACCACGTTTCAGCAAACGTAGTGTAAGGTATCCCCTGCCAGGTGAACAGAAGGCCGCATCCAGTCATGGACAATAGCGGCAGGTGTGCCCTAGGGCCCACGTAGTAGGCCCATTACTAAGCTACATACGTCTGGGTTCTATGCGGCGCGCTTTTGCCGCAGATGGATGTCGTCTACTTAGCGGATGACACGCTGGTCGTAACAAGGGCACGTGAATGGGAGAAGCGGTTCACCATGCGTTGGTCGGCACGACCGTAGGCGTCCAGCGCATCGTTGTGCCGTCGATTTTACCTCGGGGTGGTAAAGTGTATGGTACTGTATGGAACTTCGATGTGGGCAGAGTGCCTCTCCCTCCGCGCACGGGCCCTCTTGCGGCAGCCGCAGAGGGTCATCGCGATCCGTGCTATGTGGACTTACCTCAAAGTTAGTCGATGCCCAGATTGATGCCCGGGTGCTGGCCAGAGTGCATCAACACCGCAAACACGGTAGCAGCAAGAGAGCGGGGGGAGCGATCTGACCTCGATGAAGCGAGGTAGATCCGCACCCTGGTGTAGAGGGAGGCTCTGTGCTAATGGGACGAGGCTCGTGTAACTCCAACAACCAGCTACCGGATGATTGATTCGCCCGATATTGGAGGGGTAGGTTGGGCGCCGGTTGGGCAGCCTCACTGACAGCATTATACAGTTACTGACGAGAAATGGTTGCTTTGGTCACTAACTGTACCGTATCGCCCGTCAGAAGGAAACGCCGCATTGTCATCACTGCGACTCCCCCGAACGATACGGCCGAGCACAATCTTGTGAAGTGTCCGGCTTGATGACACGAGCGCCGCCAACTTCGTGCGGCCCTCGGTCGCGGTCTTTCCTCGCTGCCAACCATGGTAAGGGCCATGCCACATTCTGCGAGACTGTGCACGCATAACACAGGCTGCCACGGTTTGAATTATCCTAGTGACTCTGGGTCTCCAACGGTGCGAAACCTTAGCCGTAGGCAAGTTGCCTGGGGGCGGGCTGGTGAAATTGCTTTAGTAGAATCTAGGCTACCCCCGCGAAGCGCAATGGAGTAACCGGGGAGTTTTAGTGGGTAGATGTTCCCAGTGTCATTAGCGCTGGGCCTAGCCAGCGGCGGATAAGTCTGTATTCAGATTACTCCCCGAAAAAAAAGGATAAAGATTAAGGCAACCCACGGGCTGGCAATGGTGGAGGCGCCTAGAATTGAATGTTTATGCTCCACTAGCTGTCTCAGCATATGGACTCTTCTATCGATTTTTATTAGGTGGTTTTGAATCATTTGATATGCCGAAGAAAGGTTTGTGCCCTGAAGAGAGGGAAGGGGACATTTTGGCTACAAACAAGCACTCCTGTGTTTTTTAACTCAACAAGAATAATAGATCCCCATTCAAGTATAAGGTTCAACACCCTGTTGAGCTGAATGCTAAGTTTCATTCTTCTCCTCTCGGTTTTAACGCAACTGACTCCTGGGCGGTCATAATATTTCTCATGCACTGTACTGTTATTCGCATGGCAATGAATGTTTCCTAAAAGAAGCATAATATGTGATTGTTATGCAAAACTTAGGGTGAGGGGAATAGGAAGGAGACCAGCGGTACATTGATAAGCGTTCACTGATAAGAATTATCTGCGAGAACATGGATTCAACGCCCATGCAGGAAGCCAGCGATGCAGTTGCATAGCTGAGTGTAAAGATGCTTGTACCTTACCCGATCAAAGGCTTTGGCAATGTCAAGGATAACAGCCACTGGCTGACTACGTTTGTTAATAGCTGCACTCCAGAGCCGCATTAAATACGCTAGAAGATCACCCATTGTCTGTTTTATCCAAAAGAAACCCGTATTACAGATCATTAATTGACAAACTTTTTTCTAGGTATTTAAGATTCATTCCTTGATCTTGCAAAAAATTTAGTTGTCAGCTGTTAGAAGAGCAAAAGAAAGACGGTATAGCTGTGTTAAAATGGGAGAACTGCTAGCAAGGGCAGTTCAGACCACTGCACATTTTTTGAGAACTATCGCTGCGATGCCATCAGGTCCACTAGCTTTTCAAACGTCAATTGACATATTTTTTGGCAGTGGTATAGAGGTGGTGGCTATGAATTTCAGTCATAGATTTGAGAGTGAGCTGAGTGAGCAGCAAAGAATTTTATCAAAAGATCCGCTTTATCTTGTGGCTTATGAGCTAGCGTTTAGTCAGAACATCTTAACAGGGGCAGCGAGAGTTGGTAGAAGTTGAACTGCATGGCTTTGGATAAACGACAGTAGCTACTGCTTTCCGTGAATTCTGTGGGATTCAATGCGTAAGTAATTATTGCTCAACTCGTGAAATACGCTGTGCAAGCACTCTGATGAAGGCCATTTTTGCAGGACTTGAAAGCATTGTTAACACTGAGTCAATATCTGAATCCCAACAAGCTCGGCCTCTGATCCAAGCATGGAATGTCGATTATTTTGCCTCAACATCTAAGAGACACTCGCGAATAAACCAGTTACGCCTACCTTTCCTGAGGAGATCGGTTGCGGGATGTGTAGTATCTCATTTCTAATAAGGCGACGCCCATGACACCTCGTCGGTTATTAAGCTGTGGTCCGATGTTTCCAATGCAGCTCAGACTTCTATCCGATATACAGCCAGGCAAGTTCTCAGCAGATGGTCCCGCGCTTACGACAATATCTGGCATCCTGGTGGGCTGGTTAACCAGTTGAGTTAGGTGACGCGTGATAGCGAAAGATTGGGCTGCTCTACCAGCATGGTCTGTTTTAGAGAAACTTAACCACAACTCGTAGTGAGCACTGAAGTCCCCCAAAAATACCAATTCCGCGGTTGATAACTGCTCCTGCGTGACATTTGCCTTCTGACTAAAATGTTCAAATAGTCGATTTGTCTTCATGTCACCGTCGTGGGATCTGGTCCACGTGCACCCCAAGTCACGCGGTCTCAAACCTGCACGACGGACCACTCCAAGATATTGCGTCATATGGTGGAGAGAGAGCTCCACGAGCTGTTTAGGTTAAATTGGGCCCCTATAGTGTGCTTTCAGCGGACAGCGGAGCAGCTGTTTCTTGGGGTCTTCCTGCAGGCGAGTCAATGCATTCCACCTGGCACTGTCAGACGGAAGGCATCACTGACCGCATGCATTGCGGCAAGGTCTCTTCAAGCTTTGGTTTTACCCTATGCGTATGGTGGTCACCAACAAGATGGTGTTCAGACCCTACCACTACCAGTGAAGCAGTTGATAGCTTAGTCGCCCCTTGCGAGAGCCACGGGAATAAACGGGGCTTGGAATTAAAGAGTATATGTGTACTCATATATGTAAATAAATATACCTAGTCTTACGCGCGTCTACACACGCGACATGGTTCTAGGTGCTATCTTCATCTCCCGAAATAAAATCGTTTGATTTCGGACAGGATTTCTTCGAATTCTTTCCCTTACTGCTTTGACCACCTTTTTCGCACGAACACTACGTGGACGGCCAGATCTTTTTCTGTCACAAATAGAGGAGGTCTCATTGTACCTATTAATAGCCCAATACACAAACATTTCACTAATACCAAGCGTATGGAGAGTTTTAAAAATTGCATATGGCTCCATACCTACTTTGTGTAATGCAATCACAGCGATTCGGTTCTCTTTATCACCCCACTCCATTTTAATATCGCAAAATATTGTACAATGTGTTGGCGCCAAAATGAGAAAACTCAATGAACAATCATATAAAAAATGACAGATTCCAAATTCAAACGTAATATTTATTTATTTTTAATTGTAACAGTATTTATGGCCAGACTAAAAATATACCGCCAAGGAATCATATTTCACTCTAGGAATTTGCACGAGATACTATCTTACGACCTTAGCTTTATGAAGATAAAGGCGAAATTTAACGAAATGGCGGTAATTGGTGCAGGTTTCCACGCTAGGCCCAGTAACCGTCAATTATTGACGAGGATTGGGTCACTGAGGGATTTTTAGGTACCAATAAATGTCACACAGGTAAATACCACAAAATAAATAAAAAATATTAATTGAAAGGTTAAAATTCATTAGATACTTCACTTGACTACATTAAGAAATAATCACTATCATCGAACTGTCGATAGATTCTGCAAGATTTAGAATCTAATGTACTATACTAGAGTTCACTTTCAGTACCTAAACTAGCAAAAAACATCAAAATTTGGGAGTGTTATACTTTGATGCATTTTTTTTCCGTCGCCATTGCTTTTTTAATTAACTGTTGTGGTTCTGATTTTCTAGTATATAACAAAGATTATGATGCCATAGAAAGTTCTTACATTGCGACGGGAGAAAAAGAAATATTCGTTATTTTTTATAAACTGACGGGTACCGGGACACTGTCGACATTACCAGCGTTTACCTTACATACTAAGATATCGACCTCCAGCAATGACAGAATTATTCCCTACAATTTAAACTTAAAAGTTTACACAAATCCTTTCCATCCTAAGGTTGTCTGGAAGTTGCTTTCAGCGGTAAGGCCGCCCTTTGTTCGTTGCTTAAACTAAGTGTATTATACATTGTCCATGTGGTTGATCTATGAAGGTACAATAAAGTTATAAATAACTAAATATTATTTCGGAATCCTGTAACAACCGGCATAGTAAGTAGGTACTTTGTGAAGCGTTTCAGCATTTCACTGTTGTGTTTTGGTGATTTTAAAGGGGTTATTACATTTGGCTTAATTTAGTTAGCTAAATGAGTTAGCCTCTGAATTTAGACAAATGTAAAGACATTTAGACACACTAATTACCCAATCAGAGTCGTGACTGCCGATCTTAATCAGTTAGCATGCTGAATTTAGCTAACTAAATTTAGCTAAATGTAATAACCCCTTAACTCCTCAGACTCCCAAAATATTCGTTGGTTTGTTATCGCCCAAATTAGCTCGGCAGTTATCGGCTAGAGGCTAATTTATCGTGTCCCTGCGCGTGCGTCACCGTGAGGCCGCTCTGCTGAGGCCCGCGCTCAAGGTTTCACGCGCAGCAACGCTTTTTATTTTAATAATAACTACAACTTGTTGGTAATGGTTGTATAACGTCATTCGTGTTTCGAATAAACGTGCATGGTTATTAATAATGCTATTTTAGACTTATGGAAGTTTAGATTTGATTCAATTCAATTCTTTATTGCATGTCACAGTACAATAGAAGGTGGTATAATTTAACATAAGGCACAATTGTGACGCCCTGCATGGGCATTGCAAACAATCAAGAGGGCTAAAATTAACTACTTAATAAAAATATTAAAGTCAAATTAGTTATTAATAAATTGTTTAACAATAATTACACAATTAACAAAAGTAGGTACTAAAAAACTATACACATTACACATATACAAACATGGCATTTGAAACATTTTTAATATATCATTTGATTTATAATTTCTACCTTCAGTCACTTCTCAATTAACTAGATTAAGTAATTCATTATAAAGATCATTGATTTGATAAATTATTGAATAATTAAATTTAGAAAAAAAGAGGTCAAAGTGCTCTATGGCATGCACATATTCATCGTCGAAAAACTCTTTTAAATTATAACAATTTTTTTCCATTTATATCGAATCTCGAGAAGAAAGTGTCTGCAAGACGTCTTTTACATACAGGAAAACTTTTAGTCTATTAGATACTACTCACTTCCTATAGTAGTGTAGCGTAAATAAGGATTGTATCAAAAATACATGTAATAAAACAAAAATTAAAACCGACTTCAAAAAACTGAAAAGGATAAAATAATGAAATTTAAGTAGGTACTCATCACCTAGAAACATATTTTTTGGAGTCGGTGCTTCACGTTCTATTATTTCTGGAAACAACTTAGCACCAATTCCAAAAAATATGTTTCTAGGTGATGAGTACCTACTTCAATTTAATTATTTTTGAAGTCTTAAGAATTTAAAAATATTAATAATTCGTTTATTTCACGTTTATTTCACTTGCACTAAATTTGAAATGATTTTGTCTATATAAATATTTTTTTATACTAAGAAACAAAGCAAATATGTAAAAGGAAAAGGGACAATTGAAAGTGGTTCTGCATATTTTTGCCTAATTTTTATTTTTAATTATAAAATTCTGACATCATAAACTAGTTTTATTTCATTTTGGTTCTAAGTGGTCGTAAAAGATAACCTTGAACCTACCAATCACTCAAAGAGTCACACAAAAGCTCTTCGATTTAAACGACCCGCCTAGGCGTCCATTATTATTTTTTCAATATTGTTAACGAAATAAATAATTCAGAGAAGCTCTACCACCACCGGAATTGAACCCCGGACCAACCATTTAAAGTGGTTCCAACCACTACGCCACAGAGGAAATAATGAGCGCTGACTGTTTTCAGATATCTTTAGCTATCGTAAAAGATATATAAAAGCACCGGGGGGCAGTTCGTGTTGTTTACCACATGTCAATTGAGGGGGTTGGGCGCGGGTGGTTCGAGGACTCCCTGGTGGTATTCAGGTCATCGACGCAGTAAGCGTATTGAGGTTAATCTGAAATAGCTTTTACTATACATACATACGGAGGAGGAGGAGCTCGGTGGCGTCGCGGTTTGAGCGCTCTGGTTTCGTTTACGAAAACAAAGCAACTTTCGCCATGGTCGGTCCCGGGATGGGTCAACTAAAATTTCTAATCTCGAGCTCCTCCGTGCTTCGGAAGGCACGTTAAGCCGTTGGTCCCGGTTGTTCCTGCAACCGCTTTAACCCACCAACCCGCATTGGTGGTGTTATGGCCCAAGCTCCTCATGAGTTTCTATCATGTAGGAAGGCCTGTGCCCAGCAGTGGGACGTAAATAGGCTGGAGATGATGATAAGGTACATTTTAATAGAGATATGTTGATTAAAAACCTTTTCCATAATGAAAAGTTTTACATTTGAAGTACTTACTTCGTAAGAAGAAGACGATTTACACAAACCATGAAAGCTTGCCTATACGTATATTAATAGAACCTCCCTATCTCCCCCATACACAGCATACATGACAGAATAGTAACATAAATATGAAAAATAACTGGCCTGAATCTCATCCGTACTTTGGTTTCCGCTCACGTTTTTCCTTACGTCTCTCTTGTGGCGGGAACCAATTCAGGCTAAGATATACCAACCGTTGGATAGCCAGAATTATTACACAATATCCATCTTTTATGTTACAAGGATAAGTGATAGAGTGGACGATTGACTGTATAGTCCAAAGCACTTTACAAAACGCCTTATTGCAACTGCTTAAAGCTTAATAAAGCCGCATGAATTTGTTCAACCAACTTATAGAGCTCAAATTATAGGCATTATTTAGAACTTGTGTTATGTATATAAAATATACATAGATAATGCTTATTTAAAAAGAACTCAGGGTCCATGTTATTTAAAAAAGGGAAAGTGAACATCTTTAAATAAGCTTTCTAGATTATTTACACTAATGAGTGATTTTTATTAATTTAAATCATTTGCAATTAAACTGATTATTTTCCGATACTTTATATTGGCCCTAATTCTGGAGAACACATGCGAAGTCTAAATTTAAGTTCAGTGCATTTCTTTCTCTCAAAATGAATACGAAAAGGATGGCTGTCATTTAATTTGTCATTCAGAAACGTCCGCTCAATTTTCGACCTTATTGAACGTGATTAAATGCAATGTTTAGGAGGCACCTCCGTGCATGCCGTCTAAAATTATCTATGGTTTCTTTGCAACCTTAACAACAAATTTAAGTGATAGCTCTAAACATAATGCGAGAAAGAGATATACCTACTGTACTTAAATTTAGAATTAGAGTGTGTCTTCAGAATCAGGCCCAATGTATCTATTGCAAATTGCAAACCATCGAATTCTTAACGGCGGTATTAAACTTGCAGCCTACATACGCACAAAACCTACTTACGCGTTACCTTATAAATGTCGCAGCCCTCTGGTCAAATCAGCCACCCAATTGGACGGACGGCTAGCCCGTTGATTGAACGCCGGCATTCAATCAAACGGCTGAAGTACAACTAGCCAAGTCATTGAACGCAACGTTAACCAGATGGCTGAACGTTATGTCAGCTGTCTGGTTTAAATTAGCCATCCAATCGGACGCCTAGGCAGGCATTTATATCGAAGAGTTGTTTGAGTGATTGGTTCAAGGTAATTTTTTTATGACCACTTAGAACCAAAACGATGTAGGTTATAAGTGGTCATAAAAATTACCTTGAACCTACCAATTAAACCAAAACTTTTCAGTACAAGACAATCAATACGCCAAGTCGTTATACATACGTTGAGTAAGTCTACTTCAATTAACCATCGGGCTAGGCATTCATTTGGATGTCGGCGTTTAATCAACGGGCTAGCCGTCCAATTGGTATATAAAACTATCTCCATATTAAATTTCATCTAAATCGGTTCAGCGGCTTAAGCGTAACAAACAAACAAACTCACTTTCGAATTTATAATATTATTGACAGGATTGTAGTAAGTCGTAGGTCTGCTGGAAGAGATTTCTTTTAGGAATAAGTAGTTCCTTGGTACTCTGTTGACTTTGTTTGTGTTTTCTTTGTTGATTTTTTTTATACAACTAGATGATAAAGAAGCTGACGGTCGACCTGGATGGTTAAGCGGTTACCGCCGCCTATAGACACCTGCAATAACAAGGGAAAATCACTTGATATAGCAGGTGCGTTGTCATCCTGAGGCCTAAGATGAAATGCCGTCCATGCCCAGTAATTACACTGGCTACCTTTCTCTTCAATCCGAAACACAGCGAACTGTTTCACGGCTAAAATCAGAAAGATTTTAGCCCGTACTTATGTAGGGTTGTCTGGGTAGATACTACCTACCCAGACAGACCACCTAGTAAAACGTGCCACCTAGTACCTTTGTGTGTACATAAGATTGTTAAATAAAATAAATAAATAAGATAGTAAGATTTCAACTTCGATCAAGTGGATGGTCTAAGGATTTAAATTATTTGGCCTTTATCATCAAGGCAACATTTTGCGTGTGTTTGTCATATTTAGGGTCTCGTGTGTGTAGAGGTCGGCCCAGTTGGTCTATTATTTATTTCTGACTAAAATGAATACTGTCACACTAGCAGTAATCTTGGTCGTCGCAATTTATCAAGTCCACGATGTATTTATTACGGAACTGCCAGAAAAACTTCAGACAGGGGTATTTATTTCTCTTATCTAGGGAGCCCTTGGCCTTCATCTCACCTAATGCTAAGTGATGATAAGGCCAAGATGGAAGCGAGCTACACCCGGATTCCTCAACCACAGAGGAACTGGCTATCTTACCTCTAACTGCCGGAACTCAACAATGCTGTTAACATTATTGTCATGGCGGCAGTCTTGGTTAAGATGGTGGTAGCTAGCCAGGCGGACTTAGAATAGTCCTACCACCAACCAAATTGAGCAGAAAATTCCTGACACCACGGGAACCGAACCCCGGACTTCTAGATTTGAAATGGCCACCCACCTACTTCACAACCACTAGACCTCAGAGGCGGCACTTTTACCTTACAGAAGATCGCAGCTTAATTACATTACATTGTTGTGATGGTCACTGAGAAAGCATGCTGTAACTTAACGAAAGCATGCTGTAACATAGCATATTCCTCTTGTTTTTATAAGATAGCAATAGCCGCTTAACACCAGGCTACGTCCCGAGCTTGCCACCCGTGCTGTTTAAAAAAAATATAAATATAAATTCCCCTGAGTATAAAAGTGCCGAATCAGTATAAATAATGCTGAAGATTCGGGAAAGCTTTCCCAGTTTTATTACTAGCTTTCATCAGAGTAAGCTCTGAGAAACTTCTGAACCCTGCCGGAACTTTAAGCATTACTTTCTTGTTGGCAAAGGTGTCTGCCCATCACCCTGTATCATGTTTTAGTTCACTAGATGAAGTATACAGAGTTCTAATTCCTGTCCTCACGACTGAATTTATGAACAAATTTAGATGAATAGAGATGTCCCAAAAATGTTTGGAGTCCCGGCCAGGTCTGCATGTATGTACACTATACTGAAAAATAGGCAAAAATATACAGAACATTATTCAACTATCCACTTTCTATTAATTTGCTTTGTGTCGTGGTACAGTCGACCACAGAAGTAGCTGAACTCTTTAGTATCATGTCGCACGTACTTTATAGTTGCTACCGTACTATATTGACGCTAGAGTCGTTGTGACATGGTACTAAAGTGGTCAGCTACTTCTGTGGTCGACTATCGAAAACAAGATTTTTATAGAAACATTTGCAACACGGGCAAATTTTCATCATGGCGCCTAAATCACTCTGGTGACGTTTTGTTGATTTGTGTGTCGGCCGCCATGTTGCTACATTGAAACCGTTGGTCCCGGTTGTTACTGCAACCGCTTTAACCCACCAACCCGCTTTGGGCCAGCACGGTGGTGTTATGGCCCAAATTCCTCATGTGTTTCTCCCAGGTAGGAAGGCCTGTGCCCAGCAGTATATAGGCTGGTGATGATGACCTGAATTCTTCTGTAAGATGGAAGTGCTTCCCTAGCCGCGAACTGTATATTTTCCACCAATTTATAAATGCGGAAGTAACTCCGTCGCTATATATCACTCCTAAGTCGCTGAACCATTACAGATGAAATTTGGTATGGAGATAGATTATATCGTGAGAAAGGACATAATTTAAATAGTGACCGCCCGCGGCTCTGTCAGCGTGGATGTCGGCTATCACGCCAAAAGGTGGCAAATGTCCTTTAATTAAAATGCAGGCAGGCAATGAAATGGTTCAACCAATATTACATATTATTTCAGTTAAATCCGTAATTTAGGTATAGCACAATCCGTAATTTAGGTTTCACATGAATAAATATTACTTAGTAATTAAAATAGAATAAAACTAGAAAAATTTCACGTCTTGAGGCAGGAATCGAACCCGCGACCTTTCGCAATCCGGGCGACTGCTCTGACCACTGAGCCACCCAGGACTTGGGATATCCCTGTGAAATTCTTCTAGTCTATCTGTATTTACGTTTATGAGCTAACGTCCACCCTACAATGTCGAAATAATCTATTTCAACATCCGAAACGAGTAATTTCACAGGGATATCCCAAGTCCTGGGTGGCGCAGTAGTCAGAGCAGTCGCCCGGATTGCGAAAGGTCGCGGGTTCGATTCCTGCCTCAGGACGTGAAATTTTTCTAGTTTTATTCTATATTAATTACTTAGTAATTTTGAAACATTTATAATAATGTTAAAATCAAAAATTAAGAATATAAATAAATATGTTTTATTTCTCTGTTTCCCTACCTTTGGGACAATAAAATCTACATGAGTATTTTATTTGTCTCTCTCTCGTGTTGTGAGAGACGCTGAAAATTTACTGTACAAAATGTTACAAAAATACCCGTATAAGGGCTCCTTGAGTAGAGTTCATTGCCAATATATGACAACCGTAGTATAACGTTTTAGCTTGCCGAAAAGTTTATTATTTTTCCTAATAAAATAAAATATTCGACATCGAAGCGTTGCTCATTACCAATTACAAATACCCTTTGGTCTTCTACAATAGAAATCTAAATATATATAACTCAAAGGTGACTGACTGACTGACATAGTGATCTATCAACGCACAGCCCAAACCATTGGACGCTGAAATTTGGCATGCAGGTAGATGTTATGACGTAGGCATCCGCTAAGAAAGGATTTTGATTAATTCTACCCCCAAAGAGATAAAATAGGGGATGAAAGTTTGTATGGAAAAGTCAATATTCCACGCGGACGAAGTCGCGGGCACAGCTAGTTACAGATAAAGTTTAAAAGACATTAACAGCCGATCACTAGAGTTGTGTCATTTGAATCATGAGTTCACTATAAAGAATTTATTTTTTTCGGGTTATTTTTTAGCACTTTATATATCCGATAAAATAAAGCGTCCATTTCATCACAGATTAGTGCTAAAAAACTAAAAATTAACTGTAGCTTTCTTACTGCAATGATATAAAACAGTCGTAAAAACAAAAGAAATCTCGTTCGCTATAACGAATAATAGAGAAGTAATCGAAGTAAGTGCTGTAGGTTTTCCCCGGGTCAGCCATTTTCTTTCAAAAGCTCACGTCACCACGCCACAGTTCACAATCTTTGCAGTTGTACAACGATTACTCTCACAACTCACAAATGCTCCAAGATGGAATCAACAGGCATTATAATTCTTACTGACACTACTGAGACATTATTTTTACCACCGTAACTCTATATAGCAGTATGTATTATTAATATTTGAATATATTTTAGTAGCGGCACCCGGCGCGCTTTGAACTACCTCGAAATAAAAAACTGTTAGGTTTTATAATAAAAATACAATAAAAAAAAGTTCTTATAATCCAGGAACCTCCGCGGGCGTTCTTGAAATACCCTACCAAAGTTTCATCACAATCTGATTTATGGTTTCGAAGCGTATAGGGAACAAACATACAATATACATACAATATATTTATTGTTAAATTAATTTAATGTTAAAATCAATAATTAAGAATAAACTTACTAGTGTCTGTCCGCGCGGGTGTCGGTTAACGCGCCAAAAGGTAAGGTTTTATTCTGTAATGGGATGCAATCTATCCTCGTGCCAAATTTCATCTGAATCGGTTATACGGTTTAGAAGTGAACATTTAACAGACAGAAAGACATTTATTGTCGCATTTGTAAAATTAGTATAATAATCTGTAAAGAAACACCTATAAAATATAACTTATCGATTAATTGGAGCATATTATGAAAAATTTTAAAAAGGAATTATAAAGAACCTGGCTTTGGAAAATGTGTTAAGAATGAAATAACAAAAAAAGGAAATAACATAAGAAAATTCCAAATTCAGACGATCATATCTAATTGTTACGTTTCTCTGAAAAAAAAGGTGCAAGAATTTATATATCTATGGTTTTCAATAACTACAGTTTATAAAGTGTTCGTCATATTGTGAAGATAAAAGTTAGTTTTGGAATTGCACGGGTTATAAATTTTCTGACTTGTAGCTTATTAATGGTACGCAAACTGTTCATTCCAACTCTTATGTTCTATAAAATAAGATTCATTGTCATTCGGTGCTCTAGATCACAATGTTGTATTCGGTAGATATAATAACGATATAAAAATTAAGTAGTCATATAAACTTATTTTAGCATAGTAATGGCTTAGAAACAATTGGTGTTTCGCGGTGATATGGATTTAATGTACTCATATCGAAATGATTTAGTGATTATAAAACTTCGAAATGTGTTTTAAATGATTTGTTTATTTATTCTAAGATATTATTTAATTTTATTTGTAACATATTTATATCTTTTCTCAAATGTTTAAAAATTATAAAAAAAACTCGTTCTGTCCAAAAAACTGACACCGTGAGCTCCGTATGCGTAATTCGGACCGCTCAAAATATAACACAAAGTGACGATAGTTAACTTAAAACTTATCAGACATTTGACATCTTCAGGCTTCCCGTGAACCTTAGCTAACTAATGCTATGAATTATGTTTTTGTAATTTTTATAATATATATATATATATATATATAACCATTATGCAAATTGAAATTATGTGTAATTACATTAGTCTAAATTACAATTATGCCAAAAAATAAATAATGCAAAATAACGATTATGATTGATCTGTAAAGCGGCAATATACCACCGGTGGGCGATGACAATAGAAAAATCAATTTTGTCTGGAATCTCATGCTTGACGGGTTAAGCAATATTATGCGTAAAACAATATGCGATTGTCGTTATACCAAAGTATATCAGGAGAAAATACATTATGCCAACTTAGAGGATCCCAAATCCGGTAAATTGGTTTTATTTAAAATACATAAAACCTCTTGATTGCCACCCCGGAAATCATTTCCGATTTATACACTTATAGCAGTGAAATGTACATAGGATGTACCTTCTTAAATTTATACACAAATAGCCGGCTTTCCCTGAAATACAACCTTAGCTTGTTTATTAAAGTTACCAGTTAATTAAAGCAGTGTAAACAGCGTCTTCCTTGTGGGAGAGCCGCGTTCAATTTATTCGAATATTATTACAAAGTAAGCTTGTTTTCTAACACAACTTCTGTAGGAATATACTTGAGAGTGGTGAAAAATAAAATGACACGATTATTACATAAGCCGCTATTTATTTGTTGTTATTACGATATAGTTCGGGCGAAACCTCACGAGACATTACCCTTTGTTTATGTGTCATTATTTGTTTTTTTCATACTCAAACACACACACACACACACACATGACAAACACCCGCACATAATATGGGTGTATAAGTATACAAATTGTGTATTTTTTATGTTAAAGTTTTTTCTTGTTTATCAATTTTTGTACACATCAACACAACACTTGTTTGTATAGAAATTAATAAAAAAATTACATAATGTTATCTAACAAACAAGTTTACCCGCAATAACAGTATTTGTTATTGGCATATAATCGAAACTATTATAGTTATTAATTTTTAGACATTATAAGTGCTGTGGATTTTTGTAAATTAAAAGGAAAAAATAAGAAAATATATTTTGGGGATAAAAATATTAGATGTCAATGTCTTACAAAAGAATACAATAAATAGTATTTAACAAGTCAATATGCATTTAAAATAAATGCCTTTGGAAAAAAGAGACTAAAGAAAATCCATAAAATTTATTTCTTACCATTATTTTTCAACTCTTGAATTGTGTATGACACTTTTCAATGAGCCATGTTTTTAATTTAATTCGAAATTGGTAACAGCTTATACAAGTCCCTCTATTCTCACAAAATAAAACGGTTTCTTAATGAGGTCTAATATAATTATAATAGTAGGGAAAGGCCGTCAGTGTTATTACTGGGCATGGAAGACATTTTATCTTAGGCCTCAGGATGACAACGTACTACCTGCAATACCAAGTGATTTGTTCCTTGTTATTGCCGGTGAATATAGGCGGCGGCGGTTACCGCTTACCACTCGGTGCGCCGTCAAGCTGCAATTTCTTCGATGCAAGTTTCTTGCTCGTGGCATACAATTAAAATGAAGCAAGAAGTAACTTGCATAGTCAAAAGTGTTGTTTAGACTATGCGAGTCATTCTTCTTCCAATTTATTATAGGGCTTTAAAAAGAAAATGATATGCTGGAACTCTATTAGTATGTGTTAACTACACATTTGTCAACTTAATTATTATTTTTCAACTAGATGACAAACAAGCTGACGGCCCACCTGGTGGTAAGCGGTTACCGCCGCCTATAGACACCTGTAATAACAAGGAAAAATCACTGGATATTGCAGGTGCGTTGTCATCCCGAGGCCTAAGATGAAATGCCGTCCATGCCCAGTAATTACACTGGCTACCTTTCCCTTCAATCCGAAACACAGCGAACTGTTTCACGGCTGAAATAAGAAAGGAGGTGGTACCTACCAACTAGTAAATTATGTCTTTTGTGCTTGATTTTCTTCTTTTTTTTTTTCAAAAATAAGCTGCTCAATCTTTTCGTTTTTCCTGATAGTATCGACAATTCACATCGCAATGAAAAGAAAACTAATGTAAGTAAACTTAACACGTTTGTGTGTGAAAGGAGCTTTCACGGTTCTCGATACAAAGAATCTTGCAGTTATCAATTTGACATTAAAATACCAGTCCCAAAGAACACTAGTCTGCGTTCTAGGTCTAGAAATCTAGCCGGGCTCAGTGAAAGTTGTTTTCTTTAAGGGTCACTGACCTAACTAGTTATACAAATATTTTTTATTTGCTAATAAATAGGGTACAGGGCGTGGTGTTAATTTCGGATTTATTTGTGCTTTAACCTATTTAGCCATATAAAAATAGCATGCAAATATTTAGAGTATAAGTAATTTATGACATCATCAAAATTTATTTACAGCAAAAGTAATTCATAACATCAAGCAAATAAGTGAGATTAAATCACCAATTATATTTATATTTGCAAAATATTTAATGTATGTAATGTAATGTAAATATTTAATGAAAAAAATACTATTTATTATTCTGTTAGTATTACTATTCGAATTACAATATTGATTCACTACTTACTTAACGATAAAATAAAATTCAAAATCAATCACATCTATCATTACAGGTTTCCCCAATACAATAGAGTAAGTCTACATTTAAAAATTTTGGTATGAGATAATTGAAACAGATACGCACTTGAATTCCTGTAAATTATCTATAAGTATAGGCTGAAAGAGACTGAAACATGTATTTAATGTTGGTTTATTTAGTTAACATGTATTTAGTTTCTTTATACATATTTACGGCTAATGGAACACTTTAAGTTACTTGGTTAAGTATTTTTTATACAAATCACGACAACACCTCGACACCACCTGATGTGAAGCGGTAAGAAGAGTCCATATGCGAAGACAGCTAGTGCAGTTCAGACACTGCTCTAGCCGCCTCTACCTTGCCATCCCGAAAGGTGCCTTTTCACGCCTCTTTTGAAGGAACCCATGTTATGGGAAGGAGGAAACACATGTAAGTTAGGTATCATGTCTTTTATTTCTTAATATTTATGAGTATAATAAGACTCAAATTTTGACTAGGGCAGCACCTCCGCCTTTGTAGTGTTGTGTTCCTGCGATGAGTAAGGTCGCTAGAACTCAAGGAGAAAACATTTTATCATGTAGAAGATGAACCATCTCCTGAATAACGTTTTAGACGCTCGTAGCCAAGCTGCTACGAGCGTCTATAGGCTACGGTAACCGCTTACCGTAGTCTTATAAAGAAGTCACTAGTGAAATATGTAAAGTAAAATGTAAAATGCGGAAGTTGTTTGGTTTGTTTGTTACGCTTTCACGCCTAAACCACTTAACCGATTTAGATGAAATTTGGTATGAAGATAGTTTGAGACCCTGAGAAGAACATAGGGGTTTTGGAAGGATAACCGACATACAAGCGGGCGGAGCCGCGGACGGCTACTAGTCACAAATAAATTACAATGATTTCGATTTCATTTGAGAAAAGGAGAATATCGAACTCCATTAAAATTACGCTTTACACTTAAGAACTAATAGGTGGTTTATATTCCACCATTTTAAATATTAATAAGTACTCACATTTCGTGCTAGTTACTCCGTGTTTCAAGCCAACAAAGTACTTTCATATTGACGGCAGTTACGTTCGCTCAAATAATTAGGTAACTAAAGACCTACCTTTTTAATTATTTGGGTGGCACGTGTACACTAATTAGGGAGTTTCTTGTTGACATATTTTAATTAGATTGTAACTAAATTATTTGAAGAAAATAATGATTGTATAATAACCTATCTTTATACACCTAAGAATGTAGGTAGCTGTTAGGCAAGATTTTATAAGATTTATTGATTATATAACAAAGATAAGAACTTGATATACTTTTACTATTATTTTTTTCTGTACGGCACTGCACAGCAAAATATTTAAATAATGTAACCACAAAAATTGTAACTTCATATTTTGAAAAGAGTGACTACACGAGTTTGTTGCCGGAGTCTTCTCGGCAGTTCAACTTTTGGAACCGGTGTAAATTCAGACATGACAGACAGATAGACAATATGACATTGTGAGACCATTTCTTAAATAGATATACCTACATATTTTGTGATTTTTGACGATTCGAAAGAGCTTCTTAGGAGACTACTGGAATAAATATATTTGAGATTTTGATTTTGATTTTGAATAATGCCCACGGCTTCTTACTAACATCGCACAACGACCTCGCCTCCGGCAGGCACTTCATATATACATGTTACATCCAAAATGGTCGCTTGATGTGTGGTTTCAGAGAAATTTCCTCCCGCCTACGCTCAGGTTGTAGAGTGAGCTCTCTGCGGAGATTTTCTCAAATGAGTACACACAGCCTATACACGTCCCACTGCTGGGCACAGGCCTTCCTACATGGAAGAAACATATGAGGAGCTTGGGCCATAGCACCACCACGCTGGCCCAATGCGGGTTGGTGGGATAAAGCGGTTGCAGGAACAACCGGGACCAACGGCTTAACGTGCCTTCCGGAGCACAGAGGAGCTCGAGAATACAAATTTAGACTGACCCATCCCGGGATCGACCATGGAGAAAGTTGCTTTGTTTTCGTAATCGAAACCAGAGCGCTTAAACTCTACGCCACTGAGCTCAACCAAACGAGTACAGTATGGAGTAAAAAAGACGTCGGTCAACCGTTTTCGGCGAAATGAAATTCGGTGAAGCAAATTTCGGACAAGTTATCAGTTCCCCCGATGGACACTACCAATAACCCAAATACTCTTCATATTATACGGTTTGCCTATAGGCAGATAACTATCTACAATCTACCAGATTCAACCACCGGCCTTCGACATATCCAACATACAAATTAGGTTTGGTAGTAATAATAATTTTAAGTACCCAAAGCGCTTTATACTAAACTTATTCCTAGAAACAGTCGGGAAATATTTCCAAGAATAATGTTATTAATTGAATTTTCAGCCTGCTTCATACAAACACTTCAATCAAGGCTATAGCTCTACTTAGGTAGAGAAAATCGAGGCTATATTTTATACAGCCTTTTATTTTCAGTTTATTTAGGAACAAACTATGAGGATACCTAATAAATATTGTTAGCTCAACTGAGCTTATAACGCTTTAATATCTAGTTTCTAGACAACCTTAAAAAAGCGTGTTGTACACGCAGTTCAGCTATGTGATTCTCTAAAATCAGCAAGCAGCATAAGCATCCTTGAATTCGTGGCTGTCGGCAGAGCTGTCATACCTATTGGCGTTTGTTTGACAACCAATGGCGACACTAGCATTCCGACCACGAGTGCAGCGTGAGCCGGAACCGTAAAGTTGTTTATTTTTATATCTATATGTAAAAGTCAATCAAATATCGAATGAAGTCATTGCGATACATTTTAAACACAAATATCGACTGTACTTCATGTCGTATATCCAAAACAGCGATAAACATACACAGCAAAGAGATCGACGTAGAGATTAGTGAACACGCTCACGGTTTGGCCACAGGAATAGGCGTTATCTTTACTCAATGATATAAATATCTTCCTTAATATAATATGGGTTCCTTCAAAAGAGACGTGATAGGTAGCTTAATTAAAGTCCTATCTGTCAAACATACCTATGTTTATTATTACACACCGATTTTATGGCATATTAATGTCAGTGTATTGAATAGCGGAATTCTCTCAGTAGATGTTTATGAAAACTTAAAAAGAGTATTTGCCCCAACAAATAGTAAAGAAAATTTTTGGTAATAAATATATTTATATTTTTCTATACTTAGTCCGACAAGGTTCGCATTTGTACTCGTCTTACCGCTTCTTATTAGGTGGTGTAAAGGCAGTAGTCACGGTTTTTTTTAAATAAAATGTTAAACAAAATATTAAGAATATATTTATTACTAACATAACTCAAATCAGTTACAAAATAACTACTCTTCCTGGTATCTGCCGCTACGCACACTCGTCGCGGCAGATACCTAAAACGGATAAAAGTATGTAGATTAGGTACCAATAATACCGCGTACCTATTGATAGTTAGTAAGAATAGTTTAGTACAGACGACAGCACGTCAAGCGTAACAGCTGCACTACGCAAATCGCCTCTGTCACGATAGGAGTAGGGGCTGTCTCGAAGGGAAACTGTTACTGTGTACTGTGTATTGTTCTCTTTGTTAATAAAGCCATGCGCCGGCGCAACTTAATCGACACCAAATTCTAGTTAGTAAGCTTTAAAATTCACAAGTACCTACACCTTTCTGCGAAATAGTATTCGAGTATGCTTAGTTCCTAGAATAGGTCCACGAAATTATTTTTCCAAGTATTATATGAGATAGGATATATGTTCTAATGTATGTGACTGCCGGTGGGCTGATAAACTACGATAGGTTACATATAAATATCAGAGGTAAATTGCATTGCATTGTAACAAAACTTGCCATACAAGTCAGGGTGTACAAGTTTTAGATAATATATAATTATATTATCTAAATGATAATAATTAACATAAATAATACTGGTTTTTAATATATTAATACAAAATACATAAATGTCAATTACATAGATATACGAAGTAAATTTGAACTGTTTTACACAACATTAATACATAATTTGGATAATAGATGGCGTTATCATCCGTTGAACCGCGCTATCATTGTTTTGTTTTGTAAATACTAAGTCTTTGTGTTATTATGTAAATTGGCTTCTTGGAATACACGTATAAGAGCGATTTGGCTTTTATTCACGGCAAATCCCACTTGTCGACCTCGGAACTTGTTCACAGGGTAATGTTAAATAAAAATAGAAAGTGTCAGTAAATTCTACACAACTTTGAAATTCCAAACAAATCTTGTTACCTATATCTTGCAGGAGTTCTTGGATTAGTAGATCACTGGTAGTAGTGGTAACTTAGAATTACTTATGATTTAATTTTTTTCTATACATGTCGGAAAACAGGTAGTTCTCCACCACTTCTGGTATTTTTCGAGATTAAAATAAAGTTGACTTTGCTGAGCCAATCAGGAACCTCATTTTTCCGGGTTGAGAAGTACCCTATGAGCTATTTCACATTATAATCTATCTGTTATTTCAACCAAATCTGTTCATTCGTCCTAGCGCGGATTGAACAAGCATCGGATCCATCCAAACTTCCGCTAATTTATAATATTGTTCGGATTACGAATTCGGATTTGCCTCCATGCCGTTTTATTTACAACCGTTAGTTTTATCAAACCAGGATCTTTATGTAACAAGTATTTACACAAATTAAACTTATATGTCCGGTAAACTTATCACTTCAGCGGCTGATGGTAGCTCAACCTTCTAGCGATGGTACTTCAGTTGATGAATGACGGATAGAATTGCGTTAGTAGTTGACAAATCATCAGAACTAAGCGCGACTTCCCGACAGCATCTATTGCACTTCGTAATTAATGAACATATACTGTATTTGAGCTGCGCAGGGGACGCTCTTCAGCCGCTCTTCTTTGTAGGGATGTGCTAACGGATTAGCGGTCCAATTAATAATAGTGGCAGGAGAATTTCAACGTAGGGGTTGCAAAGTTCCGAACCGCTCTTAGGTTATGGTCTCACTATTAGATAAGATTGTAATATAAAAATAATATTCATACACTCACACCTATTATCTAGCACAAAGTAAGCATCACTAACGGAGAAAATAATGATAATAATATGGTTAAAAATATTAGAAATATACTAAATAAACATAAAAACATCCATGACTCGTGCGTGACTTGTCACTTCTTATCTATTCATATGAAATGCTATGTGTGTCTGTTTGACACTCGAGAAATATCGAATGGATTTTCTGCTGCTTATACTCTAAGGAGAGAGGGGTTTTCCAGGAAGGTTTTAGTCTATGCATCATCACTCTACGACCAATGGGCGCGACGCTATGAGAGTTTTGGTGATTCATGTCGTTGTTCCGTCGTACAAAATAGCAGACACAATTGGTTTTTAACTATCATGAAAGAAGAAAGTAGAAAGAAAATATATTTGGCGTAAAAAATACAAGATTAACAAGAAAATCACAGAAAATAACAAATTATTGCCGAAACGGACTCTAACTCAGCATTTGCTACAGCCTGAGCTGCAACGCTGGTCTTTAGTTGGAGCCGGTTTCTTGGAAAGTTTAACTGCGACTCAACCAATTAAAAAGCATAGTACCATTTTTTAAAAGATAATAAAAAAAATGTCTACTAGAAGAACGACGAGCGGGTATCGAGCCTGCTGCTTTGGATCTCTACTGGTGTTCTTTTTGATGATAATAAAGCTTTGTGAAGCCTTTCCGAAACGTATGTGATTGCAAAGGCTTTTGAAATATAAAAACGTTTAATATTTTATCTATTCAATAATATTGTTCTAAGTTATTAACAGCTGACAGCCCTGTTGCATGCCGTTACGGGAGCAATAACCTCGCCATGCGCCACCCAGGTGTAACTGAAAGCTTCATGTTACAGACTTATGGGGTACTGTGGACGACGTATCAAACGTATCAAACGCAAGTACTCAGTGAATTGCTTACTTATATCGTAATAATAAGACATATATTCAAAACGAAGCTAATGTAAATTTGATTTTGATTGTTATGGATATCAACTTATATGATACATAGGTACGAGACACCTTAGGTGGGAATGTGGTATTTTACACTCCAATACGTAGTTAGGTAGGTAAGCGTGTATAGGAACGAACAATAACATGTACCCACTTCTCGCTGTTCGTGACTCTTAATGTCACTAATAGCGAGAAGTGGGTACATATTATTGCTCGTGACTGTACAGGCTGTAATGAAATTCTCTGAAAGTAATATAAATGTGAAAGTAAAGAAAAGCTCCAAAAGCTCTATACGAAAATATAGTGTTTCATAATACACGTTTTTCTGTGTCAAAAACAAAACCTGGTCACAGTAATTGAACTTTAACGTAGAATAACGACATTAAAAATCATATTTTGTGAGTGTAATAGTAATGAAACGTTTTTGATTAAATACTTGCAAAAAAAAACTTGGATATGATGGAGCCATGATCTGTGTTATTAGGTTATTGGCTTAGAGCTGAGGATGGGGCCGAATGCAGTGCCTTGGATGATCCTTTTAAAATAGAAGGGACTAAGATTTTACTTGTTAGCGTACAGTGTAAGTAAAATTACAGGACATTGTAGGCGTTAGCATCTTTTGTCATTGGAGTATCAACGCACCTATCTTTGCTTTCGAAGGTTGCAATAGAAAACGGTCTCGAAAACTAAGTATTGTGTAATAATAACTTAGTAAAAGTATTGTATTTGGCTTTTACACGGGCATACGCATTGAAAATGTTGTATAACCCGACATATCTCAATTTACAACGTAATAATATCTCACAGGATATTTTGACATTGAACTAGGATCCGAAACCGGTTAGCAAAATACGGGTTATTTTAGGACGAAACTGGTTATGGTCCCTAAAGTAATCGGATAATCGAATGAACCGTTATTGGCTTACCAAAATGATACAGAATAACGGATAATTTAGGTATCCTAAACTGTTTAAACTATAATCTTTGATCGCTATCAAATTTCATCTTAGGTTGTCCGCAGGGTTCTTTATGAAGATGGGAAATTTCTAGAACGAAAACCTTTTCCATCCCTTATCTATAAATGTGCCATCGTTCTGAGTGTTGACTTCCGGCTAAAAAAATGTTTATAGATTTTCGTATAGTAAATCTATATTTATTTTTGAATTTAAATATCGAAGATCAGTAAATACTAAAGTTTTTTACGTCAAACAATATCAATGAGGCAGTCTTACACATCAAGGTAAGCGATACTCGCGTGTAAGCACCGCCTTCGCAGCAATCACAACTGTTTCGAGTGGCTTACTTCTCTACATAAAGAAACCACTCATTTAAATAATAAACATATTGAGTAAAAGACACAAAATTACAGGATAATCAAGCATAATGACATTCTGGAGACAAGCTCCTCTAGACATGCCTTCTGATAATCGCTATCGCTAAATGGAAAATCTATGGTATTTGACATAAACCTTCGATCGACTTTCAAGCACAAATGTCAAAACCCTTCTAAGGATTATCGAAAATCATGTTGTCTAGGGTGGTTAAAGATGTTAATGCCTCTCTTATTTTTCACTTTACACGAAATTGAGTTATTTTATTTGTGATTATTAATAAAAATGCCACTACACACAAATTATAGTACTAAAACATTTTGAGAATGAGCAATAGGTAAGCGTTTATAATGTCTATTTCTCTAACAAACTTATCATTATACTTGATCTATTCGCACAAAAAAATCTAAGTCATACTTCCTTTACTACAGTTGACTCGACAAGTATGTAATTGTAATTGATGTGGTGATTAAGTTTAATTACTAATTTGGTTGGTTGGTTTCCTAAATAAAATACTAGTCTTAGATCGGATGTTGATGGCGTATAGTTCCCTGGTGCTACTTCTAACTAAGGCTTTTGTCGGACGAAATTAATGTAATATTTGTCTTGCAGAAGATAAACTTGTCGTAACATAAATGGTGGGTGATTGATTGTGATTACAATGGCAAGAAAAGTCGGAGTCTTTGTTTATTATCTTTGTTCACGATTCTCGTTCAAATCTCCACCTATTACTGATACAATGTGTATCACTGTGAGGAACAGCAATAGAAATATTTGCAGGGAATGTCAAATATTGACAGATTCGATGTTGAAGTTAAAATTATCTAATAAGACTAACTTTAGGGCATTTTGAAGCGCGGAGGAGTTAGCAAAAAGAGGGTCAGAATATTGCAAATGAAGTGTGATTGTCCGTTAAAGTTTGTGTTGAGAGTTAGTCTAAAAACTCAAGCAAAGTGCTTCGGAAGATGCTGTGTGGCGACGGTTTGGTTTAGTTAGTATCTGAACTTTGTTATTGGGATAACTCATTATAACCAATTTATATCTCACATTTTATTTTTTCATTTCATTTACATTTTAGATCGTGACAACATTCAGCTGCGTCAGAAAATGAATGAAATTTTTATTGCCTAAAAAAGATCTATAAAATTGTCGAGGTTAAGTTATTTTAAGTCGTAAGAGTACTAAAGCTGATGTCCAGAGATCATGGTAGTCATAATGTTAACGATGTTAAACTTAATATCTTAATGAGAACATGCTTAACTCTATGTTAAAATATCTGGTTTATTTTTAACTGTGGCGCCCGGGGCCTTATGACTTGTAAGTATAACTTTAAGGGTAACTTTGGAGGTCTGAAATGAATACGATGTATTATGGAAATTACTTAAGGAAGGTTTATTCCTAACATGTCTTTAAATTCTTGAAAGACCATCAATTAGTATTTACTTATTATGCTTTTAAGGGTTCCGTACCCAAAGGGTAAAACGGGACCCTATTACTAAGGCTCCGCTGTCCGTCCGTCTGTCACTAGACTGTATCTCATCAACCGTGGTAGTTAGACAGTTGTAATTTTCACAGAATATTTATTTCAGTTGCCGCTATAACAATAAATACTAATAAACAGAATAAAATAAATATTTAATGGGGCTTCCGTACAACAAACGTGATTTTTTTGCTTGTTTTTGCTCGTTATTGATAACGGCAACAGGTAGACGCTTGTTTATAGATAAAGGAACCATTCGTGCACGAGTTCGTCGCGCACTTGGCCGGTTTTTCCATCTATTTATAAGCGACGGTGGCCGCTTACCACCAGGTGTGGTCTAATAATACCTACTAGGGATTGCTCCTTGGAATTCTCGGTACTGTTTTCCCGAGGAATTCCAGGTATTACTCTTTTATCGAGTACCGGTACGGACAAGGCAATTCCAGGGACAGGAATATTTACAGCACTTAATAATTTCGTGTTTATTTTTTTGATGACAAATAAGCTGACGGCCCTCCTAGTGGTAAGTGGTTACCTATAGACACCTGATACTTATAACAAGAAAAAATCACTAATTGGTATTGCAGGTGCGTTGTCATCCTGAGGCCTAAGATGAACATGCCCGGTAATTCATCATGGCGGCTTTGTCACTTTGGTGACGTTTAGTAGACTTCTATGTCCCCCGCCATATTGCCATAAGAAAAATTTCAACTTTTGTACAAACAAACTATGCAGAATACGAAGGATTAGTAATAATTACAAATAAAGAACGAAAACGATACAAAAATATATGCTCCAGGGGGAAATTAGTAGGTTATACCTAGTGCTCGGTGCCGGTTGCGTAGTGGTAATCGCGGCTGGCCGGAAATCAGGAGACGCGGGTTCGATTCCCGCCTGGAGAAAATATTTTTTCATTGTTTTCTTTCTTTATTTGTAATTCTTAAAATAAAGTAGGCGTTCAAACGCATTAAATACATTAAAATGTGAATTATTAGTCATTTTCCAGGATTCAGGAGATTTTTCCTGATTTTTGGAGATAGTGTAATACTTGGCCGGAAACATCTCCTTTGTCTCCAACTCTCGGGGCTGGTGGGAACATACCGACGAGTTATGTTTGAATGATCTCTCATTTACGAGGGCGTACGGCGTGACGGCTGTGAATGAACTGCGGATAAAAAAATGAATGAATGGAGTGTTAAATATTTTATGATCTAACTATCGTAATTACCAATCTTTCTTGTTTTGAATATAATTTAATTAGGTTTAATCCAGTTCTGTGATACGCAAATTATTGTGAGTCACATCCTACGGCTTAGTGCAGGGAATCTGGTTTGTGTTTTGTGTGTGGTTGGTTTGTTGTGTGTTCTTGTCTATATACATATTATTATGTCGCCGCCGTCTGGTTAAATCAGCCGCTTAACTGAATGCCTAGCCCGATAGTTAATTGAACTAGACTCACTTAACGTTGAACGAATTGGCGTCTTGAATGGATCGTCTTTTACTGAAAAGTTTTGTTTGGATTGGTAGGTTCAAGGCTATTTTTTATGACCACTTATAACCGACATCGTTTTGGTTCTAAATGGTCATAAAAAAATAGCCTTGAACCTACCAATCACTCAAACAGTCACAAAAAGGTCTTTTTGATTTTAAGGACCCGCCTAGGCGTCCCATTAAATGGCTAATTTAAAACAGACGGCTGACATGACGTTCAGCCATCTAGTTAAACGTTGCGCTCAATGACTTGGCTAGGCGTACTTCAGCCGTTTCATTGCCGGCGTTCAATCAACGGGCTAGGCATTCAATTAAGCGGCGAATCTAACGAGCTGGCGGCGACATATATACTGTGTTACAAGGTAGGGCTACGGTAATCGCCGCTCAACAAGGGCTCTATCGAAATACATTGTTTTCATTATCGCTATGGTTTATGACGTCATATATTCATTTTTTTTTTGTATCATAAACTTACACTCCGCTTACACTAGATTAAAGTTATTTTCTAATTGGGATAAGTGAAATGCATTCAATGCATCATTTACGTCCCACTGCTGGGCACACACCTTCCTACATGGGAGAAACACATGAGTAGAAAATTTAAAATTTAAATTTGATTCTATTATTTATGCACTTTTATTATTGTTTTTTATTAATAATTTTACGTGAAACGACTAAAGAGCTTCGATTACCCACGCAAAACAAAATGTCATGAGTGTTGTTATATTTCTTAGAGAACAATTCATATAAATTTTAATTGATATCAAGTGTAAAATGTAATATGGTTGTTAAAATTTTAATTACTTTCAAATGTGTTACCTAAGTAGAATATTAATTATTTTATCAATTTATCACATTTTAATGTTTTTGATCCGCTTAAACGCCAACTTTATTTCCCGCCTGGAGCATATATTTTTTTATCTTTTCTTTCTTTATTTGTAATTGTTATCAATTTATTATAACAATTATAATAATTTTAACTTAAATTTAACTTGCAGTAAAAGTGAGTTGAACCCGTCAAGAATCAGATGCCAGACACAATTGATTTTTCAATTGTCACAGCCCTCCGGAGGGATAACGCCGATTGAAGGATAAAAGACAATTTTTGGGTACTAGGCCTAGCTATTGCTTTTACCATTTTTAGATATCTCACTCTAACGTCTCCTAAGTTTGAAGCTTTTATTTTAAAAAATGCTCAACATGTTTGACTTATATTGTATTTTTTTTTAGAAATTTTGACTGACAATAATTAAAATATTTAGAAGGGCGTCAAAAAATCATTTGAGTATTCCGCCATTACATAACTGATAATACTATTTGCACATTTTTAAATAAACGCAGATACTTTATTTTAGGTAACTGAGATTATTCAAAAATATTAGCCGAAGCGTAATTCACGCGACTGGATGACGAAATTTTTCATTTATTTGTGGAGAAAGGAATAGTCTAATGTGTCCCCTGCGATAATGCTTTTTTTTTATGAGTAATGCTAATGTGTGTGTGCAAGTGCCATTGTATTATAACAAGCGGCAACTTATTTGCACCTATCTATCAAGATCATTTCGACATACCTCCTTTCCGTTCCCACCTTACTATCTTCGCATATGGACTCTTCTTACCGCTATACATCGCCGTGCTTTGTATATAAAAAAATAACCATATTAAAGATAAAATCCCCATGACGTCAAAAACTTATGGTAGTAGGTACGTATCCATTCCTAGTGGGGAATTAAATGGAATACCTATTCTAGAAGATTTAGTCAAATTGATTATTGATCATAGAAATAAGTTTCAGTTACTTACTCGAATAGTTCATCCTAACCTCCCGCTCGCTTCCGAACTTAATTCAGGCTAGTGCGTTCACCTTGGCATAGTGCAGGGTTGCACAGATATGAAAATAATTGGAAATATGTGATTATATTTAAGTTAAAGAAACAGACAAGATCATAAGCAAGTGACGAGGAAGCCAAAGAAAGTTAATATGGTTAGCTGAGTGGATGATCATAAGAAATGCAGTGGATGTTGTCGAGCGATGAAAGGAATAGAATTGGAAGAGAAAGACATATTACCCCATATCCAAATATAAGTGGGAACTTGACAAAGCAAGGTGTACGAAACAACCCTGCCATAATTAAATTAAATGATTGGCGAAAATTGTAAACAACAAAAATGATTTCATCGTTTAATACTACAATAGGTATTACTACATGACAGGAATGATAAAAAAAAATACGGGGGGATCGCGGATGTTTAGAGGGTGGATGTATTTATATTTCAAAAATTTATCTTAATTTTAGAAAAATATTTAAACTGGAAAAAATATGTCCTCGGGCGGGAACTGAACCCGGGACATTTCACAATCCAGGCGAATGCTACCGAAATAATAATCTTAATAATCCTCTAGTGCATTTGTGTTTGCGTTAGAAATTAAGGTATACCCTACAATGTCAAAATATTCTATTTCAATAGCTGTCGACATGATTTTTCTAGTTTACATACTTTTCTAATATTTTTAATCCTTTATATAATGTCAAAAATAAAATAAACCAGTGGCAACACATTACCATCAAATCAAAATGTGTTTGTTTTTTTATTTTTGTATTTACCACCCTAATCAAGTTGTCATACTGTATACACCTCGACAGCGCGCCTAGGCTTTGCATCGGCTGCGCCGGCGCAGGCATTTCCTTAGCGGAGTGGGGGGTGGGGGCGTGGAGCGGGCCGTGAGACCGCGCTTAGGAATGTCGGCCGGGGAGCCGTAACGGCTCTGCGTCCTTGCTTAGCATACTTCGCCCATGATGTTGTACTTTTGTACTTAAATATTTGCGTAAATGTCTTCACCTAAGTACTGTGTTTTCCGTAACAATTTTAGGTGAGTAGTTTTTATTTTACCAATTTATTTGATTCTGAATTTTTAAAGACTTTTTTCACATTCCAAATCGTTTTTTTTAACAAAATATTTGCGGTTTATTAAGAATTGTAAGTTTGTAGGTAGGTATTAAATTTATATCATTTAATTTAACCAGCATTTAATTTAAATAATGTCATGTGCTCATGTCGCAGTGGGCACGCCATATTGCAAAGAGGACTGCAGGCCGTTGGGGTGGAAAGGTCCGCAAATTAATGGCGGCCGCGTATCTGGAGACGCAGCATTGGTAGGCCCTCCACTATTTTGAGCTCAGCTATTTTGATGTTGATCAACATCTTAAAATCTTTTCATTGGCGCTGCAAACTTGGTGATATTGTCAAACTTTTGCCTCGATGTCTAGCTGCTCAGCGACGAGTGTAATTGGTCCAGGCTCAACCGAGTGGAAATTGCCTACTTGTTCATTAAAGTTGATTCTTCAGTGTATGTATATGTTAGTATGATAATTAATTGTCATTTTTGTAGGGCTGAGGTCGATAAAAATTACATTACGATGTAGACAAAACCGTTTCTCGAGCTTATCGTGTTCCTTGTGCTACGCGTGCTGGATGGGATTTTGAACTCTAATTAGAAGGGGGGTACGTACAAATTCAATAGTTCTGTTTGCTACGATTGAAAATATAGGGCTTTCGAAAATATAACTTGAAATAACGGAAAAGGATTTGCAAAGTATATTTCTTTTGTATGGTAACAAACTTATGTGGCTTGGAAATTTAAAAAAAATGGCGAAATAATTATTTATTCACTAAAAATAGTATTTGTAATAAATACTTCACACTCAAGTAATAATAAATTCATGTTAACTCTGATTGTAGAAGACCAAGGAGGCGATTTAACTATTAATATTATATTTTCTTTTTTTGTAATTTTGTCATTTTTTTTGCTCGTATAGAGTCTTCGTCTTACCACCTTTTTATTTCGGCCGTGAAACAGTTCGCTGTGTTTCAGATTGAAGGGAAAGGTAGCCAGTGAAAGTACTGGGCATGGACGGCATTTCATCTTAGGCCTCAGGATGACAACGCACCTGCAATACCAAGTGATTCTTTCCTCGTTATTGCTGGTGTTTATTAGGCGACTGTAGCCACTTACCACCAGAAGAGTTGACAGCTCGCTTTTCATCCAGTTGTACAAAAAATAATTGACACTATAAAATAGACGTTTTGTAATAAATTTTGGCCCCTCTGGTCTAGTGGTTGAGGCTATCTGCCTCAGATGTAGAGGTCCAGGGTTCGATTCCCGTGGGGATATAAATTTTCTGTTTGGTTTGGTTGGTGGTAGGGCTTTTCTAAGTCCGCCTGGCTAGCTACCACCATCTTACCTAAGTCTGCCGCCATAACAATAATGTTAACAGCATTGTTGTGTTCCGGCAGCTGAAGTAAGATAGCCAGTTCCTCTCTGGTTGGGGAATCCGGGTGTAACTCGCTTCCATCGTCGGCCTTATCTACACTTACCATCAGGTGAGATAAAGGCTAAGACTTGCCCCGTTAAGGTTAAAAAAAAATTGTATCAGCGTTTTAACCTATTTAAAGTTGTGTATAAACGCTTAAGAAAGGATTTAACTTAAGTCCTGAAGTAGTGACTACTGTTGACAGGATATCAGTTCTAGTTTATTATTAAAAGCGGGCCAAAGTCACCGATCAACCCTCATTAGTATTATTAACATCAGTAACGGTCGGCGATTAGCAGTCGCAGTTAAATTTAACTGCATAATTACAGTTGAATCGAGCGGCAGATGGCCGGCCACCTGTCTCAGCGGATTTATCCTGATATATTCGATTGAATAATCTTAAAACAATAGCGTTAACATTCACTACTGGAATCGAGGGTAACTGGTGTAGGGGTGTAGTACCTTAACACTGCTTTGTAGTGGTGAGTAAGGTTGCCAGAACGAAATTAAGGAAGCGTTATCTCGGGATAGGATTTAATATTTGAAAAGAGTGACTACACGAGTTTTTTGACGGAACCTTCTCGGTAGTACAAATTTTGGAACCGGTGAGAATCAGACACAGAAATACATACACTATTACTTTGTTAGTAAATTTTTGTTTCTGATAGTCATAGAAATGTGATTTTTGCCGATTCCAAAGTGTAACAATTACAACTACAATTACAACACAGAAAGAATGAAGACGATTAAAAAGGTGGTAGGTTACTCCTAGTGCTCCTGTGGTGTAGTGATAATCGCGTCTGGCCGGACCCCAGGAGACGCGAGTTCGATTCCCGCTTGGAGCATATATTTTTTTTCTGTTACAGTTCATTTACAAACGTACCTTTTGGCCTTGGTAGTTAAATTCTAAATCTGTTTGATTATGTTCTTTTTCTTTTTTGATCGTTTTCTTTATTTGTATATTGTTACGATGAAGTAGGCGTCAATAAGCGCACAAAATCAATCATTATATTCCAAAGTGCTTCTTGGAAGGCCTACTTATATTGATGTTATAGGTTTGAGGAGCTGAATAAAATACGGAATCATGAATAAACTACGGCGTATATCAAACCAGAGGTGCTAAGTTCGAACTTGGGAACTCTTTGGTATACAGATAGGGGTACCACTAGATTAGACGGCCGTAGCGTTTAGAGTTTAGAAATCTGTGGTTGAGCTTTATTACTGGTCGAGGCTCTTGTTATTGGAAAATATGTCAACCACGTTTTTTAGTCAGTTTAATGGAACAATTAAAGTTGAACGTTCTAAAATAGTTATTTTTGAAAGTATTCCAATTTTATTGGCGCCAGACGTGTGTAAATTTGTCAATTGTTACTACAATGTAAATATTATGTCAAGTGCCTTAGGTATTTACCCACCGTACAGAATACTCGACATCGTCTAAAGCAATCATGCTGCAAAAATAGCCTTTATGCAGACTTGGTAAAGATGAAATGATTACGCTAGTTCTTAAATGGTATGGACCGTGTTATTAAATTAGAATTATCTGTAATATGGGCGCGTGAAATTTTCAAAAGTGTTGATGGAAATTCTATTTACAAAGTATTTTATAACTAGTGTCCGCCCGCGACTTCGCACGCTTCGATAGCAAAAAGTATCCTGAGTCCTATCTTCAATCTCCATGAGAAATTTCGTCTAAATCAGTTCAGGGGTAATGATAAGAAACAGAGCTATTTTCGCATTATAATAATAGTAAGTATGGTTTAGAAGGACAAGGACACAGCGCAGGACCGATCGACTTGGAGATCTTTGGGGGAGGCCTATGCCCAGCAGTGGGCGTCTTTCGGCTGAAATGATGATGGTGATGGCTTAGAAATATCAGATAGTATACAGAGGTGTCTTTTGTTGTGTTTTGGCATAAATCACAACAACAGAAACTCTACTACATAACGACAAATTTTAAACTTTTATATGACCATGTTGGCATGGGTAGGTGCCCGATAGGTATACCATGTACCAAACATCCTGTATATTCGTAGAAATATTGACAATTATTGATGTACAACATATTAAAACAATTATTAATGTAAACATATTTATTTTTATTTTTATTGACATGCTCCGCGTTTTACATTAATTTTGAAAATTATGATTTAGTAAAATATTAGAAATTAGGGCATATTACAGTCGACAGCACATCAAGTTTCACGCAGTAAAGACGGTCTCAACCTCAAACTGTTAAGCTTGATGTGAGCCAAGGTGCTACGAGCGCCTATAGGCTACGGTAACCGCTTGCCATCTTGTGGGCTATACGCTTGTGATGTGGATCAAAAGGGTGGGCTTGTCGTATAATACAGGGTGGTGCCGTCAATGCGACAATAAATTTAAACATGGGCTATATTAGTTCATAGAAATGGTTTGCCACTTTCAAAAATATCGTATTCATTTGATAATTTCATGACATTTGTATGGAATAGTATAACGTTGGCAGCATTATTCATACAAATGTCATGAAATTATCAAATGAATACAATATTTTTGAAAGTGGCAAACCATTTCAATGGACTAATATAGCCCATGTTTAAATTTATTGTCGCATTGACGACACCACCCTGCATACACATACATAATTTAAAATGTTACTACGTTTGACAGTCGTAGATAAGGGTGTGGACTCACGTGAAATTAAACTTTATCTTATCTTGAATATAACAAAAGATTAGATAGAGTTCATCTCAATAAGTAAAAGATGATACTAATCGAGATGTTAGTAGGGTATCTGCTACGAGTAATATTAATTACCAATTAACGATATAAGAAGTGATATTACCGGTATTAGATTATTACTGTCATATGCTTATATAATACAGCGAGTAACATTTAAGGGATTACAATAGGGTAGTAGACAACTTTTTTTTTATTTCATAAATAAGAAGTTTATAACTCATAAAGAAATATTGCAAAAGAAATAGTATGTTTAAGATCAATAGTTTCACAGATATAGTGGTATTTTCAATATGTTGCGGCGCATCGTCCAAAAACGCTCCATAGAAAATCTACGGAACAGGTGACGTTACATGTTCCCATATTACTAAGAAATATATGGGCATACTGACAAAATTAATAATAACTATGTATTTAGTATGTTTTTATTAATAGTTGTCATAATAATAGTTGTAATCTAATCTAAAATCATTAACATTTTTGATAAATTTTGAAAAAATAAAAATTATTATTTATTTTCAAATCAGTACAATTTCAACAATATTCCATATCTGTTAAGTTTGAATCGTTTTTATAGGTAACAGTAGCGTATATTTTCCGAATTTGTGAAAAATAGCGCCAGATTCAAACTTAGGCAACATCCCAATTACACAATAGGTATCTAACAATATAATATTTTTACACTCGCATTTGTTATCTAGTTTATTATGATCACTGGATAAGGTAGAATACCAATATAAATAACACGACTTCGTGGATGCCGGTTAGCGCTCGAAAAGTTTGCCTATGTCCTTTCTCAGGGCTGTATTCTATCTCCATGACAAATAACAGACAAGCAGGCAGACAGTACTTTCGCGTTTATAATATAGGTATGTATTATTTTGATCTATGATTAGAGCTAATTACTTTTGTGTTATTACCTCAAACTCAACTGTCTGAAGTGCGTAAACAAGGTGAATTTAATAAGATGTTACGAGTATGACAAATTACCAGAGGATCACAAACTTGGAACATACTAACCTGATTTCAAAACAAAACTTAAAATATGCCTTCTAGACTTCATACGAATTTGTGAAGTGGACTGGTCCGAATTCTTTTTTTTATAATTAATTTACAGATAATTTATTTTGATAAGATTAATGCTGAGGGGCAACATCTAAAATCGAAACATTTAATAGTTAGAAAGGATTTCAACAGTTTTTGACTGTAAAATGTCAAAATCTGAGCTTCAGTTGCCTTATGTGTGTTCCTAAACAATATAGTTCGATTCAGCTAGAATAGAATGTTTTGTCAGCATAGTTTTCTGTAGCAAATGAATAGAATAGAATAGAATAGAATAAAAATTTATTCAGCACACACGATACAAGAATACAATGTTACAAAGTGCGATACAAACAAAAAAAAAAAGCTTAACTTATATAAATTGTATTGCGGTACTGAACAGGAGCCCAACTCAGCATATGTCGGGCGTCTAATACGCCACGACGCTGGTCTTCCGTGGACACCTTAAACGTGGGAGTAAGACTGTACACCGCGTCGCACCTTTATTCAGAACAATATATTTAAAAGGAATGAAATAAAATTTTTAAATGTAATGTAAATTAAATACAAAAATTGAACTAGATAACTAAATTTGAATGAAATTGTGACCATATTTAGCAACATGCACACAGACAGCCATGCCAAATTTAGGGGTTTTGACTTTTTTGCAAATTCAGTAAGTAACTCCTATAGTTATATTTAAAAGACCAAAGTGTTTGTCGATTTCTTATAGGCGGTGGTATATTGTTCCAGCATTTCGAGGCAGCGTACCGAAAGCTACCACGAAACGCAGCTGTGCTGTGCCTTGGACATAAAATGCGCGATGCCAATCTGACTGATCTTTCCGATATGCTATAAGATAATACTTGTTTTTCCGATGTCTCTTTGTCCTTGTACCTTTTTGGATAAAAGTAGTTATTTTGTGAAGTGGTCGTTATGAGAATGGGCATTTCGGGCAGTGGCACCACTACCATAAAGTATGGTAGTGGTCATAAGAGGAAGAGGGCGTATTGGGAAGTCACTATTTTCTTTTTTTATATACAAAGCACGGCAAATGACTCAATACTACCTAATGTAAAGTAAGAAGAGTCCATGAGGTTGAAACACGCTGTTCTAGCTAGTTCCACCTTGCCAGGCTCTCATTGTGGTCCTAAACTCACAATGAACCATAATGTACCGCAATGAAAAGGCACCTCATAGGCCGGCATCCAACTCGGCTGGGCAGCGTTCGCGAAGCTTCGCAGCAAATTGTCGGCCCAACTACCGCAGTGTCTCAAGACGAAAGTCTTCAATTCGCGTGTGTTGCCAGTGATGACTTACGGAACTGAGACGTGGCCGCTTACAATGGGCTTACAAGAAGACTCAATGTCACCCAAAGGCCAATAGAGAGGGCTTTGCTCGGGGTTTCTCTGCGTGATCGAGTCAGAAATGATGAGATACGCAGGAAAACTAAGTTTTCCGACATAGCCCGAAGAATTGCGAACCTCAAGTGGCAGTGGGCAGGTCACATTGCAAGGAGGATTGACGGCCGTTGGGCCGGAATGATCCTTGAGTGGCGGCCGCGTACCGGGAGACGCAGCGTTGGTAGGCCTCCCACAAGGTGGACCGACCATCTGGTGAGGGTCGCGGGAAGCAAATGGATGCGGACAGCGCAGAACCGATCGGTATGGAGATCTTTGGGGGAGGCTTATGCCCAGCAGTTGGCGTCTCACGGCTGAAATGATGAGTCCGGCATGGTGGAGCAGTATGTTTATGTTTTGTTGTTCAAATAAAAATGAAAAAACATAGATAAGTAATAGCTTTATATTGACTCACACTGCTCCATAAAATCTACTATTACAAGAAAAAAGTACACGTGTATGATTATTTTCTAGAAAGAACAATTCTGTAATAATGTCAAGTCCCGCCCACTGCCGGCAGATTTTTGCTCAATTTCAGGAAACCTTCCCCTTTGATATAAGCACCCCGTGTTCCCTTGTTTCGAACAGACGTCAAAATAAGCTGTCCCTGGAACGTAGGCGGTGTATATTTACACGCTAAATTGGTTTTCATCACAAATTATTTTCAATTCTATGTTATTAAATGTAGAGTGTGGGAGTGAGACAGATGTTAATTTTGACCTTTTGTTGCGTAATCGGCTTCTGATTTTTTATACAAATAAGGCAATGACTCAACGCCACCTGATGAGCAGCGGTGAAAACGCTTAAGAGGAAACTTGCTGAGTCCTAAACTGTCTAAAATTTATTTTTTATTTTCCAAGTCACAGTTCTAATATAACTAATTAAGTTAAGTATATTCAAGAGTAAAGCCTACGCCTGATGGTCATAGCCGAGCGTTTTTAATTCTAGCCCTTTTCAATTTATGTTGAATAAATAAGAAGAAACAAATTTTCAAATATAAACTTTATTGCAAACATTAATTCTTAAGCTACATAAGAAACTCTTATTACGACAATGATAATAATAATAATAATAATAATATTCATACACTCACACCTATTATTATCTAGCCCAAAGTAAGCATCATTAAGAGCTTGTGTTATGGATACTAGATAACGGATAAATATTGATAATAATATGTCTATAAATATTAGAAATATACTAAATAAACATATAAACATCCATGACTCGTAAACAAATGCTCGTACCCGTCATACAAACATTTGCTCCTACCGGGATTCGAACCCTGGACCTCTTGACCGAGTAGCCTGCATAGCAAGGGGTACAGACCGCTCGACCAGACGGTCGTCAATTATTATACTTTTGATTTGAGTTATACCCCCAAGGCGCCGTCAATATTGAAAATTGTTTTAAACATTTGACTTTTTGGTGCCCCTTGCCATTCGGCGTCTGGAATCTAGGACGACCATTCCTATGATCCTTTCGCTCTACCCCAAGCCCGGAACTGCTCATGGTAACGTACCTTATAAAGTCTTACAAACACAGATTCAGCTGTAAAGAAAATCACGCATTTTTTTCTAATTTTATTAAGTTCTGTTGAGTAACCACCCGATTTTCTGATTACTACTAATACGTCACGCTTGATACTTTGTCTGGGATATAGGGAATTTGTAGAAGTCAATTCTACGCCAGTAAAAAATCCGATTTCCGACACTTATGAAGCAATAAACACGATTCGGTTCACGAATCGCAGCCGGCGCAGGCGATTCATTATCACCCTATCGAGTCACGTGAGGAATAGTGAGGATTCCTTGCATTGCACTTGATCAGGGTTGTCAATTGACATATCTACAGAAAAAAACATTAAGTACAAACATAATGTAGAGACTGGTAAATTCATTAAGTGGTTTCCTTGTCGCCCAAGATCAATATTATTTATAAATCAATCAATGTAATCAATATGTAAATAAGAAATTGATTGTCTGATTAAGGATAATCCCAACAGTTAGGTCTATAGAAGCACGTAACATTATGCAGGGATTTAGGAAAGTCTTCCCTTAATAATATGTGAAATAGGGAATGGAAGGTTGCTTCACAGTTCGTTATTTTAAAAGTAAAAAATGCGGAAATTGGTACGCCAGCACCCGCCCCTCAGTCATTGCTTCCTCTGCGATTGCCTTTAAATTTAATTTAAGATGGTACCCACCAACAAATTAAGTTACATCAACCATTGTAAAAAGGTTTTTCCGTTAAACAAACCAAAGTGTATCTTATAAAATGGTTGTACGTGATAAGCAAGACAGGCATATCGATATTGATATTTTAAGCTCAAAGCAAACCCGCTGGCGAAATGCTTTCAACTGAAGCTTTTAGCCAAACAACAGAACTTTTTAATTCCTATAATATTGTTTATGAATTTATATAATAACAATGCAAGTAAATTCGACATTTTTGCTTAATTGTTCACGTTTCTTGACGAATTACCTGAACACTTTAGGGTTAGGGGTTTACGCCGCTCTGCTTCTCATACAAACTTAAAGGGGGTTTACGCCGCGCTGCTTCTAATACAAACTTTAAGACGGTTTACACCGCGCTGCTTTCCATACAAACTTTAAGGGGGTTGACGCCGCGCTGCTTCTCATACAAACTTTAAGGGGGTTTACGCTTCTCATACAAATTTTCAAGTTAAAAATATTGACTTTTCGAAAATTCCTCTTTTAAGTAATTAGATTAGTCTGACGGGTTATATTATACGTGTAAAATCTTATTAGATTCAGTTTGTGCGATTGTATGAAAACTACGCGGCGTAAACCCTCTTAAACATAAATCAAAAATTACGTCTCCCCGAAGTCGGCCTTTCTCTCAAAATTGGAGTGTTTTATTTTTGATTTCCATAAAGTCTGTTGAAGCAGTTTCAGTTCCATAAAATAAATTTTATCTGAAAGAAAGAAAGTGAAATTCACAGAAAGTAGACTAAAAGTATTCTTAAAATCACGAAAGTATTCTTAAAATCACGTAATTCTAGTGGTAAACGTAATTGACTTCATTTAGTATTTAATGTGTACCCATTGAAGGCTTACTACGATATGTTTTCCATCATTATCAATTGGTAAACCATATTCTATGTGAAGAAGAGAGATTTGATTTGAATTGTGTTACAAAATCGTGTTGTTTTTTATATTTATCAACTACCTATGTATAAGGAAATAGACATTTTTATAAATAAAAACAAGCCCATTATATCTTTCTGCTTAGTAAGAAACAAAAGGAATATAATAGAAGGTTATATAATAAACAAGGAATAAAACTGGATTTCAGTCGTCAAAACAGACGTTCGTAGTGAAATTGGCTTTTGCCAATCTCTATCTGCCGTAATGTTATTTGAAATTTTGCTTTTAATTTCGACCAACAAAAATACTAAAAATATTTCTATCTTTCTTACACCACACAAATCAAATATAATTAAGAGTTCGTTCTCTGGATACTACTTACAAGAATCCTACCAAATATTTATAATAAAGTAGGTATAAGTACTTATTAATACAAATTTTAGTAATGTTCCTAAATACACATAAAGATCTAGGATGCGTGAACAAAATGTTCGTACTAAATACAAATATTCCTAAAGTCTCAAAATGTTTGAAATCACTGGAACTGCCTGAATAGTTCTACTAGAATTCGAACCTTGATCTCTCGTTGAGTAGACAGAGACCTACTTGACCAACCATCCGTCCCTCGCAGTGTTAGTCTATAAGTAAAATAGGAAAGCAAAAATTCCAGTTCCTTCAGTGATTTAAGACTAAACTACCCAACCGATTTAAAAAAAAGTATACGACCAAACGGCAAATATTCCGCATCGAACAAAAAAAGGATCACTTAAATTGGATGAGAAATTTCGGCGTAATCGGTGTATACATACATAGAAAAAAAACTTACCAACCGAATTGAGAACCTCCTCGTTTTTAAAGTAGGTTTAAAATAAAAACGAGTATTGTCTTCGAAGTTCGAAAGAAGTTCGCTTTTGATCTCGTAAGTTTTGGAAGCATTTCAAAAATTGACAACCCTGTTATTTATAAGTTAAAAGGAATACGCTTATTTAGTACATCAAAGTGGAATAACACCGGTAGACGTTTGCGAGTTCAAAACAGCCGCTTAGGTATTGACATTTTGAAGTTGAAAGCAGTCGGTCGCGTGACTCCGGGTAATATCGGTGGTGAGGTAGGGTTGCCACAAAGCGGAATAGAAACACTGAAGATGATGGATTATAACCATCAAATATTTCGTTGGATATGTATTTCAATCGGTTAAATTACCAGGTGGTAGGCCCGGCTGTGGAGTCGTTGGGGTGAGGACAACCGCTTTCCGTTTTTGGACGTAAAACAGTTAGCGGTTTTTTAGCTTGAAAGGAAAGGTAGCCAGTGTAATAACTAGACATAGAAAGCATATCATCTCAGGCCTCAGGATGACAATGCACCTGCAATACTAAGTGATCTTTCTCTTGTTATTGCGGGTGTCTGAATAGGCGACGTTAGTTAGTTACTTAGTTACCACAAGGAGGGCCGTTAGCTTGCTTGTCGTCTACTTGTATGAATTTGGAGTAAAACAGTTTCCAGCGGCTTCTGACAAAAAATCTAAATATGAAACATATTAAAAACATACGAATTTGGTAAAAACCGACTTCAAACATTTTTCCTAAAATTTAATTTTTGCTCAGTGTGTATTGAATATTGTGAGAAAGAATTTTTGCTAGAAATTTCGTATTCAGTTATAGAAATCGATTAACACTGTAGTACCTTGTCACAATAACATATTGGCATACTTTTTATTTTTTATTTTTTATGCAACTAGATGACAAACAAGCTGACGGCCCACCTGATGGTAAGCGGTTACCGCCGCCTATAGACACCTGTAATAACAAGGAAAAATCACTTGAGATTGCAGGTGCGTTGTCATCCTGGGGCCTAAGATGAAATGCCGTCCATGCCCAGTAATTACACTGGCTACCTTTCCCTTCAATCCGAAACACAGCGAACTGTTTCACGACTGAAATAAGAAAGGCGGTGGTACCTACCCAGACGACCCTACATACGGGTCTACCACCTAGTGAAATAAGAAAGGCGGTGGTACCTACCCAGACGACTATTGACAATTTGTATGAGATCCCAGTGGATGTTCAGTTCAGTTCGGGTCTTTATTGTGTATTAAAAACTAGGTAGCAAATAACAGGTCTTACACCCGTATTCACAAACGACACTATGAGGTCTCACAGTGTCCGCGGACGCACAGGGTGCCAAATTCGTATTCATAAACAATACTTAAGTGACAATCGGCACTATGCGTTTGTCAAAATGAACACTTAGCTAAGGGAGCCTGATAGCTATATTATAAGTTTTGTAAATCTGAATTTACAAAACTTATACTCCATAAAGTTATCTGGTAATTTATTGAATACTTTATCGCACATAATAAAAGTATTATTAGATACAAGTGTTAATCTCGTTCCTGCTCAATAGAGCTTATTTCTGTACAGTTACAAATTATTTTTATTTAACCATCTAATAACTTTTAATAAAACAGTATTTAATTATTATATGGTCCACGGATACGGTTAAAGAAGTCGTTTATGACAAACGAAATCAAAGCCTTTGTCATATCGAGAAGCAAGACCTGAATGAAATGGTGTGACAAGGTACTATAGTGTCAATCGTCTTCTGTTACGGACAAAACTTCTCGTAACAATTACAAATGAAGAAAGAAAACGATTAAAATAGAATAAAACTAGAAAAAAATATTCACGTCCTGAGGCAGGAATCGAACCCGCGACCTTTCGCAATCCGGGCGACTGCTCTGACCACTGAGCCACCCAGGACTTGGGATATCCCTGTGAAATTCTTCTAGTCTATCTTGTATTTGCGTTTATGAGCTAACGTCCACCCTACAATGTCGAAATATTCTATTTTAACATCCGAAACGAGTATTTTTACAAATACCGACGATTCGGTTAAGTTGGGGCAGTGCTTTCAAATATTCTTAATTTTTGATTTCTAGAAATCAAAAATTAAGTTAACTTAGTGTTATTAAGTTTTTTTTTCTTGAAATTTTTCTAGTTTTATTCTATTTTAATTACTAAGTCATTTTTCAAACATGTATAATAATGTTAAAATCAAAAATTAAGAATAAAGAAAACGATGAAAAAATTACATGCTCCAGGCGGGAATCAAACCCCCGTCTCCTGGGGTCCGGCTAGACGCGATAACCACTACGCCACCGGAGCACAAGGTGTATCCTACTAATTTCTCCACTGCTTTCTACCCTTTTCAAACGTTTTTTCAACTCTCATTGAAGTTAACACCTCTAGTAAGTAGTCGTCATAAACGCACAAAATCAAACATAAATGTGATAAAAAATTATCGTTTCAAATATTTAACAATTTCGTAACTCGGAATTTCAGAGTTATATTTAGTTTCAAAAATATACAGAGCTTCAAGTATTTTATAAACTAATATAGTTGTTAGAGGAGAATACTCGTGATTGACTGCGACTTACGTTATCAATTATCTAATTCACAATATAGTAGAGAGCTACTAAGTGTTTGATTTATATTGACATTTAAATGGAAAGCAATTAATTTAATAGCGCTTAAGCAATGGAAAATGCTTTGCAGCGTAACTTATCACTTCAATTTCAGGTTGGCAATGCACGGGTCATACATATTTAATACTCTTGATGTTGCAGCAACCTTACCTTTACCAGCGGCACTCACAAACAAAAAACTAATGTGGATACATTAAAAAACATGTCATCGAAAAACGGTAAACTATTATGGCATAATACTTTGAAAGGGATGAGGTAGAATAAGCGATTTTTTTATTATTAAAATATGATTGCTATTGTTCCCTCTCGTGCTAACTAAGCTAAGTATATAACATAATTTACGAAAATTAGCATCACGCACCCAAAAAAGTAACACTTTTTTTATCATACTTCCAACACTAGGAATCTTTTGCCAGTACATTTGTTCCCTCTTGTCTATTGTTCCTTCAAAAGAGGCATGAACAGACATCTTAAAAGCCGGCTATGTAGACACACAGTGGGGTCATGCTGCACTGGCTACTTACTTACCTTCGCTTATCGACTATTCTTACCACTTCGTATCATGTGTTGATGAGTCATTTGCCGTACTTTATAAAACAAAACACAAAAACACACACACAAAATAAAATACATATTATTGCCTACGTAGGCACGTAGGCCTATGTAGGCAATAATATGGCCTACAGAGGCCTACGTGCCTACGTAGGCAATAATATGTATTTTATTTTGTGTGTGTGTTTTTGTGTTGTGTAAACCACTAGCAAATTTTATCGATTACACAAACTGTTACATAAAGGAGTACTCATATTTTAACGGATTATTCTAACCATCGTTAAATACAACTTTTACTATGAGGCCAACCACCAAATCGCAAAAAGGAAATCAGCTATTCTATAGTAAGGTTCCATAAAACCTTAATATTCCCATAAAATATGACTACACCTTATTCAAACACATTGTATAAACGTGTGAATATTATAAACATAAAAAAATACCATCACAAAATCAATAGTTTTTTTTTTCAATTTGAAATCTTTCATTACGGCTAATGAAGAGATTCATGACATGAGGCAATCAACAGAATAGGGTTTCTTAATAAACATACTTATAAATATACTTAATGTCACAAAAAACATGGACATTTTTGGCCATAAACTTTAGATGGTAACCCTATACCCTCTTGAAGACGACCACGACCGCTCTGTCAAGCGTGAAACGAAAATGACGGGGGCATACTTACGCCTGCAGTTTTCTATTACCTACTGCTTCGAAATTGTAACCGTCCTTTTCAGTCAAAGGCGGCGCGCGCTCATCCTAACCACTTAGGTGAAAGCGCGTAGTTGCGCTGACAAGAACAATACTCGATCAATAAACCACTTATCTTGTAGCGTGGTTCCTACAAAGTACTGCGGACAACATACCAAATGACAGACTAGAGCCCTGATTTGGTTATTTTAACAGGACTGGTTTTCGTCGCACAACTGCTGCATTCAATGTGGTGTCAACTGTATTTCACTCATAAAATATTCAGACCGGAAACTCGATGTACTAGAGGGGGCAAAAAGGGGTAAAGAGGAGGCACTTCCGGTGTCGTTCGCACGGAATCGTGTTCCCGCCGTAAACTTATATAATAACATTTTTTTTCTACCCGGAGCTTTTTATTGCAGCTCCGTTCGTTCGTGATTTTTACTTTATTGGCATTGTTTTGAGGAGTTCTTTATGGCCGTAATGATGAGGACAGTTGATTATTATGTTTTACAAGAAATTCCAAATAATTTTGAATATTATTTTGGCGAACGATAAAATATTTTACAGATCTGAAAGTCTAAGTAATGCATTCCTACATAGTAATATCTTCATCTAGACAACAAGAACCAGAAACACGATGCGAAGGTTTTGCTTCGATGCATTATATTTAAAAAAAAACATCTAAAAAATAAAAAAATCTTAAGGTTTAATTAGTTTACTTAGTAATTAATACAACATTGCTTTAATAAGTTGATATTGTTAATATTCACAATCGGTCAGTAGCATTTTTCAGTAATCCTCAAATAAAATACTTAATTTGTCTTTTTTTTTGGACGGACTATTGCTGTTGGCCGCAGATAGCCTTTACAGCGTAACCGGGGTTTTAAGGAGGCGAGAACCTTGGTGAGTCCTCAAGCCTTGAGGGGCGAATTCGCCTTTGGAGGATTTCTAATCGCCAGGCATCACCTCCGGGGGAGGTGTCCCGCTGACTCTTAGTGTCCAGGGCGCTCGAGCCCTGAGTGAGCGACAAACCTGAGGGGTTGTGTCTTATTGCTTACGTTACATTTTCTCTGTAACATTCACAACATTTTTTTTAATTTGAAACATATTTTGTTTAGTCTGAATAACACAACATTTTGATAGTGTCCGAATCGTCACTAATTTTAATATTAAAATTGAAAGTGACGATTCGGACACAGTGTCCCAACGTTTTGTGTCCGAAACGGCAGAAACTCTACATCATTACATGAACGTGTGGTATTGTTATCTTATTTTCTCTTCGAGGTTTCCTATCTCTCCGTCTCATCATCACCAGCCTATATACGTCCCACTGCTGGGCACAGGCCTTCCTACATGGCAGAAACACATGAGGAGTTTGGGCCATAACACCACCACGCTGGCCCAGTGCGGGTTGGTGGGTTAAAGCGGTTGCAGTAACAACCGGGACCAACGGCTTAACGTGCCTTCCGAAGCACGGAGGAGCTCAAGATTATAAATTTGATTAACCCATCCAGGGACCAACCATGGCGAAAGTAGCTTTGTTTTCGTAATCGAAACCAGAGCGCTGAAACCACTACGCCACCGAGCTCCTCACGCCACCGAGCTCCTCAATAATTTTGTCCGTTGTTGTATTTTGTCTCTCCGTCTATGTTTCTAAGATTCTGAAACAACAAAATTCATAAGGTGATGCTTTAAGAGACAAACAATGCACAATGATATAAGCCTTTTGCAGTCCGCCGCTGGACGTAGAGCTCCCCAGGGCGAGAATAGCCAAAAGAGGCGTGGAAAGGCACCTTTTGGGCCGCCAAAGTGGAGGCGGCTAGCAAGCAGCACTAGCTGTCTTCGAATATGGACTCTTCTTACTGCTCCACATCAGGTGGGGTTAAGTCATTTGCTGTTTTGCAAGTTACAAATACATCTTATTCATTTGATAATTTCATGACATTTCTATTAAATAATAAAACATTAGCTGCATTTGAAAGTTCTTTTAGAATACATGGTGCCGCCGCCGCTATATTAATAGCCCATGTTTTAATTTATTGTCGTATTGACGGCATCACTCTGTGTATATATAATAATCTACTTTCCTCATCCAGCTACCACCTGCCATCTTCTTTAAGTCGTCGGGCTACCTAGCTTAAGAGTTAAAAGAGTTAAGAAAAGACCCCCAATCATTTAAGACTGGCGGGGCATAGTGGTTGATATCGCTCCTTACACAAGTTCTCAGCTGTAAAGCGTTGTAGTGTTGTGCTGCGGTGAATAAGGTTGCCAGAGCTCAATAAAGAAGCGTTGTCATGGTGTTAGAATATTTATAAATGATGGCATACTCGTGCAAAACTTCCTTTCTTGTTTTAGTTTTTAACCGACCTCAAAAGGGTGCAAAAGTGTTAATAAATTAAATAGACGCATTTATGTTTTCTTTACATTATTTAGAGTCCGTCTGTTTCCGTTTTTAACGTACATATCTTTTATGCAAACTGCAAACATATCAAGCGACTGCAAATTATCTTTATTTTTGTTTCATTTACTAAAAGCGACTAATTTATAACCGCGAAGCATACAAAGTGTAATAAAAATATCCTCATAGTAATTTTTTCACTGAAGGCACGTGTTTAATTTCGTTATCGGCTGGTAATATTATTAAAAGCTTTATCACCAATTATTTATTTATTACGTAACAAACAAAAATAAAAACTGACTTTTATTGCATAAATATATTTATTAAGACCAACAAATAGATTAATAGATACATTTTCATATTATTATAGTTGTAGATCTATAATCGCCAATCAACACTTGACGAATATACTTATATTCGAATCTATGACTTCTTTCCCTGATGATGATCTTTCTTCACTCCTATCTTAAGTCGGTCTACGTCGTGCTATTGTCAAGCTATGAATGGCTTTACATTATAGAATGCATTGCTAAATATTATTTTCATAAAAAAAACCAGCGAGTGATACCAAGAAAAGTTAATACTATACCATTATTCGTTATTTTCTTCCCATTATAAAGCTTACATAAAAAATTCTGTACTGTCTTCTTATATTTTAGTATTCATGATTTAATCCGATGAATAATGTGAAATTTAATTTTCTTTAAACATATAATTTTAAGAACACGTCAAAGATAATTTTGAAAATATGCTTTGAACGTAAAAGTTTCTTAGAGACAAGTTTTATTTTATTTAAAAATGAAAAGTAGCAAAACATAGAGGAATACTTGGACTCGTAATACTTAATATGTTGCATTAATTTTGTATGAAATTAACAACTTAAGAAATTAAATGACTATAATTGTACTCTTAGAGCATTTTGCCAACATTTAAAAACATACCGTTTAGAATAAATTAAAATTGTATAGATCGGCTAATTTTCAACTGACTTGGTGTTCTTATGTTATTCTGTTTCATTCTTATTGAAGTAGAATAAAGGAGAGGCAAGTAACTAAACTGCACTCTTACAGAATGCCAACAATCGATACGGATATTTATTAAAAGGTTCAAGGTGCTAAAGAACTGTGGCTGAAGTGAAACTACCGCGATCAAAATATCACACCCAAAGCTTATATTATTTCTGCAATGGTTGCTCCTTTTCGATTCAATTTTGTTTCTCTTGGAATTTACAAAATCACTAGAACTCAACACTGTAAGAAGTAGGTGAACAGTAACTAGCCTATAGTCTACAGGTTTAAAATGTTTTAACGAATCATTGGTTTTTACTTGGATTTTAAACCTTTGTTCTTCGATCTCAAATTGGATTTTGAGACGACTGGTCTTCTGGTTTCGGATACGTCATTCCTGTGTTTGTCTCCTATAAGCTAATTATCCGCTTTGCCACCATTATTAGTTTTATTATCTTCTCAACACGATCCACACAAGCTGTTGACCATTTTATTTCTTTGGGTAAAAATGTCCTGAAAGCGTTTTTTTGATAAATAATTCATCTGGTACTGTCCTTAGATCATTTCCATAACCTTATCTAAAAACTTCCCATCAAATTGGTTAAAATCTTTAGCATTATTGCTCGTAAAGCTAGTCGTAAAGTATTCTATAATATTTTGCGTCGCGTGCGCCTCCAGACCCTCGTAAATGCAAATCAGACGACCTTTACCTTCCTGTCATTGAAAGATAGCTCTTATTGTAAAGTAGCAAGGTGTAGGACGGTTACACGGATATCCCCTAATAGTGAAGGGTTATTTTACTGCCGAGGTTCTGCTCCGTGTTCGATTCTCGTTAGGAACTGTATGGCTTTTTCATGCATATGTTACACTACATTGAGATTTAAATAAAATGTGTTTTGCTCAGTAGACCCGTTCAACAAATGGTGCCTCTGAAATGCCAAAGTATTATGCAAAGAGAATACATGATGAGGATGATTTAATCTATGTATTTTCACCAAACCCTCTCTTTTTATTTTCATAAGACGCACACAACTTAAATTTCATGTTTACTGTACAAGGATGTTTATCTGTAGAGAAGTATTTAAGTACCTATAGACAATCTTTTACGTTTCTCTTGAGTTATTTTTGGTGACAATCTCCTGTTTTATGTATTGCTCAATATTGAGTGTACGGTTCTTTGGTTTCTTTTGAGTTCAAAAAAAACTATGATATTTACGCACGTTCCTTATTAAAAAAATCAATTTAGAAAATTCCACTTCTTAAACAGCTAGCACATCCACGTTCTCAAAACACATAAACTATGTTGCATCCACTAACGATACTACTTAATAACCTTTTACAGCTTAGATCGTGTCAAGATATTCATGGTGATTATAATTTCTACATTCTTAGCCCCATTCTGCAACAAAAAGACAAAGCAATAGGTATAAAAACAAACTGTACTCATTAGTACTTAGTAAAATGTAAATTGATAAAGGTTCGGACCCTACTTGAGATTCCTATCGCATTCGCTATTGTTTCCACAGAGGAAGTAAATTATACTTCAAACAAACGTTTAGTATTCCAGACATATGTTTTGGGCTGGTCTAGGTCTATTTCTGAGAATGTTATTGCATTTCCTGCGCTTCTTTAAGACCATACGCATCTAATTCATACCTGAGCGTGCGAGGATATCACAGACTCCATTTTGAATACAAAAATAAAAGTATTTTATTAGTGAATCATTCTTTTTTAGAATAATGTACGGAAATACATATAAAGCGATGAGAAAACGTGATAACATTTTTAAAAACCCCTGCTTAAAGATTTTTGGAAGCAGTATACCTAAATATACCAAGAAAAGAGATTGACTTTTGAGTTTTAGGGGTTAAAGATAATGAAGTTATTATATACATAACAATAAATATTAGGGAAAAGGTAGAAGATAATAAAAACACTTAAAATCATAAATCAGACAAAATCTTGTGGAAGTAGCGGACCAAAGAATGTCAGCCGATATTTTTAGGGCAAAACCATCTATCTTCTTTGGGAAAGCTTTAAATCTCACCAGAACTTTAGTTGATGAAACATTGCAATTTAGGATAAGGTATTTGATAAAAGAAAATTCAATCAGTGGTCGACGAGACTTAATAAGTTTTGAAGCTGAAATGATCCGATTTTCAAATAAACTTATGATGGAACCGCATTCTGTATTGGGAACTGCATTACACGAAATAGTTTTTGTTTTGTTACATGTACTTGATTTTAGTGCATGGCTTTGTGGATTTAGAATTAAGATTCTTTCAAGAACGTGACCTAGCAGCATCTTCTAGGCTTTTTTAAAAAGAGTAAATTCCCATTTAGCGACCAAGCCTGGCCTGGTAATCTTTCCTTTTAATTTCTAGTTAAGCTGTTAGACCGCTCTTAGAAATTTGTATTTTCCTGGAATTTCTTAGTTCAAGATGACTTAAGGCGTGTTAAAATTAAAGTCACTAGTACGTATTTTTCCTGTTTTGGAGTAAGATTGCCAGATGTCCCTAAGGGAGGCTGGTTTTTTATCAAAGGTTCAGGGTTCCGGCCTCAATATATCTCATCATGACTAATATATCATACATATAGCTCTGTACCTCTTCTTACTTTAGGACAGGTAATTGGTCCGAAAAGAGACAAATTTTTATCGAGTTCAATGTTATTCTTTAATTTTCTTTGTATTTTTGCTTACAAGTGGAAGTATCGACGGAGAGAAATTATCTATATCAAAGTTTACTTTGCTTGTTATCTTAAGACTTATTGAACAGATTCTCGATTACGTTGAAACAAGGTAGAATATTATGAATTTTCCTTCTTTTGAATATGCGTTGATATTTTTTATGGGCAAATTGTTCTATACGTGCCGGGGTTTCGGGAGATTTGATGAATGAGTCCCTACTCTAACTTAGATAGAAGACCCCGGTAGGTGTAGGCAGGTACGTGTTATTTTTTTTACAATTAGATGACAAACAAGCTGACGGCCCACCTGTTGGTAAGTGGTCACCGGTGCCTATAGACACCTTCAATAACAAGGAAAAATCACTTGGTATTGCAGGTGCGTTGTTATCCTGAGCCATAAAATGAAACACAGCGAATTGTTTGAAGGTTGAAATAAGATACGTGTTTTTCGGGAAGAAAAACGATTACAGTGTGGGGGTAACAGCACTGGGAATACCCTCTAAAACTACCCGATAACTCCACTTCCCTTTGCGGTGAGTTTTGGCTCTGCCGGAGCAACTTCACCAGCCCCTCAGGCAATCTAGTCTTATGGCCTGGAGATGACCCAGTGTCATCGGTTTAATCCCAGAAAGGTGTTTGCATCTAAATTAGAGGCCAGCTTAAATGTCTGTATTGTCAGTGATTGCCAAACGTCAAACTGAGCACACCATAAAATTTTTGCGGAACTTAAAACTTCAGTGATTTTTGAGTGTCCAGTCATCATATAAGCAGTAGTAGGTACTTAAGAAGACTTTTGTTTGGAAGATCGTGTTTCATTTCTTGTTAATAGACCGTTTCCATCTTCCACAATCTATCAAGAAGGGTTCATTGGCATGCATGTTTAAATACCTAATGAATCCATATTATGCTAGTAGATAGCTGATTCTCGTTATTATTTCATATAAAAAAAACGAATCCACCTAATGCTAGAAAGATGTAGTCTGGAACAAACAGTCTGGAGTAAACAAGGAGTTGCCTCAGTCAAATCTGGCTCGTATTGACTTACATGACGTACAGACAACCTTGGACGAGGCCGTTCACGTTACTAATAGATGCGTCTGCGCCGGTTTGTTGTTTGTGCGACACTTCCAACGCTTACGCAACTACGTTCGCACTCAATACTACTGGGATACGTGCTGAAGCACCTGCTCTTAGATATGAAGATATCTAACAGAAACACCTACTGAATTAGACGTATTATATTATTGTAGTGCCTCTAGGAACAAAACAATAGTTTTTGTCCAAGAAAACTTACCATTAGAAGATTCTCATTTAGATAAATATAATGAAAGATTTACAAAGGGTCGGCTGCGGCATTCAATTGTCCATATTCCCATTCTTATCTAACCGCATACAGTTAAGATAATTTGGAAAGTGTTTTCAGAAAAATCTAACTATGTTATAGCCCTGATGCTGCAGCAGTACTAGAATCTGAGCTTAGAGAATCTTTACTATAAGTTTTTAGATCCAGTGGTAGGTAGAGGCGCTTATATAAGTTACTATGTTAATATTTGACGTCAACAAGTACTTAAATGTTTATTACATGATTTTTAATTTGAGTGAAGTGAGACTTTTTGTCTTGAGGAGCGTATAACATAAGTAATATCTGCGTGTTGCCTACCGTCAAAGACCACGGGTTTGCATCGCACCCGGACATGTATTTTTTCAGGAATAGACATGAATAATGTGATTCTGAAAAGTATTTTACTAGTAGGGCAGATATAATTATCTCCACAGAAGGGTATTCTTCTGTTTTGCTTAATATTTTATCTCGAAGAAACGGCAAAAGGTCAAAGGTATCAAAATTTGTCTGCGTTCACTGGAATTCACATATACGTGTGTATGTTGAACTCAACAGAATTTGTCACTTACGTAGAATATGTGGATGTGATATTGTCTCATACATAATTCACACAACAGCGATCTCCGGCTGGGCGCGGTACACAACATGGTTCTTAGTGAGAAGCGATTTATGGGGTGAATAATAAAGAAATAAAATGGATATTGGATACTAAATGTAATTGTTATCTGTTTTATTGCTATTTTATTTTATTTACACTGATCGTTTATGGAACTGTAAAAGAAATGCTACGTATATTTTGGGAAATAAAGCGGTTTATTAGTCCATCACACGATGAAATATATCACAAATTTATTGCTGCTTAATTAAATGATTAGTAAAATCCAAGGTTTTATGTTTTGCGAGAACCCACAGTCAAGTTATCGACTATGATGATCATTAGTAATAGACTTTAAGAAATAGGCCCTCCAATGAGAGGAACACATGTCATGTGGAGTTTAGTCCGTATCATCACCATACTACTAAACAAACCCATTGCAGGCACCAGTCCTTCACAATTTTAGGTTATTTCTTATTAAAAGGTCTTCCTAAAATAATTGTTTTGTTTGTGAAAGATAATAAAGAAATAATTATTATTATTATACTGGCCAAATGCAGGATAGTGGATGAAAGCAGTTTAGGTGTAGTAGTTGTAGTAATAACCGGGACTTCAAATGCTTACGTGTCTTTTGAAGCACGCACAAGCTAGATACAAAATTATGAGCCGTGATCAAATATGGGAAAACCTTCAAACCACGACGCTGGAATTTTAACGAATGTGCATTTTTCAAGGTACATTTTACAAAACAGACGTTATTATTGTTATCCCCTACAGAAATGTCGAGGCACTCAGTTATGAAAAGTTATATTTCATAGATGGACATATCTATGGAATCCATCTTTTCTCGTCGTTATAGTGTTTATTTCTTTTTTGAGTTTTAAAATGCTATATTTACTATTTAATCTTTCTGGACTTAACTGGTTAACTGGTAGAGAATGGCGATTGGCGTTAAGTTTACCATATGTACAAATTGGTTTTCATTCGCCATTTACCAATCTTTCGTTGCCTTGTTGACTTAAATAAACTTTGACCAAGCTGAATTTATTTTAATTGTTTAATCATAAAATATAATATTTATATGAATGTTTGACATTTTATTGTGTGATTATAGTTTTAATAATTTATATTAATAATATTTTTAATGTAGGTAATGAATGAGATTATTAATTATTAACTGCAAAGTTGCATGCTGTGTGACAGTCAAAATATGTGGTACAATCTAATTATTTTATCACCTTTTGTACCATATTTTATTGCAATAAAGAATAGAATTGAATTGAAAAAAGACTCATATAACATTCAATCTAATCCACGAAAGCATGTGCCATTGTAAAGTTAAAATTACTTTAAGTTCTATAAGACTATCATACCTAGTAATACCTTCATGTTTGTAGTTAAGTAAAGAGGCAATAGCAATAAGAGAGAAGACGTAAGTGTAGCGCGAGAGAAATCGGTAAATAATTCACTAGGGAGCTGACGTCACATCCCTGCCGCGGGTCGTGTGACGTCACACGTGAATATGATATCCAGTGTGCCTTCATGAAGTCAACAACATTCATCAAAATGCTTAATGGGAATTTCGTTTAGTAATAAGTTAAATTAGTAACATCCTTTTAAAGAAAGAAGGGCAGGGTCGTATTGGAGGTGGCCTCAGTATACAATATACAGGTTGGTGCTATTAATACGACAATAAATTAAAAGATGGTCTACATTAGTTCATACAAATGGTTTGCTACTTTCAAAAACATCTTATTCAGTTAATAATTTCATGACATATGTATGAAATAATATTAGATGGGCTGCATTATTTCATATAAATGACCAGAAATTGTCAAATGAACAAGATGTTTTTGAAAGTAGCAAACCATTGACGTGCACTAATAATATAGCCTATGTTTTATTTTATTGTCGTATTGACGGCACCACCCTGTATAGTATAAGTGGCAGTTTTTTACCCACAAATGTGGTAATTCTTCTTTTTACTCTTTAAAATATTTTTGCCTAAACTTCTTACTCGGTATTTTCGTCTCAAAGCATGATCAGAAAGCAACCAGCCCGATTAGTCGACATTCTATAGGACAGTAGGACTGTAGACTGGAACTTGATCTAACCGCTAGCAAATAGATGCGAACTGCGATCTTTCCTATTGGCCATTGCAATAATTTGGAGTGGAACAATGAAGAAACAACCACTAAGAATATTATTGTTGGATGTTACGAATGCTTTCACCGCAGAGAAATAAAAATCCCCCTTGAGCTTGCGCTCGCGCACTCCTCACAACGTGGCCTTCTACGAGTCTGTTCTGCGTATACTAGAGGTTTTGGTGACAATAAGGAATCTGTTTGCTTTGGACAAGGTTTACTAAGATAGTTAAACGATGACCGAAGTGAGTGAAACATTAAAAATTCTACCGCTTACCAAAAGGAGAGCATATTATGTTAATTTGAAACTATTGTTAAACAGAATCCATTTCAATAAAAATGCAGTTAATTATTTTTACAGATTTAAAAAAAATATCTTATAACTTTTAAATTAATGTCGTTTATCCTAAAACAAAACCGAAACACCAAGAAGATAATAACCATAACAAAATATTTTACGAAGGAACTGCTTTAAGTATAAAAAATCTTTACGTATACTTAAGTTCGCAATTAATGTTTATAATAGCATACAAATAAAAAAGCTTTATAGTAAACAGATAAAAACTTACGCCTTGAATATTTTTAAAACAAGTATTGGCTAAAGCCTTGGCACATAATTCGGTGCATTAGTCAGGATCAATGCACTGCGTTGCGTCAGCGCTGCAACGGTCTCGCGGCTGCGCGGGCGCAGGTTTGGCGCGTTTTAATTGGCTGCAGGGTTGGACTGTGAAAGATTTCCGGTGAATTTGAAACGTTGATAGAATTTAAAATGTAACAATGACTATTTCAAAAAAGTATAAGTACTGAAGTTGTACATCGACATATTAAAGTTCCTGTGGATATTTATTATTTAGAACTAGAGCTACTTGTTTATGGGTATCTAGGAAAATCTGAGGGGTATTCCAATGTGCGAAAGTTTCACTGATTGGATTAGACATAGGTTATATATTTGTCGTCAAATGAGTATTTTTCTTTGTATTCATAAGGGTTTGACAAGCATAAGCACACCTGATGGTAAACGGTATGGTAATAAATGCGCCGAGGGCTTATTACTAGTGTATTGTACATCCTGTAAAAATTAAGAGGCAGTCTAACTCCCAAGAAAATAAAATAAATAGCCAAAGAATAGGTTGTAGTTGTGGTAAGGGAATAATAGCCATAAAGTCTTTCGACTTCTCGTTTTGGTCAGCTATGAATGCATTTCACAAAGTTACACCAGCCTCGTTCCAGTCATTGCAGTTCCAATTACTAGAAAATCTTTGATCAAACTGTACGGAGTTTGTCAAACTTACATAAGTTGTTAAAATACCAATCGTCCACATAGAACGGTCGTTCAGTCTTCAGCTCAAACCAAGTAGGCAGTGAAACTAGACTAGCAAGTTCACCGATCGTAAGGATTTTGAACTCTTGATGGCTGGAGCCAACAGACACTTTTTATAGTACTAGTTATCACAAAATTATTTGGATAAGTTTTGGTCAAAATTATCTTCCTGGTTGCATAAATTTGTGCTCGCTTATAGACACTTGTACTAATATTTAGGCTTATGGTAGTTTCATTTACCTGCAATTCTTTGTTGAGGGGATCTGTTTTACTTCAAATTGAATTTATATTTGAAAATGTAATTGAAAATACATATTAGATCATTCACTGGGATGTTAAATAATTCTAAATATTATCTATTTTCAGTTTCTCACTGGAAGCTCATAATATTACACGCATGGCAACCCTAATCGGGCGTACTGTTTTATTTTATCACAGCTCATTCAGGATGTGTGAAAAACGTTGAAGGAATTGTTTGTAGGGTCCTAAGCGACACAATCTGTTTGTGCCTGTTGACTTTTATGACGCGTTGTTCTATAAAATTTACTGCCTACTACTCTTATATGTATTTGCATACTTGAATACGGATCCGTGAACTCAAAGTGAGTGTGTTTGAGAATGTATTATGTAATTTATTAACAAATTACTATCTAAATTACTGAGATTAAAACATTATTAAAGATAAGACACATTTCTTGTTCCTGTTATTGACAGTGTAAAATCTCTTCCTGATTTTTTCAATTTGGCAAATCTTCAATATAAAACTACTAGTTACCGCTGATTTACTTAAATATATAGCTACTTCGCTATTTTAGTTTGATTCTCATTCGTTGCTGTGCAAAGACATATCCCAATTTAACTCAATGATTGTCACTTCATACCGTCAAAATATGTTGGCAAATCACGCGGCTGGAACTCAGGTATTCGTTTGTTAGATATTTTATATAATTACCTCAAAAACAACACTTTAATTTGCAATTCATCCAAGTGTTCTCGAAAAAGGGAAATGAAAGCGCAAATGAAAGCTCCGAATAAATCTTCGCTTATCTTTCACGTTATCTTGTAGCACGTTCTCGTCTTGAAGTTGCAATCACGATGAGCTAAACAGATCTTCCGATCAAATAAACAGTAAATAGGAACTTATTCGGTGGGATTCGGAAGTAAATTGCATTACGTTCCTCCAAATTACATTTTTATTTCTTGTAAGCTCACATCTGAATATTGGAGTACAGCTAAAGACTGTTAAAAAATTGTTACTGCAGTTCTTTCACCATCATCAGAAGTATACGTCCCACTGCTGGGCATGGGAAAATCTAAGTTCACACAATTTTTCAAATATACATAGTATCAGCCAAACCTAAAACTTGGTTAGGTTGGTAACTTTACTAGGTGGTACCCGTAAGTAGAATCGTGTAGGAAGGTACCCCCTCCTTATTTCAGCCGTGGAACAGTTCGCTGTGTTTCGGATTGAAGGGAAAGGTAGCCAGTGTATTTACTGGAAAATGACGGCATTTCATCTTACGCGGTAACCGCTTGTTTACCACCAGTTAGGCCGTCAGCTGGTTGTATGAAAAATATCTCAAAATTTAATATATCGAAAGACCCATCCAGGATCTACAATGGAGAAATTGGTTTTGTTAATGTTATCGCAATCAGGTATTTTAACATACCTATTAAGTTGATATCTTCAACGTGATGACATGGACTCTACCTTTTAAAAGTCATTTCTTACATTAAAAATCCACAGATTAGTGATATACTTACGTTTACACGTAGATATATCACTAATCTGTGTGTTTTTATAGTTGCAGATACTATGGAAGGCAGATCATTGTGTGAATCAAAGCCGCTACTCCTAGACGTCTTGAATGACAGTTTCAAATTTCTGAGACTAAACATTACTAGCTTATCAGCTACACCATACTTGCTTTCAGAATTCAGTTCTAAACATCTAATTGAAATAGGTATTTCAATGATACCCACAGAAAAAACTTTGTGAAGTAAGTATACGTTAAGCTTAAATAAGACAGTAATCTAAGACGTTAAGATACGTAAAACTTGCATGAAAATTTTTATTCATATTTATAATTGAGGAATGGAGAAGAATAGAGTAAATTATCATCAATCATCATCATCATCATCATCATCATCATGGACTCAGGCCTTCCATGAGGAGTTTGGGCCATAACATTGTAGTAACAACCAGAACCAACGTGCCTTCCGAAGCAAGGATGAGCTCGAGATTAGAAATTTTGGTTGACCCATACCGGGATCGATCGTGGCGAAAGTTGCTTAATTTTGTAATTGAACAGCCTGCTTAGGCCACTACGCCACCGAACTCACTCGAGTAGATTATATTTCTATTCTATTCTAACTGCTAAACATGCCAATACTACAGTTGCAACGTAGCGTTACTAGGAAAATACTTTGCTTCCTATTTTATTTATGTGACGTTATGTGATACTCTGTGATTGGCTAAGAGGTAGGTATGTAGATTGTTAAAAAATGCTGTAAGAACTTCCCAGAAAATAAAGTGCAACTAAAAACGATGTCTCAAAGTTTTGAATTTTTTTTTTTGAAAAAAGGCAGTATAAAAATGATTTTATACTGCCTTTTTTCTAATTAGATGGGTACTTATATAGAAATAAATAGCTTGCGAATTTCGGTTCAGAGTTTCAGACTGACTCAACAATCGTTTCAAATAATCCTAATTTACGAAAAAGATATTCATTGAAAATATATTTAATTTTAATGAAGATTGATTGTAATTTGAGCGCTTTTGCTTAAACCTGGAAAACAAAGCAACTTTCATTATGGTTGCTTCAGAATAGGTGATTACTTTAACCATAATGATCTCGAAAGCCAATTATCTTCCAAGCAATCGCAATTAATGACAGATTACCCATCTAAATTGGATCAGCGTGATGATGTTAATGATCTCACGTGTTGATTTTACGATTCTAATTCTCAATAAACACTCAAGCGATCTGATTATTAAAAATTTTACTTCTTGGATGATCCTCGGAACGGTTAATCTCTGTTTTCTTATATTTCTGTACCTACATGTGACATTCGACACGTGAATAATCAAGACAAAACACGAAGAACAAGCCCGAGAATGATCGAAGGGGAATTTTTTTTATCAATAAAGCCGTAGATGTTAAGCAGCTACAAAGGGATAAACTTTATTGTATATTTTCAGAAAGGCTTGTATTTAACTGAGCATTATACTAACCTAACCTAATCAACGAAAAAACTAAGCAGGCATCTAAAGATCCAATTCGGGAATCTATTCAACCATTAGATGACACTTCACGATTTTTGTCGCCCACTTGGTATCTTTTAGTTGCTTTATTCATCATTTGGTATTTCTGTAAAGATAACCTTACAGAAATACCATGATTTAGTCCCCAATCATTTTCTATTCTCTGCACTTAAAATTAAAAAACGATTTAAATGCTTAAGTGCTACTATTTTCTTGGACTTATTTTTACAATAAATGCTGCAGGTAAGATATTGAGAAAAATATCTAAGCTAGAAAAGTACATGTCCTGGTTTCAGATATACTGCTATCTCTATTTCTTATTCTATATACATAAATTTAGGAAACTCAAAGTAACTATAGCGTAGCCTAGAGACTAAGATAATGAAATTGTTCTTTATTTACTCTCAGACTTGGAGATAAGGCCTAATGGAAATATTTCAATATTTTGTTTTACTTTATTACATCCTTCTGAATATTAAGTATTCTTGTTTTTGAGAGAATATGGTGTTTACATTTCTTTTTACTGACTCTTTTAAAAATGATGCCCTAGTATCTAAAACTCAACTTGTTTTAACGTTAGATGTGCCTGTGTATTGTTAAAAGATTGCGCAACAGCAAATTGCAGTACTCACAGACCTCTGCTAATGGTTTATACGAATATCCTCTAAATTGGATGCGACAAATAAACTAGTACTTAACCAGCAGAGTAGTAAACAATAGTTCGATTACAAACCTTATGTTTACTAGAAATAAAGTCTCGGATCGTTGCTGTAGCTTTTGCTTGACCGTAGAATGTACCGCGCGATAAATAAAACTATTCGTACATTCCAAACACACACAGCGAATGCAACATTCTTCCGTCCCGCAAAATGTCCACTTATTGATGTAGGTCAGTGCTGCCGCACTGCTCACTCCAATGGGGGCATGTGCCTCTGTCCTCTTCTAACCGGGACCAGCCTTAGGAATTTATTGACCACGTTTGTTCGTGGTGCAGTGTGCGGCAGATACGTTTATTGCGATGTTTGTTGGGTCTCTAGATTCTTGCAGGTGAACTTTGAGGGAATTGATATTGGGGACAAAATGTAAGGGTAAAAACATCAATGGCTATAAGACCGAGGAGAATGAATAGAACAGGTATATTATGAACTGTTTAAGGAAATAACTGTCGGACCTTTTCAAGCGAAAATCTTTAGCAAGTACTAACAAACAATTTGTGTAAAGAACAGAAGTGAAAGAACTTATTTAAAGGGTAAGAGTAGACAGGTTATGATTTTTTGTTATTCTCAGATCCAAAACAGCTAGCTGCATCACAGGTATTTTTCACAGTTGCAAGTATGTGATGAGGTGCAATTAATATAATTTAGTTTATTTTGTAGACACCACAGCAAAAACCATTTTACTTTAGTCGACATTCAACTTGAGTCTAATAACAGAACATTTTATTTTCCTTCCCCTACATGAATTATTGTAGCCTGATTAACTGTACGCAGAAATAGCACAGACTATGGTCTATGCTACTTCTCTGAAAAACCCAAAATATTTTTTCATGAAAATCTTTTATTTTAATTATTTGAATGGCGAATTGGTTTGAGCGCCCTGGTTTCAAATACAAAAACAAAGTAACTTTCGTAATAATCGACTCCTGGATGGGTCAAGCAAAATTTATAATCTCGAGCTCCTCTGCGCTTTGGAAGGTCCGATAAGCCGTTGGTCCCGGTTGTTACTGCAACCGCTCTAACCCACCAACCCGCATTGGGCCAGCGTGGTTGTATTATGGCCCAAACTTCTCATGTGTTTTTTCCACGTAGGAAGACCTGTGCCCAGCAGTGGGATGTTTATAGGCTGGTGATGATAGTGAGTGAATAAATAAGAAAAACTTGCGACGTATATCTCTATTGAAGGCTTAGGCCCTTGACAACTCAAACGGTAATAGACATTCAAAAACCACAACCACCTTTTATTGCCCATTCCCCTCCGGATAACGCTCCATTGGGTACAAAACTGACCAGAATAAGAAACAGGTCTCCTTCTGAAAGGGTTGAATCCTTTACAAGGGTTGAATCCTTGCATAACTTTATAATACTGACACAAACTTAGCACGTTTTGCATAATAATTTATTACTGACTCCCTGTAAAGTTATTTCATTTTAACTATACTTGTATACTTTACAGGAATCTGCAAACACTTAGGGCTTGCACAAGGCCCAAGTCTTTGCAGACGCAAGGGTACAATATATCGGGCCCACTCATATTTTTTCTAAGCGATATACAGTTTTCCCATAACGGACATCACGGGCGTATTATGCTACTCCACAATTTAAAATTTGCTGTAATTCAGTTCCCTTCTTATACTTCCAAAGCTACACAACACTATTTCTATTATAAATCTCTTTAGTTTTTTTTCTAAATCTCTATTATATCTCTTTTGAACCAAATCTATTTATTATAGAGATACTATCAATGCTGAAAAAAGAGTAAACCCTCTCACCCCCTCATTCTGTACTCGGTACGTTATATGTACTCTATATTGCCTTTAGATTACACAGTAGGATACATTACATAAGCGGAAGTTTGCAAGGATGTACTTATCCCTAAAATAGAATTCTTACAGTGATTACTAGGTGTCCTGAAAATACAACTAGATGTTTTTCAAGGTAGTTGGAAGTTTGGAAACACTATAGAGATTTGTTGAATATAACTATTAAGTGGTTAATTCTTTTGATTTTTATACGAATTTGTTGATGCTTTGGTCTAAACTAAACTATCAATTTGAAGTAAGGGAACGTTTTCCTAAGAAAAACATAAAATCCCACTAAAGTTGCTTCAGAGGAGTTCTGAGTATGTACGAAGCTTTATTTATTATTATTATCTTACTCGACTACTTGAGTCGCCAAATCAAAATGAAATCTGTGAAATGTATAAAATCAAAATAATTTCTGTTTACATCAAAGGGTTTCTCAATTAAATTATCCGTTATCCTAGTTTATCGCTTGGAATTGCTGGATCGAAGTTTCGGACTGATAAAACAAGTATTAACTGGAATAACACTGCTAGCTGGAGCTCTGATCACGTTTTCTTTATGGCTCTTGTTATAATACAATGTTGCGGATTGCAAGAGAAATAAATCTGGCCAAGTAGGTTGCTTTGTTGGTCCGAATTTAACGTTGATAATTCTCCATTCAACATTCGGTCACTTTCAACACTTCCTTGGACCTCTGCTTGCCCTTGCGATTTTAAGACCTATTATGTTATTTATTTTGAGATTGCGTGAACTTTCGAACGGATTTTGTCTAAGTTACAAATCTTGTAGATCTTGAAATTGCGTGAATAAACATCGCAGATTATATGCGTAGGGAGATTTGGTAAGTTAGACAACCTGACTATTATTATAAACCTGAATTAGAAACTTAAGACACGGGAGCTCTCCTAGATGATTAGAAAGCGCATGTCGGACTACTATATTTAATATAGCTTGTCATTGCAAATCTCATTACTCAAACTTTCCTCTATTCATGCTACAAAATTGTATCCGATCAACATGACTTTAATTTTTCGTAAAGAAATAAAAGCAGAATTCGGCGTTACCTGATACTAAGGCAGTATCTATAACATTGCTCAGACTCGTAACTATGTATATAGATGGAATCCACGTAAGTATATCGATGTTGACGTAAACTTTTTCACAGCTGTAACTGGCGACACGGGACTAGAGATGTCTAAAATACTCTCGATAGAGTTAGACTAATCAATAAATGAAACATCAATATCAGAATTTGACATCAAAAGTTCATTGCGATCGTTGGTCGTTGCTATGACTTCATGGATAATTAGAATACATCAGATTTTTATTCAATCGTAGAAAATAAAAACTCAGTTCCACAATAACCGTCACAAACATCCACAAATCGATTTTTTTGATAATTATACAGAAAATTATCGCCATAATAGTATACAACTCCAAATCAATATAGATTATAATATCGATATCGATGTATCTAATGCTCTGACCAAACAATATTACATCTCTACTTTCTTCGGCGAAGTACGAGGCACGTCCCTTGTTATGTCGCCTGTTACAACATAGAGGCTCGCGCAGGTCCGCGTGAGGGGAATAAGTTCTGCGCACTTTCGACCAACGACCGATTACATATCAAAATTTATGACGAAAGAGGCAGTTTATGTAATAGTTCTCATATTTGCAGTTACTACAGCAGGCAAAGTATGACAAGATAAATAATAATTTTTTGAGCCAAACTAAGTAACTAAGTATGTAACAAGAAATATGACATTTAACGTTTCTTGAGCTTAAGCAGGAAACGTATAAGACAATGCATAGATGTGAAAAATTAATATGAATAAATTTTACAAGATCTTGACTGTTTTGCTTCTGATCGATCATGTTCACAGACACTTTCATCGTCAATTTTTATTTATTAAGAAGAAACTAAGTATGTTGAGAACAAAGCATTACTTTGTAGTTTTTTTTTCTGCTAGAGCTCACGAGGAAGCGTTTTTGTTCGCAACAGGAGGTCTGATCACGCGTCCTCTTTCCTACATGGTATGCATAGGTAATGACATTAAATTTCTGCGACGTCGAGACGAAGAACGAATATATGTAAATGATACTACAAAACTACAAGGGTTAAAGAAACCACTTATGTTGGATCACATTTTTTTTATGAAATATTGCAAAACTCAAGTGATTTGGAATGTGAATGTGAAGCAGTAAGAAGACTCTATAGGCGAAGACAGCTAGTGCAGCTTAAACTCACGGTATAGAGTCCTGTTTCACGCTTCTTTTGAAGGAACAAATGTACCCAGAACAATGTGTTTTCCTACATTGTTCTGGTACAGTATTCCAGTTTTTGGAATTACGTTAAAGGAATGGTTACTTTTCTTTGTTATTGATACATCCATTTAATTCATCAAAGAAAAACGCTATTAAGCCGTTTTATCATATTTCCTATTTAAGTTGTTTAGGGTGCTGAGCCACAAATTATTTATTTAGGTTGGAAGGATCTTACTTAACTTTTATAGACTGCATTTCCTTTTATCTTGTACAAAAATAAATTTTCTAGCAACATACGTAACATAAAAATATATAATCCAAGCGGTGTTTTCAAAAACCAGATTAATTATAGGTAATATTGTTACAGCGCCAGCTTCTTCAACGTGTACGTTATTTATCAGCTTTTTCGAGGCGAGAATGGATAGCAATAACAAAGAAATTTTCGACATAATTGTACAGCCCCGGTAATTATAATACCGTTTCAATTTTCCTAACGATTTCAACTATGAATATATTCAAGGCATTATCGGAAGGCAGTTTCAACTTTCTATAAAATAGGTACCTATTTCGGGAGCTTGGTAATTTTCATATAGGCATTTTCCATTTGGCGATTGTCGAATGGCATCTTAATATAAGATGCCATTCGACAATCGCTAAATGGAAAATGTCTAATCCCAAACATTTTCCGTTTAGCAACAGCGATAGCGAACATCGAAAGGCATCATGTATAGGCCCTTGTTTGTTTGTTTTTGAAAACTAATAAAAATAGTGAATTTTTATTCCAAAATTTCTATTTAGGACAATGAGCCCAGAAACACATAAAATATACCAATGCTTCAGAAATATTTCTTAAGAATTATACAGGGTGTTACAAAATTCTGAAGTTTTGGGATTCTCGGGATGCGGGGGGCTCGATATCGTAATATATGTCCGCGGGATTTGTTAGTGTGTGTGTGGTATAAATGTAAGTAGTGTGTCGTACGATACGCTACAGTACGCATTTATTAGGGTTGTCACGAGTAAGTATGACAATGTTCTAATTAATTTAATCGGAAAATAGAAGTGGTCTGAAAGGTGTAAAAATTTCTGAGGTAATTCTTGACAAGGAACACAAACACCCCCTAAAAATTTATTTCCCACTTTTGTAACACACTGTATCATCATCATCATCACCAGCCTATATACCTCCCACTGCTGGGCACAGGCCTTCCTACACGTGAGAAACAAATGAGGAGTTTGGGCCATAACACCACCACGCTGGCCCAGGTTGGTGTACTAAAGCGGTTGCAGGAACAACCGGGACCAACGGCTTAACGTGCCTTCCGAAGCACGGAGGAGCTCGAGATAACAAACTTTGATTGACCCATCCCAGGATCGACCATGGCGAAAGTTGCTTTGTTTTTCGTATCGAAACCAGAGCACTCAAACCAATTCGTCACCGTGCCCCTACAAACTGTAGGTATACTTCTTATTTATGAAATAAAACCTGTCGATACTCTATTTCATTGATTTAAAATGATATTCCTTAATCCTAGATACAATTTGAATATTGGAAAAATAAATTTATAAATTACTCATTAATCGCTTCCTTTGACTAATTGAAGGGTTTTTGATATACATAAGTATCTATAGTATACGGTAATATCTTGTTGAGATTAATTAGAAAGAAAGTGACACACGGACACTAAATTGTGATTAGATAACATAACGAGAACAAGATAGACCCAGACTTAACATAACTTACTATTCTCGAATCGATTTACCTAAGTCGTAATTACGATTGACGTAGGTAGGTGTGCCTTTATTCAAACTCGATACAGAAATTTGTAACAAAACTAAAATTGATTGATCGTGACAAGGTATGTAATAGTACGTATGACAACTGTGTGCTTTCTTTCAACATTTGAAATAAAACAGTAACTAAATCATGATAACTACATAACAGTTCTTTTAAATTCAGACTTTACCACAAGTCCTAATCTAAATTCTTAGAAATACTCAGTCATATAATACCTGCGTAGCTTTACTATAACAAATTTTTATTTCCTGTGCTTAGACATTCTAAACTTTAAGTTTCGTGTAACGTGTCAATAATACAATAGAATGTGAGACAAAAAACTTAGAAACTTCGTGACACAGTGTCGAAAAATCTGCAGCTGGAATACGGATGTTTGTGCCACGTGGGTAAGCGTGGGAAAGAGACAAAGAGGTTTATTGGGTGGTGTGAGCGAGACAGCGGGCTGTAACCTTGACCTGCGCAGTAGATGTGTACGTGTACACCGCAGCTCGCGGCGATGTTTGGAACTAGAAAATTAATAATTAAAAATGGCGCGCAAAATCTTTTAATGTTTTCGAAGTATCTACCCCTTGAAATCATGCTACCATGTTCCATGTATGATTAAAAAAAGACGATTACACTAAAGGAAAAAAGAAAAATGCAGTACCCACCTACCTAATTAATAAAAATTACGTAGTATTTATTTATTCTGTGGTATAATGTAAGTATCTACCTTTAAAAACTTTTTATTTCTGTGTTTTCAAATAGACCTACTATTAGCAAAGTATTCGAGGAATACCATAAGACGTGAAATTCAAATGAAATGAAACCTAGTCAATGATTTAACTAAGTATATGTCTGTTTTGAATAGCGTGTAAATGTGGACCATTTATTTTTCTGTAAAATAAAAACAAAAATAAAAACCGACTTTAAATTTCAATTTCTTTACCGTTTGTTACATTACGCAAAACAATATAAAGTATAAATTATTAAATTTAAGTAGGTTGTATAAACATATTTTTGGAGTCGGTGCTTCACTTTATATTTTTTCTGGAAACAACTTAACACCAACTCCAAAAAAAATGTTTCTAGGAAATAAGTGCAAACCTACATAAATTTGATTTTTTTATCCTTTTTAGAGTCTTGCAGTCGGTTTTCGGTCGGTAAAGCTTAATATTTTTTTCCACAATTTTCAAAAAGCAAAAATCCGCAAATTCACATACATAGACGAGTTAAAAATACCTAATCGATTTGAAATGAAATTTTATGGGACCAAATGGAAACTATTCCGCATCGAACAAAAAAAGAATCACGTAAATTGGATCAGAAATCTCGGCGTAATCGGTTAACATACATAAAAAAGATACCAACCGAATTGAGTACCTCCACATTTTTGAAGACTGTTAAAAAGGGAGACACAGAACTGCGCCTGACAAAATTAAGTTCATAGAAAAACTATGCCGCTCTGCGTGCGGCGCAGGCGCTGGACCAATCGTAGTGGGAATCTTGTAGACGTCTTCCTACTGAAACAATGATGCACAGTACCTAGTTCAGTTGTTAAAGAACCGATGTTACTAGATCGGTTCTTCAATTACCCATTCAAATTTGAACTACGATGAATTTAGTTTGTGAAGCACACACTAACCAGACACAATAGGTTTTCTATTGTTGACAGACACGGGCGTGGCGGATTGGTTAGGGACGAGAGGTGTTTACTAAAGGCTTACGGTGAGGCCCTTATATAGCCTAAAATAAAAATATATTTTATCTGCCGCTGAATAAATCCTTTTAAAGCAGTTTGTTATTATAATAGAGAGGCTCTAGATACCATTATATTTATGACATAAATATGAAGGTTTCATAATTTTAATTAAGTTTTAAAACCCTGCTCAGTGTACCGATGTTTTTTTTGTTAAGTACGCGTTAAATAGATTAATTCAACGAACGGTTGCTGAAACTTAAATTATGGCACACAATAGCGTTGCGTACAAAATACTAAATCTGTATATTTAGCTTCGATTCTGTAATCATGATCTTAAACTAAAAGAACGTTAGTTTATTAAGTATAAATACGTATTCATTAGGGATTTCAATCTGCTATCATTTTCAATCCGGCCGGATTCGCTTTTCTGCCTCTGTGGTCTACTTAGTGCTTGGAACCACCAATCCCGGATCTAGAGAAAATTCAATCCCCGTGGGGTCAGACATTTTCTGCTCGGTTTGGCTGGTTATTCTAAGTCCGCCTCGCTAGCTACCATCATCTCATCATATCTAACTGCCACTGTAGCATGTTTACCGCATTGTTGTATTTCGGCAGTTGGAGGTAAGATATCCAGTTACCTACTCTGTGGTGGTGTTGTGTAGCTCGTATCCATCTTCGACCTTAATTTATCATCTCTTGCCATCAGATGCGAAGAACGCCAAGAGCAAGACCGTTAAGAATAATACTTAAAATCTACACGGACTTAACGAGCAGTCTTCAATTTTATCATAATCATCACCAGCCTATATTCGTCCCACTACTGGCCACATGCCTTTCTACGTGGTAGAAACACATGAGGAGTTTGGGCTATAACACCACCACGCTGGCCCAATGCGGGTTGGTGGCTGATAGCGGTGGTGTAGCGGTTGTTGTCTTTTATAGCCTTTTTTATATTTTTAGTTTTATAGCAACTTCAGTCATAACAAAAAGTCCGAACCAAACGCAAGTGGCCCAGCAAGCATGGAGCATGCCGATCGATTTGACATCGTAACAGTCGCAATTTGCATAATATACATATTTGTTTTACGAATTTTTGTACTTTACTGGATCCGACGCTGACTTACCGGGTCCGGTAAGTCCCAAAAGACGCCCGATCCGCCGGATTACCAGATCCGATGGACCGGATGGCCATCCCTAGTACCCACATTCCTAGTTCACACATTCCTCAATTCTGCGCAAAATAAAACGCATGACATGCATTTACGTCTTGGCGTTGGGCTACGCTTTCCCATTGCCTAGGTCAGGGACGGCGAACCTTTACGTATCAACGTGCCATTTTTCCAAAGAAATGTTTAATGAGGTCATAGGCGTGCCATCAAATAATTTTGACTTTGTGATTGCTGGAAAATAATAGTTATAAATACTATCAACTCAAAACTCTTCATTTACTACAGAAAAATAGGAACATTTTGCAATGTTTAATTAAAGTAAAATTAGTGTGACTTCTGCTGCTGCAGATTAGATGGCAAATAACAAATGTTAGGGTTGTAAGATGTTACTTTTATCAGAATGCATGCTGAACTTGAGTCATCTGTCAAACGGTTTCTAACCGAGTGTTTAATATTATTCTTCTCTGAAAATGACTCGCAGGCATAGGTTGACGAAAATATTGTTAAACTAGCATGAGCCAGCTTCTTCAAAAACAATTAAATGTGTCTGGAGCCCAAAATATTGTGTCACGTGCCATTAGTGGCACGCGTGGCATTGGTTCGCCATCCCTGGCCTAGGCCATGATCGTGACTTCAGCTTTGATAGTTATCAACTGAGGCATATGACCGTTTTCACTAACCATTCCCTAGGTTTAGGAGACTCTTAACGACATTTGTGTCTTTCTATATCCTTTAGATAGACTAAGATAAAAATCGCTAAGAGACACTTAATGCTAAGTAAGTGTTAGTGAAAACGAGCAATAGACAGCGGTATATTTCTGCTAATATTTTAGTTACTATCTATCAATAAATTATTCGGCTGTTCTGCCACGCTCAACATCCCACATATTAATGTGCTTAGTATAGCGCAAAGCGCTAATCCAACTGAATTTTGTTGGGAAAACAGATTACGAGGGCCATTAAATTACTTCTTCGTTGTTAATAAATGAAACTTCGCACAATGCTTTATATTAAATTACTATACATATATACAAAGTTCATAATAAGTTCATATAAGCTAGCAACGCTTCGCAAACACTGGTTGTACCTACGTTAAAACTTAAATTGCACAGCTTTTTGTTTTGCGGCATTTGGATAGTAAACGAAATATGCGGTGTTGGCATATATGGTAGTCCTCACAAATCTGTGGTAGAATGATGTTTGTTTAATTTTGATTCCAAATTTTCAAACAGCAAGGTTTCTCAAAACGTAAGTATTCAGAACTGTTGAAACTAAAGCAAAATGCCAATTCGCCGTCTCTTGTATCTGTGGGTAAACTTGACATTATCCTTAAGCACGCTGATTCTTTTTAGGTCTGTTATCAACTATTGAATTCAACACGCTATCACTAAAGTTAATAAACTAGCTTTGTTACTTAGAACAGTCTTTGTACACAAGCTTCCCAGTGTTACTAACTTGGAACTTAGAACATTAACCAAATTAAAATTTTGTGCAAACACAAGAAATAATAAAAGTACCTAGCTAATATTTATGTTTCATTGTGAGCGTCTATATTTCAGGAAATCCATTTGAGTGGTGGTAAATTACAGAGGAAACCGTACGCACGAATTATTACGATTTCAAAGGGTGGATTATCTTTTTCAGTGATTTTATACGATTAAGATGTCTAGGGGATGCCAGAGGGTAGGTACAATTTGTTCATCAAATGTATAGTATTATTTCCTTTTCTAAATAATTTTAATGGTTAATTTGATTGATGCAGACAAGGTTTCAAATTAAAGCTGTTTTTTCTAAATATGCCAGCTTCATCCGTGAGAATTTCTATCTTTGAGAATCAAAAGAAAACCAGTTTTTGCTCCACGTGGCCATATTTACCACGCCACGTGGATATTTTTAATAAAAGGAACATCCATTCATGGCTTTTTTGATTTATGTAGGAAAGAAAAGTTGGGCTCTCCTAATTACTCTTTCATCCTTTCCTCTTCTCTCTCTACGAGGAGAGATAGACTAAGAGCAAGGTGATCAGGGTTCATACCAATTTCTGTACCAATCCAGTTTACTGACTTACTTGTGTATTTTACCAGGACTTACGTTACTAGATCTAGTAAGTCCTGGTAAAATTGATTTTCAACGATTGTAAGTCGAGGTTTGTAGTTACCTCAACGGTCGACAACAAAAGGCGATTCTTCACTCTGTTCTCGCTGACCGTACCAATCTACCGGAAATGACCGTGGAGCAGAGCTCTGAACTCATGACTCATCAAAAACTAAATGATTAAATTTTCCTGCAACTGTAAATTCTGTAGAGAATTTTGCACTATCGCGTTTACGAATCATTATACTAGAAGATAACTACCTTATTTTCTGTTTATATGACTTCGTCACTGTTCGTAATACTGGGACTTCGTATTGGGATTTGGGATATTGACCTTTGAACTGTTTTTTTCTTACACTGTCAGCACATCTTTGGCAATGTAAGACATGAGAGCGTGACAGAATATATTAGGGTAAAGTATTATTTTTCGCTTTGAATAGTTCCTTTTTGTTAGCAGCTAATTATGATCGTATTCCTATCTAATAATACTGACATAATATGAATAGAATTGCTGTAAGACGAATTGAACTTCTTTCTAGCGCTGTAAACTTTTGTGCAAAGTGATTAGTTTTAGAATGTTACTCGGAATTGGCCTCAAATTGATTGAGAAGGAAACAATATTATTATTTATCATGAACACCAGCCTTTATCTGTACCACTGCTCGGCACAGGACTTCCTACATGGGATAAGCACATAAGGAGTTATCTTTACCATGAGATGGATAATTATCTCATCCTTGTCTATACTTACCTACTTTTCTTTCAGTTGCATCGCATTACTAATATTCGGGCTTATTCTATTGTGTTCATTAGAAACAGAGTTATTTAACTTAATTACTTCCGCTTAAGGTCAACTACACAAAATTAATAACTGAGCCATCAAAAAGCAGAACGAAATTAAAACTGTTGCTAATTTTAACTTAGAAGTAAGTAAGTAATGTAAGTTTTGTGAAAATTCTGTGCAATTTGTTGTAAAATAACCAGAAAAAACTTTCTTTTTATACTGACAGTCAGAACATAATAATTTAATTAGATGATACTTTGAGTCGACTCCAAAAACGTAGGAACATTCTAATTTGTATTATACAGGTTGAAATCACATGAAAAACAAACGAAAATTTCAAAGAAACATCGAATTTTGATTCTGTGTGGCAATGGGTCTCTGCCAGTATTAGCTGACCTGCCATTGCACTTACTTGGCTTTTTAAGGTTGTTCTTCTCAAGCTGGTGTTGTTCAGATTGATACGCTCTATCGTACATGACAAAGTTTGTTTTATGGAACCTCAGGTTGCGAGGCTTGATCGAACTTGATCGGTGTTTTATTAGTAAGACAGACATTTCACGAAACGACAAACTTTGTTCTATTGCTGCGACAAACGATCAATATTAACATTGTTTACTACGTTCATTCACTGACGTTGCGCAGAAGAAAATAATGGACTCAACGAATTTCTGTCAAAACAACAATTCTATCCATCTCAAGGATAACCAGATTTTTTAGATGCAAATTGGTCTATATTTAATAAAGAACTACTGAGTGTTTCCTTATGGTAAAGAGGAATGTTATTTGGAGATCTTATTATGCAATGTTTGTGTGTACTTAAACTATCAAGCATTGGATGATGAACCGGATAAATTGAAATGTCGATTGTCTCTAAGTTTGCAGTACCTCTTAAAGTCTAACCTTTATAAGGATAGTCATTGCAAACTTGAAGACGACTCATATCATTAAATATTTCAAATATTTGGAAATATATTTTAAAATCATATTATTGATACCATACATTATTCTTTCTACATAAATGCTAACTTGTTTTTACTCCAACCAGTAGCTGTTAGATGTTCTTTTCAAGTTCATCCTTAGCTTGATGTGACACCTAACGCTGTTTTTATTTTCAACAGATGTACATATAACGTGGTTGTCGCAACCCCGCGGTGTGGTGCCGTGCGTGGTTGCGGAGGCTGGGCGCGCGCAGAGGCGGCCGCCGCCGCCCCTCGACGCAGATGAACGGCCGCGGCTGAAGCCCTATCGGCGGCGGGGAGATGATGATAGCGCATCCAAAAGGTAAATGCCCACTTGGTGTTCTGTTTCGTCTTGTGTATCTATCTTACGAAAGTATATTCGAGTCCTAACCTATCAAGCCCATAAACGTCCTTTGTATTAATACAAAAATAGGCAAACAAACGAATACCCCGCCATATGGTAAGCGGTTCCGCAACCTATAGACCTTAGATCTTAGAAGCCTTAGATTAAAAATCCTCCGGAACACAATTATGTTCTTAACATTTTTGTTATGGCAGCAAACTTAAGGTAACATGGTGTTAGCTAGCCAGGAGAATATAGGAATGACCTACTAGGAACTGAAACGAGCAGATAATTTCTAACCTCACGGGAATTATTGTCTAGATCTGGAAAAAGGGGGGCATCCAACCACCCGGAAAATTATTAAAAAAGTATTTAGACCAAGATAAGATGGACTATGGAGCAAGCGTATCCAGAAGCTTGTCTATTGTAAAGAATGTAATTGGATTTTACGCAACAATTCTCATTATTCGTCACGAATCAAGGTCGTTGAAGACTTTACGTTATAATCATTATAATTTTTGTCTTGAGCAAAATTTGCAACCAAACAATAAAAACATTTTTTAACAAAAAATAAAACCGACTTCAAAATACTAAAAAGGAAACATAATTAATTCACAAGTACCAAGGTACTAATCTTCAAAATTTATTTTTTGGAGTTGGTGCTTCACTTTCTGTTGTTTTTGGAAACGGCAATTTTTTTCAGATATTTTAAGTAAGATAAGGTCAAAGCTAGATCGGTGACCGTCAACACTATCGACTTATCTGTCTGTTGGTGGAAGTACATAATATTGTTTCATATTATCGTATCATACCACTAATAAAGTATATCGCAAGTTCACCTCTACCTAATAAACCCAGAATATAACTATTCGTCAATACGTATACTTATAATATTCAAAGAAATATCTTCCAATTGCTAACCGGAGTTTTAACTTGTACTTTCCAATGTTAAAAATCGATTCACAACTGACCGAGAAATCGGTGAACATGCATACAAAAAAGAATGCAGTGGGACATATAACCTCCTTATTTTTTTAAGTCGGTGAAAGAAAGCACATGATCTCTGATTGTTTACAGATTGGGCGCAGAAGGCAATGTCGAGGTGTCCCGTAAGAGGAACGGCACCGAGGGTGTCTACCAATGCATGGTGCGACACCAAGTCGGCCAGGTGCTGGGGTACCCCGTGCACTGGAAGTTTGCAAGTGAGTACCCTGGCTAATAAGGGAGTAGGCCCGTATATAGCGTATGCAGGGTCGTCTAGGTAAATACCACTTCATTTCTTATTCAGCCTTAAAGCAGTTCGCTATGTTTCAAATTTAAGGCAAAGATATCCAGTGTAATGTCTGGGCACGGAAGGCATTTCACCTTAGGCCTCAGGACGACAACGAACCTGCAATACCAAGTGATGTTTTCCTTGTTACTGCAGGTGTCTATAGACGACTACTTACTTACCACCGGCTGGGTCGTCAGCTTGTTTGTCATTTAGTTGTAGAGTCTACCACAGAAGTAGCTTAACACTTTAGTACCATGTCAAATCGACTATTGCGCTCGTACTTAATAGTTGCTACCGTACCATATTGACGCCATACTTATTGTGACATAGTACTAAAGTGATCAGCTGCTTCTGTGGTCGACCGTACAAAAGAAGAGTAGTTACTGGGCATCAGTACCCCTAGTGTAAGTTTTGATAGCAGTACCCACAGAACATAGAGAGTAGTTAGAAGGCGTAAGTGGGCGGGACGCGCGCGCCGCGCATAAGAGTAAACACTCTTATCCAGTCCTTTTGATGATTCGACGCGCTCAGTAGTTCGCTAACCTATGCAGAGCAATATTATGCCAAAACTAGTGGAAAAATGCCTCTTTGTGCTACTTTAACACGCTGAAAGCAAAGTAAAACTTATAATCTCACTCATTGAGACATTTCTTATTTTCGCTTAGTACATTTTTACTGTAAAATAGTAAAAAACATTAAATTAAAACGACGCCATGCCAAAAATATACATTGCTGGCTGTGTACGTCGTCAATAAAAGTGGCATTGTATTTATCCCGCAATGTATGGTTTTTGGGGTAAATTAAAAGAGTTGCCAGTACGTCACACTTATTTTGCACAAATGAGTCAAAAATATATCAATGTTTAATTTAATTAGAAAATATTACAAAAAAGTATTATGATGTCAAATTATTGCCTAGTAACTATTTCCATATAACAAAACTTTTTGATGTTACTCGTTTTTTTCACTTGTGCTAAGTATGTAAACAAAACAAACTGACAACAATTTCGTAAATGTTGAACAATCCGCTAGTTCAACGTAAGACACCTTACTCTTTATTATCACGCCTTTTTTTGCTACGTAAATAACTATGAAATATTTACAAAAATACGAAATATTTGCCATCACAGACTACGTTAAGTTAAGGACTACGTTTTGCCATTAAATAAAAATAAAGCACTGAAAAAATTAAGTTAAGTACTAATTTTTGCTGTTCATATAGAGATAATATATTCTCTCTATTACAGAGAACACAAAGGGAACGGACGCCCATACAGCCATATCTTAAGTATTTTCTGACATTCTACAAATATTGCATTGAAATGCTAGTGCAATGCAACACATTTCAATGCAATTCCTAGTGTCTTTCTCAATGTTTTCACATCAAATTCCCTTATATTGCAATGATATTCCAATGGCATGTAATGTAAACACAAACACTTCTTTTACAAAACTACTTATACCAATTTTATAACACAATGTTCGCTCAGACAGATTTTTGTAATTATTGTAATAAAAATCTTGACTGATATGACAGCATTAAATCTCGCCAAAAACTCCAAATATAAAAATATGATGCCAGTCTTCATGATGCCACTTATTGAGGTAGATGCCGCTATGAATTTCACAACGCGAAAATGAATGAATGAATGAATGAATTTCACTATACGTGAAAACTGGATAACTGGGACAATAAGGGATCTGCGAATTGGTCTCGCTTAAAGAGGTATACCACTTTCCTAGTATCTAACATAAACATAAATTTAACTCGCGTTTAATTAGATCTAACATTATTATTATACACCCGACGTTTCGATAACTTTACAACGGGTTTTCTTCCTCCTCTTGTAAGTATTCAGTTACTTTAGATTTCAATCCATAAACAAAACGAAAATTAATATGCGTAGTGCAAGTTAGAAAGGTGATGAATTTATGTTATCTCAGTAAAAGAGGTAAAATACACTCGCTGTCTCAATTATTGAGGTAACTATGACGATAAAAACGAAAGAATGAATCCCAAATATAGGGGATTGCAGTGTCTAGCTGTGGAGGTTTCTCACTTATGCAGGTCCCACTTGACCAAGTTAACTTTTATTTTAATGATTTTCCATATCGCACGTCATTCACAAAACTATATCTATTTCACGCAACACAAGGTTACAAACGTTCGTTCAGGCAAAATGTTCTAATTATAAAAATCTTGACCGACCTAATAAAATAGCAAAAAAAAACTCTCCAAAAATAAATAAATAAATAAATGAGATGTGGACAAGTAACTTTACTCGTGAAAGCCTCAAATTCCAGATTATTAGATTTTTTATTGTCATATAACTACCGGAAGTCTTACACAGCTTGACAAATTAAACTGTAGTGATCCCATTCTCTTTGTATACTGTATTTTATTTATGAGTTGCTTAAGAAATTGAAATAAATAAGTAGGTACTTCATCATCATCAGCCTATATACGTCCCACTGCTGGGCACAGGCCTTCCTACATGGGAGAAACATATGAGGAGTTTGGGCCATGACATCACCACGCTGGCCCAATGCGGGTTGGTGGGGTAAAACGGTTGCAGTAACAACCGGGACCAACGGCTTAACGTGCCTTCCGAAGCACGGAGGAGCTCGAGATTTTAAATTTAATTGACCCATTCCGGGACCAACCATGGCGAAAGTTGCTTTGTTTTCGTGATTGAAACCAGAGCACTCAAGCAACTACGCCACCGAGCTCCTCCTTACTTACATATATATATTCACTGATTAATGAATTATTTTTTTTGTAGAATATATTTCTTATAATTTTAAAGATTTATTTGAAAGACATAGCATAAAGTGAAAACCTTCACGAGAGCTTGTTTAAATTGAAAAATTAAATATTTATTAATCTTATTGCAAGACCAAGCTTAAAATACATAGAAGGACAAAGTTGATAAAAACAGAGAGCCAGTAAAAGGTTAAACACAACACAGTACAAACAATTTTAAACACAATGATTAGGGCTACAAGAAAGCAGAGGCTATAATTAGTAAAATATATGACATATTTTAATAATCCTAATCGCAGCCAACCTTAATGCTCAAAAGATAACAACTCAATCCTTTCAAAATTCTAACTGAATAAGAACTGCAATGGATTCTAAGGGAACCTATTTCCCTCACAATTTTAATAAGAACACCAAAAACGATTTTAATAAGAACACCTATTGTAAAGAAAAATATTTTTTTATTCCTATTAGGTACTATTATTACAACATAAAATTTAAAGAGTTCTTTCATTCGTTTCAGTCACTATTAAATACATCAACGAACTCAAAATTTCCCATCAAATTGCATTTTATTTTTATTCTGGAAACAGTGCAATATCTGTGCACAAACAAATTCAATCTTTATGTTGAGGAAATATGGCCTGTATTTAAATGGTCTGTTTTTCACTTGGTACATTTTTGTACCGATTTTCAGGAACCAATCGCGTAATGTTGTTTTATGTAGTAAAATACGAACTTATGAATATGATGTGTGCGAGAGGCGACACTGGTTCTGGTACTAACGTCGCTTGATACTACTTCTAACCTCTCTCTTATGTTCTGTGGCAGTACCCCTAGCACGAACATTTTTAAATTTCGAATCACCATCGTATCGAGTAGTTATGTTAGCCTTTGTCTGGCTTTTGTTCGGCTTTTGGGCCTAATTTCAAGCCTGCGCGAACGATGCGGTTACGATTCGAAATTTAAAAATGTTCGTGCTGTTGTCTTCAGCTGCCAATTATTTAAAAGCGGCAGAAGCGACTGTTTTGTGACTTAAAGGAAAGCTTTTTTTATATTTATCATTTGACCCGATTGTGGTTCTTGGTGCTGAAGGCAACCACAATCGTTTTATCGCTACCCACGTAGGCTAGCGATCGTTTTAAAAAAGTATCTACGAACGATCGTATCAAAAAGTATCTATAAACGTTTTTTGCTCTGGTCTTTCTCCCAAGTTATTTCTGTTCGAACCAAACGCCAATAATTATGTTTCGCTTTGAGAACTACCTGCTAAGAATTGGGTTTCAGCAATATGCCTCGCGTTCACTGCTTGTGCCACTGTGTATTCACAAATTTCTGTATTTTTAACCGACTTCAAAAACGAGGAGTTCTCAATTCGGTTGGTATGATTTTTTTTAACTTCAAGTTCTATTTAAAGTCTAGATTGCTAAATGTAAATTGTATACAAATAAGTTTGTGTAGAAAGAAACTTAACCAAGCCTACGAGCACCTATTAATAATTAAGGGCGAATTTATAAAACGCTAACAACTTGATATAGAAACTTATATTTTTATTCTTGAATCAAAATTTTAGCAGTTTCTGGATCATTTTTAATAAATACACATGAAATATAGCAGCGTTCGATGACATCAAGATATATGCCCCTTGATCGGATTTCATTATTATCAAACTGATATAAATAACAATCTCTTTGTAACTAGTATTTTCTATATCAAGTTGTTTAATAAGCATCATCATTATCATCATTAAGATGAGCCCATATTCTAATGAAGACCGTCTTACACAAATATAAGTAATTACATATCCAATCCTGCTAAATTCAGTCACTTCAACGCTATCAATATCTCGCTTTACAACCCCGACAGGTTTGTAATTGTTGTCTTGCCGCAACCCTAATCCATACCGTAACAAAACACTCTCGCGTCAAAGAGCAGATCCAATACGAGCAGGTGTCTAACTTTGATACAACTTTAATTTCGGGAACCGTCACCTGTCACGTGTGTCAAATGAAGAGATACTGCGTGATAACCCAGCAGACAGAAAATGTATAGAGATAATTTAGGTATTAAATTTTGTGTCAGTCAACTGAGTTCCAACGATGGTCAAAGTTAACAAAAAGGACAATGTCAATGTGGACTTGCATTTTACGAAAGACTCTAGCCAAATCACATTGCGTTTGGAGTTTTTCTGCAGTGAATAAGGTAACCAAGGTCCTCGTGACAGACAAAAAAGAATTGCCAGATGGTAAGCAGCTCCTACTATGTAACACGAAGAGAAGGCCTAAAAAGGAAAAAGTAAGGGTTAGGAAACCGCTCTGCCTAAGACAGGTCTTGAAGCGAGAGTCTCCCAATTATTTGCACACGTTGTATATCAAATAAAAATGAATTAAAATCCAATTTCATTACAAAGACAACTTATTATAGAATTGTTAATTCAATTCTGGCGAATGAGAAAACTGTCTGTGACAGTGATCGAGTCATTTTATCTCTCTAGAAGGTATGGAGAACCGTTATTCATAATGTAATTTGAGATCCCGATAAGTCAATAAAAAATTCGAATTTTGTTATCTTCAAATAAAATGTTGATAATTTCTTAACAATTGATGGAGTGAGTGGCTTCAATGCTATCCCTTAGGACCAAAACACCCAAAGAAACGCGGGAACGAATACATATAGTGTTTTACAAATTTGTAGACTTCTTCGAACCATTATTTGGACTTCCTTTGATCGGCTCCAGTAATTCACGATTGCCTGAAAATTAACAGACACCTCTGTGCGAAACTCGACTGCCTAACTGTGAATTGTTTTGTCGTAATTAATTCGTGCAGAATATACGAGGGATTTTGTTCGACACGGACGCCTGATAAAGTCGAAATTGTTAGGGATGGGGTAGCTGAGTCCTGATTGTGTGTTTTATGTCAATAGTGTTGAAGTAGATTGAGCAAATTGAGCCCACTAAATATAGGGAATAATACAGGGTCAACAGCAGAGGCGCAGTTCGAGTTGTAACATAAAGTTTCACGTTAAACTATAAAACTAGGCGTTCAGTCACATAATACGTAAATAGGGGCAGAAGGTGCTCTCTGCACAATTATTAAAATAAATAGCGACTCTTGCCATGACACAATAAAGTTACATTCAGGTTGCACAGGGCTATTGTACCTACTAATAAATCCACCTCTATGTCGCCTCTTCTATCTCGTATCTCGTCTCTTTCTGACTACGGCAGCAGCACCGGATCATACCGACACGTCGAGGCCACCATGTACTTATAGCTTCACAGTTATAACGCGGAGTGAGACACCCAGGTTCAGTCTTGAAATATCTAAGGAATGGCTGTTGTGACAATGCTTCAAAAAAGAAATACTTGAAGAAATTCATTCTCAGTGGTTAAAGCAGTCGCCCGGAGTGTGGAAGATTACGGGTTCACAACCCGCCCCGGGATATATATTTTGCTAGTCCAGACATTTTTCTATAAATGCTCACGCTTTTAGTCAAGCAAAAACCGTTTGAGAAGATTACCTAATAATACCGCCAATCCCAGTATCCAATGCAAGTAATTGGGTGATATTAATAATTTTGAAGGCGAATGAATGTTGGCTATTGGTTTAATGTCCCAATTTTAAAAGCTACCTATTTTTAAAGCTATACCTCAAGCACATACCCTCCGAATCACGGAGGAGCTCGAAATGACAAACTTGACTGATCCATCGGGGACCAACCGTGACGAAAAAATTACATAACCATAATTCGTATTGAAAAAGCAATGAGTTATTAAGACACCACTTAACACTATGTTCCGCTTAAGTATGTCTATGACGCTACACTTCACTCAATCTCTTGCTAGCGTTGCTAGAAAGAGACCGTAAGCGCCATGAAAATTACGGAGCTACAACCTTTTCGCCGCGAATAAACTAAATTCTATTGTATCAAAATGGAACATGAATTCTTTATGCGATGAACCCCGAAATAAAAGGTGTATTATAAGTTTGACGTGTCTGTCTGTGTATCTGTGTGTCTGTCTGTGGCATCGAAGCTCCTAAACGAATGATGAATAGCATCCGAAACTCTACATGATAAAAGGGTTTTACTAACTTTCACAGATCCGATTGATTTGAAATTTGGTGTACTGTCACTTCGGTGACATTCCTATTACATAGGTACTAAACTTGAGCTGATCGTATTCTATCATCAGATAGTCTGGTGGAAACTTACAGTGGATATAGCGTGTTTGGGCTCATAAGAAAAGTCTCAATCAGATGGTGTTAGATAGATGATTAAAGAGGCCGGAAGTTACTTAAAATTTTATATTTTGGTATCTCAATGAAAAAAGGGGGACTATTTTGTTTCTCATTACGGCCAGGAGAGCAACAAGATAATAATGATTATAATGTATACTAGGAATCCGGGAAGAAAACAAATTGTTGTTGTTGTCGAGAAAGAGAAGTAAGCAGGGAAATAAATTCGATATTTGTTCGTCGAGAATATTCAGCACATATTGTAAAGTAAGAATATAATCCATTTTTATCAATTAAGTGTTGTTTATTTTTAAATATTATTATGTTAGAGTGATTGATTAATTGATACAGGTGTTACATAAGCCAAAGCATGTCTAAAAATAAAAAAAAACAACACACATCACATCACACAAATAAATAAACAGAAAAAAATAGCAAACAAAAATTAAAAATGCATAATTAAATGCATGCCTTTTCTTTTTTTCAATTAATTGAAAAGCTTGAATTGTTCTCAAAAGATAATTTTTCGAAATATATATAGATTCCAAATAAATAATTATCTCCAATTTGTCGCTTACGTTCCACGCGTGCGCTATTGTTGTCTTTTTTCCTCGCGAAGAGAAGTCTATCTCTATCCCTCTCTATCTCGGTCTAAAGAACGTTAATCTTAACGAATATTTGTCCATACAAATATTAAAAAGTATCATAAAAGTAATTATCTCACTCTCTAAGTCTCTGAAATGGTTGAGATTTTGGTATGAAGATAGAGTTTATCTTGAGAAAAGACATAAGATCCATTTTAACGCGATAAATGGCGCTCACGCAGGTGACATCACGATCGGATCCACCTCGCCGGCGAACACTAGTGATAATATAATTTGAACAGTATATTTTTTTTTTAATCTGAGAACTGTGTACCTACTGTTTCTAAACTGGCACAAGTTCTCTATTCGCATAGCCTATAGACGCTCGTAGCACCTTGGGCACTACTCACGTGCTGTCACCGTAGCATATAGACGGTCGTAGCACCTTGAGCACTACTCACGCGTTTTACCGTAGCCTATAGACGCTCGTGACATCTTAGGCACTACACACGCGTTTTACCGTAGCCCATAGACGATTGTGGCACTTTGAGCACTACTTACGCGTTGTCACCGTTGCTTAGATGGTCGTGGCACCTAGGGCACTACTAACGCGTAGTTACCGTAGCCGCTAGACGCTCGGAGTAACTTGGGCACTACTCACGTGTTGTCGCCGTAGCCTATAGACGCTCGTAGCGCATTGGCACTACTCACGCGTTGTTACCGTATCCTATAGACGATCGTGGCACTTTGGCCACTACTCACGCGTTATCGCCGTAGCCTATAGACGCTCGTAGCACCCTGGGCACTACTGACGCGCTTCTAACCCTATAGAATCAAGAGAAAGCGTCATATTGACAGCATAGGCGGCGAGCCCCTCTGCTCTGAACATAAACGGATTGGAGACTTAACTGCCCTGCCGACGATAGTAAATGTCTTCAGGACAACCCGTGGCGTCGGTAGGAAGCAAGAAAGACGTGCATCCCTCTTCCCCCTTCTTCCAGCCTATCCTTCCGAAAGAAGGATAGCCTGGATGAGCATCCCATCAGCGTCACAAAAATGAGAACACAGCACTACTAACTTGTGTGTTGTGTTATTTAGAGGTGCTACCACCAATCGGGCTTAAAATTCACGAGGTAAATACATCTGTACACTACCTCCCTTATTTGCAAAGAGTCCACCATCCGTGCTTTTTTTTAACGCTTAGTTTTCGTCTAAGAACAATGTCGATATGGTAGCGAAATTAGCGAAAACATATCCACTTATCATTCGAGTCTCGTATTTCACTCATAAGAAATGAAGTTACAACGCTCGAAGTCCATTCATCAAAGACTGTACTTTATTAGGGTTGCCACTCTAGAGTTTATTGTTCTTCAAATAACTTTTATGTTTCTCCTCTCGTGGCGGTGATGGTTGAGTAACAGTTTCCTGACTTTCTTTACATCAACGGGTTTATTTATAAAGTGTGAAGTTCTCGTGGCTTATTCGGGCGGATTGGCTGGTTTTTTCACACGCGGATTACGTTCCCAAACGTAACTTTGTGGCCCGCATGTTTCTTTGAAGCTTCGAAAATGTAATGCGGGAGCGGAGCATGTGAGACACACCCGCTTTCAATAAATGTTTATAGAAAGGAAGTTTTTGTAAGGGCGTGACATATCGGAATTTGGATGGTGTGAGGTTTTACCGAGATCTTTAATCTTCTGACTAATTCCACTTGTATTTATATTACAATAGAACAGAATCATAGAATTCAGCGATTCACAAATTAACTAACCGTTTTGAAAAAATAGCAAAATTTACTGAAACAACTAATAGATATTCAGCAAAACGTCACTCGGCAAATACCAACAAACAGAGCTGAGGACCAAGTTGCTACTGCAACCGCTTTAACCCACCACCCCGCATTGGGCCAGCGTGGTTGTATTATGGCCCAAACTCCTCATGTGTCTCTCCCATGTATGAAGGCCTGTGCCCAGCAGTGGGACGTATATAGGCTGGTGATGATGATGAGAGCCAAGGAGCTGTTCGAGACTAAATATTTCTATAATAATTTAACATAACCTTTGGCCAGGATTTCGTGAATATTTTGGTGATAACGTTCAGCTTCAGCATATGCTGAATCTTCTTCTTCATCAGCCTGATTGAAAACAAATCAAATCATAGGAAGACCATAAGTTCATACTAAATCTACATAAAAACTCATCTTTATGTATAAATAATAAGTAAAGTTTGAATAAATAACGAATCTACGGATCGAAATTATTTAGGCAATATTCTAGCTTTGATTTCCTTAAGCCCCAATATGGAGACCCTAAATAGATTGTTCATCTATCTGTCCAGTCGGTATGTACCAAACATTGATTGATGATTCATATGTCGTGCAAGAGCCAAGAGCCTATCTCAATTTAGTATAGTTCTAGCATATTTCAAAGTAGACACTTTTTGCGTGAAAAAAAACGTCTTTTGTTAGGAAAATTTTCATTTATCTTATTTGGGATAACTATATTGGGGGGAATTTGAGCATTCACACTACCTATGGCTAGTACCCAGGAAAACCGTTCAATGGTTTTAACTTACCTCATGAGTTAGGGTTTTGGATGTTTGGTGGTTGTGAACAATACTGATGACTTTCAATTTTAAGTGTTCTATGAGTGAGTAATATCGTTCAAAGTTGGATAAGCCATAGGCCTGACTGGGTATAAATTTTACCATGCTTATCTTACTCCTCACCAAGCCAATCTCGATCACCGAGTAGGGTCTGTGACTCTAATTAAGTATAACTTTGGATCTGCAGGACTACCATAAAACGCTTTCCGAAGTTTTAAAAATAAAGCGTGATTCGTGATATAACAGATGTTAATTATGGAGCATTAAACAATTTGATTTGATTTGATTTGATTTAATCAGGGCACCACATACTCTTTCGTTTTCCTTGCCAATGGTCTTCATATCTGCAAAAGACAGGACAAAATTAAGCTCCGTGATTTTCACCATTTCGTTCGTCTCCGAAGCTCCGGATCTTTTCATAGTTGCTCCACTGGTTCCGAGCTTTTTCTATTGCTCGGTCAACATATGCCACCAGAGCATGAAAGATCATGGTCACTTTATAGAAGCATGGGACCCGCTGTGATCGAGATCTGGAATAAACACCGCCAATGCAAGGATCATTGGATTAGGTTAACTCTAGAGATTATTCACTCCTGCCGAGGTTCCTGTGAAATATTGTTTGGAAAAATTAAAAACTCGTCACTTGACTAGGTACTTGGATTTATTACACGCCCCTGCGTCTGCGTACGATCAACAGACGTCTTATTATAAAACTCTCAACTCACAAATTTAGTTACCATACTCCTCCGAAACGGCTTGACCAATTTCATGAAATTTTATATGTATATTCAGTAGGTCTGAGAACCGGCTACTATCTATTTTATTTTTATTTTTTGGTATTTTTTTTTGACCGATTTTCATGAAATTTTGTATGTATATAGGCTAGGCTACTATCTATTTTTTTTTGGTCATTTTTTTTTTCTATATGGCAAAACAACGTTACTTTTTTATTCTACAAATTTTCAACCCACATAAGCACCCGCATATTTTATTAATCGCTTAATATCAAATAGCATGCGTTTAAATTATAACTTTTTGAGGTATAAGATGCAAGCCATCTAGGTTAGATGGCGCTATTATTTTTTGTGTGCTTATGAACAATTATTATACTTTATTCAATACCTAACCATACTATAACATTTGCTTTCTCTAGACTGGATAATTATCCCTCTCATCATTACCATGATCATCATTTGTCATGCTGATTTAGGGGAATGAGTGCATGAATCGAAATAGGTAATATTTAAGTTTGAATCGTCATCGTAAAAGTAAAACATGTTCGTGCTAATTACAGACATGTCGATTGTCGACACACATCTCATCATTCTGTCCACAATAATTTGATTTCGGATTATCTATTTTAACGAATTATAGTTATTTGTTATACAAGAGTGCAAAGTTGTTTTTTAACCGCGTGCTCAATTTTGATGACCGAGCAAGCAAAGGATTCTAAAATTAGAATCCTGAGCGTTAGCGAGGGAATCAAAAGTCAAACACGTAACTTTTCATCCCACCTCAACGAGGAAATGGCACAATGCAAAAAAAAACATTTGTGCATTATTAGCAGTTTCAGTCAATTCTGTTGGCGTCAAATAAACTTCGACGCTAGAATTACTCAGTAATTAAAATGTAAAACTGGAAAAATTTCACATCCTGAGGCGGGAATCGAACCCGCGACCTGTCGCAATCCGGCGACAGTAATTTTTTAAACATTTATAATAATGTTAAAATCAAAAATTAAGAATAGAATTACTCATTTAGGTTTTTACTTGTTTTCAAGTTTTTTGTTATAAACCTATGGTTTAAATAAATATGTCGTGAAAATAAAATGGCGCGCGCAAAGCGTACACCAAGAAGGCGCCAAATCTGACTTTTTAACAAGTTAAAAAAGGCTGTATAATAAATTCGGCACCATGGAGGTAGAAATAAAGAGGTTTAATGATGTTTTGAATTCACAAACTAAGTACACACAATGTTCTTAATTTTAATTTTACTTTATCCTCTAGCGCATAAAAACGGCTTTTGCACTCAGATATCGAAGAGCAATAATATACTTTCCGAGATGGGGGGATGAAAAAGTATTTTCCTTACGTACAAACCGTTCATCTCAAAATCCAAACCATTACTTAATACTGTGATCGTTTTTTTTGTTTCTCAGACCATCTTATTTAGTGTAATAAGAAATTTACTGTCTTTTGAAATATAGTCCAATCTTCCACGAAACCCTCCAGTAGTAAAAGGTTTACCCTTTTTATCCTTGATATGTCCGTAAGCGTTTAGATTTTCGGGTTTAATGTTATATTCTGAAATAATTGTGAGTATTATTTGTATTGCAATAAAACCCAGAGCTTCTTATCTTCCTTTATTTTCTTGAAATTAAGTATTTATGTACACAGCAATTTCTGATATTTTCACTTATCTCTTTTGGCTGTTCGTTGACAGTGTTATTTCTTTTAGTGTTATTTCGCGCTGACGCAACAATCTTCCGTATTTCCCCGAAATGCCGATTTGTTTCTATGATCTAAGGTAACCACTCACTTTCAGGTGTGCTGTATGCTTATTTGACCTCCTTTTACGAATAAAAATATCGGGACATTAACGGTCTTAAGGTGGTGTGATTATAATCTCTACTAAACTACTCAATTATGGTGTTTATGATGTATTATGATGAATCGGCGTTCTTTGTCTCGAATTTTGTGCTTCGAATTCAATGTAATCGTTGGATCCATTGAGCATGATATTCATATAATGGAGACTTTAATTATAACTAGTGGTCGCCTTGTGCTCGAAATTCGACCATTATTAATTCAAATTATAAGTTTGAACATGACTATGGTACACCATTTTTTTTTACATATTGTAACAATTACAAATAAAGAAATTGAATACTTCTATAATCACAGTTTTTTGTTTTAATTTTTTTAGGTATGTTTTTTTATTATGTTTATGTTTGACATTTAGTAATACTATAGACAAATAACAAACAATTAGACATATTACCTACATGTGTGTGTGTAAAATACATGGTAGCGTTTATAATGTTTTAGTTATTGTTGTGATGTTTTTATTATTTCATGTATTTTTTATGGATAATTTAAAAAAAATAGTGTATTTAAAAATAGTGTTTAGAATCTTCTTAAAAAATAACTTTGGCACTGCCAGCTTTGCACTTCTTTTTGTTTCATGTAATATTAACACGTGGTAAAAGTTGTGTCGACATACCCAATAAGTTACTGTAAAACTATTATTCAAGTTTATACTATGTTATGCTACTGTTTGTTTACCCAAATAAATTTAAAAAAGGTCACAGGTTCGGATATCACCAGTAGGAAAGAGCCCTCACTTTTGGAGATAATAAAAATTAACAGTAAAAGGATTTGAGAGCTGCGTAGGCGCCGGAACTGTAGGCATAAAAAGGTTTTTACAGGGTCGGCAACGCGCAAGTGATACCCCTGGTGTTGCAAGTGTCCATAGACTATGGTAACCGCTTACCATCAGGTGGGCCGTATGCTTGATTGCCACCTTAGTGGTACTGTTTGTTGGCGCTGTATAGCACGCACAAGAGCTGCCACCAACCACGTATGATGGAAGCTTCTACAACGATATAATAAAAATATATATGATAAAATTAATAATCCAATTGTCTTGTCATGTGAAAAATAAAATAAACTAAATCTGTTCGAGTATTATTTTACACCACTATTTATGGAGGAGTTCGGTGGCGTAGTGGTTAGGCGCTCTGGTTTCGGTTACGAAAACAAAGCAACTTTGGGCATGGTCGATCCGGGATGGGTCAATCAAAATTAGTAATCTCGAGCTGCGCCGTGCTTTGGAACTCGCATTGGGCCAGCGTAAAGCTCCACCTCCTTAGTGTTTCTCCCAAGTAGAATGCCATGCCTGTGCCCAGCAGTAGGAATTATATATGAATGATTTGATGATCAATTTTTATTTAAGTATCTGTATAGTTGAAGTTTTTAGACAATATCAAGGATATTTTTCTAATATTTAAATCTACAAAAGTCGCTAATAACCTCCTCCCCCTAGTAACCTCCAATACACAAGATTTATCCTAATTCTTACTTTCTTGTTCTAGGTATGGAGAAGCAGTTTTTGAAGCAGCCAGAGAACAGCACAGCAAGAGCAGGAGAGCCTTACGCTCTCTCTTGCGATATAACCTCAGCCCCTGCAGCTACGGTGTCGTGGCTCAGGAATGGCGAGATCCTGCCGAGGAATGACAGGTGAGGATCATAATTGGTTTAGCTAAACTGGTGACAACACAGACATGCTGACTTTTGAAAGGAAAAACATAAATAATATGCTTCCGCCCACTCCTTATAAGCAACCCTTATCACATATTATGTGGAGTTTTGCTTTCCCGAGACTTTTCAGTGATACAGTTGGCAGCACATCAAGCGCAACAGTTTGAACTTGAGACCGCCCTTATTCCTTTTGTCATAGAGGCGGCTTTCGTAGTGCAACTGTTACACTTGATGTGCTGTCGTGTGTAGCATACGATAGTAAGAAACAATATTATGCTGACGTTCACCCATCCGGCTTTGAGCTCAGAATTATCATTACAATTGTGGAAAAGAATAACCGACTTCAAAACACTAAAAAAACAAAAATTATTTTTAATAGGTACCTACCTAATAGTTATTTATTTGTTAAACAAGAGTGCAAAGTTGCTTTTTAAGCTGCGTGCTCAATTTTGATGTCCGTGCAAGCGAAGGAATCTAATCGAAAAAATCTTTGCACTCGAGTGCAACACGTTACTTTTCATCCCACCTCAACGAGAAAATGGATTAATACAGTTTCAGTCAATTCTGTTGTTTTTAACCTATGGTTTTAACAAATATGTCGTGACAAGAATATGGCGCGCGCAAAGCAAAATAAACAAAAAGTACACCAAGAAGGAGCCGAGTATGAGTTTTTAACAAGTTAAAAAAGGCTGTATGATAAATTCGGCACCATGGAGGTAGAAGTAAAGAGGCTTAATGATGTTTTGAATTCACAAACTTAGAGTACACGATGTTCTAAATTCAATTTTACTTTATCGTTTAGCGGATAAAAACGGCTTTTGCACTCGGATATCGAAGAGCAAAAATACTCTTTCCGAGATGGGGGGATGAAAAAGATATTTTTTGGGAGTTGGTGCTCAGTTGTTTCCAGAAACAATAGAAAGTGAAGCACATGCGTCAAAAAAGTACCTACATAAATTCAATCATTTCTTCCTTTTTAGGGTTATGAACTAGGTTTTTCTTTTGTTGAAAAAAAAACATACTAAGCACGGCAAATGATTCAACTCCACCTGATGTGGACACATTACTGAGATGTCTCCTTTAGTACTAAGTACATACTGAGTGCGTATTTACGTAGGTACTCAAGGTTAACAGGAGATTTTTCCGGCTAAATAAATATTTCTGTATCTCTTTTCAGATATATATTCCTGGACACACAGTTATTATTTACAGAAGCAAGAAAAGAAGATTCTGGCGTTTACAAGTAAGAAATCTATCATTACTTTTGATCATGTACTGTCAGCATCAAAAATATATAAACGATTTTGACCTTTATCACCATGACATAAAAACAGAGTGAAGGTGTACTAAATTTTGCTGCAGACTGTACAGATACTGGTAATAGCCACCTCTATGGTTAAGTGGTTAAGACACCCACCTCAGATCAAGAGAAATTTTCTGCTTGTTTATGTTAGATAGGGCTTTTTCTAAGTCACCACCATGTTACCTAAGTCTGCCGCCATAACAATTAGGTTTTTTTGTTATCCAACTCGATGACAAACAAGCTGACGGCCCACCTGATGGTAAGCGGTTACCGCCGCCTATAGACACCTGCAATAACAAGGAAAAATCACTTGATATTGCAGGTGCGTTGTCATCCTGAGACCTAAGATGAAATGCCGTCCATGCCCAGTAATTACACTGGCTACCTTTCCCTTCAATCCGAAACACAGCTAACTGTTTCACGGCTGAAACAAGAAAAGCGGAGGTTCCTACCTAGACGACCCTATATACGGGCTTACCACCTAGGTTAACAGGCCCTAGGCTAGGCCTAGGCTACCCCGTAAAGAATTAAAACATAAATATTTTCCTAGTTTAGATATTTTTATAAGTAGGTAAATAATTTTTCTAACATTTATAATAATGTTAAAATGAATATAAAGAATATTTGAAAGCAATGCGCCAACTAACAGAATCTCAAGTATTTGTAAAAAATCTCGTTTCAGATGTTGAAATAGAACATTTCGATTTCGACATTGTAGGGTAGACGTTAGCTTATAACTAACGCAAATACAGATAGACTAGAAGAATTTCACAGGGTTATCCCTTGGGATAACTTGGACTTGTCCTGGGTAGCTCAGATTGTGAAAGGTCGCGGGTTCGATCCCCGCCTCAGGACCTGAATTTTTTCTAGTTTAGATATTTTTATAAGTAAATACCTAATTCAAGCGGTTGGCAACTTTGGATGTGGAAAGTCTAGTTAGGTCATATCTTTCTTTCCAACTTAAAACATTGTACAGTTGACATCAATTGCACATCAAGCGTAACTGTTGGACCTTGAGACCACACCCTTACTGCGTTCAAAGTAGAGGCGGCTTTTGCAGTACAAGTGTAACACTTGATGTGCTGTCGTCTGTACATTACATTATATCACTGTTTGTCAAAGATGTCCTAGCCCCATGTTTACTGTTAAAACGCATTTCATTCAAGTTTACAAGTTAGACTATGTTATCTTATCGTCCATAGGCTTTTCAACAATGAGAACACTCGAAACTTTATGCATACTATGTTTATTGAGGTGCTTCAAAGTGCAACCGAAGGTTACTATTGTCAATACAGCTATGCTATTCTCTAACGTTAGCAGGCTTGAGCTCGTGGCTGTGGGCAGCGCTGTGATACCGTTTGGCGTTTGTTTGACAATCATTTGACAACCGTTGGTGACACTAGCATCACAGAGTAGTTTGACTAGCATTTAGCCGAACCGGAACTAAAAAGTTGTTTGTTTGTATATTTATGTAAAAGTATTAATTATGTAAACTTATTCAATACGCTCATCTAGCACGGGTACTTTGAATTCTTAGTGATAACGTAGATTCAGTCTCTCAAGAGTTGACTAGATTGCAAAATATTTTAGCATTTATAAAGGTATCCACTATGCACCATTCATTTCTCAATTCACGCGATATACGCACTGTAGTTGATAGATTAAAAAAACTATACGGTAATGATAAGGTTATGGACTTAGATATTAGGGAATATTATGATATAATTAGGGTGGGCTCTTATTATGTAGGTAACGAATTAGTTATGTATATAAATTTCCGATATGTATACGTCATATGTACAATCTATATAAACTGTCTATAATCCCCAATAAAAATCATGAAATCCTTATTCCTCCTTCTCCATTCCTGGCTATCTACGAGAAAGATTTCAAGCACATAGGGGCTGAATGCCCGAAGACCAATAAATGGTTCCTATGTGAAGAAGAACGGAGTCTGCAGAGCCGGCCATCTCAAGATTGCGTTCATCAACTCATCACGACTCAACAACGAAACGAGATGTGCAGTCCCATCACGGTGACCCTCGACCAGCCAGCCTATGAAGAACTGGATGACAGACACTACACCATCAGCTTCCCTGTACCTACAAAAGTACATTTATCGTGCGGACAAGACCTCTACAAGGAATATCAAGGCAGTTATCTCGCGATCATTCCCCAAAAATGTTACATGGAGACAGCTTCTCTAACAATATCCAATAAAAAGGACCGAATCAAAGGAACCGTAGTCAAGATAATGGATTTGCCCTAGGAAGTGAACAGCATCCAACCCGCAAACACAACCTTCAAATTGAACTCCATCAACCTAGATCATCTCCACTCTACTAATATGAAAATCTCCCAGCAGCCGACAGTTAATTTCGAGACCGACAGTGATCCCGCTATATACCATACTACAATTCCATTATACATACTGCTAATAAGTGTGTGTGCACTGATTATCTTTATATTATCTCGCAAGTACTACAGAAAGAAAATCTCTAAGAATATAGAAGCAAATGAAATTCAACTAAAAGCTATATATGCTACCCCGGAGCCGAAGACGAGATCAAATCAACCACCACCTCAATTTACAACGAAAATCATCAGTGGTGGCTGTTCTTCGGGGGGGGTGTTACGCGCCCTTAATCTATGAAGATCGCTGCGTCGGCATCGGCCCCAAATACATTGCACACGGCACTAGGAAGCGTGGATAGCAGCGTCAGCGGAACGTGCCGGCCCATGACGACATCGCGGCATTGCAATAATAATTGTTAATTAATTAATTATATTTTTAGTGCATATTTGTTTCCAACTTCGAGCAACTATCACGTTATTATATTGTAATCTTTTCACCTTAGAATTAAATTAATTATAATAAAATTTTGTTTAAGGATCTTGCTTGTCATCTAGTTGTATAAAAAATGTGGGTAGTCAACGGCGAGAATTAGGACATCTTCTGTAAGGTCCCTACAGAAGGTCGCCGCTAAATAACAATACTTTGTAGAGCTGTGTTCCTGCGGTGAGCAAGGTGGCCAGAGCTCTTTGAGAAAGCTTTATATTCTGATCAGGGAAGTCTACACCTTCTCTTCATTACTACAGGCCAAGCAACGCGCGAGTAGTGCTCAAGATAGTACGAGCGGCTTTAGGCTACGGTAACAGCTTACCATAGATGGGCCGTATGCTTGTTTGTCACCATTGTTATATAAAAAACGACGAGGCTTTGCGGGCTGAACGTTCATAATCATAAATAAATAACTGTACCATTTCTTTGTGAAAATCTATTAACCTAGTAGATATTTTAACAATCAATTTCACAGTATTGGTTTAAGAGTGTTTTAGTTTTGTGATTATAAGAACAAGCATGTGATAATTACTATTTTGACATACCTAGGTAGGATTTCCAATGTGGAATGAGCTCCCTGTAAAGGTTTTCTTCAAAAAAGCCGTGAAAAGTTTTTAACAGGGTCGGCAACGCGCAAGTGATACCCCTGGTGTTGCAATCGTCCATAGGCTACGGTAACCGCTTACCATCAGGTGGGCCGTATGCTTGATTGCCAAATGAGTGGTATAAAAAAATTGAGATCATGATTATTTTCTTACCACTTATAATTATTACTGTATCTCAAATCTTCATTGGTTGTTAAAAATATATTAACCAAGTATGAAATTGTGAAGGATTGCGTAGCGTTGTCAAGACCGACACTAAATAATGGGCTAGAATACCGGCAATTCCATGGAAAAACAGTTCCGGGAATTCCCGGGAGCAATCCCTAGTAGCCAGCTATTTTAGCCTAAATCTTTTTCTCATCTTTTGTGATTGCCTTCCGTGATCTTTGATTTTCCTCATAACTGTCTTTCATTTCATTCAAAAATATTTCTTTCTAATTTTAGAAATATATCCAAGGCTAAATTCAAAACCTAAGTCCCTGTTATTTGTAGCAAACAAAAGACTCACGCCAATTATCTAGGTCAAATTAAGCATCATAAAGTGATGTGAAATGTCACATACAAATCCATACTAATGACAAGGATGATTAAGGTTATTTTTTATAACCACTTATTAAGCAAAACGATGTCGGTTATAAGTGGTCATTAAAATAAAACCTTAAACCTACCAATCAAACCGAAACTCTCCACAAAAACACTAAGTATTACCCAATATTTTTGTAGTTCAAAAGTGCTTTTAACCAACGTCTTTAGTTAACACCATTTCCGACTGCGAAAACCAGTCAAAATAAGATCGTCGGTTCAAACTTCAACCACTTTTGCCTGAGTTTTGCAGTTAAAAGTGGTTTTTGACCGGTTATGAGTTTTGACTGTTACAAATATAACGACGGAATGCAAGAATTCTATGCTTCTGAAATAATGGCCGTACCAATTGACAGTTTGATTATACAGTTGTGTTATCTTAACTAGCCATTGTCCATTGTGTCCCTTTTGATAAGGTGGACAACGGTAAGAAAATTTTGTTGTATGGGGACTACAGGAATACAGGGTATACTATAATGTTATGAAAAACTCTTTATTTCAGCCCAAAACTTCGGAAAACGTTTCACGGTATGCCTGTTTTCGATTTAATAGCTTGACAGCAAGAAAAAACGCTTGGAAATGTTTGTGGACTGCCGTATTTTTTTTTTATATCAAAAACGTTCGGAATGAACAAAAAAGGCTCGTTATTAGTTGAAAGAACTCCGAGGGGCGACAGTCATTAACCGCTTCTAATGAAATCGAGCAGTGCGGGAAAGTGTTCAGAAATAAAATAATATTATTATTTTATTTATGAAATTAGAACACAAGAAGCAATCGAAAACCCAGTACCGCTGGTCGCAGTCCAAATACTTATTAAATCAAAACATAATTGGGATATTGCCTAAGCTTGAATATGGCGGTATTTTTTCACAAATTCGGAAAATATACACTCCTGTTACCCATACAAACAATTCAAACTTAAAAGATACGGAATATTGTTGAAGTTGTGCTGCTTAGAAAATTCATAAATATGGTTTTTTTTTCCAAAATTTATCTAAAATGATATTTGATTGCTAACAATAATTAAAACAACTATTATTATAACGACTATAAATAAAAAACATACATATTACATAGTTATTATTAATGTTGTCAGTATGCCCATACATTTCTTAGTAATATAGGAACGTGTAACGTCACCTGTTCCGTAGATTTTCTATGGAGCGTTTTCAGCGATGCGCCGGCGCCGCAAGCCGCAACATATCAAACATATAATACCGCTATATCTGTGATCCTAGGCTTACTGGTTTACTTCGCAATATTCAATGTCATGAAATTATCAAATGAATACGATGTCTTTGAAAGTGGCGAACTATTTCTATGAGCTAATATAGCCCATGTTTCAATTTATTGTCGTATTGACGGCACCACCCTTTATAGATACTTCTTATTTATAAAGTAAAAAAAATGTTGTCAACTACCCTATTACGAAGGATACCTATTTACGAATTATTTAACTTAAGATTATCAGACTTCTGTTGTTGGCTATACATAGTAATTAAAATATAATAAAACTAGAAAAATTTCACTGCCACAACTTATCCGAATCGTAGGTATTTGTAAAAATACTCGTTTCGGATGTTAAAATAGAATATTTCGACATTGTAGGGTGGATGTTAGCTCATAAACGCAAACACAGATAGACTAGAAGAATTTCACAGGGATATCTTAAGTCCTAGGTGGCTCAGTGGTCAGAGCAGTCGCCCGGATTGCGAAAGGTCGCGGGTTCGATTCCTGCCTCAGGACGTGAAATTTTGCTAGTTTTATTATAAAAGAAAAAAATAAATAAAAATGAAATGTGTAAAAAAAACACACGTGTGTGTGTGTGTGTGTGTGTGAAATGTTAAAATTAAGAGTTAATTATTATATTTCAATTACTAAGTAATTTTTCAAACATATATATTAATGTTAAAATCAAAAATTAAGAATATTTGGCTATACATTTCAGAGTTTGTGTATGTAACGAGTTTTGGTGTGTGATGTGGAGGAGAACACTTGTTCTTCTTGTGTCATGTACTTACTATGTACCTATATGTATTCGTTGGTATGCCTATGTTCTCACACTTATAACTTATCATAATAAAAGACACTCGTGATTACTTTGTAGATAACACTGGCAAAACGGAGCCAAAATTTTGGTAGTTAAACACACGTTAGAAAGAGACGGAAGCTTATCATATTACGGCTTCATCACATCATGATCATACTGACTTTAATGATAAGCTCCCAAATATTTCGCGGGACGGTGAAACCTGGGGCCTTACCACCATCTTTATAAAAGCGATTCATATTCCGCTCGGTTCAGTATAGGTTCCTAAACTGCATAGTTTTCTTTAGTACCTTCATCTTCCTAAAATTGATTATCGTTTGCACCGATTGAATGAACCGTAGTGCTGTGTGTTATTCGTTCAAATGAACTAATTAGTGGAATATAATTGCTTGTATTGTGATTGTAATTTTAGATTATCGATATGTAAATTATTGCATTGATTAAGAGATTTGTGCGTTAGTTTTTTATATATAAAATATTTTATAAAAATTTATACTAAAAATGTGGGAAAATATAAGTTTATTATTTATTTATTGAACTCATTCGTGATCAATCGTGCCGTATTCATTTTAATTTGTTCTTTCAATCTGATGATGTTGTTGTGACTGAGTTGGATAAAATTATTTTAAGCCCAGGCTTCATACATTTTTTGATTTTCTCCTTTCAATCAGAAGTCTACACCACACATGTCATTAAAAATGCTATTTACAGATGTTCTCAGGTTAGGCTACGGTCCAACTATTTTATTCTTATTTGTACCAAATGAAATTTCGTCTTTATTTTTTTTATTTGTATCACAAGAATGGGTTCAAATGGCAAAATTATTGCTAGATGGTTGGTTACACTTAAGTGACTTATAGTTATTTAAATATTAAAGTCGTTGTTATTTCGAAATAAGTACAATGTAACTATTTCAGACATTTCTGAACTCAAGATTTTCCCATCTCTAGCGGTGTCTTAAATGTCATAGTCGCCATATTTGTTTACATTTGGGGCAGTAACGAAAAAATGGACTATAATGACAGCAATGACAGCAATTCTACTCGAAACTGAATCGCTGTCATAGTCGTAGATAGCGTCGTAGTACGAATTAACGATTCTACTCAGTTTAGGTCCTAAACTGGATCGCGATGAAAGATGGTGGTACGGGTGCTGAGTTGTTCTTCTATTTTATTTACATTGCTTAAATTAACAGTAATATAACCCTTATAATAACATTACTAGGAACCCCGGGAAACAACTAACTCATATATAAAACATAGTAATGTACATGTACACGAATAGGTACCTATTCGTTGGCTGACATCAAAGGCAAAATGAGAATACAATGGGCCTAATTCTGGGAACACACTTTAATTCTAAATTTTAATACAGTATATCTCTTTCTCGCAATAAGTAATAGGAAAAAGATAGCAAGAATCTGTTTAGAGCTGTCACTTAAATTTAGATAGATTTCAAAGAAACCATAGACAATTTTAGACGGCATGTACGGAGGTGCCTCCTAAACACTGCATTTTAGCACGTTCAATAAGGTCGAAAATTGAATGCACCTTTCTAAATGTCAAATTATATGACAGCTATCCTTTTCTTTTTCATTTTGAGAGAAAGAAATAGACTGAACTTAAATTTAAACTTAGCATGTGTTCGCCAGAATTAGAGCCATTGTAATAATATAGTTATAATAACCTAGTAAAGCATTGGATCTTGAAGTAAAATACTTTGGAAAATACAATGAATGTTCCCACTACCTACACTTCTATTTTACTACGTTTTTTTGATACTTCAGTGTCGAGAATGAAACACATGAAGACATTTATTTCTTTAAAGAAAGGTTCTGGAAGAGGAAAGGAAATATGAACATTCATCAGCACATCAATCATACAATTTGCTCTTAAGACCGCCCTTACTTCGTTGAAATCTGGTTTGCTCACTGTATCAGTTGATCTATTATTATCAATTGGATTTTCATGTTACTCCGAAAGTTATGCTACGCAAGCAAACGTGCAACATGCAAGCAACCAAGCAGCGCACAAGTTAGATTCAATAAGTATGCATGCAGAATAACTACCAACACTCATTTTTAGGGTTCCGTACCCAAAGGGTAAACGGGATGCACCTACCAGGCAGCAATCATGATTATATTTTCCTTCATACCGATTTTTGCTATAGACCCTACACAAATTACTTATTAGTTTTGTAACTATAGGTTTTGGTATTCTTAGTGTCATCTAAAAAATAAAAAAACTTGTTGAATTAGGCGCTGAGAGCAGTACCAACAATACTGCCAAAACAGCATGAACCGTGATAGTTAGGCAGTTGAAATTTTCACAGATGATGTTTTTCTGTTGTCGCTTTAACAACAAATACTAATAAACAGAATAAAAAAATATTTAAGGGGGCTCCCATACAACAAACGTGATTTTGTTCTTGTTTTTGCTCGATATTGATAACGGCAACAGGTAGACGCTTGTTTATAGATAATGGTACGGAATCCTTCGTGCGCGAGTCCGACTCGTATTTGGCCGGTTTTTTAATTTAACATTACAGAAGTAGTAGTAATTGAACTTTTACTCACATAGTTGTGGCCCAATAATATTTGGTAAAACGTTGTATTGATGAAATGAAAGCATGGCAAATAAATCATTTGGCAAAAAAGTTCAGAAAAGACATTGGGCAATAGTAAAAAGTTATTTTAAAATTGGTAAAATGTAGTTCGGTAAATGATACTTATGTCAAATGATATTTTGATGGTCTAATAATAAGGCAGACGAGAAAAAAGAAGCCGGTCAACCGTTTTTGGTCAAATAAAATTCGGGCAAGTAAATTTCGGACAGTTAATCGGTTCCCACTAAAACCTCCAGTGGTCTTATTACAGCGTTACTTAACATCATCGGTTCAAATTACGGCGGCGGGCGTTTATATTTGCGTGATTTATTTTCGTTTGAATATGGAATTTACTCATTCAAAATCACTTCTGCCGTAATGGAGCTTTTACCTTACCCCTAAAAGCCTATAAAGCAAAGAAATGTGGTTTATTAGTAGACAAAATTCTTAAGTAAATTTTACCTGCAGTCATTAATAATGTTGTTATGTAGGTAGGTATCTACAGAAGAGCGGAACCTTCTTACAGGTCTTACAACAAAGGTAAAAAGAAGATTCCCCAAACAAATTTTGTGGAAAACCGGTTCAATAAATATTTTGTATTTGTTTACGTTAAAATTAATTCATCCTCTTGCTTTCCTGTAATGAAATTTTCATGCCAGGGGTTTCAAACGCCGACATTTTTAGCCCGAGGATTACAACGCATCTTCAATCACAGATAAGATATTAGTAGCCTGCAATACCTACTGGTTTTCTCCTTGTTATTGCAGCAGTGCGACTAGCTAGACGACGAGCCGCCATTGATCTTGACATTCGAGCTGTGCTCGAATGTCAAGATCTGCGCGTATGCAGGGCCGTCTTTAACCTATTGGAGGCCCTGGGCGTATTAAGATAATAGGGCCTCTATGACTTCGATTCTGTCAAAGTCATAGGGGCCCCGTTATCCTAATTTTGTTAGAATAGACAAAAAAAGTAGATAAACAAGGTTAAATATTTATTTTTATTAACAATCACATGAAACGAATAGATAATGTAATATAGTCCACAAAAGTAACTCTTTTAGCATTTACAGGTTAGTGCTTAAAAATCTATATTATTTGAAGAGGAATACCCTTCTATATTTCAGATGGGCAAAATCGTTAATCACTTCTTCAAAATCTGTGCTTTTTAGCACATCAGATTCTATGGACATCAGCGACAAACTGGTTAATCTCTCTTGAAGCATTGTACTTCTCAGTTAGTTACCATCACGCTTTAAAAGATTCTCAATGCGATTTCTGGGCGCAGCCCAATTTTTGGGCGAGAGTAGAATAGCTTCGCGCATGTAAAAGCCAGGAAGTTGGTATTGTAGTCAGTAATTTAGGTTCGATTTCTTCGAATTATATAAGTTTTTTGGTAATAAATATTGGTTATCGTTTGGTGATCTGACAGGAACTAGGGACTTTGTATTTGATCTGAGGGGGGCCCCTATCGATCTCGGGGCCCTGGGCACTTGCCCAAAGTGCCCACTGGGAAAGATGGATCTGCGCGTATGCTGCTCGAATGCTGCGCGTAAGCGTACATGTAGTACATTTTTTATACGGGTATAAGCGTACCTATTCACTGTGTATGTTTGTCGCTTATAGAGACACGACATAAAGTAGGCACAATCAATGATTTTCGATTTAGTTTTTCTTATACATGTTTAAAATTTAACAAATGTGCTCGTCGTTGAAACGCCAGTGTCGCCAACGGTTGTCAAATAACCACTAAGTACTTATAAGGTATGACAGCGCTGCCACAACCAAGAATCCAAGGCTGCTGACTTTAGAGAATCGCATAGTGAGATGAAATGCCTTCCATGCCTAGTAATTAAACTGACGCTTTCCCTTCAATCCGAAACACAGCGAAATACTTACACTGCTTTACTTAACGCCCAAATAGGAAAGGCGGTGGTATCTACCTAGACGACCCTACACACCGACCTACCACGTAGTAAATGTTGCGAAGCTTCCTTAGATAAATCTTGCCAATAATTATAATGTTTTCTTAACAGGTGTATCGGTACTAACTCGTATCTGAACAAAACCCGCACGAGCCACGGCGGCTGGCTGCGGGTGGAAGACCCAGTGGACGCGGAGCCAGCGATGCTGCCGATCCACGACGCTGTCAACATCACCGCGCCGAGGTTCAGCAGGGTGCAGCTGCTGTGTCCAGTGCTCGGCTGGCCGAGACCAAGGGTAAGCTAGTTTTTTGACAACATTATAAGATTGTGTTCTTATTTTTCGCATCACAATCATGTGCGTAAAGGTACCTAATACCATGAAAAGTGTTCAAGAAATCAATTTATTCATTATTATTATTACACTAACGCATATTAGGGCTATCTATTAGGGCTTTTTAATTATCCATCTCTGTGGTGAATTATATAGTATGTCTTATCTACATGATAGATTACGGATAATTGTCATCTCACTTTATAGGTGCCTTATTGGTGATGCAAGCTTACCCAGGCTGATGTTAATAATTATTGCGTATAGCAATTCTCTTGCCACTAGTATAATGATTAGATAGACATCTATATTAATCTAGTGAGAAGGCTCTAATTATTAGAATTCATTTATTTCTCAGACGCATTAGTATGAAAATTAATTAGGATATTAAAATTTTTCGTCATGTTTTGTGTTTTCTTAATCCAACATGGTTAGATAAAATAGTTTGGTATTTGCTAGGCTGATTTCAGTTATTATAATATCGCAACTTTATTATTAAACTTCATTAATAATAGTGTAGTTATAGTTCACAATCAGCCTCACGTATGGTATTACTTCTTACCCTAATTAGTTCTTCTAACTTAAAATTAGGGTCCGTTCCAACCCACAGTTGGGTGTTATTAATTTAAGCTACTTATTTGGATCCCAAAATACGCCAAGCTAGCCTAATCAATTTTATTGTTTTCCAGATAACATGGGAGATTACTCCGCCTGACAGCAGAACAGCTGTCCTAGAAACTACAGAGGAAGTACTTGACTTGACCAGTCTGGAGTTAGACCAGGAAGGAATCTACAAATGCTCAATAGATAGTTACAATCATTTGTCTAAGGTAGGAAAAACTTTCTATTTTTTTCTTAAGTTTAAAGAAGAATCAGTCATTAGTTCAAGTCATGTGTTGCTTATCATGCAAATATTGCGAGGGTGCTTAAACATCAGCGAAACGCTCTTTACTACTTTATTGCAAAACGAAGTATTACTTACCCGGACGGGGGAAGATATTCCCACCTTTTAAAAAGAAAGAGATAGGCTTATGTTGGTAATAAAGAGGACAAGGCTCCCTACTCCAACGCTTCGTTGTAGCTTTTTTTATAAGACAGGGTTGGCACATTAGAGTATAGATGCTTGTAGCACCTTGGGCACTAGCCACGCGTAGCTTACCTTGCTAAAATTAGAAGGAATCGTCTTGTAACCAGCATGAAATAAAAAATAAGATAAAAATGGGACAACAGTTGGTCCATTTGGGTCAGTAAAACAGGTAAAACCAAACTATGTTAAATTACGAGTATGTTAGCCCACAAATACGCCCTCGAGTTCCTTGCCTTGTGCTGATAGCAACCGATAGGAGACAAAGTATCCTTATGCGATATGAAGTCATAGGAGATATGTCAAGTGATAAAATGCTGAAAGACTGATGAATTTACCCCGATACAGGTGTTCAACGTGACAGTGACAGAGCTAGTGGCCATCAGCCTCCCGCCCATCTCCAAGGAGGTGATCCGCGCCAGCACTGTTCGCTTCAACTGTACGGCGACAGGAAGACCGGCGCCTGCCATCACCTGGTACAAGGATGGACAGCTTCTGCAGCTGGGGGGACGGGTAAGGGTTGCCATTTCTTTATTGTAGTACTCTATTCAGTTACTAGAATTAATTAGCTATAGAATTTACTAGATGACAAACAAGCTGACGGCCCACCTGATGGTAAGTGGATACCGCCGCCTATAGACACCTGCAATAACAAGGGAAAATCACTTGATATTTCAGGTGCGTTGTCATCCTGGGCCTAAGATGAAATGCCGTCCATGCCCAGTAATAACACTTGCTACCCTTCAATCCTAAACACAGCTAACTGTTTCACGGCTAAAATAAGAAAGGCGGTGGTACCTACCCAGGCGACCCTACATACGGACCTACCACCTAGTCAAAAAACATTGTCATAAAAATATTTTTGAATGTTGTGAATACATTTCTAGAGTATCTACAAAACTTGGCACTCCATTAGATCTTAATTCTTTTGTCAGCGAAGTCGTGATCCACACATATTCTTAATACAGAACTTGGCTCCTTTTTATCCTATATTTGATGGGATTGTACTGTACCTTATCAGGTGTAATAAAATAAATGAAAATATGTTTCATTGTCAACAGTTCAATTTGCGATCGTCTACTTCTCGCAATCGCTTCGAGCTGGTGGTCGGTGGGGTCACTTCTGGAGATGCAGGTGAGCTTAAGACCTACACGATCGATATCAAAATAGAAATAGTGTTAGTTTTATTTTCAAAACGTCCGGGTTCAATTCCCGAGCTGAGTTTACTGTATTTTTGAAAATGTATGAATGCAGTTTTTCTTATTCCTAAAATCGATGACAAGGTTCCTAAGAAGAGATTTTCGTATGTCTTATAGTTTCAGACTTTCCCATACTAACCGATCTAAATGTGCCACCCTGTATACCTACAATTGAGCTTGTGTAAAAAGAAGATATCCTTTCCAGGCATCTACCAATGCTTCGCCAGCAACGGTATCTCAACAGCATCTTCCTGGGCGGCTCTGAGCGTAACAGGAGCCAGCGCCGCGGCTCCTGCGTCCGTCCAATGTTGGCCGTTGGCTGCGCGCACAGTACTAGTCCGGTGGAGACCAAGTACCAACGTGATGGCTTATACTGTCCAGACTACCTTACCAGGTAGGTTTCAATTCAATTCAATTCAATTATTGCATTTCCACAATGATTTATTAGAGATCTTACTATAATAAATATTTAATAAAAATAAAATTAGACGACCGTCTGGTCGAGCGGTCTGTGCCCCTTACTATGCAGGCTACTCGGTCAAGAGGTCCCGGGTTCGAATCCCGGTAGGAGCAAATGTTTGTATGACGAGTACGAGCATTTGTTTACGAGTCATGGATGTTTATATGTTTATCTAGTATATTTCTAGTATTTATACAAATATTATTATAATTATTTCTCCGTTATATAGTATCCATAACACAAGCTCTTATTGATGCTTACTTTGGGCTAGATAATAGGTGTGAGTGTATGAATATTATTATATTATTATTATTATAATATTTGTACATCATGGACCCTGTCGACGGACCTGGACCATGGACAGCAAATTGGTTTAGTTCTGGGACTGTTATATTATGTGCAAGCGGCGGTAGGTTAATAGTATCACCATTCCAACCAAAATCCTGCTGCGGATAAATCCCCGCTTTGGTAATAATAAGCCGACCACCGGCTGGCCGAGTGGTCTGTGTCCCTTGCTATACAGGCTACTTGGTGAGGGGTCCCGGGTTCGAATCCCGGTGGGAGCAAATGTTTGTATGATGAGTACGAGCATTTGTTAACGAGTCATGGATGTTTATATGTTTATTTAGTATATTTCAAATATTTAAACTTATACATATTTTTATCATTATTTCTCCGTTATCTAGTATCCATAACACAAGCTCTTAATGATGCTTACTTTAGGCTAGATAATAGGTGTGCGTATAAAAAAATGTACTTCTGAACGACAACAACAAAATTGGAATATTTTAAATGCGTGTGTTTGAAAACAATTATGATTGTAGGTAAATTTATCTCGATTAACAGTGCAATTTTGTGTGAAGTATAAAATGCATAAGGCAAAGTTATTCAAATCTTGCAATATCCATAACATTTTTCTGCAATGATTAGAATTACATTTATCATACGGCGAAAGAAAAAAAAGTTCTTTGTTAACTAATTTAAGTTCATGACATAGTTACACAGTCGTAAAGATTGTTACATCGTTAATAAAAATATGGCATTATAAATAAGCTTACCCACAAACTTATGCCAATGAGTAAGCCATAAAGATATATCAGAAGAAATATTTATGAGCCTAATATAAAACAAAGCAAAACAGTCATCAATACCTAATGATAACATAAAATATAAGATATGCCAGTAACAGAATTCATCGCAGTTCAGCCAGAAAGGCATAAAATAGTTTTTAGTATTGTTGACGGCGTCGCTGGATCAATCAAAGTAGCCTGCTATAAAAACTGGACCAAGGAAACATGCACATTTATTGATGCTGAGCGTTTCTTAGCATCAATTTACTAAAATGTCGTCCACATTGCACTAGGGAAGTTAACTCCATAACTGTCGCCCAAATCTGTCCATGCGAGAAGTAAGGGACACGGGGGTATTTTTTAGTGGATAGGCTCAGCCGTAAACAGCTTAGGCAGAGGAGCCCCACATATCCCGGCATTACCCGAAGATGCAGGGAATCCGTAAATACATTTTTTCCCATAAAAAAAAGGAAGTTAACTCCATAAAATCACGCTGTGCCAGTGTGAGTTATGAGGGAAAAACGGGGCAGTAGCTAATTGGGATCAGCGGTTCAATGTGTGAAACGAGAGCCCAAACAAAATGAGCCCATCCGAGGTAACCATGGCGAAAGAAGATATGATTTCTTAACTTGTGAAGTACCAAAACACTCGTTCATTCTGTTATTGAAGACGCCAGTTACTTGTTTAGATTATCTTCATTTGTATATGTAATAAAACCGATATATTTTGAGTGTATCACCAGCTTGGGATCCCATCAAGCAAATTATAAAGTCGCAAACTTGTCTACACACTGGCCGACCTGCCGACACCGTGAACTCTGAATCGGAAAGTCGGTACACACAAAATGTAACACCAAGTGACGATGATAAAATTTACTTAACAAAATAACTGTCAACTTCAGTCTTCCCGTGATACATATTAATTACCGTGCCATAATATAACATCTAATCAAACGCGATCTAAAACCGGTAAAGTGGTTTTATTCAAATGTGAACTGCTTACGAACAAGACAATAACTTAGTATAATAGTCTATATTATTATAAATAAAGAGTTTCTTGATTGTGTTTGATTAATTTATTTCTCTATTGCAGCTTGGTCCGGACAGCCTCACACGAATACTGAGGAGACTATTACTGTTAGCGAGCCATTGACCACATATGGATTTCAGGTTCTTATTTCTTTTAATATACTGATTTTATAATGTCCCATGAAAAAACAAATGTTTGTCCTGTATGCAAACACTATAGACCTTCATTTCAATTGCAGGTTCGTGCTTACATTCGGGGAGCCGGCAAAAATGTTGCCAGTGACATGTCTGAAGCAGTTTTTTGTCAGGGGCAGGGAGGTAAAATGACTTCAAATATTTTCACCTACTTTATTTATGTTTGAGATTATGTTAGTAAAATGACTCCTTTTCTTCAAATCAGTGCCGCTGCGTATATCAAAGCAGAGCGAAGACACAGTGATGGTATCATGGAGGGAGTTTTCTCTAGAAACCCCAGGAGTAGTCCAGTGGATCTTGCAGTACAGACCAGAGAACTCAACAGATGAGAAGAACGTAACTCTGCCGGGGGAGACGCAGAATTATACCTTGCACGGTAAGTGTTTCATGAGAATTTTTCATATATGTATATTTACATATTTTGTAGATTTTCTATAGTTCTTTTCAATATTCTAGCTAGGTTTTTATTATTGAATGAGAATATTCTGCATATCAAAACTAGCACCATTCATTCATTTCAAAGAAAATGAAGAAGACAGATTGATAGTACCAAACGCTAAAGTAATTATAATGTTAGGTATCGATCTATGGAACTTTGGCTTAAAATAGATTAGACTTAAGGTACTCATCATCCGTCTTTTAGGAATTCAGAGTTTTGGAGAATTCTCATTGAGGGTTATTTAAAATTTTCAGTGCCCCCCAACACACCAATTCAAGTTCGCGTGCTGGGCTCCAAGACCGAAGACTGGTTGCCACAGAATCTGACGTTCCTCGCGTGGACATCCACCAGCAGCCCCGACGATGCTGGGTGAGGTTCTGTTGCTCTCCAATCAACCGATAATACGGCTTTGGATATTGGTGTAAAAAAAAAACAAGTTATATATAGTTTTCTTTCTACTGCGTTTCTAAATCCCATCACTGTGACGATTACGGGTATGGTGTTATGGCCATTGATGTAGATTGTGAATATTGTGATACTATTGTCTGATTCGGCTGAATGTCTGATTCTGATCGGCTAGTGCTAAAGTTGTAAAACTTCAATGAGTGGTGAGATAAACGTTGTTGTTGTGAGATAAAAACATTAAAAAGTGGAAAGCGTTGAAAAAATTGTTAGGTAATTGCTCCGGTGACGTAGTGGTTATCACGTCTGGCCGGACCCCAGGAGAAGCGGGTTCGATTTCTTCTTTATTTGTATTTCTTACCATAAAGTTCGCGTTATGAACGCACAAAATCAAACATATAAATGTGATTAAAATGGCTTTCTCATCTTTACTGAAAGTTTAAATATGCTTGTAAAAGTATGTTTTCGATTACTAGAGGTTGTAAAATAAACGTTGCTATAATAACGTTAAAAATTAGAAAGCTGTGAAGAAATTGGTAGGTTACACCTAGTTATCGCGTCTGGCCGGATCCCAGAATACGCAGGTTCGATTCCCGCCTGGAGGATACATTTCTTTTCATTGTGATCTTTCTTTGTATGTATTTCTTATAAAATTTTTTGTTTCTTGAAATGGATTAGAAACCTTAATTAGATTTTTCTGGAAATTCAGTGCGACTTATTACTTTTCTTTAGAAATAGATACTAAAAGATAAGTTAAAACTAGTAAAATAAATACTACGACAAGACAAAAGGCATAATTAGCAATGCGCTTAATTTTTCCAAACCTCTAATATTACATCTTTTTACGTCTTAATAACATGTTGGTAATAAATTTTGACGTTTTTTTTGCAGCGATATAACGGTGATTCCTGAAGACTTACGCGTGATGCAAGTGTGGTCCCGTGAGTTCACCATCAGGTGGCGCTGTGAGGGCGGCGAGACCTACGTCTTCGTGATCTGTGTCCGGAAACCGGACGGCACAAGGAAGTGTCAAGAAAGGTATTTGGATAATACCAAATTTGCTAGTGGTACATTCATTTTGATTTCTGTCTTGTGAGGTTTCTGCGAACACTTACTAAAATAAATGAAAGGATATGAAAACAATGCATTTTATTCATTTTAGACATCATGTTTCATAATAACGTTTACTGCTTAAGACCTACACAATCGATATCTAAATTAAAATAGTGTTAGTTTTATTTTTCAAAACGTCCGGGTTCGATTCCCGAGCTGAGTACACGTTTTTGTTAAATGTATGAATGCAGTTTTTCTTATTACTAAAATCGATGACATGGTTCCTCAGAAGAGATTTTCGTATGTCTTATAGTTTAAAATTTTCCTATTCTGACCGATTTAAATGTGCCACCCTGTATAGCTCCTCCGTGCTTCGTCGTGCACGTTAAGCCGTTGGTCCCGGTTGTTCACTCTCCAACCTGCATTAGACCAGCGTGGTGGTGTTATGGCCCAAACTCCTCATGTGTTACTCAATACTCAATATTTTATTGCAACCATAATGTTTACAAAAGGTGTTTATACATATAAAAAGTACAATTATGGACCCTGTCGGGTATCGCAAATTGAAAGAGGAGAGGAGGACGTATAATTTCTATAAAAAAATATGCACGCAAGGTATTAAATAATTAAGGTAATTTATATATAATTATTGTGTTTTTTTATAACAGTTTTATAAATTTATTACTATTTTTTCAGGAAGTTTATTATAAATCTTTATTGACATGTTATATGTGCTAGATGAACATAAATTAAGACGTGCAGTAGGAACTTCTAATTTGTTTTTATGTCTTAATGAATATTTTAATTGTACATCATCATGTTTTGTGTAAAACTCAGCATGATTTCGGACATACTTACATATCTCAAAAATGTATATACACGGAAGAGAAAGGATTTCATGTTTCTGAAAAAACGGTTTGCAACTTTCAGTCTGCTCCAAGTTAACAATAATACGAACCAATTTTTTTTGAAGAATAAATACCCATATACATATAAAGAAACATACATATAAAGAATAATTTAAAGAAGAATAAATAATATTGAAGAATATAATGTTACCCTCATGTAGGAGGGCTGTTCCCCGCAGTAGGGCGTGTATAGGCTAGCGATGATAATTGTTTAACGTTCCCCAGCTACAACAACTCAGCGACCGTGGAAGGGCTGGAGCCGGACACGGAGTACGAGGTGGAGGTGCGCGCGCGCAGGCCGGGCCACGCGCCCGCGCCCGCCAGCGCGCCGCTGCTGGTCACCACGCTGTCTGACGGTAACTATGCTCTATGTTGTGGCACATATTAGATATAAGGTTGTGGTGTCTAGCAGGCACGGAGCACGGCGTGGAGGGGCGCCCTCTAGTCTGAAGGTTACTATGCTCTATGTTGTGGCGTCTAGTAGGTATAGGCACGGTGCACGACGTGGAGGAGCGGCCTATAGCTGTCTGGTGGTTACTATGCTCTATGTCGTGGTGTCTAGTGGCTAAGGGCACGGAGCGTGACGTGAAGGAGCGCCCTCTAGCTGTCTGATGGTTACTATGCTCTATGTTGTGGTGTCTAGTAGCTACGGGCACGGAGCATGACGTGGAGCAGCGCCCTCTAGCTGTCTGACGGTTACTATGCTCTGTGTTGTGGTGTCTAGTAGCTACAGGCACGGAGCATGACGTGGAGGAGCGCCCTCTAGCTGTCTGAGGTTACTATGCTCTATGTCGTGGTGTCTAGTGGCTAAGGGCACGGAGCGTGATGTGGAGGAGCGCCCTCTAGCTGTCTGAGGTTACTATGCTCTATGTTGTGGTGTCTAGTAGCTATGGGCACGCAGCACGACGTGGAGGGGCGCCCTCTAGCTGTCTGACGGTTACTATAATACCCGGGACACTGGACCGAGTAGCCTGTATAGCAAGGGGTACAGACCACTCGGCCAGCAGATCGTCAAATTAATTTCTCAATTGCTATACAGTGTAAATTAACCTACGCATAGGCAGGTGATGACGATTTTCTCTGTTACGCAGGTCCAGAACGCTTCAAGGAGTTGACCCTGAAGTTCGTCAACGCGTCATCGGTGAGAGTATCATGGAACGCGCCGCCGGCCAAATTCAGGGTACTTCACAGCACAGAGCTTAATGTACCAGTGGAACTATGGGATTCCATCGATACTATAGGGAATACTGTCTTGGTGAGTTATTAAAAAACAATTGAGTACCTATTCGACGTAGACTTATCCAAGTAACTTTACATAATACAATAAGTAATAAAAATCTTTTAAAATACAATCATGAATATTCTGACGACGTGACGTCATTCGGGAGAATAGTAAAGCGATTGTTTGCATTGTGCTATGTCATACTTGATGCCTTAACCAAATTTGAATGTTGCTGTCTCTTTCTTTGTGGTAGAGTCTAAAAGCGATAAAAACTTGACTTTAAAATTAGATGACAGTGAAAATATTGCATGTCTGCATTGTCCTTGTATTTTGTAGATTCTTTTTGCCCGAAAGAAAACGATTATTCTTGTGTTTCTTAGATAACCGGTGTAGACCCAACCAAAGACACGTACGTGATGGTGACAGGATACGACCCGCTGGTCTACAGCCCTATAAAGACCATACCGGCGCAAGTACCAGGTAAGTTATATACCCTAAAATTGCCCATAAGAATTGGAATATTGCTTTCATCTGGTTATGATGTATATAACCTAGAAGCTTAGACGAAGCTTCGATCAGGTATATTAAATAGTCTTTGATCTTTATGGGAAAATGAGTAGAAGGTAGAGCTTGGACCATATTCACTTTAGTCCAACCTCTGCGAGTTTTATTTGTTGTTATTACTCGCTTAATCAATAAGATACATCTTTCTCAGTCCACCTAGCACCAGGTCCGGAGAGATTCAAGGAGTTAACATGGCAATTCCTGAACTCGTCAACGCTGCGCGTGTCGTGGAACGCTCCGCCAGCCAAGTACACGGTGATGTACAGCACTGAGCAGAACGAGCCGGTTGAGCTGTGGGACTCTGTTGATACCGTTGAAAATACGGCTTTGGTAAGTTAGGTAACTTGCATAAGATTAGATGAATTTCTACTTGCAATGTTTCGTCATAAGTCTAAAATTTTTGGAATTTACAAACATAATTATACGGATATAATTATGCCTGCTAAAATACGAGTTACCACGGTTTATCCGTGATGACCAAACGCTGAATCTTTCCTTTAGGTAGACTGTGTGGTAAAGTCAAACATATCTCTTGAGAACTCATAGTGTCTAGTGTGCGTTTACGCAACGATTACTTAATCAAGCAATATTCTCGAGAACACAGCAGGTGTTCTCGAGAATATTGCTTACCGAAATGTTGTATATCAATGAAAGATCGGCTGACATTTAAACAATTCTGTCAGCAACTTTTTAAGTGTCATAGACTGCCGGGAATCTTACTGAGGCTTACTAAATGTTGAAGACTCGATAGTTTGCAATAAAGATAACAGTTGGCTCTTGCGAGGATAAGCCCAATCACACTCTTTATTACACACGTAAGTAGAAGATTCAGAACATGTTGTTTCTTAATCAGATAACAGGCGTGGATCCGAAGAAAGACCTTTACGTCACGGTGACTGGACAAGATCCCTTGGTATACAGCTCCATCAAGACCATACCGGCACAAGTGCCTGGTAAGTAAATGTTTTATAAAATATCCTTTTTTTAGATATTGATGTTCTAAAAAATAAACAAGAGAAGTTTCGAGATTCCTTACTTAAAAATAAATATAAAAAGGATTGATTCATGATTATAATTTTGCAGAAATCAATGCGTGAATATTCCACTACGTGAATATAGCTGTAACTTTGTTTGTTTAAATCTTTGTAGACTCTGACGGGAACATACCTACTGTTTGCCACAAATGCCTTATTTAATTATTGGGCCTAATTCTGGGAACACACTTTAATTCTAAATTTAAGTACCTACCTACAGTATATCTCTTTCTCGCAATAAGTCATAGGGAAAAGATAGGAAGAATCTGTCTAAAGCTGACAAATTATATGACAGCCATCCTTTTCGTATTCATTTTGAGAGAAAGAGGTGCACTGAACTTAAATTTAGACTTAGCATGTGTTCTCCAGAAGTAGGGCCAATGTTATTTTTATGGTGTCAAATAAAGAATTTTTGAATTTGTATTTAAATTGACGGCTCGCGTGGCGTGTCGGGACTTCAAAAATAGCTCAGAGCATAACGGTCATAACTGGTCAACACCAGTGATTATGAGTTTGGTCTCCCCACCAGAGGTGCAGTGGTGGTGGACGCGTCGCGGCGTGCGCGTACGCTGGGCGGCGGGCGCGCGCCTGCTGCGCTACAGCCAGAACCTGACCACGTCGCTGGATCTGTGGCCCGCGCTCAACGTCAGCGGCACCAGCGTCGAGGTGACTCCCGCCTTGATACTTACAGCTGGCTGTTCCTTGTTAGGTACCACCTCTGTGGTCTAGTTGAGACGATCTACCTCAGATCTAGAGGGCCTAGAGATCAATCCGCGGGTGCAGGAATTTTGTACAAGGTTCGGTTGGTGATAGGACTCACCTTTCTCCGCTTGGCTAGCTACCAATAAAGTTGTGTTCTGGCAAGTGATAAGTTATCCAGTTCCTTTGTGGTTGAGTAATCGTACCATCAGGTGAGATGCAGGCCAATAGCTACACCATTGGATTTAAAAAAAAATGTACAGGAACTTTATTACAGCCCAATTTTGGGCGCAGGCCTTCCTAGATGGGAGAAATACACGAGGAGTTTTGACCAAACTGATTCCACGATTGGTGGATTAAAGCGGTTCCAGTAACAACCGAGACCAACGGCTAAACGTGCCCTTTAGAGCTCGGAGGCGCTCCAGATTACAAATTACCATAGCGAAGGGTGCTCTGTTTTTGTGATCAAATCCAGAGCGGTCAACCACTGCGCCAGAGAGCTCCTTAACTTCACAGTAACTTCTTGCGTCGACGATTTTTTAATACAAAGCAGAGTAAATGATGTAAATTGGTATTAAGAGTCCATATGCGACGACGTTTAGCTTAACTCACTTTTCTAGCCGCCTCCACCTTGCCAGCCTACATGGTACTACATTTATTCTTATACTTTTTTATGTGCGCACACAATTATAAGATAAATTTACTAATAACATCAATTTGATGACAGCTGACAGACTTGGATCCGTCTCTGCGCACATACGTCATGGTGGTGGCGCCGGGCCCTGGACACCAAAACCAGGTTTTCAACATACCCATGAGGCCGGCCGATAGCTCCTCGCTCTACCTGGGTGAGTATGATGATGACAATGGTGACGGACTGGACCAATGATGGTCGAGGGATCAGGACACCACTAGATGAGCAACAAATCCAATCGAGGGCTTTGAGTGTTATCTGGGTAATTATGGAGATTGAAATATTAGTGGAAAAATAAAAGACCTGTGCGTCTACTGAATCACTGAGGTCTATATTTTTGGGATTCTAAAGCCGCAGCAGGAATAGAACCTCTTTGTGTGCTTAGTCTGTCAGTTCCGCGATTTAGGGGTTCTAAAGTCGTAATAAAAAATGGTACCTATCTCTGGGTCTGGGGAGGTGTTAACTTCAATGAGTGGTGAGATAAATGTAGCTGTGGAGAAATTGGTAGGTTACACCTAGTGCTCCGGTGGCGTAGTGGTAATCGCGTCTGGCTGGACCCCGGGAGTCGGGTTCGATTCCCGCCTGGAGAATATATTTTTTCTGGTAGAGTTCATTTACAAACCTACCTTTTAGCTTGGTAGTCAAATTTTGATTATGATCTTGAAATTGTTTTGCGAATAAAAAATTATGCAACGATTCAATTTACGGCACCCAGATCCAGCTACCAAATATGATTTTAGATTTCAGAAATGTGGGTAGAGCAGAATCCTTAAATTGATAAAGTCAAACTTTTTGCACAGCCCATGCAAAGTTTTTTTATTTTATTTTATACAACTGGATGACAAACAAGCTGACGGCCCACCTGATGGTAAGCGGTTACCGCCGCCTATAGACACCTGCAATAACAAGGGAAAGCACTTGATATTGCAGGTGCGTTGTGACAACGCACTTTGTTATCCTGAGGCGTAAGATGAAATGCAATCCATGCCCAGTAATTACACTGACCACCTTTCCCTTCAATCCGAAACACAGCGAACTGTTTTACGGCTAAAATAAAAAAGGCGGTGGTACCTACCCAGACGACCCTACGACCTAGTCAATGTTTATGTGGAAAAGCTCAGGACGAAATAAAATTGTTTGTTTGTTGTGCGCAGGTGTCGGCATCGGAGTTGGCGTAGTTATCGTGTTGTTGCTGTCAGTGGCTGCGTTCTGCATCCGGCGCCGGAGTAAGCGGGCTGGATCACCACTCAGGTCTGTTTTTGTACACACTTAGGTCTGTTTTTATACACACTCAGGTCTGTTTTTGTACACACTTAGGTCTGTTTTTGTACACACTCATGTCTGTTTTTGTACACACTCAGGTCTGTTTTTGTACACACTCAGGTCTGTTTTTGTACTGTCGACGGCACATCAACCGTAACAGTTTGACCTTGAGACCGCCCTTAAGCTTAAACAATAAAACAAAGAAAAATAGACAAATATAATCAGTTCAGATTTAACAATAAGTGCAGTCAACAAGATTTAAGTGATGTTACAAACAAAATTCGATTCTATCATAGTATTGTTATAATTGCTTTTCTGAAACAGTATATTTTTGATTCTGATTCTGAATAAATATAGGTAAATGACATTGCAGAGACGGTTGTATTCTTTAAATCGAAAAATATAATTTTAAGGCCCCTTTCATTTAACACTTATTTTGTAAAAAATATAGCAATAATAACAACATTAGAATCCCAAATTGCTTTTATTACTCTTTGATTAGGTAACTCTTTCTGTTACTTCCATTAATTTATCTGAAAGATAATATAAAATAATGTAAAACAATATTCAAGGAAAAACCTCCAACCTATTTAGGTATATTGATACCATATCTGAACTTATAAAAAAAAACATATTATATGATCATTTTGTCATAAGCATCTGAATAAGATTTGAACCTAGGACTCCATCTAGCTGGAAGTCTACACGATACCCGTATTCGTCAGACTTGCGATTGCGTTCATTTCTTTATATCAACAAATTCTTTATGCAGGCACCGCCGAAGAAACCTGTCGGCAACAGGCGATGACGAAGAGGGTGCTGAATTGAAGGTAAATATTTGTATGAAATAATAATGGCGTCAGCGCCATCTAGTGGTGTAGTGGTGAATTTATTTGTAAGTTGCGTTTTTTAAAAAATAACAGATATCGCGATTAAAAAAAAACTATTGTCAATTTAAAATAAAATAAATCATTTAAAACCTACACCTGAAACTTAAAATCCCCCCATGCGTTTTCAAATCAGACTTAAGCCTCAAGTAATATAAAGGCTTTTACAATTTTTTCAACCGTTTTAATTTATTTTTTAGTTCACTAATCCATCAGTTCTGCTGTAAAATCATCTTGAGAGCTAACAATCGAGGGTAGAAACAGCGTGTTTTAACACTTAATAAAGTAAATTGCTTAATAGTTAAGCTTAGCTAAGTTTGCGCTTAAGCTTAAATAAGGAATCATTGAGTAGTTTTACGTCTTAAAAGGCTCTCTAATTCAACAGAACGTTGGTGGTCGGCTAGCAAACGGCGGAGGGTCCAAAGACGCCGGGGAACCCCTACTGAATGGACATGTTCACATCACTGAAAACCCTGTAAGTGCGTCTAGTTATTCTACACTCTTAACACATTAGTTTTAAAGTCCAAAATGTTTGCTTGGTATTTTAGAAACTCAGTCTTACAATCTTTACTTTCGGAGCAATCATACATGGCTTAGAGGATGGTTATTGGTATCTATTAAAATTCCACATGAAACTTTTATTATATTACCTACCCATTTTATGAATACAAAAACACAATCAACATCTAAATGAGATATAAACAGCCTGAGTGAAAAATATCTTTGTTCACAGCAATCCAAGGCTCCGAATGGTAAAATGAAGAAGGGTCTGCTACCTTTCGACTTGTCACGCTATGAGGATCCAGACGCTACGTTGGAGACAGTCTTGGATGACTCCACTGCCTACGAACTCCTCGACACGTCCCGGCGTCCAGAACACGAGCTCTCCCAAGACCCTTCGTTCCCCAAGCTCCCTGACGACAACATGAACTCCGAACTGAACAGGAGTCACATCCAACTAGACAACAGCAAAATTCAGCCCACCCTCCAACCGAACGGTTGAAACTGACCCCCCACCTACGAATAGAACTACAATAGGGGTAGGCGGCCCCCCCCAAGGCGTCAATTCCGATTAGATAAGCGATGTTTGAGATTTGTACAGTTAACCAATAGTTGATGAGCTACGCCGGCGGTTTGCGCGAGGATAACCTGTCTTTTCGTTCCTAATAGACTTTATTTAATCGTAAGGCTGATTTGTTCGTATAGAACGACTACGGGTTTATTTAAGACGAATTCAGAAAACACGCAGTAAGTTATTCTCGCCCGAGCACGCACAATGGCATCCGACTTGTAACTCTATTATTGTAAATAGGAATTAAGCGACCTGTTTAGGGTGTACACTTTTTGTATATAAGCGTTGTTCATCGGCCTGAGATACAAGTAGCGTCGAGACAATAAGTAGTGCGCGTTGTCGGCGCCCTAGCTGCGCCTGCGCACGAGCCAGTGCCTCCGTATAGTACACACTCAACCTTACACAGTGCAACATGATCGTACAAAATGTAGACCAAAATGAGATGCAAACACCATAAATTACATAAATTCACATTATAACATAACACTAAAGTATTTATTCATGTTGAGAAGAGTAAAATGGAAATATATTTATTTTTAATTTGTTTTTACTTCACTGAGTTCTTAAAGCCTCAGACGCTATAAGTGTTACCTTCACAATTAACATTCCAATATCTATATACTATGCATCACAATAATCTATGTACCTATCTTTTTTAATTGAACGCACAGTTTTTTTTATGATAATATATATCTCTGTTATAGTTTTATTAGCAATTATTTTTTACACATTTAAACACAAAGTTGATTTTTAGATACTTAAAAACCTAAGAAAAAGTAGATAGTATAAAAGTATGTAATGTAAAAATAATGAAATATTATTAAAAAAAATAATTTATTACAACGAACTACGGATATTTTAAGAAATGTAAAATAGATTACAAAAGGGTGTTATTGTTATTATTAGAATGTTACTGGTCGTTATTCCGAAACACACGTTTTCCACCTTTTAAGAAATTTTGTTTCTTTTGAGAAAAAATATCTAAAATAACGTTCGTTGCTTATTATTCCATATCACAATTTGTACCTACCTCATCATACGTTGTAAGATTCTTTTAGATGTAAAAAAGTTGATGAAATTAAGTTTTCTATAATTTTTGCCCATCGACGGTTTTAGGTATTACAGGCACTTAATGGTTAGTTAGTGATATTTTTGTTTTATTTATTAGGGCCTTAGGCTACAGGTATTCTTAATGGATCTTCACAGGAAGTTAGTTTTTGTAGTAAGGATATCAGAATAACCCGTCATTTTATTAACATTTGTGTAATATAAAACACAACAGATCGATTCAATTTTCAACTTTATTTCTTTAATATTTTGGGTATCATTTTCAAATTGTTAGCGTTATTATATTTAAACATGTTTACCTATAGTCTGATATTGATACTGCAAAATGTCGGAATTAAATAACAATCATATTATTTAGGTCTATTACAAAAGTGTGTCCGCACCGCACACACACCAATACAGCACTTGCATCCCCAAGGAAACCAGTTTCCTTATTTTAAATATTTTGGTTACATTTAAAGTAACTATTGCACCTAGGTACAATTTATATAGTTAAGTTTTAAATAGGCTTGAAGTTTTAAAAATTCGATTTTAAATTTCACACCAGATTCAAATTGTGTAAAAATTATTACACTGATTCGACTTTTTAAAACGATCAAGCGGATATTTGTAAATATAAATAAAAACGATAAACTCAGTTTAAATTTTAAAATTTAATGAAAAGAACGCCGACTATGTACCTGAAACTTCAATTACACTAAGTTAATTAGACTTAGGTGTAGTGTTAGGACAAAAAAATCTAGAATTATAACTTTGCTGCTAGGTTTTTCACAGGGTGTCACACTATGATTCAAACAGCAGTGGCTCCACGGTTATTCTGGTGTTTCCCTTTGCATTTTGCAGTTGCACATTTTCAATACAGTATTTTATTTTTGGCGCGAATTTCGCTGTTGTCGTTAAATTTGAACTTTTACCAATTTTACACTGATATTTGTTTAGGACTATTTCTGACGAATATAATTGTGTTTAAAAATACATATATATTACCTAATTAGCGTAGAAAATTGTATCTGTTTCATTGCTGGCATGTGAGCTAGTTATTAATAGCATCCATTTTGATTTGAAATTGTTGAATATATTAATTATGTGATTATATATATACAGTATGCTGACTGTCATTAATGAAATAGAAATTTATCAAACGTAATGTTCAAATACCGTAGCTTGTTAGTTCGTACCATAGATAATAGTAGTTGACTTTTACATACATTTTAAATAAATATCTATTGTCTTGTCTATTCTGGGAGACTTTTCTAGGCACAAAATATATTTTCAAGTCACGTCATCTCTTTTGTTCTGTTCCAGATAGTAAGAGATAGATGGTATTAAAAATAGTTTTGAATTTAGAGAATTTTCTCAGAATTGACACTTTTTTTTGCAACGACACACGTTCACTCGAGGTTGTGTTAAGATATTATCTTTTTTATATTTTTTTTCTAATAAAGTTTTCTCGAAATTTTTAATGGGAACCTGTCTTGTTGTATATTATGTATTTTTTGTTGTGTTACAGTGAAACCAAAATGTTGATAATCGTCGCAATAAAATGATACCTGAAGTATGTACAAGTAATTCATTACTACACGAGTATTTATTTAGAATACATACAATACAGTATAATGTTCGTCGACATTAACGTTTAAGTTGTTTATTTTTAATGTGATTATTACAATATTAAACTCTATGGAACATGTTTCGATTGAGGAACGAGTCTAATATTTGGCGTCAAAATGTATATTATTAAACTTACAGTGTAAGTTTGATTTTTAGTATATGTATACATTAGTTTTGTTTTTGTAATTACTATTAACTACAGGATCATTTTCTGAAATGTACACTTTTACATTGGCTTTCCGTCCTTGGAGTAAAAACTAAGTTAAAAAAGCCTGATATTGTGCCTGGTTTTATTATTTTATATTACATTGCGCAATATTATTATTACGTAAAAAAATTCAAAGAAGCGATTTGCTTTTTGGCATATTTTTAATACGAAAATTTAACATAAATTTGACGATAGATGGCGTTGTTTGACATTTTTGAACAAATTAAGTATTTGATTGCGAAACCATTTTTAGTCGGTACCTACCGAAAACAAAATTTCTAAGGAGAGCATACTTATTTGTATAGTGTTTTATGTACCTATAATCTGCTAAACATTTTTGTATTTTCCACCTATGTAACACCGAGGGCACAGTGATTTAAGAGTGATGTAAGTAGTTTTATTTCACAATCATCTTTACCGTAGAACAATAACTTTGGAGTTTTTAAATTAGTATCGTATTAATTTAAGAACTGTACAGGATCAGGCTTGGCTGTATTAGCAACATCCTTTTGACTTTCCCACAAGGAAGGATATAACTGCTTTGAACTTTCACGACATTGTTTGTAATTTTGTGAAATGTTGACTAAAATTATGATTAGTATTGTTACAATTTTGACCTGACAGTCACAAACTAACTTCCACAATCTGAACGGGGATACCATTCCACATCAACAACCTACTACCTACATTCCACAACTGGCTGCAATAGTTTTTTCTCTTACAAATCAGATTTTTGTAAATATTATTGTTAATTTATTTTTTGTATTACTCCTACAACTGTAATTAAAGCAATAGCATAGAGATTTATTTGTAGTTTATATTGTAATAGTCTTAGCACGACACGTAAGCCTGACGATTGGCCGATGCATACCACCTTACGTGACATAGAATCTTAAATAATTTTTTTTGCGATACTTTGTACAAAGAACGACATCGCGGCGGAATAACAGCGCAGATTGGCAGAGGGTTGACACAACCAATTTTACTTCCATGTCAACAAATAATCCCGATTAAAAAATATATTTGATTCAGATTGTATCAGGTTTGATGAACTTAGCTCAATAGAAAAAAAATCGCGAAATTATCTTTAAGTTGTCATTTTCCGTTTGTTTCAAGTAGTCACCTAGTTCTTCATTCGACAAACAACTCGGAGTGCATTTCTTCACATTGAAAATTAATACAATATTGTTATTGACAATATTGTTATAGATACATTGGGCAACATCGCACGCATCTTTTTCCCGCGTACCTATTTTCGTCTGTGGTCCTTGTCTTGTAAATCGTTTTTTTTATTGCTTTGAAATATACACAAGAATAAGCACACTGGTCAAAAATATACTTTTTCTGTATTAAAGGCCTGCGTTGGTCCAGCACCCCAGTATTTATTTATCTATGTCGTGTCGCGTTATGTCACGGTCCATCTCGCGTTGACACAACGTGCTTTAGCTTACCGTGCTAATCAATACGTCTTGTAAGTTGTTGGCTAACAGAAACATTGTTGGTCGCATTTTTGTTGCTTTTAAACTTTATTTTATTACGCATAACTTTGGCCATCCAAATCATCGATAGTTACTCTTCTATCCGTTGTGATGTCACTATAAAGGAAGAATTTTTGAGACGGGACAGAAATAAATTTCTCAAAGAATATTTCCAGTTAATTTATTTTTTCCCGTACAAAATGTATGGGAAAAGTTTTTGGCGAATTCTGTCATTTCTAGTACTCATACTGAGTCTTTTGATCCCCACATGAAATAGGATCGATAGGCATGAAAAATAGATTTTTGATAATTTAGCATTTTTTTCGCTGGTCTTCTAAGATCATTTTCCTGTAACTATAACGGTTAGAGTAGGTACCTGCCCATACTGTCTCATCTCAAAAATCTATCCTGTTGTAAACTTACTTTGCTATTTTGATCAGACACACAGAGCGTTACATATTCATGTTTATTTACCCATTATAATTTATAGGAATTACCGACAGAACTGCGACCATTTGCAAATAAAGTTTATTATACAGGGTGTTACCGTCAATGCGACAATAAATTTAAACATGGGCTATGGAAAATGGTTGCCACTTTCAAAAATTTCGTACTCAATTGATAATTTCATGACGTTTGTGTGAAATAATGCTGCCAACGTTACACTATTCCATATAAATGTCATGAAATTATCTAATGAATAAGATATTTTTGAAAGTGGCAAACCATTTCTATGTTTAAATTTACTGTCGCATTGACGGCACCACCCTGTATAATAGTAATTTAAAAAACTGAACCGAGTACAATTAAATTAGAAACACAAATTAAACAAAATAGCTGCAATATAATCGCAACTTTGTATGTCTTTAAGAAGGCCCAATTCCGTGTGATGGTTATTTCGCAAGTACTTACCATTCGATAGTCCATCCATGTGCCGTACACATATTGCAAGAGTCGTTTCAACTATTCGATAGACGCACGCGCAACGTCTGATATGTGTTATTATTGTAAATGTGTATAATGAACCTTTAGGGAAACAGTTGCTTTACAGACTTTTAAGTTTAAACGGATTCCCTTGTATATTTTATTTGTTACTTCACTTGGGTTTTAATAGTACATGACCAGACACATGTTGATGGTACTTTAAGATGACTTATAAAATATTCTGCTTTTTGGCATACTTCTCTAATTTGCAAATGGTTTTAAAGTCATTTTCGTTTGAGTTTCTTTATACTGACTCTTATTATTTTATATCTCAATTTAAGTATTTCGTAATTCTTGATATTTCTATTACTTTGTTTTGATTTTTTTTGTCAAGTCTTCTAGTGAAATTGTAGCAGAAAATATAGTAAAGTAAGAAACCAGGGGACCAAAGTCAGCCTCTGTACTCTTTATCTTAAATTAATAATGAATCATTTGAAAATTTTATGGTTTACTTAAATTACACAGGATGGCTTTAATATACTAAAGATTGATAGAGGAGAGTGATCAAATCATTTGTCAGGAAATATTGCTGTTAGCGCCATCTAGTGAACAGTTTTCGATCTATTAAGTCATTGCAAAGTACCAACAGCGATTATAATTAAGATTGTTGTAAAAATTAATATAAAAATATTAACGACCAGTGTGGTGGCTCAACTTTCTATAAGATACCTATAATTAGCCACAAGCCCTGATAAAGTGAAAATATTTGTATTTTTAAAGTTGATGATAAGGGACTGGCATATTTTGTAATGTGGAAACAAAATATTGTTACCTTTGATCTAAGAAAAACGTGTTAACCATTTGACATTTTTAACTGAGTGACATAACGTTTACCATAAAATTAGTTTTATTGCAAAATTTATTTATAGATTTTGCAAGCATCCCTACGAAAGTGACCATACTTAATGACGCACCAAATACAGAACAAAATAATTGTATACAGTATGCAAGGGAGGAATTATCTCTATTAGAGATCTCTTCCAGCAAACCAGTCAGTTTTAATGTCCATTCAAAAGTGAGACCGGTGCGTCTTATTAATTGATTATGGTCCTTCGAAAATATTTTAGTTTTGTTAAAGTTTAATTTTGCCTAAGTCGTCTGGTTTTTTATTAGATCACTAAAGCTAATGTAACTTTTACAATAAATACTCTAATTATCCTCGCATATAGTTTAACGTTCCATACAAAAATATCCCAGTTTCTTAGAGTTTAATATAAGAATTGGTATAGAAATGGGGATATGCTAATTTGATGTTACTTACATTTTAAAATATTTTTCAATAATTTACTTCCCTGTGATATTGTTTCTATTTGCAATCGTGCTTGGTGTATATTTAGCCAGTACCTGACAGCTAATTATTTCCTTATTTATACACTTTTATGATCTATATCTTGCTATTTTAAACCTCAAGGCATGCATTTGTCTATTTTTATGGTAGAAATTGGCATATCCCCATAAAAACGTTAGTAATATAAATATAATTGAACTACCTCAACCAAATTACCCATTAATGTTGTTTATAAGTGTTTTTTTGAGTCTTATTATAACTAATAATAATTACTGAAATGTAGTGTTTTTGATAATAAAGTTATAATTAGTTCCAGCGCCCCCTTTTGATATGGTAATTATTGTTACCAAACGTATTGAATGTGGTCGACTTGTCACCGTGGTACTGTCATGATCGGATGATATTAAAATTGGAAAGCATTATACTGTTGTTTCATTACTTTTTTTTATAAAGTACCTACCTACCTTAATTTGTGATGTACTACCTACCCGAAAACCAGACATAATAAATATTCTATTGATAAGGAGGCTTTGGTTTCGATTACAAAAACAAAGCAACTTTCGGCATGGTTGCTTTCGGGTGGGTCAATGAATAAAAATTAAAATCTCGAGTTCCTTCGTGCTCCGAAAAGCACATTAAGCAGTTGTTCCCTGTTGTTACTACAACAGATTTAAACTACCAATGTGCATTGGGTCAGCGTGCTGGTGAAACAAATGAGGAGTTTGGGCCATAACAATGGCCCAAACTCCTCATTTGTTTGTGCCATGAAGGAAGCCCTGTGCCTTGATGTACCTATAAAACTAAATTTATTGAACCGCTTCTGTGGCCTAGTGGTTGAGACCACCTACTGCAGATCTAGTGGTCCGGGGTTCAATTCTCGTGGGGGCAGAAATTTTAGGCTCGGTTTGGTTGGTGGTAGAACTTGTCTAAGTTAGCCAGGAATAGCTACCACCTAAGTCTGCCGCCATAACAATAATGTTAAAAGCATTGTTGTATTGAAACACAATAATGCTGTTAACATTAGCAGTTGGAGGTAAGATAGCCAGTTCCTCTGTGGTTGAGGAATCTGGGTGTGGCTTGCTTCCGTCTTCGGCGTTATCAACATTTGCCATCATCTGAGATGAAGACCTAGAGTTACCCCGTTAAGAAGAAACCCCAAAATTGACCCATATAAGTATGACCTATATGACCGAAATCGCTTTAAAATAAGATCAGCCGTTATCTATTAGCCGGTCTTACTACATCAGATCGTTTACCGTTAGGCAAACTTATGCATGACACCCTTAAAGAAATCCAAGATCCAAGTAATAATAAAATGCCGCAATAGTATGATAAATATTTATTAATGTTTGTTCCTAAGTTGCACTAGTAGGCTTTGACGGCAGAGGCTGGAAACTGCACCCTCGTCTTTACGGCGGAGCTTGGCTGCTAGCCGCGCCAGGCTGAACCTTGCGCGTGGTCGAGAGGATCTACTACCACCTGATGAAAAATGAAACAAAACCAACGATTGTAACTGATAAAATTCTTTAAAGTGAACAAATAGATATTTAGGTTATATGTTACCTTACATAAATTAACAACATACTCTTATTTATTACAACTTGTAACCGTGGATACTAGAGAGATAGACTGACCGACAGACACACACAAACAGACTGACAGGCAGACCGATAGACAGACCGACAGACAAAATGCCATTATGACATTGTTGGCTTACGTTAACCCAGACATGACAGAGAGACAGAGTGACAAACATTATGAAATTGTTAGTAAATATTGTTTTTTGTGATAGATATATAAGGGATTTTTGACTTTGATTTTTATTATTTTTGATTTTTGACCTTGGGGGGCCTAATTGAATAAAGATATTTTCATTTTCAGAACCCATTAAGAGACTTACTCCCATATTCATAAACGCTCATTAAACCTATTTTAGATAAAACACTGCTATAATATGTTTTATCTTTTTCCTTTCTCATACAAGAGAGAGAAACAAAACACTTTATAAGCCTCATATAAGTTCACTTGTTTTTATGAATACGGTGGTTAGTCTTGTATCTTGGATTTCGTGTTTTTATTTGAGATATTTGTTTTATCCTTTTATGTTGATCAGTGCCCACATAAATGACCCATTGTCTGATGTGACCAAGAGTCACTCAAACTTTTCTCAAGTTCCTCAATCAACGTATGCTGGTAGAGTAGATCACCAGTTGAGCTCATTAAGGAAGAAACATATTGTTAGGTTGTCTTCTCCTTTATATTACAACTGTAGGGTATAAATGGTGGCTATAGTTACTATCAGGCCAGGTGATTTTTTCTCTAACTGGACATTCTCACTATCGGCTAGTTTTATCTACTAGTGTTACTATGTTCAAAAATAATATTTGTAAATAAAATGACAACCTTCAGCGACTCTTTGCCAGGCATCTCTGTCCACGTTGACCATGCCAGTGGAGGCACTCCTACCCAGACCAGACTCTTGTGTGCCCGAGCTTTGGGACTCGGTGACATCGCTCTCACAGCTGATTCTACTGGACCTGTAGATGATAAATAATTTGAATAAAAACGACTATGAAATATACGGACGAAAAAGTGAAGGAGGACCATGCGTTGTCAACTAAGGGAACTTCATTCAAAAAATATGAATTGGGTAAGTACTTTCTACCATGTTTTGCTTTCATGATAAGTAGTTTATGTTTAAAGCTATAACCTAAAGATCTTAACAGACTCACAAGGCACTAAAATATAAGGGAACACCTTTTCTGTTCCAAAAGTTTTCCTTTTTCCTAGTGGGCCTTTGTGTTTCTTTTGCCGAGTGAGCAAAATCGTCCAGTCTTCGGCGCATGACAGTGGTTTTGATTAGTAGGTACCCTGTCTTGCGTCGAAGCCAAGATCCAAGTGGAACACGTTGGTTTTTTAGTGGGTACACCAGGGTCAGTCCAAATTTCCTCTGGGTAGCTATAAAAGCTCTCTCCAACATAGAATTATGAAACCAAATATCATAGCATTGAAGTAAATAGGCTTACCTGTCTCCAGGTCTCAAATCACTTGTAGAACTGGTACCATCTCTTCTCATGGGTACACTTGATGACAGAAACCTATTTCTAGCATCTCTTATCCGAGCTGCATGTTCTGATAACCTTGCCGCTACCACGTTCGCTTCAGATGAAGCTGTTGCTTCTGTTGTGGATACAGATCTATCAAATATTCTTGGATTCTCTGTTATTATCTTTGAAATACTGGGTACTATTACATCTGAAAGCTGTTTTAAAACTGGAAAAGATGTAGACGAAGGTGTACTCGTATCGTTTTGGTATTCTGGTAGATTTCTTGTTAAATCAGGAACAATAGTATCTGTACTGGCTGTGTTGTATCTTATTGTCTCCTGACTAGCGTCTATTTTCATTTGTGGCAGGTTGTTGGGAGATTCAGCTCTAGACTGTTCTGGGTGTAGAGCGTTTGCGCTGTGGGATTTTAAAACTCCATCCAGAGAGGTCGGAGTTGGTTCTAGACGTTTTTCGACAGACGATTGATCGCGTCTTGATAATTGACATGCACTCGCTGACTTTTGTACTTCTCGCTCCAAAAAAGGGTTATTTCTGAGAAGAAGCAAGTCAGGATATAAATAACAATACTAAATTTATTTATTGATTTTTCATTATGAAATGAATGAAGCCCACCTAATGTTTACCCCGACAGGCATATCAGGAGGTCGCCGTCTTTCTGCAGTTGGAGATCGCCACGCTGGCGATGACGCACCGCTGCTTGCTCCAGATGTGTGTCCTTACAACAATAATCTTGTACTTTTAAACAAAACACTTTATCGATCATTTATAATAATATTTAAACAAAATCAAAAATAATGTTGTAATTTTTATCTGCTATACCCCAACCAAAGCATTGACTCGTCCATAAATGTTCGCACTCATTATCAGAACATCTACTAGGCTAGAACCCGGGCCTTTACTGGAACTTTCGGTCTAGTAGACATGGAGAACTAACGACTCATTCAGACGACCGTTAAGGGGTTTACGCGGCACGGCGTGTTACACAAACTTTCAAGTCGAAAATATTGCAAACGAACCAACCGATTCTAAACTTACCATGCATAAGCCAGTCAGGCTAGTCGAATTAGTTTTATGAGGGTATTCCGGAAAGTCGAATAATAAAGAATTTACTGGCGAGTCTTGGTTTGTGCGAAAAGCTAAAAATTGCGCTGATTCAATTATTAAAGACTTTTATAAAAAAAATCTGCGCGGCGTATTCCCCCTTAAGTAAAAACATTAGAATATTTGTTTAAAACGTTCATACGTTACTTTACCTTCTTCATTGATCTTCATATTATATCGTTGTATCATAATTCGTATTGAAGGTGCTGTTTCTTTTGATTGAGGTTTTCGTTGTGATGATGGTGACGATGGCAATGGTGGCCTGGTCCTCGGTATCTGTTCATCAATTTCTTGAAGATCACCAGATCCTTTGGATCGCGTATCTGTATCTCTTCTTTTTTTCTCTGATTTCATATATGATTTCTTAAATCCAGAACTATGGTGAATAGAATGATCCATTGTTGGTGTTACTTCAGCCAAGTCTTCTACGTCTAAAGGTATAACAGCTCTAGGTACCGTCTCGCCACTCCGCACTACGGGAGAAAATATTTTTCGAGTAGTTTTCACTATAACTTCTGGCGAACCATCGCGTGGTTCTGGTGCTTTTAGTTTCAGAACAAAAACCTGTAAGTTGGTATAAGTACTTCTTTATAGCTATTATGCATTTATATTTAAAACTATGAAAATAGGAAAGCAGATTAAAATTAATATTGCTTATCTTTAGAACTCTAACCCTCATACCAAATGAAGTTAACATACCTCTTCTTCTGAATCAGAAGGGTAATGCGCCAAAGGTGGTGTTTTCGGCCTCTCAGACAGCTTTCGTGGTCTTTTTCTTCTTCTTGGAATCTCTACAGTAACAGTATCAATATCATGTTCGGTATCACTCTCAGAAGGCTTCGATTGTTCGCGTTCTAATCTAGCTCTAGTTTTATTTTTTTTCTTACCGTTTCCTTTTTCTGCGTCTCTCCGTTTGTTTTCATCTTGTGCATCTTCTACGAAGTCTTCCTTTTCTTTTGCGACATGTATAGGCTTATAGTTTTTTTGACCATAGCCCTTACTAGTAGACGGCAATTCGTTAGCACTTTTGTTAGCTCTAGATGTAGGATTCTCAATATCATCAGCAGATTCTTCTATAAAACGTGAAGAACTGCCTCTTTCTACTTCTTCAATAGTTTTTCTGATAAACATAGCATCTTCTTCTATACTTGGTTGGCGGATAACCTTTTTTCTCCCGCTTTTTTCAGATTCTTTAATCTGAAACAACAAAGTATCAGATTAGTTCAGGCAATGAAATATGAACTGATTGTAAATATTGTATATAGCGTAATAAAATTAAAACCAAAACATACTTGCTGTCGAGAAGTTTTTGATTTACTTTCGGTTTTTTCTTTAGACTTTATTCTGTGTGAATCTGAAAACATAACTAATAAAATTGATAGGTGAGTTACTAAAGGTAGGTAGTTTACTAGGTAGAATACTGAACAATGAAACACGGAGTACAATTTTAAAATAAACTATTTTTGCGACTGTTTGAACCGATACTCTTGTTTGAAAATAGCTTTGTTAAAGACAAATTCCATTTCATCACCCAGTAATGTAAAACTGTAGCTGCCAACAAGGAGGCTGGTAAGAAAAAAATTTATAACCTATTTGATAGTGACATAAATAAATATCAATAAGCTGCAATACTAAGGAATTGCAGGTGCGTTGATATTCTGAAGGCAAGAGATGCAAATTCCACTTACGTCCTATGATTACAGTGGCTGCCTTTCTCTTCACACTGAAAAACGACGAACTGTTTCACGGCCGAAATAGGAAAGACTAAGTCGACCCTGCAAACGGATCTACCCCCTAAATAAATGTAAATCTAAATATTAATGAAGGGACATTTATTTAGTTTACCACTAGAATTCGGTTGCAGCACTGCTGTCCCTGTTACTGTAGCATTGGTCTCGCAAAGCAGTCTTGCTTCAGCTTGACCGTAAGTATATACTGGCTTCTGAGGGGTATGTCGAGGGGACACGGCGACTAAAGGAGCTGCTGTGCAGACCTCTTCGGCTTCTACTTCAACTAAAACCGCGCCACGCACACCATCACAGTCATCGACTCCTTCGGGCTGAGCAGAAAGGATAATTACTTTTATTTTAGGAAGATCTAAATGTCTGACTAACTGATTATTACTCGTGGCTTTTAAAGGACAGATTACTAAGAATAACTTACAGAATGATCTCTCTCGTACTCCGAATCAAAGTCATCAGCATCATTCACGCTAAGACTGGAAGCATGCAGACGTCCAGAGCCCGTAATGGATGGAGCCACACTGCCGTCAGACTGCGCGCGCGTAAGTGGAGCCGCTGGTGGTTTATTGCGCGCACGCGCAGCCCGCAGTAAAGCTGAGGTGGACGCTTCAGGAGCGATGCCACGAGATTTTTCCCATTCGTGTAACTTGCGAGTGAAGGAGCGGGAAATTCCTGTAATTTCGTTAGTTTGTTTCTTTTGATAAATGGATAATTTGTAAATGTTTTGATCGGAATTTTAATAAGCTGCTCTGCCCACGTGGATATTGGATATGGAATTATTTGCTAACCTATTTTGACAGTTAAAGTAATTGTAACCACAACCACTAAGTTGAATGCCTATAATTTGCTGTGTTACAAGGAGAGAATTCACAATGACGTTATATGTAGCAGCAGTGAATCTACAAACAGCTCGATACTTCTTACTTCAGCTGTCAAAATAAGCTGGCACCTCAGAACAATAACTAAAGCATATTGATCTGAGGCTGGCACGTTTAGAATAGAATTCACACTACGCCATTCACAGTGTTCATATTTATTACAGAGTAACTACTTTTACAGTATAGGAAACATACAAACAAATAGAACGGTTGTTTGTATGTAGT